>CM034359.1:24937638-26301969 GCA_019925275.1 Mytilus edulis | reverse complement strand
TTTCCTTTCGTCGGTCGGTGGTTCTCTCCGAACAATCCGGCTAGCTCCACTAATAAAAACTACTGAATCACTAGCATGTCAACACCGAGGTTGTGAGTTATAAGTTATAATTGGGGGTTCAGATCGCGGATCCCATTTACTGTTTTGTCAGATTCCCGCATCCCGCTTACACTAAGCAAGTAAGCAATTCTCATTTATTTTGTAATTTCCCGTGTCCTGCTAGACTTCAATTCCCATTTTCTCGGAACAATAGTTTGACTTTCACGTGTCACGCTTACAAAAAATCGTCAATCCCGCGTCACGCTTAGACCCCAATTCAATGAGACATACTTTAAATAGAAGTTATATTTTTGAGAAATATAGAACTTTAATTAGACTGAAACTGTTGAAAAGATTAAATGAACCAATTTAATCATTTGGATTAGTCAATCAAATAATACATTTTTTATACGCCCGTCAAAATTTTGACGGGACGTATTATGGTATACAAATGTCCGGTGTCCGTCCGTCTGTCCGTCCGTCCGTCCGTCCGTCTGTCTGTCCGGCGTAAACATGTCGCACCGTAACTTGAGAACGACTTATCCAAATTTCATAAAACTTAACATAGTTGTTTCTTATGATGGTCAAATGATCTGTATACTTTTTGGTGAAAATAAGATTAAAACTTTTTGAGTTACGGCACTTTGTAAGTAAAACAGGGGTGTGATTTTTTTCACATGTCGCACCGTATCTCAAAAACAATTCTTGATTATGGCTTAAAACTTTAAACACCTCTTAGTTATATTAATCTTAATATCTGTATACTTTTTGGTGATGATTCAAAATTTTATTTTTGAGTTATTGAGTATTTTGTAAAAAAGGGGGAGGGTTTTTTTTACATATCGCACCATATCTCAAAAACGATCTATGACTATTGCTTAAAACTTTACACATGTCTTGGTTATATTAATCTGAAGATCTGTATACTTTTTGGTGATGATTCAAAATTTTATTTTTGAGTTATTGAGTATTTTGTAAAAAAAGGGGGAGGGTTTTTTTACATGTTGTGCCGTATCTCAAAAACAATTTATGATTATTGCTTAAAACTTTACACACTTCTTTGTTATATTAATCTAAAGATCTGTATACTTTTTGGTGATGATTCAAAACTTTATTTTGGAGTTATTGAGTATTTTGTTAAACAGGGGAGGTTTTTTTTACATGTCGCGCCGTATCTCAAAAATAATTTATGATTATTGCTTAAAACTTTACACACTTCTTTGTTATATTAATCTAAAGATCTGTATACTTTTTGGTTTTGATTCAAAATTTTATTTTAGTGATATTTAGTATTTTGTAAAAAAAAAATAGGGTTGGGGTTTCACATGTCCCGACGTGTCTCAAAAACAATATATGGTTATTGCTTAAAACTTTCTCAGAAACTATTTATGATTATTGCATAAAACTTCCACACAAGACGTCGGGCGTATCATGCGCTCATGGCGCAGCTGTTTATTGTTTATCACACACGTTAAAGTCAATATATGCGGTTTTAGACTATGTTGACATTTATTTGCAACATGTTACATAGAAATGTTCATATTTCCACTCATGCGTAGCTCTATTTTTATACTAAACGCACTTTCCGCAAACAAAATCTGATATAAATAAAAAAAAATGTAAAACCACTGAAACCGTTGCAGTAAACATGTGTTACATCCTATCGTTCCTTGGACCACGCAAATACTTGCGTAAATATAACAATAATATATATCTCTAACAACGTGGTATCTTAAAACAGTTTCTTTCAAAGGTACCATGCATTGTGTATTCACATAACATATTTTCCAATTCGCCGTTTCAGAATCTAAAGCATCATGGGTAATTTCATTGTTCGTACCCCAAAGTGAAAATAACGTTACGTCATTAGTTTAATTTCCATTGTTTATAACGTTTTAAACCAATCAAAATGCTTTGGTGTACGCTTTTGAAAATATTACCCAGGATGCATTAGATTCTGAAACGGCGAATTGCGGTAGTTTAAGAGACGTTTATACAAAGTCATGTAAGTAAAGCTATACAATTTACATAGCAGAGGGCCCTCATGGGGTTTTTGATTATGTGATTACTTGGCCGTTTTTTTAATGATTATTTGATTATTAAGCCAAATATTTCATGATTATTTGATTACCTAGGACTGTATTTTTAGTTTATGATTATTTGATTACTAAAGATAAGCAAATATTTAATGATTATGTGATTATATTGGCAAAAAATGGTGATTATGTGATTACTAGGACCCCCCCCCCCCCCCCCATGAGGGGCCTCATAGCATGTTTCTCCAACCAACCAATTTCATAATCATAATTTCATGCTACATTTCATTATACATATGACGTCCTACGCGTGTTTGAATGGTTTTGTTTTATGAACTTTTTCTCGTCTTTAGATCTCATTTTTCTGATTAAATAATATACACATATCATACAATCCTACATCTATAATCTATAATCGTGGTATGTTAATCTTAGGGACTGATCATTTGTAACCTGAAGCCATGATGGTGGGAGGAAAATAAGGGGGTTTGGGGCAATGAAAGTGGGGTGTTAATTGTCCAGTTTTTCAATACTTCAGATAAGGGCATCGAATTTTTTTGTGACCTACACCCACCTGTTTCCAAAAATATGAAAAAATATATTTTTTGACATAAAAGACATATTTTTTTTTTCGCCTTGTTCCGATTATAAAGATTCAATTCCTATAAGATTCAACATCTCCTTCCAAGAATGTACTTTAAAAAAAAGTTAATTAACCAAATTCTTAAATAAATATGGAAACCTATAATACATGAACAATCGTGTGCGAAATTGAATGAAATTGCGGAAATTGTTAATGAGACCCAGCATATAACAGTAATAAAGATTATCAAAATGTTTTATACGCCATTGGTTTTCATAATTTTTATAATCATGATATTTCTTGACAACATTTTAATTATATTATGCAAATATTTTAGAAAATATATTAGAAAATGTTTTAGCGATGTATAGAAAAGTTAGTTACTGGCAGCTAGTTCAAAACCAGTTACCACTAATAAATATGTCATGTTTTTCAAGACTAAATTAAAGTATTTAACTAGAGCACATCAAACGGATTAAGTGACTGTGTGAACGCATCAAAACAGACCGAGAAAGTTATCTTATGCAATTCCAGAATATAACATGTATAAGTAAACAGTACATGTGTATGTACAGGATGGAGAATCAAAAAAAATTTCATAACTGTACATATATTGTAACATATGGTCAGTTTTGTCTAAAAAATAAACAAACAAATACACGATGTTAGTATAGTCATATTAAACAATATTTAAGGATTTACTTCTGTGTTAAATTGATGACCTAGCTGGCTCTAAAATACCTGTCTTTTGATTTACCAGTTATATATATATTAAATTATGCTCATTAAATTCTAGAACTGTAATTACCAAGCGGGCATAGCGAGGAAGTTGTGAAATATATCATCACACCCCCAACAAACACACAAAAACATCTTTACAATGTTATTAAAATGTTGTGTCTAATGTCATGAAAATATCACAAAACTTGAAACGTGAGAAAAACACAAAATGCATGGTTTGATATATCTAAGCTTAATACTCTCTTTTCAGTCTGTAGTACAATAGTTGTCATCTGTGCATGCAGGTCTGGTTTTTTTTGGGTTTTTTTCGTAGTAATTTGTTTTTGTTATATTTTTTGCCGTTAGTTTTTCTCGTTTGGGTTGTTTCACATTTTTCATATCTGCCCTTTTATTTCAAAAAGTGCACAAAATATAATTATACAATATGAAATACAGGGATTCGGAAACAAGAAAAACTTATATATAAATCCGTCTCCCTTTAACAGCAGACAAAATATGTTTAGTTTTCCAGGTGGTGATGGATTTATATTGGAGGCCTATATGATTGAGTTACAACTCAGGATTATTTACTATCAATTAATTTTAACTCTTGAAGAGCTCCAGTACATTACAGCTCCCTGAAATTACTTTTTTTCAGTTGATTTAGATAGAATAATAGATCAGTGTTATATATTAATGTAAACAACACTTTGCTCAAAAGGTAAAAACAGTATCAAATCCCCTCTGAAAAGAATGCCATTTTAAAAACTTTGGTCAATTCTAAAATAAATCATATGTTTCTATCTTTTCCTAGTTCAGATGAGAATATATTACGTAATTTAAGAAATAAAATGGGTAGGGCGTATTGTTATGCGTTTACTTTTCTACATTGGCTAGAGGTATAGGGGGAGGGTTGAGATCTCACAAACATGTTTAACCCCGCCGCATTTTTGCGCCTGTCCCAAGTCAGGAGCCTCTGGCCTTTGTTAGTCTTGTATTATTTTATTTTTAGTTTCTTGTGTACAATTTGGAAATTAGTATGGCGTTCATTATCACTAAACTAGTATATATTTGTTAAGGGGCCAATTGAAGGACGCCTCCGGGTGCGGGAATTTCTCGCTACATTGAAGACCTGTTGGTTACCTTCTGCTGTTGTTTTTTTCTATGGTCGGGTTGTTGTCTCTTTGGCACATTCCCCATTTCCATTCTCAATTTTAGGGTTCTACATTCGTATCTGGGATATTATAATAAACCAGATAAGCTAGGTCGTGCGAGATCGATTATACCGTGCATCATGTACATGTAAAGATTATGATAGTGATGGTTTAAAAATGCCAAATTTAAAAGTATGTATACAGGACTGAAACTTGGATAAGAAGGCTCTATAACTCGCAGTCAAAGTGGGAGAGATTAGTCTCCATTGTGGCCGGAGCGATGATAACTTGAGTTTTATTGAACTAAGTTGCATTGGGCCCGGGCCATGTAAACACCATCAAATAATTGTTATGCCAGAGTTGTTTGATGCTTGGAAACCCGTAAAATATGAAAACGAAGGTGAATTGATGAAGTTCCATCTAACTAAAAAAAATAAAGGGTATTTTTCAAATATTAAATATTGAAAAAAATCACAACTAAGGCAAGCTGTTATGGAATTTACTCCCTATTTATTAATATTAAAAAATAATTTATTGATATTTAAAAATCATTTAATAATATCAAAAAATCATTTTTTAATATTAAAAAATCATTTTTTAATATTAAAAAATCATATTTTAATATTAGAAAATAAAACCTAATATTTAATAATATTAAAAAATATTTATAAATATCAAATATTCGAATTATTAATATTAAACAATAATATTTAATATTAATAAATGATGTATTAACATTAATAAATAGGGAATAAATCCCACAACGGCTTGCCCGCATACACAACCCCTTTTTTATAGTTAGATGGAAGGAACCTTTTATGCTCAGTGATTTTTGTTGTTGTCAATCTTTTTATTGGGAACAATTCATAAGTTTACTACTTTTAATCTTGTATGCCTATCTTGTTCATTTCAGATAATTTTAACGCTTATACAAATCATTGAACCGTTAAAACAAAATCCGGAAATAAGTTTCAGTCATTTGACTCATTAACTAATATTTTAATAATATTTAGATTATCTCCCCTGACAATTTTGTTGAAACACGCTTAGTGATTATGATCATCATAACTGAATAGCAAGAAGCAAGAAATGATTCCTAGTGTTTTTGTTGTATGTAAGTGGTTCCCTCATTGCATATTGAGAAACTCATATGCATAATTTGAGTGTTTGTTCATCAATATGTTACTCACAGCCAACTCTCCCGTCTCATGACAGTCACTGAGTCAGTGATTCACTGACAAAATTATGCCACAGGTAATTGTTTCTATCCATTGGAAGACCCTCTATCAATGTATATTTACGAATTAATATATGTTGATAGTAGGTGTTCTAATGGATAGATACAAGTGCCTGTGAATTATGCGTAGGGAGTCGCTAATGTGATAAACGTATCGTTATCATTTCAACCGAACGTGTGAGTGATTTATAGACAGTCAAGATCATTAGAATACCCAATAAATATTTATTTCATCACGGAGTTGATAGTGTAAGCAATTTCACTCACAGTGCTCAGGGACTTTCTATACTTATCATGCTAATAGAATTCTAGTATAGAACAAGGTTGGCAAAAAAGCAGTCAATACTAGTATTCGGTCTCACTAATTAGCGACAACAAGAATTTTAGCGACAACAAGCGTCAACAAGCGACAAGAAGCAACAACAAGAATTATTTTAGCGACAACAAGCGACAAGAAACTATTTAGCGACAAGAAAACATTTTTTTTAATTAAAATTAATTATTGCAATAAATATTAAAAGAATATGCAAAAGAAAATAATTTTAGCGACAAGAAAGTTAAAATTGATAGAAAAAAGAATACATTATTTACATAATATTTTATCATCTATTATGAATAACAGTCAGTATTACGTTTAATTATTGTATTATGAGATTACTTTTCCTTGTGTTTTAGAACATATTATTTATCTTATAATTTGTTTTTTAAAACTCTTTTCGTGCAATATATATTAAGCTCGCAAAATGAATTATTTGTGCATCATTGTCCTGAAAATATTGACACAAATTGTGAAATACAAAGAACTGAAATCAAACAGGATGAAAAGAAAATTGAAATGTGAATGTTTTCATCTTTTTATTTGTTTATTGCCTCATTAAACGATATTAATCATGTTTATGCATATTGATTGAAGAAGAAAGGGAATTAATGACAATCTTGAGTTTTCAACAGGTGTTCACTATTTACAATGATTGTATATTCTGGCGCGTGTAATTGTATAGTCTGACGCGTGTACAAAGTTGAAGGTGTTAATTGGATGTTATTGTAGCAATAAAACAGGGGACACGCGACTCGTTAATCTCATTTGATGTTCCACATGTTTGCTTATCAAAATGGGACCACCATGTACAAAATGTATAAATATTATGTTAGATAGGAATGTACATATTACTATATAATGACTAAAAATAATTAAAAAAAAAAAATATATATATATATATGGACCCCAAGGTAGAACCACGTCCTCGTCGTGGGGTCTGGAAACACACTTAAATAATAAAGATGGCAAAGCGTGGCTGAGAGTTCTATAAATAAAGCATCGAATTGACATAACAAGAGTACACTTAGAGCATAGTATTAAGCAAATGAATCAAAATATTGTATTCCATTATGCCGGCTCCATATATATCTCCATTCGTTTATTCATACTTTGACTTTGATGAAAACAGATACATACATTATCTTATACATATTCTTCATTTTTAAAAATAAAAAAAAAGAAGCTCAATCTCTTTCTTCTTCACAAATGTTAAATTTCTTCATCTACCAATATATTAATATAAACTTCACAATCTCTTTCTTCCTCACAAATGTTTCATTTCTTTGTCTATCTATATAATAAAACATTTTAATTAGACATATCTGCTCGTATATTTAAAAAAAAACATTAAATACAAATTTCTTTATATCTAATAAAAAAAAATGTTTTCTTGTCGCTAAATAGTCTTCTTGTCGCTTGTTGTCGCTAAAATAATTCTTGTTGTCGCTTCTTGTCGCTTGTTGACGCTTGTTGTCGCTTCTTGACGCTTGTTGTCGCTAATTAGTGAGACCTGTCTCACTAATTAGCGTCAAGAAGCGTCAAGAAAACATTTTTCATTTAATTAAAATTACAAATAAATATTAAAAGAATATGCCAAAGAAAACAATTTTTGCAATAAGAAAGTTGATATTGATAGAAAAAATTGAAACATTTATTTACATGTGTTTTAGAATAATACTATGTTTTATCTTATAATTTGTTTTTTTAAATCTCTCCTTGTACACTATATAATTAACTTGCAAGATGCATTATTTGTGCATCATTGTCCAGAAAATACAGACACAAATTGTGAAATATAAAGAACTGATCATGAAACCAAACAAGAGGAAAATTAAATTAAAATGTGAATATTTTTTATCCTTTTATTTTGTGTATTGCCTCATTAAACATGTTAAACGATATTTATCATGTTTATGCATAGTGATTGAAGATTAAAAGAAATTAGTGACAATCTTGAGAATATGAACAGGTGTTCACTATTAACAGTGACTGTATATTCTGGCGCTTGTAATTGTATAGTCTCACGTGTGTACAAAGTTGAAGATGTTAATTGGGTGTTATTGTAGCAATAAAACAAGGAACACGCGCCTCGTTAATCTCAGTTGATGTTCCACATTGTGTGTTATGTAAGGGTGAAGCCACATCTAATGTTGTTCCTATCAAGAACAATGAATTTTACTGTTAGAAAGGAAATAATATTTCATGTTTTTGTTTCAATAAATCCTTCAAAGGAAAGTTAAAAATCTTTGCTTTTATTTCCATTTTATAGCGTGTGTATTTCCTTTGCTCTAACAACATGAACAAACTGGCTGAAGCCATTGAACTTGTTTTAAGTTTTGTATAAAGTAAATTGTCAACATTTCAGTCTTATTCTTGCAAATGTTAAATATCTTCAACTATCAATAATATGATAAAAAATATATATATCAATTTATTTCTGCACATACATGACATATATTAGAAAAAAATTAAATGCATATTTCTTTACATTTAATAAAAAAAAAAAGTTTTCTTTTCGCTTAATATTCTTCTTGTTGCTTCTTGTCCCTAAAATTATTCTTCTTGATGCTTCTTGTCGCTAATTAGTGAAACCTGTATTGACCATGCCAGTGGTAAATACCGCAAATACTGGTTGATTTTAATTTTGAGTGGTCATTACTATAAAAACCACTCTCCACCTGGTCAATTACTTAAATAATGAAATATAGAAAGTGTTCCAATCATTTTTAATGCTTTTATTTCTATTTTTATTGTATTTAATGCCAGGTGATAGATAAAAACACACATGTACAACATGAAGTAACCACATTTAGTTTTATTTACCTTTAATTTTTTTAGCTTTTTAAACCCAATTCCCCTATTTCAGGACCAAAAGTTTGGGATTGTCAGAGAAAGAAATTGAGAAGATGTGGGGCAGATTCATTTATAGGAACATGAACCAAACATCATCCCAAACCTACAGATAGACAAATATGTTATATAGAGTGGGGTGCGCATATTCACCGGGGACACAATTTCGCCGTTTTATAATTTTGAGTTGTAAATACTTCAAAAGAAGGCTGAAATGGAAGAAATATGCTGGTAACTAAGATTTTTATAACAAATATGATTTTATTTTAAACTACGACAAAATTACGGCACTTACCGCAAAAGACCGAAAAACGGATAACGATTTTCGGCCAATTTTCTGAATGAATAACACGATTTCAAAGAAGTATTTCTTAGTAAATCTTTGACTGATGCCCTAAATTTCAGTTCTGTACACCTTTAAAATGTCTGCTATTGCCATATATAATGAAATTGATTTGAAAAATATTGTTTAAAGCTGCAGTTTTTTGGGTTTAAATAGATGTATAAAAACGGCGAATATGTGTCCCCCATTGACAAAACATCATGCAATTTCAAACACCCTTTAATCTAACTTTTCAGATGATTATTTTCAAACAAACACGTTTTCAAGCTTAAGAATATTTTGCATTTGAAGTTATCTTTATATAGAAATATCAGTATACTTCAAAAACATATAGACCTGAACATAAACTGTGGAAAACATGGAAAGATATGGCGAAAATGAGCACGCCACTCAACACTGTACCTGGCAGGACACTTTCTTTTGGCAAAGCATCTGTGGCTTTTCATCAGAATGTCTAAAGCGTTGATTGGCTGACCAGTTTCAGATGGATTAATATCAGGTTCATTTTGAAGAAGGGTCTGGCATGAAAATTTGATAAATTTAATTCCAAAAGATTGCATTGTTCCAACAGTTGTGTTATTGTCATCAATCTCGGTCCAGTCATTTTTGCCGGTGGCCGAGCACAAAATTTGTGTTGTGTATTTTTTTTCATCGATGTTAGACATTGGATGAATTTCATTGCTAATGTCCAAAAATGTGTTACTTTCTGTAAAATTTAGAGAAATTTTTCTCCACGAAATGGTCACACTTTCCGCGTTGAACATTGAATAGGACGCGTTGTGTTGCCATGTTCAAACACTGACAAACGAAAATAACTACTGCGCATGCTCCCGCATATAATTAGCCAAGAAGATTCCACTTTCCAGTACATTCTAAAAATAAGCCTCGAGTTTAAAATTAGCGTTGTTTTCTTTTGGGGCGATAAAAAGATCGAGGGACTAAGAATTTTTTATTTTCTTTCAGAAAAAACGGTCGGTAGGTATACAAATTAATTTTTTTCCCACATCAGCTTTAAAAACTTTTGAGTCGGGGGTCTGAAGGACGGTCGGTCGGGTGACCGGAAACACAACATTTTTTTTTTTTAGGCCTGAGTCTTCATCATATCTCAATGAATGCAATATCATAAATCATAATAACTAAATTTTAAATCAGTAGGAATAAGTGTTATAATAAAACATATCAATTAAATTCTTAATTTTATAAGCTGACACTTGCATAAAGATTAAGGTTTAAGTATATTTGACTTTTTATCAAGTTTTTACATCCATTTACAGTAAAAACAACCATGAAAATTTCAATCGACCAGTATTTGCTAGTATTGACCACTTGGGGAATATTGTCTGTGGCGGTAAATACCGGTAAATACCACTGGTAAATACTGGGTATGGTATTTATTATTATTGAATTCTTATGATTTCTTTGCTCTAATAGAATTTTAAATTATCTGCCCATTGCAGATGTCTTTACTTATCATTTAAGTGTAATTTCATGGATAATGAAAATCCCATTTGTCTGTTATCTGCAGAACACTGCTCATTTACAAGCTCCTGAGGAGCAATTTTTGAAGGCCTTTAGCAACTTCTTAAGATCTTTGCACAATCAGTTTCTTTGTTGAATTAATGAGATGAAAAATTGAAAGTTCTCTGATAAAAAAAAATGAGCAAACCTATGAAAAATCATTAAAGGCATGATTTTGCATCTCGAAACTTGAGGACTTTTGTGGGATTGTAAGAAAAATTTACTATGAATACAAAATCAAGGGGAGATTATTCAAACATTATTTATTTACCTATATGTGTGTATTTTCTTTTAATTCTTCAAGTCAATAAAAATAACTTGTACAAGTAGTACCCCTGACTGACTTAGTAACAATAGCAAATGATACCACGTGTGGTGAAGATTTTCTTAATAAAGTTGTTATAATTATTAAGTATTAATGTTTTTTATTTGATATCACATTTTTCAATGTTTTTGAACCCTTTCACCATGTTCACTTATACTAGTTTTACCTTCCAAAAGAATCGATCTCAAATAAAAAAAATAAAAAAATGACTGTCATGTGGTTAGTTGTAATACTTAAAGTTATTTTTGATACGGAAATGTGCATGATCCTTAATAATACAGCTCTTTACTGAAAAAATAAAATATCAATAAATTTTTATTTACAGAATAAAAACAGTCTGTCAGTGGAAATTACAAACATGACAGACAATACTCACCAACCGCACTTCACGATGCATTAACAAAAACATGAATGTATACAAGATCCTAGACAAGATCATGTAAGGCTTCCCGTGAATGTCTCATGTGAAACATGTACAACTTGTCAAAAAAATTTATCAAAATAATTTTTTTTTATCTTATAGTTGCATACATGTATGTAACCATATCACATGCATATAATTCATTAAGTAATAAGTTTGATTGCCTCTAACACTTCGATATTAACTTTGGCATAAAATTATAACCAATTCTAGATTTGTATGACATGTTATTTCCGACTTTTGACCCGTTTCTTAGATAGGTTGAAAACACAAGACAGTTTTTTTTTTCAACAAATGCATTGAAATGTTCCATCGATCCAATTTATACTCAAATAAAAAAATATTTAAAGATCAAAATAAATTTCAGATACAATTATTTTATGCACAAGTATACTAGTAACTCTCAAAATATTAGACATGTCTATATGACAGTATGTTCAAACATATAAAAGGGAAAATATGTTAGTAGGTCGAAAATACAATACACAAGGATAGATATTTTGGGGTGCAAATATAGGGGTCGCCCCGATATTCCGACACCCCAATAGTCCGACACCGTATTAATCCGACACCCCACTAGTCCGACACCCCGTTAGTCCGACACTTTTAACATAGATTATGACATTATATATAACTATGCAAATGCTTGAAATACTGAAAAACGTAATTGCAAACTGCATTAGTACACTCAAAAACATGCTAACAAATCTGTTCCTAGTGTCCATTTCTTGTTGGGATGTACAAGTACCCGGCCACGTCCACTTGTATTTTTGTCCATTTGATGAGTAAAGCCATTTTCAACTTATTTGTATAGTTCGTTCTTATGTTGTACTACTATACATTTGTACCACTGTCCCAGGTCAGGGGGAGGGTTGGGATTTCACTATATTTTTAATCCCGCCATATTATGTATGTATGTGCCTGTCAGGAGCCTGGAATGCAGTGGTTGTCATTTGTTTATGTGTTACCTATTCGTTTTTCGTTAATTTTTTTTATATATAGATAAGTCCGTTAGTTTTCTCGTTTGAATTGTTTTACATTGTCAATTCGGGGCCTTTTAAAACTGACTATGCGGTATGGGCTTTGCTCATTGTTGAAGACGGTACGATGACCTATAGTTGTAAATTTCTGTGTCATGGTGTAAAGAGATGTTTCATTTGCAATCATACCACATCTTATTTTTTATAGATATATCGGCACGATTAAAACAACGTCATCACACAATTTTAGGGAATCGACAATCGCAGTTAACTTATAAATTCCTAAAAGGTGTTTCATATATCCACTTGTTGAAGCCTACCTGAAAATTAGCAAAATCTTTAATTCAGGAACGTCGATTTTGTTACAGTACTATCTTCTGATTTCTTAACTTTTACTTCAAATTATTCTATTTATGTTATCAACTACTCCTTAATTATATTCAATGATAATCACGCTGTTCATTAAACTCCGTGTAATATGACTTTCATATGCTAATATATAGGTACAGTTTTAGCCAATCTGACTTGAAAGGTCAAATAAGCTTTTCTCATCACTTGGCGTTCGTCGTCCGTCTTCGTCGTCGTCTGTTAACTTTAACAAAAACTTTCTTCTCTGAATCTAATGGCCCAATTTTAACCAAACTTGGCCACAATCATCACTAGGGTATCTAGTTTAAAACATGTGTCCGATCGATGACCACGCCTGCCAACCAACATGCATGGCTATATGGCCGACATGGCTAAACATAGAACATAGGGATAAAATGCAGTTTTTGGCTTATATCTATGAAACTAAAGCATTTAGAGAAAATCTGACAGGTGGCAAAAATGTTTATTGAATTTAGATTTATCTGCCCTGACATTTTCAGACGAATCCGACAACCCGTTGTTAGGTTGCTGCCCCTGAGTTTGTAATTTTACCGTTTTGCCGGGGTTTTTTTTATCATTATATCAATATCTAATATTTAATATTTTTATCTAATAAAGAGTATTTTACGGTTTTATTAATATTTCTATATTATTTGCTATTTTTCTGCCATTTTTTGTTCCATGGTCTATTGCACTGGAAATTATCGTTCTATTGCACCTGTGTGCAGTCTATAGCACTGACCTGTTATGACCTCTTATTCTGAAATCTGATTAGTAGAAAGGTATTCATGTTGTCCAATCAAATTGGGTCTTTTAAATGTTTTTATGTATTTATTAGGTACTCAGTATGTATTAGGTAATAAAACAGTTATTGAATGTGTAACAGTGCAATAGATCAAAATATCTTTCCCTCGGTATGACGATCAGCTCATTGTTCTATTGCCCTCAGCCGTTGGCTGAGGGCAATAGAACAATGAGCTGATCTTCGGCTGAGGGCAATAGAACAATGAGCTGATCTTCGGCTGAGGGCAATAGAACAATGAGCTGATCTTCGGCTGAGGGCAATAGAACAATGACCTGATCTTCGGCTGAGGGCAATAGAACAATGAGCTGATCTTCATACCTCGGGAAATATATTTTGATCTATTGCATAGTTACATGTACATATTAAATAACTGTATACTATTAATTATGATTTTAACCTTATTTTACATGATTATCTAAGCATCAGTAAATGCAGGTGACCGACACATGCTCTTGAGAGCATCTAGTTAAATTATGTATAGTCACGAAATGACAGTATATATTGTCTATGTATGTTATAAAGTACGAGGTATAAACACAACTGATGATAGTTTTCAAAAGGAAAATGCCTGTATGTAAGCTAAGTACAATGTACGTCCGTAATATTATGTAAATAAGGAGCATGCATACAATTCTTGTAATGCATTCGCTTGCATTATGGCCAATAAGACGACCCATGTATCTAGGTACATGTACCTGCAAACGCTATTATGCGTTATATTATCATGACTATGATATGACTGATATGCATGATTTTTACTGATATATATTTCTCAAGACGTTTGGACATTTTGACAAAGAAATGTTGTATGCTCTCTGGTTGGGTTATTGTCTCTTTGACATATTCCCCATTCCCAATCTCAATTTTATTTATAGGTTAGACAATACTTGGTCATGTTTTATGAAGATTTAAGCCCAAGGCGAAGCCGAGGGCTTAAATCTTCATAAAACATGACCAAGTATTGTCTGACCAATTTAGAACATATTCACACTTTCGAGTGACCTTACAAAACTATCCTTTCCCATTGTAATATTCAAACCTAAATAAGAGTTCACTTTTTATAATGAACTAAATATAATACATAGGTAATGGTAATTTCAATGGATGGAATGAAATAGCACTGACATAGTTTGTGATGGATAAATTGTTTTTCTTCTGCTTCAGGTAAAATTTAATACTTATAGCATATATCTTTAGATTTTTTTTATTATAAAAAGCAACACAATGTTATATAAATCCCCTTTTTGAAATTTGATTTTTTTTTATAAATATGAAACTCTCTGTATGAATATTTGAATTCAGACCATACAACATTATATGTTTACTTTTTATTGATAAATTTAAATGTAGTGTGTTTCTCCGAAAACAATCCTTTGCTATATATCAGCAGTCTGGCAATGTGTTTTTTTATATTTATCCTTATTATTTTTTTGTGTATTCTATATATGTGTACCATTAAAAAATGCATGAAATTTTGCAAAATTCAAAATATTTTTATTTTAATCTTTGCTCTTTCGTTTCTAATCAGTAGGCTATTTTCCCAAGGAAAATGTCTTAGGGGATTGTACACTTCGTTAGTGCAGCTATTAAGAGTTCACTTTCATAATTAACTGACAATGAAAAGTCATTCATGTATAGCATTTCATAGTGCATGGAAAACCATGTACTATGAAAATTAGAGGGCAAAAAAACTGACTTTTCATTGGACGAGAAGGGGTGAGTATGTTCTAATAAAACAAATATCTTGAAATTTCATTGGTTATATTAATATACCGTTTAGCGGATTATTTTCGTAGGTGTAACAATTCACGATTTTCATTGAATAAGGTATACATGCGAAATATTTTGGAAGTTATTATTTTGGCGGATTCATAACTTTTATCATACCTTTGCATGTTCACTTGCGGGATTTAATTTGGAGATTTTATTCTATCCGCGAAAATTCACACCCCGCAAAAACAACCCAGTATACGGTATATGAAGCGATAAAGAACTCCATGTTGCATTCGATGACGTCAGCGTATGAAGATATATGCGCAGCAATACTTGTTTAATGAACAGCTGCGCCATGAGCGCATGATACGTCCGCGTTGTCTTGTGTGTGAATTTTTATGCAATAATCATGAATTATAGTTTCATACATATGGCGTGACATGTGAGAACCCCCATTTTTTAGCTCACCTGGCCCACAGGGCCAAGTGAGCTTTTCTCATCACTTGGCGTCCGTCGTCCGTCGTTATCTTTTACAAAAATCTTCTCCTCTGAAACTACGGGGCCAAATTTAACCAAACTTGGCCACAATCATCATTGGGGAATCTAGTTTAAAAAATGTGTCCAGTGACCCGGCCATCCCACCAAGATGCGTCATGGCTAAAAATAGAACATAGGGGTAAAATGTAGATTTTGGCCTATAACTCTGAAACCAAAGCATTTAGAGCAAATCTGACATGGGGTAAAATTGTTTATCAAGTCAAGATCTATCTGCCCTGAAATTATCAGATAAATCGGACAACTGGTTGTTGGGTTACTGCCCCTGAATTGGTAATTTTAAGGAAATTTTGCCGTTTTTGGTTATCTTGAATATTATTATAGATAGCGATAAACTGTAAACATCAATTATGTTCAGCAATGTAAGTTCCACAAATATATTGTCCTTTATAGTCAATTTTTAACAATTTTCAATAATTTGGTAAATTTGATTTTTTATGCCCCACCTACGATAGTAGAGGGGCATTATGTTTTCTGGTCTGTGCGTGTCCGTTCGTTCGTCCGTCCGTCCGTTCGTTCGTTCGTTCGTCCGTCTGTCCCGCTTCAGGTTAAAGTTTTTGATGAAGTTGAAGTCCAATCGACTTCAAACTTGGTACACATGTTCCCTATGATATGATCTTTCTAATTTTAGTGCCAAATTAGAGATTTTACCCCAATTTCACGGTCCACTGAACATAGAAAATGATAGTGCGAGTGGGGCATTCGTGTACTGAAGACACATTCTTGTTTTACAAAAGATTTTCCTCTGTAACTTAAGGGCCAAGTTTATTATAGATATTATAGAAGATTGTAATAACAAGAATATTCAGTAAAGTAAGATCTACGAACACATCACCATCACCAAAACATTTTATAAAAAAAAATAATAACTCTACCCTCCCCCCCCCCCCCCTCATTTTTTTTTTATATATAAAAAAAAATCAATATCTCTAAATACAATTTTGAATCAAAACCAAAAAGTATAGAGATCTTTAGATTAATAAAACTAAGAAGTATATTAAGTTTTAAGCAATAATCATAAATGGCTTTTGAGAAACGGCGCGACATGTGGTGCAAAAAATTACACCCCTGTTTTAGTTATAAAGTCCCGTAACTCAAAAGGTTTTAATCTTATTGTCATCAAAAAGTATACAGATCGTTTGACCACAATAAGAAACAACTATGATACGTTTCATGAAATTTGGATGATTCGTTCTCAAGTTACGATGCGACATGTTTACGCTGGACAGACAGATGGACAAACGGACAGACGGACATTTGTATACCATAATACGTCCAGTCAAATTTTGACGGATGTATAAAAACAAACACAGAACTGCCATAACATTACTTTCAATATTTGAACCTGCATTTATTTTGCTGATATTTTGATACCTTGCCTAGCTAGATGCTTTTTGTAATAATATACGTGTACGTGTTTTTTTTTCTTGGTTCCGTGAAACTACATTTGCACAATCGAATACCGGTAACAAGTAAGAATATAACGATCTTCTGATGAGTTTTTCTTTGAAGTGTTGTTTATATCCTTCAAGATCACCTAGTTACATTTCAGGTTGTGAGTGCGAGTTTTTGTTTTGAACAACTTTTATTTTTCTTAATAGTCAAATTAAGCATGGAAATGGGGAATGTGTCAAAGAGACACCAATCAGACCAAAGAACAAACAACAGCCGAAGGCCACTTATGGGTCTTCAATGCAGCGAGAAACTCCCGCACCCGGAGGCGTGTTTCAGTTGGCCCCTAAACAAAAATGTATAGGGATTGTTTTACTTGAACATTTGTATTGTCCTTTTTTCTTATATACTTATTGGCCGATTTTTGTGTTGCCTTTGATATAGTTACTCTAGGGGTACCCCTTGATCTAAGTCGCAAAATTATTTAATTTGTGTTCACTTTTATTTCAAATACAATAGATCTATATAATAGTACAAACAATAAACAATCAAATAAATACGGAAAGAACTCACAGTTTTCGGTTTCGGTCAAACTAACCAATGAATGTATATCTTAAATCAACAATATAGAATCAAATCATTTACCAATAAATGAGTTGAAGTTAAAGATTGTTGTTTGCATCTCCCGCAAAGGAGTGCAGTGGGATTTCCAGTGACACTAGAACAATAGAAAAGTCACTCTTCTTATGAAAGAGACAGAAAAGGTCTAAAAACAGGAGAGACAATTTACGCATAAAAACCGATATGCATAGGGATGAATATCTCTTAAAACACAAAACCATTATCTAACTTTTATACAACCACTATAAATAAAGTATATGTTAAAGCTAAATTTGTTAATATATGATTTTTTTTATTGCCAAACATGCTGTTAATTGAACAACCTATTGTTCAACATAGGGGTGTGTAAAACACTGCCAGATTTGACTGCATATTTTTCTTTTTTTTTGAAAAAAATATATATCAAACCTAAAATAATGTAGCTTTCTGAGTATCCAATTTTTAACGTGTTCCGAAATGTAGTTTCGTCACAAGAATTTTTCAAAGTTGTGTCATTTTGTCTATATGAATGTCGGTAAATTCGTATGATCGAGCACACCGACAAGTATATCGTTGGGACAACTCGATATAATGTAATCAATATACGTGAAAGATTACCTAATGTGAAGTTTTATCAAAATCATCATCACATAATTGATCAACACATTATGTTTGAACAACATGAGTCCTACAATATAAGATTTTAAAGGTGCATATCATTTACATTCAACGTTTTTATTGGATTTTTTTTACTACAATGTGTGTAACCTCGAGGTTCAACGTTGATAGTAAAAAAAAAATCCCAGAACATTTTTGAATGATATTGTAAATGATATGAACCTTCGAATTCTTATAATGTGTTACAGAAGATTATGCAATTTTATGATGTACAGGGGAGGGGGTAAGGGTTTTTCTTAAACAATATTATGATCCCAAATTTAATGAATTTTGTTGGCAATACTTTAATATAAACACTACATATAGCAAAGTATATGTTAAATCTCAATGTATTATTATTAGGAAAAATGTTTGACTCGGTAAAAAAAATCTTCCCCCTCCCCCCGTATTGCATGTAATGGTTGAAACCTAAGGGGTTCGCACTAACTGCCTAAAAGGGGCCCGGTCCAGTCTTGAATCAGTGATTTTGTTTACAATAAACAAAATATTGTCTCACACTGAAAGGGGCAGCCGGGCAACCTGCACAGCCCAGCTTGTCAAAACAACTAAGATTTACAAAACATTACCAACAAAAACCTTCAGTTGGGCAATATTACTGGAATCTGATTATCTCTACTGATAAATAATGCAACACTAATGACACAATTATGTTTTGGAATGATTTTATTCACAAAGAATGTTTCTCATTGGTATACATTTCTATGCTCTCGTCTTTTCGGAGTTTATATTGGAAATTAAAAATTGCTGCATGAAAGAGACTAGCTCCACATTCCTATGCATATGATTGCCACATGTACGAGAATCATTCCATAAAACATCCGTTTGATATCCTTTCAATGCCAGACACTGTCTAGTGTTTTTTCTGCCACAATTACAAGGAAAACCTGGCTAAACTTGTGCTAAATCAAACACTTGAATCTTACATCGCTATTGATGTTAAGCAATTAGTTAAAAGGGCCATCCGGAACTGTTGGGGTTTATGACAGTCTTCCTTCCATACAGACCATCGCTGCAAAATAATTTGAACATTCAATTAGATGATTATAATATTATTTGGCAATCCAAAGAGAACCTGAAAATATTAGACCACAATGAACAGAGACCCCCAAAAAAGCCAATTTTACTTTACAAGGAAATTGAAAAAGTAGTTAGTTGCATGTCAAATCATCTTTTGGCTGTCGACAACAAATAAATAAAATCTATTATATAAATATATATATAAACCCCCCCCCCCTTTTTTTTTTTACTGAATTTGTTCAAGGTATGGTGGTTTTACCCCTTTTCAGATTTCAGTATGTCATGTTGTATATCTTTTATAAATTAGATGAATTTCTAGCAAGTTTCTAGGATATTCTTTATCATTTGACAAAATACTATGCATCTGAATTAAATTGTTTACTATTTGAAAAAGCGCGCCTTCTTTTACTTTAATTTACTTCCCTTTATTTAACATAGCAACACAAATTAAAAACTGCCAATCTTTGCTGCATATCAATTTTTTCCACCGATAAAAATATATATCATGCAACATAATCAACTTTACAAATTAGGAGAAAATCAAGGTGTTCCGACCATTGGATAGTATTTAAAAAAAATAATAAAAGGATGGCATGATTACAAGTTTGAACCCTAACGACACTGAAAATCAAAAATTCACGCATTTACCTATCATATGATGATACAATGAGGTGATAAACTTAACAATAAATATTTTACCTGATTCGTAATCATATTCACATTATGTTGACACATCTTAGTTCGTTTGTGCTAGCTCATTTTTAACAAGCTAAACAATTACAGCGTCGTCCGTTTTTCTTTACCGATTACCTCTAGTCAGAAGAGCGCACTGTTTACAGGGGAGGTAATATTTTGTCACCAGTTCGCCCACTGAGTGGTGAGGGATAAGCAATTCCGTTCGGATAGCGAGTTAATTGACAAGTGAATTGATGTGGAAAGTGTGTGTTCACAGTTTCGGTATGCAAGTTATCCTGTGTTGTTCCTCGTAAAGATAATCATTTACATAATAGTACTATCGATGTGTCCCTATCGATGCTCTCTAAAAACTGGTCTAACCTTAGGTTCACAAATAAAAAAGTTTCTGTGTATCAGCTTACTACTATTGGTCGGGATTAATTGTATTATCGGACTATTAGTGTGTCAGACCAATGAGGTGTCGGACTAGTGGGGTGTCGGACTAACGGGGTGTCGGACTAGTGGGGTGTCGGACCAATGGGGTGTCGGACAAGTGGGGTGTCGGACTAACGGGGTGTCGGACTAGTGGGGTGTCGGACCAATGGGGTGTCGGACTAACGGGGTGTCGGAACATCGGGGCTGCCCCCAAATATATGCCAGTCGACTGGGGTATAATTTGCATTAGCACAATGTATTACAGTATCACTCATACCATTTTTTTCCCCATATTTCCTCTCTAAAACATCTTTGATATGGGCCCCTGTGTATTACTTTAAAGGGGGTAACACGAATGACTGAATAATATAAAAAAGAAGATGTGGTATGATTGCCAAGGAGACAACTATCCACAAAAGACCAAAATGACACAGACATTAACAACTATAGGTCACTGTACGGCCTTCAACAATGAGCAAAGCCCATACCGCATAGTCAGCTATAAAAGGCCCCGATAAGACCATGTAAAACAATTCAAACGAGAGAACTAACAGCCTTATTTATATAAAAAAATGAACGAAAAACAAATATGTAACACATAAACAAACGACAACCACTGAATTACAGGCTCCTGGCTTGGGACTGTTATTATCTGAATAACACTTGTTATGACCCAATAACACTTGAAATTTTAATGTTAGTACATACATGAAATATTGGTGACTTTAAATGACTTTAAACATTGATTATTAAATATCCTCCGTAGCAGAAGGGACATATCATTTTAAACTTGTCCATCTGTTGGTTTCTTATATCACTGTTTATTATATTGTGATTAGGGAAATGAGCTTTCAATCATAAAGTTTTGAATGCCTTATAGAATTCAGACTAGAACTTCTAAATTGTAAAACAAACAAATAATTAGTTGTCTCTGTCCATTATTGTAATCGAAGTTATAAATGAACACTTTAACCTTGAATGACCAAGCGAGGATTTTGACAATTCAAAACTTTTTCAATGAATTCCTTCTTTTTTTGTTTTGTTTTATTATTGATCAAACCAAGGAGGTTATATGATCTCCTAAATCAAAAAGAAATCCAGGAATTACGTATCAAATTTTTTTTGTAATCAGCGATCAACGAATTTAAGTACATGTACATGTTTACCATGAAAAGTCTTTTTTCTCTATCCACTAAAATTGATACCCACGAAAATAAATGAATCCACAGTAAACTAGAGCTTCCTCAAACAAAAGGCGATGCTTAATTTAAAAAAAACCATTTTAGCATCCATTCCTTCAACATCCTCTTTACAGATCTGGATTACTAATGGCTATCTATAGTACATGTATTGATTTTTTAAAGGCAGTGCTTTAAGGCCTGACTTTTAAGTCATGAGGTTCATCTTTTCATACGCAATCTATGCAGGGGGTCTTTTTGCCAGAAATAGATCCGGAAATGTTCGAATTTCTCCTCTTCTTTTTATGGTATGCTATGGTTTTTGTTTCTTTCATTTACATTGGGGACTAAAGAAACGATCAGTGTGTATTGTTCGTTTTATAGAACTTGTTATTAGTGTGTATTTTGCATTATAAGCAGTCAACCTGACTACAAACTATCATTATGTGTATTCCGTGTGGAAAGAGGTCGGGTCAATTTCGAGTGTTATCTGACATCTAAAGATTCTTTCAGACGTTGATAAAACAATGAAAAGTCGACTGAACATGATTAATATGGCATCTTCTATAATTCAAAGCGGAATTCGGTTTATGAACGAGAAACCGTAAAGCGTTTTCAATTTCGGTATTAGTTATGTATGTTGTCTACGTATTATCCTGGTTCCCGGTACTACGTTCCGGGTATTAGCTATTTGATATATGTGATGTGTAACATTACGATCGGGTACCAGCCAATCTACGTGTGTATGTGTACATGATTTCCCGCCAAAATGACCGACATACAGCTATGGAAAAAATAGTCCATAAACGTTCCGTATAATGATATGCAAATTCATAATTAATCGTAACTTTTCTTTATCTTTGTATTATAAATATAACAAAATGGATTCCACAAAATTGAAGATAGCATTATTTTACGAGGATTTCTCATATTTTTCTCACTTCCGGGCGCAGTAATACGTATGTTTTGAAGAAGTTCGAAGAATTTGACAAAGTGAATTGAGAAGGAAACGGATAGATATACGTCCTTGCTATCAGGTAAAACAATTTAAATGTAGAGAACAAACACATTTACTTCACACAAATAGTACAGGCTTAAGCTTTTTATTGTCTTATACACGACTGTAGTCTAGTGTTTAAACGACGGCGGTGACCTACAAGGTACGGGTCATACTGGGTCAAGTCTAAATATGAAATATGTAAACATATCCACGTGCTATTAGGTAGAAAGCATCGTAATGCAATATCTACAATTTTTCCTCCTTTATACATCGTTGAACCAGATATATTTCTCTTTCAAATACACTTTTAAAACACGGGTTGTATGTACGTATCTTTTCTAGTGTTTTCTTGTCCTTATTAAAGTTCATTTGTTGATGTTTAAATATTTTTGAACGACTGAACACAGGAGTGAATGAATGCAACAATTATATATACTGAAGACTTGGGCTGTACAATGATAGTGTACGTATATCATGCTGATAATTATTCTAGCAGTAATTATATTAATTTAGGATGTAATGTCAGGAATTCATGAGCTATGCCTCAGGCTTTCTGAAAAAATATCAATGACAATGTAAACAGGAACGAAACATTGACACGAATGATGCTCTCTTCTATGTTATAGTTATTTAGGTATGTGTGTTGCACAAGTTTCAAAAAAACTTAAGTTATAAAACTTTTTTTCAGGGCACAAACCCACATTAAAGAGACTTGTCTACTGCCATACCCATCCTGTTTTCATGCACCATTTGCAAGCAAGAGACTGAATGGTTTTCAAAATTAAAAATCAGGACGGTGTCCAATTAAAACAAAAGAACTAAACTGGATGAATATTGTAGGAGAAATCTAGAGGAAAGTTTTGATTTGTGAAATTGGTTTTCCTGAAAAGTCATTCATCCTAGCCTGCAGGAAGGAACTATAACTGTCCACCACCAACTGACGAGCTAATGTTGAGCTTCACATATGGAATTACTCAAATACCATCAATGTCTATGTTTTCAGCACAGATTTCACAGCTGTGCTTTTTTTTTATACCTGTTAAAGAGTTGTATACTAAATTTTATTTTTTTATCAATAAATATATATTGTGTCATTTAAGAACTTGTATTTTGCCAAAAGATGCATACTAGTGAATGAAAGTGGTGCAGTTAATTTTGCTTTGGTATATAGAATTGAATTACAATTGTTCATGTTATTGGAATGCTTATAAAAATAAGGAGATGTGGTACAATGTATATGATATTTAGTGAGTTTATCAAGCAAAAGTGAATAAGAAATAGGTATAAGCAGTTGCAGGTACTACTGTACAATCTCAAACAATGAGAAAAACTCATACCGTAAAGAGAATTTCATATTTACAAGTAAGTTTTGTTTTTGCGTTGAATAATTTTCTTCTATTGTTTTAATTGCAAATATGGGAAGTGGTAAAAATGCTAATGAGACAGCTGTTATGGCCACAGAGCCTTAATTGAAAACTTCTTTTTCATTCATACCGGTAGATTTTGCCTGGAGTTAGAAACATATCTGACAACTTTTCAAAATGCACATGGGGGTTTTACGTGAAAGATGGTTCATATAGTCATACAAAACCTTCAAGGGGGCCTTCAAATGGAAGCAGGACAAGTCGCCCCACTGGTTAATCGCCCCACTTTTTAAAAAAAACGCCACAAACTGATTTATCAAATCGCCCCACATGTGAAATTGGTTAAATCATGTTTAATATTACTCCTGCCAACTCGCCCTACTTATAAAAAAACGGTAATATTTAGATTAATATATATATATATATATAATTAAAAATAAAAGCTCGCACCACTTTAATGAAAACTAATCTACACAGAATACAAACAAACCGAAAATTAATTTAATTACTATTATTGATATATACTGAAATTATATATAATTCTAAAAAAAAACCTGATTGTTGAAGAATAACTGTAACTTTTGAAGCTTAGTTATTTGCATAACAATTGAAAAGAAACCTGTTAAATGTATCATAATGCAATATAAGGAATTGAACTTATATTTAATGGGATAACATCTTTTTCCATAAGTGGGGCGAGTTGGCATTACTAAATTCACCCTGGTTAATAATACATTTATCTAGATTTCACCGATTTCCATTAGGTGGGACCAGTTGGCAGGAGTAATATTAACGGGATTTAACACAGTTCACAAGTGGGGCGATTTGGTAATCCAGGTTGGGGCAGTTTTTTTGTCAAGCCTGCGACTTTTTTCGCAGAAAGCTCGACATAGGGATAGTGATCCTACGGCGGCGGCGATGTTAGCTCAGTTCTTAAAAGCTTTATATTTTAGAAGGTGGGAGACCTGGATGCTTCATTCTTTGTATATGGTTGCCTCATGTTACGAAGTTTCCGTCAGTCACATGTCCAATGTCCTTGACCTCATTTTCATGGTTCAGTGACTACTTGAAAAAAAAGTTAAAATATTTTGTAATGTTAAATTCTCTCTTATTATAAGTAATAGGATAACTATATTTGGTATGTGCATACCTTGCAAGGTCCTCTTGCCCGTCAGACAGTTTTCACTTGACCTCGACCTCATTTCATGCATCAGCGAACAAGGTTAAGTTTTGGTGGTCAAGTCCATATCTGAGATACTATTAGCAATAGGTCTAGTATATTCGGTGTATGGACGCACTGTAAGGTGTACATGTCCAACTGGCAGGTGTCATCTGACCTTGACCTCATTTTCATGGATTAGTGGTTATAGTTAAGTTTTGTGTTTTAGTCTGTTTTTCTTATACTGTTTGCAATAGGTTTTCTATATTTTGTGTATGGAATGGTTGTAAGGTGTACAGGTCTACCTGGCAGGTGTCATATGACCTTGACCTCATTTTCATGGTTCAGTGGTCGAAGTTAAGTTTTTGAGTTTTGGTCTGTTTTTCTAATACTATATGCAATAGGTCAACTATATTTGGTGTATGGAAATATTTCATGATCTACATGTCAGTCGCGCAGGTTTTATTTGACCTTGATCTCATTTTTTACGGTTCATTGCTCAGTGTTAAGCTTTTGTGTTTTGGTCTGTTTTTCTTAAACTATAAGCAATAAGTCAATTTTATTTGTTGTATGGAAGAATTGTTAGCTGTACATTCCAACCTGGCATGGTTTATCTGACCTTGACCTCATTTTCATGGTCCAAAGGTCAATGTTTAGTTTTCTTGGTTTATGTTAAGATTATGTGACAGTTGTAATAAAGCTTTATTATTAGGACTATCAACATAATATCAATGATTAGTAAAGAAGGCGAGACATTTCAGTGTGTACACTCTTGTTTTTAAAGTGGGGCGAGTTAGTGAAAAAGTGGGATGATTTGTCATGGATTCCCTTCAAATATATTCTAATATGGTTTTTGGCCTCTTCGTGCATTAACAAGCTCATAGCCATTGTTGAATTAATTGTTTTCTTTAAAATAGTCGTCAAAATTGCTCTTACAAAATTGCCATTTGGGAGCTTGAGCTCAATGGGGGAAATACTCTGCAAATACTGGCAGTTGGCAGGTATGGTCATCAAAAAAGTTGACATGTTTCTATGTACATTTACCATTATGTTACTTGATGTTCTTGCTATACACACAGTACAGAGACTAGTCAATCTTTGTGAACTATTTTTTATCGGAGTCATAGAATATGCGTATACAATCAATAATTAAAAATAGTCTATTTATATTGAAAAGAAAAAGTTCTTATATGTCTAAAGAAGAGGGACGAAAGACACAAAAGGGACAGTCAAACTCATAAATTTAAAGCAAACTGACAAGACCATGGCTAAAAATGCATTTCATGGGAGGCACAGAAAATATACTGTAAACAGTAGACTATAGATATAGGTGAACTAGGTACAAAAGAACTCTAAATCTTAAATTCTACAAACCACCTCTGTTCTATGGAAGATAATGATATAACTGGACTAGAAATACACACAACCTGTAATTAACTGCCTTTACAGCGCTTTCGCGCTTTGATTCTGGAATGGCATGTTGTAAAATGCATGATTATACGTGTAATGTTCTTCCATAAATATCAAACATTGTCAAATGCATTCTGGAATATGCTCCAATATTGAAATAAAATCTTGTTGAGGAAATTTATTACATCCATTGATTTAAACTTTATTGAATTATAGAACTGTAATAAATACAAATTGAAATACATTTAAATGTATGTATAAAACAAGAAGATGTGGTATTATTGCCAATGAGACAACTCTTCACAAGAGACCAAATGACACAAAAATTAACACCTATAAGTCACCATACCCCCTTTAACAATAAGCGAGTCCCATACAACATTTTAAGCTAGTAAAGGCCCAGAATTGACAAGCGTAAAATTATTCAAATGTGAAAACTAACAGCCTAACATATTCATTCATCATTCTGGTATGAAAATTAATATCTGGTACATGTACATATATTTCCTGTCCTTAATTTTACTACAGGATTGTGTGATTTGATAACGGATCAATGAATACATGGCAAACCATAGGGGAATTTATTCCATATGAATTTATTGGTTTCAGTTATTGAAATATAGATGTAGGTATCATCAATAAATATAAATAATTGATGAACATTTAACAAATTGTATAAATAACTTGGTATGGATTCCAACTTCTCATAAGCATGATAAGTTGTCCGAATTTTTGTGAACTGCAGTCTTAATCATGTTAATCATTGTTAATAGCATGAAATGAACACTTTAAATAGACATGTACATGACAGACAAATGACAGACAACTCAAATAAATTTCTTTTCATTTCAGATTTGAATAACAGTTGCTAAAGATAAATATAAGCACTTAAACATTAAACAGATAACTCAAATGGTTTATTTAAATGATATACTTTTCATTTCAGATTTGAATAGCAGTTGTTAAAGATAGCCTTTCCAGTAACTAAAGAGGCTTAATCATGGTAGAGAAAAAATCGTCAATTGGTAAAGTCTGCTCCGTTATCATTCTTTACTGGGGAGTATCAATTTCAATGGTTTTCGTAAACAAACACATTCTTAGTGGATCATTTGGCGACAACGACGTGTCCATATTTGTTGCCTGGTACCAGTGTTTCTCAGCAGTGGTCGGGATACAGTTATGTGGCTTTATTTCAAGAAAAACAAAAATTCCTGTGAAAATTCCTAAAATAGAATGGAATTTGTTACTAAAGAAAGACTTCCTCAGATTCTCATTTGCATTTGTTGCAAGTTTGACTATGAATAATTTGATGTTGAAACATATAGGCGTCGCATTTTATCAAGTAGCACGATCATGGACTTTAATATTTACGATTTTATTTTCTCAATGTCTCCTTAAGAAGGATATAACTTATAAAGCAATCATAGCCTGTTTAATCGTAACATGTGGATTTTTCATCGGAATCGACCAAGAAGATGCTTCCGGCACTTTAAGTGTCTGGGGTATAATTTATGGAATTTTTGCAAGTCTCGCCACAGCTTTAGGTGGAATTTTTATAAAAAGGGTACAACCCATAGTTGAAGGCGATAGTTTTAAACAAGCATACTACAACAATATAAATGGCGTCATTATATTTTTCCCACTAGTGTTAAGTACGGGACAGTTACAACAGATTTTGTATTCAGAATTCATTTTTCATCCGTCATTTTGGATATGCATGACAATATCTGGTGTTCTAAGTTTATCTATAGGCTGGGTGAGCGTTTTGCAGATTAAACATACTTCACCGATAACTCACCATGTTAGTAACACTGCCAAGTCCGTCTTGATGACAGTATTAGCTATAATGTATTTTAATGAAGAGAAAACAATGCTTTGGTGGGGTGGAAATTTTCTAGTTATTTTTGGCGTTATGTTTTATACGTACAGTCGAATGAATGAGAAGATGGATCAAGAGTTACCGGACTTGACTATCGAGCCAGAGAACAAACACAGTCATATAATTTAAGTTTTTATAATGTAGTATTTATGTCAATTTTATCTGTAATTCTAAATGTTTTTATGCCGGGACAAACTAAACAATCTTTGTGCCATAAAATTACAATTTTTTCTTCTTTATTAAATAAAAATTTACATATACTGTAACAACATGAACAAAACTTATTACACATTAGCGATTTCTTTAGGTGAACTCTTGAATAGAAAAATTATGCAAATTTCCTCAAACTTGAATCTTTTTTAAATCCACATGATCATCATAATGAAATTCAATAACAAAATTATCACGAAAATGATATGATGGCTAAGTCATATATCATGTATATAGAGAGGGTTGAAAATTAAAAAAAAGAATTCGTCAATATTAGTTGGTTTGCCTTACAATCATGACAATTATTGTAGCTTAATTTGGGAAAATCTTTCGTAATTTTGGTTCTACAACATGCAAATTGACATGTTCAACTTCTATATACATTGATATACATGATATACATGTATGATGCATTTAATTTTGGAATCTTAAGCTCTAGGTTACTTCGACAAATATGTCATGTATGTAATCACATCAATATAACTTTTTGTTAACCATAAAATCTGGTAAAGTTTAATTCATGCACTGATCAGCCGATGTTCAAACAAAAGTGTCAGTATTCATGGTATTAGCAATTTTTAGTGTACCTTATTTCAGGTTTTTAAAACTGTTTTGAGCATGTTGAAGAAGGGCATTCAGAACATCTAGTCTTTATATAATATTTTGTCTTTCTAAACCATGTTAATGTTATATTTTGAGAAGAAAATACTAGAGTTCACACAAGTTAAAATATAACTCTTTGGTGTTGAGCCATGATTGCAGTCTTGAAAATGCATAGTGAATAAATTGTACTCAAACTGGTATATCAACTACTCAAAATACTTCATTTGGTGTTTCTAGCTTAAACATGTTAAATGTTGTACTCCAACTACTGATGAGTAAAGTTTAATGACCAAAAGGTGTTAATTTTGCTTGTAATTGAGGCTGATCAGAGCACTTTTAATTATGACCTTGAAAAGAGATCTCTATCACAGTGAAATAACCACAATTATCAACATTCAGTATGTCATGTGTATGTGTTGAAGATACATAGGTACAAGAAAGAAACACTTGTTTTAATTTTATTGAATTGCATTTAGTCTATTTCTGAGGTACATGTGCACACTGTTGAGCAACATATACAAATTTACAGCTGTCTCTTATCAAATTATTCTGTCTTAATTTTAGGTACATGTAATTTGTTTACATGTTCATGATGTTTGTACATGAACATTGATTATTACAAGAATTTACAAGTATTGATAATCATTTTTATTTTATATGTAATTTTCTATTACTCCCCTGATTAACATTTAGTTATACAATTGTCAGTTTTATTATCAGTATTTTATGATCATGTCATAACCATTTAATGTAAAGAAGTTTGTGGTATAAAATATTGTGTATTGTCTTTTATACACCACAAAAAGTTTGGGGTATTTCAACATGTTCAAATGCTACATGTACATATATCAAGTTTGCCTTTATTTGAAAACTCAAATGTTATTGCAACCGTTTTCTCGAAATGTTAAAAATAATAGCTAATATTATTTTTTTTACTATTGTTCATCAACAGTGAATACAAATGTGAGTTCAATAATTCAATTTGGAGATTTCAGGAAATGCAGCATACCAACATTGTTATCAAAATGTAAAATGCAATCATCTTGATATAATTTTTGCTATGATTTAATATCAGTGGCGGATCCAGAACTTTTCCTAAGGGGGGGCCTGCTCCAGTCATGCTTCAATGATTCCCTATATAATCAACCAAATTTTTCCCACGAAAGGGGGGGCCCGGGCCCCCCAGCTCCCCCCCCTGGATCCACCTATGAATATTGCAAAATTTCTGAATTTACAGTATTTGAAACTATGACAATCATTTTGATAAATGTAATTGTCCAACAAATTCTTTTATGCACTAGCTATAGTCATGATAGTATGACTAGTGAAACTAAATGAAAGCAACTGCTTTCTATTCTGTTCTTCATCTCAAAGTTACAAAATTCAACATCACTGATAAAAGAACATTAAGGTGGTATGGGTGTCTTCCTCCATCTTGGATTGTAAAAAACAGAGAATCAAAGGTCCAGATTTTTCATCAAGTTAGCAAAATTTGATGCAGGAATGCAGATGTTTAATGTACATTTTCATTTAAAAGTACCAATTTATAAGAATATAACTTCTAAATATTGATATTTTTGCAAATGTTAATTATTTTTGGTTGTTTTTATCTTTTTTAAAAATTGGCATTTTAAGGGGAGGTAACTCTAAAAAAGTGCATTTTCTGAAGGATTCTGTATGGAATTTTCCTATTTTGTATTTTAGCCGGAAAAAAACGTACGGTGACCCTATCTTTTCGTTTGATATTCTCAAAGCAGTGTCTGAAAGCTATCTTTTCCTGAAGTATTTAACAATTCTATCATTTTGTTTAGTTTCTAATCACAAAATGGTGTTTTTTCCTGTATAATCCATACAAAATGTGTCATTTTGTCCCGTCCTGTAGCTTGAGAAAATGCGCGGTGACCTATCATTTTTATTATATTTTTCAACATGTATGAATAGATAAAACGTTTTGGCAAAGTATGAACAAATTCTATCATTTTTATTTTAGACTCCCATACCACCTTAAATTGTGATATCATTGCTTCTTGCTGAATTTTGTGTGATGTACAATGTAGATGAAAAAGCTAGTATATTATGTGGAAATACAGTGGTGCATTAAATCAATGTTAGATATGCATGATATATAGATTTATGTAAAAAAAATAATTGAAAAAATACTATTTGACATGTTTGTAATCTTCATTTGAACAAATCTATATGAGGCTGGTAATAGAGGTACCATCATGACGAATAACAGTAAAAATTCTTGCCAAATGATGTTAATGGTAATTTTTGGTGCATGATGACAAAATGTACACTTTTTTAGAAGATAAAGTAACGGTAACGATAATTTGACGAAGTATGGTAAAATTTTAACTGATTTGAAGCAAACAGTAGTCAAAAATGACCATTTGACGACCGACGATAAAGGGCATTCCTACCCTCCTGTATTTTCCAAATTATTTCCATTTTTATCTTTAATTTTATTTCTACAGATCTTCACATTCCAGAATTTTAAAGTATTATATATATTGCTAGTTTAATTATAACATAAAGTTGGAGCACCAAAGGTCACCCAGGTTAGTCAAATCACCAAAATATACCAAAAGCAGGAGCTGAAAGGGCATAAGCAGGAATAAAGATTTCATATAAGCTTTAGTGTATGCCAAGTCAGGTGACTTTTGTAATTTTGATAGAAAAATAAGAATTGAAATGAAAAGTGATAGTAAAAGTAAACTCAAACACCTTACTCACCCATGGTTTGATGGCAAAGAAGGTTTAAAGTGAACATTTTCAATTTTTAACAAATTTGTTTATCATATGTGTCAAGGATTATGGCCTTATAGCCTATGTGATCTTAGAAAACCAACTAATAAAAGGCATTTTTGTGTTTATACATAGTTTACATTTTGTATTGTAATTTCTTAAGAATTTAAATTTGAAGTTCTGTACCACAAAAAAAAAAGATCCTCTGTATAACCATGTTTGACAATGTATGAAAGTATGAAGAATGTACTTGTTAATTATTTCCTATATTAATTATTTTATGATGAGTAAATATTTATTTTTCTATTTTTTAAATATTTTTTGTTATTATAGAGTTTTATTTGTTTGTATGTTACAATAAGCCACAATTACATATTCCAAACAAATCAACTTTTGTTATTTATGCATATGACACATGATGAAGTTTTAAATAATTTGCATTACAGTGGACGTTCAGTGCTGTAAATCAGAATAAACAGAATTTAAGTATTCACAAATATTTATGTTGTTTGGTAAAACTTGATTCTTTCTTTATGCCAATGTGGAGGGTAGCGTATCAGAACATCGGATTTTAATGAGATTGTCTTTATGCACATGTTGTATCAAGAAAATATAAAGGGATTACAATTAAAAAGGTACTGTAAATCCTGCAAAATTATGATTTATTCAATTGATTTGATTTATTTTTATCTATTATTATAAAAAAGAAGATGTGGTACGATTGCCAATGAGACAACTCTCCACAAGAGACCAAATGACACAGAAGTTAACAAAAATAGGTCACCAAACGGCCATCATCAATGAGCAAAGCTTATACCGCATAGTCAGCTATAAATGGCCCCAAAATGACAATGTAAAAAAAATCAAACAAGACATGTTGAAGATGTCAACTTTTCAAACAAAAACAAAAATGCACAAGATTTTCCTTCATGTTAAATTAAGACCCTTTCTCATTAAATCCTAGCTTGAACTGCTGTGTATTTTATTATTATGCCCCTGCAGTGACGGAGGGGCATTAAACTTTGCCCTTGCCTTTTTGTATGTCTGTCCATCCGTGCATCCCATAGTTAGTTTCTGCTCTCGTACTTTAGTTTGATACACACCAAATTTTATGAAACATACATGCAATGCTTATTACCACAAAACACAGATCACATTTGAATTTGAGTGGGGTCACTTAAACAGTTCTAGATTTATTCCCCTTTATGGAAACATTGCTGATTTTTTTTTTCTGTTCTCAAACTTGGAGTTTGCCTCAAACAAATGTTATGAAACTTATACACAATGCTTATTACAAAAAAAAATACATATTGTGTGTTTGAATTTTGCTGGCGAAACTTTTTTGGTTCTAGAGTAATGCCCCTTTACAAATTGAAAAATTGCTGATATCACCACAAAACTCTGATCACTTTCAGTTATGTCCCTTTTTAGCTTTATTAAGCAAGCAGTGCTTCATCTGTGTCCCCTGAACAGATTCCCCATTTATTTTATTATTCAAATTATCTGTTTCAGCAGGGCACCATAATCTTGCCTGATTATCAACTACCACTACATCCTTCATTTATCATTCTGTAATAAAACAAAGATAAATATTTGTAATTAAAAGAACTGCATTTACATAACATGATCACGAATAATACACTGATGAGGTATTTTGTGAATGAAGCAGGTTGTACCAGTAACATATATATTTAATTTTCCTAAATATTTACCAAATAGGGCAAATCTTTCTGATAGAAATAAATATCAGCTACTTCACAAATGTTAAAGTATTTTCTCATTGTTGTTAGGTACGTGGAGATCCGTAGTCACAGATGTTCTTTTTCAGTCAAGTTTGTTTTTAATTACAATAATAACACATTTACTTCACACTGAAGTTTTTATCAATAAACACCAAAAAAAACACAGCTTTTGTTTTGTATCCCACCAAACGTATGTGTTGGATTAAATGTGTTTACTAAGACATGTTAGAAAATGTATTATACAAACCGCACAACAAAAGATAAACCTTCCTAGAAAGAAACAGATTGCCATGGAAAACGTTTCGGCAATAAAAGTTATGCCACTAGATATCTCCTGTGAATTGTTTAACATTTGTAATTTCGGGGACTTCTATAGCTGTCTATACAGTACTGTATGGGCTTTGCTCATTGTTGACGGCTGTTCGGTAATCTATAGTTGTTAAAATCTGTGTCATTTGGTTTCGAGTGTAAAGTTGTATGATTGACAATCATTCCACAGCTTCTTTTTTATATGGGCAGGTGTATGTTTCTGTTAAATAATTGCTCCATTAAAATAGCAAACTTGTTAACGTTCCTTATTGTGAATCACAGATAAATGGCTAACCAGGTGAAGGTCCATGTAATTTATTTATGCAATGAATCAAACAAAATCTACAGTAACTATTCCTGTATTGATATTTTTCAATTAAATAATCATGAACTGTTTTTTTTTTTAATTGTAATTGTACTTCTGATTTACCAACAGGAACCTACTTAAAATAGATATAATATAAACAGCAAAAACTGTTTTCAAAATTGATGCAACTTGATTTAAAATTTACCATTTCTAAATTTATCTATTTATTTAAATCGGCACAATGTTAATCATACAAATGTTGAGGAGATGTGGTATCATTGCCAATGAGACAACTATACATCAACGTTCAAATGAAGTTGATGTCACATTTTTATCCACAATTGTTACAGGAAGCCTTTACGACTTTTTCAAACCTTTGGTTCAAGAAATCTAATACTTGAGTGTGAATTTTCCTGTTTGTTTGTGTAAAACCACCGGTTTTTTTTTGTTTTTTTTTTTTATCTATCTTAAGGAAGTTTGCTGCTCAGTTTCAAAATAAATAGCTTTCCATAACACTAGTATATATTGATAGGGGATTAATTGAGGGGAAAAAAAGCTTAAAAAAAATATAGGGGTCAATGTGCTTGTTTTAGAGATATTAGCCATTGAAATTTTGGCGGGAAAATGTTCTCTTTTGATTTTTCATAGCTTTATCATTGACCAGTTAAAGTTCTCAAAAACTGTTAAAAAATAAATAAGATTTTATAAGACTTTTACAAATGGCTTATAATTATACATGTAAAAGATTTATAAAAAGAAAAATGGGGTCCCTTGGCAATTTTTTTTAAAGGCATTCAAATGGATAAAACCAGAGGATTTCGAAAATCTGACAAATATTCCAAAACATGACAAGCAAACATCCTTCACGATTGAGAAATGGGCAACCCTTATATCTATATTACTTAACTATTCAAATAAGAATGCTATTAAGTCTGGTGTACTTGCCCATAAATATTCTTCAGTGCTGATTATCCCTCCAAAAAACAACAAAGCATATGATGACATATCTGTCATGTGATATACATTGTACCCATATATATGTAATACAAATGCAGAAATACGAAAGAAATTAACGTTCAACAATCCAATCAACCTTGCAATAAATTGCATGTGCCATCACATAACAATATGTTGCGAAAGATACCAGAGGATCAGTCAAACTCATAAATCGAAAATAAACTGACAACGCCGTGGCTTAAAATGAAAAAGACAAACAGACCAATAATAGAACACATGAAACAACATATAAAACTACAGACTGATCAACACGAACCCCAAAAAAAGGTGGAGGTGATAACAGGTGCTCCGGAAGGGTAAGCAGATCCTGCTTCACATGTGGCACCCATTGTGTTACTTATGTTATTACAAAACCCGGTAAATAGTCTAATTCGGTAGGTCATATTCATGAAAAGGGAAGGGGATCATAGTCACGACGTAAGCATGGTAAGAAACATATCTGATATCATCTGTGACACAAACAACTCGTAGTGGCGTCCGTAAAATCAACAAAGGGATGAATTCAACTTCACCATTTGGAACTCTTGGTTTAATAGCTTCCTTGTGAGCAGCAACCCTTATCGAGGAAATCATGATAGGAAATACAAACGCGGGAATATCGTATCAATTTGGAGATATATACTCCGTATGCAGGTGCTGCTGGAATGTTGCTACATACAAATGGAAAGTTCACAATCGGAAAGCTGATATCATCTCGTTTGTCGTAAAGTTGTGTTTTCAACCGACCCTCATTGTTAATTTCTAAATGTAAGTCAAGATATGATGCAGACTTAACTGTATCTGTTGAACCATTTATCTCTAGTTCGATGGGATAGATGCGTTCAACAAAGTCACCATTTTTTCTGTTTTTCCTGTATGAAGTCAGCCTCATAATAATAATAAACAAGTCGACAAGAAGAAAAGCGCAATTATTTCTCATTGGAATGCCGACAGTCTGTTGATAAACACGTCCTCCAAACGTTACAAATATGTTATCAATCAAGAAATCAAGCATCTTGATAATGTCAGTTTCAGAGAATTTTTTGTTTGAATCAGAGTGATCCTTTACAAAGTAGGATTTATCCCTCCCTAAGACAAGATACTTGTATCTACGTTGGCCGTTCTTTTTTATGAAACAAAGCAATACCAACTATTTCAATTTGTCTTTTAGTTTAATTTGGACCGGGGAATACTTGTGGAAAGTGTAGAAAAGTCAAATGTTTTAACACTATTGCAAGATGAAAGAGTCTTAGATTTTATGTTCTCTAAAAGATCTTTTGAATTTTTTAGTATCCACGTCTGATTCACGGCATTGATTGCTGATAAAATAGATGTTAATAATTTAGAAAGAGGTTTCGTGGAGCAATTGAAAGATCCAGCAATATACCGTTGTTTGTAAGGACGATTACGTAGTTTAGGTATCCAATACAGTGATGGAAAAACCAGTTCTTCATCTTTGGTTAAAATTCCAAAGGAACATAGAACAGACCTATGTTTATCCTGGATTTTCCTCTTTGGTAAATGTCGTGAGGGTATATATTGAGTTTCCAAGTGACTTTGTCAATACCTAATTCATTTATCAAGCAGTTTATGTAATGAGTTTTACACACACAAACGATGTTGTTTTGGGACAACAACATATTTGTCATGGACGTAGGACAAGTGTTTTGCAACATTTGGGTCTTTAAAGGTTGACGTAGAATGGATATTGATAGACCCATTCAGTTTCTTAATTCTGATTTGTACCAACGACATCACAGCCGTAATCCATTTGGAAAGAGTAGCTACGTCTTCCTTCTTGGAAAGTACTTCTAATACTATTTATTATAACTGTCTGTACTATAATCTGAAAAGAAAATTTGAAGGAAATCATACCATTGATGTGACGGTAGACTTTCCATCAACCATGGTAGATTCTTCTTTTAAAAGTAATTTTGATCATTGTTACCTCTAAAAAGCTTGACACTAAACACATTAAAGTTTGGTTCAAAATTTCAAATTATTGTTAGGATAATTCGTATTATAATTAAACCAGTACCGTTCAAACATGTTGCTTCCATTCGATTCAGCACTGTTCAGTGCCGTTTCAGTTCATTGGTGTTTCATACATGTAAAAGTCGAACCTACAAATGATAATAACAATAATACTGTCTTCCAAAATCATATGTTGTTATGTCTGACAAATTCAACATACACACACCATATCACATACACAGACATAATATGGAGGTTAGTGTTTGGAAATGACAAATCTGAGCAAATCAATGAGGTGACCTTTGAATGGAGGTCCTCATTACATAGGTATTATAACATCTTAACGAGAACAGGCTAACCTGACAGTACACTCAGGTTTTCACTTAAAAATAGTAACTTTTATAGCAGGATTAACTGTAGCCATGTGCAAATTGTTGAAACGGAGTTCCCTTTTTCAATTTTTTTCCTTGTCTGCAAATGGTCACCAAGTTTTCTTTGACAGAAATTCACGATTACTGTTTAAAAATAGAAAGATTTAAAAAAAAAAAAAAAAAAAAAAAAAAAACTTTATTTGATATAATTTTTAATGCCACTTACTTATTGGAATTTATTGTGTTCAACTGATCTTAAATTATTAGATAAGACCTGTCGGTAACCAATTGCTACATATTTGAATATCTTATTGATATAATAATATCAATATGGTCATGATGTGTCTTGTAAAGAATTATTTTTTTATTACAGAAAGTTGTATTTAATATAACAAATTGTGTGTGATTTCAGGTGACATGTTTGTGATTTCAGCCATTATGTTTGTGATTTCAGCCAACATGTGTGTGATTTCAGCCTACATGTTTGTCAACAGAAATTAATCCCCAAAAATGTAGAGATTTTCAGGGAACCTTGAGTTTTGTCTGCGTGAAATTACAGATATCAGATAATACAAGTATAAGGCTTAATGTCAAAAACAAAGTTCATTATATAAGTTAAATACATTAGTCACCAAATCAGGGCTCAAGAGTGCATAATTATTAGCATCTCTCTTAATCTCATTTTAAGAAAAAGGGTTTTAGAAAATTTATTGGCTCTGAGCGTCTCAAAATTCATCTATCAAAATTTATAAAATCTTTAAAAGTTCAGTTGACATGGTTGAATTGCAATTATAATAGAATTTTATCTAAACAACAAATCTCAGATTGTAGTGTTAATTTTAGAATTTTTTTTTAATTTAAAGTGCCTAGCTTCTAAATAAATATATGACATAATATTCATGTAATATTACTATTATATTTCAACACATCAAAATGTACACTATATATTGAGCAGTATTTATGAGGTTTATGAAGCACTTACAAAATTCATTCACGAATATATAAACATAATAGAAATTTAAAAAGAAAAAAAATCATATTTAACTACCAGACGTATATAGATTAATCTGAGTGAAATCTGAGGTTAATATAATTAGCAGTTTTATTTGTCCTAATTAGTCCCTATTTTATTCATATAGTTGTAAAAATTTCAATTCTTAACATAAAAAGAGAAATTCTGAATCGCATTCGAAGGTAGAATAATGCACTCAAGTAAAAGCTATAAATAGCAATGGGTATTTCCAATTAATGGTTAAGGTTAAATGTGTTACTATATAAAGAGAAGGGTATTTCCAATTAATGGCTTCCATATAATGTATGCTGGCTTAAGTCAAGAACGAAATTTACAAGTTCAATATTAACGGTATGTTCCATTATAACATTATTTAATAATTTGTATAAAACAACGATGCAAAATGAAATTATCATTGAACAAAGTTGAAACTATAAGTAACATTTCTATATTTTACTTTCGCTATTAAGTTTTTGTAGTTACTAAAGGTAAGTGTGTTCCTTTTTGTAAAATATATTTATAAACTATGTGTTTGTTAATTCTACATTGGCTAGAGATATAGGGAGAGGGTTGAGATTTACCAAATCATGTTTAATTCCGCTGCATGTCTTTCGCCTGTCTAAAGTCAGCAGCCTCTGGCCTTTGTTAGTCTGGTATGGTTTTTTTTTATTTTAGTTTATTTATATTTATATGTTTCACTGAACTAGTATACAATAAACGGAATATCATCTTTTGTTTAGGGGCCAGCGGAAGCTCGCCTCCGGTTGCGAGATTTAATCACTGAGTTGAATACCTATTGGGAGTCTTCATCTGTTTTGTCGTTTGATTATGTTGTTGTATCTTTTACACATTATCCATTTACTTTCTCAATTTTGTTCTTCTCTTGCTAATGAATAGAACCTAACATTGTATTGTGTTTAGCCCTCTTGGATTGGCATCTGACCCTCAAATCTAAACATTTAAACGTCTTACAGGATGTTATACAGAAACGAAAAATTCAACAATGTTACCATTTGTAAAGGGGCATATCTCTAGAACAGTAAAAGTGATGCCACCAAAATTAAAACTTGATCTGTGTGTGTTGGTAACAAGCATGTATAAGTTTCATAACATTAGCATCCTAGGTAGCACAAAAACATTTTATTGATATTTTTAAAATATATTGCAAAATGTCACAAAAATATCTTTCAAAAACATGTTTTAGACGTGATATGTCTGGCTTTATTCATGTGAATAGCATATTTCCTGGAAATATTTGTTCTGAATGTTTAAAGAGCATTATTGTTAAATATCTTGATTTTATATTGAGATAACATACTTTTGATATTATTCAGTGTCAATTGAAAATATCCAGACAACATATATCAGACATATGGACAAAATATCCTTCTCATGTCTAGGATATGTTTTATTGATGTCTACCAAATGTTTTCTAAATACAGTCTGTCAACCATATACCCATTTTAATGAAAAGTTGATGCAATGCATTGAATAATTCTTATTCAACTCGTATTACCTTCTGGTAGATCAGCAGTATTTTCACAATTGTCAACTGATTGGAGAGCAAGAAAATTCACTCGTGACAATTAACTGTTAAAAAGGGTCTTCAGATATACTGTGTAACTGTTTACTCACGTAGTGTTATTAACCATATGTGGATTCTTAAAACTCTAAAGAACTTCTGGATAATTTTAAATCTCGGTCTTTTTCTGAAATTAGTTCTATTAAAACTTTTGATTTTTCAACCTGGTATACAACCATTCCCCATGTGAAATTGAAAAACCGTCTAAAAGAAATAATCCACAATGCTTTTCATCATAAAAATGGTAGCATACGCCATAAATTTATCACTTTGGGATACCATAAGGCATATTTTGTTAATAAGGAACAAAAGGGTAAAACATATTACACAGAGGAACAAGTAATCAGTATGCTGGAGTTTCTTATTGACAACATATTTGTTGAATTTGGAGGTAGACTGCTTCAACAAATTGTCGGCATTCCTATGGGAACGAACTGTGCGCCTCTCTTTGTCGACCTCTTTTTATTTTCATATGAATCGGAGTTCCTTCAGACACTTGTCAAAAACAAGAAGATCAAAGAAGCCAGGTTATTTAATTTCACTTTCAGATATATTGATGATGTTCTTTCCATTAACAATCCGAACTTTTCTGATTGGGTTCCATTAATATACCCACCAGAACTAGAAATTAAAGAGACTACAGACACGGCTTCCTCCGCCTCATTTTTAGACTTATACCTCGAATTTGACATACACAGTCATCTCAGTACCAGAATCTATGACAAACGAGACGATTTTAATTTTGAAATTATCAATTTCCCCCACCTTAGTAGTAATATACCAACTTCACCTGCATATGGAATATACATTTCCCAACTTATCAGGTATTCAAGAGCTTGCAGCTCCTATTCAGACTTTATAAAACGTCACCAGTGTCTGAGCAGAAAGTTGATGAACCAAGGGTATGTCAAAGAACGTCTCGTCCTTTTTCTAAAAAAAGTTCAACGGAAGATACCCAGAACTTGTTGATAAATATTCCGTATCAACTTCACAAATAATAGATGGTCTTGAAGTATAGATTTTGTGTACTGACGTTGATTACCATCTTAATGACGTGTTATAGTATTCTTTTATTTGTCTTTATTAATATTACTTGTACTGTTAAGTAAGTTTTTTTTAGATATTCTTTTGAAGTGACTCTGTGGTTATGTAAAACATCATACTTTGAACGACAAAATTATTTCATTTATTAATATTACTTTTACTTATGGATCTTGACATACTATGAATGACAAAACTATTTTATTCAATAATACTACCCCTTTTTTTGTTAAGTCTGTTTTTTATGATATACATTTGACGTGAAACTGTTCTTATGTATCCCGTCATACTTTGAACCACACAATTATTCTATTTATTATTATTACTTCTACTGTTAAGTCTGTTTTTTGTTATATCTACTTTACGTGACTCTGCATTTATGTATGCCGTCAATCGAACGACAAAATTATTTTGATGTCTTCCTGTGCGAATTTCAAACGCGCAATTTTACACCAGTACTGAAAACCTTCTATCCTTTACGGGTAGACTTTACATAGATAAATTAAGTCGTATAAGAAAAGCAATATGAGTATGTTAAATTTTATGTATGCCTTTTTGTGCTTCTTCGTTACATTTGTTGTTTCTATAGTGATATTATATTAAGATGATAACACAATATTGACTGCTGTACCCCTATTTTTGACATTTTTACTCTTTGAGTATGTTTGTTTTGTTCATGCATCGTTGACAATGTAATGGAATTTGATGCGACTGTCATACAAGTGAGAGGTTTAGCTAGCTATAAAACCAGGTTCAATCCACCATTTTCTACATAAGAAAATGCCTGTACCAAGTCAGGAATATGACAGTTGTAATCCATTCGTTTGATGTGTTTGAACTTATGATTTTACCTTTTGATTTTGGATTTTCCTTTTTGAATTTTCCTCGGAGTTCAGTATTTTTGTGTTTTTACTTTTGATTTGTAAAGATGTAAAAAATTGAAACTATTTTCAAATTGTATTTGTTGTTTTTGGGCTGGTTTTAAATATTTTTTGTTTGTGCATAAAATTATTCAATCATTAAGATAAATACATTTAAATGACTACACAGATTTGAAAATATTAAATCAAGAGAATGAAGAGCACATCTTTTTTGTTAGAACGTTGGAATAATATAAAAGATAAATTTTCATTTCTGTGGTATATTAAAGGGGGGAGATAAGTACTTAATACGTTAGCATATTGTTGGCACAATGTTGGCTTATATTTCAATATTGGCATGAAATATCAATGATATTTGTTTCATAAACACTGTTTTTAAAATCTTTGAATAAGTCAAAATACAAAGAATTTTCTAGTTCTAGGCACAGATTACCGTAGTCCTTAGACCTATTTGATATGACTTTATCGTTTGATTTTTTACTGAGTCCTCAACGCTCTTCAAACACAATCGTTATTCGCTAGATAATTTTTCTTGTGACTTGATTGGAATTTTCATCAAAGTTAGATTAAAATTGTTAAAACTTTTCTATCATAAATGAGGAGACATTCATGTTAATGTGATTAGAAAATTATATAAAAAAAATATTTCCTTTTTCATTTATGTCGTACCTCTTACAAATATCAATTAGAAATATTATGCAAAAATGTTTATAAAATATTTCTTTTAAAATTTTCATATCAAACATGTGCTTCGCTCTAATATCACTAACAAACATTTGGAAAACATTTCTATCATATATCTTGCAAATATCTATTAATCTAATAATATTAAAATATCCATCATATATTGATTGAATATTGCAAAGAAATATCTCCTCGACATATACTTGTTCTTATTTATAAAACTGCCTGTTAAACGTTTTAAAAACATCAGCAAAGAATATTTATTTATTTATTATAAAAAAATATTTACAAAAAATGTTTTTATATTAGCAATCAAACATTGGGATGCAATATTATTGTTTAAATATTATTCATGCATAATTTCTGATGTAAAAAAATGTCTATAAAATATTTTTGACAAACATATATATAACCAGTCAATAATATCATGAAAACATTATGTGTTAGCTGGGATGATTAGGTTGAGGCAAAGTTAGAGAACGGAAACCAGTTTTTGGACGTACGTACAGACGGAAAAGGGTAAAACTCAATTCCCTCTCCGCTACGGTGGGGGTATAAAAATTTACATTTGTATGCACCTCAAAAAGATTAACACTTTAAAAATTGTACAAAGCACTTTTCTGGATTAACCTTAATCGGGAATGTTTAAACTAAAAAATTTGAAAGCTTAAGCCAAAGATGTTTAAATGTATAAATGAGTTTATGACATACACGTTTTTTTTTATCACTGGGCAAAACTTATACCTTCTAGGAGGTACATTGTATACAGGATATCCATTGTGAATGTGCATAACATATTTTCAAATTCAAGCATACAACAAAAGTTGATAACACTTTGCACGAGAATTAAATCGTATAAAACACATCTGAGATGATATTATTTAAAGCATTTCTAACACTTATTAGTTCATATATTTTATTTACAGGATGGATGTTGAGGATCGTCGACGATACTTTATTGTAGGATCAGTCATTTTGGAGATTGTACAACCACTATTCAGAGCCAGAATAGAAAATGACTATCAAAGTAAAGGGATAGGGTCATTACAACCTTTTTTAAGCAGTATACCAGTACTACACATACTGTTTCATTTACGACACAGAAATGCCTACTGTTGTAAGGACAAAATGAATTGTCGCAACAACTCAAAACTTCCGCTGATTTACTGCCAGTGGGATATGTTGTACACTGAGAATCCAGGCCAACCGGGCCACAACTGTCATTGCAAGTTCATAGCAAACCCTGTCCAGCTTAATGATCTTGATATAACTTTAGCAAGTTTAATTCTATTGAATTGCTGCCATCTTGGAACTTCTGAAGAAAACGCTGTTCGGAAATTACGTCGGTACAAAAATGACTATCTCAGCCACAACACAGAAGGTAAAATAGATGAAACAGAATATAAAAGCCTGTGGACAGACCTGACTAATTTTGTCCTACAGCTAGATCCAAATAAACAAGATGACCTTATCAGGATAGAAAACAGACCACTTGATGAAGGACTGTGTAATAGATACAGTATAGATCTTTTGAATATTCACAAGAAACTGAATGAGGCAAGTAATTCTTCTGCCCAGTTAAAATTCGAAAAATTTGATATTGAAATGTTTAATCTTTTGGTTGTGTTTGTTTATCAAATCAAATCAAATTAAATCAAATATGTTATTGTCGTATAAACTTTACAGTTTGTGACCAACTAGTATTAACACAATAAATATACATACATACATATCAAGGGAATACAGCCTTTCGATTTTTTGGGAGAGGATGAAGAACCTGGCCTTAAGTATGTGACTTTCACCTAAGATGAAAAATGTTGCTCAAAAATATATATTATTGTGAAAAAATAGCATGTTTTAGCAATGAATAGTCAAATTCCACGAAAAAGTTGCATTAATATTTAACCCTATTAGAGAAATATACAGACATTGCATGATTTATACATGCTAATATATTATCAAATGATTTTAATTCATCTGCTTTATTTTGATTTAATGTGAATAATTTATAGACTTTTAACCACCCTTTTTGCAGATGGGCACTCAAATTCAAGGAATTAGTTCTGGTATGCAGATGATCGGCCCTCAAATTCAAGGAATTAGTTCTCGTGTGCAGGTAATGGGGCCTCATATTCAAGGAATAACTTCTGATATACAGGTAAGACTATTGCTTTTAATATTTCAAAACATAAATTAAAAGTATATTGTGTTTTGTGAATGTTGCATCCTTTTTTTTTTCTTTTTTTTTTTTTTTTTTTTTTTTTAAATATTTGGACAAATTCCAATATTTGGCATATTAATGAATAGTCTATGTAGAAACCCAAATATAATTGAAACATTGTAATATATTGTCATTCATATATTTAAGGATCATAGCTCACTAGCAATTACTCAACCCTATTTATGGCTGGATTAACATAGTATTGTTCGATATCTTTCATTTGTGCCAACAGTGGTACAAACATGTCCTTTATATTTTCATCCTGAGAATAAATATAGATAACTTCAAACATAAAACAATGCTAAGCTGTCTATCAAAAATTATTATGTGAGATAAATATACAGGGGTTGATTTTTGAAAAATAGGTTTAACCGTCAGTTTCTGCATATTATGTATGTTCCAACTCAGTCTTTTTTTTTATTCAGTGATGTTTATTTTTGCTGTCTGTCATATTTGTTGATCATTATGTGTTATTTTTCTATTTTTTGTTAAGAAAATTTCTTTTTTCAATTAACTATTGCTTCATATATTGTCACTTCAGGGTCTTTTAAAGCTCACTACAATGTATATGGTATGGATTTAGCTCATTTTTGAAGGACTTAAGCTTATGATGTATATATAGTCATGTCGTGGGCTTTGTATTTGAAATTTGGAACTTTGGGAAACTTACTACCTATCCTTACTTTTTTTTCCATTTTTTAGAAATCTGCAAAAAAGACGTTATTCCTCATGAAAGAAAACACTTTTTACATAGGATTATCAAACAAGTGAATTAAACATTTCATGATTCTTATAACATGTATAAGGTACTTTTTGGAATTTTGGGTCCTCAATGCTATTCATCTTTGTACAGTTTGGCTTTATAACTACTTTGATCTGAGCGTCACTGATGAGTCTTATTTATACAAAACGCACGTCTGGCGTATTAAATTATTATAGTGGTACCTTTGATAACTATTTACTATGTTGCAGGAACTATTGAGTTACCAAAGAAATGAAGCCACGTGTCAGTACTGCAAGAAAACGTTGATCGAGCAAGGTGAGACTGTTTACCGTAACTTGTCATGCCAAACATACTTTAAAATATTATTTTGTCCAAATCCTTCTTGTATTGATAGGATATTGTGGATTCATTTATTTTTCGTCTCTACCAATTTCTGTTGATATATATGAATTTTTATGGATGTTTATTTTAGTTGTTTACCTAATTAAGGTTTGCAATACATTGAACCTTTAAATTTGTAGTTTCAAATATCAAATTAACAAAAATCAGTATCCCACAAATAACAATGAATCCACAGTGCTTCACTGATATAAAAAAAAATCATAATTATTCGAAATGTTCAATTAAACAGTTAAATTTGACAACTTTGTATAGTTGATCTAAAAAGTAAGATCACAAAAATACTGAACTTAGAGGAAAATCAATGGGGAAAGTCCATAATCACATGGCAAAATCAAAAAACAAAACGCATCAAAAACGAATGGACAAAAACTGTCATATTCCTGACTTGGTACAGGCATTTTCAAATGTAGAAAATGGTGGATTAAACCTGGTTTTATAGCGCTAACCCTCTCACTTTGATGACAGTCTCATCGATTTCCGTTATATTTTACATTGTAAAACATAACCTGGTGTGATAACTTTATGACAAAGTTTATTCTTATGTTTCATAGGCATGGATGAAAGAAAAATAAATTCTTACAAACTTGGACAAGATATTTTTTATCAACATGGTGAAATTAAACTAAAGTCTTTACTCAATAACAATGACATGGACATTATAACAGATGTAGTAATAATGGATGATGGTAGACTTGTGATGTGCTTGTACAACCAGAGAGAACTCCTAATCTGTAACACAGATGGATCAGAAGAAGCAGCTATACGAGTCAAGGGTATACATGGTATACCATGCTCTATCACAGCTGTCAACAACTTTACAGTAGCTGTAACTGTTTTTCAAACTTCCATTAATCACCATATAGAAATATATGACATTAACAATAAACATAAACTTAAATCATTACTAGTATCTAGACTGGTGTCTTATTATGGCATTACAATGATAAATAACAAGATAGTAGTAGGTGGTCACAGGGGTTTATTGATTGTTGATTATCTGACAGGGGAGATATTACAAAATATAGAAACACAATGCGGACCATGGGGCATACATTCTTCTAGTGACAAAATATTCTTCAAAGATTACTTAACAAACAATACAAACAACCTACACTGGTACAGTTTTACAGATGATAGTATACACACATTAATATTACCATCCGTTCCACTATCAATGACAACACTACGAGATGGTAGTCTATATGCTCTCTGTAAGGATGGATCTGTACAACACGTATCATCTAATAGGAAACAGTTCAAAACTTTAAAAACAAATCAATCTCAAGGCATCAGTGATTATGACGAGATACGATATAATTCAAAACAGAAAAAAATGGTCAAATTAAATATAAAAGCTGGAATTGTCAAAATTCTTCATGAAGTATGAAATACGGAACTTACATGTATAACATTTTTTTCTTATAGAATCAAAAGGACTCGTTCAATAGTAACAGAAACAATGGTCCAAATAAATAAATGTCACATTTCAAAATACAATACAGTATATTTTGTATCTTAAGATTTCTTCATCATTTTTATATACTATCTTCTTTATCACTCTAATTAGATTTTTAAATTGGATATTCTGAGGTCAATCTACATAGTAGGAATTTCGAAAATCTCATTTATTGACAAAAAAAATGAAATTTTAACCAATTTTGACCAATCAATTTCAACCTACACAAATATCATACTAATATTAAATGATGAAAATTTTCAAAAATACTATTAATGACAAAGTCTTTTGGTGTAATGTCATAAAGTTGCGTAAACATTTGACAAACATGTTACAGTGACTTGACTGTGTGTGTTGCTATCCAGTAATTGCAACTCATTCAAAATTTTGACCAAATTGCATTTGTTTTATTAAACCAAATTGTTCAACTGGTCAGAATATTGAACAAATTATTCAGCCAAAATGTGAAAGTGCAAGGTGATAAAATAAAACATACTTAAAATCCTATAAGACTTTAACTCCACTTTAATGATTTTGTGACAAAATTGGTCTATCAGTTTGTATAGGTATATTATAGTCATTTCCATGCTGAAGGAACTGTTGTTATTTTGAATTGCTATAAAAATGTCCAAACTAAGCTTTCATATAGTTTTTCTTTCTAAAAGTATTCTATATTCATAAGAATCAGATATCATTTTAAATAAAACATCATATATTCAGTAAAATATGTGTGAAATAACAATATGCTATTGATAAGTTTCCATGGGAAGATAACCTAAAATATTATTCTTTTCAATAAAGACTTTTTGAAAGTTGAAAGAAAAAATGATTATCTCCCCATGGACACTTCCTACAAACATATTGCAATTTTACACATATTTTACTGAATTATGAAATGTTTTAATTCACATAGTGTCTGATTCTTATGAATATAGAATACTTTTAGAAAGAAAAACTATATGAAAGCTTAGTTTGGACATTTTTATAGCAATTCAAAAAAATAACAGTTCCTTCAGCATGGAAATGACTATAATATACCTATACAAACTGATAGACTGATTTTGTCACAACATCATTAAAGTGGAGTTAAAGTTTTATAAAATTGTAAGTATTTTTTATTTTATCACCTTGCACTTTCACTACTTGACTGTGGTTTTCCACAGCAGTAAGTTCAAATTTCTGACCAGTTGAACAATTTGATTTGATAAAAGAAATTGCAATTTGGTCAGAATTTTGAATAAGTTACAATTGGTGGATAGCAACACTAACAGTCAAGTCACTGTAATGCCTTATTTTCTTTATCCTTTTACAGTATATGAATTTGAATAATCCATCAATAAGCAAAATGTAAGAGTTATATATTTGAGTTTGTAGCTCTATATTTTGTAGACTATTTTAGTGCTTCCCTTTACTCATATATTTTTGTTTTCAGCTTTTTTTTATTTTGTGTGTTATCTTATAAATTTTGGCAATTTTGTTTTCATGTCTCTCAGTTATTTGTTTGTAAGTTTTTTTAAAAGCGTGCATGACATTGATGACTATCATAGTTGTAATTGAATCTGTCTCAATGCATTCACTTTATATACATAAATATGTATTTGATTCAATGTTAATCAATGTGTGACATATCGTTTTTCTAAATTTAGCTTTTTAACCGTTATTTTAACAAGAGGCTCTCAAGAGCATGAATCGCTTACCTGTAACGTTTTGCTTAAATCTTTCATCAATGATTATTTTTTGCTTTTCAATATATATTTATGTATGGCTTAAAACTTTTATTGAAATGTTCTTTGTATCTGTCATACTTTCTTCAAAATCAGAGAAATAATTTTATACCAAGGTTCCATTTTAGCCATAGTGGCTATGTTTCTTGACATACAAGAAAATAAAATATACAATTTATACTAAGATACACTGCAATTCATTCAGTCCAAGTTTGACTGAAATTGATTCAGCTGTTTCAAAGGAGAAGATTTTTTTAAAGTAAGAAAACTATAAATGAATGAACAAATTGTAAAAGATTATTTAAAAGGGCAATAATTCCTTGTCCTTTATGTATATAAACGTATACCCAAATTCCTCATGTGAAATTATAAATTTTGAATATACATTGAATGACAAAACTTCTTCCTATGTGACGTTTACATTTTCTGATGTCAAACATGCGAAGCAATGATGTTTGTTTTTTAATTTGATAGATGCTTTTTGTGCTTGTTTGTAAATGTTTGTTTGTTTTGAGAATGTAACACAGTGATGATTGCTGTAACCATATTTTGACTATTTTACCTATTATGTCTGTCTTGATCACGCATCGTTGTAAACATAACGGAGTTAGATGCGACTGTCATACAAGTGAGAGGTTCAGCGCTATAAAATCGGGTTCGATCCACCATTTTCTACATTGGAAAATGCCTGTACCAAGTCAGGACAGTTGTTGTCCATTCGTTTCATATGTTTTATCATTTGATTTTGCCAATTGGTTAGGGACTTTCCTTTTTATATTTTCGTCAGAGTTCAGTATTTTTGTGATTTAACCTTTTCCTTAAGGGAACAATTGACAATTTTGGTCATGTGAACTTACTTGTGGATCTTACTTTGCTGAACATTTTTGCTGTTTACAATATTTCCTTAAAATAACCGATTCAGTGGCACCAATCCAACAATGGGTTGTTAGATTCATCTGAAAATTTCAGGGCTGACAGAGCTTGGCCTATTAAACATTTTTAACTCTCATCAGATTAGTTCTAAATTCTTTGGTTTTTGAGATAATAGCCAAAAATTGCATTTTACTCCCATGTTGTTTTTTTTTTATCCATGGCAGACTTGTTTTTTTTATGAAACAGAAAAAACCCACAAACTTTATTCTAGATACCCTTAGGATCATTCAGCTTAAGTTTGGCTGAAATTGGTTCGGAACGGTGAGCTAAAAAGTGTGGAAATTGGGAAGACACATTAAAAAGATGTTATTTTAGTAAACTTAAAAGTCTTATCCATATAAAGGATAGTTTCCTATATCCTTATTCTTTAGACTAATTAATAATATTGATAAACATGGTATACTTTTTTTTATTGTTGTTTCAAACACTTTTAATCTTTAAAACCAAAGACTCATTTCCTTAGTAGAAACATCTCCTCTATAATATCATGAAAGTTATACATGTATAAGTTAAGTTTGTGCCTATCAATATTTAAAAACTTGATCAATAACTATTTAATTTTTATTTTCAAATATTTTAATGCAACAGTATAATATGATTAGATGTATATATAACAACTATGAATTCATAAATTATTGCAATGATTTTATTATTGCGAAAAATGAGACATGGTTATATTCACAATAATTTAAACTTGTATAATTTCATAAAGTTCCATAAACATTTGACAAAAATTATAATGCCTTATCATCCTTCGCCTTATACAGTAATTATCAATCAATGATATAATGGTTATAGAAAAATATGTAGCTCCTCATCGACTATTTTTAGTGATTCCCTTTTTTTTTTTTCCAGTTTTATTTTAATTTTGATTGTGATTTCAGAAATTTTTGCAATCATAAGCCAATTTTGTCTTGTCTCAATGCTATTTTTGTTACATTATTTGCTTCTTTAAAGCATTTTTTTTAACTTTCAGGATTATCATAACTGTAATTAAATATGTTCCAATACATTATCTTTACATACTTATATTCATACTTTTGAATCAATGTTAATCAGATCAGCGTATACATGTTATATTTTTTTCTGAAGTTAGCAGCATTGCTTAGCTGAGTAATTTGAAGAGAATAAGTTCAATCTTGTAAATAATGGAAACGCTTTGTCAGTAATTTAATATGTAAGGTGCTCATAGTGGGAATGATTATGTTTAAACATTTGTATGATTAAAACCTAATATGTACATGTGTAATACATTTAATTAATGATTTATGTTAATGCAGGTTTAATAAAAATTCAGTTGGTATGTGAGTTCATCGCTAATAGAGTTCATCTAAAAAAGAAAATTTACTATAGAAAGACTTCTAAAAACATATTTAACTGGAAGAAAGGAATTGGAAAAATTACAAATGGCCTGACTAGAGTCAATAGCCAAATTATGATACATGTATGTCATCACATTTTAACATATACTATACAATTCGATGGCAAAGGGTATCTACTGTACCATTTATTCTTCCTGGGTTTTTAAGTTTGAATGTTGAATCAAGTTTTGTATATTTGCAGGGCGTGAATACGTTAAACTTCGTATTTTGTTTGAATTTTCTTTCACTGAATGGTTTTCTTCTATGTATCAAAGATCAGAAGATAGCAGATAAGTAAAAAAAATGTATTCAAATGTTTGACATATAAACAAGTTAGAAAAATATGATTTAGAAATTACCAATAGGACTTTTACAGAGGCAAATATAATACCAAACTTTCCTGTATTTAAAAATGTTCATTCTTTAGCCTGAAATTAAGTTTTGCCTATTAATAAAAGCGGTTAACACAAAATGCATCTTGCCTGTATTTAATTTTTATTCATGCAGTGCAATGCATATCTTGACAGAAACAGCGCTTTTCAAATTTTCCTTTCAGTGTAATGAAACATGACTTAGGATGAATTATATGTTCTTTGTTCAAAAGAACTTTATTTTTGCAACTGCAATTGTTATTTTAAATGTCAGCACGTCTTGCTGGAGTCCTGTTCTAAGTCAGGTGGATTTAAATAAATCAAGTCCAAACCAACAATAAATTAACTCACAAGAGACTGATTGAAAGAGAAAAATATATATAATTACAATGTTACATAACCATTACCTATTTTGTAGTTTATAATTAGAATTTACAAAATGTACATTATTAGGGGGCAAGGCATGCGACAACCTTCATTTTTACCTAAGAAGAAGAAGTATATGTGGTACTAATGGAGGAGCAAGGGGTTTTATTTGTCAGCTGGTCCCTAGTTTTCTAAAAATGTTTAAAGTTGATTGACGCACAAGAAGAAGAAGTCTCATGTCCTTTGTAAAATAGTTTGTTTTTGTTTGACTTTGTATCAATGTATTCATTTATAATCTATACATATGAGTAAACTCATTGTTTTGAAGTTGGAATCTATCTTATCCAATAAAATTAATTTTAAGTTCTTTTAATTTGTAAATACATTAGATGTATCACTACACAATAAATTTCTCACAAATTGAAGTAGAAATATTGATTGTGTATAACATGTATAACTGATTAACAAATTACTGGAGAATGATAATTTTCTAACAGGAACAGATTTTTTTCCATTTACTATAACAATGTTTCCAGAACAACTCCAGTCAGGAGGAACAAATATTTGTCAACAAGTACAACATGACAACACGAAAAATCCTTGTTACAAATGTCTGTTTACCATACCTAGCTTCAAATCAGGTAAAAATATATTTCTTCCAATAGCTATTTTTGAGAATATATTTCATTCATTATACACCCATTTACGGGACGCATTACGATATACCGTTGTACGTCCGTCTGTCATCAACATGTCGGACATAAACTCAAAAACACTTTAACCAATTTGCATAAAACTTTGGTGAATTGTTTATATCTATTGACGTGAGCTCCCTTTCATTTTTTAATATATTTTAGATTTAAAGTTTGAGTGCAGCGGATAGGTGCAATATATAAAAAAAAATTGTGGACTTCATGTTAAAAGCACCAAATTTAGCTCAAACATACTTCTATCTATACTCTTTAATTTTAGATATGGGGGCAAGCTGAAAAAATAGTCAATTTCCGAGTTATGGGGTTTTATGCATAAAAAAAAAGACATGAAAGGCGGATTTCTCATTTTTCGGCCAATAACTCAAAAATACTTTCAACGGTTCTCCTGAAACTTTAATTAATTGTTGATATCTATTGATGTAAGCTACCTTAAATATTAGAATTTAATAAATTTTACACTTTACATTTCCGAGTTATGGAGTTTTATTCATTAAAAAGGAGAGAATTTACCTGTTTCAGACAACAACTCAAAAATGCTTTCAGACATACTCATGAAACTTTGGTGAATTGTTTATATCTATTGATGAAAGCTTCCTTTTATAATTTTATAAATTTTAGATTTTAGATTTCTGAGTTATGGGATTTTATTCATTAAAAAAGGGGGTATTGTAAAGTTTTCAGACTCAAAAATGCTTTCAGCAATTCTTTTTCCTTGTCAAATATTTAATTACTATCCAAATTCAGACCCGTATCAAGCTTAAATATAGTGTCTATATTTGCACCAACTGTTTAGGGTTATACCTCTGTGTGCGTATCCAGCTGCGCTCAGCGAAGCAGTTGTTTGATAATGTTACACAAAACAATTCAAACAAAAAAGAAATTATTGATGTATACAAATTTTTGCTCTTCAAAAATTTTTAATCAACACCAGTGTTAAATATGAAATGTTGTATGTCAGCTGATTTGCTGTTCTTATCATGTTCCTAAATTGTAGGCATTTGATATCCCAAGATCAATTGGCCTAAATGACTTCATTGAACAAAAGACTCTTACCCTGTATGGCTAAACTATGGTGTAAACAAAAATATTTTAGTTCCTTTTATAAACACAAAAACAAAAACTTAGAAACTTGACAAAAAATGAACATTTAAGGCTTAACGACAGCAAAACGATAATCTAATAAATACATGTAGCTCCTAAATTTCTCTTTTTCATTTATTCATTTTTCAAATCGCTAATTCTTCAGTATAGTATATCCACTACAAATTTCCTTGACACGTCACGAGGAATTGCAGATTTTTTTCATACGTGCATCATTTTTTGTTCTGCATTACATGCCTAGTAGTATCTCAGCCATTTGAAATATTCTCCTCTTCCATAGTAATTAAGTTCTGTTATTGAATGCATAAGTACACCTTCCTTTGAACTTTTGTCCATGTTTGTAACTCCAGTTTGGGTTATTTTATTAATCCAACTGCTTTCTTAATTTCTGAGAAAGAAAAAAAATGAGTTTTTTAAGAGGTCAAGTTTTAAGTTTTTAGTGGCAAATTGTCTTTTTTTTCATGCAGGTTTCTGGTTCTCAATTATTACTCTAGCTTCCTTTACCAATTAAGAATTGCCATCATGCTAAAGTTAAGAAAGCTGAAAGTTGCTTTAAATTCCAAAACCAATAACGATTACAGAACTCCCCGTTCTTCTGGTATCTGAATGGGATTAATTTGTGCCTTCATAACTGTGCTAATTTCCATATAACTTTACATTTTTAATATTAAATGAATAGAATTTAACAAATTATAGTGAATAACATTATCAGCATTTTAGGTACATGCATATTATTGGCACTCTTGAAGATAAATTTGAGTAACTTCCCTTAAGTTGTAATTAATAAAAAAAATCTTATATGTTGAAATACAGTAAATTCTGAAATAATTACGAAGTTTTTATTATTGCGAATAATGCGACAGGGTTATAATCGCATTGATAAAAACTCAAATTTTGAAAATTTGTATATGAATTAACCTGGATTTTTCTCAATCTTGCAAAAATCAAAATAGCGTGTTAGTCTAAAATGACAAAATCGCAATAATACATACACGCAATACTTTCTGAATTTACAGTAACCTGAAATTTATTAAAAGGAAAAAAAATGTTAAATATTATTATTTGGTCTTTATAGATTGCTTGATAGAAATTCTAGTTGCAATCTGATGACAATACAGATCCAGTGTCGACATTTTGCTATTAATGATCTCACAACATCCATTTCTTGTTTCCGTTGCATTTACATGTATTATGATATAATTACAGAAGTCAATAACAGTTGTACCAACACATCATCTTGACAAAACTAGAGGAATTTAAAAGGTCTTCAAACAAAAAGAAAGTATCTGTATTTTAATCAAATTGTAAAAACTGGTACAGACAATCCATTGTCAAAAATATTTCAAACACAATTAAGCAAAACTAATTTCTGTCAATTACCTTTTATGTTCTGAAGCTGATTATGTGTTTTTATGTTTTTGGAGCTACATTTTTTATGAAGGGTGCCAGAATCTTACCAAACCATTTAGCTGTCTTATTTAGTAAGAAAAGACAATTACTTTCACAAGCACAGCTGTTTCAGCAGGGTACAATTTTTTTAATCAGATCAATTAGCTAATAATAAGTGATAAAAGAAAATTACCTTCACCAATGCCGCTGTTTCAGCAGGGCACAATCATCTTACCCAACTCTCAACTACCACTACATCCTTAATTTTATTATTCTGGAAAATATTTTTTAAATAAGGTGAAGTTTCATTACATGTACATGCATGGTTAGGAAGAGGGTTTTTTGGAAAGAGAATGTACTAATCAAATTATTTAGCTCTTCACAAATTAAATTTTATAAAGTAAAGAATTTGAAAACTACAATCAAAATGGCAAATGATTATTATATGTAAATTAATAACTATTTATGGAATATTAAAGGATATTTTTTTTTTACTGATATGCAAGCTTTTATAACTTTCCTGACTCTCTTTGCACATATTTAGCCTTAATAACAATTTTTGACAACAGTAATGTGTAGTGGAACTTTTTGTTTAAAGCTTAAACATCCTTTGATGTACTAACGAATACTTATATCTGTAAACAAAATAAAGAAATAAAACAGACATACAATAAACTTTTATGTCACATTAAACCGACAGGTTACACAATTTGAAAAGTAAACATGTTCGTATCAGAATCTCAATGTTGTGACGTCAGATTAGTAATCAACCATGATCTATTTTTCTGTATAAAGTCTGACTATTATCTAAAAAGTTGGACAAAACTTAAGAATTTACTGTCCAGTCTTTAAAGAGATGCTCAGATCAAAATGACTGTTTCGGTTTGAAAAAAAATTTACAATTGGCTAGGATCAATGCTATTTAAATATTATCTGCATATAAGATTATTATTAATGCAATATAACGCAGGTTTTATAAGTGGGGTCTTCGAAATGGTTGGTATTACAGCTGGACAACATGACAAGGCGCTTTTTAATATACATTTAAATTAAAAACTTTCAGATAAAGACCGAATGATAAATAAATTTATACTTGTTTTGAAAATAAATGCATCAAAACCTTTAAACGCAAAATTTTGAACCCTCAGTGACACATTTGATACTGACAGTTCATACACATATAGCTAGGATGACAGGTAACCTTTGAAAAGATAATATCTCAAGGTTTTCAATGATCATGTGTAGATAAACTCGTTAACCTAAGATAATGTGTGTTTATTATATGTTAAACAAAACAGTAATTTATTTCTATCGTTTGTCGGTCAAACTACCTACAAATTACTGGTCAGTATAATTGAACCTGGTGATACCTAGTGCTGAATATGTTACTTCATAAAAAAATAAAATCAGAAATTACAATATAAAAACATAGACAGAAAAAGTGTAAGAATTTTATGAATTAAGCCATTACTTATATGGTTCATCGTGTACAACGTAACTTGAGGATGCTGGTAATGTATTAAATGCGCTGGTGGCTTTGATGCGGATAAAAGCGATAATATTAAAGTTAAGTTTCTAATTTTAAGCACCAAATATTTTATTGCACGGAAGGAACCTTTTTCTAGGACAGAAAAGGAGACAGTTTCAAAAACACCTCTACCCAGTTTTTCGTGTTGCAGATTTTTGGACATCATATGCAATTATTAAGATAAATAAAAAGCTACTTTTGGCGATTTGTTCCTGTCTGATTTATATGTAAACTAATTCTAGAGATTAACCAAATGCCAGTTTCTTCATTAGTTCAAATGTATTGGTTTTAAAGTACATTTGTTTCAGACGAATTATTATATGTCGCTCAGGGTTTCAGATTTTTGCGTTTACAAGGGGCTGAGGCATTTATCAATAAAACAAGTATTAGTTTGACTATAATTCGGTCTTTATCTGAAAGTTGTTTATTCAAACACGCACCTTCCGGTTTTTTTATGACTCCAAACAAATTTAAGGTATTTCACTTGGCTCATATCTTATTTTCAAGTAGTGTCCATTTATTTATATTGCTAGAAAGAAACCGAGTAAAATATTTTGTTTTATTTCTGAACATCATTTGTTTTCTGTTCACTTATTATCATGGTCGAAAAAAGCCACGGTTATGGTCTAATGAACCACAAAATGGACGAAAATCACAGAGCAGACATCCATAAAAGTTTCATCCGAAGCCATAAACACTTCAACTCATAAAATATCTTCACCAGCTACATTTACACAGCACGCCTCAAAAAGTACTTTCTACAAAACGAATTCGCTTTCTCAATCCACTGTGTTTAGAATAGTTTAGAATTTATGTCATCTTCTTGTGGTCTTCTTGTAGTTTTATTGTCATTTTTTTATGTAGATGCTGAAGAGTATTTATGTGGAGTGAGTATACAAATTCGTTTCGGATTAAGTCCTGTTAGTTGCAATCAAGTGTATTTTGAGCTGGTGAAGAAATAAGAAAAAATTTAGGAGTTTGTGGCTTCAGGCAAATATAAGACTGAGGTTTGCTTTGTGATTCTGATCAATGGTTTTTTTGCTTTAGGTCATAACCATGACTTTTCCGGACAACAATAACTACTGAAAAGGAAACAATCATGTTCATGTGAAAAAGAAAATACTTTCTAGCTTCTTCTTTATTTTTTACATTTTGAACGCGCACTACTGTAAACAAGAGTGCACAAGCTGAAATGTCTTTACTAACCATTGATATTATGTTATAGTCCTAAATAAAAAGCTTTACTACAACTATCATATAAACTTAACATGATCAAAACAACTGAGGTAAAGGTCATATAAACCAACGACAAATACATGCTCACCTCAAAATCATTCAACTCACTTAATATAGTGGACCTATTGCTTATTATTTCTATGAAACAGAATTTACCGAGAAAACTGAACCTTTACCAATGAACCATGAAAATAAGGTCAAGGTCAGCTGAACAATGCCAGACAGACATGTGCAGCTTACAATCTTTCCATACAACATACAGTAAATATAGATGACCTTTTGCTTATAGTTAAAGAAAAACAGACCAAAACAGACAAAAACTAAACACTGAGCAATGAGCCCCAACAATGAGGTCAAGGTCAAATAAAACATGTGAAACTGATTTGTTCATCATAAAATATTTCCATTCACCAGACCAATTGCATATAGTATTCGACAAATAGAAAAAAAATCAAAGACTTAACTATAACCACTGAATCATGAAAATAAGATCAAGGTCAGAAGACACCTGCCAGTTGGACAAACACCAATATAATAGACCTATTGCTTATAGTGTCTGAGATATGGACTTGAACTGCAAAACTTATCCTTGTTCACTGATCCATGAAATGAGGTCGAGATCAAGTGAAAACTGTCTGACGAGCATGAGTACCTTGCAAGGTACGCACATACCTAATATGCTTAGCATAATGCTCATAATAAGAGAGAGAAATTAACATAACAAAAAAATCTTCACTTTTTTTTACAAGTGGTCACTGAACCATATAAATAAGCTCAAGTACAATGGACATGTGATAGACGGCAACTTCGTAACATATGGCATCTATTTATTACGTATGAAAGATCCAGGTCTTCTATCATCTGAAATATTAAGCTGTTAAGTAGTGAACTTACGCCGCCCCCACCGGATCACTATCCCATTGTCAAGCTTTGTGTGACAAAAGTCGCAGGCTCGACAAAAACTAAAATATTAGCCAAATGAAATACCTTAGGTTTATTCAGTGTATGTAAAGTGCGGATCCTAAAATATCATTTTCACTGTATATGCCAGAAATTTTTGATGTAGAATGATAAATAAACAGACGACTTTTTTTTTTATTTTTGAAGAAAATAAAGAAAATTAGTTAAAAAGTATATGTTAAGAAACACATAATACTAATAAAACAAAGTAAGAGATGCGAACGGGTTTTTTTTTCGCGCCTAAATCCAAATAGCTGTGAAATATATACCAAAATAGGTGAATATTTAGGACATTTCACGAACAGATCGTGCAGGTGTTTTATAACTAACAGGTAAGATGTTGTTGCAGAAAAAATATTCATTTCAACACAATTATTAAAGTTGTATAACGTAGAATAGGTTTTGTCATTCAGTTTCTTCATATTGAACTGAATTCCACTATGATGCTTTCTTTATGCGAGTCATGTTTACTGTCGAATAATGATACTATTCTTTCATTTTCACTGTAGAGCGATTCATTAGTATCGCATATGCGGCGCATTTTCACTGTATGATATATTTATTTTTTTTATCTATTACAGCGTATTTTTTTAAGCATGTAAAGCAAGACTTTAGCGTGCTTGCTTTTTTTTTTTTTGTACAATCATTATGATAACACCCATTTTAATTCAAATATAATAATTATATAAATACAGGTTAAACTATGCCGATGCATATTGTTTAAAGATGTCAATCTTATTTACAAAGTTTGTATAAACAATTATACAAACTAAGCAATCAAGTCAACCAAAGTTTTGCTTTACATGCATTAGGAAATTAGCTGTAAAGCCTTAATTTAGCCGACTTGCTCAAATAATAGATAAAGTAAGAGATGGATTTGATCAGATTTAACTTACGGAGGAAAGTTTGGTTTTAAAACACTCTAAATAAATTCAATAGAAATAACATTTATTTCAAATGATTTCCATTTTTAAAATTTCTTATGAATCGTATAGGGATCTTTATCCTTGTTTTTTTATCCATTTCCATATCCTTGGTTTTTTTTTATCCATTTCCATGACACTTCACCACTAATTACGTACATCTTGATAAAGATTGAATCGTTGGTTTTCCCGTTTAAAAGGTTTTACACTGGGGCCCTTTACAACTTGCTGTTCGGTGTGAGCCAAGACTCCATGTTGAAGACCGTATTTTGACGTATAAAGGTATACTTTTATAAATTGTGACTCGGATGGAGAGTTGTCTCATTGTCACATATGACATCTTATCTATCTGTGGCTCAACCCGAAACGAGACGGGATAAAAAGGGATAAAAAACACACTTTTTTAATATATTTATAATGGGCTTAATATGAGTCAGAAAAGAGTAGAATAGTGGGTCGCGTTGGGGTATAAGCGTGACGCGGAATTGCCGATTTTTTTGTAAGCGTGACACCTGATAGTCAAATGATTGTGTCGTGAAAACGAGAAATAAAGTATAGCGGGACACGGAAAATTTAAAAAAATGAGAACTGCATAGTATAAGCGGGATACGGGAATCTGATAAAGCAGTAAGCGGGATCAGGGATCAGAACTCCCCCCCCCCCCGCCCCAATGAGACCCCAGAATAAGATATTTTTTTATCTTCATCCTATTGTTACAGTCATGCCTTCAATAACAAATGTATCCCATGCATGCATTTTTATAGACAAAAGACCTTATGGATATTTGGGGTTCTTTGACATGCTGAATCTAACCTTGTATCCAGTTTAGGGATTTTTACCAAGTTACCGAAATAGCCCACTCGCGGATCTAGAAATTTTTATAAGTAGGGGTTCAATGACTACCTAAGAGGGGGCCCGCTCCAGTGATTCCATATAAAAGTAACCAAATGTTTTCCCAAAAAGGGGGCAACCCCCTGTCCCCCTCAATCCTCCTCTGGTATCGAGCTGTTCATTACGGATAATTTTTTTTGTATCAAGGGTGCTCTACTTCACGTACCAATGCAAAAAAAAAGTTCCCCCACACCTTACAGTTCATGTTTTAATGACTGTGGATAATTTATGTCACATACCGTTTCACCTTATACAGTTAAAATCATGCAAGCAACAATCGAGTCAAGAACATTTGTTCTACCAAAACTGTCTTTTTCAGAATATGGAAATTGAAGCAGTTGAGGGTACAACTGGGGAAAGTTAATCTTTTATAAGTTTTTTTGTCACCATTGCGTTTCAAGATGCATATTTCTCTGTTCGCAAGTGTATTTATTGCGTGGAAGATAACGTGCTCAAATGTACTCGTCTCTATTTTACACAGACTGTACTTAAACTCTGCAATATCAATCTTTGACTTCAAAAAAATACAGAAATATCTTTTAGTTTTTTTTTTAATTTTGAGAAGCGTTTTTGTTACAAGTTTGAAAAGCAATATATTTGATAAAGAATGAATGAGGAGTTTGTATTTCAATTTGAAAATACATTTATGATATATTCTAAAGTCATCAACTAAGTTTTTTCATTTGTTTCAAGTGCATTTATCACATAATTCTACAATAAAAATTCCTCGCATCTTCGAAAATTCCACATCAGAAATGACTGCACTAACAGTGATAATTCATCGAATCTATAGTTAAAATGGTTTGGACACCATATACAATTATTAGGATAAATAAAAAATACTTTTGGCGAATTTGTTCCTGTCTGATTTATATATATAAACTTATTCCATAGTTTAACCAAATTTTAATCCCGCTGCAAATGTTTGCACCTGTCCTAAGTCAGGAATCTGATGTACAGTAGTTGTCGTTTGTTTATGTTATTTATATGTGTTTCTCGTTTCTCGTTTTTTTATATAGATTATACCGTTGGTTTTCCCGTTTGAATGGTTTTTCACTAGTCCTTTGTGGCTCTTTAAAGCTTGGTGTTCGGTGTTCGTGTTGAAGGCCATATATTGACCTATAATGGTTTACTATTATAAATTGTTATTTGGATGGATTGTTGTCTCATTGGCACTCACACCACATTTTCCTATATCTATCAGTTAAATATTTTGTTTTATACCTGCACATCATTTTTTTTCACTTACTATCATGGTCCGAAAAAAGCCATGCTTATGGTCTAATGTACCACAACGTGGACCTAAATCACCGAGCAGACATCCATGAAAAGTTTTCTCCGAATCCAACACGTGGCGATCCGGTATATTCAAAGTTGGTGAAAAAATTGATTAAAAAGTTTAGGAGTCGGTGGCGTCAGGTAAATCTAAGATGGAGGTCTGCTCTGTGATTCTAGTCCATGATTTGTTGCGTTAGGTCAAAGCCATGACTTCCTCCGCGGAGACAACAATAATTACTGAAAAGGAAACAAATCATGTTTATTTGAAAATCAAAATACCTTCAAGCTTCTTTTTTTATCTTTTACATTTTGAACGTACGCTACTTAAAACAAGAGTGCACATGCTGAAATGTCTTTACTAACCATTGATATTATGTTATAGTCCTAAATATAATGCTTAATGAAGTTCGCCTGTCATGTTTTGGGATTTTTGTCAGATTTTTGGAATCCTCTGGTTTTATCCATTTAAATGCATTAAAAAAAATGGCCCATTGACCCCCATTTTTCCTTTTATAAATCTTTTACATGTATAATGATAATTCATCTGTAAAAGTCTTATAAATTTTAATTATTTTTTAATAGTTTTTGAAAACTTAAACCTGTCAATGATAAAGCTATTAAAAGTCAAGAGAATATTTGCCCGCCAAAATTTCAATGGCGATATCTCGAAAACAAGCTCATTGACCTATATATTTGGTTTCTTTTTTAATTCCATTATTAATTCCCTATCAATATAAGCTAGTGTTTTGAAAAGTTAATTATTTTAAAACTGAGAAGCGAACTTTCTTAACTACAACTATCATATAAACTTAACATGATCCAGAAAACTGGGGTCAAGGTCATATAAACCAAACGAGAAATACATGCCCACCTTACAACAATCAAATACATTTAATATAGTTGACCTATTGCTTATAGTTTCAATGAAACAGAATTTACCGAGAAAACGGAACATTGACCAATAAACCATAAAAATAAGATCAAGGTCAGATTAACAATGCCAGACAGACATGTAGAGCTTACAATTCTTCCATACAATACAACATACAGCATATATAGTTGACATTTTCCTTATAGTTAGAGAAAAACAGACCAAAACACACAAAAACTAAGAACTGAACAATGACCTTAAAAATGAGGTCAAGGTCAAATAAAACCTATGAAACTGATCATGACCTGTTCATCAATAAATATTTCCATACACCTAATATAGTTGACTTATTGCATATAGTATTCGAAAAAAAGACAAACCATCAAAAACTTAACTTTAACCACAGAACCATGAAAATGAGGTTAAGGTCAGATGACACCTGCCTGTTGGACATATACCAAATATATTATACCTTTTGGCCTTTAAAACTCAACCTTGTTCACTGTTCAATGAAATGAGGTCGAGGTCAAGTAAAAACTGTCTGACGGACATTGGGACCTTGCCGGGTACACACATACCAAATATAGTTCACCTGCATTCTCTATTAGTTGAAATAATATCATTCAAATAATATTGAGAATAGAAATAAGTAATGCGTCAAAGAGACAATAACCCGACCAAAGAGCAAAAACCAATCCATGGCCACCAATGGGTTTTCAACGCAGTGAGAAAAGCCCGCACCAAAAGGCATTTATAACACTTCATAGTTCATATCTTTTATTTAAAGGATGGATATAGAGGACCGTCGGAGGTACTTTATCGTAGGATCAGTCATCTTTGAGATTGTTCAACCACTGTTCAGGGCCAGATTAGAAAAGGACTACTCGAATAAAGGTCTGGGGTCATTTCAAGCTTTTCTTTGCACTCTACCAGTATTACACATACTGTTTCATTTACGACACAGAAATGCCTACTGTTGTAAGGACAATATGAATTGTCGCAAAAACTCAAAACTTCCGCTGATTTACTGCCAATGGGATCTGTTGTACACCTAGAATCCAGGCCAACCGGGACACAACTGTCATTGCAAGTTCAAAGCAAACCCAGTCCAGCTTAATGATCTTGATATAACTTTAGCAAGTTTAATTCTATTGAATTGCTGCCATCTTGGAACTTCTGAAGAAAACGCTATTCGGAAATTGCGTCGGTACAAAAATGACTATCTTAGCCACAACACAGAAGGTAAAATTAATGAGACAGAATATAAAAGCCTGTGGACAGACCTGACTTATTTTGTCCTACATCTAGATCCAAATAAACAAGATGACCTTATCAGGATAGAAAAGAGACCACTTGATAAAGGACTGTGTAACAGATACAGTATAGATCTTTTGAATATTCACAAGAAACTGAATGAGGCAAGTAATTCTTCTGCCCAGTTAAAATTCGAAAAATTTGATATTGAAATGTTTAATCTTTTGGTTGTGTTTGTTTATCAAATCAAATCAAATTAAATCAAATATTTTATTGTCGTATAAACTTTACAGTTTGTGACCAACATGTATTAACACAATAAATATACATACATACATATCAAGGGAATACATCCTTTCGATTTTTTTGAAGAGGATGAAGAACCTGGCCTTAAGTATGTGACTTTCACCTAAGATGAATAATGTTGCTCAAAAATATATATTATTGTGAAAAAATAGCATGTTTTAGCAATGAATAGTCAAATTCCACAAAAAAGTTGTATTAATATTTAACCCTCTCAGAGAAATATACAGACATTGCATAATTTATACATGCTAATATGTTGTCAAATGATTTTATTTCATCTGCTTTATTTTGATTTAATATGAATAATTTATAGATTTTTAACCACCCTTTTTGCAGATAGGCACTCAAATTCAAGGAATTAGTTATGGTATGCAGATGATTGGCCCTCAAATTCAAGGAATTAGTTCTAGTGTGCAGGTGATGGGGCCTCATATTCAAGGAATAACTTCTGATATACAGGTAAGACTATTGCTTTTAATATTTCAAAACATAAATTAAAAGAATATTGAGTTTTGTGAATGTTGCATCTTTTTTTTTTTTTTTTTTTTTTTTTTTTAATATTTTGACAAATTCCAATATTTGGCTAATTAATGAATAGGCTATGTAGAAACCCAAATATAATCGAAACATTGTAATATTTTGTCATTCATATAATTTAAGGATCATAGCTCACTAGCAATTACTCAACCCTAGTTATGGCTGGATTAACAGAGTATTGTTCGATATCTTTCATCGGTGCCAACAGTGGTACAAACATGTCCTTTATATTTTCATCCTGAAAATAAATCTAGATTACTTCAAACATAAAAAATTTCTTTTTCAATTAACTATTGCTTCATATATTTCAAGGGCCTTTTAAAGCTTACTACAATGTATATGGTATGGATTTAGCTCATTTTTGAAGGACTTGAGCTTATGATGTATAGTCATGTCTTGGGGTTTGTATTTGAAATTTGTAACTCTGGGAAACTTACTAATTTAGTTTTCTATGTTGTGTCGTGTGTACTATTGTTTTTCTGTTTGTCTTTTTCATTTTTAGCCATGGCGTTGTCAGTTTGTTTTAGATTTATGAGTTTGACTGTCCCTTTGGTATCTTTCGTCCCTCTTTTACTACCTATCCTTACTTTTTTTTTTTTTAAGAAATCTGCACAAAAGACTTTATTCCTCATAAAAGAAAACACCTTTTACATAGGATTATCAAACAAGTGAATTACACATTTCATGATTCTTATAACATGTATAAGGTACTTTTGGAATTGTGGGTCCTCAATGCTATTCATCTTTGTACTTGTTTGGCTTTATAACTACTTTGATCTGAGCGTCACTGATGAGTCTTATTTATACAAAACGCGCGTCTGGCGTATAAAAGAGGAACAAAAGATACCAAAGGGACAGTCAAACTCGTAAATCTAAAACAAACTGACAACGCCATGGCTAAAAATGAAAAAGACAAACAAACAACAGCACACACGATACAACATAGAAAACTAAAGAATAAACAACACGAACCCCACCAAAAAACTAGGGGTGATCTCAGGTGCTCCGGAAGGGTAAGCAGATCATGCTCCACATGCGGCACCCGTCGTGTTGCTTATCTGATAACAAATCCGGTAAATAGTCTAATTCGGTAGGTCACATTCAGGAAAGGGAAGGGGATTATAGTTACGACGTAAGGAACATATCCGATATCATTTGTGATACGGTTATTCCATAACGGTCAACCAACTCGTGATGGCGTCCGTAAAATTTACGAAGGGATGATTTCAACTTCACCATTTGGAACTCTTGGTTTAATAGCTTTCTTGTGAGCAGCAACCCTCTATCAAGAAAATCATGATAGGAAATGCAAGCACCGGAATATCGTATCAATTGGGAGATATATATACCCCGTATGCAGGTGCTGCTGGGATTTTGCTACTTAGAAATGGAAATTTCACAATTGGAAAGCTGAAATCATCTCTTTTGTCGTAAAGTTTTGTTTTCAACCGACCCTCATTGTCAATTTCTAGATGTAAGTCAAGATATGAGGCCGACTTAACTGTATCTGTAGTATCCTTTATCTCTAGCTCGATATTAAATTATTATAGTGGTACCTTTAATAACTCTTTACTATGTTGCAGGAACTATTGAGTTACCAAAGAAATGAAGCCACATGTCAGTACTGCAAGAAAAAGTTGATCGAGCAAGGTGAGACTGTTTACCGTTACTTGTCATGCCAAACATACTTTAAAATATTATTTTGTCCAAATCCTTCTTGTAGTGATAAGATATTGTGGATTCATGTATTTTCCGTTTCTACCAATTTTTGTGGATATATATGAATTTTTATGGATGTTTATTTTCGTTGTTTACCTAAAGTTTGCATTACATTGAACCTTTAAATCTGTAGTCTCAAATATGAAATTAACGAAAATCAGTATTCCACAAATAACAATGAATCCACAGTGCTTCACTAATAAAAAATCATAATTGTCTGAAATGTTCAACTAAACAGTTAAATTTGATAACTTTGTATAGTTGAACTAAGTAAAACATAACCGGGTGTGATAACTTTATGACAAAGTTTATTCTTATGTTTCATAGGCATGGATGAAAGATAAATAAATTCTTACAAACTTGGACAAGATATCTTTTATCAACATGGTGAAATTGATCTAAAGTCTTTACTGATTAAAAATTACATACTAGACAGGATAAAAGATGTAGTAATACTGGATGATGGTAGACTTGTGATGTGCTTGTTCGACAAGAGAAGCATCCTAATCTGTAACACAGATGGATCAGAAGAAGCAGCTATACCAGTCAATGGTATGCCATGCTCTATCACAGCTGTCAACAACTTTACAGTAGCTGTAACTGTTTTTAAACCTTTTAAACAACGTATAGAAATATATGACATTTACAATAAACATGAACTTAAATCCATACCAGTACCTGGAATGGTGTGTTATTATGGCATTACAATGATAAATAACAAGATAGTAGTAGGTATACACGGGGGGTTATTGATTGTTGATTATCTGACAGGGGAGATATTACAAAATATAGAGACACATTGCGGACCATGGGGTATACATTCTTCTAGTGACAAAATATTCTTCCGCAATTACTTGCAAAATACAAACAACCTACACTGGTACAGTTTTACAGATGATAATATACACACATTACCATTACCATCCGTTCTACTGTCAATGACAACACTACAAGATGGTAGTCTATATGTTCTCTGTAAAGATAAAGATGGAAAATCTGTACAACATGTATCAACTAATGGGAAACATTTCAAAACTTTAAAAGCAAATAAATCTCAAGGCTTCAGTGATTGTGGCAAGATACGATATAATTTAAAACAGAAAAAAATGGTCACATTAAATATCACAACTGGAATCGTCACAATACTTCATGAAGTATGAAATACGGAACATATAAAGATTTTTTTCAAAGACTCAAAAAATAATCATCAATGGTAACAGAAACAATGGTGCAAATGAATGAATTTCACATTTCAACATTCAATATAGTGTTTGTTGTCAATAAAGATTTCATGAACATTAAATTTTCCATAAAGCTTCTGTATCACTCTATTTTTTTAAATGGATATTTGAGGTCAATCTTCCCTGGGACTATTATACTATCAGTCTTTTTTTAATTTTATGTGTTATTTTTTAGACAGTTTGCAATTTCAGCCAATTTAGCTTTGTCTCTGCTATTTTTGTCTACACTATTAGCTTCTTGAAGGCGTTTTTGACATTGCGGATTATCATGATTAATGTAATTAAATCTGTTTCAATACATTATCTTTACATACGCATATTATATTTATATATATACATTTGATTCAATGTGTGTGGTTTATATTATTTCCGAATTTTATAGCAACATTGTAATTTATATAGTGCGGTGATAGTGGCTGAAAGTGAGAATGATTGTGTCTAAATATATTTCATGATTTAATTCAGCTACATGTAATACATTAAATTGATGGTTTATGTTAATGAAGCTTGGGCTTTGCTTATTGGTGAATGTCGTATGGTCTATAGATGTTTATTTCTGTGTTATTTTGTCTATTGTGAATAAATGTTTTATTCGCAATTATACTAAATCATCTTTTTTCATAATTGATAAGTTGTTATGCGAGTTCATCGCTAATACAGTCCAACTAAGAAAAGAATAGTAATTATGTAAAGACTACCCAAATTTTTAAAACTAAAATAAAGTGATTGGAGTCATTGCAGAAGGTCTGAATATAGAAAATAACAAAATTATGATAGGTCATTAAGTTTTAACATAGCCGATACAATTGGAAGGTATAACGTATCTGTTGCATTATTCATTCTAAACTTTTTATTATAACTAAAAACAACAGTTGACTACTGAAAACGTATTTAAATGTTTGACATAAATTATTAAAACCAATATGAATTAAAAATTACAAATAAAATTATAACCTTTTAAGATTTTTTTAAAATTTATTCATTCAGTAAACAATACATGCGTTGACAAAAACAGCGCTTTTTAAATTTCAGTGTAATGAATAGTTAACAAAGGTACCAGGATTATAATTTAATACGCCAGACGCGCGTTTCGTCTACATAAGACTCTGAAAATATTAAAACAGCCAAACAAGTACAAAGTTGAAGAGCATTGAGGACCCAAAATTCCAAAAAGTTGTGCCAAATACGGCTTAGGTATTCTATTCCTGAGATAAGAACAGCCTTAATTGAAACATATCTGTAGATGAATTATATCTTCTCTTTTTATGCGGACTTCATTTATGCAACAGTTGTTATCTTAAATTTATATATTGTGCCATTATTTGATATTTTAGAGTTTTGATTGCCCCTCGTCAAAAGTTCTGATGGTCTTACACTATGTAATCATAATGCTTTGTTATGGTTCATCATAACCTTTTGGCTAAAATGGCCGTATTTACACCCCAAATTTTACTCTGAGTACAGACTAACCTATACACCTGCAACAGTTTAAAGGGATGGCAGGAACTAGATATATAAATTTTAAATGCATTTTATGTTTCAGAAACTTATAAACTTTTCTAGATTTTGCTATCCATTTTTTTTCGTTCCTGCAGAAGGTGCAAAAATTAACTAAGTAGTGAAAACTATTGAGAAGCTCCCCTCATATAATCAATGTTGTGAGTAGTATTGATTTAAATGGACAATAGATGGACAATAGACACCTGTAAACAATAGGTTATTTCACAGGTTTAAACTGTGTAACTGAGTGGACCGTATCAAATGAAACTCGGGTGTTTGTTTATTTTGCTATCTTCTGCAAACTGGAAAAAAATGAACATCAAAATCCAGGTAAGTTTTTAATTTTCTGAAACGTAGACTTCATATAACTTTTATATATCTAGTTCCTGCCATGCCTTAAAACTTTCCTGGATGTACCAGTTTGTCTGTACTCATAGTAATTTTGGAGGTGTAAACACGGCCATATTTATCAATTCCTTATCATGAACCTTAAATATACAAAATGAAAAGACAGGTTGTATGTTTTGCAACTTCAAACTGAAATTAATTATTGCTACATGCATGGGCAAACTAGTCGATTATACAATTTTATAAATGTCAATATGAACTGTTGCATTAGTCTTCTGTGAAATTGCCCTTTACTTTATATAAAGAAAAACAGACATCTGTAATGTAAAGGTAATTTGTAAAGCAAATTTAAATGAAGTAGACAACCACTACCCAGAAAATTTCTAAGAGTTGTTATTGAAAGACCCATTTCAACCTTTTTTCACGTATGCATGAAAGGTTATGAGACTGATTTGAAGTAGAGAAGAAATATATAATCACAATGTTATATAACAATTAGCTTATTGTTATCTATAACTAAAATTTACAGAATTTACAAAATTTGTATCAATAGAGGGCAAAACAGGTTACAACCTTCATTTTTAGGTTTGAAGAAGAGGCCTATGTGGTGCCTATCAGTGTCACCAGTGTGCCCTAAACACATACTATATTGATAAGAATAACAAACGGGTGGCTCTGAAACGTACAGTGGGCAGTCAAATCCATATTCAGGACAGTAACATTATGATGTTAGAAGAATATGAAGGCTTCTTTGAACTACATACTGAGCTGGATTTTCATTATGTGCTTGTTCATATAATAAGTCCAAAAGGGGAGCCATGTTACACTAAATGGACAAATTTTTTTACCTATGTGTTGGTCAGTCTTTGCTGTTTCTCCTGTAAATGCTACATGTATAGCGTAAAAGCAACAAACAAGTATTTTGTTAGACCAGTTATCTATATAGAATGTAAATAATGTTATCATTGATATACTTCTAAACTTATCTTTATATCATGTATATAGTTATTCAATTTATTATGTATGTTATTGGAGTCTATTTATCAGACTGTTGCCTTTATAATTTATGAAGTTAAAATATATGTAGTCTTTGTATTACATTGTTCTAATGATGAATTTTTAACAAATTATGCAAAATAAAATAAAATGTTTAACAAGAAGTATATGCGTTCCTTTGATTAATTAGTGTTATCGGCTACACACATATAATCTGGGAGACACCCTAAGGAGGTGTAAGTAAAAACAAATCCATATAAATTGTTAGTTATGATAGTTACCTACATCCTCATCATTTAGACTTATTTAAGAATATTGATGTACATGGTATACATGTTATATTGTTGTTTAAAAAAAAACTTTAAAATCAATGATTCATTACATTAGTAAATTCCTCTTGTCTATAATCATGATAATATTGTGATTGTTTGAGTTTAAGTTTGTACCTAACAATATTAAATAACTGTTTATTTTCAAATTTTCTAATTTTTATATGACAGTAGAATCTGTATATACTGTATATTCAGAAATTATTGCAATGTTTTTATTGTTTCAAAAAGTGAGACAGGGTTATATTCACAATAATTTAAAGTTGTATTTTTTATATGAATTAAACAAGATTTTTCTCCAAATCACATCAATTAAAATCGAATTTTAGTTTAAATTGACCAAATTGCAATAATAAGTGCACACAATAATTTTCAAACTATCAGTTTATACCTATTTATATATATGATCAGACGTCCATAATACTAGACTAATATTATATGTAGATAGAAATCAACAAATGCCATTTTTATGATACAATATATCAGTAAAATTTTGAAATTCGTTTGATATGTTTGAGCTTTTGATTTTGTCATTTGATAAGAGACTTTCTGTTTTGCTTTTCCTCGGAGTTCAGTATCTTTATTTTACTTTACTTTATGTTATTCGTATACGATGACTTTAGAGAAACAATTTCAAGTACATAACAACCAGCATTAATCAAATCATATATATGTCTCAAATGAACTGTGGTATCAAGATATGCAAATAATTTTTTGGTTCAATATTTGACGTATTCGAACACTTTTTAAAACATCTATAAAATCATACGACAATCTTCAGTACCTTAATGTTTAATTGCAGACGACAAAATGTAACTATTTTCTTTATTTGTATGTTCCTACTAACTGATTTTGTAGAATGTAACATGTATCAGTCTGCCAGCTCACATCTGCTCCTTTTCATTGCGACAATTATTGTAATTTTTTTGCAACCAATAAATATTATAAATCAAGCCAAATAGAAATTATAATACTTTTATTTTAAAAGATAAACATGATAAATTTGTTCCTCTTTAATTTTGATAGTGCACTTACTAACAATACATGTTTAAAACGTGCGCTTCTGTCCTTAAATTTCAGCTAGCAGTGCTGTGTTTCTTTTTTTTTTTATCAAAATGATTTTTTGGAGTGAAAAGCAAAATGGCTACAAATTGAGGAGCAAAGGTATTTAATGTTGAGGTCGTCACAAGCTTTATAAATCAGTCTCTAGTAGAAGTCGAATGTCCTTTGTATATTTTATTTTACTTTGTATTTATTTAGTAATTTATGGTTCTAACTATCTATAACCTATGCAAATATATGTTAATTCATTGTTTTGAAGTTTTGAATAAATTCAGTTTGATCAGTTTTTTTTATTTGTACATTATACAATCATATCATTACACGATATATTACTAACAAATAAATATAGAAATATATAATGTTAGATTGTGGTTTGTCACGTCGTCTGATCTTTTTATTACCGAACGTGACTTATTCCCGAATGTGACTGTTTTTCTGAGTGTGAATTCGTATTGCATTAAGACGTGGCACGGTACTTATCCATCCCAGACTAATTTGTTGGGTTTTGATGTTGTGTTTGTTGTTGTCATCGGATTTTTTCAAATGTTTTAACAGTTGTAAATCGTATTTTTTTCTGTTGTATTATTGTGTTGTATTGGGGGATAACTACTCATCCAGTTCATTTGGTAGATTTAATTTTGGATCAACGAAATTTACACTATATATTTGCCTTGCAGTTTTATCAAAAGAAACAACCACAAAGCTAGATAATACAATTAATTATCTAATTACTGCTTCAATTAAATATTAATTAGTATTATAAGTTTCACTGTTAATATAAGTTAGATGAGTGATACAAATCTAATCTTCAATTTCATCCAAATTCTCTTAATTTTCGGAACACGTTTTAGAAATTTATATCTGACGTCACTTTGGGCGTTGCATTAACTATGGCTAATAGGGCTGTGATTTTGTAATTTATTCGTTTTTTATTCTATCTAGTCATCATTTCAGTTTAATCATGTATATCTATTAAATAGTCATTTTATAAATTTACTGTTTGCAAAACTATGTATTATTCTTGATAATAATGATGTTTTGTCCCAGGCGGATAACCCTGACCTCACAACTTTTTGGAACTTTGGGTCCTCGGCGATCTTCAACTTGGTAGTTGTTATGGCTTTCAAACTTTTTACATCTGAGCATAGTGTTGTGTGGAAATAACGCGTCTGGTGTATAAAAATATCTTTTAACTTGTTACCTTTGGATGCTATTATTCGTTTGTTTCTCTGTCCTATATTTTCTCCCATTTATATGTTTACTTATTGTAACCCTGTCGTGTAATATTGTAATTTCAATATTATAATTAACACTGCCATTAAAGTGGAAGGTTTGGCATGCCACAAACCAGGTTCAACCCACCATTTTTTCCTAAAATGCCCTGTACCAAGTCAGGAAAATGGCCAGTGTTACATTGTAGTTCGTTTCTCTGTGTGTTACGTTTCGGTGTTGTGTCTCTGTTTGATACGTTTTCCTCAGTTTTAGTTTGTAACCCGGATTTGTTTTTTTCTCTATCGATTTATGAATTTTAAACTGCGTTATACTACTGTTGCCTTTATTTGACAGCTTTCCTAATGGTTTACTGTTTCCTCATTGCTGAAGGCTGCATGGTGACCTGTAGTATTTTCCATTCTGGTCATATTTGATTTTGTTGAATAGTTGTCTCCCTGCAAATTCTGAATGTTTCTGTCCGATGTGAGGAGTCTGTTGTTCAGTAATTGGCATGTGTTGCTGTATATCATATTTGTTTTTCTTTTACTGTTTGTACATCACTTAGTTCATTACTTTTCTTGTTTGAATTGTTTTACTTTGTCATATAGAAGCCTTTTGTATACCTAACTTGAAACTCCTATACACTAGTATTAATATTTTGAAGGTTTTTTCAAAACTCATCAGTGACACTCAAATAAAGAACTAATCACACCATATACAGTGACCTGTAACTGTTAACTATTCTACATCATTTGGTCTCTGGTGTGGAGTTGTCGTCTCATTGCTACTACAATCTTACCAAATTTTTATTTTTATATGAAAGCTATGTAAAAAAATATGAAGAATTAGAATATTTGTTATATTATAACTTCTCTGCCCTTATAATACCAGTCGTTTTGAGTTTGTATTCTTCTAAACTTGCGTGGTTTATTAAATTTCAAAGTAAGACTTGTAGTTAATATAGATTTATCCAACCAAAACAACAAAATGCCATTCCATACTGGAACTTACTACCAGGTAGTTATATTTCTATACACTAATGCCTTTGGGAACAAAATGATAAATTCAAGACATTTTTATATTCCCTCGGATGTTTCAAGAAGGCGATGAACAATTGTCTGGCAAGGTTCATGCACAAACATTTATATGTTATAATTTAACAAATCCAGGATGGAAATAAGTCAGGGCTTATATTTGTTTTTATTAACATCTAAAATTTATGAAATTCGATTTGAACTTTAAAATTTCTGTGGCCTAGATCAAAAAGTTATATATTAACTGACGGTATTTTTCGATTTTTATGAATCCCTCATTATTTCAGGAAGGAAAAAAATGACCACATAATTGATATCCATGTCAACACCGAAGTGTTGACTACTGGGCTAGTGATACCCTCGGGGACGAAACGTCCACTAGCAGTGGCATCGATACAGTGGTTTAAATAGTTATCAAGGTTATAGGTATAAGGATTATAATTTAGTACGTCAGACGCGCGTTTTGTCTACGTAAGACTCGTCAGTGACGCTCATATCAAAATATTTATAAAGCCAAACAAGTACAAAGTTGAAGAGCATTGATGATCCAAAATTCCAAAAAGTTGTGCCAATACGGCTAAGGTAATGTTGATGAATTTTCAACCCATGGTTCAAGCCATTTGACATCCGATACATGTCAAAATTGAATTTTCCTGTTTGTTTCAGTAAAATAGCTATTATAGATTCTTAAATGTAAAACAAAATCATTTGTAAGATTGCGCTCGGCACATGCCAAACCCTTATTCATAGAATAGTCATATACTGCAAAATGCTGTTATTCAGGGAAATCAAGAATGAATCGTTTAACAAAGTATAAATGTACCATGCAAAATAATCCATAGCATTGTTTGACATTGTACTCCAACCAGAATTTTATCAAACGTGTGTGCCAGACCCTTCCATGTGTGTAGCTTTAACAACTATTTAGCAACACCAATGTGTAGTGGACCATTTTACTAAAATAAAACGTTTTCTTGGTGTACCAACCTATAATTGTTCTTCAAAAAACATAATAATGCATAATCAGAAATACCTGTCATGCTGTATACCAATATCCGTAATAAGATAAAAAAAAAAAAAAAAAAAAGAAACAAACAAACAAACAAAATTCGTAAAGTACATGTCAAATAACACCAAAGTTACAGAATTCTCTTGACAGCATTTAAATTGTGTGTATCAAAATCTGATAAGAACTAGAGACTCAAATGAGCCTGTGTATCTCCCCTTAATTTTTAACAAACGGCCACTTTTTACTATAAATCCTCAGTTAAAATTCTCAACTCCAATAGCAAGTCCATTGAAGATTTTAAACAAACGGTTTAATTGAAGATTTTTTCTTGTCAATAACGTTTGGTATTTAATGTGTCTATCTATCCACTAGAGTTTTGATACACAAAAATGCAACATTTGAGGTAATTAGCCATTGAAAGGCCTACATCGACAAATGATTTCTGTTTTTTTACACTGATTTTTTGTTCTAACCTTACCTATAAATATTGCTAAAAAGTTTTATCTATCTATTAAAATTTTTCTAGATAATTGTAAAAAAAAAATGGAAAAATAGAGAAAGTGACCGTTGAAGGGCAATTTAATAACATCAATAATAAGATGTCGATTGATTAATTATCTTTCTGATCATTTTTGCAATTTAAAGTTTCTATCTATCTTTAACAGTTTTCAAGAAAATAGACAAAACTGAAAATAATCATCATCGAAGGGCAACTCCTGTCATAGCTTGACATAGGGCAAGTGATATGGCAGCGGCGTTAAGTGACTACTTAAAAGCTTTATATTTTAGATGATGGAAGATCCGGATGCTTCATTCTTTGTATAAAGATGCCTAATGCTATGAAGTATCCGTCTGTCATATGTTCATTGTCCGTGACCTCATTTTCATGGTTCAGTGACTACTAGAAAAAAGTTAAGATTTTTGTAATGTTAATGTTAAGTCTTTTAATGAGTATTAGGGTAACTCTATTTAGTATGTGCGTACTTTGCAAGGTCCTTTTGCCTGTCAGACATTTTTCATCTGACCTTGGTCGACCTATTTTCATGGATCCTTGAACAAGGTTAAGTGTCCGTGGTTAAGTAAATAGAGCAAATACTTTACGCATTATTGCTTCGCATCACGGTTCTGAGATATTAGTTTTAGTCGACATAAAACCAATCATGAATAAAACTTCTGATTGGTTGTTGTATGATGCGGCAGAGATACAGCAACAGCTATTGGCTGAAATGAGATAAAGAATTACAGACTATTCCCGTCTCAGTATAATACATCAAATGCTGGAAAACTAACTATGTGTATTTCACTTCCGATCAACTGTCATTAATTTATGTACGTTTTAATATGCATTTATTGCACACTAAAATTAAATATTAATGTTCATATGTACAATGTTTGCAAAAATGCATTGCACAAATCATATCTTCTCTTACTGTTCATGACATTAAAATACTAAATCCCTGTGATGTGTTTAGACTCTGATGCATCCTTTTTTTAATATTAATTGTTTTGTCTTTTAACTAGCTTTCAGTAACTGCGAGTACTCTCAAATCGTATTTTCTTTTTAATTTGACCTGTTGATACTATTTGTAATGCTTTTTTGTTATTTTTTTTTAATAATATGGATCTTGTCTGTATGACAGCTTTGATTATTGGACATATTTGTTAATTTTCACTTCGAACTATGAACATCAAAATTATTCCATTTCACCTTAAATCTGTACAGGAAATTATGTCTAGCTCTTATTGTATAGTTTTATTGTTGATTTTCACCCCATTGGAACTAAATGTTAGATTATGTTGATTTATATAGCAGAACTTTCTTGGTATTCCTATTAGAAAGATTGAGTATACTTAACGACAAAATTATTTTTATTTACCTGTGTAGAATTGAAAACCGTTTTTTTTTCTTTCAAAATTGCGGATTTCGTTTAAATTGGTAAATATTTCACAGTGATATCTTACCATAGCTTTGTTTAATAAGTTATCAAAGGTACCAGGATTGTAATTTAGTACGCCACACGCGCGTTTGGTCTACATAAGACTCATCAGTGACGCTCATATCAAAATGTTTATACAGCCAAACGAGTACAAAGTTTGAGAGCATTGAGGATAGCTTTAAACTTGTTAATTTACTTTTGACCTTAAATATTTATCCCTAATAACTTCAAATTAACTATATATATACATTCAGGTTTCGCATCTCAATTGTATTCGTTCAGAGTGTGTTAATCTACGTTTTGTGATTGAGTTAAGGCTTCCAATTGATATTTTATCGTGTGTTTTTTATGTTGTGATGTTATACTATTGTCTCAGTAAAAGGGAGAAGGTTTGGTATCATTAAAACGTTTAATCCCGCTGCAAATGTTTGCACCTGTCCTAAATCAGGAATCTGTTGTACAGTAGTTGTAGTTTGTTTATGTAATTACATGTTTCTTGTTTTCTCTTTTTTCATATAGATTAGACCGTTGGTTTTCCCGTTTGAATGGTTTTCCACTTGTAATTTGGGCCCTTTATAGCTTGTTGTTCAGTGTGAGCCAAGGCTCCGTGTTGAAGGCCATACCTTGTCCTATAATTGTTAATTTTCATAAATTGTTATTTGGATGGAGAGTTGTCTCATTGGCACTCATACCACATCTTCCTATACTTATTATCTGTATTTTAGAACTCCTGCCAATCTAGGCACCCCTAGATCATCAAGTAAAGATTTGATATATAAAAATGCCACTTTTCAATACTAAATAAACCACCACATGCACACATATTACCTTAAATTAGGATAGAGCGAAGCAGTTCATATCTTTTTAGAAAGCTCAAACTTGTGTCTACCAAATTTGGTTTACGGAATGATTGTAAAGTGTACATGTCTAACAGGCAGGTGTCATCTGACCTTTAACACATTTTCATGGTGCAGTGATCAATATTAAGTTTTCATGGTGAAGTTTGTTCCATTTATACTATAAACAATAGGTCAACTGCATTTGATGTATGAAATGATTGTAATGTAAAATGTCTGTCTGGCAGGTAGCATCTGACCTTGATCTCATTTTCATGGTTCATTGGTCAATGGTAAGGTTTCATAGTTTGTTTCTTAGAACTTTAAGCAAAAGGTCTACTAAATGTAATGCATAGATTAATTGAAAGGTTTTCATATCTTTCTGCCTTGGTTCTTCTGACCTCGACCTCATTTTCATGGTTCATTGGTCAATGTTAAGTTTTCCTGTTTCTCAGAAACTTTGAGCGATATGGCAACTACATTTTATATATGGAATGATTTTAAGATATACATGTGTGTCTGGCATGAATTATCTGACCTTCATCTCATTTTCTTCGATCATATTAAGTTTATGTGATACTTGTAGTAAGACTTTAGTTTTAAGACTATAAACACAAAATTAGTGATCAGTAATACATGTGAAACATTACAGCGTGCTTGTTCTTGTTGATCTAATAGGTAAAAATAAAAAAAACAATGGTATAATGCATCTTGAAGTTGTCTGAAGGTTTTGGTATCAACAAACATAGGGTAGATCTCACCATTCTGAACATGTTTGCTCCGTCAGATGTTTTCTATCTATAGCGGTTTTTCAAATTAATATACAATGATTATTTCTTTGCTTCTAATTAAGCAAGCTACCCCATTGATGATTGTAGTAAGTTTGGTTAAATGTGAGGAGATGTCAGAAACCTTACTTTAAATATATGTTTTGTTTTTTTTTAAATTTATTGACATCTTTACTTAGCATATTAAACAAGCTCTCCAAAATATAAGAGCTCTCGCATTCTTTTTTATGATTTAATCTGTAACATAGATTATTTACCTCTGTTGCAATTTAAAATGTTTGAATTTTACAACCACGTTATCAGACTAACTGAGATATAAGTTGACCTGTATGATTTACCTAGCCTTGATAATAAACAAAACAGATTGTCCTTTAAAAGTATTAATAAGAACCTAATAAAGATGCATACCTTAGTATCCAGATCATTAATTGACCTTCAGGAAACTTATACTATAGATAATCAGTACTACAACAGTACCTGTATTACAGGACCTCTAGTGTAAACATTACTAATGATGGACCACAGTATATGATCACGAGACAATATTTCAAGTTACTTTTTATCCAGAGATTCATTTAAGATTTAGGGAGATAATTTTGGGCTTGTACTGGTATGCATATATACTTCAAAGCTGCTTAGATGTTTAATGAACTATATAATTCATTGTTTTATTATCAAACCATAACGTTACAAATTGTCCTGGATATGCATAGACTATTTGCCCCTGTATGTTAAGCAACCTACAATTAATCGATAATTCAAATAAGAATTGTTCAAATCTTTTCAAAATGTTTCTCATCAAAACTACCAGGCTTATAATTTTCTACACCAGATGCACATTTTGGCTACAAAGACCCATCTGTGATGCTCGGATAAAAGTTTAAAAGTAGAGTAAAGTGCAAAGTATTTCGATTAATTCAAAGTTTTGTAAACAATAGATTTATAAATATGACCATATCAATGATAATTCATATCAACACAGAAGTGCGGACTATAAAGTCTAGTCCAATAAGGTATGATAAAATTTATCTGAACAACAGAGTCATGTGATTGTTACTATGAATAGCAAAGGGTATTTTCCATTAATGTCTCCGTTTGAATGTATTGTAAAAAAGTTTTAAATCACATTAAATATAGTTCATATTACATCTGTTAAAGGATAAAGGTATGTTACATTATAGTATAGTTCAATACTAAACCAACAATGAACACAGCAAATAAGTAATTCATCTGAAACTATTTTACTTTCACTTTAAATATGTGTAAATGCTTTTTGAGTTTTATGACTCCTGTATGCGACTGTCATCAAGTAAGAAGTTTATCAAACCAGGTTTAATCCACCATTTTTTACATAAGTATATGGAACGGGGACCCAATTATTTGCCCCATTGGAACGCATTGAAAATCATAGTAAATACATAGGGTCCTGTTCAATAAATAATTTTGATAGCCACCTTGGGACTTCTGGTTCATGTTAGGCATTCATTTTGAAGTGTCTAAGTACAATCTCAGTGCCTCATGACCGGCATTCCGTTGCAAAATTTTGTTTTTATTGACAACAGGGTCAGTCTGTCTACTTCCGGGAAAGAATAAAGGCTAGAATTTAGGCAATTTACTCTATGTACTGACGCCAGATTACATTTAAATCAATCAAAATTTTTACAGAAATTCAAACTAGAAAGCCTACCCTTTCAAATAAATCTACATTCAGTTACAGAACTAGTGAAATAATAACACTACACAATTTATAACAAAAGTTATATATTTTTTTTAAGAACTACATTCGTGGGTACCGGACTGGTTGCCCTAACTGGGATCCTATTCCATATGCCTGTACCAAGTCAGGAATATGACAGTTGTCATCCATTCGTTCGATGTGTTTGAGTTTTTGATTTCGCTATTTGAATACAGATCCAATTATTATCTAATGAATTATATTCATATATTCTATCGATTTTCAAAAGTGTTTTTTATTATACATCATCTTATAACTTAACTGTTTTGAATTTTCCTCGGAGTTCAGAAATTTTGTGATTTTTTTTTTCTTTGTTTTTGACACACTTGATAAGTTTTTGTTTCATGTTTCCCTTAGTTTTTAGAGATGACGGCATATTGTAGGTATCTCCCTTAGTAATAAATATAAAACAACAAACTTGTGACAGATACTTGGCTTAAAATAATGTACAGCAGACATTTGAATTAGAAAAGTTAATAGTTATAAAGCCTTAAAATAGTCGATCATCTAAGTATATTGACATCTTTAACAATAGAAACTCTCCAATATTGTCGAACAGAAAAAAAATCATGACAAAAATCTCTTTTTTGTTCATCTTGTACTGCTTTTTATTATTTCTGCATAGATCTACCCTTTATTTTCTTTAGTTTTTGTCAACAAAAGGTCTACATGGTCTACTAATGATTACTGCAAAATTTGAGTTAAATGTAGATATTTGCCCTTTTTTGGCCCTTTAATGTTTTTCTGAATGTATTACAGTTTTCAGGATTATATGCGAACATGGAAAAAATGTTGTCACTTAAGATTAATAACTCTTTTGTTGTTGTCCATTCGATTGATGTGTTTTATTATTTGATTTTGCCATTTGATTGAGGAGTTCCTGTTTTGAATTTTTCTCGGAGTTCAGTATTTTTGTGATTTTACTTTTTAAGAAGTCGTCTGACAGTTTTAATTCAAAAATACAATAGGTAGAACTCAAAATTCTAAACAATTTTGTCCCTGTTAGATTTTCCCTTGAAATTGTGATTTTCTAGATAATAGACAAAACATGCATTTTACTCCAGTGTTCTTTGTAAGAAATATCAACCATGTTTGTTTGCAGGCCTGATCATCAAATTATTTTAAAAGCAGATAAGTTTAGAATTTTAATTTAGCTAATATGATGGATACATCTACAAATATCCCATTTTTACAATTTCAATCAATGCAAAATCCTGTTACTTGTAATTTGAAAATATTCTTGCTGAGGTACTAGTTTCTTGTATATATTTCGGTGTTTGGTATGACGTCCGTTATCACTGAACTAGTACATTTTTTTGTTTAGGGGCCAGCTGAAGCACGCCTCAGGGTGCGTGATTTTCTCGTTGTATTGCAGACACATTGGTTGACTTCTTCTGTTTTCCGCTCTTTGATCGGGTTGTTATCTCATTGACTCATTCCTTAATTCCATTCTCAATTTTTAATTATTTTACAATCAGAATGTGTATCTATAGGGAACATAACCCTCTCACACTTGTTTAAACAGCTACTTTTGCATACTTAGGTACTATTTCTGTACTAAAAATTTGTAGTACTGGAAATCTACTTTTAATATTCAGTACTATTTTGTTACTCTAAAATTATTGTAATATTTAGGTACCTGTATTGTACAGTACTTTATTTGTACTTGAAATTTAGGTACTACAGATTTGTGGTTACTACCGTTAGATTTTCAGCATTTTGAAAGTTTTTCTATTTCAAATCTCTTAAAGTTAGGATTTTCAAACATGGAATATTGTATTATTTCTGTACCAAAATATTTAGTACAAATCAAGTACTGTAAAATACAAGTACCTAAATATTACAATAGTACTTAAGTAAAGAAATAGTACTAAATATTAAAAGGAAATTTCCAGTTCTGCATTTTTTTAGTACAGAAATAGTACCTATGCAAAAGTAGCTGTGTAGTTTCAAGTTCAGTGAAACAGCATAATCTTGAACAAAAACCTTTTTAGGCAAAATTATTAAAAAGTTAAATTCATGATTAACATGTGTATTCAGTTTTAGGTTGGTTTTACCACAAATTGATGGTTAAAATATTAATTTCAGATATAAGGCATATAATTTCAACGACAGACGTGTGTATCGTCTGCAAAAAGAACTCATCAGTGACATTGAATATAAAAGTTAAAATGCCGAATAAAGTAATAAGTTTAAGACCATTAAGGAAAGATTATTCCACATATAGCAAGATAACATACAATTATACCATGAGTAGAAAATCCTTTGTACTTCAAACAATTTATAGTTTTGTAAACAGTAACTGGTTTTTATAATGAACATATAACATAATATGTTTAACCATCACAGAAGTGTAAACTCCTGAGCTGAACAGTGTAAGACATTATATGAAAAATACGGAATGCACAGACTAGGATACACATGACCTCTTAGTATTATAATTGGGGCACTTTAAAATACAAATGTATTATAATTCTAAAATTCAACGTTTCTTTTTACATTACAAAACAAACAATACAATTCATTTGTATCAAACGTGCATAAAACAGGGGGAAAAATCTATAACACAGTGCACATGACCCTTCCTCCCCCAAAAATAAAATAAACAAAAAAATAAAAAAAACACTGAGGTATTATTTATTTTAAGCTTTCCAAATTTACAACGGAAATGATCTTTTTCAAAGCATTCGTAACACTTATTAGTTCCTATCTTTTTTTTTACAGGATGGATGTGGAGGATCGTCGACGTTATTTTATTGTAGGATCAGTAATTCTGGAGATTGTTCAACCACTGTTTATAACAAGATTAGAAAATGACTACATTAGTAAAGGAATAGGGTCACTTCAAGCTTTTCTAAACTCTCTACCAGTTATACACATACTGTTTCACTTGCGACACAGAAACGCCTACTGTTGTAAGGACAAAATCAACTGTCGAAACAACTCAAAACTTCCGCTAATTTACTGCCAGTGGGATATGCTGTACACTGAAAATCCAGGCCAACCTGGTCACAACTGTCATTGCAAGTTCATCGCAAACCCAGTCCGGCTTAATGAGCTTGATATAACGTTAGCAAGTTTAATTTTATTGAATTGCTGCCATCTTGGACCGTATGAAGAAAATGCTGTTCGCAAATTACGTCGCTACAAGAATGATTATCTTAGCCACAACATCGAAGGTAAAATAAATGAGACAGAATATAAAAGCCTGTGGACAGATCTGACTAAATTTGTCCTCCAGTTGGATCAAAATAAACAAGATGACCTAATCAGGATAAAAAACAGACCACTTGATGAAGGACTGTGTAGTAGATACAGTACAGATCTCTTGAATATTCACAAGAAACTGAATGAGGTTAGAAATTCTTTTCTCACGTTAAAAAATGAAAAATTCAATATTTGAAGGTGTAATAGTAAATTATTAGAATGTCTATATAAACATATAGTTTGCATTTTTTCATTTTTCTGTCGCCTTTTGGTTCTGTTTGTTCATCCAGAATGTACAATCATTCAATTTTCGGGGTTGGAGTTCATAACCTGGTCTAGTATGTCACATAAACATAAATAATGTTGCTCAAAAAGAGAAATGATCGTGAAAAAATTAGCATGTGTAAGAACAGATGAATATGAATAATCAAATCCAAAAACAACCTTCTCATTTCACCCACACTGAACATCAAAGTATTGTCCCCTTAACAGCTATACCATAACAAGTTCTGTATTTTATAGTACTTCCTATTAGATCAAAATTGCCTTCGTATCTACAAGAAAAAAGCTGAATTTTAGTTTTGGTATCAGGTTTCCACTTCTGTATTACATTAGGTATTTCTATTCAATTATATATTATTCAATATTTGAAATGCCTGATCGAGTAGGACTGTTGTCAAATTATTTTCTTGTTAAAATGCCATAAATTCAAAATGGATAATTTTCATTTAGAACTATGAAAAAATTAATCTACATATTGATTAAATTTCAATTCATAGTGTCGTTTAAATTCTTTTTGGTTCTTAAAAAAGTTATATTTTCAAAACTGTACACAAAAATCTGGTTTTATATTGGTTACCATACGCTTAATAACATATCACCGAAGACTTAATATTATTTTCAGTTTTGGTATTCCACAATAAATAATTTGGTTTCACCTGCTTCATTTTGTTTTGATATAAAAAAAATTATAGATTTTTCACCATATACCTTTTGCAGATGAACACTGAAATTCAGAAAATTAGTTCTAGTATCCAGACGATTGGCCTCCAAATGCAAGGAATGACTTCTGCTTTGCAGGTAAGTGTTTAATTTTTATTTTTCAAAACATAACATCACGTTGGAAAACATACTGAGTTTTCTTATTTTCATATTTAAATATCTACACAATACAAAAGATCACACAAGGTACACAAGTATTCTGATAAACTTGAATTACACCTTTACCTTTTCTCATAACTATATTACAGGAATTATTGAGTTACCACAGAAAAGAAGACATTTGTCAGTACTGCGAGAAAAGGATAATAGAACAAGGTGAGCCTGTTTACCATAAATAAAATTGTCATGCCAAACATACGTAAAAAGTATTCTGCCCAAATCTTCATTGTACTTATAAAATACTCTAGATCTGGATTCATTTATTTTTCGTCCGTACCATTTTTTTGTTGATTTCAAAATAAATCATATTATTGGTTTTGCTAATGTCTGCAAAGAAGCCTACATCAAATTTGAAGTTTGTTAAATGTTGAATTATTGGTTTGAATAATACCTATGAAATAAACAAAAATCAGCCTTCCACATATAATAATAAATCCTCAGTCCATCGGCTGACATGAACAACTCATAATAACCCAAAGAAAATCCACCTTACACTTACATTTGACTACTTTGTTTAGTAGGTATAAGCATAACAAATTCTTTGTATGTCTAATTTATGACAACGGGTATTCCTTTATTTTATAGGCATGGACGAAATACAAATCATTGATTTGCAGTCAATTCTCAGGAAAAGACCCGTATTGAAGATTACATATTTTGAAATGACGGAGGATGGTCGAATGACGATGTGTATCTTCCCGGTGTGCATAAAATATATATGTAACACAGATGGATCACAGACAGTTGTCAGTGTCAACAACTCCGCATTGGCTGTAACAGATGGTCTACCATTAGGTTATCCATGTTATCAACATACAGAAATATATGAATTTGTGAGCCAGCCTCTCACACAACCATACAAAACCGTCCGCCACCGAATGCCACTATTGCCAAATAAATTCATATTAGGCAAACTGGAGCACCTAATGAATGTAATTGAACCACACCCATTTCTTTGGGGAAAATTTAAACCGATCTTCCTTTTTTTGGGGCACCTTCTTTTAACAGTTGAAATTGTTCGTCCTGAATATAGTCTGAAATATTTTCCACTGGACGTTAAGCAACCAACAATCAATCAAAAACATCAAAAATAAGCCTTTTTGGCATATTTCGATGGTTTAAATAAAAAACGTGGCAACATTTATAACTTTTTGATAGTTGTTCCTAGTCATACATCATTTTAAGTGTAAGTTTGCATAGAAATAACAATGCTGTCTATAACGTGTATGTATAATCTAACCATTTCAATATGTCCTATTTAGCTTTAAGTCCAAAATGGCTGATTTTGGTCATCTTTCAAAGCCAAAATACTCCAAGACCAGTTTATTATTTAAGAAATAATTCATGGGGGCTTGAATATATCGAGATTTTACCACGGGTTGGCCCTTTATGACAAATATTTTACCCTGAGCGATAGCGAGGGGTAAAATATCGGCATAAAGGGACAACCCGTGGTAAAATCTAGATATATTCAAGCCCCCATGAATTATTTCGATTCTAATAGGACAAATACGGCAATTATTTTGGATCGAAGCGCTCTAGGTGATGGCATTATTTGCCGTTCCAATATATAAACGCACTATTAAATTGACGTAAAATAACGGAGCAAACTGAATAAATGATGATGCTTAAACTATTAATAATAACATGTTTAGATAATTTTAGATTAATCTAATTATTATTGTACTTATATGTCTCATATGTATACAAAAACGGCTAATATAACTCATTTTAGCATCATTTGTTAACGTTTCCTTGTTGTGATGATTTTCCGTTTCACAAGCGTGTATTTTCCCGTAAATTGCTTATATTCTGACGTCATTGTTCTATGACGTCGAGTCGCTCATTCATTAAAAAACATATGACGTGGGGGTACAATGGAAACAGCCCATGAAATATATTCATATTTTACCACGGGTGTGTACTCAAAGCGTTTGAAGGACGTCATGTTAGAATGTAAAACAACATAGCTACTTGCAAAGTATAACTATATATACTCAATCTAAAAAATAATTAAGCTTGGCAAATAATATTGGTGTCTAGTATATGCCACAACAAAATGGGGTAGCCTGCATATTCAAATTTTCTCAATTTTGCCTTTTAACTTTTAACATCTGACATATGATAGAATCTGGATGTTTTTTATGCTTGAACAGCAAGGTTTTACTATTAAAAAAAGTGTACATTTGCTATCTTGTAAAAGAAAATCCATAACATTAAAATCTCCATAAATGATGAACTGTTATTTTTTTATCATCCCATTGAAGATTTTAGTGATGTTTTAAAGATGCAAAGTTTCTGTTGCTTGTTTGGTTTTGTTGAAATTGTTTCTGTCATAAGCATCAGTCTCCCATTCTGATGTTGACTGCTGTTAAAGTTCAGTTAGCTATGAGTCTAGCTCTGAAAGCCACAAAACATACATATGTAAATCAAACTGTTTATAGTTTTCATATTTTTTTATTTGCTTATTTTTGGCCTTTTTTGGCTGAAGATATATACAGTATGCATTGTTGAAGACCATATGGCATATGAAGACCTATAGCTTTACTTGTATGTCATTTGTTATCATTGGCAATCATACCACATATTTTTTTTCATATTTCTAATTTTCATTTACAAGTTTACCACTTACATTTTTTGCCATCCTTGGTGGCCATCTTGAAAATGTTTGACATCAGATAATCATCCACATATTCTGCTAATCTGTTCATTAAAGATTCAGTTAAAAAGATAAGACCAGTTATCTCAGTAAACATGGTAAAGGACAAATTTTGTGGAAGATGAAGAAACAATGCAAGTTTGAACAAAGCATTTAAGCATGATACAGCTCTAGATTTGTCATGATTGTAATGGGATTAAACATTTGAAAAAGAACAGGTTTGTAACACAGAATAAATATGGTACATGTATAAACAAACAGTTTAATAGATTTAGCATAAAATCAAATTCAGATTTCAAATTAAGTTAAATTTTGGACCCTTTGTACTTCAATGTAAACTAATTTCATAATATTGTCCAAAAACTATATACAATAATAAATAATAATAAAAATTTTGTAAACCACCCTTTGTAAGCAGATGCTCTACAGGGCGCAGCTTTATACGACCGCAGAGGTCGAACCCTGAACATTAGGGGCAAGTATGGACACAACATTTAATCTTGATACAGCTCTGAATTCGGATTGTGATTAAATAGTTCACACAAACATAGGTTTCTGACACAGAATAAATGTGGTCTAAGAACTTAAACTTAAAAACTTAAAATTTTTAAATTGGACAATTACCTATTGTGGTCCAATATCAAAAATCTAAATACATAGTTAGATTCAGCATATCATAGAACCAGAAGAAATCATGTTTTGATGAAATTAATAATTTTCAACTTTAGATCCTCAAGACCTCAATGTGGACCCATTTGATAACCGTGCCCAAATATTAATCAAAGCGCGAAAGCGCTGTAAAGGCAGTTAATTACAGGTTGTGTGTATTTCTAGTCCATTTATATCATTATCTTCCATAGAACAGGTTGTTGGTAGTATTTAAGATTTAGAGTTCTCTTGTATCTAGTTCACCTATATCTACATGTATAGTCTACTGTTTACAGTCTATTTTCTGTAACTCGCCATGAAATGCATGTTTAAGACATAAGAACTTTTACTTTTTAATGTAAATAAAACTTTTTTTAAATTATTGATTATATACACATATTCAATTACTCCTATCTTATGAAAAATAATTCACAAAGATTGACTAGTCTCCGTACTGTGTGTATTGCTAGAACATCAAGTAACATAATGGTAAATATACATAGTAACATGTCAACTCTTTTGAAGAAAGAACTTTTTTAAAATTCTCCCTCCAAGCAAAATTATTTTTCAGTATAAACATGATAAAGTTATCTACCGGTATTAATGACCTAGAGACTCTCGAGAGCCTATGTCGCTCACCTTGGAAGGTCTATGTGCATATTAAACAATGGACACATATAAAATGAAAAAAAATGTGTTTTTGGTGATTGGGATGTGTTTTTAGATCTTTCTTTACTGAACATTCTTGGTGCTACAATTATCTCTATCTATAATAAACATGGCCCAGTATTTACAGATGAAAATATTTTTTAAAAATTTAAAAAAAAATAAAAAAATTATGAAAATTGTTAAAAATTAACTATAAAGGGCAATAACTCTTTAACATGTTTAAGGGGTCAACTTACAATTTTGGTCATGTTGACTTATTTGTAGATCACAGTAGTTATCAAGACTTTGTTATGTAATTAATTTTCAGTTATAACAAGATTGGCCACCAATCAACTGGATTCATTGTACGCCTCAATCACACAACATGGAACATACAAACAGCTCAACTGCACAAGATCGACAACTCAAAATACCGTTTCAACTAAGTGACTCTGACATATAGGCAAATTTGGACATTTCAAATCAACAAACCTATTTTTTTTTTTTTTTTACTTTGTATCAATAGTGTATTTACTTATCTATAACCTACGGATATATCTATGTTTACTCATTGCTTTGAAGTTTTGCATTAATGTTATTCAATAAAATTAAAGTTTTATTACCGTCTTTGATTTGCACATTGGATATTTCACTACACAAAAATGTATTAACAAATACAAATAAATGGAAAAAAATATATAATAATATTCATTAACAAGTACCCCATGACAACACGCAAAATCCATGTCACAATTGTTTCTAATATTATCAACACTCATCTCTGTTATTTATCAAAACTAACTTGGAATCCGGTAATCTATTTCTTCCAACAGCTAATATTGTGAATATATTTCATATGATAACATAACACAAACCAGTTTACAGAAAAAAGAGATTACTAATAAAACAATTGTTCACTCTTCAAATATTTATAGTCAACACTGGTGTAAAATGTGAAATATTTTGTGTAATCTTATTGACAATTACGTGATACGATTGTGCTGTTCTAATCACGTTCTTACATTATAGACATTTTATAACCCAAGATCAATTGGTATAAATGAAGTCATTAAACAACAGACTCTTACTATGTACAGCTAAACAATGGCGACAAAACATTTAAACAAGTACAAAATCCTGTCAACAGCTAGGTAATGAGTTCGAATTCCAAACTGGTGCATTATATGACTCCAAATTTAATTGACTAGGGTTGTCAGTTTTCTGCTAAAGGTTGTCGTTCTCTCTAAGTGACTTAGTATTTTTTTAGTTCTTATCATAAGCACCAAAACAAAAACAAAACTAAAATAGAAACTTGATAGAAAAATGAACATTGTACCTGGAGCAAAACCATAAGGCTAAGCTAATAAGTAGCACTGACAATGGGTATAAAGAATCACAAAACAGACTATTTCTACTTTTCATTTATTTATCTGTCACAAATTCTTCAGCATATCCACTACAAGTTTCCTGGACACGTCGAGAGGAATTACAGATTTCCCCAGAATGCATCATATCTTGCCCTGCATGCCTAGTAGTATCTCAGCCATTTGAAATATTCTCTTCTTCCATTGTTATCAAGGTGTAATACCACCAAATCAGTGTACGTCACATCCGGTTGTATACGAAAGTAGGTCTAAAAAATATTCCCTTGAATTTGACAGTTGTAGAAAATTAACCCTGCATTTGAATGCACTTAAATTTTTCTGAGTCATAAACATGTATGTTGAGTGTCTGAAAGCATCATTCCTTTTTGATTTGATGGTCTTATATAAAGTATTTTGGAACGTTAAGGCTACATAGTTACCAAAGCAGGTAACCAGTAAAAAATTGGATTGTTTACTTCAGGTGATGGTTACTTTCTTATATGCAATGAAATGTAAATTGTGAAATTTTCACTGTAGCACTGGAAAGGATTAAACTTTATACATGCGAAGTATTTCTTTGGTTGAAATAAAGGTAAATACTGTACAATTTTTTTAAAAGTGCCAATTTAACAAAGACTAATAGGGTAAAATCAATGGTGGTATTACACCTCAAGTCTGTTATTGCATGCATCAAAACACCTTCTTTTGAATTTTTGTCCCAGTTAGTAGCCCCTGTTTTGGTTATTTTGTCCGACATAAGTTTATCTAACTGCTTTCTTAATTTCTGAAATTAACAAATTGAAATTTTTAAGAGGTCAAGTTTGATGTTTTTAGTGGCAAATTGCTTGTTTTTGGTGCATGTCTGTGGTACTTTCTTGTTACTCAAGCTTTCTTCACCAGTAAAAATGTTGTCATCATGCGTCAAAAGGGCTTAATGATGCTTTAAACTCCAAAAACCAATAAAATCTGGTATCTGAGGAGGAATAATTTACGCCTTCAAAACTGTGCTACTAATTAGCATATAACCTTACATTTTATACAAAATTCAAAAATTTAGAACGTTTTTATAGTAAATAAAAATTATCAGCATTTTAGGTATATGGATATTATTGGCACTCTCTAAGATAGATTTATGTTACTTTTCTTTAGTTGTAATTTATAACAATGTCGTAGATGTTGAAATACTGTAAATTCAGAAATTATTGCGATTTTTTTATTACTGCGAATAATGAGACAGGGTTATAATCGCAATAATAAAAACTCAAATTTTCTAAATTTTTATATGAATTGAATTGGATTTTTCTCAAGGTTGCAATGCTAATGCGGCGTAAAGCAAACAAAAATCAATCAATCAATGTTACAAAAATCAAAACAGCATGTTAGTCTAAAATGACAAAATCGAAATAATAAATGCACGCAATACAGTACTATGAAAAGGAAATAATTGTTTAATATTTTTATTTGGTCTGTATAGATTGCTTGATAGAAATTCTAGTTGCAATCTGATGACAATACAGATCCAGTGTCAGCAATCTGATATTAACGATCTCACAACATACATTTCTTTGCCATGCATGACTTCTTCCGGACAAGAAGAATAACTGAAAAGAAAACAAATCATGCTCATGTATAAAACAAAATACTTTTAAGCTTATTCCTTCTTTTTTTACATTTTTTAAAATGCACACTACTTAAAAAACTATAAAATAGTAGCCAAATGAAATATCTTAAGATTGTTTTTATTCATCAAAACAGAGAAGTTGTATTTGAATTAAAAATTATCTGATAAAAACCGTATTACAAGCACATCTGAGTCATCTGTACTTGTGTTAATAAACGCATCATATGAAATTTTAAAATTGTTTGTATAAACATTGAACGACAAAAATATGTGACATATTAAATTTTGTAACGTCAGACACGCGAAGCAATGAATGTGCACGTGTTTGTAGATAGATGTTTTTGTGTTCTGTTAAAATTGTTCCTTTTAAAATTGTACACGATGATGACTTCTGTACCCATATTTTTCACTATTTTATTTATTATGTCTGTTTAGTTCACGAATCATTGTAAATATAACGGAATTTTATGAGACTGTCAACAAAGTGAGAGGTTTAGCGCTATAAAACCAGGATTAATCCACCTTTTTCTACATTTTAAAATACCTGTACCAAGTCAGGAATATGACAGTTCTTGCCCATTCGTTTTTGATGTGTTTTGTCATTTGATTTGGCAATGTGATTAGGGACTTTCCGATTTGATTTTCCTCTGAGTTCAGTATTTTTGTGATTTTACTTTATACCCTTGAGACGCAAATCTTGATACTCCGAGTGACACAGTACATTTCGGATGAAAAATAAGATTTAAAAACAATATTTGTTTTCTAAATAAAACTGGCATTCGGTAAACTCCTTTGATGGGAATTCACCTTTAAACAAATCATACGAGACCAACTCTCTATTATATAACGAGTAATTGATCTGAAAAGTGGAAAAGACGTGTGTTACTGCCGGATTTACAGATAGAAATAGGTCACCTGCTAAATGTAACCAAAACGTTTAGTTAAAAGACTTCTTTCAAACAACTTAGTAATATGTTTAAGTATCATTTGATTTATACAATTTACCAACATATCAAATGTAAACTTGTCTGTAAGAGCCTGTTACTTAAACTCATTTAAAAAAACCTGGTATTTCGATAGTTAACTGATATTTACTCGTATATCATGTGATCAACTGTCCTTTATAAATATAACTTCTACATTCTCGTTTGGTAATTTTCTTTCAATATATGTTTTATCTTTTTAGATCAATAATTACCTTAACAACAATATAATGTGATGTTCACTATGATAAAAAGCAAAGGGTATTTCTGATTAATGGCTTCTCAATCGAGAATGTATGCTAGATTAATTTGAAAAAAAACACATATACAATTATATCTAAAAGGTTTGTGTCATTATGATATTGTTGAAAAGTTTTAGTACTACACCTGCAACTGAAAGAACACTGAACAAACAACCAGTTATCCTTCGGAAACTTTCACTTTTACTTTCCATTTTTGTTGCTATATGTCGTTGTGTTATGTAATGCAGACTTTTGAAATGTAACGCAATATTCCAGGAATGCTCATACTGAGAGAACACATGGTCCCTTTCGTATTGTAGGTTGTGTGTTTTGAAAAAGAAAAAAATATTGGTTTGCGAAATTACCAGCTTTTTATATCAGCTGGGGAAAAGGCTCCCTTGTAGGAGGTATCCGTTATGTATCCATTGTGAATGTAAATAAATTATTTTCTAATAAATAACAACAAAAGTCTATAACACATTTCATAAGAATTAAATCCATTCACCCTTTTGAGATGATATTATTCAACGCATTTGTAACAGTCACCAGTTCATATCATTTATTTACAGGCTGAATACAGAGGATCGTCGGCGGTACTTAATTGTCGGATCAGTCATTTTGGAAATTGTTCAACCAGATTAGAAAATGACTACAGAAGTCAAGGTCTTGGATCTTTACAAGCTTTTCTAACCACTCTACCAGTAATACACATACTGTTTCACTTACGACACAGAAATGCATACTGCTGTAAAGACAATCTGAACTGTCGCAACAACTCAAAACTTCCGCTGATTTACTGCCAATGGGATATGTTGTATACTGAGAATCCAGGCCAACCGGGCCACAACTGTCATTGCAAGTTCATAGCAAATCCTGTCCAGCTTAATGATCTTGATATAACTTTAGCAAGTTTAATTCTATTGAATTGCTGTCATCTTGGAACTTCTGAAGAAAACGCTGTTCGGAAATTACGTCGGTACAAGAATGATTATCTCAGCCACAACACAGAAGGTAAAATAGATGAGACAGAATATAAAAGCATGTGGACAGACCTGACTAATTTTTGCCTACATCTAGATCCAAATAAACAAGATGACCTTATCAGGATAGAAAAGAGACCACTTGATGAAGGACTGTGTAATAGATACAGTATAGATCTTTTGAATATTCACAAGAAACTGAATGAGGCAAATAATGCTTCTGCCCAGTTATAATTCGAAAAATTTGATATTGAAATGTTTAATCTTTTGGTTGTGTTTGTTTATCAAATCAAATCAAATATTTTACTGTCGTATAAACTTTACAGTTTGTGACCAACATGTATTAACACAATAAATATACATACATACATACATATCAAGGGAATACAGCCTTTCGATTTTTTGGGAGAGGATGAAGAAACTGGCCTTAAGTATGTGATTTTCACCTAAGATGAATAATGTTGCTCAAAAATATATATTATTGTGAAAAATGCATGTTTTAGCAATGAATAGTCAAATTCTACGAAAAAGTTGTATTACTATTTAACCCTATCAGAGAAATATACAGACATTGCATAATTTATACATGCTAATATATTATCAAATGATTTTATTTCATCTGCTTTATTTTGATTTAATGTGAATAATTTATAGACTTTTAACCACCCTTTTTGTAGATGGGCACTCAAATTCAAGGAATTAGTTCTGGTATGCAGATGATCAGCCCTCAAATTCAAGGAATAACTTTTGATATACAGGTAAGACTATTGCTTTTAATATTTCAAAACATAAATTAAAAGTATATTGTGTTTTGTGAATGTTGCATCTTTTTTTTTCTTTTTCTTTTAAATATTTGGACAAATTCCAATATTTGGCTTATTCTAATATGACGTCCATATTACGCTTTGTAAACAAAGTTGTGTACTAATCAGCACAAAAAATATGTTTGACACATGCGCATAAACTAACTTTTTGCATTCTCGTTGTTTTCATTTTTATCTTCATAAAGTTCATATATTTTAACTGCTTACATAAAATCTATTAGTTATTGCTGTCTGTCATATTTGTTGATCATTATGTGTTATTTTGTTAAAGAAAATTTCTTTTTTCAATTAACTATTGCTTCATATATTGTCACTTCAGGGCCTTTTAAAGCTTACTACAATGTATATGGTATGGATTTAGCTCTGTTTTGAAGGCCTTAAGCTTATAATATATAGTCATGTCTTGGGGTTTGTATTTAAAATTTGTAACTTTCGGAAACTTACTACCTATCCTTACTTTTTTTTATTTTTTAGAAATCTGCACAAAAGACTTTATACCTCATGAAAGGAAACACTTTTTACATAGGATTATCAAACAAGTGAATTACACATTTCATGATTCTTATAACATGTATAAGGTACTTTTGGAATTTTGGGTCCTCAATGCTATTCATCTTTGTACTTGTTTGGCTTTATAACTACTTTGATCTGAGCGTCACTGATGAGTCTTATTTATACAAAACGCGCGTCTGGCGTATTAAATTATTATAGTGGTACCTTTGATAACTATTAACTATGTTGCAGGAACTATTGAGTTACCGAAGAAATGAAGCCACGTGTCAGTACTGCAAGAAAAAGTTGATCGAGCAAGGTGAGACTGTTTACCGTAACTTATCATGCAAAACATACTTTAAAATATTATTTTGTCCAAATCCTTCTTGTATTGATAAGATATTGTGGATTCATTTATTTTTCGTCTCTACCAATTTTTGTGGATATATATGAATTTTTATGGATGTTTATTTTCGTTATTTACCTAATGTTTTCATTGCAATGAACCTTTTAATTTGTAGTTTCAAATATCAAATTAACGAAAATCAGTATCCCACAAACAACAATGAATCCACAGTGTTTCACAGACATAAACAATTTACAATTATCTGAAACAAAACAAAACAGTTAGATTTTATAACTTTGTATAGTTGATCTAAGTAAAACATAACCTGGTGTGATAACTTTATGACAAAGTTTATTCTAATGTTTTATAGGCATGGATGAAAGAAAAATAAATTCTTACAAACTTGGACAAGATATCTTTTATCAACATGGTGAAATTGATCTAAAGTCTTTACTCAATGAAAATTACACAGACAAGATAACAGATGTAGTAATAGTGGATGATGGTAGACTTGTGATGTGCTTGTACGGCCAGAGCAGACTCCTAATCTGTAACATAGATGGATCAGAAGACGCAGCTATAACAGTCAAGGGTATGCCATGCTCTATCACAGCTGTCAACAACTTTACAGTGGCTGTAACTGTTTTTCAAATTTCCATTAATCAACGTATAGAAATATTTGACATTAACAATAAACATGAACTTAAATCCATACCAGTACCTAGACATGCTAGACTGGTGGGTTTTTATGGCATTACAATGATAAAAAACCAGATAGTAGTAGGTGTGTACAGCGGGTTATTGATTGTTGATTATCTGACAGGGGAGATATTACAAAATATAGAAACACATTGCAGACCATGGGGCATACATTCTTCTGGTGACAAAATATTCTTCAGCAATTACTTTCGAACAACAAACAACCTACACTGGTACAGTTTTACAGATGATAATATACACACATTAACATTACCATCCGTTCCACTATCAATGGCAACGCTACGAGATGGTAGTCTATATGTTCTCTGTACAAATGAAGATGGAGAATCTGTACAACATGTATCACCTAATGGGAAACATTTCAAAACTAAAAGGGCAAATCAATCTCAAGGTTTAAGTGATTGTGACAAGATACGATATAATTCAAAACAGAAAAAAATGGTCACATTAAATACAGCTGGAATTGTCAACATTCTTCATGAAGTATGAAATACGGAACTTATAATGATTTTTCTTATAGACTCAAAAGGACTCATTCAATAGTAACAGAAACAATGGTCCAAATAAATGAATGTCACATTTCAAAATACAATACAGTATATATTTTTTGTATCTTAAGATTTCTTCATCATTTTTATATACTATCTTCTTTATCACTCTAATTAGATTTTTTAATAGGATATTCTGAGGTCAATCTACATGGTAGGAATTTCGAAAATCTCATTTATTGACCAAAAAAATGAAATTTTAACCAATTTTGACCAATCAATTTCAACCTACACACATATCATACTAATATTGAAATGATGAACTGTTTAACGATTTTCAGCAAAAATTTTCAAAAATACTATTATTGACAAAGTCTTTTGGTGTAATGTTATAAAGTTGCGTAAACCTTTGACACACATGTTAATTATCATAATTGTAATTGAATCTGTCTCAATGCATTCACTTTATATACATAAATATGTATTTAATTCAATGTTAATCAATGTGTGGCATATCTATTTTCTGAATTTAACAACATAGCTTTTTGACCGATATTATAACAAGAGGATCTCAAGAGCCTGTATCGCTCACCTAATTTTTTGCTTAAATCTTTCATCAATGATTGTTTTTTGCTTTTCAATATGTATTTATGTATGGCTTAAAACTTCTTTGTATCTGTCATATTTTCTTCAAAATCAGAGAAATGCATTTTATCCCTAGGTTCCATTTTAGTCATATTGGCTATGTTTCTAGACATACAAGAAAATAAAATATACAATTTATACTTAGATACACCGAAACTCATTCAGTCCAAGTTTGGCTGAAATTGATTCAGCTGTTTCAAAGAAGAAGATTTTTTTTAAAGTAAGCAAACTAAATAAACAAATTGTGAAAAAATGATTTTAAAGGTCAATAACTCCTTGCCCTTTATGTATACAAATGTATACCAGTTTTCCTTATACGAAATTATAATTTTTTGAATATACATTGAATGACAAAATTTCTTCCTATGTGACGTTTACATTTTCTGATGTCAAACATGGGAAGCAATGGATGTGTTATTTTTAATTTGATAGATGCTTTTTGTGCTTGTTTGTAAATATTTGTTTGTTTTGAGATTATAACACAGTGATGACTGCTGTAACCATATTTTGACTATTTTACGTATTATGTCTATCTTGTTCACGCATCGTTCTAAATATAACAGAATTTGATGCGACTGTCATACAAGTGAGAGGTTCAGCGCTATAAAATCGGGTTCAATCCACCACTTACTACATAGGAAAATGCCTGTATCAAGTCAGGACAGTTGTCCATTCGTTTCATGTGTTTTATCATTTGATTTTGCCATTTGATTAAGGACTTTCCGTTTTGAATTTTCCTCGGAGTTCAGTATTTTTGTGATTTTACCTTTTCCTAAAGGGAATAACTGACAATTTTGGTCATGTGAACTTACTTGTAGATCTTACTTTGCTGAACATTTTTGCTGTTTGCAATATTTCCTTAAAATAACCAATTAAGTGGCACCAATCCAACAATGGGTTGTTAGATTCATCTGAAAATTTCAGGGCTGACAGAGCTTGGCCTATTAAACATTTTTAACTCTCATCAAATTAGTTCTAAATTCTTTGACTTTTTTTTTACCCCCACGTTTTATTTTTATCCATGGCAGCCTTGTTTTTTTACGAAACAGAAAAAAGACCTACAATTAAACTTTATTCTAGATATCCTTAGGATCTTTCAGCTTAAGTTTGGTTGGAATTGGTTTCGGAATGGTGAGCTGAAAAGTGTTGAAATTGGGAAGACACATTAAAAAGATGTTATTTTAGTTAACTATAAAGTCTTATCCATATAAAGGATAGTTTCCTGTATCCTCAATCTTTAGACTAATTTAATAATATTGATAAACATGGTATACATTCTTTATTGTTGTTTCAAAAAACTTTTAAACTTTATAACCAAAGACTCATTTCCTTAGTAACTCCATCTCCTCTATGATATCATGAAAGTTATACATGTATAAGTTAAGTTTGTGACTATCAATATTTAAAAACTTGATAAATAACTATTTACTTTTTATTTTCAAATATTTTTATGCGACAGTATATTAATTTGTATAGATGTTTATATAACAAGAGTGCACACCCTGAAATGTCTCGCCTTCTATACTAATCATTGATATTATGTTGATAGTCCTAAGTATAAAGCTATGCTTTATTACAACTGTCACATAAACTTAACATTAACCAAGATAACTAAACAAAGACCAATGAACCTTGAAAATGAGGTCAAGGTCAGATAAACCATGCCAGACAGACATGTACAGTTAACAATGCTTCTTTACAACATATATAGTTGACCCATTACTTATAGTTTTAAGAAAAATAGACCAAAACACAAAAACTTAACACTGTGCAATGAACCGTGAAAATGAGGTCACGGTCAAATAAAACCTGCGCGACTGACATAAAGATCATTAAATATTTCCATACACCAAATATAGTTGACCTATGGCATATAGTATTAGATAAAAAGACCAAAACTCAAAAACTTTACTTTGACCACTGAACCATGAAAATGAGGTCAAGGTCACATGAAATCTGCCAGCTAGACATGTACACCTTACAATCATTCCATACAACATATATAGTAGACCTATTGCATATAGTATGAGAAAAACAGACCAAAACACAAAAATTTAACTATAACCACTGAACCATGAAAATGAGGTCAAGGTCAAATGACACCTGCCAGTTGGACATGTACACCTTACAGTCCTTCCATACATCGAATATACTAGCCCTATTGCTTATAGTATCTGAGATATGGACTTGACCACCAAAACTTAACCTTGTGCACTGATCCATGAAATGAGGTCGAGGTCAAGTGAAAACTGTCTGACGGACATGAGGACCTTGCAAGGTACGCACATATCAAATATAGTTATCCTATTACTCATAGTAAGAGAGAATTCAACATTACAAAATATTTGAACTTTTTTTTCAAGTGGTCACTGAACCATGAAAATGAGGTCAAGGACATTGGACCTGTGACTGACGGAAACTTCGTAACATGAAGCATCTATATACAAAGTATGAAGCATCCAGGTCTTCCACCTTCTAAAATATAAAGCTTTTAAGAAGTGAGCTAACGTCGCCGCCGCCGCCGGATCACTATCCCTATGTCGAGCTTTCTGCAACAAAAGTTGCAGGCTCGACAAAAACTATAAATTCATTAATTATTGCAATGTTTTTATTATTGCGAAAAATGAGACTTGGTAATATTCACAATAATTTAAACTTGTATAATTCCATAAACATTTGACAAAAGTTATAATGTCTTATCATCCTTCGCCTTATACAGTAATTATCAATCAATGAGCGAAATTTAATGGTAATAGAAAAATATGTAGCTCAATGTCGACTATTTTCAGTGATTCCCTTTATTCTTTGTTTTCAGCTTTTTTTCATTTTGTTTGTTATTTTAGAAATTTTTGCAATCATCAGCCAATTTTGTCTTGTCTCTATGCTATTTTTGTTACATTATTTGCTTCTTTAAAGTATTTTTTTTAACTTTCAGGATTATCATAACAGTTCTGTAATTAAATATGTTCTAATACATTACCTTTACATACTTATATTCATACTTTTGAATCAATGTTAATCAGATCAGTGTGTGGCGTATACATGTTATATTTTTTTCTACTTTGCTGAATAATTTGTAGGGAATATGTTCAATCTTGTAAATAATGGAAACACTTTGTCAGTAATTTAATATGAAGGGTGCTAATAGTGGTTGAACGTGAGAATGATTATGTTTAAACATTTGTATGATTAAAACCTAATATGTGTAATACATTTAAATAATGATTTATGTTAATGCAGCATTAATAAGAATTCAATTGGTATGTGAGTTCATCGATAATAGAGTCCATCTAAAAAAAGAAAAGTAACTATAGAAAGACTTCCAAAAACATATTTAACTGGAACGTACTGAAAGAAAGTAATTGGAACAATTACAAATGGCCTGCAATTTCAAATTTTAACATAGACGATACAATCAGATGGCAGAGGGTATCTGCTGCACCATTTATTCTTCCCGAGTTTTTAAGTTTGAATGTTGAATCAAGTTTTGTATATTTGCAGGGCGTGAATACGTTAAACTTAGTATATTTTTGCTTTATCTTTCACTGAATGGTTTTCTTCTATGTATCAAAGACCAAAAGATAGCAGATATAAGTTAAAAAAAAAATGTATTAAAATGTTTGACATATAAACAAGTTAGAAAATATGATTTAGAAATTACCAATAGGACTTTTTCAGAGACAAAAGTTCTGATTATCCCACATTATGTTATCGTGTTATATGTAATTGTTATATAAACATAAGGAGATATGTTGTTTGTTTTGCAATATCAAATTAAAATCAATTATTGCACGAGTATAAAAGTAGATGATATCAATTTTTGAATTAGTCATCTGTTAAAATGGGGATCCCAACCTTCCCCCTAACCTGGTATAACAGTACAACATAAGAGCGAACTATTAAAATCAAAGTTAAAAATAAAGTTTATTTATAAAAGTAATTTGATGAGAGAAGAGAACCACCCACTACCGAGAGAATTATTTTTTTTTAAATTGTTAATGAAATATGCATATTTCCCCTTCTTTTTGACACATGTGTGAACATCAGACTGAAAGATTTGGAGACTGATTTGAGGGAGAAAAACAAACATACTCACAATGCTACATAACCTTTATCTGTTTTGTATTTTATAATTAGAATTTACAAAATTTACATTATTAGAGAGCAAGGCATGAGACAACCTTCATTTAAACATAGGAAGAAGAGGTATATGTGGTACAAATTGGGGAGCAAGGGTATTTCTTTGTCAGCTGGTCCCTAATTTTAAAAAAATGTTTCAAGTAGATTGACACACAAGAAGTAGAAGTTTCATGTCCTTTGTATAATATTTTGCTTTTGTTTGACTTTGTATCAATGTATTTACTTATAATCTATAACCTATGAATATGTGTAAACTCATTGTTTTAAAGTTTTGAATCTATCTTAACCAATAAAATTCAGTTTTAAGTTCTTTTGATTTGTACATTGGATATGTCACTACACATAAATAGAAATATTTCTTGTGTATAACTGACTTATGAATTAATGAAGAAAGATAACTCTCCAATAGGAACAGATATGTTAGCATTATTCATAACAATGTGTCCAGAGCAACTCCTTTTAGGAATAGCAACTATTAGACAAGTATATATTTACACCATGACAACACAAAAAATCCATGTTACAAATGATTCTAATATCATCAACATTCAATGGCTGTTATTTACCATACCTAACTTTAAATCAGGTAATCTATTTTTTCAATAGCTAGTTTTGGTTAACATTACACAACCAGTTTACAGAAAAAAGAAATAACTGATAAATCACTTTGTCAATCTTCAAATATTTCAACACTGGTGTAAACTGTGAATTGTTTTTTGTCATCTGATTGGCAATAACATGATATGATTGTGCTATTCTAATCATAGTCCTACTACGTTAAAGCATTTTATAACCAAAGGTCAATTGGCATAAATGATGTCATTGAACAATAGTACTTATGGCTAAACTAAGGCAATAATTTTTTCAAAACTAGTTCAAAATCTTAAGGTTATGAGTTCGGATCCCCTACCTTGCTGGTGAGCATGACTTTAAATTTAATTAACTAGAATTGTCAGTTTTCTGACGAAAATCGTGGTTCTCTGTGAGCTTTCTAGGTTTTTTTGTTGTTTTTGCATTAATGCCTCCCCCCATCAAAAAGAAGAACACTGACAGTAAAATGCATATTACAAGCTAATCTATAGAAAAACATAATAGTAAACAGCATTCAGAATGGGTTTAAATAATCACAAAACAGACAATTTCTCTTTTTCCTTTATTCATTCTTTAGATCACAAATTCTTAAGAATATCCACTACATGATTCCTTGGCCCATCACCAGGTATTGTAGATTTTCCCCAGCTTGCATCATATCTTGTCCTGCATTGCATGGTTAACAGGATCTCAGCCATTTGAGATATTCTCTTCTTCCATAGTAATTAAGTCTGTTATTGCATGCATTAAAACACCTTCTTTTGAACTTTTGTCCCAGTTAGTAACTCCTGTTTTCGTTATTTTTTCCTCCAAAAGTTTATCTAACTGCTTTCTTAATTTCTGAAAAAAAAACCAAATTAAAGTTTTTTTAGGTTAAGTTTGAAGTTTTTACTGGCAAATTGCCTTTTTTGGTGCAGGTCTGTTGTTCTATCTTGTAACCTTAGCTTCCTGCACCAATTAAAAATTGACATCATGCTAAGTCAAGAGAATGAATATTGCTTTAAACTCCAAAAACCAATAAAATTTGAAGTACTCCCAGTACATCTGGTATCTGAAGGGGAATAATTTGCACATTTAAAACTGTACTAGTTAGGATACAACCTTACATTTTAAATATAAAATGAATAGAATTTAACACTGCTTTCTAGTGAATAAAAACTCTCAGCATTTTCAGTACGTGATTGGCACATTCTAGGATAGATTGAATTACATTCCTTTAGCTGTAATTTAAAAAAATGTTATAGATATTGAAATACAATAATAATTAAAAAAAAATATGGTTTAGTATTTTGATTTGGTCTTGATAAAGTTGCAATATGATTACAATACAGATTACTTGCCAACAGTTTTCTATTAACAATCTCACAACAGTCATTTCTAATTTCTGTATTTAATTTATGATGGTTATTACAACAGCCAATAACAATTGTATCTTTTGAAGGTGAATCATCACGACAAAACCCACAAGGTCTTCAAATAAACAAAAAAGTATCTTTAATTTAATCAAATTGAAAAAAAAATGGTAAAGCCAAACCCTTGTGAAAATATATCCAACACATTAAAAAAGACAACATATTTTTTTTCAATCCATCTTTATATTATGAGGCTGATAAAGTTTTTTGCAGTTTGATTAGCTCAAAAGTTTAAGAATAGCACCAGAACCTTACCAAATCATTTAGCTGTTCTAAGAGTACAGCTCTTAGTGAGAAAAGACATTTACCTTCACAAGTACAGCTGTTTCAGCAGGGCACCAGAATCTTACCCAATTATCAATAACCACTACATCCTTCATTTCATCATTCTGGAAAAAAAAACAAAGAAAAAAAAATCTTAAATTGTGTGCATTTCCATTTAATGTTTGCGAAGAGGATATTGAGAATGAAGCAGGGTATATCATTCAAATTATTACGTCCTTAGCAAAACAAATTTATATATAAACAAGAATGTGTCGAAGAATATGGATGCCCCATCTGCACTATCATTTCCTATATTCAATGCACGGTAAAATTGGGATCAAAACTCTTATTTGGCATTAAATTACCCTGACCAAAAACTTTAACCTGAAGCAGGACAGACAGACGAATGGACGAATGAACGGAGGCACAGATCCAAAAACATAATGCCCCTAAATGTTAGATTTTTATATATATCTTCCTCCCAGAATGAACTGTGAGCTTCTGCTCACTGATGATACTCTTACCAAAATACTTTACAGTAAACAGGAAGTTGTTGAGTGATGAATCTCAAAACACATCACACAGAATAGCTGACTTTTATAAACCCTGAAACCAAATTTCTGAAATCCTTGTAATTTGTTCCTGAGAAAAATGCCTAGATTTTTTTCAACCAGGATGTCATTTGTACAATCATGTAAGTGTTCAGCAAAATGAAAGTTGTTGAGAGATGAATCTAAAAAGGCATCACAGGGTAAAGCTGACTTATATAAACCCTGAAAGCAAATTTCAGAAATCCTTGTAATGTAGCTCCTTAGAAAAATGTGATGAAAAATATTCATGGGACAGAGGGATGGACAGATCAACTGACAAGAACCAGGCCCTATTCTTTATAAAACTCAACTAAAATTGACGAAACCTGATTTAAGCTTCAACAATACCTTCGTTCTGAAATAAATTTAACCCTTGTCGTGCGGGGGCCGTAATATTACGGCCATACCCAGAATACCGTTATTTTGGCATCAATGGCGCTCCATACATTTAGAGGTCATCGTAATACCATTTATTTCGTAGTGTATGAACGTTTCCTCAATCTGAAACTATTCATGTCATGTTTCTCACTTTAAATATTCATTTTGAGCTCAAATACGAACTTCAAAATTTGATATCGGACAAAATTGGGTTTTTTGGAGGGGTGGGCTTACCTTCAAGGTCTGAATCACGGAGTTCAGAGGATTGAAACCTTGACAAATACCGTTAACCTAAAGGCACATAACGACTGGTCGTGTCTATTATCAAAATACGCCGAGGAAACGACTACTTCCGGTTGCAAGTCCAGTTAAAGTTCAAAATTGGAAAAATTCCGAAAGGAGTAAGTTCGGTAAGTGCCATATTTGGCCCCAATTATAAAGTTCATGGTTACAAGACAATAATTGTTTTAAGTTGCCTTAAAGACATGTGAAAAAGTTAAACAGAGCTGTTTTTGTCAAAGTATAATTCTAACACAACGATTTTTACATTCCAAAACGGTCAAGATAAGGGATTTTGGAGAAATTTGACAAAATCAGAGGGATTTCAACCAAATAAAGGACCAGGAAACATAGAGCGCAGGCGTCGACAAGCTTAATATTCAAATAAGACATGTTAAATGTCTTCACAAACATTATTTTAAAAGATGTCGACGTATGCGCTCTATGTTTCCTGTCAAATAACCTTTGGAAATTTACCCATTTTCATTGATTTTTTCGTGAAAAATCAATACGAGTACAACTTGTGACGTCATACTGAAACGCAGAAACGTAAATTTTTAAACAAAATGGCTTATATCCTATCTAGTCAATGTATTAGCTATGATTTATCGTGATATTGGTCAATAAATCCGTATTTGAAATTTACGCTAAAAAAGTGGGCCATTTTAGGACCTTATCGAACATACTCCTTTGGTGAATTTTGGTGCAAATGACCTTCTTTACACTGATGAACCCAGATCAGTTTCACTCCGACCTAACAACTGTTGTGATAAAAGTGTTCACCCAGGTGTCCACGCTACATGTAAACTACAGATGGATGCATCTATTAGCATCTCTCGGACTTACAGGTCGAGAAAAAGAACGAAAAAAGGTCAAAATTGACGCTTTTTGTACCTGAGGACCAACTTTGGGGCAAATTCCCGACAAAAAAATCTTATTTGGGGCCTTTAAAGGTTATCAAGGCCTTGGGATACGCTGGACATCTCAAAATCGCCAAAAAAAAAAATATTTACAAACTTCTATACCCAATTTGTTTTGGCATATATGTGGTCTTAACAACCTTTTCACAGTACAAACTTGTAGAGGACCTTTTTTCCTAAAAAAAACCAATATTGTTTGGAGTACTTACCCATAATTGTTCTTCTGTGCTGATTTTCCCTCCAAAAAATAACAAAGCATATGGGGAAATACCTGTCATGTCGTATACCCATATCTGTAATAAGGTAAATAAATAAATTAAATACAACAATAAACATGTCACATCACTCTATATCAGGTTACAAAATTCTCCTGATAGCTAATAAGAAAAAAATTGTAGGAAATTAAACAATTAATGTGAAATCATTATATATCAACAATATGTGTAAACATAAATCAATTTCTAATAAATTGTAAATGTATATGTGCATTTGTATAAGGTCGATTTCTATCAGACGCAGGTCATATGTTGTTTTTTTTCCAAATGTAAAATAGACCTACAAAACTGGAACCATGAGTCAAGTTATATACAAGGGTTAAATAAAATATATCAATGATTGTTGAAGCAACTCATAGAAAACAATTTGCTTTCGCAAATTTTTTGTTCTTCCCTCGCCGGGACTCGAACCCATGCTACTGAGATATCCTGACACCAAATCGCCTGCACTGTAACCGACTCGCCAGACCACAAGACCACCTTCAAGTAACATGGGTTCGAATCCTGGCGAGGGAAGAACAAAAAATTTTCTTTCTACAGATCTAACATTGTTGGGTTGATGTTTAGACAAGTAGTATTTACAGAATGTACACAGCCATGTATCACCATCACTGCTGGTGATCCGATGGATAAATCTGTTGTAGAAATGTCTCTGGTTCAGACGTACTTATATATATATATAAGTCTATCGGGACCGCTACAGTGCAGGCGATTTGGTGTCACGATATCTCAGTAGCATGGGTTCGAATCCCCGCGAGGGAAGAACAAAAAATTTTCAAAAGCAAATTTACAGATCTAACATTGTTGGGTTGATGTTTAGAAGAGTTGTATAATATATACGTATTGCTTGAAGATTTCAATCTTTATAACAAAGCATATGTAAACGTTTATATAATCATAGCAAGCAAGCAAACCAAATTTTTATCCTACAAGCATTAGGAAATTAGCTCTAACCATGCAGGGATTTTACATCATCATAGACAAAACAAGTGTGAGTAGTTTACCTTAGAAGTTTTCATGATTGTATGATACACAAACCACTTGGACATGAAGACTTTCTCATTAGCATTCACTGACTTTGGATGAGCAGCAACCTTCTGACCATCGTGTAACATTAAATTGGGGGATCTGTAAAAGAAAGATAATCACTATGTTTAATTTAAAAAATATATATATATTTATCTGACCATAATGCAAACCTAAAGACTACTATTTTACAGTTATAATAATGCTCTGTTTAAGTTCCGGACATTCCGGCCTGTTTAAAGGTGCAATACCACATCTTCTTTTTTATAATACCACCAAATCATAGTGTGATACACCTAGTTGCATCTAAAGAGCCTGTGTCTCTCACCTTGGTCTATGTGCATATTAAACAAAGGACACAGATGGATTCATGACAAAATTGTGTTTTGGTGATGGTGATGTGTTTGTAGATCTTACTTTACTGAACATTCTTGCTACTTACAATTTTCTCTATCTATAATAAACTTGGCCCTTTAGATACAGAGGAAAATATTTTGTGTTTGTAGATCTTACTTTACTGAACATTCTTGCTACTTACAATTTTCTCTATCTATAATAAACTTGGCCCTTTAGATACAGAGGAAAATATTTTGTAAAAATTTACAAAAATTTACCAAATAAATGAAAATTGTTAAAAATTTACTATAAAGGGCAATAACTCCTTAAGGGGTCAACTCTAAATGTTTTGGTTTCAGAGTTATAAGCCAAAATCTACATTTTACACCTGTGTTCTATTCTTAGCCATGGCAGCCATCTTGATTGGTTGGGTGAGTCACCGCACACATTTTTAAAACTAGATACCCTAATAATGATTGAGGCTAAGTTTGGTTAAATTTGACACAGTAGTTTCAGAGGAGAAGATTTTTGTAAGAGATAAAAAAAAATTACGAAAAATTGGTAAAAAAAGACTATAAAGGGCAATTACTCCTTAAGGGGTCAACTGACCATTTTGTTCATGTTGACTTATTTGTAGATCTTTCTTTGCTGAACATTATTGCTGTTTACAGTTTATCTCTATCTATAACAACAACAACCCAACAACCAGTTGTCCGATTCATCACTAAATTTCAGGGCAGATAGATCTTGACCTGATAAACAATTTTACCCCATGTCAGATTTGCTCTAAATGCTTTGGTTTCAGAGTTATAAGCCAAAATCTACATTTTACCCCTATGTTCTATTTTTAGCCATGGTGGCCATCTTGGTTGGTTGGCAAGGTCACCGGACACATTTTTTAAACTAGATACGCTAGTGATGATTGTGGCCAAGTTTGGTTAAATTTGGCTGAGTAATTTCAGAGGAGAAGATTTTTGTAATTGTTATCAATGACGGACGCCCAGTGATGGGAAAAGCTCACTTGGTCCTTTGGGCCAGGTGAGCTAAAAAGTTGAAATAAAAAGATTGCCTTGAATTTGACCATTGTAGGAAATTTATCCTACATTTCATTGCAGTTAAAATTTCTGGATCATAAATATAATTATATCTTTGATGTTTCAAAGCACCATTATTTTTTTTTATTTGATGTTTCTATTCAATATTTTGGAAACTACCTACATGGTTAATGAAGCATGTAAACAGGTAAAAAAGAGGTAATAATTTGATTTGTTAACTAGCAGTGATAGTTATTTTCTCATATGCAATGAAATGTTATGTGAAATGTTGTCTATAGTACTGGACAGAATACAGCTTTACTCATGCCAAGTATCTCTTTATATGAAAAAAAGATAAATTCTGCTCAATTTTTTTAAAGTACAAATTAACAAAGACTAATATGGGGAAATCAATGGTGGTATTACACATTAAGGATTACTGTGGATTCATTTATTTTCATGAGTACAAATTTTCGTGGTTTGAGAAAAACTTGCATTGTCGTGGATATTTAATTTCGTTGTTTTGGCAAATACTGTATACATTCCTTGAGAACATTGTTATTTGTTGAACATTTAAATTTGTGGTTTTCCTGTACCCTTGAAATCCATGGACAAAAAGTGGTATCCAACAAATATTATTTAATCCACAGTACAAAAAAAATCAAGTCTCTTAAAAGTTATGGTCTAGTAAATATCAAGGTTCATATAGATATAACTTTAACATGTTCTAGTCCTTAATATAGGTCAAATACTTCACTGTGGAAGTTAGACAAATTTACAACAGCTGTCAACCTCAGATCTAGATTTATCAATACTTAATAATCATATACAAAAGGAGTAAGTTCGGTAAGTGCCATATTTGGCCCCAATTATAAAGTTCATGGTTACAAGACAATAATTGTTTTAAGTTGCCTTAAAGACATGTAAAAAAGTTAAACAGAGCTGTTTTTGTCAAAGTTTAATTCTAACACAACGATTTTTACATTCCAAAACGGTCAAGATAAGGGATTTTGGGGAAATTTGACAAAATCAGCGGGATTTCAACCAAATAAAGGACCAGGAAACATAGAGCGCAGGCGTCGACAAGCTTAATATTCAAATAAGACATGTTAAATGTCTTCACAAACATTATTTTAAAAAATCTTTGTTGTCGACGTATGCGCTCTATGTTTCCTGTCAAATAATCTTTGGAAATTTACCCATTTTCATTGATTTTTTCGTGAAAAATCAATATGAGTACAACTTGTGACGTCATAATAAAACGCAGAAACGTAGAATTTTAAACAAAATGGCTTATATCCTATCTAGTCAATGTATTAGCTATAATTTATCGTGATATTGGTCAATAAATCCGAATTTAAAATTTACGCTAAAAAAGTGGGCCATTTTAGGACCTTATCGAACATACTCCTTTCCACATAGAATTCTTGATAACACAAATTCAAAAACTTAGGTTGCTTTTTGAGAAGCTGAATTTGTAAATTTATTAATACATGTATGTACTTTACAGAATACTTTTAACTTAATTTGAACTTTTCAGCATTATACTTTTCAATACATACTTTTCCATTGCTCGAGGTACATTTGTCAGTTTAGCTACATTTGGATACAATCCTGCACATATCACAGCTTTTACTAATCCAATATTATCTGAAATGATACAGAATATACACAATTTTAGTTTTTCATGCAGCGAGAAACTTCCACACCCCTAGGAAACCTTAAGCTGGCCCCTAAAAAAATATCTATACTTGTTCAGTGATAATGGAAGTCATACTAAACTCTGTATTATACGCAAGAAACTAAAATTAAAAATCATACAAGACCAACAAAGGCCAGAGGCTCCTGACTTGGGACAGGCTAAAAAATGCAGCGGGGTTAAACATGTTTTTTGAGATCTCAACCCTCCCCTATACCTCTAGCCAATGTAGGAAAGTAAACGCATAACAATACACACAGTAAATTCAGTTCAAGAGAAGTCCAAGTCACATATATGTTCACATATCTTTTTTGAAATGACTTTGCAGAGAAATTCAATTAGATTGCTAGATGTTTTTTAACATCTTCAGCTGCGTTGATTTCAATTATTTTCTTTTAATATCTTTCAAAGCGGCTTTGCGTAATGAAGTCAAATTTTATGATAATAGTGTGCCTGTTAATTAAGTGTTTTCTCTAACCTTTACACTTTTGACAAAATTCAATAAATATAGTCAATTAGAACTACAGGGTAGGCATTTTAAGGCATTAAAGAATGGAAACTCTTCACACAAGTACTCGTTTTATCTTGGTCTAATATACAACTGTTAACTCTATAGATATTGTTTCTTCAATTTTAAACACTAAAGGAAAATCTACACTTTCAGATTCCATGGTAAACAAGAATGTGTCCATAGTACACAGATGCCTCAATCCACTTTCATTTTCTATGTTGAATGGACAGTGAAATTGAAAACTCTAATTTGGAATTAAAATTAGAAAGATCATATCATAAGGAAAATGTATACTAAGTTTCAAGTTTCAAGTTGATTGGACTTCAACTTCATCAAATACTACCTCGACCAAAAACTTTAATCTGAAGAAGGACAGATGAATGAATGGACGAATGGATGAACAGACCAGATAACATGATGCCGATAAATGGGGCATAAAAAACAGGAAAATCTGATCCGTACAACAGACAATAGCATTACCTGAATTTATATTAACTTCCTTATCTCTAGGGTCTCTATTGGCAACAAATCCCAGATCATGTAGTAATTCAGCAAACTGTCTTTTCATATCAGCCAGCAACTGCAAAAAATTTAAAAAGGCTGTTTTCTTATGATGGATACATTTTTCTGCAATTCAAAAATGTCAACTATAAAACTAAAGGCTGTTCCAAAAATAAATGTATGGGTCAGAAGGCACTTTTTATTTGACCCCACCAATGACAATGCATAAATTTCAAATTAAACATTTCCTTTAAATGTTCAAGCAATATAACCACCACCTATCAAATTTTAGTAAAAGTGCCTTCAGACACCATTCTATTTTACTTTCTCTGCTGGTATAATTATTTTAAATTTTGGCATATAAATTTTTGAAAGTGAGTACAAATGTATCATGATGATAAAACCAGAGGATCCTGAAAGGACTGTAAAATAAAAAGCAAATCTGAGCATTGCCAGATCCTAGCATTATTACATTTTAATCTGTTTTGAAATCAGGTTAAAAATAACTCATAGTTTTGTAGCCTTGTACAACCAAAAATATTTGAAGTTACCCAAAAGATGTTTTTTTGTTTGATTTAATAATAAGATGACATCTATTCCACGTTCCAATTTTAATATATTGAAGACTGAATTTAAGTTTTATAAACATGAAGATGTGGTATGATGTCCGATAAGACACCATTCTATAGACCTATAAGGGAACAGACTTTCTCTTGACCAAACAACACATATCTACTAAATATAAGGTCATACAACACAAGCAAGGAGACAAATTCTACTGCATCCACACAGCTTGATTTAGAATCATTTTGGTTTTATTGTCTTGTTTGTGTTCTGTTTCATTATTGATGTATTACCCATATATCCTTATATTCAAATCTAATATCAAAGCTAGTGGAGATTCATTATTATTCTAGGGATAACAATTTTAGTGGATTTTGTGAATATAGGTAAACCACTAATCTAAATGTTCAATGATGCGCAAAATTTCTGTTGAATTTCTGAAGACAAACCACTTAATTGAAATCTATGAAAATAAGAAAACTCCTCAAAATGCATAAAATTGATCCAATAATGACTATATCCAGCAAAGTACTTACTTTTAATGTATTTCCAGATAAAAAGTTGTCATAGCAGTATTGTCTGTCATTTCCTCTTGCTTTAGATCTTTCCCATCCCTGAATTAAGATGTTCAATATATTTTTTAACTATCTTTAGAAACAATTTCAACAAAAAAGCTTGGATTATTTGCCTATGTAAAAATGAAAGCATGCGTTATGATTGAGACAGTTATCCACTAGAGACTATATGACATGGAATTTAGCAATTGTAGGTCAATGTACACATCTTCTTTTTTTATATTCAATAAGAAACCCATACCACATAGCAAGCTATAAAAGGACTTGACATGACAATTTATGTAAAACAATGCAAAACAAAAAATATTTGAAGAAAAAAGAAGAATTTTTCATTAAAACAATAAGCTTTGTTCAAATAAATCTCCTGTTTGAAACTTATGAGCCTAATCATATGTTTTTGTTGAAAATATGTCTGTTCTCTTAAATTCAACATTTTTTTCGAATCTAATGCCTTGATTTTATTGTTTAAAGAAAACTGAAATATAATTTGCATGGCAAAGTTTGTACTGTTTTTCTATTTAAAATCTTACAAAAAAAATTGTTTGTAAAATATTTATTATCAGATACCTGAAAAGCATTAATCAACATGATGTGATCACTTTGACTGCCTTCAGAGAGTCTTACTCTAGTTCTATCAGCTTCTTTCTCTTTACCCTAAAACATATATAACACAATATCATTGAAACATAGTTTGTATTCTGCATGGCAAAGTTGAAAAAAAATAATTATTACAGAACCACCATAGTTGCATAATGCTAATGTTAAAAGTTGAAATTTTACATACATGTATGTGTGCATGAAACTTCAAATTAAGTTTTTTTGAAGCAGTTTTATTCCAATATTCTATTACTTGTAGAGATAACCATAAATTTGAATCATTGACATAGATATTAAAATTTGACCTTTCTAGACAGCACATTGCTCAATCTTACATTTTATTGTATAGCGCTTGTTTACTCGTTATCTTTTTGTCTGTTTAACCTTTTCATAACTTTTATTGCCATTATGGTACCTTCTTTGTTTTATTTCCTTACAAAGAGTGGTAAATAAAACCAGTTTATTATATGAGATTGTCCCTCATATTATCTTATAACATCATAAATTTACCAGAGGGATATAAAAAGCATCTTTAAAACTAAGACTGGCTGCCACAATACAGACAGGGTCTAAACATCCAAACATGGCACCAAACAGGATCATCTTCCCAGATTGTGGGTCCACTGGCATTCTGGCAAGGTGGTAGCCTAATGGTAGTAAGTTCTCATCTTCATCCAAAGCTTGCTGAAATAATACAATTCAAAATGAAATCTAGTTCTTGCTGTGTTTTATGAATTTTTCAGAAATTTCAAGAGCAAAAGTCAACACAACTGAGAAGTATATGTACAAGTGGAGCTTTATAACCAAAAGGACATACAATGCATGGGTTATACTTTTACAGGACAATTTTGTCGGAGCAGTTTCAACCTCAGTTTTTGATAAAAAGCATAATTTGTGAATAAAGAATTAATCAAAATAATCAAAATAAATAAAACCAAATGTTATAAAATATAAAACTCAATAAATATTTTAGACAAAATAAAATAAAAAAAATTATTTACCAATACACAACAGAACATTTGAGAGATGTGATTTGATATATTAATAATATTTTTTTTATATTTTGCATTCCGAGGGACCCACCATGAGGCCTTAACACACCCTTACCTCTGAAATATATACTCACAAGATTCTGTAACATAGCAATAGATTTGTGAACAGCTTGTAAAGATGGTTTCTCCATGGCTTTGTTGATGAAAGGTTCTATTTTTCCTAATTTTAACAGCTGTAAAAGAAAATATCCAGTATAAAATACAGTTAGTAATGTAAAATTCACCAGTATGTAGTAAGTGTCCTGCACCCTTGTCTTAATAAATTATACAATTGTATAAAATAGTCTTTATAGAATAACAGATAAACTGCTACAATAAATGAAAGTGAAAAACAATAAAACTATTTTCGAAAGGATTAAAATTCTATTTTCAGTATCATTTTTCTTTGAAAGTGTTATTTGTCTTGTTTTATTATTCACAGTGTACTTTTAAAATATAAAAACTACACTGCATCAGTTTATTTTTGTTGTTATAATCAACAACTTAATGCTAAATCTACAGTGATGGCAAAGATACACAAGGATATTCTCATTGTTGTAACCATAGATTAATGTCAAAGATGCACTAGGATTTTTGGGTGTTTTTTTCTTTGAAGTGCATAAGATGTGGACATCATACATATACATAAATGTATACTTACATCCTAGCACATACATACCTTTATCTGCAGGCAAAGTTCCTCTAATCTTGTCCTCAAAATTTCAGGTGGAATGTAATCTCTTAATTCAGTCTCTTTTAAACTTGTAAACAGATGAAAACAATGGCCAGCTTGTACTCTATAAAAATATAAAGTGACATATTCAATATATTCTATGATAAAATTACATCTTTTCAAAACTATATATATATTTCAATACCTTTTCATACCTGTCGGCAAAGAAAATGAAAATGTAGTTCATTGAAGAAGAAAATCTCAGGTCATAAAGTATACAAACCGTTTTCATCTGATTTTAAGTATTTAGGAGACACTTTTTATATTTTAAAACAAACAGTTTCAAAACATGTTAACATATGGTTAAGTATAAGGTGAAAATAATTTAAAACTTTAATTTCATCTTTCATTGCATATATATATATATATATATATATGAAAACCTTTAAATATCAATGTATAATACAATACCACTTCAAGTCAAGCCATAACCCACTCTTATTGTTTCAAGAATTTATAGTTAAATAACCTCTCTTATTGTTTCAAGAATTTATAGTTAAATAACCTCTCTTATTGTTTCAAGAATTTATAGTTAAATAACCTCTCTTATTGTTTCAAGAATTTATAGTTAAATAACCTCTCTTATTGTTTCAAGAATTTATAGTTAAATAACCTCTCTTATTGTTTCAAGAATTTATAGTTTAATAAAATTGAGAATAATGCCACCAGTTTATCTTCAAAATAATGAAAAAATCATGCATCCTGAGGCATGCTTCAGTTGGCCCCTAAACAATGCTAGAATATAAACAGCCATATACATTGAAGTTATTCACCTTCCAGCTCTACCACGTCTTTGTCTAGCGTTTGCCCTTGACACCCATTCAGCCTCTAATGTTGTCATATTCTGTTCTGGATGGAAGTCTTTCACTTTAATTTTACCGCAGTCAATAACAAACACAACATCATCAATTGTTATACTATAAAAGAAAAGATAACCAACATCAGATATCAACTTTATTAGAGTTTCCAAGGCCAAATTCGAATGTTTATCTAGAATAGTTAAAACTCATGTTCATAAACTTTGAAACATGTCAGATGGTTAAGTAGAAAACAACCTTTAAATAATTTCATTGATTAAACTACACTAATCTAATTTGAAAGTTGCGAAATTAAAAAGTCTGGAAGTGGGCTGGTAAGGGCTAAACATGAAATTAAGTATCTGCGAAAATAAGTTAGTTTAGAGTATATTTATTTTGTATGGCTTTTGATCATTTTTGAAGATTAAATGGTGACCTATTATTGCATACACCCCATCCTTTCTTCTCTGATGGATAGTTGTGTCATATAACATTCCCTTATTTTAATTTATGAATTATCTAAGAATGAGTCTTAGGGGTCATCCATAATTATCAACCATTTTCCAAAGTGTACAAAACGTACACTTGGGGGGAGGGGGTTCAAAAATCAACATTTTTACAGTACGCTTTTTTTTTCATCAAATGAAATAAAACAGTCAGATATGTTTCAGTTTCTTTTCAATGCAAATTTCTATATTAAACTAAACTTTAATAGACAGGATCTTCTTTTTATTAAGAATTATTGATTCTTGTCTTGAAATCTGAAAATGGTTGATGTACACTTTCTGAGGGAGGGTGGGGGGTCTGAAAAAGTGTACGTTTTGTACACTTTGGAAAATGGTTGACAATTATGGATGACCCCTTACCTAGTCTCAGCAATATTTGTTGCTATGACAATTTTCCTCACACCAGGTGGAGGTCTGTTGAAAACTTCTTTCTGGTTAATGGTAGGCATCAATGAGTGCAATGGAATAATCTTAAATTTACCTATGAAAAATACAAAAGACAAAAATGTCAGAATGATAGGTGCAAAATATTTACTGATGAATAGAATGGTGGTTGCATCTAAACAATGTTCGATAATTGACCACATGACCGCCGGAAAAAAAGATGTAAGTACAACATTTAAATGTAATAGAATGAAAAAAGAAAAACAGAAAGCAATGACATGCCGAGAAATATTTCTGTTCTCAAATATTACTGGTCTCCTTTGAAAAACACAAATTTGATGGCAAATGTTTTATTACAATTAAGTACTGTGAATTAATTTTTTTTGTGGGGTACCAATATTTGTTGATTTTGGGGGTAAATTATTGAGCAAAATGCATTCAAATGTTCAACTAAGTAACAATTTCTAGAGCTGTGTAGAAACCTTTACATCAAATATCAACTAAAGAACAATTTTTACTTTGTTCATGTAATAATGGTACCCCCCCAAAAATAACTTGATCCACAGTATGTGGGTACATATTTCTTTCTACTACTACTTCAACTACTCACCAGATCAGAAAATGCAATATCTAAACATTCTCCTTGAAATGTTTCACATTTTTCTGTGCTGGGCCTTTTATATTTCACTAAATGATAATAAATAACATTTACCATTTCAATCGTAAAACTAGAGTATTTATTCTTAGATTCATTATCTGCCTATGCAATTCTTACCTGATGTAAACATTCTGTCATTATTCAATAACTTATGTAATTTACTGATCTGTTCCCACCCAGGGACAAACACCAAGATGGCTCCCTCCTACAAATAAACAAATTATCATATGCAATTGTTATAATTACTTATTTTCTGCAGTCTGTAACTGTTATTGAAGCACAGTACATCTTTATTTGTGGGATACCAATTTCAAGAATTTCAGTGGTATATATGTTCACAAGGAAGTATATATAAGCTTGTACACAGACTTCGTCAAATTTACCAAATCAAATATCCATGAAAATAAATGAATCCCCAGTAAATAGATTCTTTAAGCAGGATCTGCCTACCCTTCTGGAGCACATGGAGATGTAATTTAGTCTTTAGTTTGTAGTAATATGTACACTTGTCTTTTCATTGATTTTCATTTTTTGCCATGTTTTTTCTTCAACTTATAAACTTTTATTAGCTTTTTTATATCTCCTTCCTCTTTTTTTCGACTTATATGGAAATATAAATTATAGAATGCACTTTAAACCAACATCTTTGACACATTCCCCATTTCCATTCTCAATTTTATAAATCAATAACCCTCTTTAGATTGTACAGGAATTTTTTATTAAACAAACTGTGATTAACACTATTTCAACAAAAATCTTGATTAGAATCTTATATTTAAAAAAATATTAATTTTCCTAGCCTTTAAATTTTATGACTTTGTAAATTTGTAAATTCGTACCTCCAACTTATATACAATATGTCTGATCAGACTGTGAATCAGGTCCAGGTCTATAAGTTCCATATCCATATCCTTCAGGGACTGAATTGTTTGTCTCGAGTACCTACAACAGAATATTGTACAGATAAGAAGGTCTGTTGGTGTTTGGGCCATAAACGTATTTACACTTTTGGTATTTAGCTGAATCTTGCCTCTGAATGACATTAGATCTACTCTGAATCACCCTTTGACATCAAGCAACAATCACTTTTAAATTGTGACATCAAATATTTTAAATTATGATGTCAAAGTATACGGGAACCTGTGTGATTTTACGTTATGGCGGACAAATTTGCATACAAGTGTAAATACGTCTATTGGTCTTGTTGTATTGTGTTTGTTTTTTAGTTCAAACCATGTTTGCAATTTTGTTTTGGATAATATATTAGATATTTTTTATCAAACAGTTTGCTTAACAGGTACTAAAAGCCATTTCAAATAATACTCCAAGTATGATACTATTTATTCTAATATTAAATAAATAGAGAATGTATACATTGGCATGGGACACATATGATACCCCCTGATTGCATATACAGTTATAAATTAACACATAAAGTGTTCAAGTGGCTACCCTAATTCTACCTTTATTTGTGTTTTGTTGTAATAAGCCGTGTGTATAAGTTTCATAACATTTGTTGGTAGAAAGCTAAAGTTAGAGAAAACCAATTTTGGGACATTGGTAAGGATAAAAGGACATACAAGGGTAACACTAAATGGCCCCTTCCGGTGATGACAGGGGTATAAAAGTTAAAGTTTGAATCTATAACATTGTACACATCCAATTAAATGGATAGTAATTTACTTTTAAATCAAGACTTGGTGTGAGACATAAAAAGACCCAGCCATAAAAAGAAATAAAGAATATTTTAATCTATAACTATTTAAAAATTCAAGAAAACATTTCATTTACCCTTCAAGATTTCTGCACCAGGCATCCATGTTCCATTGATTCAAGTCTGCTTCGTCCCTGTCCTGTTTGAATTTTGGTCCATGACGAACCTTCTTCTTTTTAGCTGGAGGCGGAGTATACCTAAAAAAAAGTTTTCTCAATTGTTTCATATTTCTCATGTCTTGGCCTTTCATTAGTTTAGTTTTAGTTTAAACATATTTATTTATAGTGGATTGGGAAACAAGTTTTGCAATTTATATTAATCCCTTTCCACTTTGCAGGTGCGAGTGCTGCCTTGTAGCGGCATTAGCCTGCTCTTTTTCGAAATCTACAAGGGTGTCTTTAACGTGCAAGAGATATGGCTCTCTCTTAACACGGGTCAGCCATTTATCGTCCCCTTCCGACGGACTATCATCGTTTCCTCAAGACCATACTCGCAAATGGTGTCAAAGGAGCGCAAAAATTCAGTCCCTGAAATATCATCCCAGACAGGAATCAAACCAGGAACCTCTGTGTTCGATGCACTAACCACTACACCAAGGCCTATCATTGCTGACTGTATGGTTTTTTTTTCATTGTCCGTACCATTGCCTATCATTGCTTACATCTATTGTATTTGATCTTTGGTGTATAGTGTTCTCATTTACATCAGCAATAAAGAAATTAAAAAAAAACATTGAGAAAAGGGAATAAAATCAATTTAGTAGGACCTGAATATCTATTGGTACAGGGTAAAAACAAATAACAGTTCAATTTTTTGGCTTGAACACTTTTTACATGGGCTTTTATTTAACAAAACCATATCTTACTTTGTCATCTCTAAGACATCTTCCAATCTGTACTCTGTTACAGGGAAGGTAAAACCTGGGATATTCAACTTGGGACAATTATCTGGAAAAGAATGGAAAATTTGCTAAGATTATATTGCATTTAAAAACAAATCAAATATTTAGATTTTCAAAGTAAAAATTTTTTTTTTTCTTCTTATTATTTTGATTACGACTTATGTGGATTTTTACTCCCTGAGATTACTGCCAAGCAATTGGACAGGGCTTTGGTAGCTACATAAATGTTATGCACATACAATACAGAGATGTCTCACATGGCATTTTCCTAAAAAAAAATTGATAGGAATATGCAAAGTGGCTTTCTTCATGGAGAAATTTTGGTTTATTTTTGGCATGTTTGAGGTTTAATATTTCCAAATAATTTGCAAAACTTTGAACGAAAGGTGATTTTGTTCAATCACTTCTTTTGTAAAGCATTCCCTACTTTGTAGACTTTATACATTAGTTATCAAGTTGAAAGTGAAGACGGATTAAATTGTATAATTTTATCAGTGGCAGAAAGAAGCACATATTTTTCTTTATACCAATACAACTGTATGCACAAAAAAATCAACTGTGTACAATTTAAAGCAGTACACAATCGATTGAAAAAAAGAAAAAAGAAATGTGCTTGATTTTTTATTTTGTTAGAAATAAAAGCAGAAAACCTCATTTTTAAAAGCAATATATAACATTTTTGTTTTTTTGGCTTTCAGTGTAGAGCCCACCTGATGTAGGTGAATCCAAAAATATATGGTGCACAACAGAAATAGGTGTACAAACATGTGTATTGTACTAGTATATTTATGTTTGAACTGTTTCTTTAACATAACATTGGAAATTTCTAGTCATGCATACACAAATCTTTAAAAAACACTTGAGACATAATATACTACTATAACATACTAAAATACTTTGAAAATTGCTCTGCATTCAATGTAGCACTCATCAATATAATTTTCAAATCTGGTCGCTTTGGCAACAAATCTTTCAAAATAATCATCAGGAAATCAGACAACAAATCTCTCTCATGAATCTCATCAATAATTATGTGACTGGCCCTGATCAAGGATCTGAAAAATAAACAAAAACATCCTGTCATATGACTCATTAGATTATTCAAATCGGTCTCTCATAAAATTATATATTCATAAATAGAATGTAAATGGGGGATGTGTCAAAGAGACAACAACCTGAACAAAGAGCAAAAAACAACAGAAGGCCACCAATGGGTCTTCAACAAGGCAAACAAATTCTGCACCCAAATGTGTGCTTCAGCTGGCGCCTAAACAAAAATGTGTACTAGTTCAGTAATAATCTTCTGACCTTCAGCTGCTTTATATGCTACCAAAAGATTTAAATGAAGTCTTGTTATAAATTTTCTATTAATTCTAATATGATTTGCATATCTACAAACACTTGAATGAGATTGGTCCCTGAAAATTTCATTCCTTAGTTTTTACTTTAATAGATCATGTTGCCGGAGCTATTTTCATCATTTATGTAACACTGTGTCTATTTTTTGTGATAAATAAATGTGCAATACACAAAAGGTGAAATAAAAATTAAATTTTTTTTTTTTTTTTAGTTTGAGAATTATACTGATTAAAATAATTTATTCTCGGTCATTGACATGATTGATGTGTAAATTTTAGACATATATGTAAAGTTTTTGAGGCCCTTTATTACTTTATATCTCATGTAAAAAAAAAATCTGTACTTACGGGTCTGACTCAAGGTATTTGATTAAAATACCAGTTGTACAAAACAGTATAGAACCTTTACTTCTTGGGGTTTCTCTAGAATATAATGAAAAATTATATAAGCAAATCTGAAAACAAATATTTCTCTTTTAACTATGCTTAATATAAAATATATAATAGTAGATGGAGGATACACATCTTTTAAGAGAAAGCCAATTCAAAAATAAACTTAAATAATGTTTTTTAGACCACAGGAAAACATAGTACTAATATTTATCCTATATAATACGTAGCTGCTAGGTGACAACAAGAAATTACCCCCAGGACCCCCAATTTTACAATTCAACAAAACTTGTAATTAACAAAAAAAAATAATCTTGAAATAGCAGTTACTTTTCATGAAACTAATAAGGTGGTAAACATTTTAATCTAAGAATATAAAGTATAAACATAAGAATTACCTTTCTAATCTTATTGAATATCCAACAGAATTACCCTTCCCACAAGCCTCAGCTCTCTCGTCAGCTACTCTCTGTGCTACCTGAAGGAGAAAATAAATAAGAATATGTTGGAAGTAAAAATTGGTGATGGTATTCAAACTAGTTTGCTGAGTTTTCTTGTTTATTTGTGGTCATTTGTAAAATCTAGTTATACATGAACTTCTACAACAGGAACTAATTAATTTTTTTGAGCACATGAGTTCATTCTCATTTAAAGCATTGGGCCTCGGTGGTGAAGAGGTCTAAGTAGTTCAACTACTGTATCACTAGTCTATCAACATTGAGTTTGTAAGGCTGAATATCACACTGGACATGTGCACATGACTCCAATCTTAATTGACTAGGATTGTCAGTTTTCTTACTGATAGTCATGGTTCTCTTCAGGCACTCCACTCAGCTTTCTCCACGAATAAAAACTGACCTCCATGAAATAGCACAATTTTGTTGTAAGTGGCTTAAAAGACATATAAATCAAAAGTGTTGTTCAGTTATTAGTTTTCTTTCAGGTTTGATCCATTTTAGTAACCTTTAACACTACAACTTACTGAAACAGCACTAATTCTTCTTGGTTGTGTACAAATAATGTGACATTTTGACCCCTGACCTTTCTGAATACAGTCATCTAAAATAAATTGTGGAACCTACAAAACACACAGCTATATATAAACATCATTGTTGTCATACTTTTGTAATTTCAAAAGTGTTTTATTACAATAGCAAGTTTGTGCAATATTGTAATAAATGTATATTGATATTAGTGACAATGACATATTTCGATTGCCACAAATTGAGCAATAGTTACTTCCCTTTTGTCATCATTCTGAAGGTGTAAGTACACAAAGTCCTTCATAAAACACTCAATATTGAACTTTAAACTGTACAAAAAGGGTTTCTCTGAACAATTTCTATTTCTTTAAGCCTTAATTTATTTATCACTCTGATCTAGCAAGAATCTCTTATCAGACTAGTGCAAATCAAATGTTTCAATGTGGTTTATCAAAGGAATGACTTATAATATAATTCTAAATTCCATGAAAAAAACTTTGGTAACATCACAAATCACATGACAAAATTATTTCTATGAGCTGATAGACAAAATTATCACAGACAATCAGAAGATGTGTTACATTCAAAATTAAATTATAGTCAAAATCAAAAATCAACCATTCATCTCTAAAAATCACTGCAAGGGTAATAACTAAAACATAAATTTTGTCACATTGAAACCTACCTTTGTATCAATATGGTTGTTTTGTTTGCACTCACTTTGGACAGGTAATATGTCATTGTCACTAAATGAACAAGGCTAACCACATCAAGTACACAGTTCAAATCTATTACCTAAGGCCTAGGGTTGCAGATACAGTTCGGTGCAAGCAGATACAAATGCTTGACTATACAGTTAACTATAAAAGTAACTTTTCTTTAAAGTTTTGAAGTAATGTGCAATATCTGTGAAATTTTACCGCATTAGTTGTTATATTTCCTTGTCATTTGGTTTATCAACAACAATTAAACAACACCTTTACTTACATTGACTAGTTGTGTTGTCACCCATCTCAATTTTTACAGACATACCTGTGTAGTTTTACCACATCCAGTTTCTCCACTGATAACAGTAACTTGACTAGAATTCACCACAGACACAACCTCCTATAACAAAATATTTAATCATAACTGAAAATCTTTGTTTACAGAAATCAATTTTGTATCATACCCTTAACACATCTCTTATAAAAATACCTTTCAATAGTTTTCATTACTAAATAAAATGTAAACATTTACCGCTAATTTTTAGCCTCCACCTTTTCATTTTTTTTATGGTTGATTTTATAATTTTCTTTCTTTTTTTTCTCCTTTTTTTTTTTTAAATATTTAAGCAAATTAATTTTGTATTTCCTTTGGTTAATTGGTCAGCTTGCTTCTAAACCCCAAAATAAAGCACTTTTTATTTGATCCTACATTGCATACATTTTTAATTGGATATTTCTTTAAATGTTCAAGGAAGCTCTCTTAAATAACCAACATGTATCAAATTTAAATAAAAGTGCATTCCAACCCTCCATACAACAATTCTGGAAAAGCCCTAAGGTTATCTATAACAGAAAACTATTTCCAGAATTGAGCTGAAAAAAGTACTTTTAAATCAGAAATTTCTTTGAACATTATTATTGCCTTTGTCATATAAACAGACAAAAATGTGAGATGGATTATGCTGATTTGAGGAACTGTTTCATACAAACAATATTAATGCTATCAAAATGTTTAATAATAATTTCTATTTTTTATAACCTAACCTTTCCTTTTCTCAAAGAAAACATGGCAAATATTTCTGAATATATAATTTACAAAACAGGATATTTGACAAGCTAAATGTTGTTTTTTTGTATTGATATCACCATATATATCTACTCATACAAATTATACAGTTAATACTGACCTCCCTCATATCATAAGAGGGTAATTTCTTTCTAAACTCCATCATTCTCAAATACCGAGAGTTTTTACTCTTGTCATTTAAATCTTTTATCATTTTCTGATCATCTAAAGATATTTCATCTTCTTCACTTGTGTCCATATCTACAAAATATATACCAGTATTTCCAATAAAAAGAGAATGTACTTGAGGATATGTAAGCAATCAACTTATTTTCATTCAATGTAATCATATTTAATTTGTTGTATACATATGGCACTTTTCAATCATTTATTTTGAAGTACTGTTATAGAGATTTGTTAAAAACAATTTTCCTTTAATATCAATTATATCATACACATGGCACACCTGTTCAACTCTTAAGATTTCAATTGAGAACTGGCCTACATGTTTAACCCTGCAACACTCTGGATGTGTCAAGTATGTAATTCAGTGGTTATTTTGGTCGCTGTCTATCATACTATTTTCATTTTTTGTTTTGAACATAAATCAGGACATTGGTTCTTTCATTTGTATTTTGTCATAACTAAGGTATGGAATGTGCTCATTGTTGAAGTTTGTACGGTGGCATATACTTACTAACTTTTAATACATTTGGTTGATAGTTGTCTCTCTGGTCATCATATCATATTTTTTCTTATGTAATATTAGTGATGTTGTCAAAACTGATTTATGTAAGTAAAATAAAAAATATAGTATGCAAGATCATTTAATCTTTTTGATTTTTAATTTTTGTGTAACAACTCAGCTGAACCCTATCTAAAAGTGCTTACTTCTATTAATCATGTTAATTTAAAAGGTCTTTATTTTTCTTTACAAGTTAACCTTACCCTCATTCCATTCCTCTAATACCAAATCCTGTTCTTGTTGTGTTAACTTAAACATCTGATCTAAGTCAGGAACCTCCGTCACTTCATCTGAAAGTAAAAACATATATAGAACAGCTGTTGTTTGCACATAAGTCTGCATCAACAACCCCAATGCCAATCTCCACAAGAGTACTACAGAGTAGGTTTATTTCCTGTTAAGAAGAATTTCTATATTTTCAATATCAATTGATTGAAGCATGTTTTGTCGGAAGTGAAGAAACAATCAATTCTTATAACTACATTTAAGTGCTACAACCTTGAAATCTAAATTTATATCAAGCTTTTCGTATGTTTTTCAATGATTGTCAATGATAGCAAGTGCAGTCATAGCTGTTATATTTCATACCGAAATAAAATATGATATTAAAGTACCTCACAAGTGCCATCATCCAATCAAAGTTACAGATTCTAATGAAACATATATGTAATGCAGTTATTGCAAAATAAAGTTTATCTGATACTTTTCCTATTGTCAATATTACCTTCCTGAGTTAAATAAAGTTATCAGATAATTTCCTGTTGTCAATAGTACCTTCCTGCGTTAAATCATAGTTTATCTGATACTTTTCCTATTGTCAATATTACCATCATGAGTTATATAAAGTTTTTCTGATACATTTCCTATCGTCAATATTACCTTCCTGAGTAGTGTCATCTGTCTTATCACTGAATGATGAACAGGCTGCTTCACTTCTGTGTCTGTCGGGTCTCTTCCTATTACAAATATAAAACATTTAAACTTTTAAATTGACAATCATTAAAGATCTGTATAAAGATAAGAATATATGTGAAATCCATGAAATGATGAAGATCAAAGCAACTATAGTTCAACATAGCCCTTATACAATGAGAAAAACCCACACAGATTTTTAAAAGTTTCTACCGGAAAAAAAATTTCATGACTGACCTACATGAATTTACACTAGTCATTTTTGAGCTCTTTAGAGCTTGCTGTTCAGTGTGAGCTAAGGCTTCATGTTGAATGCCATACTGAGGCCTATAATTTTCAACTTTTTATACATTGTGGCTTGGATTAAGAGGTGTCTTATTGACATTTATACCACATCTTCTTACAGTCAGGGATATAACTTTATAGGGTTATTACAGGAAAATAACATACATTTGTTATTGTGGACTAAAAAATCAAAGAACTGTGATAACATACATATGTTACATGTTTCAAAGGGACAATATACATCATAAGTTTAGTTAAAATGTATACAAGTTCTATTGATATTACTATTGTCTTTATGTATACTTAACTATTGAAAGATGTAACAGTTCCTAGTATTCTAATTTTGAATAGTACACCTATATGTTATTACAGAAAAAATATGCCTGTAATAACTAAAGGGTGTTATCACAGCTTTTCTATATCACTTCAAAGCATTTGCTCAGACATAAATAATGCTTAATTACAATGTATTTTAATTTATTGTAAGAAATAATGACCAGAGCATGTAATGAGGTTCTGGGCAAGTTTCTCAGTAATTCCCAAGTGTCTTATATAATAAGTTACATTCCTTTAATAACTAAGCCTTGTTATCACAGCTAAGTTAATTCCTTAATAGTTTTGTCTCATTGATTTACCATGGTTAATCAAAAATGTATTAATTCAATTTAAAAATTAATTATCAAGGCTATGCATTTAGTTTCTGTGCAAAGTCTCAAGAGTTCCCTAGAGTCCACTATAGATTAAATAATTTTACAAATAACAAACATATGTTATTACAGATTTAGAAAATTTAAGGAAAAGTATCTGTAATAACACACGCAAGTTATTTTCTGTAATAACCCTATAGAGTTATATCTCTGACTGTCTTACATGTCTTATTCATAATAAAACAAATGAAAGGAAAACAAATTCAAAATATGATCTATATAAATAAAAATATGAAAAAAGTACAACATTTTTATTAATATAATACTAATTTTAACCAGTGAAACTGTGAGCTACTGTTCACTGATGATACCCCTGCCGCAAGGGGATAATTATGTAAGTGTTTTTGTTAAACAGGAAGTTGTTGTGTGATGAATCTGAAAACACATCACACGGTATAGCTGACTTGTATAAACCCGGAAACAAATTTTCAGAAATCCTTGTATTGTAGTTCCTGAGAAAATGTGACGAAAATTTTCAACTTGGCTATCAGGTGTAAAATGATACAAGTGTTCGGTAAACAGGAAGTTTCTAATTGATGAATCTGAAAATGCAACACACATTATCCTTGTATTGTAGTACCGGAGAAAAATGTGACGAAAAATATTCATGGGATAGATGGATGGACAGACAGAGGTTAAAAACAAACAGTATACCCCCTTTTTTTCAAAGCGGGGGTATAATTATAGTACAAGCACATTAATATGTCAATAACTCATCATCTAACCAGTGAATTTCCTACATTCCCATATCAATTCTAATGGAAAATTTTACAACAATTAAATGAAATAGTCAAACTCAATAATACAAGAGGCTCTCAAGAGCCTGAATCGCTCACCTTAATTCTTTTGGTTAAATCTCTCATCAATGATTATTTTGGCTTTTCAATTTATTTAAATGTTTTTTGGATCGTCCTATTTTCTTCAAAAGCCAAAAAAAATAATCATTTTCTCCTATGTTCTATTTTAGCCATAGGAGCTTTGTTTCTTGACATACAAGGAAATAAAATATAAAATTTATACTAGATACTCTGAAACTCATTTAGCCTAAGTTTGGCTGAAATTGATACAGCAGTTTCAAAGGAGAAGATTTTTTAAAGTACATTTTGTAAGTCAACATGATGAACAAATTGTGAAAAAAGTCTTTAAAGGGCAATAACTCCTTAAGGGGTCCATTGACAATTTTGGTCAAATTGACTTAATTGAAGATCTTACTTTGCTGAACATTATTGCTGTTTACAGTTTATTTCTATCTATAATTATATTCAAGATAATAAACAAAAACAGCAAAATTTCCTTAAAATTATCAATTCAGGGGCAGCAACCCAACAACAGGTTGTCTGATTCATCTGAAAATTTCAGGGCAGATAGAAATTGACCTGATAAACAACATTACCCAACGTCAGATTTGCTCTAAATGCTTTGGTTTTTGAGTTATAAGCCAAAAACTGCATTTGACCCCTATGTTCTATTTTTAGCAATGGCGACCATGTTTGTTGATAGATCATAACTTCGGATACAATTTACAAACTAGATACCCTAAGGAACATTCAGTTAAAGTTTGGAAGTATTTGGCCCAGTAGTTTCAGAGGAGAAGATTTTTGTAAAAGATTACTAAGATTTACGAAAAATGGTTAAAAATTGACTATAAAGGGCAGTAACTCCTAAAGGGGTCAACTGACCATTTCCGTCATGTTGACTTATTTGTAAATCTTACTTTGCTGAACATTATTCCTGTTTACAGTTTATCTCTATCTATAATAATATTCAAGATAATAAACAAAAACAGCAAAATTTCCTTAAAATTACCAATTCAGGGGCAGCAACCCAACAACAGGTTGTCTGATTCATCTGAAAATTTCAGGGCGGATAGATCTTGACCTGATAAACAATATTTCCCCTGTCAGATTTGCTCTAAATGCTTTGGTTTTTGAGTTATAAGCCAAAAACTGCATTTGACCCCTATGTTCTATTTTTAGCAATGGCGACCATGTTTGTTGATAGATCATAACTTCGGATACAATTTACAAACTAGATACCCTAAGGAACATTCAATTAAAGTTTGGAAGTATTTGGCCCAGTAGTTTCAGAGGAGAAGATTTTTGTAAAAGATTACTAAGATTTACGAAAAATGGTTAAAAATTGACTATAAAGGGCAATAACTCCTAAAGGGGTCAACTGACCATTTCCGTCATGTTGACTTATTTGTAAATCTTACTTTGCTGAACATTATTCCTGTTTACAGTTTATCTCTATCTATAATAATATTCAAGATAATAACCAAAAACAGCAAAATTTCCTTAAAATTACCAATTCAGGGGCAGCAACCCAACAACGGGTTGTGTGATTCATCTGAAAATTTCAGGGCAGATAGATCTTGACCTGATAAACAATTTTACCCCATGTCAGATTTGCTCTAAATGCTTTGGTTTTTGAGTTATAAGCCAAAAACTGCATTTGACCCCTATGTTCTATTTTTAGCAATGGCGACCATGTTTGTTGATAGATCAAAACTTCGGATACAATTTATAAATTAGATACCCTAAGGAACATTCAGTTAAAGTTTAAAAGTATTTGGCCCAGTAGTTTCAGAGGAGAAGATTCTTGAAATAGTTTACGACAGACGACGACAGACGACAGACGACAGACGACGGACGACGACGGACGCCAAGTGATGGCATAAGCTCACTTGTCCCTTCGGGACAGGTGAGCTGAAAAATAATTTGATATTACTCCTCAGTTTTATATGAACATTACCTGCCACTGAAGGAGGCTCCTGAAGAAAGTTTATCATCACTTTCCAAATTCTCGATATCAGCTAACATTTTCTGTATGTGATCTTCTTTACCCTGCATTGACACTTCTGGTCTCTGTAAAACAAAAAAAATCTGCATACATGTAAGGAACTATTTGACTCAAAAGTATACAGTCAGGTACCTGTTGTTCAGTGACGGTCAGTTGTTGATGTAGTTCATAAGTGTTTTTCCTTTCTTTTAATTTTTATTAATTATTAGATGGTTTTTCTGTTTGAATGGTTTTAGACTGGTCAATTTTGGGCCCTTTACAGTTTGCTGATCAGTGTCAATCGGTTTTTAAGGATGTACTTTGACTGGTATAAAGGTTTACTTTATCCAAATATGTGACTTGGATGGAGAGTTCACATCTTCTTATATCTATAAGGGAGTTATAAATAGCTTATATCTATGTACAGATCTTGTGTCCAAACTTCACTACCAAGTATATGACAACACTTTGTTCTACTTTTTTTTCTGATAATATTTACGTCCACCAGAAATTTCTGCCTCAAAAATTTTGTGAATAACTACTGCAAAACTCATGTTTCTCCAAAAATTCTTTACAACAGAAAGAAGAAAAGAGCGTTTTCATATCCTCGTAAAAAAATTAAAGACTATGAATGTGAAATCAACATGTATCAGTTTCAAAACTATAAACAGGTTGTGTGAAATCTATATATATACGGTAAGTAACCTTACTTGTTCAATTTCTTCCCTTTGCTTTTTTTCTTTTCCTTGTCTGGCATAAAATAATCCAATATCTTTTCCTCTTAGTCCTGGTGGCCTGCCACCACGACCTCTACCTCGACCTCTAAAATCTCTTCTATCATGATTTCCGTCATCATACTGTCTGTGACCTTGTCTTCCATCATCATACTGCCTGTGGCCTTGTCTTTCATCATCATATTGCCTTTGACCTTGTCTTCTTTGGCGATGACCTCTCCAGTTGTTATATCCACCTTCCTCTTCATCTAAAATATATAAATCATCAATATTAGAGGGGTAGGAGAGGTCCTGATTCCAAAATCCAGGGCTTAAAAACACGACATCCTGAGGTCCCGAATTTAAATAAATTTAAACATGTTAAATCCAGACTTCCCGACATTCCAAAAAAGAATTCCCCGGATCCTGAAAGGGTCAATCCTGAAATCCCCAGCTTAAAAACACCTGATCCTGGAGTCCCAATAAAGGTCCTATCCTCCCTCATATTACAAGTATTAGGAATGACAACTTTTGTTTGAACAATCTCTGAAGGTCACACTGCAGGATGCAACAAATTTCACTGGGGTAAAGCTGATGACCGTATAGATCTGCATTCACGGTCATCCCAAGATGTCGGATGAAAAAATAGGTCAGTAGTCTGTATTGTCTGTTACAGTGTTTCTATATCATTTTCTTTACAAAGGATACATTGATACGATGTAAATTTATAAAAGATTCACACAGAAATCCCAAATTACTTCCGAGAAATGTGCATGAAACAGGAAATTCGATTTAAAAAAATCACTAAGATGACCGTAAATCACAATCGAGATAACCGTAACAGAATCAGCAATTCATAACAAGGGTGACCGTAATTGGTTAAAAGATGACCGTAATTTGTAAAGGATGACCGTAATTTCTAAATGATGACCGTAACTTTTAAAGGATGATCGTCAATTCTAAGAAATATCCGTACTTGTATAACTACTTTTTTTGTATCAAATGATTAATGGTGTTCATATAAAACGTATTTATATGAGAGTATTATCCTATGGGTAGGAGAAAATAAGACATGCTTTAAATACAAAGTTCACCATATATATCTTTTTTACGGTAGAGGGTATAATTTGTAAAATGAACATACAACAAGACATGCACATGAAAAAGTGGGGGAAACATGCAACAAAAGCACGATTAAATGACATCTTACAAGTATAAAAAAAAAAATAAGGTGTGCTGCACAGCCTTCAACTAAAAGCCAAAAGATTTTTTTTTATTTCCGGAATTCCTTGTAATGACATATAATAAATGCACTTTTTTAAAAATGCCAATGGATGTACACCCATTGATATTATATCGTCTTTGATTTGTCTTCTATTTTGTCTTGCAAGTAAAATAACAGAACCTGTTTTTAAAATACTAGGACCAAACTAGTGAAGGCGAGCTCCAGCAAAATAGATCCTTAAAATAGTCTTGTGCGTATACCGGTAGTGTATCACAAGGGGCAGGGGCGCATCAAGACATTTAAAAAAAAGGGGGACCCAACCCAGGGTAAAGGGGGTTCAAACTATGTGTCCCCATTCAAATGCACTGATAGGTAAATAAAAAGGGGGTTCCAACCCCCAGACCCCCCCCTTTGGATCCACCACTGAGGGGAACCTTGTCAATTTGTATATACAACAATGTTATTCATATATAAAGACAAACTAAGATTTTAATCTGCTTCCTCTGGAACCATACACACAGGCTCGATTACCGGATATTCATAGGTTAGATTAGTGTTTTTTATGCTCCATTCATGGGCATTATGTTTTCTGGTTTGTGCGTCCGTTCTTTTGCTCGTCCGTTCGTCCAAGGCCGTAACTACCCTTGAGGCAAGCGAGGCAATTGCCTCACTAAAATTTCGACACTGATAATTTTTTTTATACATATATATAAATATAATAGTCATTTCAACGGTTGTTCTGTCTCAACCTTGATTTCTATAACTTGTCATAAATTCTTTTAAACTATTTTTCCTGGATATAACCAGAGACATATATATATATATGTGTATATATGGCTCTGATATAACTCAGCATCTCAACAGGTGATGATTCTCGATAACATTAACTTAGTAACGATAATCATCATGGATCTGTAGTTAAAACAGGCTCTTGCAGAAAAAGGAAAAGTTACCGAAGGTAAAGAAGGAATAATTCTAGTAAACTAGTTGGTTTGAGGACAGAGTCTGAGTATTGCATATAACTTTATTAGAACAATCCAAAAACGATAAGAAGACTGATAAATCAAGTACTGGTCTTCGGATGGGGCAGTCCTGTCTGCGTATTCATTTCTCCGTTTCACCAACTTTTGACAAATCAAGTAATGGGCATTGCAAGGGGGCAGTCCTGTCTGCGTATTCATTTCACGAACTTTAATCTTTCTCTTTACAGATAAATAAAATATAAATAATATTAAACATGCATGGATTAGTTTTTATCCATGTTTCTTTAACCTTAAAAATTGAAAGAATATCCCATATTCAATTTGATATTATTGAGGAATGGTAGAACCTTTAACACAGGATTTTGTCTTTACTTATTCGGGACTACGGAATTTCGTTTCTTTATATTCGGGGTTTCGGAATCGGACACCCCCAACCCCTAACCCCTAAATTTATAGATTCTGGAACTTAATTACCACCCACTATTTCCAGAAATAATTTGAAATTACGAACCTACATGTAAACGTCAAAAACTCCATTCCAATTCCCCTGTACCCATATCATATATACTTACTCTATCGATATAATCATATACATATATCTTATCTCATTCTATCCCTAGTTTGTCTACTCTATGTCAGCATAAAAGCAAGTTTAATATTTTGTAACTGCGACTGTATGATGGGCGACTGTATGATGGTTCTTACAGGAAAGCTTAATTCCCTTTTGAAAACAAAACTGTTACTACCGATGCTGCTACCGAATTGCTAATGGATAAGGAATTGGAAGAAGACATTGATCATTGTGTTGATGATAATGTGCTACATGTACCTTTAGAAACATAGACTGCCATGAAACGACTGAAAACTTGGAAAAGAGCAGTGGCGAGAGAGTGTGCGGTCTCCATGTTCATCGCGATAAGGATATCAGCAGACCAAATTATGATTCTGAAACGATTTGACTGAACCGCGGCCATAGAAAAATTTGGCAAAGTCTACTGAATCGATGTTTGTTCTATGTTCTGGCAGCAGACTCAAATCAGTGATATTTGGATGATAGTCTATCATATACGTTTTTGTAAATTTAAATAAATTTGTTAAAAATTTGGTGTTAGTAAAAGTCTAAAAATATGAAAAATTTATATAAAAAGTGTCCAAATTCAAAACATTATCAAACTCTCTAAAAATGCCTAGAATGCAGGATTTTGCACCATTCATTTCATACCCTCCAAAAAAAAATTTCGCATCGCTTCGCTCGGCTCAATTATTTTGCCTCACTTAAATAAGATGCCTAGTTACGGCCTTGTCGTCCGTCTGTCCCACCTCAGGTTAAAGATTTTGGTCGAGGAGGTTTTTGATGACATTGAAGTCCATTCAACTTGAAACTTAGTACACATGTTTTCTATGATATGATCTTTCTAACCATAATGCCAAATTACAGTTTTTTTCCCATTTTAACGGTCCACTGAACATAGAAAAATTATAGTGTAGATGAGGCATGTACTAGAGACACCCCAGAGGGACACATTCTTGTTTCTTCAACTTTTCGTCGTATCTCTGTCAATTTGTATTAAAATTTTAAAGTCGTTATCAATAAATATTTTATTGTTTACGAGAAATTTGCAATTTACTATCATTGTCATGAACTCAAAATACGACAAATAGTTAAAAATAAATTGATGAAACATGTTTATCATAGTATCCGCTAACTAAGCCCCTATTGAGACAAACACAACTAAAAGCTATGAATACAAATACGGATATTCTTAGAATTGAGGGTCATCATTTAAAAGTTACGATAATCCTTTATAAATTACAGTCATTCTTTACAAATTACGGTCACCTTTTACAAGTTACGGTCATCTGTTTACCAATCACGGTCTTCCTTGTTTCATGTAACGGTCATCTTGAAAATATTTTGATAATGATTTACGGACATCTTAGCGATTTTTTCAAATTGAATTTCGCGTTTCCTGAACATTTTTCGGTAGTAATTTGTGATTTCTGTGTGAATCTTTTATAAATTTACATCGTATCAATGTACAAAAAGAAAATGATATAGAAACACTGTAACAGACAATACAGATAATGACCTAATTTTTCATCCGACATATTGGGATGACCGTGAATGCAGTTACGGTCATCAGCTTTACCCCAGTGAAATTTGATTGTCATTTGTTTATGTGTTATATATATTTGCTTTTCGTTTATTTTTTTACATAAATAAGGCCATTGTCATGTCGGGGTCTGTTATAGCTGACTATGTGGTATGGGCTTTGCTCATTGTTGAAGGCCGTACAGTGACCTATAGTTGTTAATTTCTGTGTTATGTTTGGTCTCTTGTGGAGAGTTGTCTCATTGGCAATCATACCACATCTTCTTTTTTTATATTTATAACTTGATCCTAAGAAAGTCATAACTTGATCCTTAGAAGGTCATACCTTGATCGTGATTACCGGGTCTGTCTCTTATGTATCCTCTTCTTCCCCCACCTCTACCTCTAAAATTCATTCCTGAAAAAGAATTAGACATACATCATGTATAATGTGTTTATTTAAGTAGCCAACACAAGGCAGCAAAGGTTACCACTGTTATCATGGTAATAAAGTTCACTTCACTTTATTACCGTATCATCTGTTACAGTAATTATAATTGACAGATCAGCAACTCTCACATGTCTGCACGTTCTTAAATAAACATAATTAAACACTGGGGTAAAGCTGATGACCGTAACTGCATTCACGGTCATCCCAAGATGTCGGATGAAAAATTAGGTCAGTTTCTGTATTGTCTGTTAAAGTGTTTCTATATCATTTTCTTTACAAATCATACATTGAAACGATGTAAATTTATAAAAGAATCACTCGGAAATCACTAATTACTTCTGAGAAATGTGCATGAAACGGGAAATTCGATTTGAAAAAATCGCCAAGATGACCGTAAATCACAATCGAGATGACCGTAACAGAATCAGTGATTCATAACAAGGCTGACCGTAACTGCTTTTAAGATGACCGTAATTTGTAAATGATGACCGTAACTTTTAAAGGATGACCCTCAATTCTAAGAAATATCTGTATTTATATAACTATCTTTTTGTATCAAATGATTAATCGTGTTGGTATACACATATTAATATGAGAGTTTTATCCTATAGGTAGAAGAAAATAAGACGTGCTTCAAATGCAAAGATTACCATATGTATCTTTTTTACAGTAGAGGGTTCAATTTTTAAAATGAATATGCCAAAAGACATGCAAATGAACAGGAAGGGAAAACATGCTACAAAAGCGCGATAAAATGACACCTTACAAGCATAATGAAAAAAATGCGGTGCACAGCCTTCAATTGCTCGACAGAAGATTTTTTTTTGTTTCTAGGATTCCTTTTAATGACATATAATAAATACACATTTTAAAAAATGCCAAAAAATTGCATGTACACCCATTGATATTTTATCGTCTTTCATTTTGTCGTGCAAATAAAATAACAGAAATATTTTGAAAATATCATTCGAATAAACTAGTGAAGGTGAGCTCCAGCAAAGTAGATCCTTAAAATAGTATTGTACGAAAAGCGTATCACAAGGCGGAACGTTGCCAATTTGTATATATATACAGAAATGTTATTCATACAGTCAGGATTCTACTTCTTCAAAATTATCTCCCCATTACGCCAGTTCATGCTCACAATCGTAGAAATTGAAGCCATTGTAGGGATGACGCTCTGCCAATTTTGATCTTGAAAACTGATAAATTTATCCACATAGCACCATTACGATCGATCGTTATATGTCAGTTATATTTTAAAAGACAAATGTATCTACTAGCTAATGAGCATTAGTTAATGATCTTGTCTGCATTAATTCAACTTAAAAATATTGTCTGTTTGGATGTCAGATGGAATTTTTGAAAATTCTTAAGCATTTAAAAAAATTCTAATTAAATATTTCGTGGAAGGGCAGACTAAACATTTTCAGTGGTTGAAGATTATAAACCCTAGTTATCACACACAAGAAAATCATATTTTTTCGAAGATATCCATTTTCATCATCCAAATTAAAAGACTGTCGTAAAGTACTTTTAGAAAAAAAATAGCGATTCGAACACACCTACTCTGTTTTTGTGATTCATTAGATAGGTATCTCAATTGACCCATATATTTCATCTTTTTGTACTGTCATTTTTTTACGTTATAAAGTCAACCTGTAGCTTTGATATATAATAATGATAGAATCTGAAGCGAGATGCTATATAAAATACTCTTGCTTTGTACGTTTTAAAGACAAAATATACACCCCAAACATGCCCTAACATAAAAAGGTGCACTCGATTTTTCTCTTTTCGATACAATCGTTACCTGTTTTGGAGAATGTTTTCTTGATTCACATAATGGAAGGGCAGACACGAAAATTTCTGAACTAAAAGATTGCTATGTTCTCCGTCCGTGATAAAAAAAAAATAGGAGGTTATGCATTTTCTACATCCAACTTATAGATACTATATATAAAAAGAAGATGTGGTATTATTGCCAATGAGACAGCTATCCAGAAAAGACCAAAATGACACAAACATTAACAACTATAGGTAACCGTAAGGCCTTCAACAATGAGCAAAGCCCATACCGCATAGTCAGCTATAAAAGGCCCCAATAAGAACCATGTCGTCGACTTGATATCTTTTTGTTTTGCATTACTATGTAATAGATACATTGAAAACTTATGCAAATGGTGTTTTTAAAATAAGAAAATTGTCGTTTTATTTGTTTCTATTAACTTTTTAAAATTTTGTTACTATATCAAACATTACAGTTAACTTTTATCGCTTTCTCGATAAACACAGAGCTTCGATTCTTTTGTTCTATTTCAAAAGTGTTTCCGCCTGCATATATCAAGACAAATTAAGATTTTAATCTGCTTCCTCTGGAACCATACACATGGGTTCGATTACCAAATATTCGTATGTATTATTAATGTTTTTAATGCTCCATTTATTGGCATTATGTTTTTCTGGTCTGTGCGTACGTTCGTCCGTTCGTCTGTTTGTTTGTCCGTTTGTCCAGCTTCAAGTTAAATAAAATTGAAACTTAGTACACATTTTCCCTATATAGATGGTATGATCTTTTTAATTCTAATGCCAAATTACAGTTTTATCCCATTTTCATAGTCCACTAAACATAGAAAATGATAGTGTAGATGAGGCATCCGTGTACGAGGGACACATTCATGTTTCTTCAAATTTTCGTCGTATCGCTGTCAATTTGTGTTAAAATCTTAACGTCGATATCAATAAATATTTCATTGTTTACGAGAAATATGCAATTCACTATCATTGTTATAAATCCTAAATATGGCCAATTATATTATAGTTTAAAAAAAGAAATTGATGAAACATATTTATATCCGCTTACCGAGCCCCTATTGAGATCGACAAACCCAACAAAAAAGCTTTGAATACAATACGGATATTTCTTAGAATTGATGGTCATCCTATAAAAGTTACGGTCGTCCTATATAAATTACAGTCAGTCTTTACAAATTACGGTCATCCTTTACAAGTTACGGTCATCTTTTTACCAATCACGGTCATCCTTGTTTTATGTTACGGTCATCTTGAAAATATTTTGATTATGATTTACGGTCATCTTAACGATTTTTTCAAATCGAATTTCCTGTTCCATGCACATTTCTCGGAAGTAATTAGTGATTTTCGAGTGATTCTTTTATAAATTTACATCGTTTCAAAGTATGATTTGTAAAGAAAATGATATAGAAACACTTTAACAGACAATACAGAAACTGACCTAATTTTTCATCCGACATCTTGGGATGACCGTGAATGCAGTTACGGTCATCAGCTTTACCCCAGTGATTAAATAGATCAATTGAAGTTCTTATACACATGTTGTCATTCTGAAGTCTGACCATCAAATGATGTACTTGTTAATAAATTAGTTATAGAAACTGGATTGTATTATTACATAGTAAATATATTACAACCACAATTTTATTTAGATAATTTAGCATGTTTACCTTTTAGGTTATCACAAGTTAGTTAGTATCATGATCAGATAAAACAGAAGATATGACATCCAAAAAAACGTTAGACATGTTAGAAAAGGTACATTTTATTGCAGTAGGTAAAAGACAAATAACATGTTTGACCCATTTGTTCATTCACATATTAATAATGTATGAACATCACTGTCATGACTGTCAGTGAGTGTCACATACATGACGTATGACATACATGACGTATGACATACATGACGTATAACATACATGACATAGTATGATATATATATATATGCGAAAGCAAATTTACAGATCTAACATTGTTGGGTTAATGTTTAGACGAGTTGTAATATATACGTATAATATATTGAATACAACTCGTCTAAATATATTATATAATCTTACAGTTTGAAGATGATGCACTAGCCAATGAAAGGTTTTAATTTGCTTTAAAAGCTTATGTTTGAAAATCATATCATCCTGTTTTACACACATGCCTTTTAATGCAGAGTGAAATACTAGATCACTTATACAAGTATTCTCTGTGAAATCCCAACTAACAGTAAACACTATAGTATAAATCAGCAGACAAACTATGGGTATAATTTGGCACTGCTAATGTTCAGTATTCTGTAAAAATGGTCACACAATAATCATTATATTAATAGGCCATTAAATGTTTGTAAGACTGGTACATTTGTCTGTATGTACTCACTATGTATTATGTTGTTCTTTAAGCATAGATTTGAAAATATTTTCAGCATGCTCAACCATAGTTGTCTGCTTTTGATCTGAAGAGTAGTCTCCCCTGGTACAACTCTTTAAACGGAAGTTTCTAATTTTTTGTTTTGCACACTTCCGGTTTGGAAAGCAGGTGGAAGTTAGGTCCGCTGCTGTATGCCCTGAGGTAATCGGTGCCCTGAGGTAATCGTGGTAATGCGTCATTGATTAAATACGCACGAAAATATAGTTCTTATTTAGATAGATCTTAATACCAAATTTAAATGTGACAAAATACCAAAGATGTCAACAAACTTCCCAAATGATTTTATTATTTGTATTCACCGATCATTCATTTCGTATGTACGTGTAGGTTGGGGATGGCTGGTAAAATTATAAACTTTTTTTTTTATAAAAGTTCAATTAATGATCTAAAGTATTCTTTCATAGCAGGGTTACCTGAGGTAACCAATACAAAAACAACAAATAAAACTTATTTAACTCAAGTTAATTCAGATCACCTTTACATATACATCACATAAACAATATAACTTCAATGAATTCCTACATTATAAATGACGAAGTTTGTTTTATTACACCATAAATGCTTATACTAGCAAAGTATCTACTAAATATTCTGTCATGAGAGGGTTACCTCAGGTAACCCATGAAATAGCAACAAGTATTATCCATTCATATCAAGTTCACTTAAGTCGCCTTTTAAATATATCACATAAACAATACACATCTATGAAGTCCTACATTTGAAATAAAGAAATTGTCCGATTACAACATAAATGTTTACACTAGCAAACTATCTAAAAAGCATTCTTCATAACATGGGTACCTGAGGTAGCCCCCGACATAATTACAAATATAACCCACTTAACTGAAGTTGACTGAGGTCACCTTTACATGTGCATCACATAAACAATACAACTTTCATGAAATCCTACATTTGAAATAAAGACGTTTGTTTATTACAATTTATGTAAACCCTAGCAAAGTATTTATGAAGAATTCATTCATTACAGGGTTACCTCAGGTAACCCAATAATAACAACAAATACAACCCATTTAACTCAAGTTAACTCAGGTATCACCTTTAAATATATATGCATCACATAAACAATACAAATCTATGAAGTCCTACATTTTTAAATTAAGAAATTGTGTAATTAAAATATAAATGTATACACTTACAAAGTATATACTAAGAATTCTTTCATAGCAGGGTTACCTGAGGTAACCAATACAAAAACAACAAATAAAACTTAATTAACTCAAGTTAATTCAGATCACCTTTACATATACATCACATAAACAATATAACTTCAATGAATTCCTACATCAAAAATGAAGAAGTTGGTGTATTACATCATAAATGCATATACTAGCAAAGTATCTACTAAGTATTCTGTCATGACAAGGTTACCTCAGGTAACCCATAAAATAGCAACAAGTATTATCCATTCATATCAAGTTAACTTTAGTCGCCTTTCTGATATATCACATAAACAATACACATCTATGAAGTCCTAAATTTAAATCAAAGAAATTGTTCGATTACAACATAAATGTTTACACTAGCAAACTATCTAAAAAGCATTCTTCATGTCATGGGTACCTGAGGTAACCCCAGACATAATTACAAATATAACCCACTTAACTGAAGTTAACTGAGGTCACCTTTACATGTACATCACATAAACAATACAACTTTCATGAAGTCCTACATTTCAAATAAAGACGTTTGTTTATTACAATTTATGTAAACCCTAGCAAAGTATTTATGAAGAATTCATTCATTACAGGGTTACCTCAGGTAACCCAATAATAACAACAAATACAACCCATTTAACTCAAGTTAACTCAGGTATCACCTTTAAATATATATGCATCACATAAACAATACAAAACTATGAAGTCCTACATTTTTAAATTAAGAAATTCTGTAATTAAAATATAAATGTATACACTTACAAAATATATACTAAGAATTCTTTCATAGCAGGGTTACCTGAGGTAACCAATACAAAAACAACAAATAAAACTTAATTAACTCAAGTTAATTCAGATCACCTTTACATATACATCACATAAACAATATAACTTCAATGAATTCCTACATTAAAAATGAAGAAGTTGGTTTATTACACCATAAATGCATATACTAGCAAAGTATCTACTAAGTATTCTGTCATGACAAGGTTACCTCATGTAACCCATAAAATAGCAACAAGTATTATCCATTCATATCAAGTTAACTTAAGTCGCCTTTCTGATATATTACATAAACAATACACATCTATGAAGTCCTAAATTTAAATCAAAGAAATTGTTCGATTACAACATAAATGTTTACACTAGCAAACTATCTAAAAAGCATTCTTCATGTCATGGGTACCTGAGGTAACCCCAGACATAATTACAAATATAACCCACTTAACTGAAGTTAACTGAGGTCACCTTTACATGTACATCACATAAACAATACAACTTTCATGAAGTCCTACATTTGAAATAAAGAAGTTTGTTTATTACAATTAATGTAAACACTAGCCAAGTATCTACGAAGAATTCATTCATTACAGGGTTACCTGAGACAGGGTTACCTCAGGTAACGTAATAATAACAACAAATACAACCCATTTAATTCAAGTTTACTCAGGTAACATATATCTATACATCGCATAAACAATACAAATCTATGAAGTCCTACATTTTAAATTAAGAAATTGTGTAACATCAATGCATATACCAGCAAAGTATCTACGAAGTATTCTTTCATAACAGGGTTAAGGTAACCCCAAAAGTAACAGTAAATATAATCAATTCAAATAAAGTTAACTTAAGTCGCCTAAATATCATATAAACAATACACATCTATAAAGTTCAAATTTATAAAAAAAGTAAATGGTTTATTACAACTTAAATGTATATTCTGGAAAACTATCTACAAAGTATTCTTACATGACAGGATAACCTCAGGTAACCATAACAATAACAACAAAGATAACCTTTTTATTTCAAGTTAACTCATGTCACCTTTAAATATATATAAATCAAATAAACAATACAAATCTATGAAGTCCTACATTTTTAAATTAAGAAATTGGGTAATCAAAATACAAATGTATACACTAGCAAAGTATCTACTAATATTTTTTTCATAACAGGGTTACCTGAGGTAACCCAAACAATATCAGCAATTACAACCAATTTAACTCAAGTTAATTATGATCACCTTTACATATACATCACAGAAACAATATAACGTCAATGAATTCCTATATTGAAAATGAAGAGGTTGGTTTATAACAGCATAAATGCATATACTAGCAAAGTATCTACAATGTATTCTGCCATGACAGGGTTACCTCAGGTAACCAATAAAATCGTAACAAGTATAATCCATTCGAGTTAAGACAAATCGCATTTTCTAAATATCACATGAATAATACACTTCTATGAAGTCCTACATGTAAAATAAAGAAATTGTTTGATTACAACATAAATGTTTACACTAAAAAACTATCTAATAAGCATTCTCTCATAACAAAAGTACCTGAGGTAACCCCAAATATAACTACAAATATAACCCACTTAACTGAAGTTAACTGAGATCACCTTTACATGTACATCACATAAACAATACAACTTCAATGAAGTCCTACACTGAAAATGAATAAGTTGGTTTATTACAATTAATGTTAACACTAGCAAAGTATCTACGAAGTAATTATTCATGACAGGGTTACCTCAGGTAACCCCGATAATAACAACAAATACAACCCCTTTAACTCAAGTTAACTCAGATAACATTTACATATACATCGCATAAACAATACAAATCTATGAAGTCCTACATTTTAAATTAAGAAATTGTGTAATTACAGCATCAATACCAGCAAAGTATCTACGAAGTATTCTTTCATAACAGGGTTACCTCAGGTTACTCCAAAAATAACAATAGATATAATCAATTCAAATGAAGTTAACTTAAGTCGCCTTTCCTAAATATCATATATACAATACACATCTATAAAGTCCAAAATTAAAAAGTAAATGATTTATTACAACTTAAATGTATATTCTGGAAAACTTTCTACGAAATATTCTTACATGAAAGGGTTACATTAGGTAACCATAACAATAACAAGAAATATAACCCTTTTTACTCAAGTTCCCTCAGGTCACCTTTAATAAAATATATATCACATAAACACTACAAATCTATGAAGTCCTACATTTCAAATCAAAAAATTGTGGAATTACAATATGAATGTATACACTAGCAAAGTATCTACTAAGAATTCTTTCATAGCAGGGTTACCTGAGGTAGCCAAAACAATAACAGCAAATACAACCTATTTAATTCAAGTTAATTCAGATCACCTTTACATATACATCACATAAACAATATAACTTCAATGAATTTCTACATTAAAAATGAAGAAGTTGGTTTATAACACCATAAATGCATATACTAACAAAGTATCTACTAAATATTCTGTTATGACAGGGTTACCTCAGGTAACCCATAAAATAGCAACAAGTATTATCCATTCATATTAAGTTAACTTAAGTCGCCTTTCCGATATATCACATAAACAATACACATCTATGAAGTTCTACATTTGAAATAAAGAAATTGTCTGATTACAACATAAATGTTTACACTAGCAAACTATCTAAAAAGCATTCTTCATAACATGGGTACCTGAGGTAACCCCAGACATAATTACAAATATAACCCACTTAACTGAAGTTAACTGAGGTCACCTTTACATGTGCATCACATAAACAATACAACTTTCATGAAGTTCTACATTTAAAATAAAGAAGTTTGTTTATTACAATTAATGTAAACACTGGCAAAGTGTCTACGAAGGATTCATTCATTACAGGGTTACCTCAGGTAACCATACCAGTAACAACAAGGATAACCCATCTAACTCAAGTTAACTCAGGTCACCTTTAAATATATATACATCACATTAACAATACAAATCCATGAAGTCCTACATTTCAAATTAAAAAATTGTGTAATTAAAATATCAATGTATACACTAGCAAAGTATCTACTAAGAATTCTTTCATAGCAGGGTTACCTGAGGTAACCAATACAATAACAACAAAAATAACCTATTTAACTCAAGTTATTTCAGATCACCTTTACATATACATCACATAAACAATATAATTTCAATTAGTTCCTACATTAAAAATAAAGAAGTTGTTTTTTTTCACCATAAATGCATATACTAGCAAAGTATCTACTAAGTATTCGTCATGACAGGGTTACCTCAGGTAACCCATAAAATAGCAACAAGTATTATCCATTCGTATCAAGTTAACTTAAGTCGCCTTTCCGATATATCACATAAACAATACACATCTATGAAGTCCTACATTTAAAACAATGAAATTGTTCGATTACAACATAAATGTTTACACTAGGAAACCAGCTAAAAAGCATTCTTCATAACATGGGTACCTGAGGTAGCCCCAGACATAATAACAAATATAACCCACTTAACTGAAGTTAACTGAGGTCACCTTTACATGTACATCACATAAACAATACAACTTTCATGAAGTCCTACATTTGAAATAAAGAAGTTTGTTTATTACAATTAATGTAACCACTAGCAAAGTATCTACGAAGAACTCATTCATTACAGGGTTACCTCAGGTAACCCAATAATAACAACAAATACAACCCATTTAACTCAATTTAACTCAGGTAACATATATCTATACATCGCATAAACAATACAAATGTATGAAGTCCTACATTTTAAATTAAGAAATTGTGTATAATTACAACATCAATGCATATACCAGCAAAGTATCTAAGAAGTATTCTTTCATAACAGGGTTATCTCAGGTAACCCCAAAAATAACAACAAATATAATCGATTCAAATCAAATTAACATAAGGTTGCAGTCTTGTTATTGACTGCTCCATAGGCTTACATGCAAAACAGCTGATCTTCATGTTCATATCATGTATGTACCAAAGTGAAATTGTGTATTTTTACTATACCTCACCACTTCAAGTAAACATGATATCCTTCCACTTTCCTGGAATGATATCCCCAAAAGATGCAAGATTTTTTAAAAAGTCTATATTTATGTTTCCATTCACCATAAACCTATAAACAAACAGAAAAAAATGAGTTCAGAAAAAAATTCAGTCTACCAAATTATCTGTAAATCTCATTCTAGTCTATCTTTATGAATAACCTGACAATGCCCAGTTGTACAGTGGTTCCCTGGGGTAACATGACCATGCACAGTAGTACAATGGTTCCCTTAAGTTACCTACCATGCACAGTAGTACAATGGTTCCCTGAAGTAACCTGACCATGCACGTTAGTGCAATGGTTCCCTGAGGTAACCCGACCATGCACAGTAGTTCAATGGTTCCCTGAGGTAACCTCACAATACACAGCAGTACAATGGTTCCCTGAGGTACCATGACCATGCACAGAAGAACAATGATTTCCTGAGGAGACTTGACCATGCACAAAAGTACAATGGTTCCCTGCAGAGTAGTACAGTGGTTTCCTGAGGTTACCTGACCATGCCCATTTGTACAGTGGTTCCCTGAGATAACATGACCCTGCACAGTAGTACAATGGTTCCCTGAGGTAACCTGACAATGCAAAGTAGAACAATGATATCCTAAGTAAACCTACCATGCACAGTAGTACAATGGTTACCTGAAGTAACCTGACCATGCACAGTGGTACCATGGTTCCCTAAGGTAACATGGCCATGCACAAAGTACAATGGTTCCCTGAGGTAACCTGACTGTGCACAGTAGTACAACGGTTCCCTGAGGAAACCTGACAATGCACAGTAGTACAATGATTCCCTGAGGTAACATGACAATGCACAGTAGTACAATGGTTCCCTGAGGTAAAATAACCATGCACAGTAGTACAATGGTTTCCTGAGGAAAACTGACAATGCAGAGTAGTACAATGATTCCCTGAGGTAACTTACCATGCACAGTTGTACTATGGTTTCCCGAGGTAACCTGACCATGTACAGTAGTACAATGGTTCCCTGAGGTAACCTGACTATGCACAGTAGTACAATGGTTCCCTGAGGTGAACTCACAATACTCAACAGTACAATGGTTCCCTGATGTACCATGACCATGTACAGTTGAACAATGATTCCCTGAGGAGACTTGACCATGCACAATAGTACAAAGGTTCCCTGCACAGTAGTACAATGGTTCCCTGAGGTAAACTCTCAATACTCAACAGTACAATGGTTCCCTGAGGTAACCTGATCATGCACAATATTACAATGATTCCCTGATTAAACCTACCATGCACAGTATTGCAATGGTTTACCGAGGTAACCTGAACATGCACAGTAGTACAATGGTTCCCTGAGGAAACCTGACAATGCACAGTAGTACAATGGTTCTCTGAGGTAAACTCACAATACACAGCAGTACAATGGTTGCCTGAGGTACCATGACCATGCACAGTAGAACAACGATTCCCTGAGGAGACTTGACCATCCACAATGGTACAATGGTTCCCTGCACAGTAGTACAATGGTTTCCTGAGGTTACCTGACAATGCCCAGTTGTACAGTGGTTCCCTGGGGGTAACATGACCATGCACAGTAGTACAATGATTACCTGAGGTTACCTACCATGCGCAGTAGTACAATGGTTCCCTGAAGTAACCTGAACATGCACAGTAGTGCAATGGTTCCCTGAGGTAACCTGACAATGCACAGTAGTTCAATGGTTACCTGAGGTAACCTCACAATACACAGCAGTACAATGGTTCCCTGAGGTACCATGACCATGCACAGTAGAACAATGATTTCCTGAGGAGACTTGACCATGCACAATAGTACAATGGTTCCCTGCAGAGTAGTACAATGGTTCCCTGAGGTTACCTGACCATGCCCATTTGTACAGTGGTTCCCTGAGATAACATGACCATGCACATTAGTACAATGGTTCTCTGAGGTAACCTGACAAAGCACAGTAGAACAATGATATCTTGAGTAAACCTTCCATGCACAGTAGTACAATGGTTCCCTGAGGTAACCTGACTATGCACAGTAGTACAATGGTTCCCTGAGGTAACCTGACAATGCAGAGTAGTACAATGGTTTACTGAGGAAACCTGACCATGCACAAAGTACAATGATTCCCTGAGTTAACCTGACCATGCACAGTAGTACAGTGGTTCCCTGAGGTAACCTGACCATGCACAGTAGTACAATGGTTCCCTGAAGTAACCTGACCATGCACAGTAGTATAATGGTTCCCTGAGGAAACCTACCATGCACAGTAGTACAATGATTCCCTGAAGTACTCTGACCATGCACAGTAGTACAATGGTTCCCTGAAGAAACCTGACCATGCACAGTAGTGCAATGGTTCCCTGAGGTAACCTGACCATGCACAGTAGTACATTGGTTCCCTGAGGTAACCTGACCATGCACAGTAGTACATTGGTTCCCTGAGGTAACCTGACCATGCACAGTAGTACAATGGTTCCCTGAGGTAACCTCACCATGCACAGTAGTACAATGGTTCCCTGAGGTAACCTGGTCATGTATAGTAATTTACATATGACCTGAGGTAACCTTGTCATGTACAGTAATTTACAGATCACCTGAGGTAACCTGGTCATGCACAGTGATTTAAAGATGACCTGAGGTAGCCTCTCCGTGAAAAAAGAACATAGATATAATCTGGACTAAGCTGACGAAGGGAGTTATGAACATTCATTTGTGGTAACCTGAGGTTTCCAGAAAATAAGCGTTTTGCAAAGTTTATCTGTGGTAACATGCAGCTGGTACAATGACCATGAAGTTGTGACCTTAGGTAACCTCACCATATTCTAACATACAGAGGTATTCTGAGGTTACATATTCATATACAGTAGTTAAGAGATGACATTAGTTAACATGTGCACTTGGCCATGTATAGAAATGCAGAAGTGCCCTGAGGAAAACTAAAAAAATAGTGTTTTGTAAAGTTTATACAAACTGTGGTAATACGAGTATGTGCAGTAATACAGAGTAACCTCACCAAGTACAGCAATACAGAGGTTATATTAGGTAACCTCACAATGTTCAATCATACAGAGGTGACCTGAGGTAACCTCACCATGTGAGCAATCATAGATATGATCTGAGATACAGGCAAGACACAGTTATTTAGAGATGAACTAAGGTTATCTGACCATGTACAAAAGTACACTGGAGATGTGAGGTTTTTTCTTGAAAATATCCAACATCTGTACAAATAAGATTAATTAAGACAATTAACATTTTAAAAAAGCAGTTATATACTATATAACCTGTGCTTGTTACTACGTTACTTTCAAAGTAATGTCAAATGAAAAAAATATAGATTACTGTTCGTACTGTAATGTTTCTCTTTTTTAATACTGGTGAATAAAATCCTTACAGTGTGTACTGGCTGGTCATCATCGCGTATGATGCGATTTTGATACGCATACACAGCTAATGAATAGTATGCATGAATATAGATAAGATCAGCACGTGAAGTCATAGACTGAAAGTTGTAGATTTGTAGATGCCGTTTATAGAATACAAAATTAGATCACAAACATAGTTATTAAAATTGAGAAAGGAAATGGTGAATATGTCAAAGCGACAACCATCCGACCATAGAGCAGACAACAGCCGAAGGCAACAAATGGGTCTCCAATGTAGCGAGAATTCCCGCACCCGTAGGTGTCCTTCAGCTGGCCCCTAAAAATATGCATAATAGTACAGTGATAATGGACGTCAAACAAACTCCGAATTATACACAAGAAACTAAAATTAAAAATCATACAAGACTAACAAAGGCCAGAGGCTCCTGACTTGGGACAGGCGCAAAATTGCGGCGGGGTTACATATGTTAATGAGATCTCAACCCTCCCACTATACCTCTAGCCAATGTAGAAAAGTAAAAGCATAACAATACGCTCATTAAAATTCAGTTCAAGAGAAGTCCGAGTCCGATGTCAAAAGATGTAACAAAAGAAAATAAATAAAATGACAATAATACATAAATAACAACAGACTACTAGCAGTTAACTGACATGCCAGCTCCAGACCTCAATTAAACTGATTGAAAGATTATGTGTTCATCATATGAATATCAGGCACAATCCCTCCCGTTAGGGGTTTAGTATCATACTATCATAAAATATATGAGAAGAACATAACCCGTGTCATGCCAACAACTGTTTTTTAGAAATAAATGTGTTTAGTTCCGGTGCAAAGACCCTATCAGAGAATCAATATTAAAGCCAAAATATGCAATCTTTGATGACCTGACAACAGTATCGTAACTATATCCCTTTTTAATAAGTCTATTTAAAGGTTTTGTTAGTTTCTGAGAAGAATACTGACATTTTTGTGCTTTACAAAAAATATTTCCATAAAAATTGGATGTGAAATACCTGAACGTATAAGATGTCTGCATGTTGAGTTATATTTACGAATTATTTCCTTATACCGGTGATAAAATTTAGTAAATGTTTTGACCAGTTTGTAATATCGAAAACCCTGGTGTAATAATTTTTCAGTAATACATAAATTTCTCTCGCTAAAATCTAATACGTTGTTACATACACGAGCGAATCGTACAAGTTGAGATACATAAACACCATAAGATGGTGACAAGGGTACGTCACCATCTAAAAACGGATAATTAACAATAGGAAATAAAAAATCATCTCTTTTATCATAAATTTTTGTATTCAGCTTCCCGTTTATGATATAGATATCAAGATCGAGGAATGGGCAGTGGTCATTGTTAGCATTACATGTGTAGCTTTATTTAAAGTAAGTTCTACAGGATAAATTTCTTTAGTATACATACGGAAGTCGTCATTATTTAGAGCCAATATATCATCCAAATATCTAAAAGTATTGTTAAATATTTGTATCAGATGTATTATGATGGGTCTTAGCTAATTTTAGTCATAAATTGTAACTCATAACAATACAAAAACAGGTCCGCAATAAGTGGTGCACAGTTAGTCCCCATTGGAATTCCAATAACTTGACGATATACGGAATCTCCAAAGCGAACAAAAATGTTATCAAGTAAAAATTCAAGCGCATAAGTAGTATCAAAGCATGTTCAATTGACATAGTTCTTTTGTTTATTGCTACTAAAAAATTATCAAAAAGAGTTTGAACATATGTACTCGCATTCCGACTTTTTAAATGCCCAGTTAATTAGGGATGTGAATTTTTCTTAATAAGAATATGAGGCAAAGTGGTATATAGGGTAGAAAAATCAAAACTTTGAACAGATTCAAAATCACCAATATATGCATGCAATTTATCAAGTACTTCCAACGAGTTTTTGACACTCCAAAAGTAATTAATTCCACTATTTTCAAAGGCCTTATTTGAACAATTTATTATCTGTTTTTTTATTGTACCAAGTGTACTAGTAAGTAAAACAGACAATTTAGTAGTTGAACAATGGACAGTGGCGGGTCCAGGGGTGTTCTGGGGATAGGAACCCTTTTTTTGGAACCCTCTCCTTGTGTCCTGGATTGGAACCCCCCCCCTTTTTGTTAAATGGATGGATCCGCCACTGTCCCTCATGCACATGATGCAGTCGGACAAGATGGACTGATTTTCAAAAACCTATCTATTAAATGTTATCATTTTCTACTTATGTTACTTTAAAAGAAGTAACCAAAATCAATATATGCGTTATCTGTCCATATGTAAGTGTCATATATTACCAAACACAATGATAGTCAAAGTTTCAACAAGACATTCACGAAACTTAGGCAGCAATCATTTCATTTTCAGGGGGGGGGGGGGGGGGGGGCTGTGGATTTTTTTAAAAAGTTTGTTTCTAATTGTTTGAGAAACAAATAATTTGTTTTTGACCCTGAGGAAACAAAAAATGTTTGTTTCACCCTCAGCTGCCACTATATGTAATGCTAAAATTGAAATGAAAGAAAAAAATGTTTTCGACTGGTCTCCAAAAAATATTGTCTTTTGCCGAAGGAAAAATATCCATAGCCCCTCCCCCCGGAAAATCAAATGTTTGCTGCCTTAGGCATGTGTGGATAACTTTTATTCTTTAATAGTTAGTTTAAATAATTGTATACATTTATTTACATAAATCTTTCTGAAACCAGTTTTTGACAACTATTATTATAAAAGTTTAAATCGCCATTCAAAAAGGGTTTTCTTTTTAATTATTTTAAGTCATTTACGTTTCACTAAATAAATATCTGTTCACGTTGCAAAGATCACAAATTAACCAAATATCTTGGGTTTTTTCGTGAATTATTTGTCGTAACTTATTGTCAAAAGTTGTATGTGTTCCTGTTTTCTCCTATTTTTCGCACATATACTGTCAGTCGAAATAGAAAGTACAATGATGTATTTTTAGTTTATTCTATTTTTAGATCATGTTATTACTACGCATAATGGGCACTATTGCCACGATTACCTGAGGGCACCGATTACCTCAGGGCATACAGCAGCGGACCTAACTGCCACCTGCGTTTGGAAAAACGTTTTTGATTATTATTTCGACTTGAATTTTAAAAACGTATCAGGTAAACTGTTCTTCTTTTTAAAAAGATATCGTGAAACCTATGAAATGTTAGGTCTTTCTTCTGAATCTTCTTCATGATCATGTTTCTTGTTCAACTGTTCAAATTTCAAATGAAAACAAAAAATGTTACACAATTTTTATAGGTTCAGAAGAAATTGATAAATATTGCTTTGTTTACACCGAAAAAGTTACTTTGATTATCTTACATAACCCTTTGACATTGTCATAATGTCATTTATGGGACTCGGAAGCAGAGACCCAGAGTGGACTAAGTCGACTAAGTAACTACTGTAATCACTAGCCTGTCAACTCTGTGACACTCTGTCACTGTGGTTGTGAGTTTGAACCCTGCTTGTGTGTTTGCACTGTACTCTTATCTTGATTGACTAGGATTGTCAGTTTTCCTATCAAAGGTCTGTGATTTTCTCTGAGCACACTGGCTTCCTCCACCAATAAAATCTGTCTGCCACTAAATAGCCTAAACATGCTAATTGCAGTGCTTAAAAGTGACGTTAAAACACCAAAAATCAAATCATAATGTCATTTACAATGTCAGAAAGTGAATATAACTTTTTTTTTTTAAATATATCAAGACACCATTTTTTTTTAACTGTACATAGTGTTAAATGTACCTGCAGGATGTTTTGGTGTGATGTGGCACTCTGCTGTGCCTTTCTTTACAGCAAATTGTCCTGCCTCTTTATGAAAAATAGTTGGCTCCATGCCACTTTTCCATTGTATTTAACCCTCTTGCTGCCGGAGGGACACATGTTGGTCAGTCAGGGGACTTACTTAAATGAGTGATTTTCTAAATCACTGACTCAAGTAACATTATTTCCATAAAGGTTGGAAGTAATAGTTGTCTTTCTTTAAAAATCACCTATTTAAATAGTACAAAATAATCACTAGAAGAAGTGATTTAGTTTTACTGTAGATTTAAATATAGAATACTAATGATCCAGGGACTATTTATGTTTCTAAACTTATCAGAACCAACATCTGTGTTGTCTAGGATGACCAGGTCATTTCAGGTGATGACCATGTACTGAATCTAGGATAATGACATAAAAATCACTTGTTTAGTACATGTATCATACATGTACCTCAATTTCCTTCTTAAAAATCACTTCTTTAAGTATCATTATTTCTAATAACCCCCACTAATTTCAACACCCCTGAACAGTGAATTTTTTATCGTGAACAGTAGAATTTTATTACACAATCTGAAAGATAAAACCTTGAACTTTACAGGAAAAATACTCCCACTGCTGGGAAAAATCTGTTAAGAAAGTATTAGTTCATTAGGTAAAGCCATTATTACAGCATTTTTTCAACTAAAATAGAATTTGCAGAGCTAAATGATAGCATCAAAGGCATGAAAGGTATAAACCTTGCTACTTCAAGAAGCAAAAAATACATTTTTTTCAATTTTACTCAGGAAAAGATATTATTTTAAATGTGTTTTAAATTTTGGTAAAACTACAAAATCACAATTTGTGAAAAAACTTTGAATTTGCTACTCGAATAAGTGATTTAAAAATCACTTATTTCAGTAAGTCCCCTGACTGTTGGTGTGACATCATATATTGAATGACATCATTGTTGGACATCTGATGTCACAGACGTCGAGCTTTCAAATTCAAAAGGAAATGCAACCTTGAAAAAAAAACTGGCAGCAAGAGGGTTAAAGGGAAAATTCACGATTTTTTACTTATGGTTTAAATATGTTCATTATGACATAATATATATATTCACAAAGTTTTATCGCTATATGTGCAGTAATAAAGGAGAAATTCAATAATTAATGAAAAAATATCAACTACTTCCTGTAGGTCGTGACGTTTTCTCCTGATTTTTGCATGCCGGGATTTAAAATACAATCATTAAAAGTCTTGGTTTTTAATCATATTTTAACGTAATCGTAAGCGCGCCGATGACTTATGCTTTATCTAATAACCATCCGATAATAAGAAGATAAAACGCACAGACGTTCAATTGTACTCATTCGTGAGATAAATTATCTATGTTAAACGTATATATTCGAATTATTTTTGTAGACAACACAAAAAGTTATAAATTTATTTTTAATAAATGCATTTTCGGACTGATAAGGTGAACAAATTAAAGTACAATAATCTGTAAAGACAATATGTTGGTGTACTATTATTGACCTTTTACTATCTCTGCTATGGCTAGGTTTATACGATGTGTGTATTCACGGTTCTGTGGCAATACTCGTAGATGGCTTGTTGAAAGGTAAATTGTTATTTGCACTTCGGTATTTAACCACGCCTCTAGGGCACACCTTGCCAGGTGTGACTGTCTATTCGGATCAGTGGTAGCATTTAATACACACATTAAAAATACATATTCAAGTTGGTGACAAATAAAAATTGGTCGCCGTGGAATTATTTAATTATATTTGGTGCTATTATTTATTTGAATTCAAATAAGTTAATTTACTAAGAAATACACAATTTTCGGTTAAAGACGGGAAACTTAATTCATATGTCAGAATGAAATGATATACAAGTCTTGTCCTTGATTTATGTCTCATAAAAAAGGGGGACTTAGAAATTAGAAATAGCTTTACTAAATCATTTTTATTTGTCTTTATTAGGCGAAAAAATGTACGAGAACACTTACATTTAGACTTTTGAAAGCCATGTATTAATTAATATATGAAACTATCTGAAGATAACTCTACCGAAGCGGAATATAATATGTACGAATAAAGAAAAAAATATTTTTGTAATGGAATCGAAAAATTACGAATAGATATTCTTTTCAAGTGTGATAAACGTCAACCAAATTTATTCATAATGGGGAACGTCCTTATTAAAATCTGAGACAACTATAATAATCGTCGTCTCCCAACGTATATATATACTTAAATAACTATTTGATCAACGATGTTTAAAATTAAAAGACAACGAATTTAATGTTATCTTTCCCTATTTTTGAATGTTATTATAAGTCTGTTCAACTTGCAAGAATACCCCTAAAGCGGACAAATATCCGACAAGCAGTTTATTCTTTAAATTGCTGTCATTGAATATCAAGAAAGAAAATAAATCCCGAAATTGATACTCAATAGTTTTCCTAGAAAATATTCACATTCCTTGGGGATTATTAGTGTACGTCCAGTTGCATATATTTTACATGAATGTTGGAACAATTGTGATGATGACGAATTTCGTCCTTTATTCGAGAACAATTTAATTGATATATAAATCTGTGAGTTTACTATGTTCTTAACTTCGATGAACCAAAGCAAGATATAAATTGACCTGTATTTTAATCAAATTGTTTCTTTTTTTTTCTTCTTCTTCTTTTGGTATACAATAGTCTATCGAATTCGTTGATTACATACTGTTGGCATACATAGACTAGTCTATTTACAAAACTTTTACCACAATTTACACAAAATGTATGTTTCTTTCTTATGTTCAATGTATACATGTATACATATTTTAAATTGCGCTACTGACTATAGTTCCGTAACTTTCTACCAGGCGTATGTATACACGAATCGTCGACAAGTGCGCACATTTTTTTAGATCAATAATTCTGGTATGTTCTAATCTGTCCTAAACTATTGACAACGAGTATATATTACATTTTCCCAAATTAACCCTTGGAAAAATATGTAAATAGATTTGTATTTCTTCAATTATTTTTTTTTGTATTATTTTTTTTTTTATAAATAATATTCTTTACACCAGAAATGTTATTTATAAACAAGCGTATGAGTTCAGTAATGACTAGTATATTATATCACTTTCGGACACGCAAGACAAAAATGTATATTATACATGCACCTGATAGTTCAAGTAACGGTCGTGTACACTGATCAATACCTACAGAAGTGAAACGATGCATGAACTTGCAAGCCCGCCGGACAGGAAATCGATTGAATACCTGGACGTGTCACCTTACACCCCTTCCAATACCTTTGGGAGTAATACCTTTATCCTGATAATGCTGGTGATCAGATAAGGGAAGATCCGAATTTATTTAAATAAAGTTTATTACTTGAAAGAATTATGAACGAATTAGATTTTCGAAAACAATTTCCACGGAACACTTATTTATCATTTTATGATTTGAACTTTGACTTTTTAACTAATTACAATATTATCAGTTTAAAAATAACAGACTACATGGTTATTTAAAAATATAAGACCATTTTCCGTATCAAGTTAGTCAGTCAGATAAAACAACCGTACGATTGACAAGATATCGACACGCAATTACGACTACATCGTTTACTGTAGTTTTGTTCCTTTGTGGTTTATTGACATATCGGGATTTTTCATCGGAGAAGGTGACAAGATGGCGGAGAGTAGAGAACTGATACTCAAAATTTAAAATCGATGGTGATCTCTTATTTAGCGGAATAAAACTTTAATATCTATAAATTTGAGCATTTTTATACAGAATGGACATAATATCAATTTTTGATTTTTTTGCGAAGTTTCCCTTTAAGAACACCCCACTGTTTTTTTTTATCTCCGTTCTGTGATTCATATTATAGCAAGAACATTTTGAGTTATTTCCCTTGGAACAAAAGTCAAAATTTTAAGGACCGATATCTTATTGAATTTTATAATTTTTGAACAGTTTTGAAGCAGCAGAGTACAAATATGATTCATGATTGAATTTAACCCTTTCAACGCTACACAAAAAAATAAAAAAAATGGCTGCTGGTGCTGCTGCATTTTTTTTGTGTTCATTCATTAGAACAGTATACAATGGTATATATAATATTCCTTTTCAGACTGCTGTATCTTTTTTATTATAAGAGATACAGAGAAAGTTCTTGCTTAAAAAATACTCAACAGAGTATGAACTGTAATGTTAGGCAGTTATTTCGGTAAATTTTTTATCAGGTTACCTGCATTTTCAGGTTATTAACAGGTAAAAGGTGTAATTTATTACATTTGTGTTGAATTTTGAATAAAAACTACTTTTAGTCTTCATCTTTTTTTTTTTTTTATCTGCCCAGGGTTCTCGCTAAGGATTTTTGAAGGCGAGTCCAGGGACTCGTCATTTTTGGCCATGATGAGACCAACAGCTAGAAGAAAATAATTTATTGCAATATAATGTAATATTATAGTCTCCATATCCTAATAGAGCAATGAAATGACATTAAATTCAGATCACTTTTAAACTTTTACTATAAAATGATGATATTTGTGTTTAACTGTGTTCAGTTTATATACAATATTTCAATCTTGATGCATTTGTGGACTCATCAGTTTTGAAAATGGTGAGTCCAGACAGATTTTGATGAGTCCAGGACTCATGGACTCACCTTAGTGAGAACCCTGTCTGCCATATAACAGTCAGAGCTCAGACATAAATAAGTCTGAATCTGCTTTTGTCTCCTAGAGGTCTAAATTTGTAAGTTTTAGGATTTGTCTCCCTTTAATGCAAACCAAAATACGACTTTAATAAGTCAAATATTGTTAAGCAAGAAATGATTGACCTGAATCAAAAAGTTGCAAATATCGACTCCTACAAGTCGATAAGTTACCAAAATTGGTAAACTTCAAGACCCACGCATATTCATATAAAGGTCACGCATCTAAATCAAATAATGACAACATTGAAAAACAATGCTTTGTCTTCTAAAGAAAAATATGAATGAGAGTCCAAAAAATCGGAGATAATGTTAATTAACCTTACAATGCAACCACCTGGAGCCACACTTAATGAAGTAAAACATCTGTGTTTTGTAAAGATGTTCAATTAGATAATTAAATATAGATAGCTTAAGTCCTTGTGAACTCTCAAACAGGTTTTTGAATTCATAGGTGGTGTAATTTGGCCACCCAGTCAAATTAAGTTTTTTCATCAACATAAATAGACCTAAACAAGTCTGTCATTTTCTGACTTGGATAAGTCTAAAATTGAAAACACATTTTTATAATAACTACATGTTTTGATTCTGAAAGTCAAAAACAAAAATCGACTTGTATATGTCTGAGCTCTGACTGTATAATAAAGAAGACACCAATTGCTTGATTCCGTTGTGTATTGCACCATACACAACGTATTATGTAATCATGGCACAAATCAGTGGCTCCGTCCTCAAAATTTTCAGTCAACCTCCATTTTCCCCCTTTGTTCTACGTCTCGTAATGATCGATTAAATCATATTTCCCACACAAATTGAATGTAATAAACACATTGAGATATAACGAGAAACCTTTTATCTAATCCTCGTTGTCAGTTTCGCCATAGAAATGCTGAAATATTTCCATATTTATAGCTTCGTTTCGGATTTCCGCCATTTGCATTTGTCAGAATATTTGTTTTTATTTTCCTTCAATTTTCCTTCTATTGCATGATTTTACAATTAAAATTGCTGGGATTTCAAGCGCAAATGAGACCTTGTATATCCCCGATTCATACAAGGAAAAATTAGAGAGGACTCAATGAAAACCGAATGGTTTAAGAGTCCTTATGAAAAATCTGTTGTGATGAATAGCAGTGGCGGACTGCATATGTCATCGCGGCATATGCCGTATATAGCGTTGAAAGGGTTAATAGAGACAACATAGATTTGTACCTCTAGAAAAATTAAAATGTTGTCAAATAAAAGTGAACCAGGCGATTGTTTGAGTTATAATTTTATGATAACATTACCACCGATAATTTACATAAACAATCCAATGTTTGTTTTTTATTATTTCCTGTTTATACTATACTGAGAGGGAGACGTTGGGTTGGTGTGAATATACATCTATTTTATTCTGTTGTTACCTTAACCCTCTTGATTCCTGAGGGATACATGTGTCAACACCAACTGTGCCGGAGGGACACAAATGTCCATGTTTTAATTTAAGCAAGTTACTCCTCTTGCTGTATCTTTTTCAAATAAAAGACAAAAGATTTTAAACAGGTTTATATTTTCTTCAATGGAACCCAAATGTAACTGTCATTTTGGCGTGAGGTCGTATATCGAATGTCTGACGTCACAGACGTTGAGCGGTCATATTTTCTGGCATATGAAATGCAACCTTGAAAAACAGCTGTTAGCAAGAGGGTTCATAAAATTAAAGAATATTGCTGAATTAGTTTTGAAAAGTACAGAATATCGACAACGTTTCAATAAACATGATAAATAAAAAAAGCACAGATAGAAAAAAAGTTGAATTGCAAAATCTTTGAACATATCCTAAAACTATTTCATGTATTTGTACAGTTATGACCTAAGGTAGCTTTGATTGGTATAAACATGCAAGATCCAAAAGGCATTGATATTATTTAAGCACTTGCTACAATTACATGTACATGTACGTTGAAAAAATAATATAAAAAATAGCCTTTTTATTTTTCAGTAAGTCAAAATGACAGATGCTAGTGGAAGTAGTCCTTATGAACAAGGGGAACTTGAGTCAACACCTGAGGGAGGTCAGGCTATGGAAGAGGATGAAGACAGTGTCAGTGAATTATCATTGTCTGTTCACTCTAAAGAGGCTCTAGACGAGGAGGAAAATGATCATCATGATCATGAGGAACAAAAGAAAGAAGATTCTGGCAGGTACATGTGAAAATTATGTACTGTTACTGTTAGTGATACAGTGAACAAAAAATGGTGAATGAATCCACAGTATAAACATATAAACTGTGGATTCATTATTCTATCGGAATTTTGTTTATCATGGACTGAAGGAAAAACACATTTTTGTGGATTATTGACTGTTGTAGTTTTGACAATATAAAAAAGAAGATGTGGTATGATTGCCAATGAGACAACTATCCACAAAAGACCAAAATGACACAGACATTAACAACTATAGGTCACTGTACGGCCTTCAACAATGAGCAAAGCCCATACAGCATAGTCAGCTATAAAAGGCCCCGATAAGACAATGTAAAGAAATTCAAACGAGAAAACTAACGGCCTTTTTATGTAAAAAAAATGAAAAATGAAAAAAAATGTCTGTATACATGTATACAAGCTTATAAAAAAGGTATACATTGTTGAACAATTTCAATCTTGTTGATACTTTAAATTATTTATACTGATACTTTTTACCATGTTTTCCTACTAGATGTTAAAATATATGAATAAGTTAACATGTACATGTAACATGCAACATGTGCAATAGCAACAACATAATGACATTGCTTATGCATACACACAAATGTAGTACATGTAGCATGTAATCTAGCTGATTGACTAACTTAAAGTGACTGTGTTAACTATAATTTTAAATAAGCCTTGCTGCTTTCACTGCTACGTAGGATATGTAAGTATACAGCAATGATCGCCAATGTCTGTCTAAATTTTTGAGTTGGGTCATTGAGGTGTATGTACATTAGGAGTGTTTTAAATAATTTTCAGGGAAGACCTTGGCGGCGAAGACAGTGATGCATTAGATATCAAACCACCACAGACACATGCAGGTCGGAAGGAAAAAAGTCATAAACATAAACGTAAAGATGATCACAGGAAAAACAAGAATAAACATGACCCAGATCGTGATCGAGACAGAAGGAGGGTGAAAGAAAAAGAACGTATGTAATTGAAATATCTTTGCCTTATTAGATTGATTGGTTTCTATTTTTTCTACCTTCTTCAGTTTTTACATGTTTTATCTTCTGACAATTTAAAAAAAAATAATTGTAATACCTTCATTTTACACAATTTTCACTCTTACATGTCTTAATATGAGGCATTCATTCATTACCTGTGAAAGGGGACGAAGTCTGTATGAAATTTTAATTGTAACTTAAATATTTGTTAAAAAAAGAAACGGAAATACCATAACGTTCCCCATTTTGGTTCTGTTTTTAGGGATTTTACTTGTGACGTTATTTAAGTTATGACGTCATGTTCAATGTAAACAAAGAAACGCAATGCATCAGGTAACGTCAATTCATATCAAAGACAAAGAATTATTAAAATTGAAATATTGGTATTGTGTTCCTCGAGTTCCTAAATTTTACTAGACTACTCAAAGTCTCACGACAACAAGACCGGAAGAAGGAAGTAGATTTTTACGTTCTGCGCAAATGCGGAAATTCAAAACACGACAAAAAAAAGTTTGAACGATTTTGAGTTCATTAGTACAATGGAAATTATAATATAATGTTATAATAAAGCTATTATTTGTTGGACATTTAAATTAATAGTATGGAATCCATGACAATTGGTATCTAAAGAAAAATAATTAATCAACAGTACTTAGGTAACAATGTTAACAGTGGAGATAAAAAAAGAAAAGGCTGTGCGATTGCTTATAATTGCTTACATTCACTTCATTTGAACTTAGATAGTTGACTCATCGGCAATTTTTCCATATCTTCTTATTTGTGCAGAATTAATTTAGATTTGGTTGGTAAAATTAAAATTTTGCTCTGCTGCATGTATCTGTTCAAAATTTGTGCAAGATCATGAATATAGGACCTTACCTCTCAACATTGAACATAAATCTTTAATTTGGGAGAAACGCTTCTTGAAAAATACAACTCAGAAATTGGAAAAATTAAATTTTATCTCAGAAAAGTCAGACAAATACAATATTAACTCTTTAAAAAATAAAGTTTACTCTGGTTTCTTACTGCTACTTTATAGATTCTTCAATATGAATATGTGCCTTCAAATTAAGACTGAAAACATTCTACTTTCAGGGTCTACAATCTCACTAAAATCCACAGCAGAAAGACCACAATATGCAAGAGACAAACATGTTGTCAGCAAGAGAGACTCCTACCAGGATAAAATCAAGGAAAGAGAAAGAAGATTTAGAGATAAACAGACCTTGCAAAGTGAAGAAGAAAAAAGACTAAGATCTATCAAAGAAAGGTTTGTTAATTAGAAAACAAATAGGATATAGGGTATCCATTTATGACTAAAATAGAAAACAAATAGGATAAAGGGTATCAATTTATTACTAAGAATCAGTACATGCACAGCTAAAAAACATGAAAAACAAAATTAACAGCACTTTAAGGTGGTACCTAACACTACAGGGAGATAACTCTGTAAAGTCAGCTAAACATTTTAATTACGTTGTGTTGTAAAGGGAACATAAAGATTTTCAATGATCAAAATTGGTATTTGTCAAACTGCTATATAACCAGTGTAATTTTTCTGATAAAATGGTTGGTTCAAATTTTTGATATTTTTGTTAAATAGTCAAAGTAAATACTTTGTCAAAATTTTATGAAAATTAAACGAGCCAAATTAATTTAAGTGAAAGTGTTAGGTACCACCTTAATTGCTGTTCTTCATCTCACAAGTCACAGTGAGAACTTCATTGCAGAGCAAAAAACTCTCACCTCACAAGTTTAGGATGGTGATTTGAGTCAAATTCTTTGCAAACTGACTGTTAGTCCTAGTTTTGTTTTGTCCAAAGGGTTTTAAAACCAAATCTTTTCCATAAAATATGCTAGCAAATTAACGACCAATTGGCACACAGTTACCCAGTGATTTGGAAAGTTAGAATGCCTGCTAAAAATGATAATGTTAAATAATGGAGAGAAAAAAAGAAGCAGAAGTCACCAAAAGAATAAAAAAAACATACTGTAAGCTGAAGAAAATCAACAATACCATTTAAACAATGAAAAATTATAAATTGAGGGGGAAAATGTTGTTTACTTGAAAATACACATTATCAGATATCATTTTTGGTTTGTTTGAGTTCTTGATTTGATTTCTAAATATTGTTATTTCAAGAGAGAGATTAGAACTAAAAGAAAGGGAACGAGAAAGAGACAAACGACTGAGAGAAGATAGAGAGAGGAAAGAAATGGAAAGAAGAAAGAAAAGAGAGGAAGAAAAATACAGAGAGGCACAGGCTAGATTAGAAGGTATTATGTTTAATTTGTTGCTATTTGTTTTAGATATGACAATATGTGTGTATTTTTGTGTTTATCTAACATGTCTAAGAAACATCATTATTATTTATATGACTTATCAACAAGATTGTGAATGACTTATATTTTTGCATTCTAATTAAAATGTACTTCTGTTTTAATTAATTTACATATATTATTAAGTACATCCCCACACTAGCAGGACTAGTAGTGTGTACGATATAACATAATTACAATTAAAATTGTCAAACCATTTGCCCAACAAATATCCTGTATAGGGTTGAGATCTCATAAACATGTTTAACCCCGCCACATTTTTGCGCCTATTTGTATTATTTTAGTTTCTTTTGTACAATTTGGAAATTAGTATGGCGTTCATAATCACTGAGCTAGTATTTAAGGGGCCAGCTGAAGGACGCCTCCGGGTGCGGGAATTTCTCTCTACATTGAAGACCTGTAGGTGACCTTCTGTTGTTGTTTTTTCTATGGTCGGGTTGTTGTCTCTTTGACACATTCCCCATTTCCATTCTCAATTTTATTGTCACATTTTTGGGAGAAACAACTATACAGAATTCATTTTTGTCAGCAGCTTGACAGTATGAGTTTTAACTTGTGACCAATGTATGGATCTGTCAGATACCTAATTCCTGTTACCCCTTAAATAGAAATTATAAGTGGCGATATGAGGAGCCCTACAACACTTGTATTCTTGTTTTGGGGTAAAGATTGCATGAAATGCATTCAAAACCCTATTTTACTGACTTGATTTCTAAACTTTCCAAGGCTTATCACTACCTTTTTGATACACAAGATTTAGTGCATTGATCATAACATTCTATACATCCTATCCATGAACATTTACAGTAATTTATCATGTTTATCAATGTAAATATTTGCTCAGATATTTAAGTCACAAACCAATGTTACAACCGTCAAGAAAATTACATAACTTTTGCAAGGTGCAGGAATCTTAGATCTTTCTAAAAGTATAAATGATGTCTTTGTTAAAGTCATCTTTAAAAATTTGAGTTATCTTCCATTGTCCAGAATTGTAGTTGAATGCTTTTATTAACAATGCAATATTTAATTTTGCTTCCTGCTGATGAATTAACTCAATCTTTCGAATTCCCCTTCAGTGTTTACACAAGCACTTTGATTACTTTTATGTGCACACAGTAGGCACTAGGAGGATTAAGTGTCACCTCTGTCTGTCTGTTTTGCTGCATTAGGTGGTACCTAACATTACAGGGAGATAACTATGTAAAGTCAGCTAAACGTTTTAATTACATTGTGTTGTAAAAGGAATATTAAGCTTCTCAATGATCACAATTGGTGTTTGTCAAATTGCTATATAACCAGTGTAATTTTTCTGACAAAACGCTTGGTTCAAAAAAAATTATTTTTTTGTCAAAGGGTCAAAGTAAATACTTTGTCAAAATTTTATGAAAATTAAACGAGCCAAATTAATTTTAGTGAAAGTGTTGGGTACCACCTTAAATTTGTCCATCAGTCCCATTTTTGTTTGTTTGGAGCTTCGTCAGTGGCATTCCTGTTTTTAGCCACATTGTTCTTTTATTTACTTAAATATTTTCTCTATTGTAGCATATCGTTCAGATAAAGACAGAAATGAAAGAAAATCAGACAAATTATCTAGTCAACATAGAAGTAGAAGTAGAGACCCAAATCGGAGAGATGATAGGGGGAGGGAAGAAAGATCTCGTCATAAACATAAGTCACCTCAACTGTCTCAACAGAAAGGTAACTGACAGTATTGGGTTAAAAAAATGTATTCAAGGGGTACATTAACCCTACAGGGAGATAACTCTGTAATAATCAGTAGAATGTTTTAATCACATTTTATTGTTAAGAAAATATTAAGCTTCTCAATGATCAAAATTAGGGTTTGTCAAACTAATATATATATATTTATATCCAATGAGTTTTTTTCAATTATTGAGGGTTAGAGTTTATTGAAATTGTTTTATTTTTGTCAAATGGTCAAAGTTAATATTTTTTTCAAAATTTGGTGGATATTAAAAGAGCCAAAATAATTTTAATCAATGTGTTTTGTACCACCTTAAGGAAGCTGGCTTGTCATGTTTTAGATTTTTTGTCAGAATTTACGAATCCTCTGGTTTTATCCATTTGAATGCCTTGAAAAAAATTGCCCGGTGACCCCCATTTTTATATAATGATAAGCCATCTGTAAAATTTCTTATAAAATTTTAATTACTTTTTAACAGTTTTTGAGAACTTCAACTTGTCAATGATAAAGCTATGAAAATTCAAGAGAGAATAATTTCCCGCCAAAATTTCAATGGCTAATATCTCGAAAACAAGCATGGTGACCTATATATTTTTTTTGCTATTTGGATTCCTTTATTAGTCCCCTATCTTTATAAATTAGTGTTTTGAAAAGTTAATTACTTTGAAACTGAGAAGCGAACTCCCTTCTACAATAATGGTTAATTGACTAGATTATTTGCATAGTTTACGTTATTTCATGTAACAGGGGTTGAAAACTAATTATTTAGTCCCTTGAATGTGGTTTCGATAAAATAGCTGTTTCAGTCAGCTTCACATCTTTTTCTACTATAATTTATGGGATGTTATTTATTTTGCAGAAAGAAGACAACCAGAGAAGAGAGAAGTCCAAGAAGAAGAATCTCCCAAGAAAGAAACAGATTTATCATCAAAACCTGAGAAGAAAGAGACAACTGAAGAAGAAGTAGAAGAGGAGGAAGAGGCAGAAGGAGGAAGTGAAGAAGAATCAGAAGAAGAAACGGATTCAGACTCAGAGTCTGATTCTGAATCAGGTAAATGTTTCTTTTATAAAAAAAAAAATTAGAATAGGAGACAGATACAAACTTCAAATTTTATATTTACAGATTTTGAAATAAAACATGGACTTTGGATTCATGATTATTAGTTGGATACCAATTTTGATTACTTTTATGGGTATAAGTACCCCTGTGAAACACAAATTTAAATGTTCAATGGAGTAAAAAATATTCTATTTGCATATCTATGCATTCTTCGGCAAAACCATAATTTAAAATATCAACGAAAATAAATGGATCCACAGTATAAAGGAAATTCAGAATAGGAGTCTGATTTAGACTTGAATTCTTACATTTCAGGGAAATGTATATAAATTTGAACCTGAAAGTTGAAAAGTTTTAACACAAAACATTGGCAGTAATTGTGTTGTGATATATCACTAGTATCATTCCTTATCAAATCAATTATTGTATGCCATATAAGAATATAACTGCACGAGGAAGATGTTATTTTCTTAAGAGGTCTCATAAACTATTATTTGATTTAAATATATATTATATATCATAGGAAAATAATTTAATCAGGGATCTCCATGGCCTGTTTAACGATGGCACCATTGTTCAAATGTCTTGCGCCATCGTCAAATGACCTGCGCCATGGTTAAATTGTCTTCCGCCATTGTTCAAAACTATTATCGTTTTTATAGCCTGACGCCATTTTTTTAGCAATTATAATCAAATGCATGTAATTGCATAACCCTCAGGCCTTTTTTATATTATAATCCAATACAGTTCTAACGCCTGGGGGATATCCGGATTAAGATTGCTAATCACTTGTACCTCAGCTTGTACAGGTAGATCAACAAACCAGACAGGAGAATACTCTATGAAGATAGACGATTCATTTGTCGAATTATTCAACTAAGTTTCCGCAAATGCTATGATAATTTAGATTAAATAAATAAATTAATAATCCAGTTACAAGAAAACAGTTTAAGAAGTCCAACACATGCTTTTATTTTGACTTATGCAATCAGCATCCCCCTTTTTTGAGAAGTACAAAATAAGACGTAAAACAGTAATTATTATTTCATCGCAAATAACTCGAGTACTGCTGTATTGGAAAGATAATATAGAATAACTTTAAAAGTTAAAAAGTAAAAACTTTTATTTCCTGTAAAGAAATATCGTATCGTTATTCCGAATTCATTTCGTAGTTTACAATCAAATTGATACATCCACGTTTCCGGTTTCTATTCAGACTCGAAAGATGCATATTGCATAGCATCAAATTGCTAGATAAAGTCATTAAAAACCTTTTCATTTGTCAACGTTTGCTTTACAAATCTCTTCAACCTTTTACATAACCCGTACGAATCATTTTGTTGTTGCTGCAAATCAGCCATACCAGTAATGGGTTCATGACTTCTGAATTTGACAAGTGTGCGTGAAAAATAAGCTCTACATGATTTTTAACCCCAAAACAATTACAAGAAATAGCAAGAAAACTACATGGGCACCTTCATGACAGCTTTTGGTCATTCTCGACTAAAGGGGGGGGGGGGCATGAAGGCTTGGCCTTTGAAGGTTACAAACGGCAGTTATTGAAAATATTTATACTTCTTTTTACAATGAAAATTCAAATAAATATGATTTAAATAAGCAATGAATTAGCATGTTCACCAATCCTTATGTGGAGGGATGTTATCCTTTTGATCGTGCTACACTGTACGGCGTACACACGGTTTGTGATGGTGAAAGTTCCTCCATCGTTCAATTTTCATCCATGGAGATCCCTGCTAATGTTTCTTATTTTTATTATTTATTAATTTTTACATTATATATAATTATGATGTCAACTACTGTTTTCGAATAATGAATTGTGAAAGGAACAGGGCAATAATGCCCCTATTTGGCCTTAAAATTGCTGCAAATTTAAAAGTTATCATACGTATTCTTCAATTACTGAAAACTTGACTTAGATACAAGGTTTTCAGAAAAACAAATGTGACATTGTACAAGTTACCATGGCAACAAATCATGACTAAATTTGCATATTTTGTTAAATTATGTCATTTTCCTTGTTTTTCATCAAACTTTTAGTATGTTTTTGATTGAAAAAGTATGTGAGCACCCAAGAAACAAGATTATGTCAATAGTTATAATAAAGCTTCTGTTAAATTATTTTGTTGTTTCTTGGCTGCGTACGATGTTTCCACAACGGAAATAAAGATAGAAAACTGCATAAATTCTGTATTTTTCATCGTTTTTGTGAAAAAAGTACACATTATGATGTAATTGTGACGTCATCAGATAAAAATCTTGCTGTTTTTCATTTATATTTCTTGACCCTATATATTTCTTAACGCTATGTGCCAATTTGAAATAGTTATCAAACATTTTATTTTCTTGGGCCAAAACCAGGCCTTAATGCCCTACTCCTTTTTTAAAGTATTAAAAACGTTTGTGACACGTACATGAAGAATGTGAAGAACAAACATTGATTAAAAAGGTGGGCTGGGCAAAGGCTAAAATTGTATTTTTATTTGGTATAAGTTGAAAAATAGAACATAATGTGATGGTTCATATTGTAGCTTTAATATATAATATCTGTATTTTTATTAATTAAGCACCTTCTGTAAATATTCTGTGTCATATTGAATTTTTGATAATGGATGAATTATGATAACTTCATAATTTATTTATATGTTTACAGAAAGTGACAGTGATAGTGAAAGTGAAAGTGAGGCTAGCAAACAAAGTGAGAAGGAAGAAGAAGAAGAAGTTCCACATTTAGGTTGGCATATAATATCAACAAGTTATATAAATAACATTGTCAATAAAATCATTATCATATTAAAAAAAAAATTCAATGTATGAAATTCATTAAAATGATCTTTTATCATGTTTATTGTCTTAGTCCTTTACAATTTAGGAACAGATACTAAATTAAGTATGGGAACTTTAACATTTGAATTAGGTGAGGTCTTTTATTATATTCAAACATGTATAATTTAATGTACAATTTATTTCTAAAAGTGTAAGTAGAATTTCATATCCAGAAAATTGATTTGCTGATATTCAATAGCAAATTTTTCAAAATTGCATATTTTATCATGTTGAATCACTTTAATAATTGGCAATATTGTTGTTAGTCCAAAGTATTGTGGATATCAGTTGTTCTCTCTATGTACTCTGGATCCTTCCACCAATTTAAAATGGCCCTCATTAAATTGGCAAGAGTGTTGAAAGATGTAATTAGGCGAGGTTTTGGAATTTGTGTCAAATGTTCGGACTCCTTGGTATTTTTCCATACAATACAATGTAAAATATTTTGCCCCATAACACCCATTTATTTTTTTATAGAAGACTTAATAGCTCATGAAAGGTCATTTACCAAAATTTTAGAAGATTCTTGATTTTCTTTCTTTTGTTTTGAGACCCAAATAACAATGCAAATATAATGTAAAAGTCGGTATGAAAGGGTTAACGAATGGTCTGCCAGCTTATAGTATCAATTTTAAATTCTTGATATATTAATTTTCACCTAACCTCACCTAAGTACATCCTTAAACACCAACAATCATTTATCAGCAATGTGATTACTGTAAATTCAGAAATTGTTGAAATGTTTTTATTACTGCGAAAAATGAGACAGGGTTATAATCCCAATAATTTAAACTCGCATTATGAAATTTTTTAAATGAATTAAATAAGATCTTTCTCAATATTGCAAAAATTAAAATCACGTTTTATGCTTAAATGGCAAAATAGCAATAATAAATGCAAACAATAATTTCTGAATTTACAGTTATACTTGAAATTTTTCCTTCAGAAAAAGTGAAATCTAAGTTTGATGACCATTCTGATGTTGAGAGTGAGACCCACTCAGTCCACATGAGTGACCAGGAAGATGACCAGTATTATTTAGAAGCCACTCCCCCTGACTCGCCTGTAGAGTTATTGCCTGACCTACCTCCATATTTCCCAGCAATACAAGGATGTAGGAATGTAGAGGAGTTCCAATGTCTTAATAGGATTGAGGAAGGAGCATATGGTGTGGTGTATAGAGCTAAAGATAAAAAGACAGGTAATAAAGGGTACCAGTTGACCTGTTTTAAAGGGGATTTAACAAAGAGATAGGTATTAAAGGATTAGAGTTTGATTAGAAAATAGAATAAAAATGCAAAAGATAAGAAACTGTAAATGACGATCATAATACAATCCCCCATCCCAACTCAATTTGCACCCTTGCACCCCTTTTGTCCGCCTTTTGAAAATTTATGATCTATTCATGTGCAGACTCAAAACTGAGATATCGAATGATCCATAAACACATGGAAGGCTGTTAGATTAAAAGAGACTTGAAATGTGTAGCCAAAATTATGTTATGTCTAATTATACTAAAGTTATTAGTATGTAATATGTTTACAAAGAAAATAAGTTTAATTCTGTTACAGATGACATTGTTGCATTGAAGAGATTAAAGATGGAGAAAGAAAAAGAAGGTTTTCCTATCACATCACTGAGAGAAATTAACACACTACTGAAAGCTCAACATGTAAACATCGTAACAGTAAGGGTAAGTAATAGATAAAACAATTATGGAGGATTAAATTTCAGTGGTCATTCTTTAAACTATATTCGTTACAAGTACATGTTGAATTGAATGTGAACCCTGTTTTGTACTCATTTGTAGTTTGTAAGATGGGCACAATTTTTAAGTCTTTAAATTGAAAAATATTTTTATAATATTTCTACATAGTTTTCTGTCAGCCTATTTTTTAGGCCCCATCTAGGATAGTAGAGAGGCATTATGTTTTCTGGTCTATACGTCCATTTGTCTGTCTGTTCGTTCGTCCGTCCTTTGTCTGTTTGTCCTGCTTTAGGTTAAAGTTTTTGGACAAGGTAGTTTTTGATGAAGTTGAAGTCCAATCAACTTTAAACTTATTACACATGTTACCCATGATATGATCTTTCTAATTTTAATGCCAAACTAAAGTTTTGACCCAAATTTCACAGTCCACTGAACATAGAAAATGATAGTGCAAAGTTCAGGTTAAAGTTTTTGGTCAAGGTAGTTTTTGATGAAGTTGAAGTCCAGTCAACTTGAAACTTAGTATACATGTTCCCTATGATATGATCTTTCTAATTTAAATACCAAATAAGAGTTTTTACCCAAATTTCACAGTCAACTAAACACAGAAAATGATAGTGCGAGTGGGGCATCCGTGTACTATGGACACCTTCTTGTTTATGATTTATATTCACGTTATTTTTCTGTTCTTGAAATTCATTGAAATATAATGAAAATAAGTTGGTGTATTATGCTCTTCAAAGTTTTTTGCTGATTGAATCATTCCTTTTTGATTGCTTAGCTTAGTGAGCCAGAAATCTATGAGACATTTTTTTTTTTTAACTTTAAAAACAACCTTTATTTAGTGAATAACTTATTAATCAAAATCCCATTTAGGGTAATTTTGAGTAGCAGAAAGAAAGAAAATATGAACTTAACAAAATGTTGATATGATTTATTGAATGTGATTTACATATTTTATCTTTTTATCAGAAGAAAGTAGTATTTTTTCAATTATTGCAGCACTTTTCCAACTATTGCAGTTAATGAGCATGTGATATTAAAGGTTTGTTCAAAATTGAGATGATTTTGTTCTCAATTCATTATTTTAAAATTCAGGAGATTGTAGTGGGTAGTAATATGGACAAGATTTATATAGTGATGGACTACGTAGAACATGATCTGAAGAGTTTAATGGAGACAATGAAACAACCTTTCTTAGTTGGTTAGTATCTCGAAATAGACCTGATATTTATCAAGTAAAACAAACATACATTGTACATTAGACTTATATAACTTCTGAACTTACTGATACATAGACTCAGACTTCTCTTGAACTGAATTTTAATGTGCGTATTGTTATGCGTTTACTTTTCTGCATTGGCTAGAGGTATAGGGGGAGGGTTGAGATCTCACAAACATGTTTAATCCCGCCGCATTTTTGCGCCTGTCCCAAGTCAGGAGCCTCTGGCCTTTGTTAGTCTTGTATCATTTTAACTTTTAGTTTCTTGTGTACAATTTGGAGTTTAGTATGGTGTTCATTAGCACTGAACCAGTATATATTTGCTTAGGGGCCAGCTGAAGGACGCCTTTCGGGTGCAAAATTTCTTGTTGCATTGAAGACCTGTTGGTGACCTTCTGCTGTTGTCTGCTCTATGGTCGGGTTGTTGTCTCTTTGGCATATTCCCCATTTCCATTCTCAATTTTATTGTAAGATGAATTCTACGGCAACAGTGTTTATATGTAAGTTCATTTTAATTTGATAACATTACCAATTTCAATAAAATTGAGAATGGAAATGGGGAATTTCTCAAAGAGACAACAGCCCGACCATAGAACAGACAATAGACCTAGTATTTATTTAGTAAAACAAACATATAACATAAGATTTACACGAACCTATCTTCTGAATTTATACTAATGCATACATTGTAAGATGAGTTAGTTGTTATTAATTTCAATGGCAATGAAGATGCACTTATATTAGATCATGCAATGAAATATCCATGAAAAAAAAATGTCCCTCCTAAAAAAATTGATACACATGAAAATAAATGAAACCACAGTTCATTGATTAAAAGTTTGATTACATTCTTAATTTCAACAACTCTCAACTAGTTATTTTGTAATAAGCAATTAAACAGGCTACTTGTTTCTGCATCTGCACGCTTGTGTTACAGGTAAATCAGAGAACCTTAAAGTATGTTATCATTATGAAGTTAAATTTTTAAAGTGTGCATATATCTGTGTATAAAAGTGTGCATATATCTGTGTATAAAAGTGTGCATATATCTGTGTATAAAAGTGTGCATATATCTATGTATAATCATGGTCATTTAAGTGTTTGTTTTTTTCCAGGTGAGGTTAAAACATTACTGAAGCAGTTGTTGCTAGGTGTTGCTCATCTCCATGACAACTGGATAATACACAGAGATTTGAAAACATCCAATTTATTACTGAGTCACAAGGGCGTACTTAAAGTGAGTGAATATTATTTAAATCAATTTGTTTGATAGATATAACTGTCTGTTCAATTTTCAATGAATTTAATAAACAACCTTCTAAAATATATAAAGTTATATTATTGCATAGTTTTATCATGTTTAATTAAATGTTATAATGTTCATATTAACTAAATACAACTTTTTTATTTATGTTAATAATTAACTCATTATAGATACCAGGATTAAAATTGTGTATGCCAGACATGCATTTCGTCTACCAAAAAACTCATCAGTGACGCTTGATAAAAAGTTTTAAAAATATAGATTGTGATATCAGAAAACCAATATTACCTAGCTTGGTAAATATATATATGTATTAAAATACAAATTAATGTGGTATTAAAGTATTTATAAATCTATTTGTGTTTCAGATAGGAGATTTTGGTTTAGCAAGAGAGTATGGAGAACCATTAAAACATTACACCCCTGTTGTGGTAACACTGTGGTATAGAGCTCCTGAACTCTTACTTGGGATTAAGGTAAATTCAAATAAGACAGTACACCCTAATTTAAGCACCTCATGTGATTTCATCTTAAATTTTATATCTATCACTTAAAATTCATTGTTATTATAATATGATTTTTGTTTCGCATTTCATTTATTTTCGCTACTTTTTAGCTCACCTGGCCCAAAGGGCCAAGTGAGCTTTTCTCATCACTTGGCGTCGTCGTCGTCCAGCGTCGTTAGCTTTTACAAAAATCTTCTTCTCTGAAACTACTGGGCCAAATTAATCCAAACTTGGCCACAATCATCTTTGGGGTATCCAGTTTAAAAAATGTGTGGCGTGACCCGGTCAACCAACCAAGATGGCTGCCACGGCTAAAAATAGAACATAGGGGTAAAATGCAGTTTTTGGCTAATAACTCAAAAACCAAAGCATTTAGAGGAAATCTGACATGGGGGGTAAAATGTTTATCAGGTCAAGATTTATTTGCCCTGAAATTTTCAGATGAATCGGAAAACCCGTTGTTGGGTTGCTGCCCCTAAATTGGTAATTTTAAGGAAATTTTACTGTTTTTGGTTTATTATCTTGAATATTATTATATATAGAGATAAACTGTAAACAGCAATAATGTTCAGCAAAGTTTGATTTACAAATAAGTCAACATGACCGAAATGGTCAGTTTACCCCTTTAGGAGTTATTGCCCTTTATAGTCAATTTTTAACCATTTTTCATAAATCTAAGTAATCTTTTACAAAAATCTTCTCCTCTGTAACTACTGGGCCAAATTAATCCAAACTTGGCCACAATCATCTTTGGGGTATCTAGTTTAAAAAATATGTGGCTTGACCCGGTCAACCAACCAAGATGGCCGCCACGGCTAAAAATAGAACATAGGGGTAAAATGCAGTTTTTGGCTTATAACTCAAAAACCAAAACATTTAGAGGAAATCTGACATGGGGGGTAAAATATTTATCAGGTCAAGATCTATCTGCCCTGAAATTTTCAGATGAATCGGACAACCCGTTGTTGGGTTGCTGCCCCTAAATTGGTAATTTTATGGAAATTTTACTGTTTTTGGTTATTATCTTGAATATTATTATAGATAGAGATAAACTGTAAACAGCAATAATGTTCAGCAAAGTAAGATTTACAAATAAGTCAACATGACCGGAATGGTCAGTTGACCCCTTTAGGAGTTATTGCCCTTTATAGTCAATTTTTAACCATTTTTCGTAAATCTTAGTAATCTTTTACAAAAATCTTCTCCTCTGAAACTACTGGGCCAAATTAATCCAAACTTGGCCACAATCATCTTTTGGGTATCTAGATTAAAAATGTGTCCTATGACCCAGCCATCCAACCAAGATGGCCGCCATGGCTAAAAATAGAACATAGGGGTAAAATGCAGTTTTTGGCTTATAACTCAAAAACCAAAGCATTTAGAGCAAATCTGACTTCGGGGTAAAATTGTTTATCAGGTCAAGATCTATCTGCCCTGAAATTTTCAGATGAATGGGACAACCCTTTGTTGGGTTGCTGCCCCTGAATTGGTAATTTTAAGGAAATTTTTCCGTTTTTGGTTATTATCTTGAATATTATTATAGATAAAGATAAACTGTAAACAGCAATAATGTTTCAACAAAGTAATATTTACAAATAAGTCAACATGACTGAAATGGTCAATTGACCCCCTAAGGAGTTATTGCCCTTTATAGTCAATTTTTAACAATTTTCATAAAATTTGTAAATTTTCACTAACATTTTCCACTGAAACTACTGGGCCAAGTTTATTATAGATAGAGATAATTGTAAGCAGCAAGAATGTTTAGTAAAGTAAGATCTACAAACACATCACCATCACCATAACACAATTTTGTCATGAATCCATCTTTTGCTATGTTTAATATTCACAGACACCAAGGTGAGCGACACAGGCTCTTTAGAGCCTCTAGTTTAAGTATAAAATTCTGCGGTAAATATGAATCATCCTGAAAATGTTAAACTTTGATAATTCCTAATAAATATATATCAAGAAATTTAGAAAAGCACAATATTAAATCTCTGTAAACCATCTTATAGGGCTAACTTCAAAAAAGGTTTCAGGAATATAAAGTTGGTTTTTCTCTTTGGCATTCATATATATCTATTGTATAATTTATTTTTTAGGAATATTCCACACCTATAGATATGTGGTCAGTAGGGTGTATATTTGATATCATTTATTTTTAGGAAAATTCCACACCTATAGATATGTGGTCATAGGGTGTATATTTGATATCATTTATTTTTAGGAAAATTCCACACCTATAGATATGTGGTCAGTAGGGTGTATATTTGATACATGTATCTTTATTTTTTAGGAATATTCCACACCTATAGATATGTGGTCAGTAGGATGTATATTTGCAGAATTTTTAATGATGAAAGCTTTATGGTCTGGAAAATCAGATATTGACCAACTCAATAGAATATTTAAGGTAAGTTTTAGATAGATATGAAGTATGCGTGTTAATGTTTTTTTTACCAAATAATTGCCTTTGTATACGAAAAAAATATATCACAATTTGTTCATTGAATGTTAAAACATTGACTGAATAAGCATTTGTAGTCTGACATTTTTTTTCCTTGAAAGATGAAGTCATGCATTGACAAATAAGAAATTTGTGATTCTCAAAAGGCACTTTTAAACTTTTTGCACAAAATGCACCTAACAACATTGTTTCAGACAGAAAACAGTACCTGCTAGCTTATAAAACCGCTACATGTCCTTTATAATTATATACTCACAATTCTGGGTGAACAACTTAATCAAAACTGCCTTAAAATGATATTAATAAAAAATGTCCTATAATCATCTGATAAAAAGCAGAAAACTGCTGAAATATTACACAACTCTTTAATAGCACTATCCAATATGCATTAAATGTGCTTTAGTTAGCACTTTTAAAAAACTATCAGAAAAATATTTGTGTGGTCAAAAATTGGCCAGAAGAGCTGAAGACCTAAAGCAATAGATTTAAATTCCGTCACATTTTACATAATGCCTTTTTTCAGGATTTAGGGACACCTAGTGAAAAGATATGGCCAGGCTACAATGAACTTCCTGCGATAAAGAAGTTGTCATTTGGAAGTTTTGCTGACCATCCGTATAATACACTAAGACAGAAATTTGGATCTTACCTGTCTGATGCTGGTTTTAATTTACTCAATAGGTCAGTATACTTCTACATTTTACACTGTTGTATTGTTAATGGCTATACCAAAAAAAGATACAATTTTTATACAAAGCAATAAATCTGTGGAAGTTCTCATACTGATTATTCAAAACAGGTAATATTGCAGGGGTATTTAAACTGATCATTAAATTTTGTAAAATAAGGAATATTTTTTATTTTCTAATTAGAAAAAAAGAAAATACAGATTAGTGGTGTAGTTTGAATGGCACATTGTCAAACAAAGCACTTTCAGGTTGCACTTATATCGTTACAATTATGAAATTAGAAACTTCTGCATCATTATGGTGAAGTTTGGTTCCACAAATTGATGAGCAATGATATAAATCACCCAAGCACTATAAAAAAAAATACTGTCACTTGACTGTAGATTCATTTATTGGGAACCAATTTTCATGGATTGCTGTAAACTTGTCTTTTTCTGGATATATGACTTCCATGGATTTGCCAAAGTCTCCATACAACCTGATATAAAATTTGTAACTTGTTGAACATTTAAATTCATGGTTCACCCTGGACCCACAAAAACCATGAAATTTGGTATCCAAAAAATATTATAATGAATCCAGATTCAGATATAAGCCAGGGCTTTGTGTTAGAGACTGTACTTTGACCTATAATGGTTTACTTTTTTTATAAATTGTGACTTGGATGAAGAGTTGTCTCATTTGCACTCATACCACATCTTCTTATATCTATAAACAATGAATTAAAATTTATATCAATCCATTTCAGATTTCTGACATACAGTCCAACAAAACGAATTACAGCAGAAGAGGCGATGAAGGTGGAATACTTCAAAGAATCCCCAGATCCTATAGACCCTTCAATGTTCCCAACGTGGCCTGCTAAGAGTGAACAACCAAGGAAACATCAAAACTCACCTAAACCGCCATCTGGTGGCAAAGCTTACAACAAATTATTGGTAATTAAATACTTTGTTCTTACTGTAACAAGTCTAGATATAAGTTTTTATTATATTTTGAAATGTTTGTTGAATTAAGTGCTAGAGGATATCCTTAACTTGCAGTGAAGTGCAAGATGAAAAACAATAACAATAGTTTAAACATATAGTCGACTCTCGTTTTCTCAAAGTCAGCCAGACCAGAGAAATATTTCGAGATACACCTAGTTCGACTCAAACGAAAACAAAAGTTTGACAGACCAAGGGACACAACTCTTGCTTAGCTTGGTAAAGCTAAAATAAATCTGGATGAATTTGGGAAGGGGATCGATATTCTGGTATCAAATCGATGTATTTGTATGTCATGGTCTTTCATTATTGTAATAACATTATTATTACTTATTCAATTGTTTCAGGTACAATTTTTTCCTATGGCTTTTATCCAAGAGAGTAATTTCCAATCGATCTTAGCGTTATTTAGGTCATTTAAAGTTGACAAAATTGTTTATTCTTGGATACAAGAGATTTTAGAAAATTTAGATTTCTCTTCATTTTGTTTCATCTCACTCTTTTTTTTCAAAAGAAAATACAACAAGATTAAAGACACCAATTGAGTAGTTTTTAGGTGATCATCAACAGAAGTCTTAATCCTCACTTTATACACATCCAAGCTCATTAGTGTAAATCACAATTAATTGTTTTTGTAAATATTTTAAATACTTTTTCATGAACATTAGCAATGTATCACTAATTATTTATAAACATTCTATAAAAGATAATCTTAGGTAAACACTCATGGAAATAGCATGTCATAAATCAGTACAGCGGTCAGTAACCGGAAATTGCATGTGTATTGTCAGATTAACTCTTCAATCCATTTAAATCCCGGAGGTCATGTTTTGACATATTTGTTTTAGTTCGAGATAAATAATGAATTTTGAATGGTTTTGTTAACCTTGGGACCGTAACATACATTTATATGGAACAAAGTTCAGGACCACATAAAAACTTTGACTCATCCGAAATTTCGAGTCAACCGAGTTCGAGACAACGAGAGTTAACTGTATTTATTTATAGTAGATTGGGAAACAAGTAATTGAAACTTATGTGAATCCTTTTCCACTTTGCTGATGCAAGTGCTGTCGTGGAGTAACAACAATAAAAGTACTGTTTCTTTGATTTGGGTAGTGTCTCTTGGAATTTTGTTATGAATAAATACACTATAACCCTCTTTGTAGATTAATAAGTAAATTCAGAAATATTTTCATTTTTCTATTATTGCAGTTTATTAAACTTGACAAAATTTGAGATCAATTTTTTTGATTTCAGGAAATTCTGCATACAAATAGTGCTATTGAAATTTGACACGTTAGATTTTAGTTTTGCGAAGCTCATCTTTGAAAAAAAAACAATTGCACAACTTTATGAAATTAGAATTTTAATTTTAAGTATATAATAAAGCGTGAGGAATTATGTCATTTCCCCTAAAATTGCACAATTTCAACAGACAACTTTCGATTTTGATGCATTTCCATCAAAATCTTTGGTTTAAGTGAATATCATTTGTGCATTTAAGAGCATCTTCACTTTTGGTTCCAAGTTGTTGGAAAAATATGAGGTTATATTGCACAAATTATTTGCCAAATTGAATTCTTATAATTGACAATGAGCACTGCTGTTTTAAGTACCAACTGTTCAAACATTATTTCTAGTTCATCCTTCACAATGACAAACACTAGGACACCTGATGAATGTTAATAGTGTAGGGATACAAGTGATCCACTCTCCCCTCTATCTGCAGGTGAATGACGTCATAATAAAGGCCAACATAATTGATGATTTTTTCCGGTGAAGACACAACTTAAAAGTAGTCTATAATTAAACAAGGTGTTTTGTGAGGACAACAGATTCAAATATTTTGTTTGTATTTTTTTCAGGGTGATGATGATGACAATATAGGATTCCATTTAACCAATGCTTCTAGCGGTGTGTCAGCAGTCGGACCTGGATTTGCTCTCAAATTCTGAAGACACAGATCACATATATCATTAGAAAATTATATAAGACATTCTTAAGAAGTTCTCTAGTGACCAGCAATTTAAAAAAACTCTTGACACAGTGCTTGTTTTTGATGCTAAATATTTTAGATCATGAAATAACAATTAGTGTAATAATGATTCTTCAAATAATTTATGAACTGTTGGAACAAATTGGATTTCTTAAAACCTGAGTTGTGTTCGAATTGCTTTTAAAAATTGAAGTCTCTGCATTGTATATAAAAATCATATTTAATAAAAAATGAAAATAATTTTTAAATGGATCATACATTATTTACAAATGATTTATATCAGGTAGTCAGTGTTCCAGCTAGCATGAAATGGAGGGGCGCCGCGCCCCACCCCAAAATTTTGCGCTCCTCTGCCCTTTTTAAGTGCCCCTGCGCCCCTCTGTGCCTTTTTGAAAAATAGTTTAAAAAACGATCTTTTTTCCTCATATCGTCGCCATTTTGTTGAGTTCTTTATACACACACTTCATTAAGACAACATATTAAAATTGTTGACACTTGTTACCTGTATATAATCACCTATTTGATTAGGGTCAATTACATAATCAGATGAAATTTACGACCCTGTCTAATCCCTTTGCCCTGAAGCACCAAACATCGAAGTTAAACGAATTGATTATTTAACACCTGACGATGCAAAATAGAATTTATAAAATAAATGTGAACGGTGTTCATTTCTATTGTATTTGTTATTTATAAAATAACGTTCATTTAAAAAAAATCATTCCAATAGGTCAACACGCAAAATGCCAACGAAAAAAAGAAAAATTGACCAACTCGGATGTGACAAGAAGAAAATATCAAAGACTTGCCAGTCTATTACATCTTTTTTCCAGAATAATGACCATCAAAAGTAAAAAAATAATTTAATTCTTTACCTTTATGAAAAATCGAGAAGAAGAAAGGTTTCTGTCAAATATCGCAATTGTTCTTCTATTGTAAATTCCGCCGATTACGGAGCACTCAAAAGTCCGATTTTTATATCATTTTTTCTTAAATTGAAATCCGTTTTGACTAACTTCAGTATTTATTTTATTAAATACGCTCAACATTAAGTAAACGGAGATGCTTGTTGAATTGATAATAAACTTACAAAATTGAATCAATTTTTTATTGTGCCGATTACGGAGCTCTCGAAAGTCCGATTTTTGTATCAATTTTCTTATTGAAATCACAGGCACTTGTTTCTATCCATTGGAAGACCCCCTATCAACGTATATTTCCGTAAATATACGTTGATAGGGGGTCTTCCAATGAATAGAAACAAGTGCCTGTGATTGAAATCCGTTTTGACAAACTTATTGATTTTATTAGATACGCTCAACATGAAATATACGGAGATGCTTGTTGAATTGAACAGACAACAGTGAAACAATGTATGGTTATACAGAGATAGAAGCTCTTGCAAATACATTTGACATGGACCCTGAAACTCTCCTTATTCAATAACAGGACTTTATAGCTCTTGTGTCATCAGCAGAACTTACAGATCGTTCCTTATCTAGTCTGCTTGAGCTATTTCATTCACCTTGTCATTAGGATAAAAAAAAAACTATTATCTATGTACCCTCTTGTTGCAAAACTATTCAGTGTTGCAATATGAAATTTACAACCACTCAGTACAGCAGAGCTGTGGAGAAAATATTCTCTCAGGTCAAATTGATAAAGACAAGTCACAGGGCAAACTTGAAAACACAGACATTAACAAAAATATTAACTGTAAAATTAAACTGTGATGAAACTAAATTTGAAAAAAATTTTGATCAATGTGTGACACCCTTCTTCAAAAAGAAAAACAGAAGATTTGTCATTGTTGTTTAATATCTATTTGCATTTGAACTCTTCTTTGAAAAAATCTGTAGTTCTGAAAGAGAAATGAATATAGTAATGTCTATTATTGCTATCAGTTTGATTTTAACTTATATGTTCTAAATAAATGATTTTTGTCGAGCCTGCAACTTTTGTTGCAGAAAGCTCGACATAGGGATAGTGATCCGGCGGCGGCGGCGGTGTTAGCTCACTTCTTAAAAGCTTTATATTTTAGAAGGTGGAAGACCTGGATGCTTCATATTTTGTATATAGATGCCTCATGTTACGAAGTTTCCGTCAGTCACATGTCCAATGTCCTTGACCTCATTTTCATGGTTCAGTGACCACTTGAAAACAAAGTTCAGATTTTTTGTAATGTTGAATTCTCTCTTATTATAAGTAATAGGATAACTATATTTGGTATGTGCGTACCTTGCAAGGTCCTCATGCCCGTCAGACAGTTTTCACTTGACCTCGACCTCATTTCATGGCTCAGTGAACAAGGTTAAGTTTTGGTGGTCAAGTCCATATCTCAGATACTATAAGCAATAGGGCTAGTATATTTGGTGTATGAAAGGACTGTAAGGTGTACATGTCCAACTGGCAGGTGTCATCTGACCTTGACCTCATTTTCATGGTTCTGTGGTTATAGTTAAGTTTTTGTGTTTTGGTCTGTTTTTCTCATACTTTTATGATGCAATAGGTCTACTATATTTGTTGTATGGAATGATTGTAAGGTGAACATGTCTAGCGGACAGATGTCATCTGACCTTGACCTTATTTTCACGGTTCATTGCTCAGTGTTAAGTTTTTTATACGACTGCAAAATTTGAAAAAATTTTCATCGTATATTGCTATCACGTTGGCGTCGTCGTCGTCGTCCGAATACTTTTAGTTTTCGCACTCTAACTTTAGTAAAAGTGAATGGAAATCTATGAAATTTTAACACAAGGTTTATGACCACAAAAGGAAGGTTGGTATTGATTTTGGGAGTTTTGGTCCCAACATTTTAGGAATATGGGGCCAAAAAGGGCCCAAATAAGCATTTTCTTGGTTTTCGCACTATAACTTAAGTTTAAGTTAATAGAAATCTATGAAATTTTGACACAAGGTTTATGACCACAAAAGAACGGTTGGGATTGATTTTGGGAGTTTTGGTTTCAACAGTTTAGGAATTGGGGGCCAAAAAAGGGCCCAAATAAGCATTATTCTTGGTTTTCGCACAATAACTTTAGTTTAAGTTAATAGAAATCAATGAAATTTAAACACAATGTTAATGACTACAAAAGGAAGGTTGGTATTGATTTTGGGAGTTTAGGTCCCAACAGTTTAGGAATTAGGGGCCAAAAAGGGACCCAAATAAGCATTTTTCTTGGTTTTCGCACCATAACGTTAGTATAAGTAAATAGAAATCTATGAAATTTAAACACAAGGTTTATGACTATAAAAGGAAGGTTGTTATTGATTTTGGGAGTTTTGGTCCCAACATAATAAGGGGCCCAAAGGGTCCAAAATTAAACTTTGTTTGATTTCATCAAAATTGAATAATTGGGGTTCTTTGATATGCCGAATCTAACTGTCATGACTGTGTATGTAGATTCTTAACTTTTGGTCCCGTTTTCAAATTGGTCTACATTAAGGTCCAAAGGGTCCAAAATTAAACTTAGTTTGATTTTGACAAAAAATGAATCAGTTAGGTTCTTTGATATGCTGAATCTAAAAATGTACTTAGATTCTTGATTATTGGCCCAGTTTTCAAGTTGGTCCAAATCGGGGTCCAAAATTAAACTTTGTTTGATTTCATCAAAAATTGAATAAATGGGGTTCTTTGATATACCAAATCTAACTGTGTATGTAGATTCTTCATTTTTGGTCCTGTTTTCAAATTGGTCTACACTAAAGTCCAAAGGGTCCAAAATTAAACTTAGTCTGATTTTAACAAAAATTGAAATCTTGGGGTTCTTTAATATGCTGAATCCAAAAATGTACTTAGATTTTTTATTATGGGCCCAGTTTTCAAGTTGGTCCAAATCAGGATCTAAAATTATTATATTAAGTATTGTGCAATAGCAAGTCTTTTCAATTGCACAGTATTGCGCAATGGCAAGAAATATCTAATTGCACAATATTGTGAAATAGCAATTTTTTTTTTAATTAGAGTTATCTTTCTTTGTCCAGAATAGTAAGCAAGAAATATCTAATTGCAAAATATTGTGCAATAGCAAGATTTTTTTTTAATTGGAGTTATCTTTCTTTGTCCAGAATCAACTTAAATCTTTGTTATATACAATATACAATGTATGTTCACTTTTTACTACCAACTGATAAATTAAAATAATCTTTACCATTCAGTGATAACAAGCAGTTTTTTTACATCTTAATATTTTATGATGTATTTAAATGAGTAGTTATTGTTGCAAACTCCATTAGAAATTTTAATTGAGATTAGTTTTGGAATAAGGGAAAGGGTGATGTGATTAAAAAAATTGGGTTCAATTTTTCTCATTTGAAATTTCATAAATAAAAAAGAAAATTTCTTCAAACATTTTTTTGAGAGGATTAATATTCAACAGCATAGTGAATTGCTCTAAGAGAAAACAAAAATTTTAAGTTCATTAGAACACATTCATTCTGTGTCAGATTCCTATGCTGTGTCAACTATTTAATCACAATCCAAATTTAGAGCTGAATCCAGCTTGAATGTTGTGTCCATACTTGCCCCAACCGTTCAGGGTTCAACCTCTGCGGTCGTATAAAGCTACGCCCTGCGGAGCATCTGGTTGTGTTTTGATCTATTTTTCTTAAACTATAAGTATTAGGTCAACTATATTTGTTTTATGGAAGCATTGTTAGCTGTACATGTCAGCCTGGCATGGTTCATCTACCTTGACCTCATTTTCATGGTTCAATGGTCTTTGTTTAGTTATCTTGGTTAATGTAATGTTTATGTGACAGTTGTAATAAAGCTTTATAATTAGGACTATCAACATAATATCAATGATAAGAAAAGAAGGCGAGACATTCCAGTGTGTGCACTCTTGTTAAACTTGTATATAATAGCTATTTAACTTAGCTACATGCTTGTTAAAAATATGTCTTTATGTGGTAATATTAAGTATTTGATTTTTTTCAGTGAGAGCGCGCTTAAGTGCCCTTTTCAAAAACGCGCCCCTCTATTTTCATATCCTAGCTGTACCACTGGGTAGTGATAGTGATGACACTGTGACCAGTTTTGTTTCATATAGGGCAACAACTAAATTATTGATGTCATGGTGGAAATTTGAAAATGAGGCTAAAGAGTATAGACCCAATTTTATACTCCAATTTGATAAATATAAAGTGATGTGGTATGATTGCGGAAAAGACAATTACCAGTATCCAAGTTTTCTAAATGAATTGGATGAAGGCAAAAGTGGGCCATACAGTTGACCGTTATGGAATAACCGTTTCACAAATGATATCGGATATGTTCCTTACATCGTAACTACAGTCCCCTTCCCTTTCATGAAAGTGACCTACCGAATTAGACTATTTACCGCATTTGTTATCACATAAGCAACACGACGGGTGCCACATGTGGAGCAGGATCTGCTTACCCTTCCGGAGCACCTGAGATCACCCCTAGTTTTTTTGGGGGGTTCATGTTGTTTATTCTTTAGTTTTCTATGTTGTGTCATGTGTGCTGTTTTTTGTTTGTCTTTTTCATTTTAAGCAATGGCGTTGTCAGTTTGTTTTAGATTTATGAGTTTGACTGTCCCTTTGGTATCTTTCGTCCCTCTTTTCTATAAGTTCATATTGGAAAAGAAAGCAAAATATGATTTTCCAAAGGTTTTAACCCTGTATGGAATCATTGCTGTCATGTACAAGGCTTTCAATATGTTTTAAAGTAATTGAGGTGACCAGATACTTATTTATTACACACATATGTATTTTGAAGTAAAATGCAAATATCAGAAACTGTCAGTTGAAATCCTTTGCCTGCCCTTCTTGGTAGCTGTGCAGTCTGATCAACACCAAGTATCCCACAAATCTCTTCTACTCCATCTAAAGCTAATTATCGGCACAAGTCTGATATCAGACAGGTACTGAGAGAGATCAATAAAGAAAACTTTGAATAGAGAAATCTAGAATTTTTGAAACTGCTTAGAGATAAACTGAGATTGGATAGATCAGGCCTTGCGGTCATAAAAATTTTTGTACTCAGACTCAAGAATCAACCAATCAAAATACTGGATTTTGTGTTTCGAGCATGATTTTTGTGCTTCGAGCACTGAGCAAAGTTTTATGACTTCAACCCCAGGTGTGTAGTATGAGTGGAGAAGAATATTGAAAGATAAGACTGCATTTGCAGCATTAAGTTTTATTCCAATTATAATAAAATGAGATTTATTGGTTCAAAGGACCTTAAATACATACTACATGTACTTTATCCCTTCAAAAGGTGAGATTTAATTGGTCAATAGATCAAAACATGCAAGATTTTTTGGTGTCTGATACTTCCAATGAAGTTAGAGCTATTAGCTTAAAAAAAATAGAAATTGACCACTCTGAAACAAGAATTAGCCCTCCAGAGACAAATTGAAAGCATATTCAGGACAAGCACATGTTAATAGATATAGAAAGATGTGGTGTGAGTGCCAATGAGACAACCCTCCATCCAAATAACAATTTAAAAAAAAAAAAAAAAAATAACTATTATAGGTCAATGTACAGCCTTCAACACAGAGCCTTGGCTCACACCGAACAACAAGCTATTAATATATGAATATGAATCCTGCTTTAAACCAGACTAACATGCTGAGATGTGTTTTTGTTGAGCCTTTGACTTTTGACGAAAAAGTGAGGCATAGCGATCCTTCATTCGTCATAGTGGTTGTCATCCACAAATATTCATTCTGTAGCTAAAGTTTTGAAACTATCCTGGATTTCTACCAAATTTGGACAGAAGCTTGTTTATGATCATAAGAAAGTATTAAGACATGTAAGAAGTAAATTTTGCAAAAAAAAATCCTGTTTTTCCGTATTTTTCTAATAAATGGATAGAAAACATTACGTTTACTCTGTGGTTAAAAGTTATTAAATCTTAATAACTTTCTTTAACTATCCTGGATTTCTGCCAAACTTGGACAGAAGCTTGTTTATGATCAAAAGCTAGTATCTACAGGGAATTTTGTTAAAATTTTGTACCTGTTTATCAGTATTTTACTTATAAATGTACTTAGTTTTTCTTCCAGTGAACATTACATACAGTCTGCAGTTAAAAGTGTTTGAATCATTTATGAAATTCAAAAACTATCCTGGATTTTTATCAAACATGTACAGAAGCTTCTTGCAATGAAAAGATAGTATAGAGAGGATTATTTAATTTATTTTTTTCCTCATTTTTGTTGAGCATGCGATTTAAAACAGCAAAAGTAGGCAAAGCACTGGGTTCCTTGGAACCCTGCTACATTTAGTCGAGGGTGGTATGGTAGATATCATGAATTAATTGCAGCAACAGTTATCTCCTATTGGCTTGCTGTAAGACATGAGTTACCTTATTGAAGGTTCCTTGCACCTTGACAATGGCAACATGTGGAGCAGGATATCTTTACCTTGATATCACCCCTAGTTTTGGGTTAAGATAGATGTTACTCAGTCTCAAGTTTTTTACGATGAACTATGTACTGTGTACTGTGTACTGTTTGTTTCATTTTTTAAATTTTTTGCCATTTTCAAATGAAGGGGGATAGGAGGGGTCCTGATCCCGAAATCCTGGACTTAAAAAAACAAAATCCAGAGGTCTGAATTTAAATAAAGTAAATCCCGAAATCAGAAAAAAAGGATTCCCGGATCAATCCCGAAATCCCGAGCTTAAAAATACTTGATCCAGGAGTCCCCAAAAAAGGTCCTTTCCCCCCTCTCAAATGTCCCCTTGGTTTCTTTCACCTCTCTTTTGTGTGATTTAATTCAAATTGTTTCATGTGAATCTACCACCATATTCTATTGTTTTTTCATTTTTTTTTTTATTAAACTTGATATATCTTGAATGCATGTTTATTCATTTGCATTCTCTCAATAAAATAATGAAGAACTAAATAGCAATTTAAAAAGATTTATTTAACAATCTTCTCATCACAGATATTCTTAAATAAATAATATATTTAAAATAGACTTTAAAAGGAAGATTCTCTCTGGTGCACTATTGGTCTTGTATACATGCATTCTTAAAATTAATAAAATTAACCTTAAATCTTACATGTTTCTAAAAAAGTCTATTTGCATATTCAATTACTGATTTGATTCTAATACATACTTTTAGCACAAGTTGTTTCCCTTTGCAAATTGTTGACTGGTTTTACACTTCAGGATGTACTTAGGTGAGGTTTTGGAATTTGTGTTGGATGTTCAGACTCTTTGGTGTTTTTCCATTCGATATGAGGTAAAATATTTTTCCCCATAACACGCATTTTTCTTTTCGTATAAGACAAAATAGCTCATGTAAGGTAATTTGCCAAAATTTAAGCAGATTCCTAATTTTTTTCTTTTGATTTGAGACCCAAATAATACCAATGCAAATATAAGGTAAAAGTCAGGAGTCAGCCTTTTCCCGCCATATTTAAAAATCAAATATCTCAAAAATGAGTTCCATGACCTATCAAAATACTTTTTTTCCTTAACTTATGCTTTTCTCATTTATAGTATCAATTTTAATTTCTTGATTTTTCTTAATTTCACCTAATTACATCCTTAACATAATGTGCTGCTGCCCATACAAAGCATGATAAGTTCAAAGTGATAAGATAAGGTTTAAATTAATTTTCAAGCAAAAAAACTATTAATTTTGGAAAGTTTTTAGCTAAACAAATGATTGCATGAAATGAAGATTTGTAAAACTAAGATTATGCTCAGATAAATTTTGGCATTTCCAGTAGCTCACCATTGTCAACGAAAATGTATGTCCCTCCTAAGGGAAGCATCTCTTTAAAAAATTAATTTCTTATTATAGTCAATTACGGAACTGTTAAAAAGACTATAAATGTAAAGGTTTGGTCATCATGTTTTATTTAGATTTATTTTTGTATTTTAAGTTAGTTGTTTGTCTGTATTAAAGACCACATGGACGCCAAAAAGCACCTTCCTTTTAAATAAATTTGTTTTCTATCTTAACATTATTATCAATAACAAGACTTCCATCATTGCATCTTGCCTTACATAATAAATAATACAATTTAATATCTGAAAAATTAACAAAGAAAAAATAACAGTAACGTGATTTACTGTAAATTCAGAAACTTTTGCAAGAAAAGATTATGATCACTGTGATTGCTGAATAACTGACAAAAATGAAAAATTTTCGAAATGCTTTCAAAATTTTAAATGAGTTCTTATTTCTGCGAAGAATATTCTGCTTAAAATTAAAAAAAGATAGCAAAAGATTCTTATTTTACAGTAAGAGCACCAAGTTCAATATTACATATAACTTGATTTAGTTTAAAATTATGAAGTTTTACAATAAAAATTAATTTACAATGACAAAATGATTAAGTTTCATAATGACAATATTGTTTGTTCTTCTTTATCGCAAAAATTAATGTAACTAACTGGTTTTCAGATTCTCCATTTAAAATGTTAATAAGAGTAACAGGAGCATTTTTTAGGCTAAAATTACATATCTGTAAACGAATAACTTTCTTATAACATCTTCATTTGAATAATAGTGTAATAAAATAAATTATATGTTCCCTCATAAGGGAAACAAATTCTACCATTTGATCCAGTAGATTATAATAGCTATCAATTTGTCCCTCAGCTTGATCTAACATATTTTTCTATAAAAAGGATTTGTATTAATGTAAATTCAGAAATTATTGCAATGTTTTTATTATTGCAAAAAATGTGACAGGGTTATAATCGCAATAATTTAAACTAGCATTTTGAAATTTTTTATATGAATTAAACAGGATTTTTTTTTCATGTTGCAAAAATTTAAAATCGCATTATAGTCTAAAATGATTAAATCGCAATAATAAATGCACGCAAAAATTTCTGAATTTACAGTACATATATATTGATATAAACATGTAGACCCTGAAAGAAAGAAGGCACTAAATCAACAGTCATATAAAAAATAAAATCTTGTGAAAATACAATTTGACAATCATCAGTGTTGTCCCTATAATAGTCTTTAATGTGATGCTAAATACAGGATTTCATGGTTTTGGTAGCATATAAGCTTATAGGAATTTTTTATCCTGTGAAAATTCATTTCGTGGTTAACCTTTAGGAGATAACTGCATTGTATTTTAAGGTCCGACGGCATCAATTGGGAATTTGATGGTCGCAAATTAAGTTTACTGGCGACGCATTAGCGGAGACAGCAAACGGATATTTGCAACCATCAAATCCCAAATTGATGCCGTCGGAGCTTAAAATACAATATTGTTATCTCCATTCTAATGAAACTGACAGAAAACAACATTAAAACATGTATTTAAAATCTGTCATATGCCGTCTGTGCTTGCGTGTACGTCCCATAGCATCAATTGTCAATTGATGCCATGTAAGAAAGTGACGTTATCCAATCAAAATAAACGTTACAAACTTTGTTGCATTAGAACCAATGACTGCATGAAAATTGGTACTCCATGATTAATAATGAATCCATATATTTGGGGTTCGGGGGCACTGATAGTTAACTCATTACTGATAAGGATCATAGTAAATGTGCATGCATCCCTTTATCAGAAATACTTTATGCAAATGAAGGAATATATGTTCATATAAAATAATATAACATCTGATATGCAAGAGAAAGGAAATCATATGTGTTATGAAATCTTGTGCAAATATATGAATTATTAATTTAACAGATATGGATATAAGTAGAGTCTACTATCAAAGCTCTAAAGAGTATTAAAACATATCATTAAACATTATAATTTATGACTAGGTATACACTAAGAAATTTCTAGAACACAACTAACATGAAATAAAATGAAGAAATCATTGTACATTTATTGTTTTGTGAATACTTGAGTACATGAAATACTGCATTGAATTGCACAAACTAATTTACAAGCAAATTTAGATTTCTGGCTGTAAAATTGATGATTGATGTTGGCAAGTATCATTCAAACACCTTTCATATTATTCTCCTCTATTGCAGGTCCAAATTTTGTCCATATCAAAACAGACATTAAAAACAAATTAAATGTAAGAGAAACAATAACAAAACATGATTAAATAAAATCTACAATAAAATTTGGCAGAATTATTGCATTTTTTTCGCAATATTAATAACAGTCATTTTTTTAAATTATCAAATCTTATATTCAAAGAGATGATCATGATGCTATAAAAAATACAATTTTGAAATCTGTATAAAAAATATACAATTTTGGCACAACCTTTATATTGTAAATGATTTAATCCTCATGATCAGATTCAGATTTTTCGTCTAACAATGGAACACTCTGCCCACTTTTGCCTTCTGAACTGTTTCGTATTCCATATCCAAAATATATAGCAAAACCTATAAAAAGGGAAAAGAAAATAGGCATAAAAGATAATATCAATTTAATAGAGGAGAGTTTGGCACTCACAAACATCTTTAACTCTGTATGTGCCTATCCAAGTTAAGAGCCTGTAATTCAGTCTTTTTGGGTTCATTTCTGCCATATTTTTTTGTGTGCATTTTTTAACATTTAATTTTGATGGTTTTTTTTGTAACAGACTATACAGTATAGGTTTTGCTCATTTTAGAAGGCTGTCTATAAAGTCTGTAAACAAAGCCTTCAATTTTTATTTGAATTTGTTATGCATTTGAATTTGTGGTTCATCTGTACTCAAGAATCCCACAAAAATTGGTATCCAACAAATAATATTGAATGATCTACAGTACATATTATACTTTTTTTTTTAAGTTCTACTTTTTTTACAAACCCAGTCTAGATGGCAAATGTGATCCTTTTACGCAATTGATATGGGGACAAAGTCCCCAATTTATGGTAGTAAAATCAATAAAATAAAAATAAAAAAATCGGGAAAATTTCCCAAATTTTTCATTCTACTAATGAACTCAAAATCGTTTACTTTTTTTTCAGATCTACATCCTGTTCCAGTTTTCCCCGCATTTGCGCAGAAATCTACTTTCTTTTCCGGTCTTGTTTGCATGAGACTTATATATTTATCAGTCTAGTAAAATATAAGATTGGAACTCACTACAAATTCATTTTTAATAATTGTTTGATATGAAAAAAACGTTACCTGTTGAAAGCGTTTCTTTTGTTTACATTGAATATGACGTCATTACTTAAAGAACGTCACAGCTAAATCCCTAACAACAGAACCAAAATCGGGAACGTAACGGTGTTTCCGTTTCTTTTATTTTAACATGTTTGAATTAAAAAAAAAATACATACAGACTTCGTCCCCATTCACAGGTTATGCCTGCCTCATATTAAACTCACCTACTGCCATCCATACGGCAAATCTTATCCATGTAGCTGTTGATAATTTCATCATCAAGTAGATGTTTATAAAAATACTAATCACAGGTAAAAATGGCAACAATGGAACCTGCACAAAAAAGGAAATTTTTTTTAGATTGCAACTAGAAAGTACAAAAAATACCACATTAATACAACTGAATTTTTACTCAATTTGTTTTTTCAGGAAGCTAAATTCCATGAATTGAAGAACCCACGAACATGTAACTTTTGTTGACAAACCATGAAAACTCATACCCATAAACAAAGTACTCACAGTATTTGACACATAAAATTATATAACTGTATGCAGATTTTCATGAAATTGCAATACATCACTGTTTTTGTCCAGTCTTTTTTTTGTGCCTGTCCCAACTCAGGACCCTCTGTCCTTTTTAGTCTTGTAATTAATTTTGGAGTTTAGTATGACATCCATTTTCTTTGAACTAGTATTCATTATTGTTAAGGGGCCAGTTGAAATCCACCTCTGATTTTTTTTCTTTTTGCTGTGTTGAAGACCAATTGGTGGCCTCTGGCTGTTTCCTACTCCTCAGTTTAGATGTTGCTTCTAACACATTTTCCATTACCGTTCTCAATTTTATTTAAAAATTCAAATAATCAATGAACACATCAATTTCTAAATTTGTTACAGTTTTCTGTGGATTCACTTATTTTCATGGGTACACATTTTTGTGGTTTTAGGAAAACTTGCATATTCATGGATATTCTATTTCTTGGTTTTGGCCAAGTCTGCATACATTCCTTTAGAAAATTTGCAATTTGTTTAATTTTCAAATTAGTGGTTCTCCTGTACCCACGAAATCCACAAAAATTGGTATCCAACAAATATTAATGAATCCACAATTTTTGACAATTAACTTACCTTAAAATGTATAGGATCTTGGTTTTCTGGCTGGACCCATATAGAATACACCATTACAAATATAGCAATGGCAAATATTAAAGCTAAAACAATAGCCCACGGTTTACTGTCTGATATACTCTCCTCTGCTACCACCAAAATGAGGCTTAAAATTACTATTAATAAAACTGAAAAAAAAAAATTAAATGAGAATAAATGGGGCTTAAAATTTCTTAATATATATTTGATTTGTTTTGGACTCCACACACCAGTACAATTTTTGTTTTCTGTTATTTCTCAGGCTATTGTTTTTCTATGAGGTATGGCTTCAAAGTTTAATTATTTTGCTTTTATCAAATGTATATAGCTTACTGTAAAATATGGGTTGTTTAGATGCTCAACACTTAGGTCTTCGGTACATAGTTTTCTCATTGGAAATCTTGTTATCTTTATATAAAAGCGTTTGATTTATAAATAATCGATCACTTAAGAATGTTCAAAGCATGTATTTATACAAGAGTTCTCTAAATTAATAAGGAGCATTGTAAATTCAGAAATTTGTGCATAATTTTTTTTTGGCAATTTTAAAATGACATAACTGCAAGATTTATTATAGGGATTTCAAGAAATGCTGCACAGAGAAATTGAAATAACAATTTTAACGTCAAGTTTTTTAATTTGACAATACTGCCACAGTTTTAGAAAAAAGTTGCAAAAGCTATTGAATATATAGTATTCCATGCATGACCTTATACAAAAGATTTGTAAGGGGTTGGACCATGTTTCTATTGGAATTTTTATGTGTTTTATTTGAATAATTTCCAACAAACCTTTAACATTGCAATATATATATTTACCTATAATTGCTATATTATACTCTGTGATTTTTTCTGTTTCTATCGTTGGAGTCTTCTGATTTGCATCTCTTAGAAACATCTTTTTAATATAACTGCTAGTATTTTCTTTTTTCTTACTTGTGTTCCCTAATAAATGGCTTTTGGAGGAAGTATCATGTTGACTGAAATTATATCTCAAAATGTACAAATGTAAAAAATATGTGGACACAAAAAATTATCTTGCCATTTTATCTTTCCAGAAAAAAAAGACTTCAGTAGACATGTAACACAACACATGGTTATTTGGAATAGCAGTTTATTAAAGCTGGTCTGGACCAGTGTCCAAAACGGATGATCTCCCCTATACAGTCAAATACATAAGTATATATACAGAATATAAACAGTGTAAAGGTTTCTATTAATTTGACCATGATAGTCTTAAATCAAAAGATACAGGGATGAATATCTATTAAGTTGACTCTAATTGACATGTTTTGACCAACCTGGAAATTGATGTTTGAAGAATACATGTATGTCCAGTGTTTTAACTAATTGTTATTGCTACATGTCACCACATGGTCTGCACGTAAATATGTTATATGTAACGTAGCGGTCAATTGAACAACCTTTTACAAGGTCATGATTTTCTAAATAGATATTCCCCTGTATTTATTTTATTCAATTAAATAAACATTTTGAGAATATATGATCATAAATATAAATAATATATTTTAAGCCCATCATATTGTCACAGACATAAATGTCAAACTCAAAAGTAACATTTAAGATATACTGAACTTTCTGTCACAGTTGCATAGTTAAATTATAATGTCAATTTCTAAAATGTTAGATCTGATGTAAAATATTTATTTATCACTTAAAACAGATGGCTCATTTCAAAGCATAGACATTTTCACATATGAGCTTCAATATTCAAAGTAACATGAGATTAAATTTTCTGTTTTTATGTAAACCCCCAAAAAGTCATTTATGATATAGCTTCTCAGCATGAAAAGTCAAATATTTGTTCCCAATGAAACTCAAATCATTGCACTAGAAAAACAATGGGTATGATGAATCCCACCATGACACAATAGTGTATGTGCAGCTAAAAACACAACAAAAAGCAAAGGAACAGCTGTTTTATTGCTGTTCTTCATCTCAAAGTCACAGTGAGGCATTCAAAATGGAGCAAAACTCTTGCTTAACTGCAAGTTCAAGACAGTCAGTAGCACCAGCTTAATGGAATTATTTGCATAAAAATAATTTGGATAGACTTTGTAAAATGAAACACCAACAAATAGGCTATAATATGTTGATGTTTTAATTTTACAAAGATTGCAAAAAATATAGCCCTTCTAAAATGACCTCCTTTATACATTATGCATTAAATATGACTTACTCATCTCCATCTTCATATAAACTTCAACTTTATGTTTGAATGAAAAACACTTTACTTTATATCTGAAAATATAAAAAACAAAATGATAAATATAAAGATTATCATAAATGAGTGAAATATATATCTTTAACATATTCTACTACATTTTCCGAAAAAGGTCTATCTTTAGTTTATTGTATTCATGTTTGTGTTTTTGATTCATTCATATTTGTTTGCTTTAATCTGAATGTACATATAATTTTGTAATCTTATAATTAAAATGAAAATGAATTTATATAAGAATATGTCTCTTTAAGATTCTTATCCCGTTTTTGCATTACCTTTTTCTTGTAGTTTTGCATAATTTTCTTTTTTTAATAAATATACTCTTTCTAAATTTCATGCAAATTACTGATGCAGTATGATTTGTCTCCCCTATTCAAAAAACCATTCATTAGAGATTTATTTCCAGTAAACAATTTATCAATAAAATGAGTAGAGAAATGAGACAAACATTTGTGGTATAGCTACAAACAAGGCTACTTATTAACATATATAAAAAGATTTGATAGTTAATTTTTATTTCAAATATTCATATGAACATGTTGAAAAGCATATACCGTAACTGACAATTTTTTAACAGCTAGTACAATTTATTTTGTTAAACATGTTAAACTGAGTTTGTTAGTATTTCTAAATGATATAAACAATCTTTCATGTTTCTTATCCATGTTTAAAGTATTACATACTCTATAATGGTTTCATTTGATTTAAATTCTGCCCTATTTGTAATAATAAAGAGGAGATAATCAACCAATAAAAATAAACAACATTTTATTCAAGAGATTATCTTTATATATCTCATTATTGAATAAAATGTGAATTGATTCTTAAACAATAAAAAACATTAAACAGACCAGTTCATACCTTAAAATTAACACACAAACAGCTACTAGTGTATAAGCCAGTAGAGTTCCTATAGACATCATATCTACCAGTTCTTGTAAGTCAAATAACATTGCCATAACACCTGAAAATTAATTTGCAAAATAGATGAGCCATCACAATTTTTGAACAAGTCAATACAAAGTAAGGCATCAAAACAAAAAAATATTAAGATTCTATATGTATAACACAATTGCACAAGTTAAAGAGAGCTGTGGTGTAATGGTTACTGCATTGGACTACTAACACAAAGGTTCCTGGTTCGATTCCCGTTTGGGATGAAAATTTCAGGAACTCAATTTTTGGCTCTCCCTTGACACCATCTGCGAGTACGGTCTTGAGGAAACAATGATAGTCCATCGGAAGGGGACGATAAATGGCTGACCCATGTTAAGAGAGAGCCATATCTCTTGCACATTAAAGACACCCTTGTAGATTTCGAAAAAGAGTAGGCTAATGCCGCTACAAGGCAGCACTCGCACTCGCAAAGTTGAAAGGGATTAATATAAGTTGCAAAACTTGTTTCCAAATCCACTATAAATAAATATGTTTAAACTAAAAGCTAAAACACAGTTTTACATCTACAGGTATAACAATGAAATTAAAGTAGAAATAGGGAATGTGTCAAAGAAACAAAAACCCTAACAAAGAGCATACAACAGCCAAAAGCCACTAATGAAAACTTCAATGAGGGTTGATGGCTATGAAAATTTTAGTACATGTAGCATTTTATTGAATGAATTTTCAGGCCTAGACCATATTAATACGACAGAAATAGACCAAAATACTGAGCTTGATTTACAACATGGTATTTCCTGACCGTTCATAGGAAGACATTATAATCCCTCTACTCAGACAGGCAAGCAGCAAATACCAATTTTAAAGTTTAGGTTTGACCCCGTCTGGGTTTGAATGCATAACTTGCATAAATATTTATTCATTTAATCACCTTTCGATGAGACCACTAAGATGGAATTTATAATGTCATATAATATCAAACAGAATTAACCCCACCACATTATGTATGTGCCTGTCCTAAGTCAAGAACCTATAATTCAGAGGTTGTCCTTTGTTTCTGTGTTACATATTTGGTTTTCATTAATTTTTTGTAAATAAATTAGGCCATAAGTTTTCTAGTTTGAATTGTTTTACATTCGACATTTCAGGGTTTTCATATCTTCATTTTATATTAAATCGTACCTGCCAGTAACCCTGAGATGAACGTGGCTATTAATGGAGTCTGAAATCTCTTGCTGACAGTAGATAAGAATCTGAATACTAATCCATCTGATGCCATGGCATATATCACTCTTGGTAATGGAAACATGGCTCCAAGTAAACTACAAAATAGATCTAAAGCTTAACAATGTTTGTTTAAAGGCATATGAAACTTCAAATTACGATATGTTTTCTGTATGCCGTGAACTCTGCGTGACCTTTCTCGTAAAAATCCTGTGATTGCAATAGGCATGGATGTCATACATGTACTCAATATCCATGCTTCTTTGTTGATTGTTTACTAAGGTGCCAATTGGTAAGCTATGGCTTCAAAACACGACAATTAATTAGCTGCCATATTTTCAAATCATAACAGACAAAGATAAAAAAAAAATTACGATTATATGATATGGATGTGTAAACAAGAGTGCACACGCTGAAATGTCTCGCCTTCTTTACTAATCATTGATATTATGTTGATAGTCCTAAGTATAAAGCTTTATTACAACTGTCTCATTAACTTAACATTAACCAAAATAACTAAACAAAGACCAATGAACCATGAAAATGAGGTCAAGGTTAGATGAACCATGCCAGGCAGACATGTACAGCTAACAATGCTTCTATACAACATATAAAGTTGACCTATTACTTATAGTTTAAGAAAAATAAACCAAAACACAAAAACTTAACACTGTGCAATGAACCGTGAAAATGAGGTCACGGTCAAAGGAAACCTGCGCTACTGACATAAAGATCATAAAATATTTCCATGCACCAAATATAGTTGACCTATGGCATATAGTATTAGATTAAAAGACCAAAACTCAAAAAAACTTAACTTTAACCACTGAACCATGAAAATAAGGTCAAGGTCACATGACATCTGCCCGCTAGACATGTACACCTTACAATCATTCCATACAACAAATATAGTAGACCTATTGCATGATAGTATGAAAAAAACAGACCAAAACACAAAAAATTAACTATAACCACTGAACCATGAAAATGAGATCAAGGTCACATGACATCTGCCCGCTAGACATGTACACCTTACAATCATTCCATACAACAAATATAGTAGACCTATTGCATATAATATGAAAAAAACAGACCAAAACACAAAAATTTAACTATAACCACTGAACCATAAAATGAGGTCAAGGTCAGATGACACCTGCCAGTTGGACATGTACACCTTACAGTCCTTCCATACACCGAATATACTAGCCCTATTGCTTATAGTATCTGAGATATGACTTGACCACCAAAACTTAACCTTGTTCACTGATCCATGAAATCGAGGTCGAGGTCAAGTGAAAACTGTCTGACAGACATGAGGACCTTGCAAGGTACGCACATATACAATATAGTTATCCTATTACTTAAAATAAGAGAGAATTCAACATTACAAAAATCTGATCTTTTTTTTTCAAGTGGTCACTGAACCATGAAAATGAAGTCAAGACATTGGACATGTGACTGACGAAACTTCGTAACATGAGCATCTATATACAAAGTATGAAGAATCCAGGTCTTCCACCTTCTAAAATATTAAAGCTTTTAAGAAGTTTACTAACGCCGCCGCCGGATCACTATCCCTATGTCGACAGGCTCGACAAAAATGATAAAATCATGCACAGAAGACAAGTTTATGATATTGTAAATTCAGAAATTATTGCATGCATTTATTATTGCAATTTTGTCATTTAAAACTGAAATGCAATTTAAATTTTTATGATTTGAGAAAAGTCCTGCTTAATTCAGATAAAATATTACAAAATTGCGAGTTTTAATTATTGCGTTTATAATTCTGTCGCATTATTCGCAAAAATAAAAACCTCGCAATAATTTCTGAATTTACAGTATATACATGCATTGGTTCAAGAATTGGATAACTATTATTTTACACCAGTCACTCCATTCATATGACTCTAATTGGACATGAGTATACAATTTGATGATATGATTTAAAATTGATATCATAAAAAAATTGTAAGTTTTCCTTGTAAATAGGCCAATTGAAATAACCCAGCCACAGTCTGTTTGTGCCTGTCCCAAGTCAGAAGCCTGTATTCAGTGGTTGTCATTTATAATTTATTTTTTTCATTATTGTTTCGTACATAAATCAGATTTAGTTTCTCATTTAAATTGTTTTACATCTGTCATATGGAGCCTTTTATAGCTTTCTATGCAGTTTGAGTTTTTCTCATTGTTGACAACCATACGTTGACCTATAGTTGTTAACTTATAATATTTTGTCTCTGATGGAGAGTTGTTTAACTGCATGGTAATCATACCACATCTCCTTAGGGCTGTTAAATACTAAATACTAAAATACTATATGTCTCCCCCAGGGAAGGCAACTTTTTTTACAATTTTATATGGGTGGTTGTAATTGAAATACCAAAATGCAATGGGGATGTTGTTTTAATTTATTTTGTTTAGGTGGGGGAGGGGTTAAAAAAACATCCATCCCTTGGGGGAAATACTATTTTCTGGAACAGCCCTTATTAGTATATTGTCTTCTGATAACTTTACACTTACCTTGTGGAAAGACCACAAACAGCACCAACAGCAATAACATATTTAGCCACATCCCATCCTACATCATGGAACACCTCCGGTAATGGTGCATCACTGTCAAGATCATAATAAGGCCACATCAAGGTCAATATTATAGACATTCCAGTATATGCCAGGAAAATAGTAAATAATGACACAACAATACTGATTGGAATAGCTTTTTGTGGATTCTTCGCTTCTTCTCCTGTAATTAGGAAAAAATGGGGAATGTGTCAATTGGAAAAAGATGATGCCCATACTTGCATAAGTGTATACAGAGATATATATAACAGAAAAAAGTGACACTTCCCAAATTGGTATTGTATCTATGTTTTGTGGTAATAAGCATAATGTGTATAAGATTCATTACATTTGGTTGAGGCAAATTAATGTAAGTAAGAGAATGGAAACCAAATAATTCAGCAATATTTCCATTCATGAAGGGGCATAACCATGAAAGGTAAAAATGACACAGCCCAAATTCAAACCTGATCTGTTTTTTGGTAATAAGCATTGATTTAAAGTTACATAATAACATTTTGTTTAGGCAAACTATGTTAGAGAACAGAAACCAATTTTGGGACGTATGGACACACAAGGGTAAAACTGAATGCACCCCTTTGCTACAGCAGGGGCATAAAAACTCTGAGTCTCAATATAAAATAAGGAAATGTGGTATGATAAAAATGTCAAATCGGCTTTATTGTTGATGCCACTAGAATCACATTATCTGCTTTCTCTTTCAAAGCACCATATCATACCCCTGGGGTATTTAGTTTTCAGTTTTGTCTTTAATATCAAAGGCTGACATTATTTTTTTTTATTTTTACCAAGGCTTATGGTATTGTTTTACTTTGAATTCTGGTTTAAAATAAATTTTCTGAAGTTCTGAACCCAGTCAAATTTTGTAATTAAACTAACAGTAAAATATATTGCAAACACAATATCAGGCTTTTCAAAGTATACTGTGCGAGTACTTTTACTCGTCGGATACCAATTTTCGTTGTTTTCGTGGATGACTTTATCCACGAATTAAAGTGTCCGACGAAATAAAACAACATTGTCCAAATCAAAACATCGAAAAATCTCCATAGGTAGGTTGTTTGACTACTGATATGATCTAAAGAATACATTAAACAATGTCAAATCTGAGAATACTTAAATAGCAGTCACTGAACTACAACCACATGTAGGATTAAACCCATTTAATCTTGCATAACCTAGACTCTACAACGTTTGATCTTTTAATTCTCATAAAAATATTTTTGATAGATGAAAGTCAGATATCGGTATTTATATGCTAGTATGATAAAGTGTTCATTTTATATCCTCATACTTCTTGTACATATGGGAAATATTTATTGCATGCTGGGCTTGATTTTGATGAGAATTATTTGACAATTCAAGATACGTTTATAGCATTTATTTAGGTTACTGTTTTCTTAAGGTGACATGTTTATGGCCTAATTAACACCTTTGATGGTCTTTAATCTGTTGATCACTTTATCATGGGTTAATTAGTGTTATCACTACAATTTACACAGGGCAATGTTTACTTTGAAATTTCCTACAATCCAGATTTTTTGTAACCTGGCTTTAACTTTTAATTTTTTTTTTTTTTAGAAAAGTAAAATCCACGAATTTAAAAACCCACGAATATGTAGATATAGCTCAAACCACGAAAATTGATACCGACGAATTAAAGTACTTTCACAGTACTTAACTTCCATATCAAATTAACTGGGAACAGCCTATACTTAACCTTGAGATTTTAAATGTCTTGTTGTGTAGATGTCAAATCGAAAATTCATACTTTTAAACTAACCTGTCGTTGCTATACAATCAAACCCTACAAAGGCATAAAAACAGGTAGCTGCCCCTGCCATCATACCAGAGAAACCATAAGGCATAAATCCTCCTTTCCCATAAACTGTAGTGTTACCAATCTGCAAATATAGAGCAAAAACAGATATATATATATGTAGGACTCATATCTATGGTGGGTTCCAGATCTATGGCAGATTCCTAAGGCCAATTAAAATTAATTGATAGATTTTCATCCCGCCCGCCCCTCTGAAATCGTCCGTCCCCGATTTTTTTTATTTTGAAAAAAAATACGATTTCCGGATTTGGTTCATTTCCATTACCGGTAACCGTCAATAATTTCGTTTCATTCGAACTTCCTGTTTCAATTTTTGGTTTTCATATTTCTTGTTTCGAGTACTTTTAAAACGATTATGTTCACAAATTCTGCTGCTCAATGATGACAATATCATCTACGGATGATAAAGATAGATTACCAGAAGGGCGTGAAATATTCGGGTTACGAGTAATACGCTGTGTCTAAGATCGCAAATCGTGGTACGTCACAAAATTATTGGAAATCTCTGTCATTAGAAAACCATGGATTTTTTTAATACTACATCGACTTTTTGTCAGCAAATTTGGGCTGTGAATGATTTCCATAGCGCAAGAATCGTGCAACAAATTGGTAGAAAAAATATAACTGGATTATAGAAATTGACCATAGCACGAACTTGTTAGATCTATGCACAGGGGCTTAACAAGCTCCTGTGATTTATGACCGATATTGATCAAAATATTATTAAATTGAGTTCAAAAATGGCAAACCATATAAATTGTGTTATAGATAGCCTTTGACTTACCATGGCTATTGTTTTTGTTTAAAAAACATAAACACTTTAAAGGGTCATTAAACAAACTTCATATTTTACAATGGTAATTATATATATATTGCTTAGTCTGGCTTCAGTCTTGATAACTTTGAGAATCTTAATACGCATACCCTACTAGTTCACACTGTTTTAGGTCGCATTTCATGCATAATACACTGTTGATACATTAATTGCATTTTTTTATTGGGACTACAAACCAGTGCATTCGAAAGCAAATAAATTTGAACTGGTAGTCAACTAATAGAGAAATAATCCATGATTTTACGTTACTGAAAGTAGTTTTTAAGTACATGTAGCAATTGCATGTAGAACTAGTCCTTGCCAACAGAGTTATTTATTTATAGAATATGTAAATATGTACGATTTTAATACTGTTTACATGTACATGATAAACTAGTCTAAACACTTGGCATCAATATATGAAGTTCACGTCGATCAAAAGAAGGTTTTCATATTAAATAAAATTAAAAATAAAATCCTCCCATCCGCCATTTTTTTTAAAAACTATGGATGAAATCTATAATTAATTTTAGTGGCCTACTCTATGGTAAATATGGCGCCATGTCATCCCAAATCTATGGCGGATTTTCTAGTTTCTAATCTATGGCGGATTTTTTAGATTCCTAATCTATGGCTGATTTTTTGTTAGAACCCTAATTTATGGCAACTTTTTAATTTCCCAATCTGTGGCAATTATTTTAGTTTTCTAATTATGGCGGGTTTTCTGCACAGGTCTAAAATTCAGTACATATCTGACTAATGATTTCGATGTTAAAATGTCCGGCCAAAGAAAGCAAAGTTTGTATATCTATTTGAGCGTTAGATAATATAAATATTTTGTAAATGATGACAATTTAAGTCCTTAATGAACATTGACTCGCTTCAAACATGACTTTCAAAAAAAACATATTTCCAAGTAAACAGACTCATTTGACATATTGATAGCGAAAAATAAAATTAATATCTATTAGAAATCTATGACATATTTATTTTTTCCGTATCTGAAAAAAGATTATTTGCCACAATAGTACGGAAGTCACTGTTACATAGCTGACAATATACTTTTCATTATGTTACATATAAAATAAAATAGAAGAGAGATACAAAAAAAAACATGAAAACAGCAAAAAGCAAACCAAAATGCACAGTAACAACTTGTATAATTAAGGGTGAAGACAACATAAGGAACACCAGAAGAGAAAACATTAGGCCTGAAACAAACACAATTCTCAAATATTATTTGTTTATGGATAAGGGCCCTTGCAAACTTGCTTTTCCATCTTTTTCTTTTCCTTCTGTATTGCATTGATATAACAAAACCGTCCCCCTTAGCGGTAGCTTCGACCCTACATGACGTTATTTAATTGTGACGGAAATTGCATAATTCAAATCTGCCATAATTTGGAGAACAAAAACCTGCCATAGATTTGTTATTTGTTCGGCGTTTGTGACATCATATTTACCATAGATTAGGAATTTGCCATAGATCTGGAACCCGCCATAGATTTGAGTCCTACATATATAATAATATTTCTAAAATGCCATTTAAGAGAATCAAAAAGCTTTAAACATTCTCCTTTCCCATAAACTGTTGAGTTTACCAATCTGCAAAGATAGGGCAAAACAGGAATATATATAAAACTTGTTTTAAGTTCAGCAACATGAACCCCACCAAAAACCCAATGTTATAAAATTAAGGGCTCAGTACAAAATTAATTACCTTATTTCTCCCTAATAAATCCTTTCTTCTAAATTAATCAATTATCCCCCTTTAAATTTTTGCTACACTTTCTACTTTTTAAAAGTAAAAAATTTCTTTCAGACTTTCAATACACTGATTACTTAGGTTCTAGCAAATACATCAGTTGTATTTTTAATTTTAAAATACAGCAAATCAAAATCCAGGTAAGTTGTTTGGTTTCTGGAACATAAGCTGCATATAACGTATAACTTTTATAATAAACATGCATCTGCAGTATTACTAGTAGGTCCAGACAAGGACATAGAGTTGCAGATACTTAAAACTTTCCTTGATGTATTGGGTTTGTATTGTACTCAGAGTAGATTTTATGATGTAAACATGGCTAATAATACTTTTTAATTTCTTTTGATGAACAGTATTAAAAAGAAACAGACCAGTTAAACTTAAACATTTAGTTGACCAAGGATTTGTACAGTGTCACTATAAAAATCCTTGGTATACCTAAATGATCCTAAATGCTTCCTAAATTGTTTTTTTTTTGTAGTTTTGTAATCATTCGCTAAGAGTTATGACATTGAATTTAGTAATATGTAATAGCAATCATCAAAATGTATTAAAGGTAGATATAAAAGGTTTAAGCCCCTAATGCAGCTTTATTTATGATATAAAATGCAGTTCAATTTCGTCACATAAGGAATTATCTCCCCTGAATGTGTGTCATATTGTAATTTTTTTTTTAAAAGCAATGCTGTATTTTTCTGATAAAAAACATATTTTACAGAGTAAGAAAACATGTTTTAACATCTATGTTGACAGTTTGATATATATTTTTAATAATAGATTATACTGCTTTTGTAAGTGATTTTATATAATTAAACCAGGGTGCATTATGCACTATAAGGTTTTAAGTATACATTGAACATCAAATTAAATTAGATTGACCAAAAATCGCGCGGATTTACCAAATAGAAACATTTTTGACCTGTCAATAAAAAGACAGTACAGTTGAAAATAAATAAAAGTAATTGACAAGTACTGAGCTTGATGCTTTTTATTTTCTGAAACTTTGGTTTTAGTAAATGTGTCATTTGTGGTTTAGGGGCATCGTCACTTCCATTCAAATGTTGTCGAGTGAGTGGTAGGAAAACTATAATGTTTATTCGGCAAATTGAATTATCATAATTGACAATCAGCACTGCTGTCATTAGTAAATTGTGATTATACTGCAATCAGCTATTTTACTATACAGATAAAGCTATACATATAAACGTTAGCTTTATACGTCAATGACCTCAACTCACCTATAAGCCCCGCCTACTTACAACGTCACGTCACAACCATGACAACGTGTAGTAACAATGGTCAAACTTTTATGAATTTAAACCTGTTATGTCTTCAAATTGGTAATTTATATACCATGTTTATCAAATGTTATTAATCAAATTCATTTTCCCTTTCTAATTCCTTAAATTGTCAATGCTTACCACCTATACTACGCTCATAGGGAAATACCCCAAAATGGTACCCCAAGGGGGAAATTCCAAACACTTTTTTTTAATAATATTTGTTTCATATTTTTATTATTTTTTTATTTTTTTTATCGATTTCAGTATAAAAACAATATACGTATAGTGTCTTGAAATATGAAATTTATTTGTATTCGGCACGAAACGGGAAAATGCTCGGTAGAACCTCGCATTTTCCCGTTTCTAAGCCTCATACAAATAAATTTCATATTTCAAGAATTACGCTTAATGAACATTAATAGTGCAGGGGAACAGGCGATCCCCTCTATCTGGTAAAGGCATGCATAATTGACGAGATTTTTCCGGTGAAGGACAAAACTCGAAAGTGGTCTTTTGGAAACTTAAGATAAGCTGCACTGTACATGCTAAATCAGATGACTTTAAAAAAAGAGCCAAAATGGCAAATTTTCTTCTTTTCTTTTTATACATATTTTGATTTTATATTGTGACATGTCAAAATCAAATATGTTTAATTTTAAAACTTATCAAACTGAATCACTTGAGGATTTATTTCCATAAAAATTTATAATATTCAATTGTTAAATCATTTGTATTGAATAATGTTATTTCACAAAAAGCTTTGAAAATCGGGTAATACCATTTCTCTAACTTTTGCACTATTTTCACATTTCTTGATCAGTGTGAGAAAAATATTTCTCCTCACTTGTGAAAAATGTTTTTGGCAAATGATTGGTCGACATTTTATTGTGACGTTAAATTTTCTTGGTTTCTTCTGAATTTTCCTGTTGTGAGGTCATGAAAAAAAGCGACCATGCCTGATGACGCCACATAAAAAGTACACAGCTTTGTTTAAATCTTTGGAAAAGAAGGATAAAAATCATTAGAGAAACAGTTTCCACCACTATAACTCGTGTATTACGATATTTCTCCACTCTCAACAGTTAAATTTGAATTATTTAAAAAGCTTGGCAAGCCTCGCGCTAAAGCTTATTTGATATATATATAAACTATTGATTGCATAAAGAGTTTAATTACCAAAAGCAGGAACATATATATTGACACTGCTGTTCCCAGTCAAAAGGGACCTCAAAAGAAAAGCCAAATATACCCAAGAAGATGAAACCTAATAATTTCCGATTAATTTCTGAAGTAGTCAAATAAATTGAAAATTTCAGTATCATACAAAATCGACATTTCCATATTTGTTTTATCATATTCCAGTGATATATTAATAGATTATTATTGGTCATCTCAATGAGATTGATTTTCTCGAAAAGCAATCGAGTCAAGATGGTAAATAATCTATTAATACATGTATATCATTCACTATATGTTACCTTGACAATATGATATTGACAATGGCATGTGCGCTCTTAGTTCTAGTGACAATTTTTCATATATATGGCTTGATCTTATGTGCTGAGAAAGGAATTAAATTATCAGTCAGTAATTAAAAATTTTGAAGAATAGTGATAATAACTTTTATTGTGATCTCTGGTTTATTTAAATTTCGGGTCACAATTTTTTGCTATGAAATCAGGACAGAAAAATGCATTAGGAAATTCCTTATAAGTTTTTGTCTGTTTAGTTCCTCATTATAATGCATTTACTGCTGTGTGACATTAGGCATGATTTAAATAAACATGCAGGCATTCTTAAAAACTTTAAATGGCCAGCTATTGTAAAGGATGTCATTTCTCAACAAGTTTGACCAGACTTGATTAGTTTGACAAGAATAAACTACAAAGATATTTTTATGAAATAAAATCTTCATGAATATAGATTAAGGAGAATTAGATGTGAAATTTTGAACATGTATTTGCAAATCACAAACGAATTCCAGTGTGGTCACTATTTCAATCCATTAATATGGTGTTTTTTCTAAATATTTATGATAAAATGGTGAGTTTTGAAGTGTTTTAAGACCTTAATCAATATCTGTGTCCCTCATCTATGTAATAACTACTCATTTTGTTTGATATATACTGTCTATACAAGACAGGCCAAAGATTTTTCTAGAAAAACCAAAGGGCTAAATAGCCCGCTTATTGTCTACTGTTTCATGGTTTTGAGAATTTTAGATCTATTGGTACACAAACTCACAGGCTGGTTAAATTTTATAAAGCTATTTACAAAAGCAGTGTAATCTTTTTCTGGAACATATCAAACTATCCAAAATAGCTGTTAAAAGATGTTCTTTAATTCTATAACATATACCTTTTATTTTTTTAAATATACAATTGCATTTATTTATAAATTATAAAAATACATCAATTCAGGGAAGATAACTCATTTTGCAAATTATTTCAATAAAAGATACAGATGAATGAATATGAAAGTCTTTATATCTGGGAACAGTATATCTGGGAACAGTATATCTATATATATATGTTCCTGTTTATATATAGGAGGTTTATTGATTGGTCAGTATTATTATATTAGTCTATAGTAATCCTGTTACTGACAGTGTGAGATACTCATGGGTATAATCAAGGTCATTTAAAAAATAACCTAGTACATTGTAGTATAAATATTTGATCAATTTTTGTTTAGGGAATTATATTACAGAGGGTACATTTATGACGAAAAATTGGTGAATATTCTTGCAAAATAACTTTAACAGTAATTTTTGGTGCATGATGATAAAATGTACACTAATTTCTTTTAGAGGATAAACACATGATAAAAGGTCCACTGATTCTGGACAAATTACATCATTTTTTTCCAAAAATAACGGTACTGATAATTATTTATAGAGTCCTCTGGTGAATCACGATAAGGATATTTACAAATCACGTTAAAATTTTAACCAATTTTATGCTTACTGTAGCCGAATATAACTGTTTGACGCCTGACAGTCAACAGCATGAAGGAAGCAATGTTTTAAGTAATCTATTCTAATTGGTGTTTTATATTTTACAGAAATATTTAATTAAAAAAAAAAACCATGTATCCATATATAAGAAGGGGGAGGAGAGGTAGTCAATCAAATATAAGATTTTAAGAAAATGAATAAAATGATTTAGTTTTTATTAATTTTAGAACTGAATAAACAATGCATCTAAGAGGGTAGTTATAGTCATAAAATAAAATTGAGAAAGGAAATGGGGAATGTGTCAAAGCGACAACAACCCGACCATAGAGCAGACATCAGATGAAGGCCACCAATTGGTCTTCAATGTAGCGAGAAACTCCCTCACCCGTAGGCGTCCTTCAGCTGGCCCCTTAAAAAATATGTATACTAGTACAGTGATAATGGACGTCATACTAAACTCAGAATTATACACAAGAAACTAAAATGAAAAATCATACAAGATTAACAAAGGCTAGAAGCTCCTGACTTGGGACAGGCGCAAAATTGTGGCGGGGTTAAACATGTTTATGAGATCTCAACCCTCCCCTATACCTATAGCCAATGTAGAAAAGTAAATGCATAACAATACGCACATTAAAATTCAGTTCAAGAGAAGTCCGAGTCTCATGTCAGAAGATGTAACAAAATAAAATAAATAAAATGACAATAATACATAAATCACAACAGACTACTGAGCAGTTAACTGACATGCCAGCTCCAGACCTCAATTAAACTGATTGAAAGATTATGTCTTCATCATATAAATATCAGGAACAATCCCTCCCGTTAGGGGTTTAGTATCATACTATCATAAAATATATGAGAAGAACATAACCCGTGTCATGCCAACAACTGGTTTTTAAATAAATGTGTTATCTCTGTAAGCCTGCTAAAGAGTGGGGTTTTTTGTTTTTTTTTGGTTTTATTTTTCGATTTTTTTTAAATTTGGATACTTTCACACTTTCACACTGGTTAAAGATTGAATTACATTTGGTCATTTTCAGTCATAACTGCCAACTTCTGAAAATCTCTACAAGAACATGAGAAGCAAATGTCAAAGTGTCTGAATATCATATAGTTTAGAGTATATATGTGCTGAAATGCAATTTAAACGCTTTTAACTTTCTGATTTTAAGTATTTAGTTAACTAAAGAAGGATTTCAAAATTCATTGAGCACATCTCATGGCTGAAATCCTAATAAATAATGAAAATAAGAAGGTTTGTATTGTGAGGAATTTAATTTTGTACCTAATGTGAATTTTAATGGTATTCTCATAAAATTGAGAATGGAAATGGGGAATGTATCAAAGAGACAACAACCCGACCATAGAAAAAACAACAGCAGAAGGTCACCAACAGGTCTTCAATGCAACGAGAAATTCCCACACCCGGAGGCGTCCTTCAGATGGCCCCTAAACAAATATATACTAGTTCAGTGATAATGTCTATTCGATATTGTTGTGAAACAAAATCCTGCATACAAGCAAAATGAAAAAATGTGCTCCCCATTGCAAATTTAGATACAGGGTTCACCTGTCAGCCTGTACCCTACAAATCCATGAAAATTGGTGCCCTCTTTAGTAAGGGCTGTTCCAAAAAAAATGTATTGGGGGGTTGGAAGGCACTTTTTATTTGACTCCACCATGCATATATTTTTAATTAGACATTTCCTTTGAAAGTTCAAGCAAGATAACTACCGTCCATAAAATTTTAATAAAATTGCCTTCAAACCCCCAACCCACCGCCATACAATTAATTTTAATTATGGAAAATCCCTAATAATGAATCCACAGTAAAATCAATAAATAAGACATTACCTCATTTCTGGTAAGACTCCAGTTATGTGTATCAGCCTTAAATGCTCCACAAACAATGACATAGATAACAACTAATAAATTTACTCCAGTAAATATGTTGTTGAATGTAGATGATTCTTTCACACCAATTGCTAAAATACCTGAAAAACATAACAAAACAAAAGGCCTAAATTTATTGAATTTTTTTTTTTCATCAATATACTTGATAAGATTTAAATCAGGAATACACCTTGTCCCTACATGTCCACCATGACTGGACATCACAAAAGTTCCTGTAAAATTTTGACTTCATAATAATTAATAAATATCAGACACCACAATGGAAAAGTGATTGTTGTATGACGTTATAAGTTCAAGCGGGACAGATTTCCACCAAATAGCCATAAGATGTATAGATCCAGGATCTAAGAAGATGGTTTATCATTTTTAATGTTGTGCATATTGATGTTTTCCTCCGTATCGTCCTTTATTCATATTCTTAACAATTTATTTGGATTTTATCTAGATCTTCAGAAATTTAGATCTTAATGTCTCATGGTCTGAAACACTTCTATTGTTGAAGGTTAAATTTTGAATGGCTATTGTATTGTAGGGTTGTCTCATTATTGTTTCCTCATATATTCTTTCATTCATTCAGAAAATTTTTAAGCATGAAAGTTTTAGTCTTTTCGGGCATTAGAAATTCAAGATGGTCGCTATCAAAAATTGGAAGCTTCGATGTGATTATCAAATGATTTCTTTTTGAAACCTAGGGAAAGCATACAATTATAATTGTAATCAAAAATAATGTAATTAAACATTGTGTTCCTCATCAATAATGTCTAGATGTAGAAACCAATTGTTAGTACCAATCTTATATATCAAAATACCACCAAATTCCTTATTTTCAAAATTAGCTTAAAACTTATAATGCTAAATGCATCATACTTACAGAAATGTTATGTCAAAAAATGCAGAAATGTGGATAGAAATGGAATTCAAAACTACATGGATACTAACAGAAATAAAATACCTAGGCAGCACTCGCACCCGCAAAGTGGAAAGGGATTAATATAAGTTGCAAAACTTGTTTCCCAATCCACTATAAATAAATATGTTCAAACTAAATAAAATACCTACATGTTAGCAGTAAAGTAATACCAAAAGCAAAGAAATCAGGATAAGGTGACAGTCCTCCAACATTCATTGGCATGTTGTCCTCGAAGAAATGCTGTATGGTTTTGTTGATTAGGGAATCAAAGTAAGAACTCCATGCTCTGGCAACACTGGCTGTACCTATAAAAACATATTTGTTGGAAAAATGGAAAGACTAAACATTGAACAAACTCTTTTTTACATAAATAAGGCCGTTAGTTTTCTTGTTTGAATTGTTTTACATTGTCTTATCGGGGCCTTTTATAGCTGACTATGCGGTATGGGCTTTGCTCATTGTTGAAGGCCGTACGGTGACCTATAGTTGTTAATGTCTGTATCATTTTGGTCTTTTGTGGATAGTTGTCTCATTGGCAATCATACCACATCTTCTTTTTTCTATCTATTGGTAGAATATGCATAGAAATACAATGTACTATGAAAAGAGGAATAGGGAGTCAAATGGATACTTCGTAGCAATTATAATTGAGTTTTACATCATAACGCTTTAAAAAAAATTAAATTTTATAGCAAGAATATGGATCAATAGGACACCTGTTAGCATGGTCTGTTTGCACTATAACATTTTGCGTTCAGTGAACCTTGAAATCTAGGTCAAATCCATTATTTGGCATATATTTTTTGTAACAGATTACTTAAGCTTCATAATGAACATTCCTGCTTAAGTTCAAGTTGGTGTGACCATTACTTTATCTAACCAATGGTTCGTTCTTTTAACCTGATTTGTGAACTGTGAAATCAAAGTCAATAGGCTTATTTTGGATATTGACATGTATATTTTCTTAGTTTCAAGTTGATGTGACCACAATTCCATGAACAAGGATGAAAATAATTCTCTTTACCTTAGGTATGATTAAAAATAATAAATTAAGAAATGGTATACCTATGACATATTCTAGTATAAGATTCCATCCAATAATGAAAGCTATGAACTCCCAACTGTAACATAACTATATACATAGGCAGATCCTGTTTTAGGTACTCTTGCACCAAACTCAGCATAGCAAAGCCCTGAAAAGGAAAAATAAGGTACATATTTACTAGGGCTTTTAATATCATGGTTTAAACAATGTTAAATTACGTCCTTTTCTTGATTATGATGCTGCGGATTCACATTGATTCACATTGAGGGTGATGCTTTGGATTCACATTGATTCACATTGAGGGTGATGCTGTGGATTCACATTGATTCACATTGAGGGTGATGCTGTGGATTCACATTGAGGCTTATGCTGTGGATTCACATTGAGGGTGATGCTGTGGATTCACATTGAGGGTGATGCTGGCTAGCATTGCCTGGATGCATTGAGAGACACAAAAGTTAGTTTTATCTAGAGCAAAAACCTTTCTTGTTTTGTTAGCCTCTTCTGACTTATCTAGCCAGCCATCATAAATTCTTTTCTTTTGTTTGTTTGATCAAATTTGAAATTTTTGGAAATCTGACCTACTTACTTCTTTTTTCCAAATTCTTCTGTTCAATATTTTACTATTTACAGTATCACTGGTCTAATTTGCATCATCAAAATTATATTACTTTTATTCATACTGCTACTTTCACTTGACGTTAAAACTGGACATACAAGGGACAGTCTCCCCTAGGACATAAAGCTTTCTTGAAAATAAATTTGTTCTCACTCACCTGCCAAAACTGATGCCACAGCAGCTATGAAAAATGACAAGACAACAGCAGGTCCTGCTTTCTCTTTGGCAACCTGTCCAGCAACAACATATATACCAGCTCCTAAGGTACTACCAATACCTATGTTAAGTAAAAATAAAAATACAATTTTAATCATATTTTTTTTTTTTCAATCAAACATTGGTCAGTTTCAGTTTCAAAATCCGGTGAAGGAGCAAAGGATTATGGGTTAGACATAGTTTGACACTAAAACGAGAGTAACACAGTCCTAAAAAAAATTTCAACAAAGGAGTAGGTTCAGTAAGACCCCTTTTTGGCCCCAAAATATAGTGGTTTTACAAAATTGTGAAAATGTAACCTTTCAGCTATTTATTGGAAAGTAGAATGCTTCTGCTACATAAATATGGGCTGTTTTTGACAATACAATGCACATATATCGAGTACTAGCATCATTAAGTCGTGCTAAATTACAAAAATCTTCACAATTTCAGCATTTTTGTTAAATTTTAGACGGTTTCCGTCTTAAATGAAAGTGGCCGCATTCGTGTTCATCCATAATATTGAAATGCAAGTTGTATTTGATGATATTACATAACATATATAAAGGTTGAGGATGAACACGGATGAGGCCACTTTCATTTTTGACAAAAAACATCTGAAAAGTGACGTTTTTTGACATATTTGATAGATTTTTAATATTTAAGCTTAAATCCGAGCGTATTTAATGACTGAATCAGTTAAAATCTTTCACATAAACTAATGGAATCAATTGAAATAGACACTTAAGTGTTTAAAAAGAGTCCAAAATCCTTCGTTAGATGAACCGGAAATTTGAGGCCAAAATCGGCCCTTACCGGACCTACTCCTTTTGATTTTGTGTTGAAAATTCCTTTTGAAAAAATGGTAGTCACCTAGGACATTAATCATTGCTTGATATTTTTTTCTTATGATTGGAAAAATGAGCAGAATTTAAATCACCACTTATATTTGAAATTTGGATCTTCCCTCAAATAAATATTTCAAGAAAATGAGAAGATCCTGAAAACAAATCACTGCAAAGTTTGCTAGAAAGAAGTTCGTGTTAGTTTTGTACTTTTGTAGTGAAATCAGAAAATGGCCCAGCAAGAATCACATAATTATCGATAATTGCAACAACATTAGAGCGTAATAAAGTGTGTGTGAAAATAAGTTAGTTTACAGTATACAAATTAAGGGAACTATATATGAATAAAATGAGTTGCAGCTAAGCTAGAACACAAACAATAAACGGTAAATTACCAAAAGAAAAAGACAAACACTGTGTTGAAGTCCAGGTAACATGAAACAATAAACACAAACAACAAAAGCTTAAATTCAGCATTAAGTAACCTGGTCTATTAAAAACAATAAGTAAAATCAAGGACTCCAGTCATAAAACTTAACTTAGTACTGTTCAAAATGCTATATCCTGCATTTCAATTGGTTGAAATCAGAGTCAAAATTTTTAAAACCACAAGGTCAGGCGCTGAAGAGAATTTAGCATCAACTGTTCTGTAATAGAATGAAATTCAAAACAGTGTGGCTGTGGCCATTGATTGACACATTAAATTCATCCATTGACTGGGACAATTTACATGAACGTTTGTCTGTAACGACCACTGTTCACGACGTACCTACGATAGATATTTAAACTGTGGGGTCACCAAAGGTTTCTTAACGCCTTTAATTATAAAATAATTCAAAAAATTAATCAGGAATAACCTTTATGTTTTGATTTATATAATTGATATAAATCAAAACATCGTGTTATTTCTGATTAGTTTTTCGAATTACTTTATTAAGGTGTTGAGAACCTTTGGTGACCCCATAGTTTAAGTGTCTTTAAAAAGTACATAGTGAGCAGTGGTTGTTACATACAAACGTTCACCTAAATTGTCCCAGTCAATGGATGAATTTAATGTGTCAATCAATGGCTACAGCCACACTGTTTTGAATTTCATTCTAGTGGTATGTATTGATAAACTACTCTTTACTGCATGTCATGCTTCATAGATTTCAGGATACATACCTAAAGCTGTTAAATCAAATGTATTTAGAACTCTGTTTAACTTAGTATCTGTCACGTTTGATATGTCTATGTACTTCTTTCGTACCAGTTTCCCAATGAATCCACTCATGTTTCTTTATGAAAGCTGAAAAAAAATACAGATAATTCTTATATCTATCAAAATTAATAAAAAATCTTCATATAATTAATTTGCTGTTTATTAAATGTGTCTACCAGTATTATTGCAGTCTAAAATTGTGCTTGTTCACCAGGGCACTACTAACCCAGGCTTCAGGTTTATGTTTTTCTCTGACTGTTTATGGTGTCTTTAACATTTTCAAACTAAATCCATTGGATGTGTACTGATTGGTTTTTTTAAAGTCGTAGATACATACTTTCTTTGTAAGTTTTTGTTGGTTTTGATCTCACTTTCAGTACCTACAAGTTCTCTGGGATTATGGTACTTTGTTTTCCACTTCCTGTTCTATATGTGTCTGTAGTACTTTTGTTGGTTTTTTTGTTTGTTTTTGGTTTTTTTTTCATTGTAAAATTAAACCTGGCCTGTATAAATTTGTACCACATGCCAATAAAAGCTACTATACTTTGATTCAATTCCCCTTAATTAGTCTAGATACAAGCTGAGAACTTATATCTAATAGAGACCTTCAAACATTCTCCAAATAACTGAAATATTAAGATATGGCACAAGTGTCCATACTAACATGACAGGTGCATCGATCATGTACATTGTAAATCCTAAACCTAAAACTTCAGTCTATGTCATCCTCACATACATGTAGATGAAACACATATATATATCCAAAATCATAGTTTTTACACAATTTATATGTCATAAAGTATGTTAATTGTACCAATATATCCATAAATTTTAAATCAATTATTTGTGTCTCTCAAGTGAAGAATAATTAATTATTGAATTAGTCAGTACTCAATTAAAAGCAAGGTTTGTACTTTGCTGATATAAAACTATCATAAACTAATTATGATAAGGTAATAAATGTTACATACATACATGAAATTCAACTTAATTCTTATCTAACCATAAACATTTTTGTACTTTTTTCATCTTCATTGAACAAAAACAGATAACTAAAGTTCAAGTGATTTCCTTAGGTATGAAATATAAAATTTGCAGGCCTGTATATAGTCAAGTCGTTTCTAAAGGGGATAGTTATGATGCTCTGACTTTAATATAGTCCTTCAATATAAATCTAAACTTTTAATAAATAAAAAAATTGTGTCATTCTGTCAACTCTGACTCTTGAATCTTCAGAGTTGAATGCAATATATATATATTAAATAAAAATCTTGACTCTATATCAATTAATTCAGGTATTATCATGGTTATGGTAATATGTCCTACATACATTATTTGAAGACATATTTCAGTCTTTTGACATCACTTTTATAAACATCATGAACATAATTTGTAATCCCCCATTTGAAATCAAGAGCACTTTTTCTCTTTTGGCTGTGACAACTGCTTTCACGTTTGTTGTCCTTTTTTTGTGAAACCAGTAAAACGGGATTGATAAACATGATAAAGGATGTGGTTAAATAAGAAAAGTGTTCTGTACTTAAAATTATAGGTCACCATACGGCCTTCAACAATGAGCAAAGCCCATACTGCATAGTCAGCTACATGTACATGTATGTATAATAGGCAAAAAAATAACAATGTAAAACAATTCATTTTTTCCAGCTAATTTATATACAAAAAAGAATGTGTCCCAAGAACATGGATGCCATTTCCACACTATCATTTTCTATGTTCGGTGGACAGTGAAAGTGGGATAAAATCTCTAATCTGTTATCATAGGGAACATGTTTACTAATTTTCAAGTTGATTGGACTTCTGACTTCATCAGAAACTACCTTGACCCAAAACTTTTACCTGAAGCAGAACAGACAGACGAACAGCCGGACAGACCGACATACAGACGGACACACAGACCATAAAACATAATGCCCATAAATGGGGCATAAAAATTAATTCATAAACAAATATATGTAATACATAATTTGACATAAACAACGACAGGCTCAGTGCATGAGTATTGTAACCCTTGGTCTGACTATTGGTGTATTGGCATGTAACCAGATTAACTTTTGGCAAGATTGGTTTGGGACTGGAATAGCTGCGGAACCGTAACTCTTATATAGATAGTCCTTTTTATTTATTTTTTATTTTGCGGACTTCCGCGAATAGTCAAAAAAACCATAAGGACCTAAAGCTACAGTTCCGCAGCTAGGACTGGAACAACATGATATTCCTAGCTAGTACTCAACCAGCATATAGAGAATATTAGTAAGTTTATCTGTTTACAGCCTGTTTTAACAATGATTTACCCACCCTGGGAACAGTATATGCCTGACCCACCTGAGAGTATTCTATATCCTGCCGATCGTGGATCAAGTGGGTTAATTGTTATAGTATAATGACAAAGCATACAATATTTAACTAATAAAATTTGTTATTATAATCACAATCAGTTGTGTTTTACCTTGTTCTTGCAAATACTTTTTCTTGGAAATGTTGTTTGTGTACTAACATCCGTGTTACTGACTTGACAGATGGAGTTATACTTGTCAACACTCGTTAAACCTAGTAAAAGATTAGACGAAGAAACTTAAAAAAATAATTTCTGTTTATCTCTCTTGATAGTAAATTGTGTTGTCATCTATCTAAAGCACGTGAATAAAGTAAAATCACACAACAATATTGCACTTTGGACGAGTTGGGAAGAAAAATCACGACAACAACATAACTTCCGGTTGTTTTTGTTTAATATACAGAAGTACTCCAGTTGCTCCGTTCGATTGCCAATGGCCAGAGGAAACTAATATGATTAAAGTTTATAACTTTAAGGTTGAACCTTGTGAAAACACCGTTTTAAACTAAAAATTATGTTATTTTTTGCGGAGAAATCTTGTCATTTTATAATGGGCATAAATATGACTTGTACTCAGATTAAAAGTGGGGAGAAGGGGTCCCGGCCCCCTTTGTGGGAAAGTTTGGTTCAGATTATTTATAGATCACTGTACCCTTTTATTAACATTTCTGGATCCGCCACTGGTACTGCATACATACTTTTATCATCTGTACTATATATTTCTCTCCTTTTATAATACTGAGTTTTTATTTAATGGCTCTTTGTCTAACTTAACTGCGCTTTTTGAGTAGCTATTATGGGTACTGTGACATCTAGTTTCTGTATAGAAAGTCCCTATTCAAGTCGCTTAATAATCGGCTTCCACATTGATAATCATTTCATTTTATTATTTGCATGTCTTTAATTGCGTATATGAATTGTAGTTTAGTTTAAACATATTTATTTATAGTGGATTGGGAAACAAGTTTTGCAACTTATATTAATCCCTTTCCACTTTGCGTGTGCGAGTGCTGCCTTATAGCGGCATTAGCCTTCTCTTTTTCGAAATCTACAAGGGTGTCTTTAACGTGCAAGAGATATGACTCTCTCTTAACACGGATCAGCCATTTATCGTCCCCTTTTGACGGACTATCATCGTTTCCTCAAGACCATACTCGCAGATGGTGTCAAGGGAGAGCCGAAAATTGAGTTCCTGAAATTTTCATCCCAAACGGGAATCGAACCAGGAACCTTTGTGTTAGTAGTCTGATGCACTAACCACTACACCTCGGCTTGGAATTGTATACGCCTATTATTTGTTCATTGGTAAAAAGCTATACAGAGCTTAGATTATTATTATAGTATTAATGCATGGGTATTTTTATAATGGCCCTGTTATATGTCCAAGGTCTGGAATAATGGTCGAGGAAGTCTGTAATGGCCCGAGGCAATGCCGAGGGCCATTCCAGACATCCGAGGCCATTATTACTGACCAAGGACATATAACAGGGCCATTATAAAAACACCCATTTCTTAATACATTTATTAACCAACTGAAAAAAGTGTATGTGTTGCTGCCCACTTGATGTATTCTCTTACTCTTTAATAATGTACTTAGTTGGTTAATAAAGGTTAATAATGTATCGAATTTTATTTTTCTCAACCTTGTTATGTTTTATAGTCTCACTTATGGGTACTTATTGGTCATCCCTAATGGCCGACTTGTTTTGTATTCCTGTGAAACAGAATTCCTACAAAACATTTCAAAGATAAAAACTGCATCTTGCAAAGTTCTTTAATTTCATGTTCATGTTCATGACAATATATTCCATAGAAGGTATGTCATTCAGTTTTATATCTTCAGTCTTCCCATTGTCAATTTCAAAGTTTTTGCAACCAGTATCGCTACGTTTGAAGTTCATTCAATTCCTTTTCCTATATATTCAAGATAGAATAGCAAGATTTTAATATCTGTAAACAACTTTTGTCTCTTATTTTTATCTGAACAACAGTAATCCTAATCTTCTCAAACCTAATTGGACTACATATTGATTGTTTTAAAACCACCGTCAACGAACCTGTTGGTTTTTTTTTTGTCTGTGAGTTTTGAGACGCTCAGTCGTTATAATTTTCTATGTTGTGTATAGATGAGGACTAATGTTTGTCTTATAATCATCGTCGTCGTCAAAGTCGTCGTCTTTTTGCTACATGGTATGTATTTCGTTGACACATGTGATTCTTTTATTGTAACTTTCCTATCTTATTCCTGTTTTTACAACTGGCTATGCTTAAAAGCTTGCATAAATACACCGTATCGATCAACATAAATCTATGATACTAGTGCAGCGGCTACACAAGCAGATGTCAGACGAATTGTGCACATCCTGCTACAAGCATGAAATTTGGCATAGACCTTCCTCAACTATTACTCTTTTATTTCAGAAAGGGAGGTACTTGGAAAAGACCAGAGAGGTTCGGGTCAAAATGTAAATAAAAATCAATTTTGAAATATAAGTAATATTGGGAATTCATCAACAAAAGGTAATCATACAGGCATAATGATTGCTCTGTGTCAAAATGTTTTTCTTTATAATTTTTATGGGCTTAAAAATCATTCATACAGATGTCCAATTTATGGGCCTTTTATAGATGACAAAATTGAAGGAGTATTCCGCCCATCATTTAACCCCACCGGTACCCGTAAGTTCTTTACATCCTCCCTCTTGAAGATGGTTGTCTTATTGGTAACCACATACCACACATACTTACTGATATACATATATCATGTATATTGAATCTTAGTTAATTGAAAACTAAGACATAGATTATGCAGGAACTAGGAAAAATAAATGAAAATCATTTTTTTTTACTTTCAACACATATTTCTGCAATAATTTCCCGTTTCGTCTTCTTCTTCCGTGTATACGGAAAAATTTCAGCATGTTGATAATTTGTCGGCGCATGCTTATTCACACATTGTTATTTGTTACAAGTTTTTTTTTTATGTTAATTATCTATAATTATATAATTTCGCAAGATATTCTGTTCATGAATCTTTTCTGTTATCACTGATCATGAGTATTGTATTACCTATATTTTGTTTTATCATTCATACTTTTCTACCCAATTATTCTATTATATTATTTGTGTTTTATTAGCTCATTTTATCAGAATTTTCAATTCTGTAAACCCAATGAATCCCGACACTCTCATATTGAATGATAACTTTGTTTCTTTTGATTTTATTGAACATTTTTAATCCGCCTTTAGTCTTCATTGTTATAATGATACCACGGCCAGTGTATTTGGTTAATATAACAATGTTAGGAGATGTGGTATGACTGCCAATGAAACAACTATCCACAAACGTTCAAATGAAGTGGATGTTAACAATCAAACAAAAAACACAGACCGTAACATCCCCTCTTGAAAAATGAATTACAGTGAAAATGGTCTAAACGGTTCCTCTTCAGGAATTCAGATTATTCTTCGGTTTTATAATGTTCATAATTAAAAAAAAAAATTTGATATGACTGTGCTTAAGAACATGCTTGGTTTAGACAGGTTTTCGGTTTATGCAGGATTCTGTTAAGCCAGGTTTTACTGTACTATCAATCTTATTTCAAGGTTTAACATGCATACATGATAATATACCTTTCACTTTAACTACCATTTATACTACGGACTTGAACATGTACTAAATGGGCGACGTGGCGGGATTCAATCTTTTGTTTCAAGTTTACCAATCCCATCTTCGCTAGCCAAGGGATCGTAACCCTTGGCTAGCGAAGATGTACCAAACTATACTTTGAATTTTTAAATTTACGTTTAACCCACTTCGTTTTCTTTTAAATTCAATATTTTTTATTCACGCATTTAATATTGTAAATTTATAAATTTTGTCCACGTTGTGCATTAAATGTGAAAAAGGCTGAAACTGCCGGTTTCACTGTTTTACAGATATTCAAGGACCAATCTCAAACATTGCATCACATGGCACCGCCGGTTTTATCAAAAGGGATAACTAAATATTTTTACAAGATGAAAAATCTGCAATACCTCAGTTTAAAAAAAAGAAAGTCAATTAACAAGAAAACCCTTCTCTGAATAATGTTTTGCCTATATAGAAAATAATGTTGTTTTGAGTTTGACTGAGAATTTGTTTTTCGTATGCAACATCTGAAGCCTCTTTATTTTATGAACTGTAGTTGAACAGTTAAGACGGTTAGAATATCATGTTTTGTGTTGAGTCATAAGTCGGAAACTCTAAACTGTTGAATCCTAATTTTGTTGTTTTAGCTGACATTGTTTTTTACTCCTTGTAACGTGGGTACGAGCAACTGTGTATAAACACCACTATATTCTAAAGGTATTGTTGAAGACCGTACGGTGGCTAATAGTTACTAACTTCTAGTTAAGTCAGTTGGTCTATGGTGGAAAATGGCCCTATTGCCAATTTTTCATATTTCTATATTATGTATATACATTGTATGCTAATATATAACAATCAATGTATGATTATCATGTGATTTGTATGTTTTTATTATACCTCACTTTCGAATTGTTAAACTCATGTCGATACTAAAAAAATCTGTTTGCGTAGTTTATTTACACATATATACACACATTTGCCATTTATTAAGTTAAACTAGTACACACAGTTTTAATAGGAGAGGGGCGAATAGTTCTTGCTATTTGATCCCCGTTTCCTTGCGGCACTTTTCGAACTCGGCCTATGTCTTCTATTTCTGTTATCACGGCGTTCATTATATTTCACGTCATATTCGCCATTACGGCTATCTGGTCTCATCGGACTTTCTTTCCCATACTTATCGTTTACAACAGTACCATAGCCATTGTTCAGATAACTATCATAAGTATCGTACCCTGTAGCGTGAAACCGGCTATTTTCACTAAACCGGCTATTTTCACTGTCCCTGTTATAACTGTTTTTGCTGTATTTACCATAACTGCTTTGGATCTGATTATCAATACTGCGCATGTCATAAATAGCATAACTGTTTAGTCCGAAATCCAAATTATCGTTTTTTCCATACGTACCATAATTGTTTTGATCTTTACCTGTGTAACTGTCTTTGACAGTGCTATATTCGTCATGTCTTTTTTTATTTGAGCTGTCATATCCTTGACTGAAGCTTATATATCCCTTATTGCTGGAACCATCATCTCCCTGCCTGTAGCTGTCATAATCGACCTGACTAGAGCCGTTATAGCTCGGGTTATAGGTATCATATACTGGTGAACTGGGCCTTGTATATTCGAGGCCGTAACTTTCGTATCCTTTATTAGGGGAATCATCATTTCCCTTAGGTTTGCTTTCATACACTTTTTGATTGTAACTGTTGTATTCCTTATTGCTAGTACTTTTGTATCCTTGACTGACTGGATCATATCCTTTCTTACTGGAAACTTCGTATCTTGTTGGTTTGTTTTTGCTAGAGCTGACATATCCCTTTTTACTTGAAACTTCGTATCCTGTTGGTTTGTTTTTGCTAGAGCTGACATATCCTTTTTTACTTGAAACTTCATATCCTGTTGGTTTGTTTTTGCTAGAGCTGACATATCCTTTTTTACCGGAAACTTTGTATTCTGATGGTTTGTTTTTGCTAGAGCTGACGTATCCTTTGCTGGATTTATCAATCCCTTTCTTACTTGATACAGCATATCCCTGTTTGTTGCTTCCAAATGGTTTTTGGCTAAAGCCGTCATATCGGACAAATTCGTCATCATATCCCTGCGTATTGCTTCCATATGCGTTATTGCTAGATGCGTCATATCCCTGGTTGTTTTTATCATACACTTTACTGGAAACATCATACCCTTTACTGGAAACATCGTATCCTTTACTGGAAACATCGTATCCTTTACTGGAAACATCATATCCTTTACTATTGCTTTCATGTGTGTTCTTGCTAGACCCGTCGTATCCAAACATGATATCGTACCCCTGGTTATTACTAGAACCGGCATACTTTTGAATTGAGGTATCATACACTTTCTTACTAGACGTGTCATATCCCGGATTGTTGCTTCCATATGCGTTCTTGTCAGAACTGGTATATCCCTGACTTAAGGTGTCATATCCCTCTAGACTGGAATCAACATATACCTTCTTACTGGAAGCATCATATCCCTGATTGTTGCCCGCATATACTTTCTTGCTAGAACTGACATATCCCTTCTGACTGTCATATTGTTTAGAGTGTGTGTCATATCCTTTATTACTGGAAACATCATATTTCTGGGTGTTTCTAGAATTATCAAAGCTCGAAGGGTATGTACCATACCCCTTCTGACTCGATTTATCATATCCCGGATTGCTGTTCACATATACTATTCTGCTAGAACTGTCATATTGTATAGGGGATGTGTTATATTTTTTCTGACTGGAAACATCATATTTCTCGGTGTTTATAGAATTATCATAAGTGGCAGGGTAGGTACCGTGTCCTTTTTTACTGGATTTATCATATACCTGATTGTTGCCCCCATATGCGATCTTGTTAGTCCTGTCATATCCCTTCTGACTGGAAACATCATATCCCTGATAGTTGCTTCCATATGCGATCTTGCTAGGCCTGTCATATCCCTTCTGACTGGAAACATCATATCCCTGTTTGTTGCTTTCATATGCTATCTTGCTAGGCCTGTCATATCCCTTCTGACTTGAAACATCATATCCCTGATTTTTGCTTTCATATACGATTTTGACAGGCCTGTCATATCCCTTCTGACTGGAAGCCTCATATCCCTGATTGTTGCTTTCATATGCGATCTTGGTAGGCATGTGGTATCCCTTCTGACTGGAAACCTCATATCCCTGTTTATTGCTTTCATATGCGATCTTGCTAGGCCTGTCATATCCCTTCTGACTGGAAACATCATATCCCTGTTTGTTGCTTTCATATGCGATCTTGGTAGGCATGTGGTATCCCTTCTGACTGGAAACCTCATATCCCTGTTTATTGCTTTTATATGCGATCTTGCTAGGCCTGTCATATCCCTTCTGACTGGAAACATCATATCCCTGTTTGTTGCTTTCATATGCGATCTTGCTAGGCCTGTCATATCCCTTCTGACTTGAAACATCATATCCCTGATTTTTGCTTTCATATGTGATCTTGTTAGGCTTGTCGTATCCATTCTGACTGGAAACATCGTATCCCTGATTGTTGCTCACATATGGTATCTTGCTAGAACTATCGTATCGCTTACTCAAGGTGTCATATCCCTTCTGACTGTAATATTGTGTAGGATATGTGGCATAATCTTTATTACTAGAAGCATCATATTTCTGGTTGTTTATGGGATTATCATAGCTCGCAGGGTAGGTACCATATCCTTTCGTATTAAATAAATAAATAAATAAATAATCTTTATTTCCTTTCGTATTAGAATCATCATATCCCTGATTGTTGTTATCATAAGCGATCTTGTTAGAACTGTCATATGTTTTAGTAAAGGTATCATGTCCTTTCTTACTGGAATCATCATATCCTTGATTATTGCTTCCATATGCGATCTTGCTTGAACTAACATATGATGGAGGTAAGGTAGCATACCCTTTCTTAAGAGGAACATCATATTCCTTATTGCTGCTACCATATGCAATCTTGCTAGAACTGTCATATGGTATGGTAAAGGTATCATTTCCTTTCTTACTGGAAACATCATATCCTTGATTATTGCTTCCATATGCGATCTTACTTGAACTGACATATGATGATGGGTAGGTATCATACCCCTTCTGACTTGAAACATCATATTCCTGATTGTTGCTACCATAAGCGATCTTGCTAGAACGAATATGTTTTGAAGGGTAGGTATCGTATCTTATCTTATTGGAAACATCGTATCCTTGGTTGTCTCTTCCATATTTGATATTGTTAGAACCCTCATATATTGGTCTGTAGGTCTCATATCCTTTACTGCTAGAGTCATCATATCCATAATTTAAGTTATCATATCCTTGCTGGTTAGTCCCATACTTATTCGTCTCGTAGCTATCATACCCAATTTTGTTTGGACCTTTAGATCCGGTAATACTCAATGATATGGGCTGGTAATTTTTAGTTTGGACCTTATAATCATCATATCCAGTGGGCTTGTATCGGTCTTTTTTGGAACCGCGTTTGCTGGATGCTAGAAGTTTATGATTTTTTATGACATCTTCATATCCTGTGGCCCTAAACTTGATATTTCCCCTAGATTGTTTGTTGAAGGTTTTACTGGTTTGCTTGTCTAAAGATGTAATACCTTAAAAAAAAATAGTGAAAAAATCATATGACAATGAGTGCATTCATCATCAGCTGGCTAATGTTTTTTTAATATGCTTGATAATTCAAGTGTCTACATAAACTTAATTAAAAAAATGACAATTCAAAGCAAACCTATGTAACTACTGGATGGAGGATTTTTTTATTATTCAATTTATCAAAATCTTGAAACCAATATTTTCAAACATAAAAAAAAATAAGTACGTCATTTTCGATATTTTGAAATTGTAATTCAACAAAACTATCATGTACCTTACGTTTCACGTTAGAAAGGGTGTGTCCGAATTTCGTGTTATATGGGAGGAATTGAATTTCGACTTATATATTAAGATAATATAATTTAAACTTTGTTTTCTATTCTCACAAAAAGTGTGCAATTTTGTTACTTTGAAAATAAGTAATTCTGTTTTTATATTTATGTAAAATCAGCTAAACGTTTTAATTACGTTGCGTTGTTCAGGGAATATTAAGCGTCTCAATGATCAAAATTAGTATTTGTCACACTGCTATAGGTGGCACGGTAGTATTTGCATTCCAGAATTTAGGTTGCTCTTTTGTGTACCCTACTTAGGTAAATGTATCTAAACAGTGTGATTGGACAAAAAATACAGTATCAACTGAACATACTTTCCCAAACTGAGGGATGAATCAGGTGTAGAAAAATATGAAATAATTTTACATACAGATGAAAATGAATTTTTGAGAATTTTTTTAAATTTTGTATTCACTGCACCATAAAAGACCTAAAATTACTAGTGGCCTTAGGTTTCTAAAAATAGCAAAAAAAGTAAACGGTCATGATACATATTCAAATTCATTTCTGAATAGTAAAATGAAAGTACTTCAGTTAAGTGTGAATGTAGATTTTTTTGCAGTGTTAGAAAGTGGTGAAAATTCTAAAAAGGCTATCATTATCCCTATGGGCCAGGAAATACTACCGTGCCACCTATATAACCAGTGTAAATTTTCTGACAAAACAATTGGTTCAAAATTTTCAAAATTTTTATATTTTTGTTAAAGGGTCAAAGTAAATACTTTGTCAAAATTTTATCAAAATTAAACGAGCCAAATTAATTTTAGTGAAAGTGTTAGGTACCACCTTAACTCTAAAAGAGATAAGAAATGATTATGATTTGTATTGCCAAAAAAATGTTCTGATTTCAAACCTAGAAGAAAACATATTTTAATCGAAAAGGGAAAAAAACGTCAATTATAGTTTTTGCCAATAAATAAAATGTTAATTCTTAAACAACAGTTCGAGGCAAACAAATAAATAATATGATGCTTGTGTGGTATGAAAAATAATTTCAAATGAAAACAATCATATCCTCACAACGCTCTAAAAGTTAAATTGCCGTTCCCGAAAACTCGTGTCAATAGTATGATTACAAAAGAACAAAAAGTAAATGTTTTGTTTGACGAGTACACGTCTGGATAGAAAAAAAAAATTCTTTAATTTGGTTTTGAACACTTGTGACCTTATATACATGTATATTGAATAACAGACATAATTTTCGTTATTCTGATTTTTCGATAAATCTTCGAACCCCATCTAATTGGTAATTCCAAGTCTGTTCTTTCAATTATTTTTCCGGTTTATTGGTAAAATAATTGACAATAATTATCAAAAAAATATATTACATCTAAGAAAACGTTATTAAAGCAAGCATCATAGTTTATGCAAACTCCAATTTAATGAGAAATAACATACCAATGCAAAAACGAATCATTTTAACAATCTTTTTAGTTTTAACATTGTCTGACCTTTTTAAGACTTTAACCACTAAAAAGCTTACTGAACTGTATATGTAGTTCTAATCGTTGAAGACTGGTGGATTGTTGTCTCATTGACAATCATACTACTTCTTGTGGTTTTTTTTTTTAATGCAAACAGTATTAAACGCCATGAAAGTACCTCTGTTTTCGATTACAGAGAACAACATCGTACTAAAGAAAGGAGAATTTTGTGTTTATGATAATTATTGATAAACGGGCAATTTATCTCTCATCAATTCAAAAGTAAACCAGTTTATATCTATAACAGTTATTTGATCTGAACAGTTCTTAATAGACTGAATATAAGATTAGTAAGTCATTTTAAGTCTTACCGACTTATTTTAGACTTATCTACTGCGGAAAATTCGGTATTGTTCAGACTATTCGCTTGCAGTCAACTAAGATCCTTCCATTCTATGTTCAGACTTTGCAGTTGTTGTTATTTACCTGTACATTTCAACATCGATATCACACTTGATTAACTGAAAGCTACTGGATAGTACTGAATTGACTGCAAGGACGCAAAGACACCCGGAGAGCTGTCTGATTAACACTCATACCACATCTTCTTATATCCATGTAACAAAAATGAGCTTTAATGAAGAGTTTTAGTCGCAAAGTAAATTCAAGTTTTATTTCTGTCCCTATCAAATATGCCTTTATTTTCGAGCGTTAGTCCATGTTTTCCGACCATCATCCCAGACGGCATCTACTACAGCACTTATTTACCTGTTGTATACATTGTTAATTTGTTCTCGGTTGAACATGGCTGATATATTTGCTACTGGACGTTAAGCAACAAACACAATGAATAAACAATTCAAATATATAGTAGAATAATGAAAAAAAACCCAGTATTAATCTTACCTTGGACAAACAGTACTATGACAATTCCAAGGACTAACCCCTTCATGATTCTATGATGGTATGCTGACCAGTAGTCTATGAATTGTCCTTTATAGTGGTGGGTCGGGCATTCATATTGCACGTAGAGACATTTAAATTAATTATGATCAATTTAATTTTTTTTTAAATTGTGCAAAACATTGTTTTACAAAGCTTAACAACATACTTTACGATGATTGAAAAGTCTTAAATTAAATTAAAAGTGTAAAACGATGCATTTTATGTAATTAATTAAACTTTATTGAGGCATCCTGCAGGATTAAACAAATTCATAACCTTGAAATTTCAAATGTTTCTACGTATTTATACATATGTTGCTTTCAAGTATTTTGGGTTAGTAACTTAGAACGTGTAACCTACACGTTCTGGATAAAAAACGTTTCGAACAATGAAATTTATAAGGGTAATTTTCATTGAACTAGAGTATTCGTTTCTATAATCAACCTTAAAAATCCCATAGAATAAAACTTAATAGGACTGATGAAATACCCAGGTTTTTGTTTGTTTGTTTGGTTATTTATTTTTAGGTTTTTTGTTTTGTTTTGGTTTTTTTTTTTTTGGGGGGGGGAGGGGGATTTACTCTCAACATTTCCACCGAACAGAAAAACACCGTACGAAAAGGTCAATCATAGACTAAGTACTCATTTTGCCATATTTTCTACTGGTGGACCATTAGTCCCCGAGAGTATCACCAGCCGAGTTAAGCTAGCATTTCTGTATATACTGGCTAAAAAAAAAAATACGAATTTTATTATTTATTTTCCTGTTACAAAGTGTTAGAAATTAATTTAAATTAAGGAATGCATCTTCCTCATGCAAAGCTCTGAATCTTCACCTTGCGTTGGATATACTCTTTTTTTTTACTTTTTTGTATTAAAGCTCTTTATCTTTTTAATAATCTTTTGATTTTCAAATATTTTGGCATTGAGCATCACTGAAGAGGCATTTATTGTCGAAATGTGCATCTGCAGAAAAAATATACCAGTAATGTACATGTACCATTAATAATAAATAAAGGATTCAGTGACAAGTGCTGTTTTGATATTTGTGATGTGTGTTTGCCGTCTTTTGCACGTTTTCCTCCACATCTCTTTGTATTCATATTTTGTTTTATTTTTTTGTTTTTCTAAAGAATGTACAAGGCGGTTGGTGATCTGGTTAAATTTGCCGGAGTAGTTTTAGACGAGTTGTTTTTGTTAAAGCTAACGGATGACGGTGGACGCCGGACGACAGACGATAGCTAATTTGATCTTACGAAACTATTCTGTCCAGACATGGCTACATATTTTACCATCCCGCACAATCAAACGGGCATCAAACTTTTGCAAGGGGTTTTACTGCCGGTCAGAAGGGACTGTTTCTATTCTCGGTCACACGTGGGACCCCTTACAATTAGTATATATCATGATTCCGGTTGAACTCCTAGATCCCTCATTTTTGTAAATGTTCTGCGACTGAAATAAGAACATCAACTGAATGAAAGTTAATACTTGTTTGTGAAAACATGTAAAATATCTTACTTCACAAGTTAAAAATATTTTTATCTGTTCCGATTATACCAGCTTTTCAACATTACTACATGTATAATATTTTATTTTGTTTTTTTTCGAGCATCAGTGAAGAGATGTTTATTGTTGAAATGCGTATCTGATGCAGGAAAATTGAAGTTTAATGTGGTTTTCAAAATATGTGTCTCATTCATTTTCATGAAAAATTAAATTACATTCACATTAATTTTATCGATCCTAAATTGAAAAATAAACTTTACTCAACTTCTTAAAGAACTGATGATCTGCATTTGCACTTTAAATATTATGTTATACTGGACATATGTATGCTTTATTTTTTTAGCTGCTAAATATGCTTTGATTACTAATGCAAGCTTTTGAATCATGATTGATTTAACTTGTTACTGATCCGACACGTTCTTGTGATGTATGTAGTGCAACTGTACCCCTTATTATCTAACATTATTGCGTCAAAGATCAAATGAACTTGGTGTATCGGAGAGAGGTCAAATGTCGTGTAAATACAAGATACGTTAAGTTAATATTGAAACATGGCGACTTTCTAGATTGTCTAGATTAAGTCCCACACCTTGAACAGTTGGATTGGATTTGGGGTTTATTATTAAAAATGTATGAATGCTAATAATTTGTAAACAAAGAGTGAATAAGTACTGATGAAAAAGTTGTTGAATCTCTTCAAACTGATAAGAACCCAAAATTTGACCGGTTGTAAAAATATGTTCATCTGGACTTTTATCACACAGAAAATAATAACCACAAATCCGCGCTTTTTACATATTTTTTTCAAAGAAGTTTTACGTTAGGTTATTTAATGTATTATTTGCCATCGGGTTTGGTCATTCGATTATTAATGTCTGCAATAAGAATCGAAAACATGAAGAAGTGAAATCCAGGTTTTTTTATAGAGCAAGTATCGCAGCGGTTTTAAGTAACTGTTGAAGAATGGAATATACAATAAATTTTAGTGAATTAAATTTCCGACGAACATATCAGTACAGCAGCTATGGGCTAATGCGACAAATTGTCGTAAATTAAGTTAATAATATCTCCATGTGAATTTTTACAAATGTCATCTATTGATTTTAGTAATAATACTTGTATGAATTATTATCTTTAGGCAAACTAAATACACGAATGATACGTGTACAATATGGGTCCTATCTATTGTGTCCTATTTGTTTATTTGATTTTCTTGTTGCTTGTGTGTTTGGATGCCGAACAGATTTTAGACAAACAAAATGATGATTTCGATTTTGATGGACTACCAGGAGTGACGTATGAATTTAAAATAGAAGTTTATTCGGGACGAGAACAGTGTTTTTATCAAAAAATTGCCAGTGGAGCGACTTTGCATCTATCATTTGAGGTAAATCATGGCAGATAACGATACGTTAGTTGGTAGTTATGTCCATTGAAGCGTGCGTACGTACGCTATTTTAAAAGTTTCATACGGCATAGAGTACACGTATACAAATACTGTTCGCATATTTAATTCACATTGGAACTACTGCAGAATATAAACAACTGTACTCATGTTTAAAAAGGGATCTTATTTTGCTAATTTCATATTGGTATCCGAATATAAATCGTACTTCAACTGCAACAACTTAGCAAAGTGAGATAATTTACTTAATGCCTAATCGTATTTTATATGTAATTACACAAAACATAAATATCTTCATCATAATATTTTGTTTTGATTTGAAAACATTACAAGGTAAATTATTTTATATCACTAATTTTACATTACAGATAAATCTAGCTGTATATTTTTACTGAACACTAAAATATATTTAAGACGAAATTGTAATTCGGGTACATTTCACGTATCAAAAACGAAAGTTACAGAAATACACAGCGGAGTTGAGTGAATCCCGTGAATTTCACGTACATGTAATGTAACGAAACAAAATACATATTAAATTCTCCCTCGCCCTGCTCGTCCGAATTTAAAGCATTTAATCTCTAAATTCAATAGGCTATAAACAAGACAAACACAGATATAGGATTAGTTGCTCGCAGTAACATATTATTTTCTCTTGCGATACAATATTTTATTTTACTTTATTGTACATATTTCTTCGATTGAATCAATATATAAACACATGACATATAACATTGTTCCTCTTTCGCATCGTTTCTTTTCCCCCGGCTAATACCTCCAACGCCTGTACGTACAATAAACATAGCAGCAACTTCAATTCGACGTAACTGCGAACACTTTCGATACTAATACATTTAAATCCATACTTTATATAGTACCTTTAAACCCCACCCATAAAAACCACCAAAACTTTCCTCGTGCCTCCTGCACCTAACATCAAACTTATAAATAGTACATACTGTTACAAAACCAGTATCCGAAATAGTTATACTAGTTCCCATCTATAAATAATACTACAAATAGCAAACGGGGAAAACCCTATTTCAAACGAAATAAAATACATTTATGTTTCACAAATATAATCTACTTTTCATCAATTCACATCTGAACAATAGCTTGGAAAAGTTATGAAAGACATTCAAGTATAGAAAGGAGATTTTTATCTGAATGTAAGAAGTTAATCTGAAGTTACTTATTGTTCTTTAAACAGGTACTACGTGGATCAGATAGACTAGTTGATGTGTTAATATGGAACCCCAACAGGAATATTTTGGACTCCAAGTATTCCGTATCGCAGGGTTTATTTGAAAAAGTTTTAAGTGTTGACGGTAAATAACTTTTTTAATTATTTAATTGTGTTTTTATGAAGCTTACCGTGTATGCGCCACTGAGACACACGTGCAACGAATAAATTGGTTTTAAGATACTGTATGTAATTTCTCGACAGCAGTATTGAGGCCCTCAGTGGGATGTAATCACATAATCACATTTTTTTGGCCAAGATCATCAAATAATCATTATATTAACAGGGTATTCAATAATATTAATACAGTCCTAGATTATCTAATGATCAAATAATCATGAAAATTTGGTCTAGTAATCAAATAACTACTTATATAAGGAATGACTGTAATATTTTTTCTGTCTATGAAGAAATAACATAAAAAATTTGGTGCACACTGAATAACGCGTGTAGCGGGTTATTTAACAGTGTGCACAACATTTTTTATGTTATTTCGAATAGACAGAAAAAATATTACAGTCATTTCTTATAATTTAATTCTACATTCCATTTCAAACCGTAGAAAACCATGAAAAAACGTTAATGACGTCACGGTCACATGACTAAATTATGTCTACGGGCTGATAACAAAATAACGTCAGCCAATTAGAAGACGCGTTACATCCAAAATTAAATTATTATAACATGTATAAAACGGACAGGTAATCACATAATCAAAAACACCACGAGGAGGCTTATTATTGATTAAAAAATACGGAGATGCGATATCTATAAATGAGACAACTATTAATTAACAAAGAAAAAAGATGTGAACAGTCACAGGTCACGATTTGGCCTTCAACTATGACATAAATTCATAACGTATGACAAGTTGTTAAGAGGATATCAATATGGCTAAATGTATTACAAAAGTAAATAGAGTACAACAATGCTCGGATTTATACTACAACAATGATCGAAAATATAAAACCAGACAGATCCTGACTTTGAACCGATATGTGAAGCAGGTTTTTTAATTTTTCTCTTTAGATTTGCTTGCAATACTGAACCTTGATAAAATAAGGAACATAAGAAGATCCGAAAAGGATTTCACAACCATATATCTAAAACAAACAAACTAAAACATAAAAAAAAGTAAAACTAAATGAGCATCACGAACCTAATAAAAATAATGACGAACTTAGGAAGTGGCAGCCGTTGTGAATGTACATGTTTCATGATATATTATATAAAAAAACAAGACAACCAAAACAAATAATAACAACGAGAGAATTAAAAGACAGAAAGAAAAAAATGTCGCAATAATAAAATACATTTTGTAGTTACAAAAAGTTTATATTTCCTAATAATTACATAAGATGTATGTTTCGTTATGATACTTTATTCTTATTGGCTAGCTGCACATCACATGTTATTCCGTAAGCAATTGCACTGCTCAATAGAACTTTTCATTCATGATAACACGTGGTTCCACAATAAAGTGCACAGCTGAATTAAATAAAACAATAATAAAATTCGTGTTTTCATGATCATTGGTAAAAAAATGTAATTATAAGTATTGAATGCTTTTTTTTGTAACTTCATAGGGTTGTAAAAGCGTTGACCGTGCGCACATTTTTAGTAAGCGCTTCATACAAAATGTACTGGCTTCGGTCAACGCTATATTGACTCTTAAAATTCAAGAGTCTATCTAAAAATGAGGGTACATTTTATGTGGCCTTCCAAATACCGTTTCGATCCCTAACATTACTGAAGAGACATTTATTGTCGAAATCCGGATCTGGTGTACAAAAAAATATTAACACCTTATGTTTGTGGCATAACATCGTGGCCACAAGTTAATTGTTTTCTGTTTAGTATTAAATTTATATTTATAAGATTCATTTTGTTACATCTTGTGATCAATTTTATTTGGCATCGCCAATAGCAGCCAGCAGGGTTCAAGAACATCAGTTGTTCGACCTGTTAGTCAAATGCGTTTTGTTTAAATATGCTTCTTCACTTTTTTGGTCTTTTGGAAAATGTTGTTTGTGCTGTATTTAGACCCTTCTACAACGAAATATGTTTTACATGCACACGTATAAAAATTGCGGTTTTTATCCAACGCAATCATAGGTTTGAACGTAGTTTTCAATTTAAATTCGTTTATATATTACAGGTATATATACAATATGTATAGACAACGTTGCTAGCAAGTCCATGTTTGGCTCAAAATTGGTCTATTTCTACCTTGGGACATACTTAATGGCTGATTGGGATAAATATCTCCAGGAAATAGAAGGAGTCACCTCCACGGTTTCGAACTTTACTGCAAGTATTTACGATCACTTTCATTTATTTGCTCCTCAACTTCGACTTTATTTGATTCGAGCGTCACTTATGAGTCTTTTTTAGACGAAACGCGCGTGTTGCGTACAAAATTTCATTCCTGGTATCTATGATGAGTTGATTTCGACAACAAATTAAGTGCTTTTCAAAGTTTATTTTGATTTTTTACAAGTTCGGACACAACGTTGTGTTGTCTAATGAGCAATTTTTTTTTTATAAGAAATAGAAAATAATACTTGTGTTTGTACCTTCAGAAAATAAAAACAGCAAAATTATAACGAAATAATGACACAAATAACCTGTGAAAAAATTGCTTCTATCGGTACTAAGTTTTTGAAATTTGACATGAAATGACACATAATGCTTTTTGTGTGGAACGAAATTCAGTGTAGTTTTATATGAATTTTACAGAAACACTAGCAGTCCCAGTCAATAAAGATTGGATTCAAACTCACAACTACAGCGTTGACAGGCTAGCGATACAGTATAGGTATACTGTTTAGACAACTCGGCCACCGTGGTCTTTGTTTGTTTTACGAGAATCGGTTGTACGGCATAGAAGACTGAGACAAACAAAGAGGCATGGTCATTTTTGTTTACGCTAAAAACATTTGTGAAAAAGTTTGTTTTCCTTTTTCTCTTCCTCAAATATATTCTTTTTTCAAATGCAGTTTTTAAAATTAGTAATAACGAAATAACGAACTTTAATTATTATATTTTTATTTTTTATTTTTAGAGGACAGTGTCTTCGGTCCAGAACTCAATAGAGGAAGTCAAAATACACCAAGCATATACCAGAATGAATTTAGTAAAAGACTTTTATCTCATCATAGGGAATAATGACTATGTAAAATGGTGGTCCATATTTCAAATATGTATCGTCATTTGTACTTCCGGTTTCCAGGTCTTCTGCTTGAGGAGACTTTTTAGAGTTCCGAATATTTCAGGAAAGTCAAAACCACGTGCCTAGTTATAACCAGTAGAATTGCACTTAGAAAATATGCTGGATTGTTCATTCTATCTGCCAATTTCCCAACAGCACTTGGAAAGAGAAAAAAGATCCACTCTTTCATGATCCTGTCAGAAAAACTCATATTCGTGTATGGAAAATAAAGAAAAACAGGGTCATCCTTCTCACTTTATTCTTATACTCAGAAGTTAAATACTTAGTATACAATTCATAGCGGACTTATGGTATTTGTTTTTGTCATTGTTGAAGGTCATACAGTTGCCTATAATTGCTTACATGTACTTCATTTGGACTTTGATAGTTAAATTATCTCATTGACAATCATACCAAAACCCCATATTTTACAAAAAATTATCCATTAAAGAGAGGCCAAGAATACAAAAGAGATATTCAAACTTGAAAGTCGATAATAAACTGAAAAAGACAAACAAACAACGGTATACAAAACACAGCACAGAAAACCAAAGAGTGAGCAACACAAAATCGTTGCATATGATCTAATACAAGTTGAAATCATTGGTCTTTAGTCTATGTTCTGATAGAACATGGGAACATTAATCAATGTTTATTTGTCATAAAAAAAATATCCCTATAAACTTTAAGGCTGAAATCGAAAATTCCAATTACAACTTAATAGATCAATTTTTAGCTCACCTGACCAGACCGAGTGAGCTTATCTGATCACTTGGCGTTTGTCGTCCGTTGTTGTCTCCCGTTATTTTATTTTTCAAATCCGATTAAAATTAAAATCTATCACAACTTGCGTGCTCGTCGCTCCTATGAGCACAACGAAATCAGATATTTTATTTTAATTAGATCATATTACGTTAAAACATAATCTATAAAATCTTTATCAATATATTGACTCGGAAACAATTCATGGTTTATTCTACTATTCCTTGCATACGAAGTTTTTTTGTTGACAAATTTGATTGCATCGTTCCAGATTGAAGTGATAAGGCTTACATAGAAAAGCAATGAAGCTATATGTACACAACAGACAAAACTTAAATTGTGCATGGGCCCATACAACATTTAATCAAAATGTTCCCTTCAACGCATTTATAAAAAGCTTCCTTTTATTTATAAGTGTTGATGATTATAGAATTATTTTATCTTCATATTCATACATTCATTTAGCACGGTTCATTTAACGTCTAAACAACATTGCAAGCGAACAAGTATTTCTTTACTTTTTTTAAAATTTATTTCATGATGCATCAATTAAGAACTGTGACTCTCGATTCAAATCTCCTCTGCATTAATGGAACGATTGGCAAACCCGATGACCGAGAAGAAAAATACCACTCTTGTGAAAATCAATAGTTAAATAATATCAAAGACGATACGGATCAAAAGTTAAATATAAACAATAATCGTCTTTCATAAGTGTTTCACGTTTCTCGTTTTTTTTTATATAGATTAGACCGTTGGTTTTCCAGTTTGAATAGTTTTACACTAGTAATTTTTTGGGGACCTCCATAGCTTGCTGTTCGGTGTTAGCCTAGGCTTCGTGCTGAAGACCATACCTTGACCTATAATGGTTTACTTTTATAAATGGTGACTTGGATGGAGAGTTGTCTGATTGGCACTCATACTTCCTATATCTATTTTAAAGACATTATTTGTTAATCGTTTTTTCTTGAACTACTTTGGTCTAGCTCATTACATATACGGATAATTGGAATATTCCAGGAAGGCAAACAGCTAGTCGAAACTTGAATTTGGTATTTCAGGAATTTGGTATTTCAGGAATTTTTTTCGCGTGTAAATTTAAGACAATTTTAAACAAAGCTCATATAACATGTTGTTCTGGTCGTTTGCTATTTGTCATGTTTAAGAAGGGAAATGATAAAATTATCATCAAATGGAAATATTTTTCTTTTCAATTTCTTTCCATTTTAATTATTCACCAAAATATATATGTTTTCGTGAATTGATGATTAAAAGCGTCCTTGCTAAAACGAGACAAACATTGAAAAAAATATCATATATTCAATGTTTACAGCGCGTCTGACGTATTAAATTATAATCCTGGTACCTATTTTGCCATTAAACTTCTAATTGGTAATAATTTACATGAACAAGTTATTTTGACTGTATTGTTTATGGATTGTGTTGGTTGCTGTCTATCTTATTTGTATTTCGTTACTGTTGTGTTATAAGTCAGCTCGCCATTTTATTTGGGTTTTTTTTAATCATTGTTGTAGGTCGTAAAATGACCTATAATTGTGATATAAACTACATTTGGTCTCTGTTAAATACTTGTCGCATATGCTATTAAACCATATATCTTAATATTCCGACATCAACTTTAAAAACAAATTGAAAAGGCGCATTGCTTATGTTTTTAAATCCATATTTTGTTTTTGCAATCAAAATCTTGAGAATTACGACTTTCCCTGCAATGCAATGTAAACATATCAGGCATCGTCAGGTGTCTTACGTTTACACGCATATATCGTATCAGAGCTCGATGATGATATTGAAATTGTTCTTGTATATGGAATCAAGCAAGGCCTCATTTCAGAAATTGTATCAATACGATCAAGAGCGTCAGCCACTTTATAAACTAAATAGCTGCCACTAGAGTTTGCCGAATTAGAAGCAGAATCTTCGATGCAACCGGCCACAATAACACAAGTTGCCAAGCCCGTTTCCACGTCTTCTCCAACACACACAATAGCCCCACTGTCACCTCCTTTTGCAAAGTCTTTGGTGTCTATTGTCAAATACGATAATGAACCTTCAACCTCATATCCAGTACATATGCCTTTTCGTAAATTAGGTACTGTTGCACCCCATTTATATACATTACGCTGGTATATTTCGGACAAGTCCCCTTTGAAAATTCGACCGTTGATAAATTTACCGGCTGTCGTTTTGAGACCGAATGTGCAAGTTAACATTCTTTCTGGGGAAACTTGAACTAGCGAAAAGTCGATATATGGATCATTTTTGTCGTCCGTGTTGCAATCTGAATGGTTGATATGTACGTTCTGTCCGAGTTTTGAATTGTCATCTGGGGAATATGCATGTTCGTCTTCTCCAATTACATGTGCGCACGTGGTAAAAAAATATTTGCCATTTTTGTCCTCTAGAAACATTCCGAGCGATCCAAACTTTCTGCCTTCGTCACTGCAGTTTTCACTCTCTTTTCTATTGATTTTACTTCCTTGTTCGAGTTTCGAGAATAAGGATATTTTGCGCTTTTTATATTCAACCCGCAGCTGGTACTTTCCTGGTGGATTATTGAGATATTTCTTTAAATATTCACATACAGACTTCCTTTCGTCTTCAATATCATTTTTCATGTAGACGCATATGTTGTTTTCAATGCATCCAAATCCTTTCACAAGCAGATTTCTAAAACATGAACAATAATGAAAAAGTGAAACTTAATTAAATTCTTGATCACTCCTGAAATGAAACTGATGTGATGTATCTGTGAAGTTTAAGATTGAATAAGCTAAGAGAATATGAATTAATTAGGCGCTAAATGAACAACACGGATTTAACTATAGTATGAACTGTTCTGTTCTAACACTTTCATCATTACAACCACTACAACACTTACATTTTCCCATTAAAATGTTGATTTTACCTTTATATTTATACGTATAAATTAATCTATCATGAATTAGATTAAGTTCAGTAAACTGTGTACCGAGAAATTAAGTAAGAATCAGTATAAATAAAATTCAACCTTTTTAAAGTGATCGTTCTTATGTTAATTAAAGCTAAATGTGCGATGTTAAGATGAAGACAGAAATGACAGGGAAACAAACTACGACGAAACGATTTTTTTATCGAGTTAAGCCATTTCAATTGATATTTTATTGTTAGTCTTTTAATGTGTTTATGTTAACTACTGCCTTAGGTTAGGGTTAATGTTGACGCATGATAAAACGTTCAAAACCGCTGCATCGTATTCACCCGTACTAAGTAAGGAGCCGTGGTTCATAGGTGTTTCAGGTTTTAATATAGCATGACAGATTAGATCGTAAATTTTCGTGTTTACCTTCTTTTACACTAGTCAATATTGGGCCTTTATAGCTTGTTGTTCGGTATGAGCAAAGGCTTCGTGTTGAAGGCCGTACTTTTACCTATAATTGTTAACCTTTTATACATTGTCACTTGGATAGAGAAATGTCTAATTGGCACTAATACCACATCTCTTTATTTATATTAACAAAAGTCTACAAAAAATAGTATATTGTAGTGAGGTACTGTGGATTCATTATTATTCGTTGGATACCAATTTTTGTGAACCGCGGATTCATATGTTCAACAAACAACATATTTTAATAGGCTTTGTATACAATTATTGTCAAAACTACGAAATAAAATATCCACGAATTTTTAAAGTCCACGAAAACTGATACCCACGAAAATAAATGAATCAACAGATCATCGAAATAATTTATATTATTATAATATAGATACCTCATAGCTACTGTTTTCCATTCATGAATTGTCAGACTGTGAAGCCTTTTTGATCGTTCCTCGGAAATGGTTTTTGTAAACTGTGTTAGGTCGTCGGTAAAACAGTTTACAAGACAAGTGACAAAATTGAGAAGCTCTGCATAGATTTCTTTTGTCATCACTTGATAGTCTTTTCCATCAAAAATGTTACTGCACATTGCAGTACAACGATGTGTTATTCCTCTTCTTGAACTTATTTTTACATTCGTCGATAAGTCTTTCAATGCGGAATTTTCTCTTGCCATACTTCTTGTGAATCGGGTTGATGACACCGTTGATTGGCACCTTTTGTAGGAATTCAATTGGTCTTTAGTCGGAAACAGTTTCTTTGACCTCAGAAAAACATTGAGTTTAGTTTCAAATTTTTGGTCGAGCTGACGTGTTCTGTTTTCCTTGAAAAGTTTGATGCCGAACAGAAATTTTCTTCTTTCCATTTCTTTTCTTAAAAACTTGCTCAATTCTCTCGTCTTCACATGATTTGATTTTTTCGATGCAAAATTGCAAATTATAAAACCTGATTTTGACATTTTTTTCGAAAGTCATTTTATGTTAGATTCTCTTTTCTTAACTAATTCTGTTAGATTATTACTCATAGATTCAGAGAAACGCCTCGCGTTTTCATTGATGTCTTTCATTATCCAAACGAGACTAGCAAGTAGACAAACTCCAATTCGTACAGGAACTTGGTTGTCATTTACATAGAAAATTTTCTTAAATATTTCATTCTTTGCTCCTTTTTTGAAGATTCTGGCGTATATTTCGCTGCTCAGGGTCTCAAGATCTTCGGTATTATAAGGGACGCCGTTAGCCGAGGCTTTTACAAGGAAGATATAATTTTCTTGACATTTAGGAATATCGTGTAATTTATCTAACAAATTTAAGTCCTGAAAGTAGATTAAAACATTATAAATTGGATAATATTAATGTGCACTGTATGTACGCGTATTTGTCATTGTGCTCGTTGAAAAATATACCAAAAATGCAGATGAATACTAGCGATTTTAGGAAATGCTGCACACAAACTATGCAATTAAAGTTTTTATTTTTGCGAAACCCATTTTTTGCAACTTTCGTAAAATAAGAACATTGCAAAACAAAAGTTCTATATTTACAGTTATAAGGGTATTTTAAATACTATTTGCAATGAAGGTATTGTCCCAAGAAAGAATTAAACAATTTTTTAATTCAGTCAATATATTGGCAAAAACTGTTTTGTAAATCAGTGAATGGGGAAAATGTACTTGATGTTGGTTATACTGTTATCTGATGAGAATATAACTAACATAATATTTGGACCACCAATCATTCTTATTGGTTATCTTTATTTATTTCTCTAGTAAATGTATGTCAATTTGAAAGATGAGTATAAGAGACAAAGATTAACACTGATATATGCATTTATAAATTTTGTTATGACTTTCAACGTTACTTTTTTAGTTCTGTAAATAATTCTTGTCCAAGTGTTGTTTTTTGACATTTCTATCCTTTGGATAGACACACCTAACTTTTTTATTTCAACACAAATAAAAAACATCATAAAGATCTTCTTGACATAAATATGTTCTTAATATGTACAACAATTCTTTGTATATACGTTTTTAACAAAGTTTCAGGATTTTAGGAAAAAACGGCATTTTTTGCGGTATAATTGTCAAATAAAAAAAAAAAATCATTGTGACTTTTTCATAAATATTGATACAAAAAATCTTCGTACGTAATCAAACATAATGCCATTTCGAAAAAAGAGGGGTCCATGTGCTCGTTTTGAAGTTAAATCAGTTTAAATGATAAAAATCAGTCGAAATTTTTTTCACCCGATCTGTCACAGTTTGACGTCATGACCTCCCCTGTAACTATATTGTATGACCTTAAGCTTTGGTACCTTGCCGTTTTTATTTTCATCAGAAGGTTAAGTTATTTGTGAATATGATCTTATACTAATACTAAAAAGGGGTTTAAATTAAAAGAGAGACGAAATATACCAGAAGGATAGTCAAACTCATAGATCGAAAATAAACTGACAATTCCATGGCTAAAATATAAAAAGACAAACAGACAAATAATAGTACAAAAACACAACATAGAAAACTAAAGACTAAGCAACACGAACCCCACCAAAAAAACTGGGGTGCTCTCAGGTGCTCTGGAAGGGTAAGCAGATCCTGCTTCACATGTGGCACCCGTCGCGTTGCTCATGTTAAAATATACAGTTGGCATACCGTTCATATCGAGATAGTATGTTTAACAAAATGTATGTCTCAAAGAAAGCTTTAAATATACTTTCATAATAAACATACAAGGCTTTAGTTCGAATACTCAAAATATAAACGTTTAAACTTAATATATAGTAGCGATGCTCAATACATATATGGTTGTCAGTAAATAAGCTGAAACATAATAATGTTTTGAGATATATCATTTAAATTTTTTTTTTAAAGTTTAAATTCGTCGACATTTAAAAAAATAATATTATTGTCAACTTTTTATCTTATACAAATCAAGAATCTTTACAATTGGATCGTTTTCTACTAAAATTGTAAAGACTATACGGGGTCGCTTAACTTTTGGTCCGTTTTGGTTTAATGAGTTCTCTAACAACTCTTTTTGCGCTCAATTTGTTTGGTTTTGTTTCTGAGAAGGAACATTTGCTATTAGTCTTTCTTCCACTTTTTTGGTTTTTATTGTCCCTTTAGGAGATTTTCCTTTTAATGGAACGGATTATTCTAAAAACCACAAAATTGAACTACCAAAAGAAAACAATATTGAAATACCTTGAACATGTTGAATACGACCAGAAACTACACATTAAGAAAAAAGGCAAAATCATGTTTAAAAAAGGAAATCACAAAAAAAGAAAATTAAGTATAACAGTCATTCATTAACTTTGCACAAACATTCTTGATTATTTGCTAACCAATGTATATCATACTTGTAACTAAATCGAGTGTTTCGGAAGAATATGCATTTACTCCTCAAAATGTGACATCTTAAAATGATTAAAAACCATATTGACAAAGAGAAATTAAGATTGCAAAGCATGGCTAATCAGAATCAAAATGTTTATAAATATATATGATATATATGACTTACTGTTTTACTAAGATGATAGATGTCGTGGTGTCTAGATGGACTCAATAAAAAGACTAACGCATTTGGTCTGGTAATATCCCTAGTTATCTTAAGCTTAATATTCGTTTCAGACGAAACTTTATTCCAATGATCATGGCTTCCAGTAAGGAAGTTAAAATTGTCGCAGGGTGCTTCTGTGAATACGCTTATACTCGGATTACGATTAATGAAGTCTAATTCGTGAAATTTTGTTAATTTTTCTCGTTGTTCAGCATGCTGTTTATTAACTGCATTTTGTGTTAACCATAAACACGTGTAGGCTTCGGAATCAACCTCTATTTCATAAACTGTTGCCATGGTTCTTTCTCTATTTTCTTACTTGTCACTAACTATGTCCTTCTGAAATTAAGATGAGTGACTATAATGAAGTAATATAATCACCTGTAAAAACAAATGTTGTTGTTTCCTTAATTTACAATACCACATGTTAATATCTATACTACCAAATAATATACATTTGACAATATATAATGACTAATAATTTCAGTAACGTGAAAGGTTATATTTAAGTGATGTAATTTTCTAAACATTTAGGTGCAGTTTATCAAAAGACCATAATGGTATGACGATCTCATTTTATACAGAGTTCGTTTGTGTACTTGTCAAAAAATAATTTCGATAACGTGACAGATATTATCGTCATTGATTGAGTAATTAGAAATAAGCGTTTTGAAAAGATTGGCAACAACTACGACAGACACGACACTCTACTAATAATTAACTTTCTTTAGAATTCGTTCAACATATTACATGATGTAATTATGCTTTTAAAAGTTTATGTGGAGCTTTAAATACAAAAAAACAAAACAAACCCACAAAGTTATTCAACGCAAGATTTCTTTTCATATATTTTACATTCGTTTCCTTATCAGTAATCTTAATACAAAATTTATTGATCTCCAACAAGTCTTTATGTGAACTAGGTAAGGGATGATTGATTGCCCTCTAACATGTATTGCTTTACTGCATTCTGTATATGCCTGTCCCAAGTCAAGGGGCATCTGATTCAGTCGTTTTGTTCCTACTTTTTTTATTTATTTTAAATAGTCATATTTGACATTGAATATCAAAGGAGTCTCATATCTCCATATTCTCCCAATGACGAATAAACGGATGCAAAATAGAAACATTATATTTTTTTACAATAACAGGTAAAAAAGTAATGAAATTACGTGTGACAATAGGAAAGATTGGAAAGTTTCAATATTGGACAATCTGGAATTGTTTTGATAGTAATATATTAATGTCAGTGTTTAAAAGTCATTGCTAGTTATAAATATATGCAATTTTGTTTACCTACTGATCAAATTAAGAACAATATAAACAAAATGTAGATATATTTTAAGGGGACATTTTAATTTCAAGACTCTAATAACATAAGTTTTAAATGTAAACAAAAATTTGTTATTGGAAAATTTAAAAGAATAATAAGATATATTAGAAAAGAGAAGATATTTATAGAGAAATATATAATGATGAAAATAGTTTCACATGCTACAACATTTTGGTCAGTTGTTCTCAAAGTGACCGGTTTAAAAGAGAGGCGAAAGATACCAAAACGACAATCAAACGCATAAGCCAAAGCCATGGCTAAAAAAGAAAAGACCAGCAGGAAAACAATACACAACAAAGAAAACCAAAGACTGAGCAACACGAACCCCACCAAAATAACTGATATTTAAGATGATTATGAATTTATTGTCTTCCTACTTAAGATTATCTGATGAAAATAAACTATAATATTATTTCCCGAAAATTCTGAAAATGAAACCTTAACACACTGTTACACTACCAACTTATGACTCTTTAGAAAGTATACTAATGAATTCAGCAGAATAAAAATAGACGATCAAAAGTTAGTTTTATACAGAAATAAATTGTTTTATTTAAAATATCATGTGAACTCTCTCAAACCATCAAGTAAAACTATATTATTATTATACTTCTTTGTGTTGGTATATAAATGGTCTTTTTTTTTCAAATCAATCTCCAACCAATCATATGTAGTGTTAATATGAATATTGTTTTGAAACAACAATTCATATCTACATCCATAAACGTGATAACAACTACTAGTATGCTTGTGTAATAATTTATTTGGTTTAGATATTGCTAAAGACAGAACGATAACATTGTTTGTTTAAGAACATTTTAGACCATACGATATTTGGGGTCAATCAGAACTCTCGATTTTTAAAAATTGGGACAATTGGGAATAAACTCATTTGATATCGCTGATGTTTCATTCTCAACCTATATTTCTAAAAGCAAAGGAGATGTGGAGTAAACGACAATAATTCAGCAACCTTATGATGAAAATAACCATACATTGCAGAGTCTTCCGAATCAATTGAGTTCATATCAGTTTTTGAAGGAACTCCGTTGCTCACTCTTTGTTTTGTGAGTGATGCGTCGATATTGTTATTTGTCTTTTTGTCGTTTTTGTTTTGTTCATGGTTTTGTCTTTTTCATTGGATCATGAAAGTAAATGTCAATTAAATACTTCCATGGTTGGAATTATGATTTTCGATTGCCACCTTGATGTGTTCTCTCTGAGTTTTGTTTTACAATTGTTATGACTTTAAAAACTTATTACCTGCACTTAATTGCAGATTGATTGTGAATTGTATCTGTCAAACTGATGTTTATTTTTTTAAATATCCACAGAACACTGTTGGGCATATTTTAAAAATATATTTGCCTTTACCGTTTTTCTTAAGGGATTAAATAAAAACTTACATATCTATGGAAATTAAACCGTTTTCAAGTTATTGTAAACTTTCTGTTCTAAACACATCTTACCATACGCGTGCAGTTTTGTGCTAATATAATAATCATAAGAACTATAAGGACAGGAGTCCTATTATTGTTTTCTATACTGCTTCAGAGAGCCTTATTTACAGTCTGCAAAGTTTTGCGTTAATAATTTATCATTTGTTTTTTGAAAGAAAAAAAAAAGACGTTATAACAGTAGTAACGAAAAAAACCCTGGCCGATATAAAAAGCTGTACTGTGAAATAGAAGAAAATGATGCGTCGTGTGTGCTCAAAAACCTGCATTATATAAAAAAAAATTAGCAATCGGGATTAAACTGCAATGGAAATATATAATCACAAATTCGGTTCATATTTATATCATAACTAGTAGTTGGCCGTTATCGCCTTTTTATTTCATTTCTTTCATTTGTCTACATAGGAGTAAAATTGGAGACTTTATTAGCTTAAATTATTGCATAGGGTTCATACTGTCATTTTCCAGTATCGACCTATATGTCAGAACCTATGTATTTAATGAACTATTTGCCACAAGAATTTTACCAAAACATATTACTTTTAATATATAGTCTTCAACATCAGACAGATGCATATATAAGACACCAAACTCTATACCGCACCTCGTCTGAAATGTTCAAATTTTTGTAACAGACTATAATAGATGTACCAACCACACAAATTAAAAAAAAGATGACAAAACTCAGAACTTCTTAGATAAGGATCCTGATTTAAGACAGGCACAATAACAATTGAGCCTTCCCTTTGAAATCAGTACATGATACATAAAAAGATACAATCAATATAAGAACAGAAAGATCCACCAACTCTATAATCAATGTATAAATGGAACAGGAGTACAATAAAAAAAAAATCAAACCCGAAAGAATACCATTTTATAGAATGATCCAAGTTGCTGCAAGCAACTTCAAATTATCTTACCTTATAATATGAAACTAGGCTGACCTACACATTGATATCCGTTTAGTAGATTTGTACAGTAAATGTTGTTACAAAGCTGGTTGTTACATATTAACAATTACCTCACTTTTGCAAACTCCAGTGTTTTTCTTCTTTGTCGACCCATTTTGGGTAGTGCTTTTTCGTGACTTTTTTCTATTGGTCCGTACATATAAATGGATTTTAAAGTTTTGAAAATACTATTGCTATTTTTGTAAATACCATAAGAGTCGATTTATCAGACTGGTTATTTGCTTGGCATGAGAAATACATCATTATTTCATGCAGATACAAAAAATTGTGGTTGCAGTTTGTATTCATCTGTTGAAAAAACTTAGTACAATCAGGAATTTACATGTACATTTGTCGTTTATATTGTGTTATGAGCCCTAAATGTGGATACGATTCATGTAAATACGTCGTTTCTTTGGATAAATTTATGAAAAAGGTTATCAATTGGACAGGTTTTTCTCTGTAATTAGATATTTGAATAATGTATTCATAGGTACTAATATTAACTTTGTTATTATAAGAAATTAATGCATGCCACAAATGTCTTACTATACAGTTATCAACCACATCCTGTCAATATATACATATATATTGGCATTGTACAAGGTCAAGTTTTTCTCACATCGTTTATGACCGATTTAGGGTAAATCAATTTTATGTGTACTAATTGATATATAAGTCTGCGAAACATGATTGATTAATTAGTTGTAATTGGCGTCAAAGCAGCTTTCGGTAACTGCGAGTACTCTTAGATCGTACTTTAATTTGTGTCTTTACTTTTTTGTAAGTTGTTATTGTGTGCCTAGTGTCAATATAAACTTTTCTCAACTACTTTGATTAGTTTAAACAAAACGTTATGTATAATGTGACTGTCCAACGCAAGGAGCCTGTTATCATGTGGTTGTCATTTGCCGCTTTCATTTTTGCCTTTCGATTTTCTATATGTAAAAACAAATCAATTGTTCTCAAAGTTGAGTTGATTTATATTTTGTAATGTCTGAATTTTTATAGCTTACTATTCGGCATGGATTTGTTGAGAACCATCTGGTCACATGTTGTTGATCAAAACTACGTCACTAGGTTGAATAGTTGTCTGAAATGCAATCATGCGTCATATTTTATTTTTATATTCTTGTGTTATTTTTTGTCGTTGTGTTTTTTCTTTCTGCATTTTCTTTATTCCATTTATTTGATGGATATAAATAAGAAATTGTAGTATGAGTGCCAATGAGACTACTCGCCATCAAGGGATGTCTCAATACAAGTCACAACGTCTAAAAAGTCAACAATTCTAGGTCAAAATACGGCCCTCAACAAGGAGCCTTGGTTCACACCGTATAGGAAGCTATACAGAGACACAAAAAAAAAAGACTAGTGTAAAACAATTCAAACGGGAAAACACATCGTTGTCAATCTAATGGAATTTGATGCGACTGTTATACAAGTGAGAGGTTTAGCTAGCTATACAGGTTTAATTCACAATTTTCTACATAAGAAAATACCTGTACCAAGTCAGAAATATGACAGTTGCTATCCATTCGTTTGATGTGTTTGAACGTTTGATTTTGCCATTTGATTAGGGACTTTCCGTTTTGAAATTTCCTCGGAGTTCAGTATTTTTGTGATTTTACTTTTTTCTATATACAAAAAGAGAAACGAGAAACACTTATGAATCACACGAACAAACGAAAAACCACTGAAGAACAGGCTTCTGACTTAGTATAGGTGCATTCAAATGCAGCGTGTTTAAAAAGTTTAATGGTGCACTTGAAACTTTTCATTAGCATGAACCAATTATTCTTCCCTTTTCCAATATGGTCACGAATGGCCTGCTATCTTGATGAACTCAATAAAAACAATACAATCTTTGGTTTGATAATATCCTTTTAAAACTTAATACTTGCTTGAGAAGAATCCATTTGCCATTGTAAATGACTACCAGAAAGAAAGTTAAAATTGCCGCACAGCGAATCTGTGAAAACGTGTCAACAATAAACATGTGTAGGTCTCGGGATCAATCTCTAAATTATAAACTTTGGTCATGGTCGTAAATCCTTCTGATGTTTCAGTCTCGTTGAAATCTCGTCCGTGAATTTTTTCCAAAACATATGATACAATTGGAAAATATCATTGAATTTGAAAATATTATTATCAAACTAAACTGTTTGTGCAAAAATTGTGGACTTACAATAAACTTATAAATTTCATGCGTCCGAAGCGCTTTTCTAGATTAACCTTCACCATAAACGCTAACAGCCGTATGTTTGAAAGCCATTTATATATCATAAACAGTTGATTTGCTATATGACCACAATTTTAGACAGGTTTGTGATAAATCGTGTGAATATCGAAGCACTGACTACGTGGACTACTGAGCTGATGATAATCTCGGGGACTGATAGTCCACCAGCAGAGGTATCTACCCATAAGTAGTTTTGAAATTTTAGAACTGTGTTACCAATCCGGTCAGTGTCATGAGCCAAAATGTCGAAAAAGTAGTTAAGGGGTACAAAGGAATGATTTTACAAAAAATGTGTACATCCCATAGCAATATTTTCTATTGAAAATTCCCAGATATGTATTTTCATCTAATCAATTATGACAAGAAAGTTGAGATAATATATTTTTTGCTCTAAAAAAAAAAAGAAGAAAAATTTAAAATTGACAAAATTCATCATGGTCAATTTGACACGAAAAAGCAACGAAATGTTATAAAGCCAAAAACAGATTAATAATTGATGAAAAATTGGAAAATCTTTAAATCAAAAGGTTATTTTCAATTGACCGTAGCAAATAAAGTTGTGCACTATCATATGATTTTTTCTTCATCAATTACTTTGAAATTCTTAAAGTCAAGTCATGTAAACCCATAAAATCAGATTAAGAAAAACAAATAGTTCTAGAAAGTTTGGCTCCTCTGACGTGTACATCCTTGAACGATGTTCTTACGTGAATAAAACCGTCTGTTTAAAATTACGAATATTATCTATATTACAACGTCATAATCATGATAATGAAGTATGAATCAAGGATTTATATAGTTAATTCTAATTATACAGATCCTTGATGAAATATATACAGAAAATTTTCATAAACAAACACTAAATACTAATCGTCCTCGACTTCCCAATTTCCAAACGGTATATAACCAAAATATAATTTCAGTATGTCAACGATATTATCGTAATTGACAAGGTAATTTAAATGACTACGTCAATAGAAATATTCCAATTCATTTCAAAATGGCAAACATTTCAAACAGTTTAAATTCAAACTTATCTGACACGACCATGCACTGGGCTGAGAATAACCTTTGAGTTCGGTATTTTAGTTTATTAATCTATTTCTTTTATGAGAGCCTTTCTTTTTCAATATATAATTATACATAATTACATACCTACAAAGAAGCTAGTTTTCTTTTAAAACCTTAAAGCGTATATATAGTTTATAAAAAGTATAATGACTATCTGCACGTGGTTAAAATGCCCTACTTTTAATTCCCACGGTTGCTGTGCAACAAAGCGAGATTGGTAGACACAACACTACCTCAAGAAAATAGAACAAAAATACCGAACTCCATGGTAAATTCATTAAGTTCACATAAAAACTGACAACATCAAACGTTATCAACCAACGGAATAACGAAAAACATCTGTCATGGTACAGGCATTTTAGGAAGAAAATGGTGGATTTAATCTATTGTTGTAGTAAGCTTAACCTTCCAGTTTGTACGACAGTTGTGTATAATTCCGTTATATTGACACAATTGAGTGAGCAATCCAAACATGCATAATAGGTTTATGTGACGATGTCATCCTGGTTTGCACACTTTAAATAACATGCATATGTAAACACAGGGGAATTGTTGTTTTAACAATTAAATTCTGTTTCTTAAATTTACGCATATTGTTAACCTGTAACTTACCTGTTAAATTTATAAAGAATACATATTTTGGATTGAAAATTGATTCAATATTGAAATTTAAAAAGGAAAAATATTATAACAAAAAATAAGATATAATTAAAAAAAGTAGAACTGAATCAATATAATATTGAAGTTTAAATAGGACAAAATATTATAATAACAACTATAACTGTCATTAAAAAAGAGATAAATGTCATAAAAATTATAAATAAGATTATAAAATAAAACAAATATATTTATAAACTAATAAAAAGAGATAGTTGTTATCAGATTTCTATCTATTTATCTTTATCTCTATTTATGATATCACATTTTTTTAGGTTATAGTAAAATAAATATTTAAAACATGAGATGATTAATAAAAATTATTTATGTATATTTTATAATTACGTGAACAGTAATATGCATCCAAACTAGGATGTCAACTACTCTAGTTATGCTTTTGTAGAAAGTTCTCTGATCTTAGCCAAGCTTATTATCATCTGTTTGAACACAGTTCATTAGTATTATAAATAGACAGGTCTGTCAAATTCAAGCCATTCAAATAGAGTATGACAAATGCACAACTACAACGACTTTAGTATATTCAGAACACGTTTGGCAGATATAGTTTAGTATTAGACGCAACAATATCAGAATCTACTGGATATGCACTGTTTCTACATGTCCAGCAACAGTCAACACACATGAGTGTCACACGATTAAATTCGGTCCACCACACAACCACCAAGCTAACCAAACCAAGATAGAGGTATCAACAATCCTACAAGCCAAGACAAAAGTCACACTTATGCCAAAACTATACGAGGAGGAGCTAGTCAAAACCAAGATTGGACAGACGACACCAAAAAGATTGTAAAACAACTATCAACACATTACTCAGTTAAGACGTCATCGTACCATCAAAGAGGCATCAATCTTCAAGAAATATTGTACCCTAATGTTAAAGGAGATCAGTTTGTTCTACCCTCTGCCAACATAAACCCACCAATGATTATGTTCTCAACTACAGACAACCTTAGACGCCTTGCTTCTGTTGACACTACCTTCTGTGATGGAACATTTTACTCATGTCCAACTGTGTTTAACCAGCTGAACACAATCCACGCATTAGTTGATGGGTCAATGTACCCACTGGTATACAACTTGTTACCAGGAAAAGATACTGACAACTAGCTGACTTATTTTTACGAAACATTATTGAGAATGTAGCATCGAGTTATCAATACGATTTTTTTTTGTGTTGAGAACGAATCAAGAATTGACAAAAAAAAACGATATTTCGACAATATGATAATTACTGAAAGAACCACCACCTGAAAACTAAAATACACGCAAAACAACATACATCCTTAATAATAGGGAGAAATACGATAAATCAAATAACCGTCCTTCCTTTCGCCTATAACACCCTGCTCAGTCGCTCCGTAATTCTCGTGTCACGGCTTTGAGACGAGAGCAGGAATTTTCATCGACGTCACAAGACTGAGGAGAAGTTATCAGTGACGTCATAATGTGCGAGGAGACGTTATTAAGCTTGCTATCGTCAAGCGTAAAACTGTCTTAGGGATGTGGATATCATCAGTTATAGAACGATAAACAGATAATCGGGTGTTCTTCGTATATATATCATTAAATATCAGCCGCTCGACACAATGTGAAACTTCAAGCTCGTTCGCTATGCTCACTCGCCAAAAAGGTTCAAATTGTGGCTCGCGGCTGATATTTTACGATATCAATGTGTAGAAAACCCGATAATCTATACATACAAAATCAAAACGAGCAATACAAATTAACATCAAACGCATAGATCTATATTCACAACATTTAAAAAAGAAAATTAAATATGAATTATGAGTACTAGTATATGAACACATCTATGAGATTGAAGCAGATTGTTTATGAATAAATAGCACATTTCACAAGAATATAATATTATGAAACTGTATATGGCTTACTTTCTCACTTAGTTGCCTTGTTGTCGTGTTGGACTTGAGAAAACAACGATAGCATCGGGTCTAATTAAATTCTGTACCATTTTCCACTGGTTATGATCACCATCTACAAAGTTAAAACTGTCAATATTGAACGACGTCATTACGATGATACGAGGCTTTCGAAGAATGTTTTTAATTTCTAAAATGCTTGTTTTCGTCATAAACGGTTCGGCATACTTTCTAAATGATCTTTGTGTTAGCCAAAGACTAGTGTCAACCTAGGAATCAACCTAAAGTTCATAACATGACACCATTTTTGTAACCGAAAAGAAGCTACAATATATTTTCAGCCAGATATTAGTTTGGATTATCAATGTTAATCGGTAACACAACTTTCTTCATGCTAATAGTTTATTCTGATTCCTGTTTAGTTATATTGTCTTTTTTACTTTATATAACTGATATAACAGGTGAAATTATAACTTAACAAAAAGAGTCCCTCAAATCAAAGCGATTCACAAAGTCTCTAATATAATCCCGAACATTGGAGCGTTTTTTTGTTGTGCGATATTGTAGCTATAGGTATATCACAACGAGACAGCAAAAAACGACACAAATAAATAGAAGACATCTAGAGTTCAACATATCTATATGTTGAGCTCTACATCGTAGCGAGTGAAACTATGTGAAACAGATAACAGGAAATTTGAACTGGAGCGGAAATAATTGTTTACATTTTGTCTTTCAGTTTCACAATTTTCACACCAATTGTAGGAAATACGTAAACTTTGACAATTGTTGGATTTAAACACATGACAGAAAAACAATCGAAATCACGAGATAATAGGCGGAAATGTTAAATAAACGACAAAAATAGAATTCAATAATAATACATAAAAGTCAGGCATTGAGTACAGATGTATTAATTTAAACTTTTAACAAAGCAGACACCAAAACTTATATTTCCTATCTGAAATGATGAAGAGCTTATCATGGTTGTAACATTTTTTTTATGCCCGCATACGATAAAAGGGGGCCTTATGTTTTCTATTATGTTTCTATCGGATCGGGGTTCGAACTTCCTTTTTTGTGTCGTTGAGTTTATGTCTTATTTACGCATACCAATATTCTCCTTTTATTCATATCAAGTAGAAACATATAAATGAAACACTTCCATAATTTTCATTAAGAAACAAATCCATATAGGAGTCCAATAGCATGTCACGCTTAAATCTAGTAGCCTGAATAGGAGTAGCTTTGGTGACTTCATGTAGACCAATGCTGGTGGCCTTGATAACCAAATGGTATAAGTTGTTCATCTTCTGTATCACTAGCTTTTTAAAACTGAGGTTCAGATTTCAAACTCCGCAAATGGCAGGCGCATTTGACCCTAATTTTAATTGTCTAGACATGCCAGTTTTACTACCAAAGGTCGGTGGTTCCCTCCAGAGACTCAGCTGGATTCCTCCGCCATAACAAAACTGACCATCACGTTATAGCCTATAGATCAAAGAGGCGTCAAACACCAACATACCATCAATCAATCAATCTGCTTGTTGAGAAATTTCAACAATTAACTTCAACCTCATTACATAGTTTGTAATCAATGTTTGTGTGCTGGAGAGACATTTGAAAAGTGCTACTGACCCATTTTCTGTTTTTTTTTCAATCTGATGCTTTTATATGCTAATTGTATTGGACGCTTATCAAACAAATAAGAAGATGAGGTATAATTGTCATTAAGAAATTCTCCACCAGAGACCAAATGACGTAATTAAAGTAATCAACTAAAGGTCACCGTACGACCATCAACAATGAGCCAAATCCATTTTGCAAAGCAAGCTATGAAATGTCAAGACATGACCTTAATTATGTGTGGTAATATTTTCATGATGATGTGTCTTACATGAAACTTTGTTTATTGATATGTTTTGTTAATATGTTATAGTTACGGGGCGCCGAATGGGACTCTTGTGGTTTTGTACAAAATTCAATTCTGTCATAACAAAATCATTTTTGTCATGTGCTACATACGGGGCGCCGAATGGGACTCTTGTGGTTTTGTACAAAATTCAATTCTGTCATAACAAAATCATTTTTGTCATGTGCTACAGACTTGTTTTGTGAGAACTTCAATTTTGTGATGACAAAATTCATTTGTGTAGACAAAATTCATTTTTGTCATGACAAAATTCATTTTTGTAGACAAAATTCATATTTGTCATGACAAAAGTCAATTTTGTCTAAAAGGTATGCAAATATAAACATATTTGCATACAAAATTGACTTTTGTTACCTGATATGGAAATTAAATCACAAAAGTCAATTGTGTGAGGTAAGATTCAATTTTGTGAGACAAAATTGACTTTTGTGAGACAAAATTAACTTTTGTGAGACAAAATTGACTTTTGTGAGACAAAATTGACTTTTGTGAGACAAAATTGACTTTTGTGAGACAAAATTCAATTTTGTGAGACAAAATTCAATTTTGTCAATTTTGTTGAGACAAAAGTCAATTTTGTTAATTTTGTTGAGACAAAAGTCAATTCTGTCAATTTTGTTGAGACAAAAATCAATTTTGTTGAGACAAAAGTCAATTTTGTTAATTTTGTTGAGACAAAAGTCAATTTTGTTAATTTTGTTGAGACGAAAGTCAATTTTGTCAATTTTGTTGAGACAAAAGTCAATTTTGTGACGACAAAATTCATTTTTGTGACGACGAAATTCAATTTTGTAACAACAAAATTGACTTTTATGTGACAAAATTGACTTTCGTGAGACAAAAATCAATTTTGTTGAGACAAAATTCAATTTTGTCAATTTTGTTGAGACAAAAGTCAATTTTGTCAATTTTGTTGAGACAAAAGTCAATTTTGTCAATTTTGTTGAGACAAAAGTCAATTTTGTCTCACAAAAGTCAATTTTGTCTCACAAAAGTCAATTTTGTTGAGACAAAAGTCAATTTTGTCAATTTTGTTGAGACAAAATTCAATTTTGTCAATTTTGTTGAGACAAAAGTCAATTTTGTCAATTTTGTTGAGACAGAATTCATTTTTGTCAATTTTGTGTAACAAAAGTCGATTTTGTATGCAAATTAGTTCACAGAAACCAAACTAAACTAATTTGAATACAAAATTGACTTTTGTCGCCCAATTTTCAAATTAGGTAACAAAATTCAAGTCTGTAACAAAAATGAATTTTGTCATGACAAAAGTGACTTTTGTCCGCTGATAGATAATTTTGTATGACAAAATTTTAAATTTGTAGTATGATACAAATTTTGTTAAACTGAACTTATTTTTGTTGAACAAAAGTCACTTTTGTCCGTACAAAACCACAAGAGTCCCATTCGGCGCCCCGTAATAGTTGATTGTAAGACATTTTTTTAAACCCATGTTTCTTATTGTTTGTACATTAATGTCGACTCTGACGTATTTACTTACAATTGACGTAAACACTAAGCATTTGAAGTTAAGCGCTGCGTAAATACACTGAAACATGAGAAGCTATTTATACAAACACGAAAGAACTTATCAGAATTCTAATGCAATTCGTTTGTAATGATAATTTTCATAATAATTTTGTCACGTTGACAAATATTTTGAAGGGCTAGATTCCACGTTCTACCAGTCCGTAACTAAGAAAACCACCATTTTAAAATTCCGATTTTTTTTGGGTATCTAATTTTCTCACAAAATGAAGAAGAAAGTCACATTTTGAGCCCTAAAATCTTCTTTTGTCAACATTAAAATCATTCTGAAGCGAACGAAAGGTATAAATACGTCTAGTGATTATGTTTGACATCGTGAGTACACATATGACATCACATTGTTTAGATGCTAAAGACGATGCATTTTTACGGACTTTTTCATTTATGTCATTTTATGCCAAAATATTTATTAAATGGAATTTATTTCAATATGCTGCATTAAAATGGAGATAACTGTATTGTATTCAAACTCGGCCTTCGTAAAACTTGATTTTACTGTCGCAAATATCCGTTTACCTAGCTCCGCTACGCATCGCAAGGTACACTCAATTTGCGACAGTAAAATCTACGTTTTACGAAGGCCAAGCTTACAATACAATACAGTTATCTCCTAATTCCAAAATTTATATGAAGTCAACTTTACTTGAGAAAGTTGGAAACATAGTTACCTAACAATTTCTTTTGAAGCTATGAACGTGGAATTTTGAATAAGTATAAATTATAATTCATGTCAGTATCTTAGCACTCACTACTGAGATGATGAAACATTCAATAATGTACTGAACTCCAATAGACATAAAGAATGGGAAAATTGATTAAGATAGACAAAACCAAAAACTCGATAATATCAACCAACAGAACGAATCGGAAATAACTGTCATAATGGTGACCTGGAACAGACATTTTCCGAAGTCAACAATGAGTTAAACCTACCATTTCTTTGACAGTTGTTCATATTAATATAAAAAATGTGGTATGATTACCAATGAGACAAATCTCCACCAGAGACTTAATTACTTATAGGCTACTGCAAGGTTGGAGCCAAAACCGCATATGCATGCCATTATAATCAAATCCACAGAAATAGTTGATATTGCAAAGGAAATAACTCACGTCGTACAATTACTTTATACATTTATTATAACCAAATAATATGACCACTAATTAGCAGCTGGTCACTGAAAAAAAAAATCGATAAATATGCGGAAATAATTTTAATAAATGCATGAAATGCTATATTTTAATGCAAACAAACAAATTACAAGATAAAGGTTTTTTTATCAGTAAAATAAGGGGGAGGATTAAACTTTTAAAAAAGCCGTTCTTCAACTATTGATGTACAGCTATAATTTGATTGCTCCTCGTAAAAAGGTTCAAATGAATGGTATAAAGCATAACGAGGGGAAGCATCTCTCTTTGCTCGTGGCAATACTTTCAACAATTTGATTTTTTACTCAACTATACACTATGCAAATCCTTAATTAGTAAGAAATGCACACACAGTTTTTATCGACCCATTTCGTCATCATACAAATTATGATTTCAATGAATAACGTCTCCATAGAATAGTTTTACATACAGCTTGCAGTGTTCCACAAGGAACAGTTGCATAAGGGTTGGATTCATAATGCACACTTAAGAACACAGGATTGCAAATCAATAGAGATCAATCATTTTGTGTTGTCCTCAGTAAGAAACATTGAAATACTAAGGTTTGAAATAAATTACCTTAGCTGTATTTGGCAAAACTGTTAGGAATTTTTGGTCCTCTTCGTACTTTATTTGGCCTTTTTAACATTTTTTTATTCGAGCGTCACTGATGAGTCTTTTGTAGACGAAATGCGCGTCTGGCGTATATAGAAAATTTCAATCCTAGTATCTATGATGAGTTTATTTGCCATTTCGATACATTTAAAAATCATTGAAGGTGAAATGCAAGCTTTGCGTAAAACAGATGAGAACGAGCAGTATGTCTGTAGCAGGATGGAAAGCACATTAAGGACGTTGCACAGCTGTTGAACGCAATAAGGATGACACTATCGAAACCGATAATGTGTCTACGGCAGACATACAGTACAACAGCGTAGTGGTAAACCACAGGTATTGTCAAATTATCAAGGGGTATACTCGATTATTTTATTTCAGTAATCACCGTTTATCACAGAAAGAACATCCTGCATGTCATTTGTACGTCTCAGCCAATATACTAGTATATCTTCCAAACCATTATTTGCCATATTAAATCACCAAAAAAAGGACATTGCGTATTTCTACTTTCTTCCATCCAGTCATTTAATTTGATGTATGCCTTTTTGTGCTTCTTTGTTACATTTGTTTGTTTTTTTATAGTGATTAAGATGATAACACAATGTTGACTGCTATATCCCTATTTTTGACATTTTTACCTATTGTGTCTGTTTGTTTTGTTCATGCATCGTTGTCAATATGATGGAATTTGATGCGACTGTCATACAAGTGAAAGGTTTAGCTAGCTATAAAACCAGATTTAATCCCACCATTTTCTACATAAGAAAATGCCTGTACCAAGTCAGGAATATGTTGTTATCCATTCGTTTGATGTGTTTGAGCTTTTGATTTTGCCATTTGATTAGGGACTTTCCGTTTTTGAATTTTCCTCGGAGTTCAGTATTTTTGTGATTTTACTTTTTATACATTTCTAGATTTTTAACATTTTATTCTGTTGGCTATATTGCTTGTGATAAATGTTGTCATAGTTCAATATTTCTTAAGATTAATTTGCAATATAACAAAATATTGATTTTTAAAGTCTTGCATCGTTTCTTTTGTTGTCTAGTATATCCATATATTTGTGGGGATACATATCTGATGTTTAAATTGGCAGGGGTTCGTTCAAACATATGATACAGTTTAATTCAACATCGAGATATTGTTACTCACTTATCAGATATATGCAATTCATTTGCAGTTTAATATCATACGTATTGAATATATTGATTCTATCGGAATAAAGCATCTAACTTGATGTCGAAATAAAAAAAATATGAAATTGAAGTTCGTGTACTCTAAATAATAAATATAAAGCAATATCATTTTCTACAATGTTGTAATTTTAAGATATTGTTGTCATTTTGGATGAATAGATATATGTTTCAAAATTAAATAGAATAGTACCGAAGAATACTTTTGTTTGGTGGGAATAAAAACGTTTGATAATAAGCAAATTTTTTTTTTTTAATTGAATTTGATAGGTTTTTACGTATTAAGAAAACTATTTTGTAGCATATAATAATTGTGCAATTTCTTTGTAAAGTATATCCAGTCCACTTTCTTTTCGCCGAACTTAAACATGAAATCAGCGATGCGACATATTCCAATATTTATGCCAGAACTCCGTATCTTCCGGAGCCTTACTCCAAGGCTTTTGATGGATTCATGTTTGAGTATTTAATATTCGTTGTGTGCTTTTTTTCTGTCGGCCTTTTTGCCATGACGTGTCTGTCTGTTTCTGACTTATTGTTTTGGGCTTAAAGTTTTGATTGCCCACTTGTTATATTTCCTCTTTATTTGATTTAAATATGAATTGAACGTTACAACAAGAATAGAAAAATATGAAAGAAAGAACAAAATATTAGGAATAAAAGGGGATACATCCACCACCAAATAAAAATAGAAATAGAAAAATAACATTCAAAAAACGTTACTCAGAAAAAAACAGATCACGTCCCGGATCATCAACGGATTGGAGAAAGAGTGATTTATACAAACCACAATAAGGAAGAAAAAATGAAGAGTCCACATATGACTTACTTTTTCAATAAGGCGATAGTTGAGACGAATGAGCAGTTTCAGCAATGCAGTACAACCACGTAGTGGTAAACCACGATTGTTATCTAATCGTCAAGAGGTATTTTCAGTCATTTCATTAACGAAATCACTTTTAATCACAGGAAATACAGCCTATATGACACCTGTACTTTTTAGCTACCTTATATTTGTCTTGACCGTCATTAGCGATGCCAAATCTCGAAAATTGACATTGGGTATTTCTACTTTTTTCGTGTGGTCTTTTATACATTTTAAGATTAAAACATTTACTTTTGTTTGCTATATTGCTTGTGATAATTGTTGCCATATTTTACCATTTCTTAAGATTTATTTGCAATATGACAAAATATTGATCTGTACAGTCTTGTATCGTTTTTTTCTTATCTAGTAAATCCATATTCAAATGATATGTGGGAGATAAATATCTGCGGTTTAAATTGGCATGGGTTTGTTCAAACATATAATACAGTTTAATGAAAAATTGAAATGTAGCAATTAACTCAAAACGTCAGATATATGCATTCATGTACAATTCAAAAGTATACGAATCGAATAAATTGATCCTATAGAAATAACACAATCACAATCAAAAATATGAATTTGAAGTTTGTGTACTCAAAAAAATAAATATTTTAAGATATTTCATTTTAGATATCATAATTATATGATCCATCGCCCCGTAAGATTTATCGTTGGCTATTATTCAGTCATTTATCATTTTAGATAAATATATATATATAATTATATACTTCTCAGGTAAACACAATCTTGTTAGGAATACTTCTGTTTGCTGGGGATAAAGTGTTTTCAATAACAAGCAAACTATTTCTCTTTTTAAATTGAATTTGATAGATTTTTATGTAATGTGAAAACTATTTTGTAGAATATAATAATAGCGCATTTCCTTTGTAAAGTATATCCAGTCCACTTTAATTTATCGCTGGACTTTAACATGACATCAACGAAGTGAAAAATTCCACCATTTAAGGAAGTTCGCTCCTCTTGTTTTTGAATTTTAGCCAGATATTCGAAATCCTCTGGTTTTATCCATGTAGTGCCATTAAAACATTTTACCAACTAACCCCTACTTTTCTTTTTATATTTTTTTTGCTAATAGTTTAATTTAAAATGCCATATTTAAAAATCCTATAAAATCCTTGTTATTTTACATAATGTTTGAAAGGAAAAAGTGCCAATGTTAGATGTCAGAAAAATCTAAAGAGAATTATTTCCCGCCAAATTTTCAATGGCTTATATCTCGAAAACAAGCACAATTAAGAACCCTACATTTTTTCTGCTTTATTAGTTTCTTTATTCATATAATATCAACTTATAACAGTCTTTTAAAAAGATGATTTTTTTGGAAACAGAGTAGCTAACATCCTTAAACTGGAACTCCGTATATTCCAGAGCAACTGCGCTTTTTCCAGGTGTTTTGTTTGGTTCGTGTTACAGTTTTTAATTTTCCTTTTTTATTTTTACATATCGTTTTCCTGTCTTTCCTCGACTTATTGATCAGGGCTGATATGCATGAAACTACTTTAGTTAAGATTTGTTCCGAACGGACGGATTTTTCTACATGTCCTACGTTAAATAAGTACTACGATTGGATATCTTAACATAAGTGGTTTTTTTTTTGGCATATCAGCCCTGGGCATACAGTTTTAATTGCCCACTTGTTATATATTCTCATTATTTGAACAAAAAAAGTCTAAAAGAGAAAGAAAGAATAAAATATCATAAAAAACGGGGCTGCATCTACCACCAAATTGGAATAGAAAAAAACGTAACACAGAAAAACAGATCCCGTCATAAATCATCTACGATATGAAGGAATATGAATCATTTAAACAAAACACAAAAAGCAAGAAAATATTTGGTGAGTCCGCATATGACTAACCTTCTCAGTTATGTTACAGTCACCTTGGGGTCTTGTCGGATTTATGAAAACCACTACAACTGTTAGTCTGATAACATCATCCGACACTTTGTTACTGCACTAGTAGAGAATATTCTCCACTGATCACGCCTACAAACTAAGTAAAATAAATAAAAAATGATAGACACTCACCAACGACAACAACTGAATTACAGCGCCTGACCTTGAACAGGCACATACAAAATGTTGCGGGATCAAACATGTTTGCGCGCAACCAACCTTTTGCTAATCTGGTACAATGGTTAATAGCACAATATGAAAACAAACTGTTAAAATCAGTTGAAAACGGATTGACTCATCAGATCGACACAAAAAATTACATAAACCAACGATAAGACTAAAACCACACAATCCGATTTTAGAGTACTCGCAACTGCTGAAAGTTAATTCAAAATGAAATAAGTAGATATCGTATGAATGTCAACAAGACAACATTCAACAACGGAGTCTAAATGAAGTTGAGTGAGCAAAACTAACACCAGATAGTCAGATATAAACGGCGCCACAATGACAAATGTAAGATTGTTCAAACAAAAAATGACAAATATTATATTATAAATACAACAGACAGGACCTTACGACAACCACTTAACTCAACTGGATTGGACATTATTTTTTAAATATTTTAGAGAAATGAAAATTGTACGGTTACTATGGGTTTTTTTAAAAATCAAATAAGGGGATTGGACAGAAAAATTAAACGTCAAAGACTAGGTTCAATGTATCAAGCTGGGATAGAAAATGTACTTATAATTGAACTACAATAGACAAAGTTCTTGACATCCACCCGTAACTTAATGTTTTGTCTCTAATTTGACATAATACTAGTACAACAATATATTCATACATTCCGTGTATTGCAAAATCAAAACACTTGGCATCAAAAGTTTTACTTTCAACGGAAGCTAAATAGCTGGCAATATTTTCAAACATTATAAAAATTTTGATGCATTGTTTCTTGAAAATGTATTCATGTTACATAACAAATCTCTCTCCGCACTAGCAAGGATGACTTTAGAGTAGATATTGAAGAACACGGGTTAATGCTTGACTTCTTGCTGACATAATGGGTCCCCCATTTCATAACGCCATTTTTGCTGGACATTTTAGACCTGGTGTGCTAATAGAGCTCCCAAAATCTATTTTCGTAATTTATTATTGTCCTGAACATGGATAATTGATTTTACAATGTAGTTACAGATCCACTGCATTTTTTTCCCCGAAAAGTAGATGAAAATATTTATCACCAATTCACCAGCCGTAAGATTTAGAACATCTGAATAATTTGTACGGCATTACTCTGATTATTGTACGTACATTTTTCTGTATACATGTCATTACTGTTTTCATCATTTTATAAAAGGTAACATGCAGTTATTTGGTGTTGATGTTAGATATCTGATTGTCTTTGTTAAGATAAATTCCAACTGGTCTAACTTAAGCGGTTTAGTGCTTGGCAAATTGTATAAATATTTGTCTATTTAGAAATACTAATTTAAACCGCATTTTTTGTCCTAGCTCTTACATTGTTAGTCTAAAAGCCTAAATTGACGAAGAAGTTTACTATTACATACTACTAGTAGTGTGTGGTTTCTCGTTTCTCGTTCTTCTTCTATATTTGTATATATATAAGTTCATATTTAAAGTGTATGGTTTCTACATCTATTTCTTTTGTAAGTTTTAAGTTTAAATACACGGAAACATGAACTGAATGACAGTCAAGTTCTATTGACAGCCAGGTAAAAATTAAAAAAAAAACTCAATATAGAGGCCCCTCATGGTGGTGTCCAAGTAATGACATAATCACAATTGTTTTACCAATATAATCACATAATCATTGATTATTTATTTAAACAAAATAATCAAATAATCAAAAATACAGTCCTAGACTATCAAATAATCAAATAATCATGAAATATTTGGTCTCGTAATCAAATAATCACTTTAAAAACAGCCAAGTATTCACATAATCACTATAAAAACGGCAAAGTAATCACATAATCACTATAAAAACGGCCAAGTAATCACATAATCACTATAAAAACGGCCAAGTAATCACATAATCACTATAAAAACGGCCAAGTAATCACATAATCACTATAAAAACGGTCAAGTAATCAAATAATCACTATAAAGACGGCCAAGTAATCACATAATCAAAAACCCCATACCGCATAGTCAGCTATAAAAGGCCCCGGAATGACAACAGTAAAATAATTCAAACGAGGAAACTAACGGCCTAATATATGTACAAAATAATGAACGAAAAACAAATATGTTACACAGTAACAAACGACAACCACTGAATTACAGGCTTCTGACTTGGGACAGGCACATACAGCATGTGAAGGGGTTTAACTAGTTTGTTGGCGCCAGACCCTCCCCTAACCTGGGACAGTGGTGTAACAGTACAAAATAAGAACAAACTATGAAAATCAGTTGAAAAAGGCTTAACTCATCAGATGGATACAAATAGAAATATATCTAACAAAAACACAGAGTGGACGTGGACGGGTACTTATACATCCACACAACAGAAAGACACTAAGAACAGATCTGAGAATACTCGCAGTCACTGACAGCTAGTTCAAAGACAATAACAACTAATGAAAAAGATCATGCATCTAAAATTAAAATATCAATCAGTACACATCCAGCATCCATTAGATTTAGTGTAAAGACGTCATAAACAGTCAGAGAAAAACATGACCTTGTGCAATGCCAAGATACAGGTATCGACAGATTGTAGAGTCATGAATGTGCATATGTATATAAAATAATATTTAGTTTGATTTAAATTTACTGATAACAAAATCAATATTAATACCAATAAAAAAAATATTCAAAGATCTAATTACAGTGTTGAATTGGTAACCTTTTAGAATAAGTTATTTAAATAATCGATAAGTTTACCCGGAGCGTTTCCAAATTTCCGGGCTCGGTTAACAACATCTCCGTAAAAATTGAAATAAGTTTTCTACAGGAACAACCAAACTTCAAAACCAAATCTTTTTATCTATGGAAGAATTTAGTAAAAGTTTTAAGTAATGTGTGGTAACTAAATCCCTGACTTAATAATTTACCAGTAAAACATACATTAAGTTCATTGAAATCCAAAACGTTACAACAGACACGGGCATAGCGAACGAGTTGTGATATATAAACACCGTACGATGATGCAAAAGGAACATCACCGTCCAAAAAAAGGAAAATTAACAATAGGGAACGAAAAATCGTCCCTTTTTCGTAAATTTAGGGTAGAGTTTCCCGTGTAACTGAAATATCTAAATCTAGGAAAGGACAGTTATTACTGCTTAAATTTGATTTATTTAAAGTAGATCCTTTGGGTAAATTTCGGCAGTATATTTAGAAAATTCTTGAATATTTAACTGAAAAATATCATCAAGATAACGATAAGTGTTGTTGAATTTATCAATTAAACGCAATTTAGACGGATCTTTACTGAGTTTGGTCATAAATTGTGATTCGTAACAGTACAAGAACAAGTCTGCTATTAAAGGGGCGCAATTGGTGCCCATAAGAATACCTACAACCTGTCGATAAACTTTATTGGCGAAACGTACATAAATATTATCAAGAAGAAATTAATAGCTTCAATCTTCTCATCACACCTCCAGTAAGCATATTTACCTTTCTCATTAGGGAAGAAGGCTTTAAATGAGTCGCAGCAAATATATTTGCATTTAGATTTACCAAACGACCATTTAATTAAACTGGAAAACATTCGTTTGATATGATTGTGTGGAAGTGTAGTGTAAAGTGTTGAATAGTCAATACTGTCAACAGAATCAAAAGCACCATCAAAAGCACGTAATTTATCTAAAACATCCAATACATTTGTTTACACTCCAAAAATAGTTAATTCCACTATTTTCATATATTTCATTACACAAGTTAATGATAAGTTCTTTGATAGTAGTTAAGAAACTAGTTAAATACACTGAAATATTAGTTGTAGAACACTTACTAGAGACCGAGATGAAATTATATTTTACTGGTCTATATAGACTTTACAACCAGGAAACAATTTTAAAGGTCATATTTAGTTATGATGCAAACAGTATTTGACGAAATAACATTTATTGCTTTTAAATTTACAATTAGTACTTACTTGTTCACTGAGCCTACACATGCCCTGTTGTGTTGTAGGACTCAATAAAACTACCAATACATTTAGTTTGGTAACATCTTCAAACATTTCTATACTGGTTTAAGAAGACACAATGTTCCATTGATTAATACAACCAACTATGAAATCAAAATTGTCAACATGCGAAGAGGTCAATACGGCTCACAAAAAATGTCATCAATTTCACTAATGCCTGTTATATTCTTTAACTCCTCAGCATGCTGCTTACTAAATGCCTTTTACGTAAGCCAAAGACAGGTAAAAGCTTCGGAATTAACCTCTATCTCATAGCATGTAGCCATATTTGTTTGAGGACAATGTACAACTTCTAAAAGAAAAAGTTTGTTCGCTATCATTTAAAACTCTAAACGTGTATTGCGATCACTTCTGTCTTATTAAATTATTCTTTCCTTTCAGTGCTTTTGTCACTACATCTATATTATATCACATCTAGCTGGAATTATGGTAGTATATGCCCCAAAACTATATCTACCCAAGTAAGACATAAGCTAATGTAAATTCAAACAGGTACTTAATATTTAAATTCACCCTACCTCGATTTAAAAAAGGAAAACACTAAAAACTATTGTATCATTGTGAATAATAAACCACATGGGAGAAAAATCATTAAAACAATAAATACCCCAAATGAAATAGTTCATAATAATCAATACTTTAATCAATTTCGTTTGATGTTGATTGAGAACATTAAGTTAAATTGTTTTGTATCCCAACATAGAATACATTAACTTGTCGTATTATGTATTAAAAATTCAGATTTATTAATGTGAAATATAATAGGTATTTAAAAATTTTAATGTATAATTTTCAATTATATGTGCTCTTCATTTATGACATTAAAAATCAAAATCATGATTTTTGTCTTTGTTTTCAAACAGTTTCAAAAGCAGATTAGTGAAATAATATTTCACTATTAGCAATCGGTTTTGTTTCATTGTTGTTAAAATAGGATGAAAAACGTCGATGATGTATTATTGGCTTGCAAGGCAATAATTCAACTCATTTAAAACCGTATTCATGAAAAATTTCAATTTAACCCTTTACGTGGATGGGATACGCATGTTTAGTTATTAAAAAGAAAAGAATGTCAACATTAAAAAGTGAAACAAGGCTGTCACCGGGAAGATCCCCTTTCGTTAACGGATTCTTCTACAAAAAATCATTCAAATACAGGTAAAACGATGATATACATATTTGATCTAGAAAAACCGTCGTTATACGATGATACGTGCTATTTTGAAATACGTCATTTTGTTGAAATCTGTTTTAGCTAATTACGTTATTGCTATGAATTTATTTCAATAGTACGCTTCTGTAATTATTTCAGAGATCATTTTCTCGTGCAACAATTTTTTAACTAGAACTGAACTTTACTTTATTTGGCCTTTTTAACAGTTTTTGATTCGAGCGTCACTGATGAGTCTTTTGTGGACGAAACGCGCGTCTGGCGCAAATATAAAAAATCCTGGTATCTATGATGAGTTATTTTACCCCAATTGTCCTAAGAGTTTTTATATTTTTGTTTCAGATACTTTCATCGACCAAACACCATGACAGGCATTACAAACAATAAACTAAAAACCAACAAATGAATATGAAAATGGAGCGAGAAAGACGTGTTGATCCAGTATTCCGGCTTTGATAATGATATAAGAACGTGCTTGCATTTTCAAATAAATAAACATGTATATCTGTTAATGTTAAAACTCAATAGTATTGTTTGCATCTTAAGGTAACGTTCGATCTTAAAATTTGGAAAATGACTTTGTTCGTTTCTTACATTTTTCCTCATACGGAATGTGCGGAACTGTGTATGTGTAGTTGTATCTCAGGAGATTAAAAAAAATGTACACGTAAGAATGAAGGAAATTTTGACTGTTATTCAAGTATTTTTTTTAATTTACAATATATATTACCAGCCCAATTAAGGGGACAGAAGTTTACCGATTTAAAATCATGAAAATCGACTAGGAAGGAAGGTAAAAAAAACAACAAAAGCCAAGGGAATTGTATGAACTCCAAGAGGATAGAGAACGGCTAAAACTATTCTTTATTACTTGTATAGAATTCCCAGAGTACCTACTAAAATATATTTGTTTTCTGTTGTGATGTATTGATTTATGTTATATATATAATATAAATGTATTTTTAATGCGTGCTTTACAGTCTCTCACAACTGTTTTTCAGAGTATGAGATATGTCAACAAAGTGTTAAAGGAGGGTGGACCAGCATTCACATCGTTTGAGTACCTACTCTAATATATTTGTTTTCTGTTGTGATGTATTGATTTATGTTATATATGTAATATAAATGTATTTTTAATGCGTGCTTTACAGTCTCTCATAACTGTTTTTCAGAGTATGAGATATGTCAACAAAGTGTTAAAGGAGGGTGGACGAGCATTTACATCGTTTGATTCAACTTTAAATATGTCATTGAATTTAAAATATGCTAAGGAAATGAACGATTGTTTAGGAGAAAATTTCGGTATTGAATTTTGCAATAATTACTTTTCAATTATTTTTTTTTTTGGATTTCAATGGGCTTTTGAAAAGTGTAATGAAAGTGGAGTTTTGGCATCGAGAAAATCTTTGTACTGCCTTTATCATTGTCATATGATGATGATAATGGTCGGTAATATTAAATTTAGCGTTTAGAAATTGATATTTGACGAAACATTTACTTGGTTCAACACTTTCAACTCTCTCAGGCAAAGTTGGTATTAGATGAATTTGGCAATGTTTTATGTCCCTTTTGTTCCTTAAGTTTCTACGTATTTATACATCCATGACTTATAAATGTTAAGTTTCAGCGTTCCTGATGACGGTAAATACAAAAATGTATTTCTAATGCACGGAATTATAACGTGTTTGTCATTTACAATCGGTTTTCATTTGAGATGAGGATGTACAATCCATTGAGAATTAAAATCTACTTTTAAAGTATATTTTACTGCCAGTGGGTTTTACAAATCCTCAGACAAAAACAATACAAAAAGGATGAACATACAGATGGTTCTAACCTGTACAAAAGTTAACTTTGAGCAGACTATGTGACTGCCTTACGAACTTCAGAATATTTGAGCAGACAAGCAAGTTACTTCATCGGTGGCAGACCAGACTTTGGTTTGATTTTGAGGGACTGCTCCGGACCTATTGACATGACTGCTCAAGACCAGACTATTGAACAGGTCTGCTTTATGCCGAATGTGTGGGTAGGTCAGTTCCTCGAAAAGGGTCGTTTTATTCAGGTCCTAATTAACTTAGGAGAATGATAGGCTCACTGAACGTCAAACATCAACTTCATGTAGGGTCTGCAGGTGGCCTGATGGCAAGGCAAATCTTCTGTCATTATCCAACATACTCAATGTTCAATGTGTCATTCACACAACAATCAATCACACAATTAATTAGAAGTTATGGTAGTGAAGACTTTGATTTTGAAGTTTATTTTTAGAAAAAAGTATTGCCAAATCTAAATGCGTTGAAATATTAAAGAACCTGACCTTAATACACAATACAACCAGAAAGTTAACTGACTAAGAAAAAAAACATTACTGGAATTCTTCTAAACAATATGAATTCGTTTTAAAACACAAAATATATCAAAGATACAAACAGAAAGATGACCTATAACATGGATATTTCCTATTTTATTCTACATCCACCCTCTTATTCACAATTTTGATAATCAACATATTGCATGTCAAAATAGCCTCTTGAATTGTGTTTTAGATCATCTCTTCTTTATTGAAACAGCACTCCTAGTTCGAAAGAACTAAGAATTTGTCAGTTTAAAAATGAAATTTAAGATAACATTAATTGATTTCTTATTTCCTGTATTAAACGAATCATGGTTACTTCGTGAGGTTTCTAATGAATGATCTCTATAGTTCGTAGTTAATAAACTTCCTGTGAGACATGTTCAATAAGTTTTGGAACCTACTGTTTGTACATACCTCTAGAACTTATACTAAGAGAACAATGTTCAAACATGGAAAATACAAATAGTTTAATTGAAAAAAAAATATGCTTTGTAAGTTATTACAAAACACTGATTTACGGCGTCTCTGCAACTTGTGATAAAAACGCCGATTGATAAATAATATGTACATGGTCGTTCAAGTCAAACATACTTCTATCTCAACTTGCTAAAGTTGAATTTACTGCGCAACGAAAATTTTCTGCGTTTTAAAGTGGTGCCGTCTGCGGAGAAAGAAGATGGGGTTGGAAACGTCCCGTATGTTAGATTTTAAAATACGGATCGGGTAAAAATCAGCATAAATACGCTAGATACTGTCTTTTCCAACAGGTAACACTCTAGATCCCTATCCCTTTAAAAAGTCAAAATTGCTTGATCCGAGCAGTTCACTATTTATAAACACTTTTGTTAACACATGGAATGTCTGATTTGCACTTTTTACTTACAGGTGTCACATGTGGAGTAGGGTCTGCGTATCCTTCTGGATCAGTCGATATCACCCCCAGTTTTTAACGGGGTTCTATGGTGTGTTTTGTAGATTGCTGAGTGTCTTGTGGTCGTGTTTCGGCAAAGCCGAGATGTTTTCAATTTGTCGTCGATTCAATTAATTGATTGTTTGTTGCTTAACGTCGTGTGGCAAATATTTTATGTATGTTCAGGACGAATTCATAGAATGTCTTTGACTTATGGGTTCGAAAATTCCTTTAGTATATTGTATATATATATATCGTTCGCCTTTCTTTTGCAAGCATTTGTGCATTTGTGCATTTGACAAATATTTATTTATCTATTTTCTGCCTTTGTAAACAATTTTACACTACTAAAAAGTTCGTCCTATCGTAGAGATGTTTTATTTTGAAAACGCTTACAGCATATTACAAAATCAAAATCGATAAGAGATGTGGTTGATTTTGATGAACCGCTATTTTCTTGTTATGCTATGTTCCAAAGTCAGGACGGACGTCCTTTACTTATCACAAAACGATGTTTTGAGACATAAACAGGAAACGCAAGTTAAAGTAAAATAATATATCAATTTAAAATTTCAAAATTGTTGTGTTCCATTTACTTGAAGTTCTTAAGAACATTTCCATACGAAAGTTTTATCAAACAATTTAAGGAATGTGCTTTTTCAGAATCTAAAGGACTATGGGTAATTTCATTGTTCGTACACAGAAATGAAAATAACGTTGCGTCATTGGTTCAATTTCCATTGTTTATAACGTTTTAAACAAATCACAACGTTTTGGTGTACGTTTTTGAAAATATTACCGAGAATGAATTAGATTCTGAAAAGGGCAAATTTATTTTGAAAGCAGATTATTGACAATATTTATTAAAATAAGAAACAGATAGGAAGAGGCTAGAGCTTCACAACGTAATCTTCTCGCAAGTATGGATGTACTGATTACTTTTAGTGGTAGTAGTTGACTGGATACATAATAATCTACTTGAACCTGGATTATTATTCAACATGAATTTAAGACCTTTGTTAATCTTATATCACTATGATAAAACATGTAATATAAAGACATTTTTTCAAACCTCAGACAAGAAAACCAAACTTATTAGTTTTAACTTCTAGTTTAGTTTGTTTGTTCATTTTATTGAAGAAAAAATAAATTTCCAGTATTATTTCAACAACCATACATAGAATGAATGTTTTTTCGGATATATATTTGACCGTACTTACTGGAATTGTGAGAAGAATATTAAAGCTTTATTTTTTTTCTTGGCAACGTTGATTTACGTTTCAGCAACATAGTTTATTGACGGATTGAAAGTATTTTCTCCTTTAATATGAGATTTGTTCCTGTATTGTTAATTGCCAAAGTAAGTATGGATTTGATGAATTTGAAACAAATAATGTTTACCAGGAAGATACTTTTGCTTTAGATAATCAAGAATATTCGCATTTTACTATGGAAATTCACTCAATGGAGCTTACTTTAAATAAATAAAATACACCTAGAAATAAATGTGATAATTTTCGTTTATAATAGTAAATTTTCCTTTTTGAAAGTTTCTGTTCCTTTAGCTCCTCCTCAAATGTGTAAATTTCAAGTATGTAGTCTCGTTTTAGATTTCAATGAACGTCGTACTTTATGTATTTCTTATAAATTATATCGTTAGGTATTTCTTAACCCCGAATCAATTAAAACATCACAAAATTCTTTCAAAGGTACAAAGATTTGGTTAGGAAATTTGTAAAAACGGGTTATCTCATGACAATTTCTATGGTGATGTTGTTTATAACGCAGTAGATTTTAATACGAACCGTGCAAATTAATTAATTCTAGGAATAAACTTATTTTTATGGTTATCAATTTAAAAAATTTAAATCATCGTTTTTATTGAAATTGTTTTTTTTTTGGTTTTTAAATTATTAAAACATAACTTATTCTGTGTTGCTACTTGAAATATGAGAGCCCAGAATTTTTATGCTGTCGGTACTGTTTACAATATTTTCCATAGCAAAAGGTCATGCGTTTCTCCCACAGTTTATTACGTCTTTACACTAAATCCATAGGATATGTACTGATTGATACCTTGATCTCGAAGTAGATGATTTATTTATTAGGTTATAAAAGCTCTGAACTAGCTTTCAGTAACGGCGATTATTTTTATTTCAATGTTTTGTTTCTACAGTATTTATCGAAGCCTGTTGCGACTATGTTTTTACATTTTGTTCTTTAGTTGTGCTATTACATCACTGTCCTAAGTTAAGCGAGGGTTGAGTGCTCAAAATAATGTGTAGCACCATCACATTGTTTATGTGCCTGTCCCTAGTTAGGAGCATGTTGTTCAACAGTAGTCCTTTGTTAATATCTGTCATATTTTGCTTTCTCAAAATGTTTTGTTATAAGTTAAACCGTTTTTTTTTTTTGTAATGTTTTCATATTTTTCCTGGTGGGGCCTTTTATAGCATTCCATCCCCCAAGGATGACTGGAGAAAAGAAATATGGTCACTATTGGTATTCCGCCGACTGACAGTAAAACCCTTATCAATATTGTGCGCTTGTTTGGTAGTGCAAGATGTACAATTGCGCATGCCACGTCCTGTCAGAATTGAGAGATTAAATCCTATGCTTCGTTTAAAGAGAGAGCCACGCGTTTTACATGTCCAGAACCCTTTCAACAACTCTTTAATTGGTCCCAAAGTGACATGTTGCAAGGCGAAAGTCTAGGACCTATCCATTTTACCCTCAATTTCCATGGCAATCCAAAGGAGTAGGAATATATAAAACCTCATTTTTTTGTAAGTAATTTGTATAATTATAATCGTATTTACATGTTTTCTTTATTGAAAATAGATTCATTTGTATTGGTGATATTGTCATTGTGTGTTAGTATGTGAAAAACTATTTGTAATCTGTATGTGAAAAAAAAAAGAAAAATAGTTGTGTTTTAAGTTTCTTTTTTCACTTTTTGTGCTGGCATGAATTGTCATTGATAATTTATGGTTATATTTATAAATTTATTGTTTACAAATTTTTGTAAAACTAAGGCTTTTCTGCCTCAGGCATAGATTACCTAAGCTGTATTTGGCAAAACTTTTAGGAATTTTGGTCCTCAATGCTCTTCAACTTCGTACTTTATTTGGCCTTTTTAACTTTTTGGGATTCGAGCTTCATTGATGAGTCTTTTGTGGACGAAACGTGCGTCTGGCGTATATACTAAATTTAGTCCTGGTAAATATGATGAGTTTATTTTGTACCTTACGGATATAGTGAAGTTTCTGCAACACGATTACGGCAATTTGATGTTGAACGTAATTAAGACTAATGTGTTACTACAGTTTTCAAATAACATTAACATTATCAAGGATCCATGAAAACGAGGACAAAATTTGTTAATATATTGCTAATAGTATTTGAAAAACAAGCCATATCACGAGCATGTACAAAGATTTAATATTATAAATATTGTTGACTTATAACTTAAAAACAAACGTATTCAAAAAATATATAAAACTTACAAAAAAATGAAAATTTGGTCAAGGTCATCGAAAATATGCCAGTTGCAAACTTTAGACCATACACTATCTTAATACGTACAACATATCAAATAACCAGCTTTTCCTTTTCCTGTGACATAAATATTAATAAACAAGAGTTTAGATTTTCACAACTTTATCATACGCAAACCTAGACAAACTTTTTTTTACAAAGAAACAGTGCGAGAATTTCTCGCTACATTGAAGACCTGTTGGTGACCCTCTGCTGTTATTTTTTATTTGGTCGGGTTGTTGTCTCTTTGACACATTCCCCATTTCCATTCTCAATTTTATATTATATAATTATTAAGTAATATTTGATTAATAAAAGTCACGTATCATTTCTTTCTTTCTTTGTAATAATCTATTAGAACAGTGAAACCTGTCTTATCATGAATTTGAGCAAATGAAATACATTTCGAACATATCTGAAATCGTATTTGAATATTTACAAAAGACTTTCACTCTGTCAGGGATTTTTAACGTTCAGACGTATCTTGATTGGCACCAGAGACTGGTGATGATATAGAAATCGTTCTTGTACATGGAATCAAAACATGGCTTCAGTTCAGAAACTTTATCAAGAGCACCCGATTTTTTATAAACTAAATAGCTGCTTCCGTTTTTTTAAATCACTTGCTAATTTGGAATCGTCCGTTGAACCGGCTACGATTACAAAAGCCACTAAGCCCGTTTCAACGTTTTCGCCAACGCATACGATTGCTCCGCTGTCGCCCCTGTTGCAAAGTCGTTATTATCTACAACTAAATACAATAGGGATCCTTCATCTTCGAATCCGACACATTTGCCTTTTCACAAAAAAGGTGCTGTGGCACCCCATTTGTACACATTCCGCTCACAAATTTCTGATAAGTCCCCTCTAAACATTCGTCCGTTGATAAAATCTCAAACCGTCGTTTTGAGAGCGAATGTCAAGTTAATGTTCTCTCAGGAGAAACCTGAACCAGCGAAAAGTTAATATATGGATCATGTTTGTCATTTGAGTTGCATTCTAACTGATGAATGAACACATTTTGACCCAATTTTGAATTGTCCTCTGGCGATTATGCTTGTTCGTCTTCTCGAATTTCATACGCACAAGTTGTAAAGAAATATGTACCGTTTTTGTCTTCGTGAAACATTCCGAGCGATCCGTATTTCCTTTGTGATACTGTCGATTAGATTAGAGGAATCTTTATAATCATTTCTGTTGAAAATAATTTCATGTCTTGTCAAACAAATGTATGAAATACTCATCTTTGCTTCACATGCTTTTTTTGTCAGTGACTTTTTGGGTGTTGACCGTTCTTTTGTCATACTTCTTGTTACTCTAATTGATGATTCATTTGTTGTGCGGTTATTTCGCAAATTTAATTGTTTTTTTTTAAACAATGGCATCCTTTTTTTAAGAAATATACCCAAGCAACTTTCAATTTTTTTTTTCGAGCTGACATATTTTGTGACCATTTGAAATTTGAGTGCCAGCAAGAAGATCTTTTCGTTCAATTTCTTTCATTGAAAGCTTACATAAATGCCGAATCTGTACACCATTTGATATTCGCGGTGCCGAACTGTATATTTTGAAGTCTGATTTTGAAATAAAGTTTTCAAAGTAATTTATAAGATAATCTCTATTCTTTACTAAATCTGTCAGATTGTCATTAAAAGTTGGATTTTATCATAAATTGTATTCATGATACGGATCAGACTGTCCAGTAAACTCCAACCAATACGAACAGGACCTTGGACGTCTTGTACATATAATACAAAAATCCTCTTAAATATCTCATTTTGGCTTCCCTTTCTGATGATTCGTTTGTGTATTTCATAGCTTAGTTTCTCAAGCTCATCTGTGTCATGAATTATATCTTCGACAAGGTATACCACATTTTCAGCGTGTTCAGTGGTGTTGTTTAAAATATCTAATAAGATTAGATCGTACAATGGAATTTATGTATTATACATAAATTCGGTTATTCTAGTGAAAGTTTAAATCTCGTCCGTTGCAGTGCTTTATTTGTCTTTTTATATATAGTTGTTATGATGTATAGGTTTGACGTGAACATTTTACGGCAACCTTCTTTTTAACTTTGAGTAGCAAGAGAGAAGACGTAAAATAATTAAAGAGAGAAGTATTTTGAAAATACCCACCCTCTCTCCACTATGTAAATAGAGATATTATAAAGACATCATTTTTATTTTATTTTATCATATGCTAGTATATGAGAAAAAAAATAAAGAACATGGTCGTTACTAGCATTTTTGGGTAAAGAAATTAGTCATCCCGGTCAGAAAGAACATACAAGATAGTAGCACATATGTTAACCAAAATAGTTCCTATGTATACATGTAGTTGTAGCCTTGTCGTTACTTCTACTAGTTGACTATAAGTACTCGAGAGTATCATCAGCTTAGTAGTTAGTTATTCGGTACTGACACTGACCTACGATAGTAGAGGGGCATTATGTTTTCTGGTCTGTGCCTCCGTTCGTTCGTCCGTTCGTTCGTTCGTCCGACTTCAGGTTAAAGTTTTTGGTCAAGGTAGTTTTTGATGAAGTTGAAGTCCAATCCACTTGAAACTTAGTACACATGTTCCCTATGATATGATCGTTCTAATTTAAATTCCAAATTAAAGTTTTGACCCCAATGTCACGGTCCACTGAACATGGAAAATTATAGTGCGAGTGGGGCATCCGTGTACTATGGACACATTCTTGTAACAAACTATCTAAAATTGACCGTTTATAATTTTTGAAATTATCTAGAATGTAAGGTTTCAACTCCCTCAAGCAAAGTTGGATGGATTTGGCAATTTTGTTTAGATTATATTTGATTTAGAGCTCTTCAACGTGTTAGGTCCTTATACATTCTTAGCTTTCAAATATTCGGTTTCTGATGAAGGTGAATCCAGGAAAAGCGCTTCGGATGCATGAAATTGATAACGTGTTATTTTCATTTGGTTTCAATGTGTCAAATTAATGAGGGCATATTTGCTCTGTTAACTCGATCTAAAGCAAATGTGTTGTACTACCTAGCTTCTGGGAACCTAAATATTGCAAATAATATGCAAATGAATGCATGTTGATTTGTTATGGATAAGTCATATCAGACTAAAGTTTAGTTTTGACATGAATGACTTTCATTTTATTAAAAACTTTAGACAAAATAGTTAGGAATGATTGAATTTGCAGAATTTTACATAGAAAGCAATTAATTCTTCCTATTACCGGAAAGCATCTGAATTTCTAATTACAGTAATTACACCGCTCAAAATGGAAATTGGTAATAGCTGTTAATTATAATGAAAGTCAAACATAAACTTGTTTTGTCAAAAAATATGTAAGTGTCAAATCATTGCAATCAAACTGCTACAGTATGGTATTTAGCCTTTTAAAGTCATTTAGTATGCATGCAGGTATAACTTAATATGAGTTTCCAATGTTTGCAATATTTTAGACGGAAATCAATAAAACATATATATTAAGGCTGGTTTATAGCCAAACAATAGCATTTGGTCAACAAATCTTGTGAGTTTTTATTGGGTCTATTATTGTATTATTTTATGACTTGGTATATTATAATATAAGTATATAAGAATTTCAAGATAGTACTTAATGTTCAGTTTTCAACCTGTTATGGTCTATTAAGTCTTATATGAAAAGATAAATGGGTGTTATGGGGCAAAATATGTTTCTTCTCAATCGAATTCCGAGACACTTTTGTTTTAATACCTGTAAGAGATATTTTGTCTGATTTGATGTTAATACGATGAAGATATTTATGATGTTGAGTTCAGTATGCAGTTTAACCGGAACGATAAATACATTGTCTGTTGACGGAAATAACAATGTACTCTGCAAGAAATAAAACAATTGCAACAATTATATGATGTGTCTATAGATGACACTTACATCTTAGAAATTTATTTAATACATACCCTTACCTCTTACGCTCCAGAGGTAGTATAATATAATTTCCCACCCGTCATTTAGGTCGATAATTTTGCAGAACCTAACTTTTGTATCTATTGTTAATCTGTATTTATTCTTAATATGATTGCAACGTTTACCACTGATCAAGCAATCAATCCCTTCTAAAAAGATTATGAAGTTAAATATAAAGTATTTGATGGCACATCATAAATTAAGAATAGTGTAAAACGATGTGGTTACAAATTCAAAAATCATAAACGCATTAGTGACAAAGTAGATGTAATAAGGATTGGTGCTCTGTTTTTCTAAACATAAATAATCGTATTTCATTGAAGGTATGATTGAAAGCTTTAAAAGCAACACGATTTACAGTTACTTTAGGTTTCCAAAGTTATAAGTTGTCGTTTTGATATATTGTAACAATCGGAAGAAACACAAATCATTTGTGAAGACTGTAATGAATTGATTAATTGTAATCATAAATATCCATTACTGTATTTTTTAGACACATAAAATTCGAAGTCAACAAATTGTTTCTTTTTTTTTATTATTGTAAAAGTACAATTATCTAAGATGAAGAAATTTAGGAGTTGCCTTTTCGATATTTTGTTATAATTCAATAAAGTTCATTTGTAAAGTTCATTTACGGACGCCATCACGAGTTGGGTGACCGTTATGGATTAACCGTTTCACAAATAATATCGGATATGTTCCTTAAGTCGTAACTACAATCCCCTTCCCTTTCATGAATGTGACCTACCGAATTAGGAAGACGACGGGTGTCAAATGTGGAGCAGGATCTGCTTACCCTTCCGGAGCACCTGAGATCACCCCTTGTTTTTGGTGGGGTTCGTGTTGTTTATTCTTTAGTGTTCTATGTTGTGTCATGTGTACTATTGTTTGTCTGTTTGTCTTTTTCATTTTTAGCCATGACGTTGTCAGTTTATTTAAGATTTATGAGTTTGACTGTCCCTTTGGCATCTTTCGTCCCTCTTTTGTAAAGAAATATAATTTAATGATTTCTTTTCAATCATAAATATCATTGCTGTATTCTTTTAGACACTTCGAAGTCATTATTTTTGTTCTTTATTATTGGAAAAGGAGTGATGCGGAGATATGGTGTATATTTCAAGACACTTTAAATAATACTCAATTCAGGAAAACAGTTGATTTACAAGAAAATCTAAACAAAACCTGTTCTAACCAGTTCACACCAGACATTAAAACAATAAAAAAATATAATAAAAAACGAATCTATCCCACAATACGTATTCGGAAGGTGTAAGCTCAGCCATCATGTCGCCAAGAGACTTTTTTGAAATACTCTATTTTGTACTTTAAACTGGTAAATTGATAAATTAATGGGAAAATGTTATCGGAAGCCTCGAGTCTGGAAAACTGCACTCCTTGCATTTCAAATAACCGTTGCGACAACTTTTCCGCTATTCAACATGCGCTGATTGTTCAATGGTTGCCAACATGTCCCACTCTTCATTTCCAGTCAAACGGATCTTTAGCACTATTTATTACTTTTATTGCCATTTTTTTGAATCCTTCTTCTGTCGCATCATGACGTTAATTTTGAATCAGTTCCGCGTTGTTGGTTTTTGTCTGTTGGCTTTTCAAATTAAAGAGTTTTATTTTGTTGAAGTACGGTACATACGTACAAATGTAAGTCCTTTCTTTTCTAGAATTTTGAAGATTGAAATGGAGTATGAACTTTGAACTTGTTTATTTATAAAAAGAAATAACACCTTATACATGAGGTGAATACCAATATCCTTGAGTTAATGAAAAAAGAGAGGCGACAGTTACAATATTGGACGATAGATGTAGTCTTTCGGAACACCGGATGTTATTCGGAACACTTCTGTTCTTTCTATTACCACCTTTCAAATACATGCGCAATAGCTTCTATGATCACCAAAGGAAACTAAAGATTGAGCAACACGAACCCTACCTAAAATCAGGGATCATTTCATGTGCTCCTATATGTTAAGCAGATCGAGGGCGGGATTGTGGTTAAAACGATAGGAGCGTATAAATCGTCATTCGTGAAACATGTATTCCGTACTGTCAAGGAACTCGATATTGCACTCGTAAAATTTACAATGGAATCACTTTAACTTCACAAATTAGAGTACGAAAATAGCATATTAGTTAAACACTTCTTGTCTCTAGCGATATATATTTGTACATTAAAAAGTGTTCATGAAACACGTCAATGAGCCGAGAAATATTTGCAGGATATATTAAATCCACCATTTTCTACATAGGAAAATTCATGTACCACGTCAGGCATATAATAGTTATTTTCCATTCGTTTGAGATGTTTAAGTTTTTGATTTTGAATTTCCTCGGAGTTCGGTAAGTTTGTTAGTTTATATTAATAAAAGGTAAATGCAAATTGTTTTTTATCTATTTATTACAAAAATCAACAACGGTACCAGTTTTCAGTGTCCTCCATACGTTAATATTTAGTCGTTTTGCGAACGTTGGTATCACTCCAATTCTTGAAATTTCATATTGTTTATTCTCTTTATTTCATTATCGGTTGTAATTACACACTCATTCAAAATATTGTGTTAAAAAAACCTTCTAACAGATAAACCTTGTTCTTTTGTTTTACGAACTAGGTTTTCCTGAAACATGTGGAATTCTGAAAAGTCTTCTTACGCAAAATACCTGGAAACCGGAAGTGCACACGATAATAAGAATTTGAAAAATTGACCACCAACTAATGTAGTCGTTATTTCCGCGGATGAAATAGTTATCTTTAACTACATTCATTCTTATATGAGCTTGATGCTGTTTGACTGCTTCAATCGAATTCTGAACGGATGTGACTGTCCTCTGAAATAAAGGAGTAAAATGAAAGAACGATGCAGTGCAGATGTTGGAAATATTAGATTCCATAACTTCGACAAGTGTATTTCGATATTTCTCCACTCGAGACAGTTTTAACTAGCGATGAGAAATATTTTTCCCACAATGCTCATGAAATGTGAAAATAGTACATAAAGTAGAGAATAGTAATTTTTCAATCATCTGTATGCCTTTTAAGTGTTGAAAATGGAAAATTATTTTTAAGTTTGTGTAGTACTTTGGGCTAAATTAAGAATGATATCACTTTTTATACATCCACACATGGCATATTGTATGTCCCTGTAAAAATTAAAGAACGAATAAAGACATACAGTTCTTCGTTCTGTTTACATCATGCAAAGTATAGTATTCAGACGGCTGTAGGACTTTACATACAGAGATACGTATACATCGTTGCATAATTAAAACAAAAGTATTACTCAAAGAATATAAGTATGCACAAGGAATATTTTCAGTGGCATTTTATCGTGTAAAGAAAATATAAAAAAAGTGATAAATATATTTCTTACAGTGAAATTAGTTACAGTTGAACTGACGCTTTCGATTTCCTTTTGATACTGGTACCAGTCGCTCATTATATACGTCATCATGTAAAAATAAATCAACTTGGAACCATACATATTTCTGCTAACAAAATTATCTATACATATCGTATATATTCCTGCAATAAATAAAATAGAAAAAGTTCATATTCAGGAAATTACTATTTCCAGTTTGTCTTGCACCTTCAATCAACAACAACATTGTTGGTTGATATTTTGCAACCGCTACTGTGTGTTATTATAATGTGCTGCAATGTAGTATAGACAAATTTAATTACCATAGATGTATATTATATAACAATTTTATGACTCTTAAAATTTGCTGCCCAAAGAAGGATGCGTAATAAGATCTTTACCAAATTGAAATTGTAAAATAAAGGTAAAAATTAAATTTTATCAATTGATTTGGAAATTTTGGTCGACCTTTAATCGGTATATTACTCTTCTGTTTTTGTTTTTTCTGTCTTCTTTTTAAAATGCAAAAAATCTGAGGTATGTATTCAAAATAAAATTCCAACACATGAAATTTAAATATAACGATATACAACTATCTTTGTCAGTCGTAGGTTATTTAAAATTTTTTTATTAATTTTCATGGATGTAAAATAATCCTAATTTTTGTATCAGAAAATACAAATGTCCGCGATTATATTAAGCAAAACAAACAGATAAATTAAATGTTATATTCTTGGTCAAATTAGATCAAACATAGTTTACAATGCACCTGCTACTTGCTTCGACTGCGTAGGAATGTCGTAATTAGTAATCATAAACTGGAGTCTAATATCCCGTTTTGTTCGAAAAGTTGCTTCAAATGAATATATACCAGAGAAAATATCACACTCTCAAACTTATCACGTCAAACAAATAAAACTCAAATAGCAACAGATTTAGTTGCAATTAATTGCTTTATTTTGAATTAAAACAACTGATTTATTGTATCTTTTTAACCAGCTTACGTTTATAAATCATATCATAAACATATACCTTCAAATGAAATTTTGTTCTCAAAATAACCACTGGTTACCGAATGTTTCGCATCTACTTGGTTATGGTTAGGATCCCATATAACTACATCAACCAATTTATCAGAACCACGTAAAACCTGAAATAAAATAGAAGGACGAGAAAATTTGTAAAACAGAATATTTTGATAAATATATATTTGCCCTGGATCGCTTCAGCAAAGGTGAAATTATCTCGAACAAACTCGCTGTAAAATGCAAGTGTTGTTGCCTGTCCGGGTAACAAGACAATTCGGCACCAAGATAAATCGACACCAATGTCTATAAAGAAGGTTATAGTAGCATCGGTAATTTCTGTTATTTAACCGTTCAAGCAGCAGTTACCAGCTGGTCGACTCTGAGTCAATATCTTAAGTTCGGATTTGGCGAATGTCTCAATGTAGAGTTATCTGCATAAGTAGGAGATACTATGGACTTGATTGTGCAAATCGTGATGCAAGTATGAAATTTGATATATGGGTAGACTAAATGATAATTAAAAAATTCAGCTGCTGGCCATAAAAAAAAATCATTTTTTCAAGATGGCCACCACTCATTTTGCAAATGGCGTCATATCCAATTGGTTACATTTCGTAAATCTTTTGAAAGCTGTGTAATAGATATAATCCAATGTAAGTTTTGATAAAAGTTAAATTACTGTTCCTTAAGTACGAAAAAAACAATACCTACATGAGAAAAAAGTCACTTCCGGTCCCCAAATGGCGGAAAAACGTGGAAAATGTCAATTTAATCATTTCTATTAATTTAACAAGATATATCACTGACTTTGTTAAGTTAAAATGCATATATAGTTTTCTAAGAAAGACAGGTTGTTTATCTTATAATTTATGACAGTTATCAATTCACACACTTGTACACGGAAGGCCAGAACGGTAGCATTTACAGTTACCAATACAGCTGAATTTCTTGCTTCCGCATTTCAAAAATCATGACACGAGTAACAGCGGCTTACAAAGAATTCCATTTTTGGTTTCCAATTGTCATTGTTTTATTCTTCAATCCAACTCCTGTGTTCATTACTTCGTACACGAACGCATAAATCCAGACGAGCCCAAACATGTCCACCTTGATATGCTTCTCTTGTGGTGTGCTCCGGAAGATTACACTCGTTTCATGGAAGCAGCGGCCTTATGATGCTATTCCGCCTACCACAGGTAATGATAATGATTTTGTGGTAGGCTCAATAGTATCGTATTGAAAACGATTTTAATCGTGCTTTCTTAACAGCAAACGGTGATGTTTCCGTACATAATGCAAACACATACTTGTATGATGTCCATGTCTGTGTCTTTATATAAAATCGGGCAAAAACGTGTTACATCACTTTCCGATGAAATGCCGACACAGTGTTACAACCGCTAAAGCATAGACGAAAGGAAAATCTGCTACACGAGGACCAAACGCATTTGATATGACAAGTACATGAAGCCATCGAAAGTCTTTATTCATTCAAAAACCTATCCACAATTTATCCACATATAAATTTATGAGTATTGCAATTCCTAATACTACTACGTTCTATGTCAGTACTACTTAACATTACCGTTTACCACCAATTTCAGTAGCATGCTTATCCTGGACAATCATTCGTGTATTTGCTTTTTCATGGTTACAAGGGTATAGCTGGGAAGTATTCGTATTGAAATTGCATAGAATATTTTCACCTTGAGTAGCATTAGCATTTTCATTAGTCTCTAAAGAAGCAATTTTGACAGCAAGAAACTTAAACAATTCCGTTTTGTTGTCATCTTTACAGAGAAAACTACTCTAAACTCTTGACGTTCTACCATAACCAGCAACTTTCCGTCTAGCACCAGTACTTTGCCTTTTGTTTTCGTCCTAGCCTTTAAATAATTAATTTAGTAAACATCAAATCGATATCTACTCTTGGATACTTACCGACGGACGATTTTATGTAAGGCAGTATGATATCATTCGCATATTCATCAAATATGTTTGTCCTAGTTGGTGGCAATAAATTAACCATCGCTGCCCCACCAACTATAAATGCGTCCGAATTTGGATTAGCTTATGGCAAATCGCAAAATGTTTCAAGTATACCCATTTGCTGCGATTTAATACCGCATCCTGTCACAAAGACGGATAAAGGAACAGTTTGGTGTTTATGGCTAAAGAAGAAATGAAAAGTATAGAACAGAGATCGCACTCAGTGTTCCTGTTCTCTAGCGTTGTTTTTTGACAAATAAGTTTCCAGTTTCATTTTATGGCTTTTATATGGAAACATTTTTCTTTTTTCATCTGGTTAAAAAAAAAACAGATTCTCCTTCGTTTTGCATTTGCTTAAAAAGCTCGTATTGTTTGGACCAAACATCTTGGAGTTTATATACATATCTTACCTACTTCTGAATCAACAATTTCCTTAAAAGAGTCAATTTTGTAAAAATCTTACGACTCTTCTAAAAATGGATTTCCAAACTCGTTCATCACTCTAGAAAGCCTTTAAAGTTTTTCGCAGGAATGCATTTGTGTTTTTGGTACAGTCTTCATGACGTCATTCATATGTTGTATAATTACTCAAACCAATAAATCTTTCAATTTCATCTACCAGTCTACTAACTTCTGGTCCAGCTACCATATATCGTTCACGACTCATTATTCTGTTTGTGCCTGATCAATTGTAATATAAAAAATGAACTTGCTGGTCTAACGTACAGTTCAAATTACCATTTACAAATTTAATTGCCACCTGATGGTGATGTTCATTAAGGGAAGTCATATCTTGGAGATGGATCGGTAACCATCGATCATAATTTACTCGATAAAGACCAAGATTGGTATCATGCTTGATATGGACAGTTGGTAAAGTACGATAACACGAAGTTCTTGATTCATAATTGAACGCCAGATATTAAACTGTGGTCGATATGACTCTCTTTTCTAACACCCATTGATTACATTCTTGAACATCACATAATCATGAACTATATTTTCTGTGTTTACGCTTTCATAACGGCTGGATTATCAATTCAAGCTAACCACATACAGTTATTTGATGCGCGTGTCTATTCCTAATTACATTTGTACATACATGAAAAGCATCTGCCATTCTAGGTGTTTTAATATCGGCTTCAGTGAGGGCACATTTTCATCCACTATCACGCAATATATCACTCGGAATTTTAAACCAAGCCAGTTTAATGTACAATACACCAAACATAGAAATAAACTTATGTTCTCCGTACAAATCTGGCCATTCCAACTGAAATTTCTTAGCCAATACTAAAGGGTTTGCAGCTATAATTGATGATTGCCTGATATTTAGAAAGATAGCCACCTTTTTCACCTTATCCATCAAATGCTTGATCATTGCAACTGAAAGAGCGAGTTTTTAAACAGTGGCATCAACGAAATAACACTTTATACTCGAACAGAAGAGCCTTGATGCTTAGAAGAATGAATGACGACCAAGATATGTTTAAGGAATTCAAATCCTTATCTGTTAGATGAAGTACGATTTCCATCATTGTGTCCTTGAAGTGCATGTATTTCGTTCTTTATTTATAAATAAGTGCGAATGCGCGAAATTGTTAAACGCATGTGTATCATAACCTTGAAAAATGTCATTAAACAAATTCATACCATCTTCAAAAATTCAAAAGCGCTAAGCATGTAATAAATAGTGCAAATGTTTGTCTGTGAATTTTGTAACTTGTTCACGTATGCGCAAACCCAGAACATGTCAAATATTCATTTCTAGTATATACGTCACATGTAAAGAAGGTATCCACCCCACCTGATAATATTTTTTACTCAAAGAAGGTCAAAGAAAACGTTTTTTTCAGAAAAATAAGTATTTCTATCTGGAAAAAAGGTCATTTTAGAAAAGGTGGTGGCCATTTTGAAAACAAAAAATTTTCTTATAGCAAGGAGTTATCAAAAAGTATATAATAATGATGCTTCGTGCTAATTTTCATGCTTGTATCATCATTTGCACAATTTCCTTGATTTTGCTTGCTAATATATTCCACTACGTATACATTGGTAATTTATACAGGTAACTCAGCGTTAACTTGACTTACATCTAGAAATTGACAATGAGAGTCTGTTAGAAAAAGAAAATTTTACGACAAAAGAGATGATTTCAGCTTTCCAATTGTGAACATTCCATTTCGAAATAGCAACATTCCAGCAGCACGTGCATACGGGGTACATATCTTCAAATTGATACAATATTCCGGTGCTCGCATTTCCTATCATGATTTTCTTGATAGAGGGTTGCTGTTTACAAGGAAGCTATTAAAACCAGAGTTCCAAATGGTGAAGTTGAAATCATCCCTTCAAAATTTACGGACGTGATCACGAGTTGCTTGACCGTTATGGAATAACCGTTTCACAAATGATATTGGATATGTTCTTATGTCGTAACTGCAATCCCCTTCCCTTTCATTTATGTAATCCACCGAATAAGACTATTTACCGGATTCATTATCACATAATCAACACGATGGGTGCCACATGTGGAGCAAGATCTGCTTACCCTTCCGGAGCACCTGAGATCACCCTAGTTTTTGGTGGGGTTCGTATTGCTTATTCTTTAGTTTTCTATGTTGTGTCATGTGTACTATTGTTTGTCTGTTTGTCTTTTTCATTCTAAGCCATGGCTTGCCAGTTTATTTTAAATTGATGAGTTTGACTGTCCCTCTGGTATCTTCCGTCCCTCTTTTGAGCAAAACCTCTTCAAGTTGAAAAGTTTAGAATGCAAAATGACACCATAAAAAGAAGGTTAACCTATTTAATAATAAGATAACCCCGGAGCGGAAATAAATAGTTGCTACTGGACATTTACAAACTCACAAGTCAATCAAATGCAATCCGAAAATTTATCTATGGAGTATTACACGAATAGGAAGATTAAAATTTTGACTCTTATTATAAATTTGACAAGATAGTTCCATTTCGGCAATTTTGCTTTAAACTTTAGTTATATACATGCCTGGCTTTCAAATATATAGCGTATCATTCCTGGTGAAGGTCAATGTAGTGATCGCTTCACACACACGGTTTATAAGTGGAATGGTTACATAATAAGCTGATCGCGGTACGTAGGGAAATATGTTGCTACGTTAAGCCTTAAACATAACCAAAAAATATTTTCCCTCGAAATTATGGGCTATTGATACCAAAATAAGTTAAACAAGTCATACCTGTGTTAGGATGCCAACAAAAACAAATCGCAAAAATGGACCCCAAATCATTGTTTTGCGTTATCCATGATTACGGCAGCAATTTTGAAAATTCCAAAACTAAATAACATTTCAATATTTGCCGGTAAACATTAAAATTCTTTGTAAAGTTTCATTCAGTTTGAAGCATTTAAATTTTTGTTCACATTTTTGCATTTTCCATGGTAACGACGGCCATTTTGGAAATTCTAAAGTCGAAGTGCGGCTTCATATGGTGCTACTCATACTAATCTATCATCGTTTATTATATTTAATGTGGTAGCATTAGTCTAACATAGATGTTCTAGGATATTCAAGTTAAATTAGTTTTCTACATGTTCTACGAAGAGTTCATAGGAGAACTGAATCGATCCTCATCTAGAAAAATTCAAATTAAACTAATATTAACTAGATTTAGAGAATATATAGCGACAAGCACAAGCCTTCACATAATAGAAAGTTCAAACAAATGCGCATATTTCGATGCGCTTGTTAAGATTCCAAAATTATGAATATAAGAAAGGTTACCTGTTGTGTGTTACCTCAAAAGATAAATGAAGAGTAGCTTCGTTAGCTATTTTTTGGTAAAAACACTGTTCCCGTCCAGAATAAACTTCTATTTTAAATTCATACGTCACTCCTGGTAATCCATCAAAATCAAAATCTTCGTTTTGTTTGTCTAAAACTTGTTCAGCATTTAAACAATTAAATATCATTAATATCAAGTGTTTTGAAAGGATTGACGATAAAGACGCCATATTGTACAAGTTGGTATATTTAGTTCGTTTGCTGATAATAGGTATAATCTTAATATATGGAACATTTGTTCAAATTCACACATTTCCATTTAAATACCAGACAGTTTGTGTAGTGATAGCATTTTCGAAATTTATAAATGAAAGGCTCAGTAATTATCGCTGTCTTAGTCAACCCACTGTCCTGTGATGAGTCTATATATCACGATAAAAACCAGTTTTTCAAGAACTACTTAGCCAAGAAAAGCATTCATCAAGTATTCGAATGAAAGTATGACATGATAGTGATTTATACTTCTAACGTTTAACACAAGTTTTTATTCATTTGACGTTATTTCAATATATAGCACTTTAATAAAAGTATTTTCCCCCGACATTTCAGGAATAGTCACGCAATGTTTTTTTTTCCTTTTAATTTCCATAGTTTACATTACATAAAAAAGTCTTTAAGGGAGCTGGCTTCTCAGTTTAAAAGTAATTAACTTTTCAAAACACTAGCATATATTGATAGGGGATTAATAAAGGAATCAAAAGAGCAAAAAAAATATATAGGTCACCGTGCTTGTTTTCGAGATATTAGCCATTGAAATTTTGGCGGGAAAATGTTCTCTCTTGACTTTTCATAGCTTTATCATTGACAAGTTTATTTCTTCAAAGACTATTAAAAAGTAATTAAAATTTTATAAGACTTTAACAGACAGCTTATCATTATACATGTAAAAGAATTATAAAAGGAAAAATGGTGGTCACCGGGCAAATTTTGTTAAGGCATTCAAAGAATAAAACCAGAGGATTCCGAAAATCTGACCAGACTTCCAAAACATGACAAGCGAGCTTCCTTAACTACCCTGTATATCTCTCACCTTTACTGTCCTACACAGATCACGTATTATTGCTGTTTAAATATAATAGCTAATACGCTAGATTAAGAAGAGACATGTTATTTAGCATTTGATAAGAGATAAGCAGACAAAACACACAAACAAACAAACTGTTTTGATTTGTCAATGTAACATATTTGTATTGTGCTTTATAGAAAACTGTACGGCCTTCAACAATCAATTAATCCTATTTGTTCAATATATCTTTTTCTGTTCACAAATTTCCTATTAACGATTAGCCTAGATTGACCATATAACATGTATAAAGTAAGATCACAAAAATACTGAACTTAGAGGAAAATCAATTCGGAAAGTCCATAATCACATGGCAAAATTAAATAACAAAACGCATCAAAAACGAATGGACAAGAACTGTCATATTCCTGACGTTGTACAGGCATTTTCAAATGTAGAAAATGACCATATAACATGTATAAGATTAAAGCTAACAGCAGTATCTAATTTCTCAGTGTTAAAACTGAGAATACTGATGAGCAAGTCTCGCCGTGCTGTTTTTATATACGGTTTTTACCCTCTTTACACTATACAGCAATTTCATATAATTGATAAAATTTAACATACTCAAATTGTGGCATGTGAAGAAAGTGCTAGGAATTATAAATATCTATTTTGGTGAAATTATTTTGCTTTGTTGCTGTCTAGTTTTGCAATTACCATGTTTGCGCAAGATAAGATTGCTGTTTTATGATATTTTGCGGGGCGCAAAAATTCGTTGTATTTATATGATATGTTTGATATGTTTATAAAATGATATATGTTTATGTTTGAGAGGATTCTTAGGAATTAACGTGCCATTGACAGGTGTTTTCAAATGATGCAGAACTGAATAATATCTTAAAGTAAGAAAGAAAGTACTATTTGAAAACACCTGTTAATGAAATCTTATTTTCTTTAGAATCCCCTCCAAAATAAACATACACTATTTTATAAACATCCAAACCATCCTTCTGGTAAATATTTGAAGATCAAAATAGCTTAGGTATGACGCTATATAACATTTGGCAAAATCAAAAATCAGGAAGGATGCAAACGAAAAAAGGTGTGTATTTGCTCACCTGAACCAAGAACTATTTGAGCTAAAAAAAAAAAACAAAAAATCAGCATTAATCAAGTATTCGAATAAACGTATCCGTATTTTGACTTGATAATGATTTATTCTTCTAATGTTGAACACAGTTTAAATTCTAATTTCAGGTTACTTAAATATAGCACTTTATAAATCAAGTTTGTTAGACATTTATAAGTATGGTCTATCAATGTGTCTTTTTTTCATTATCATGATTTTATTAAGACAAACATCTTTAAATATCTTGTTATCATGTTAAATATTCTGTCACTTTTCATGTCTAGAAAAATCAAAGATACGTATACCAAGCGAGCCTTCACGTTAAGTGATCGATTAAGAAAACATCATAGTCACACAAGACGTCACAACACTACACAGAAATGGTAAAATATGGGAAACACGAATCCTACTAAAACAGGGCTTAATTTCGGTTTTCTGCAAAGATCAACAATTCAAGCAACAATGGGGCACCCTACCGTGTTTAACATATTATTATCCATTGAGAAATAAGAGTCAGGGAAAATAGTTTACAATGGTGTAATTTCTATAGCCACCGGAGAAATGATTTCTTTTTTAAATGACCTTAATACACGATCGAATGTACCAATTGTGCCAAAGTTCTGGTAATAATAGGAATAGGAAGATGTGGTATGAGACAACTCTCCATCCAAATAACAATTTTATAAAAGTATACCATTATATAGGTCAAGGTACGGCCTTCTACACGTTGCCTTGGCTTACACCGAACAACAAGCCATAAAATGTCCCAAAATTACCAATGTAAAACCATTCAAACGGGAAAATCAACGGTCCAATCTATATAAAAAAAGAGAAACGAGAAACATGTTTAAATTACATAAACAAACGACAACTACTGTACATCAGATTTCTGAATTAGGATAGGTGCAAACATTTTCAGCGGGATTACATGCTTTAATGGTACCAAACCGTCTCCCTTTTACTGAGACAATAGTATAACATCTGTTATAGCAACTGCATTAAAATGTCTTACTATACAAATCCTAGGTGAAATTATTAATTTATTACAATTTCAAACAATTTTTCAAGGTAGAAACGGAGAGATTATAAACTGTGAAAATAGTTGCATCATTATGTGTAGGACAAACAGGCACTACATGTCTTTAACAGTTTACAGAATTCAGAGAAAAACATCTGTAATGTATATATCGTCCTTTCATATAATTATATAAATACACTTTGTAAATCAGAAGAGAAAGTTTTATACATTTAGGTTTATAATGGAATAAAAGTTAGACCCTTAAGCAGAGTCCAAAATGAATATCTATTGTATCTTTTGTTTGTGTGCGCTGTTACTTGTACCTGAGACTAAAGGTGATCCGAAAGATTCTCAGGCAGAATGTTTGATCACTTGTTCAAAATATGATTTTGAAGAAAAGGTTTTGGAAAAACTAGTTCGTATGGAGCTTAAGATAGAAATGTTTGACGAGAAGATTAAAAAATGGGAAGATTCAATTTCAACAAAGTTATCAAAGTTTGAAGAAAAAAAGGGCTCAAACGACGAAACAACTGAAAAATTTCAAATAAAAATGAGTAATATGTCCCAATCTTTGGAATCTAAAGAGCAGAAACTTACGGAAGCAGAACAAACAAGAAATATTGAATTTGAATCAATGCAGACTACTCTCTTGCAGGACAGAGAAAAGTTCAACCGTTCTTTTATTAATATTGTTGAAAACCTCCAAACTGTTTCAAATAAGAAATTGCAAGACTTGATTGTACAACAGAGAGCAGGTAAGATTTTTTTTGTACGATTACAAAGTATATACGCATTTATATTATTTCCATATTTATAGAATATTTCTATACTTTTTATTATTTTTTAGCACAACTTCGTTGAAAGCACAACTATTTTTTCTGAAACAATTATGAAAAGCCTTAAAATGTGCATTTGAATTCGGTTCCAAGTGTTTGAATTGGTTCCAAGTACAAATACGAATACTTTATTTCTTACATTTGACTATAATAAAACTACAATTACATCGAACATACATGTACATGAAAGTTCCGTGTTACACTTTTCAATTCAAAACTTTTTGAAAGTTTTAATGTAATTTTTTTTTAAATTTTTATCAAAGTTTTATGTTATAAAATTAAAAATAAGTAAAATTAAAAATTAAAATCTTCGTTTAAAAAATAAATTGTTAAGACATATAAGCAAACTTTATCAATACTAAACTGAACGTACAGTTTTGATAATTCAATTTTTGAAAGTTTGAATGTTTTGATTTATGAATAAAATATAGGAAAAGGGAAAGTACTAAAGAGCTTTAGTTTTATTAGAAGAATAATTAAGCAAAAATTTCAAACTTCGAAAAATATCTCAATCGTTACAAAACAATATTGATAGTTAACTCATGCGCATTTATGAATAAATGTGTTGCTCGGTCATTCGGTCATATTAGAAATATTTTTCTATATTTAAATTATTAGGTTAGTAATTTATAAAACAAATATAAACTATTTGATTATACTTAATCATTTCGAGGTTGATAGTATCTGTGGAACATTACAGCAAAATGCTTTGAGTATGTAGGTAAAGGTTATATGTTTGGTTAGCTTGTTTGTTAGCTGAACCGTGAAGTCATTATCACGTTAGGTATACTACCATCCTTTCAGAGTAGACTAATCCGACAGATAAATAATCTATCTATCTATACGACTACAGTGCTCCGAAAGGAGGGAAGTATACCTAACCAAATATTAATTTCGCGGTTCAGTTAGCAAGCAATCTTACAAAAAAGGTTTCATTTACCTATAACACTCAATGCATTTTTCTGTAAATGATATCTTTTTAAACTAGAAAATAAAGTATCATTTATATAAACATATGTAGAACTTGTAGAATATCAACTTATTGATTTTATACACTATTACTTTACATCAACATAATTACAGTTCGATGTTTCAGGCATACGATTATTCTTGCTAAGCTATCTAAATTATATGTTAATATGGCCCTTAAGTTGGTGGGTTTTTCTTATGGTTTTACAAATGAATTATCTTTGTTCATTGTTGAAGGCCGTACGGTGACCTATAGTTGTTAATTTCTGTGTCATTTTGGTCTCTTGTGGAGATTTGTCTCATTGGCAATTGTATCACATTTTTTTTTATATCTAGCAAAAATTGACAGTATTTATGAATTTCTTAATTTTTATTATTGATACATAGTTTTGTCTTTGTCTCTTATTTTTAAGTTAACTTCATTGTATTTAATTATGGTATATTTTTTTTCTCAAAAAAAGCAGTTGGACAAACAACCAAAAAGCTAATAAAGGAATCCTCATAATATTCGATTAATGAACATACAAACTAAAAACATGTGTTACTATATATCTCATCGATTTTGGGACTCTGTCACACTAAACTCAACATGTGTGCCTCTTATACTTAATCCACTTTGCGTTGCGTTGCGTTGCGTTGCGTTAGAAATTTTAATAAGTAATTTGTTTTTCTTCTCAAAACAGATTTAAGCAAGATGATGGTGAAGAATGACGTCATTGCATTCTCAGCATACAGATCTGCATCGCAATCTTTATCGTTTGGTACAATAGTGCATTTCGACAAAATATGGACAAATATAGGAGATGGGTATGATCCAAATACTGGAATTTTTACAGCACCACGATCCGGTCTTTATCATTTAACATCTGTATTGATGTCAGGAAATAATGGATTAATTCTTCGTTTATTCGTCAACGACACTATGAAATCAACGATGTACGTTCATAACGCGTATGAGACTAGTTTGTTTGACGTTTTGCTAAGTTTGGAAAAAAGAGATACTGTTTTCATTCAAAGTGCTGGAAGTTATTCAATAAATAGCAGTGGTGCCAATTACATTTCTTTTTCAGGATATATCATTAAATGATATTTGATATTTGCTGATATTTAATATTGTATTGTCATAAAAAGGTCAAACAGATTTCTTATGCCTTCTAGTATTATATTGTATAAATTGTTTGTTTTATATGCATGTCCATTATATTATACTATTATTGTGACTTTATATTGTATTATGGAAAAGACTTCATAAGTATGATTTACTTGTGTCTAATCCATTTTGCTTTAATTCAGTAAATAAAATATGTTTAAACTAAATTGTTTTGTCAAAAATTGGATTGTTTTAAAAAATTCAATTTTGTTGTTATCAAATTTGTGTCTGAATTGATATCATTTAGAAGAAATTAATGTTCTTGTAAAACGAATGTGAACATGACACATACGTACAATATAATAATATAATAAAGAAGCATACTAGTTTAAATAAATCACTAAATTTAAAAGTATGTTTATATTGGTGTCGTCCATCCGCATTATATTCCATTCCCTGGTACATAACAAAATGTTCTATCTATCAATCACTACAGAATCAGTGTAAACGTGAAATATCTGTATTTTTAACACAAAAACCTAGTCGGTTAAATTATTTCAATAAAAACTTTAATTTTAGAGTTAAAAACTACAATTGAAAAGTATATTAAACGTATGCACTATCAGAAAATGTAGTATCCAATTAGCGTAGGTAACTTTGCCCGAATATGAAAACTATTCACCCATACTCGTCTATATTCAATAAACCTTGACATCTTCTTTGTCAGAATTTGGAAAGTTAAAATTTACCAGATTTGAAACAATATGGTAGTTAGATTACAAAACTAATTTCAAAAATTACATTTATTTAGTTGTACCGATTCATTGTATTGATTTACTGCTTCGATTTGATTTACCAATTTGATGAATCGATTAAATGAAAGTAAAGATACGCATGCTAAAGTTAAGGTTTCTTCACCAACTAGGCGGTCATGTGGTAGAGTTCATCACCTTTGGTAATTGATAACATAGGTTGTTGGTTCATCTAGGTCAATCAAAGACTTGGTTATTGGTATTTCCTACGCTAAGCACACGGCATTTAGGAGTAAGATTTAAGACTGGTCCCATGAGTCAGAATGTGTTCATGGAATGTTACATTTCTTCTTGTAAATTGATCGCTTGTGAACCAGTCCGAATGAAATTTCGACTGAATTTTTGTTTTTGACGAATTTGTATACTGATACAAAACTCAACATAAATGTAATACTTATAACTTCCAGTGTATGTTTTGTATGTCATATACTAGTATATGATTTTAACACTCGAAACACTACATAACTACCTCAACTTATTCAGACTGGGAATGAAGTATACGGCTCAGACAGGAAATAAGAACCCAAATATGTTGTGAAGTCTTAAAAAACAATTATATTAATCAATGGTGTCAACATCATTAACCATTTGGATCTTTATCATGTTAGATCTGAAAACTGAATACTGATACATGTCTCAACATTAATATAAGCTTACAAAAGAACTTTTTGTTTTATATGATACACTACCATTGTAGTTCTTCACAAGCGGTATGGCTTTCCGGGTCATACTCAAGATTTCTACACTATTTGTACTACCTAACTACATCAACATACATGTATTCAGCAAACATTCTCATACTTAATAAAGGGACCATTTACTATATGTTTTTCTGATATTCACTATAATATGTTTTCCTGATCTTCACAAAGGATATATTTGTAACCCGGATTTGTTTTCTCTCAATCGATTTATGATTTGTGAACAGACATATACTACTGTTGCCTTTATCATGTTTATATATGGACTCTCATGTTCTTTGTCAATTATTTTATACTGGAGTACCCTGGTTTCAACAATAATTACCATTTTGATCTTCTTTGTTTTTGTTAACAAGGGATAGAGGTTCATATTCCATGTCAAAGTAGCAAAACCATTATAAGACCACAACAATAAAACATTCATACTTCTTTTTGTCGTCACTCTGTCTTATTTATGCTTTCGAAAAAATCGATTTTACTTAAGAAAAGTCAAGGTCAAATATTTTGTTGATAAAATCCAAGTGTTCATGATGTACAACAATTTTGATAAACAAAATAATATAAAGATAGAAACGTTTGAAAAAAAACCATCTGTTCTTGACAAATTAACATTCACGGCAATCCAAACAAACCACAACATATATAAACATTATTTTCTATACTAGAAAATCATTCATTCGGTAAATAGTTGAAATGAAAATATGTATGACATAATATTACGTATGACGACTTCTACAGCCAAGAAGTCTGTAAGATATACAAAGTTTGCTCACCTGAACAAAGAATCCATCCTTCGAGTATTACAATAAAAATATGCATGTGTTAACTACATATTACATTTCCCTATATTTCACCATGGAATGAAATATATCTAACTTTAATGAAAATAAAATCCTTTTCAATTCAAATATGAGTTTTTCATACATGTACGTCTTCTTTTATTTGTTCCATTAAATTCGTCAGCTGTTAATACCAAAGAATGATTAAGATTTTGTTTAGAAGGTAATTTCAAAAAAGGGAGAAACCACACAATGAGAAATGAACACACCACGTTTTACTCATGTAAGCATCCGATGACAAATCATCGTTGTGGCTATTCAACATAATGCATATACATGTACTACAAGGAAACAATCTCTATATTTAATCTCAAGTGAAAAACAAAATTGTTCACTTTGAAACCAGGTGAGTAATTATTCATTGCAATAAAAACATATGATAAAGCAGTTCACAGAAATTTGGAATAACTACACATCTTTAAAGCGTAAGAAACTAGTCGTGTAATACACATTGAGGCTAACATCTGAACGTAAGTAAGACTAACAAACTGTCGACACAATGAAAACCGTTTTTATTCTTTGTCTTTGTGCTCTGTTTACTGACACCTTAAGTTATCCAATTAGTTCGGAGGCAGAACCAATGCTTTCTTGAGGAAAATTTTTTGGAAAAACTTATTCGGTTTGAACATAAAATGGAAATGTTTAGTGAAAAGATGAAAATATGGGAAGACTTAACTTCAAAAACGTTATCAAATTTTGAAGAGAAAATTAATTCAAACGACGTTATAACTGAAACATTAAAAATGCAGACCAAAAACAAAGTTGACATATTTGAGGAACAAATGATTAAAATGACCCAATCTTTGACGTCTAACGTGCAAAAACGTAATGAAGCTGACATAGCAAGAGATAGTGAATTTAAAGCAATGCAGACAACTTTTCTGCAGAACCAAGAAAAGTTTAACCATTTTACTACAACATTGTTGAAAACTTCCAAACAGTTTCCAATGAGACCTTGCGAGACTTGATGGTACAACAGAGAGAAGGTAATTTTATTGTTTTTACCACTCTGCAAGTTTTTATTTTATTTCTATATTTATAGTTCATTTATCAATATTTTTCTCTTTAAGCAAAACACTGTTTTAATATCTGGTGTATGTGCATTTTTGTTCTTTCCAGAAATAATCAAAAAGGTTCAAATCGGTTGCAATCGATTTAATATTTTTGGATAAAAAAATAACATTGTTGTTAAACCTTTTTCGTTGTGTTTCCTGCCAAACCTATATGCTATATTGGGGTCAATATTGATTTTCTCTGAAGTTTTTTTTATGAAGCAATTAGCGAAGCATCTTTTACAACTTAAGCTCGTTCATTATGAAAAACTATACAGTCTTCATAGTTCATTATAATACTTCTTCTATGCTCTCTAGGCCTCGTTCTTAACATTGTCAAATTCAATTATCAAGCAAGGACACATATCAAATAAGGATCACCGTCTTAAACTATACAATACATTAAAATATCGTTATTCTATTTAAAAACCAAAGAGTCGGAGACATAAGCTAGATTTTTGTAACAAATATAATAAATGGTGTTTTGTGATTATTTTGATGCGTATAGTACTGTGGAAAATGAAATGTTTTTGTAACGTAAAACTTATAGAATTAACATAAAAACAAATAGAATATTTTCTTACTGATTTGTTGCATTATATATTATAATTTGCATTAATTAGACATGTTACCTTCTTAAGTTCATGTTAATAAATTATACGTTAAAACGACATCATCGCTTTTTGTTATTCTGTAGCATTTGCCCCAAAACTGTGTGACGTAAGAACTTAAAAAAAATCTTTTGAGGACTATATAGCTACCTTTAAAAAAAAAGCAAACAAAATACATCCAAATAATAAGCAAATGTCAAATCTTCAATTCTTAATATTGAAATGGAAGTTGTATTTGATGATAATACATAACATATATAAAGGTTGAGGATGAACACGGATGCGGACACTTTCATTTTTGACAAAAAAACATCTGAAAAGTGACATTTTTGGGCATATTTGATAGATATTTCATATCTTAGCTTGAATCGGAGCGTTATTAATGAGTAAATCAGTTACAATCTTTCACATAAGGTAATTGAATTAACTGATAAAGATACTTAAGTGTTTAAAAAAATGTTTGTACATGTTATAACCTGTACAAAATCGTTACTTATACACGACATATAGACATGGAGAACATGTATAATATCAGCTTCATTGTTTTCAGCTTATACTTAGTAACTGGATTTTATATTTCTTTTCAAAACAGATTTTAGCAAGATGATGGCGAAGAATGACGTCATTGCATTCTCAGCATACAGATCCGCATCGCAATCTTTATCGTCTGGTACAATTGTGCATTTCGACAAAATATGGACAAATATAGGAGATGGGTATGATCCAAATACTGGAATTTTTACAGCACCACGATCCGGTCTTTATCATTTAACATCTGTATTGATGTCAGGAAATAATATATTCACCCTTCGTTTATTCGTCAACGATACTATGAAATCAACGATGTACGTTAATAACGTGTATGATACTAATTCATTTGACGTTTTGCTAAGTTTGGAAAAAAGAGATACTGTTTTCATTAAAAGTGCTGGAAAATATTCAATAAATAGCAGTGGTGACAATTACATTTCTTTTTCGGGATATATCATTAAATGATATTTGCTGATATTTAATATTGTTTTGTCAAAAATTGGATTGTTTTAAAAAATTTTCAATTTTGTTGTTATCAAATTTGTGTCTGAATTTATATCATTTAGAAGAAATTAATGTTCTTGTAAAACGAATGTGTACATGACACATGTGTACAATATAATAACATAATAAAGAAGCATACTAGTTTAAATAAATCACTAAATTTGTTTTCAAAAGTATGTTTATGTCGGTGTTGTCCATCCGCATTATATTCCATTCCCTGGTACATAACAAAATGTTCTATCTATTAATCACTTTAGAATCAGTGCAAACGTTTGAAATATCTGTATTTTCAACACAAAAACATAGTCGTTTAATTATTTCAATAAAAACTTCAATTTTAGAGTTAAAAACTACAATGCAAAAGTATAATAAACGTATGCACTATCAGAATGTATTATCCAATTAGCATAGGTAACTTTGCCCGAATATGAAAACTATTCACCCATACTCGTCTATATTCAATAAACCTTGACATCTTTATGTCAGAATTTGGAAAGTAAATATTTACCAGATTTGAAACAATATGGTAGTTAGATTACAAAACTAATTTCAAAAATTACATTTATTTAGTTGTACCAATTCATTGTATTGATTTACTGCTTCGATTTGATTTACCAATTTGATGAATCGATTTAATGATAGTAAAGATACGAATGCTAAAGTTAAGGTTTCTTCAGCAACTAGGCGGTCATGTGGTAGAGTTCACACCTTTGCTAATTGATAACATAGGATGTTGGTTCATCTAGGTCAACCAAAGACTTGGTTTTTGGTATTTCCTACGCTAAGCACACGACATTTAGGAGTAAGGTTTAAGACTGGTCCCGTGAGTCAGAATGTGTTCATGAAATGTTACATGTCATCTTGTAAATTGATCGCTTGTGAACCAGTCCGAATGAAATTTCGACTGATTTTTTGTTTTTGACGAATTTGTATACTGATACAAAACTCAACATAAATGTAATACTAATAACTTCCAGTGTATGTTTATGTATATACATAAAATTGAGAATGGAAATGGGGAATGTGTCAAAGAGACAACAACCCGCCCAAATAAAAAACAACAGCAGAGGGTCACCAACAGGTCTTCAATGTAGCGAGAAATTCCCGCACCCGGAGGCGTCCTTCAGTTGTCCCCTAAACAAATATATACTAGTCCAGTGATAATGAACGCCATACTAATTTCCAAATTGTACACAAGAAACTAAAATTAAAATAATACAAGACTAACAAAGGCCAGAGGCTCCTGACTTGGGACAGGCGCAAAAATGCGGCGGGGTTAAACATGTTTGTGAGATCTCAACCCTCCCCCTATACCTCTAACCAATGTAGTAAAGTAAACGCATAACAATACGCACATTAAAATTCAGTTCAAGAGAAATCCGAGTCTGATGTCAGAAGATGTAACCAAAGAAAATAAACAAAATGACAATAATACATAAATAACAACAGACTACTAGCAGTTAACTGACATGCCAGCTCCAGACTTCAACTAAACTGACTGAAAGATTATGATTTCATCATATGAACATCAGGCACAATCCTTCCCGTTAGGGGTTTAGTATCATACCATCATAACATATATGAGAAGAACATAACCCGTGTCATGCCAACAACTGTTTTTAGAATAAATGTGTTTAGTTCCGATGCAAAGACCTTATCAATGACTCAATATTAACGCCAAAATATGCAATCTTTAATGACTTGACAACAGTATCGTAATTATATCCCTTCTTAATAAGTCTATTCAAAGGTTTTGTAAGTTTCTGAGGTGAATACTGACACCTTTGTGCTTTATAAAGAATATTACCATAAAAAATTGGATGTGAAATACCTGAACGTATTAAAAGTCTGCATGTTGAGCTATATTTACGAATAATGTCTTTATACCGATGATAAAATTTAGTAAATGTTTTGACTAGTTTGTGATATCGAAAACCCTGGTGTAATAATTTTTCAGTAATACATAAATTTCTCTCGTTAAAATCTAAAACATTGTTACATACACGAGCGAATCGTACAAGTTGAGATATATAAACACCGTAAGATGGAGACAAGGGAACGTCACCATCTAAAAACGGATAATTAACGATAGGAAATGAAAAATCATCCCTTTTATCATAAATTTTAGTATTCAGCTTTCCATTAGTGATATAGATATCAAGATCGAGAAAAGGGCAGTGGTCATTGTTAGTATTAGCTTTATTTAAAGTAAGTTCAACAGGATAAATTTCATTAATATACATACTGAAGTCGTCATTATTGAGAGCCAAAATATCATCCAAATATCTAAAAGTATTATTAAATTTGTTTATCAGATGTTGTTTCGATGGGTCTTTGCTTATTTTTGTCATAAATTGTAACTCATAACAATACAAAAACAGGTCCGCAATAAGTGGTGCACAGTTAGTCCCCATTGGAATTCCGATAATCTGACGATATACGGAATCCCCAAAGCGAACAAAAATGTTATCTAGTAAAAATTCAAGGGCATATATAGTATCAAAGCATGTCCAATTAACATAGTTTTTTTGTTTATTGCTACTAAAAAATGACCTAAAAGAGTTTGAACATATATATTCACATTCTGATTTTTTGAATGCCCATTTAATTAGGTGTGTGAATTTTTTCTTAATGAGAATGTGAGGCAATGTGGTATACAGGGTAGAAAAATCAAAACTTTGAACAGATTCAAAATCACCAATATAAGCATGCAATTTATCAAGTACTTCCAACGAGTTCTTGACACTCCAAAAGTAATTTATTCCACTATTTTCGAAGGCCTTATTTGAACAATTTATTATCAAGCTTTTAATTGTACCAAGTGTGCTGGTAAGAAGAATAGACAATTTAGTAGTTGAACAATGGCTTGAAGACGAAATAAATCTATATTTGTAAGGGGTTTTGTGTAGCTTCGGAAGCCAATACATAGTTGGGACTTTCATTGTATTTGGCTCTGCTTGTAATGCGGTGCCTAAAAGTTTATGTTTGTTACAGATTTCGTTTTCTGAAAATGGAGTCAGTTGGAATGTTGGTGAATTGGTGATTTCCTTTTTCAGAACCTCAATGTAAAATTTACGTCAAACAATAATAATATTATTAGCAGCTTTATCTGCCGGGACAAAAACAAATTCCTTGGCTAGTTCTTTTAGTTTATGTATAATATATATGATTTTTACACTCGAAACACTACATAACTACCTCAACTTATTCAGACTGGGAATGAAGTATACGACTCAGACAGGAAATAAGAACCCAAATATATTGTGAAGTCTTAAAAACAATTATATTACAATTGAATTAATGGTGTCAACATCATTATCCATTTGGATCTTTATCATGTTAGATCTGAAAACTGAATACTGATACATGTCTCAACATTAATATAAGCTTACAAAAGAACTTTTTGTTTTATATGATACACTAACATTGTAGTTCTTAACAAGCTGTATATAAATAAACTCATCATAGATACCAGGACTAATTTTTTTATATACGCCAGGGCTTTCCGGGTCATACTCAAGATTTCTACACTATTTGTACTACCTAACTACATCAACATACATGTATTCAGCAAACATTCTCATACTTAATAAAGGGACCATTTACTATATGTTTTTCTGATATTCACTATAATATGTTTTCCTGATCTTCACAAAGGATATATTTGTAACCCGGATTTGTTTTCTCTCAATCGATTTATGATTTGTGAACAGAAATATATGACTGTTGCCTTTATATATGGACTCTCGTGTTCTTTGTCAATTATTTAATACTGGAGTACCCTGGTTTCAAAAATAATTACCATTATGATCTTCTTTGTTTTTGTTAACAAGAGATAGAGGCTCATATTCCATGTCAAAGTAGCAAAACCATTTTAAGATCACACCAATAAAACATTCATACTTCTTTTTGTCTCCATTCTGTCTTATTTATGCTTTCGAAAAATTCGATTTTACTTAAGAAAAGTCAAGGTCAAATAATTTATTGATAAAATCCAAGTGTTCATGATGTACAACAATTTTGATAAACAAAATAATAAAAAGATAGAAACGTTTGAAAAAAACATCTGTTCTTGACTTATTATCATTCACGGCAATCCAAACAAACCACAACATATATAATAACATTATTTTCTATACTAGAAAATCATTCATTCGGTAAATAGTTGAAATGAAAATATGAATGACATAATATTACGTATGACGACTTCTACAGCCAAGATGGCTGTAAGCTAAAAAAAGTTTGCTCACCTGAACAAAGAACCCATTCTTCGAGTATTACAATGAAAATATGCATGTGTTAACTACATATTACTTTTTCCTATATTTCACCATGGAATGAAATATATCTAACTTTAATAAAAAAAAAAAAAAAAAAAAATCCTTTTCACTTCAAATATGGGTTTTTCATACATGTACGTCTTCTTTTATTTGTTCCATTAAATTCGTCAGCTGTTAAGACCAAAGAATTATTAAGATTTTGTATAGAAGGTAATTTAAAAAAAGGGAGAAACCACACAATGAGATATGAACACACCACGTTTTACTCATGTAAGCATCCGATGACAAATCATCGTTGTGGCTATTCAGCACATAATGCATATAAGGTATCAAAATTTGAAGAGAAAATTAATTCAAACGACGTTATAATTGAAACATTAAAAATGCAGACCAAAAACAAAGTTGACATATTTGAGGAACAGATGAATAAAATGACCCAATCTTTGACGTCTAACGTGCAAAAACTTAGTAAAGCTGACATAACAAGAGATAGTGAATTTAAAGCAATGCAGACAACTTTTATGCAGAACCAAGAAAAGTTTAACCATTTTACTACAACATTGTTGAAAAATTCCAAACAGTTTCCAATGAGACCTTGCGAGACTTGATGGTACACTAGAGAGAAGGTAATATTATTATTTTTACCATTTTGCAAGTTTTTATTTTATTTCTATATTAATAGTTCATTTATCAATATTTTTCTCTTTAAGCAAAACACTGTTTTAATATCTGGTGTATGTGCATTTTTGTTCTTTCCTGAAATAATCAAAAAGGTTCAAATCGGTTGCGATCGATTCAATATTTTTGGATAAAAAAATAACATTGTTGTTAAACCTTTTTCGTTGTGTTTCCTGCCAAACCTATATGCTATATCTGGGTCAATATTGATTTTCTTATTTTTTTATGAAGCAATAAGGGAAGCATCTTTTACAACTTAAGCTCGTTCATTATGAAAAACTATACAGTCTTTATGGTTCATTATAATACTTCTTCTATGCTCTCTAGGCCTCGTTCTTAACATTTTCAAATTCAATTATCGAGTAAGGACACATATCAAATAAGGATCACCGTCTTAAACTATACAATGAATATAGAATAATAGGTAGTTTCGTTTTTGATACTGACTTTATCATGTGGAATATCTTGACGAGCCCGTTAGGGCGAGTTAAGATATTTCACCTGAGATAGTCGGTATCAAAAAAGAAACTACCTATTATTCTGTTTATCGGTAATTATGACGTCACACAATGTACTGCCTAATATTTTCAGTGATACAGCCAGTACGTTGATACTCAAAAATATTAGGCAGTAACATCGAAGGGAAAATATACGAATTACCGATAAATTAAAATATCGTTATTCTATATAAAAACCAAAGAGTCGGAGACATAAGCTAGATTTATGTAACAAATATAATATGTGATGTTTAGTGATTATTTTGATGTGGATAGTACTGTGAAAAATGAAATGTTATTGTAACGTAAAACTTATAGAATTAACATAAAAACAAATAGAATATTTTCTTATTATTTTGTTGCATTATATATAAAAATTTGCCTTAATTAGACTTGTTACCTTCTTAAGTTCATGTTAATAAATAATACGTTAAAACGACAACATCGCTTTTTGTTTATCTGTAGCATTTGCCCAAAAATTGTGTGACGTAAGAACTTTCAAAATATCTTTTGAGGACTATATAGCTACCTTAAAAAAAGCAAACGAAATACAACCAAGTAAGAAGCAAATGTCAAATCTTCAATTTTGATAAAGGGAGATAACCCAAAATAACACCAAGATGAAAAGGCAAACTGCACATTTATACAAACTCTAGTCATTAAATATATATATATTTATAAGAGCTGCATTGTACTAAGTAGGGTCTGTGTAGTTCATTCTTACACATGCTTGTTACAATGTATGTACTTATTTTTATTAATAGTGTCATAATTTTTTTTACTTGGATGCATTTACATGTACCTGTTTACATTTTCAAATATTAGTCAAAGTTTTTACATACTATTTTGCTTTCACACAAATGGGATAAATTACTATTATATAGATCAACTGTCAGAATTTAGTCAATTCTAGGTGTTAAATTCTCTTATATCTTTTACTTCAATTTCGATTTTTTTCTTAATATAATGTGAATACGTACAAAGAGAGACTCTCATCTTCCAAATTTTCCATGTACAACTCTTACATTATCAAACCAAAATTATTAAGTTACTTTCATCCTTATTTTTTCATTCCATTATTTAACACAACTGATATATTGTTGTATCTAAGAAGAATTTAGCCTCTGATATAATAAGGATTAATGGATTTGAAATGTATTCATATAATTGTTTCGTACAAAAATGACAGTGCATCATAAGCCTCTAAAAGCTGGTTAGTATTACTATACATGTGAATTGACTGCAGCTTATGTTTAAAGTTGTAATATATTGTATTTCATGTATATGTACCAAGTTGTAATATATTGTATTTCATGTATATGTACCAAGTTGTACTTTGAAATAGAATATCTATCTATCTATAGAACCCTAATGGAAATTGTGCGATTCTAGATGTCACTCTGCATGCATGTTGTGACATACAAAATCATAAGAGCATCTGTGAAATCAAGATTTGGCAGTCAAAGCGATAAGATGTATAAACATCTCTATCCTTAATTATTCGGGTTATATCATTCTAAATTGTGGAACATAATGTTTTAAATTAACAGTTAGTAATTGTTTGTTTTTCTTTCTTCTTTACAAAACAGATTTTAACAAGATGGTGGCGAAAAATGACGTGATTGCATTCTCAGCATACCGATCTACATCGCAATCTTTATCTGCTGGTGCAATTGTGCATTTTAACAAAATATGGACAAATAAAGGAAATGAATATGATCCAAAGACTGGAATTTTTACAGCTCCACGATCCGGTCTTTATTATTTCACATCAGTAATCATGGTGTCTGAAGCCAATAGAATAGTTCTTCAATTGTTTCACAACGACTCTAAAATATCATCGAGTGTCATGAATAGAAGTTATTTCACTGATACGTTTGACGTTTTGCTAAGTTTGGAAAAAAGAGAGACTGTCTCAGTTAAACGTTCTGGGAATTATGTAGTGCACAGCACTGGTGACAATTATATTTCATTTTCGGGATATATCATTAAATGATAATTTTAATATTTGCTGATATTTGATTTTGTGTTGTCAAAGACTGGTATTGTTTTACATAAACGAGTTTGTTAGTTCAAATTCGTGTATTTGAATTGATATCATTTTGAAAATATAACTTTTTGATGTATTTATCAATCGACATTGTACTTCACATGTTCTCACAATATTACATTAATTATGGTTCATGAGAAAATTTTGAGGTGAAAGGCAGCCATTTTGGACGAAGAATCTACATGAACCTTAATGTAGAAGCATAGTCGTCCAATACAACGACGTGGTTTATATAAATCACTGAATTTATTTCTCAAAAGTATGTTTGTGTCGGTGTTCTAAATCAACATTAAATTTGATATCCTAATAAATTTTGCAACCACAATTAATCGTCATTTCTGTTACTCATGCTTGAAGGCTCTATTGTATCAGTAAAAAAGTCAAATATTTATTAAAAAAAAAACAAGACAAACATTCAAACAGTTAAAATGATAAACTAAAAGAAAGGTTTTGGTGTTCACAACCGAAATACCCCCATTTACCTTAATTAAGGAATGACATTTCACACTGAATAACGCGAGTAGCGGGTTATTTAACAGTGTGCACCACATTTTTTATGTTATTTCGAATAGACAGAAAAAATGTTACAGTTTTTTCTTATAATTTAATTCTAAATTTCATTTTAAACCGTAGAAAACCATGAAAAAAGTTGATGACGTCACGGTCACATGACTAAATTATGTCTATGGGATGATAACAAAATAACGTCAGCCAATCAGAAGACGCGTTACATCCAAAATTAAATTATGTATTCATTAACTTTTTAAATTACTACAAAAACTTATTATGAGGATCAAATTTGTCATTTTTAACAGTACCAATTAAATGTATCGATTTAATGTACCGAGTTTATGTATCGATGAAATGAAAATAAAGATACACATACTTATGTTTAGTTTTCTTTGCAGCCTCGGCGATCACGTTGTAGGGGTACTCACGTTGGTGTAATTGAGATCATATGTTGGATCTCCATCCGGGTCAAACCAAAAACATATCTTTATTTATCTTTTAATCTTCGAGAACACGTCATTGAGGCGTAAGAACAATGATCTGATCACTCAGAGTCAGAGAGTGGCTTGTCGGCTTGTGAGAGCGTAGATTAGAAATTTTTACGGATTTACATATACGAATATGTACAAGTATACTGATACGTAATTCAACATAAATAAAAGACTTACAGGGTCACATATATGATTTTAACACTCTTTTTACAATACATTACCACCTAGACATATTCAGATAGTGAATTATATGTAGGACATATATACAATAAATATGAGCCTATATCTACTTTGGGGTACAAATAACAGTTCTAGTTAACTGGGATGTCTTAAAGGGCATACGATACGGTTAGAGTGGAGGTCACGACTTTGCTTACATAAAACGTATAACATTTCACCAACAGATGCATTGTTTGACTGATTTTAATCGTAATCTTAAAACGAGACCTTTGAATGTCACTGTCACCTCTTTTTTATATAAAGGATATTTTGCTTGATTGTGTCAACATTACAAAAAATGTATTTGCTTACAGCAAACTTTATAACTTTGAATTCGTGGATTTTTAAATCCCTTTGTAGCTCTTTGCATTTTGTAGGATTTAATGGGTTACTATATGACTTCTTCTAACTGTACACTTCTTTACAACATCCGCGTATTCAGAAAAATCTTACAGTTAGTAGTATGGCCAAAGATGACAGTAGACTTTATGTTATTCGATTCGGGATCCTCACATTATAATTCAACTTCTCATTTCACCTGAGCTGCTATACACATGGCGTATACGACACAGACAAAGACTATCAGCCATGTACTAATAACAATTTTTGTTTACTAGCAAATCATTATTTCAACATTATTTACTATTCTGGTCTTATTCGTTTTTGTTCACAGTTCTTCAATCAAGTTGAACACCTAAATTTCATGATGAACCAGTATAAGTTACTGCTGCAAGATATTCATACTTTGGAATGCTGTTATTTTTCTCTCTCTGTCTTATTTACACGTACGAAACAATCCATTATATTCATGCAATGATAGCTTGGTTAGAAGAATTACCTTCTAACAACTTACATGTATCAAATTTTTTTAAAGGTTCATGCTAAATAGAAAACATCAATATTTTAAGACTTAACCATTTAAAAACATTTGTTCATGGCATATTTATTTTCAAAACAATCATAAATAAATAAATATCATTCTCTGTATATTAGAGAGCCAGTCATTCAATAAATATTTAGACACGGAAATAGATAATGCATATTTTCGTATTAATGACATGTATGGTGTAACATATGTCTGGTTTGATGACAGATAGGCTGGAATCGAAATAAAAGTTGCTCACCTGGATCATGAATCCTTTGAGCCAACAATACCATTCTTTCATGATATGCATATTTGGAGTTCAAGTGTTTATATAATATTCTGTACATTAACCAGCTTCAATTAAATTTTTTAAACAATGACATACGTTTTACTTTTCTTATAACGAAAATACCCCTTTTCAACTTCAGTAAAGTACAGCCGTGTCATACATGTGCATGTACGGCTTTTTTTAGTTGTGAAAATGAAAGTTCCATTAAATCAATTATCTGTTATCCATCTGATAATTTTATTGCTCTAAAAAAAAAAGGTAATAAGATACAAGGGGGGCAATGCATTGATGATTTAAAAAAAGGAGACAATACAAAAGTAGAAAAGACGAACATCAATCCACAAACAACATCTCGATATAAAACGATAAGCAATACCTTTTCCTTTTGGAGAGGAGGGGGATGAACTGATGTTATCTTAGAGCTCAAAATTGTCAAAGTTGACGAATAACTCAAAATTATAAGCATCCGAGGAGAAATAATCTTCAATGATAGTAAACACATCATATCGTATGTCGCAAAAATTATACAAAACAAATCTGCATTTGATCTGAAATCATATAACGATTTTTTTCACTGTTAAACCCGGTGAGTTATTCATTGCATTTAGAATACGCTTGTTTAAACATTTTACAGATACCTAGAATAACTCCAATGTTTTAAATGTACATGTTTTAAAGCAGACGATATGCTACATGTATTTAGTACACAGCTAACAAATTAGTCAAAATATGCAAGATATAGGCTAGGTTTATATAACAAAACTTTGATGTGGATAGTACTGTGGAAAATTAAATGTTTTTTTTAATATGAAAGTTAAAGAATCAACATACAAACAAGTAGAGGACTAGTATTCCCTTAGGCCACACCAATTTAATTTCTTGTTCTACGGATTTTTGGACTCCAAAATTTGGGGCGAGCGAGCGATTTGAAAATTTTAATAAAAAAATATTTGATTTGCAAATTTTTGAGGCGAAGCTTGAAAAGTAAAGGCGAGCGATTATAATTTTTTTTTGTAAACATAAAATAATAGGTTTTGACAATATTAAAACTTGATTTATCACTTGTACTTTGAAATTTCTGAAGTATTATTTCCCTGTTCACCAAGAAATAATTAAATCTGGTCTATGTATGTGTGACTGACAATGAGACCATTCTCCATCCAAATCACAATCAGTTTGGGGGCAACCCCTTAATGTTATAAATATTCCTTTTACATGTTGTATGAGGGATCAATATACATGATATAAGTTAAAATATATTTGTTTGTACAAATGGGCTCATATTTTCTCATAGAACTATATATCTATCTGGTATTAAATTGTCAAAACATGTCCAAGAATTTAGTAATATTCCTGGACTTTAACCATGTTAACACATTTACTTTAACAGTTTAATATTATTCAAAATACTAGGTGGACCCCTCTTTTAGAAAAATTTGTTTAAAATATGATGTAACTCTCCTCTTTTTGAGTACAACATTCTAAGTGTTCAAAGGTTTTGTATAGAAGAACTATACAAATCCTTGGTATTTCTATTTTCTTTTCTACATCAGTAAAATGACCCCTTGTCTGAGGGAGGGTTGTTCTCAATCGGATAATAACAAACACAGGTCAAAGTACGGCCTTTTACATAGGGCTTTGATACAGACCAAACAGCAAGCTATAAAGGACCACAAAAGTATTAGCTTACACAATTCGAACAGGAAAACCAACGATCTAATTTATATATCCAAACGGGAAAATACCAATGAACAACATCAACAAACGATAACTGACAAAAATGATCAAAAAAAGTTATAACATGCTCCTGAATCAATCAGGACAGGTGCATAAACATGCAGCGGCTATGGATAGTTTTGTTTCGCCAGCATACAATATAATTGCAGTTGAAGGCACATCCTTCAGAAGTTCTTTATACTTTATTCTAACAACAACGAACATTAATTTTGTTGATAGGGAATATAAGTAAGGGGGAAAGAAACCAATTTTTTGTTCTTCACGGAAATACCCGCTGTTATAACTTTTTATCGGAGCACTCCAGGTTTCATGCTGAAACAAATATTCTCACAGAATTTACACAGTGTGGTGGGGTGCTTTTATGTTTAAAATCGTTATATACAGGTTAGACTATGACTTCCTTTAACAAATGTTGATATCTTTTTATAATATTTAAAAAAAAAACGGTGCGGGAAATGGACATGATTACAATTCCGAATGCGGGAAGCGGGAATATAAAAAAAATAAAAAAATTCTGTTTTGAAAAAAATAGGTGCGGGCGGGTCCGTCGAACAAGGGATCAAATTGGTGTGGCCTTATTGAATGTTTACAGTTATTATATTATTTATAATATTTTGACATAATTACACATTTTTACCCAATTAAGTTAATCTAAAAAATATGTTAAAGCGACCTCATCGCGTTTTGTTATTCTGTGACATTTAGCCCACAATTGTATAAACATCCTTATCCTCAATCATTTGATTTATATCATTCCAAATTGTAAAACATAATGTTTTAAACTAGCAATTAGTAATTGTTTGTTTTTCTTTCTTCTTTTCAAAATAGATTTAAGCAAGATGGTGACGGAGAATAACATCATTGCATTCTCAGCATACAGATCCGCATCGCAATCTTTATCTGCTAGTACGATTGTGCATTTCGACAAATTATGGACAAATATAGGTAATGGATACAATCCAAATACTGGAATATTTACAGCGCCATGATCCGGTCTTTATCATTTCACATCTGTAGTGGTGTCAGGGAGCGAAACATTATATCTTCGCTTATTTCACAACGACACTATAAAGGTTTCGAGTCTGATACGTACACAACATGATACTGGATTGTTTGACGTTTTGCTTAGTTTGGTAAAAAGAGATACTGTATCAATTAAAAGTTCTGGATCCTATGAAATATTCAGCAATATAGTAACATTTATATTTCATTCTCGGGATATATCATTAAATAACATTTAATAATTGCTGATATTTGATATTGCTTTGTCAAAGACTGGGATTGTTTCATAAATGTACAATATACAATTTTGTTTCTTAAATTTGTATCTTTGAATTTATATTATTTTGACGATATTTGGCATTACACATACTTTCAATATTACTCTTCATATTGTAGAAGCATATTGGTTATAAAGGCAAGGCCATTTTAAAAGCAAATCACTGCGTTCAGTGGCGGATCCAGAAATTTTCATAAGTGGGGGCCCACTGACTGACCTAAGAGGGGGCCCGCTCCAGTCACACTTCAGTGATTCCCTATTTGAGCAAACAAATTTTTTCCCAAAAAGGGGGGCCCGGCCCCCTGCCCCCCCCCCCCCTAAATCAGCCTCTGGCGTTTGTTTTTCAAAAGTACTTTTGTGTCGGTCTCGTAAATCTAGTCGTGGCAATCCAAATATTTTATAATTGGTATTTCCTACGCTTAAAACACGGCATGTACATGTCTGATTAAAAGCACAGACTGGTCCGCTCGTAATCAGAACAATGTGTTCTAGAAGCGACAAATGAAGCTATGATAGGTTACTGTGCGACATTCAACAAAGAGTGAAAAACACGCCTTAAACATAATTTGTATAGATAAGTTCTTTCTTATGTTGTACTGTTACACCACTATCACAGATTAGGGAGAGGGTTGAGATCCCGCTAACATGTTTAACCCCGCCACATTATGTATGTATGTGCTTGTCCCAAGCCAGGAGCCTGTAATTCAGTGGTTGTCGTTTGTTGATGTGTTAAATATTTGTTTTGCGTTATTTTTTTGTACATAAACTAGGCCGTTAGTTATCTTGTTTGAATTGTTATACATTTGTCATTTCAGGGCCTTTTATAGCTATCTATGCGGTATGGCCTTTACTCATTGTTGAAGGATGTACCTATAATTGTCAATTTCTGTGTCATTTGGTCTCTTGTGGAGATGGTACGGGCTTTACTCATTGTTTTTCGTAGCAGGTTGCAAGTATTAAAAAGAAGATGGGGTATGATTGCCAATGAGACAACTCTCCACAAGAGACTCAACTAATCAGATGAATACAAATAGAAAATACATCTAACAAAAACACAGAGTGGACGTCAAAAAAGCCAATTACAACTCTAGACTCAAGATAGCAGCAACTTTTTTTCCAGCAGCTAACCCTTTTAAACTGAAAGACTATGATATGTAGGCTATACGGATTTTTTGACAGTTTTTTCAAGCAGTTTTAATTAAACATATCATTGATTGATTGTTGGTGTTAAACGACACTTTCAACTCTTTTGATTTACAACCTCAGTGCTCAGATCGGGATCCAATAGATGAAATACTTTTTTTTCGATCGTCATTTATCTTTTCTTTTTGCTATGTTTTGTCGGTTTTTATTCTTATTGGTTGTTTTTTTACTGTTTCTTTGATGTCGTCTGCCTAATTTTTAATCGGGGACATGCATAAATTGACAATTTCTTCTTTCACCTTTAAATAAAATTGAGAATTGAAATGAGGAATGTGTCAAAGAGACAACCCGACCATAGAGCAGACAACAAGCCAATAAATAGACCTGTTAAGCTTGCAGGAAAAGATCTTCGCGCCAATGTCATAAACTTGCTGTACCATAAGCAGACGATATATGTTCAATTGTCTATAATAGTGTTTACTTACTGTATAGAAAAAATTAAAAGAAAGATTTTCCGTATGGTTGTTAAAATTTTATACTAAGACTGCGTTTAAGAAAATATTTGGTATCTACTATCATCTTACCCACTATTTATTTTCTCGTCTTTTCTTTGTGTAAAATGTGTAGCATCACACATTTAGGGAAAAGACATGGGATTGAAGTACATGACACAAAATTCGCAATATGCTAAAAGCTATGGTGTTTGCATTGCTGCTGTTTTGTATCGACAGATATTGGAAAATGTAACACAACTTATTACAAATTAGATATATTTTAATTGATAACGCCTCATTTGAATAAAAGTAAAACATTTTCGAAATAAGACATACAATTATTGTTAAAGCCCGAGTCCCACTAGACCACTCCACGATCGCAACACGCTCACCCCGATCTAAAACAAAATTAAGATCGTGGTGAGGTCGCGGTATGAGCGTCATGAAAATGTAAATTTGCGTTGCTTTCACGATGCTACTACGTCCTCATTACGCTTCTTCAACGATCCCAATACGAATTTACCAGCTTCTCACCGCGCTTATTCTGCAACCTCACAACCTTATCAAGATCTTTCCACGCTCTTCACGTTCTCACTGCAACCATACCACGAGTTATCCGATTGCAACGAGATCTTACTCCGATTATAGCACGTTGTGGCCACGATTATAATACGTTCATACCGCGATCTTACTACATTCTCAGCAATAACGTCAACATCGTGTTCCATATCAATACGGTTCCTTTCCTTCAATTTCTGAATAACACGTAGATTTCTCGGAGACAATACAGTCATGCCACCACAATCTACTAGAACACGTGGGCGGCGAGGTGGTAGGGGTCGATGTAGAGGCATAGGGAGCAAAGTAACGAATCCGGATCAAGCAGAGATGTCAGACTGACCAATCCAACTTAAATTACTATTGCTGTTCCATAAAGTTCAAATGACGATATTTTAGTGAACGATAGCAAAGATAACACTGATGTGTCAATAGAGAATGCAGATGTAGTATGAGTGTCAATGAGACAACTCTCCATCATACTAACAATTTATAAAAAGTAAACTATTATAGGCCCAGGTACGGCCTTCAACACGAAGCCTTGGCTCACACCAAACAGCAAGCTATAAAGGCCCAAAACTACTAGTGTAAAACCTTTTAAACGTGAAAACCAACGGTCTAATCTATATAAAAACGAGAAGCATGGTTGAGCCGTTAGAACAAATTGACAATCGCTATGTGAACAAACCCATGCTCTAAATCCAACAAAATTTGTTATATAATTGACTACTGAAGAATATTGAATTTTATCAATATGGCATGCATTTAATAATTTTCATTAATTTTAAACACTTCCAAACTTTAAAATGATGCACATGTTGTAAATAATTCATTTATTATGACTATCGGCATGTGTTGCAATTCTAAATCGACATATTTGACCTAGATACGACAACTGTTCATCCTGGCGGTTAAATTTAATCCCTCTGCAAAATGACATTGCCAGTCGTTTGCTTGTTTACAAACAATAAAGGGAGGTTCATGGAAGAGCCTACATAAACCCTCTTCACTTATACACATCGGACATAAAAATTACCTTAATTGTCCTAATCAGAATCGAAATAATTGAAGCAAGCTAAAGCTATGCTTTATTGTAGTTTTAACATGATTAGACATTCTATTCTATCGCTCGGGCAAAAATAATCACAAATAGAATGCCTACCCATGTTAAAACTACAATAAAATATAGCTTGCACCAATTATTTCTTAAACAAAATATTTGGAGCTGTTTTTATATATTTATGTGAAAACGACAATTAGAATCATGGTCGTACATGTAGTGTGAACGTAGTCAGGTCGTAAGAAGAGCGTGACGAGGACAGCAAGGGCGTGCTAGAATCGTACTATGGTCGTGAACATTGTGGTATAGTCGTAGTGGAAGCGTAGTTTGGTCGCGGTGAGAACGTGATGGTCGTAGTGAGGTCGTAATAATGTCGCTGTGAGATCGAAGCACAGTCTCTCCGAAAAGAATCACGTTTTCACAACGCTCTAGCTGCGATTGTGCAGCGACCTTTGCGATCTTACTTCTATCTTAGTGCGCTCTTACTACGCTTCTACTACGACCTAATTTCGTCACGACCGCACCACGATTGTTTTGAACATGTTCAAAGTTGGCTACGTACGCTCATCACGATCTTGAAGACCTCACCACGACCATGATACGATCTTACTGCGATCTACACGATCGTACTACGATCATCAAAATTTGCATTTTTCTCACAGATCGTAGTGCGATCGTTGCCTAGTGATACTGCGGTATAAGACTTTGATACAAACTGGTTTTTTTTCGAGATATAAACCTTAGATTTTTAAAACTTTTTTTAAAGGAAAGGGGAATATAATTCAATTTCATATATGTCTGTTCTAAGTCGAGAACCTTGTGAGTAGTTGATTTCTTAATGTTTGTTTTTATTTGGGCAACTGGATGTACATGGCAGATGTTAAACTTTGGCACACAATTTTAATCGACTCGGTACGATTTAGTCTAAGAGTTTGATATACAAAAAGTAAGAGCTGCGTTAGATAGATATCAAACTTGCGCAAGGATATGTCGTTAACATGTACATATATAAGACTTTGCACGGTTGTGGTACATTAAAAAAAAAACACGAATTATAAAATGATGAATTTTGATCTGCTCTATAGAGTTCTTAGAAGCAATTCAATTTTCATGTTATAGTTGAAGACTTTCCCTAATTATATTCTATCAAACCAAAAGAGGCTAAGGTATGAACTGATATTAGTTTGAATAATGCCGATATCTTTCCGATGCATCTCATATCATATTATATAAATGTCTATTGTTATAGACTACAAGCTGCCTCTAGTTAAAGTTAAATGGTTAATATGTACATGTATGTGTTTGCTTTCCTCTTTCATTGACCCATAAGCACATCTCCTTTTATCCTCATTTAAGTTCTCTTTTAGGTCATGTGAATAAAAAAAATGGGATTTCCAACGAGACAACTTTTGCCCAGAGACCGAATAAAAATCAGAAGATGTGGTTTAAGTGTCAATGAGACAACTTTCCATTCAAGTCACATGTGTAAAAACAAAAATAGGTTAAAGTACGGCCTTCAACATGTATGATTGGCTCACACCGAAGAGCAAGATATAACGGGTCCTCACATGACTAGTGTAAAACAATTCAAACAGGAAAACCATTGAATATATAAAAAAAAAAAACGAGGGACGAGAAACACTTATGAACCATATCAACAAACGACAACCTCTGAACATCATGATCTTGACTTAGTATAGGTGTAAACAAATGACGAAAAAGGTCATCATTCTACCTTCATATCTGAAATCGGGAAAATCCATACCGCTGTACAAGACCTCGACGTGAAAAAATAGAAAACAATTCAAATTAAACAAAACTAATAATATAACGATCTGATGAATGAACAAAATGAAAAACGAAATATAAATATGATACGCAGCAACAAAAACAACAACAACAGAACATTTACCGGTTACTGTCTTGAGACAAACATACAGAATGTGACGGATTTTGGATTATTAGCGCCCGAAACTCTTGACCTTGAACAAGGTCACATGCGCTCATAAATCGGCGGCAAACCTGTTTATCATATCCGTACCATTTTCGAAAAAATATAAAAGATTTGCCATTTCATATGAACAACCATTTCAAATACTAGTGTAATGCTTACTTGTAAGGCAGCAACCATTTGATTTTCTGGGGGGGGCTATGGTTTTTTTTGGAAAAAAAAGTTTGTTTCCAGTTTTTGGAGAAAAAAATAATTTGTTTTTGATTCTGAGAAAAAAAAATTGTTTGTTTCACCCTCAGCTGCCACTATATGTAATGCTAAAATTGAAAGAAAAAAATTGTTTTCGACCTGTTGCGAAAAAAATAGATTGTTTTTCGCCGCAGGCGAAAAAAAAAGTTTGCACAGATAAAAAAAACCATAGCCCCCCCAGAAAATCAAATGGTTGCTGCCTAATGATGTTTAGATGTTAATCGTGGACCTTGACATTTTTTCTTGGTCTGCATACTGGTTTTTTTTCCCTTTTTTCTCCCCCATCCCTCTTTGATTTCCCCAAACCCTCCTACACGATAAGTCATTTATTTCTATTTGTATGAAGTTTTCAGTCGAATATATATAAATAAATAGTAATTCAAAAGCAATTTTTAACATATCAACGGTTCAATAGTAAATGACTCAATTGCCTGTACTAAAACATCAACAAAAACAAATTTAATTTTAACATAAATAAACATCTTTAATTCACTGAACATATTTATTACAACAATAACATTTTTAACAGTAAATATTAATAACAAAAAACAAAGAAAGGAGTAAATGTAGTTTTCTAGTTGTCACAGTTTAAATCTCGTGTTTGATTTTTTTCTAGTATATAGCACATGTGTCTGGTACATAACAATTAGTCGTCTGCTGATGATTTTGCGGATTTATTTCCTAAAACGAATCCGTTCTCATGCTTAGATTGTATCAGTTCAGCTGTATCGAATCGGAGATCATTGTAGTTTGTAGGAAATCGGTCGATAATCGGGTTACCATGGAGAACAGCCTTTTCAACTACTCTGAAATACCTCTGAAAAATCTTTGGTCTGTATCCAATTCCTGTCATAATGTATAGAACCTAAAATATACAAAAACTTCTTAAATCATCTGTATACCAAAAGCGTTTGTTTTTGTTTTTGTTTGTATTAATTGTGTCTGGTTACTCAGTTTGAGCTGGAGATAAAGGATAATCATTTTTTTTCCAGGGTTGTTTTTTATTCTTTAAAAACAATTGCACTTTTAAGGAGACATTTAAACTTTAGAGTCATTTGAATATCGCCAATTATCTTTGTGTTTAATTTTAGTTTTATTGTTAAAATGTGAGTCAAACTGTTTTCAGGTTTAGTCATGGGAACAGTATATCAGCATATATGTTCCTGGTTTAGTCCATTCTGGATATGTTTTATTCTTTTATGTTATTTTCTTCCTGGTTCTCTGGTTGTCTACAGTGGAACGTCTTTGTTGTCCTTGTTACGTAGTTGTTTTCTTCGCTGGGATCTTTTTTGTTTCTTTTTTACCTTATTGCATATATGAATGGTTTCATATATTGTAGACAGGTCTGACTTCCGGTCTCTTATTACAGATGGCAAGGTTCGTCGTCTATGGCTATTCATCAACCATCATTTTCCTAATTAATTTCAATTTTCAGAAAATTGTAAGGTAAATATAGATATAGGATTTAGTTTAACAAGCCTTAGAAGTAGGAAGAAAAGCCAGGTTGAAAGCAAGTACTTGTTATTTTCAGACAAAAGTTCAAATTGTTTTAATTCTGAGTTCGAATTCCAATAGTTGTTTTTTAGTATTGAAATACGATCATCTCTGAAATTCTCCCATCGAGCAGTAAACCGTTGTTAAAAAGGGTGTTTGTTTAGCTTGCTGGATGTTTAAATATTCAGCCACATCTTGTCAGCGGGTAAGGAGAGTGCCAAGCTCTTTTAGCGGTTTGTTGATGACATTAGGCACGTTGCAAAGCAAAATACCTATCTTACATCTCCGCTCTTTTTCAGTGGCTGTCATGTTTCCATTCTTTAAATCGAGCGACTAATTTGCATAACTTATCGATGGTAATTTGTTCTCGTCCTGCATATAAGACGATAATACTATATGAATAGAGCAATCTTTTATTTGTACAATAGTTGGCTGGTTGCAAGTCAAATGCTTGTAGATAGTGTATAATGGTTATTGTCAACGTACATTGTTTTAGGGTTACTCGAATATGTCGTTGAACACTTGTCAAAACCCGGTACGATTCAGAGCCGCCATTGCTTCTTTTATTCTTGTTTATGGTATACATTATACATGAAGGTAGCTTAAATTACTGGCATTGACTGGCGATTAGACAGTATGCTAGTATGATATATGTTCTAAGTTTTTTTTCTATATTGGATATTATTGGTTTATTCCATTAGTAAATTTGTGAAATTTATTTTTAGCCAACATTAAGTGCATTTAGGTCATCTGCTTGACCTAAACTGCTTTTTTCATGAAATTGGGGATAAGATTTGTTTTTGGAAGAAAAAACATAACACCCCTTGAAATTAAATGGTCGTTCCCTTATATAATAATTATAGTATTTTTAAGTAATTGAATGGGTAAAGATCTTACTAACCTCAGTGCCTAACAAACGAGGGGATGAAACCCATTCGTCGAAAACAAACAAGACCGGAAATAGTACCACTGAAAGTGACAGAAATACCATGTGTTTGATTGTTGATTCTTTGGTCTTTCTCTTTATTGTGAAGAACGAAGTATATGATTCCCAGTAATTGGTGCCTTGAAGAAAAATAGAAACTGTTTTATAAAAAAAAAGAAAGCAAACGGAAAAATACAAAAATACATTATTTATGTATGTTCCTGTCCCAAGTCAGGAGCCTGTAATTCAGTGGTTGTCGTTTGTTTATGTGTTACATATTTGTTTTTCGTTCATTTTTTTTTCATATAAATAAGGCCGTTAGTTTTCTCGTTTGAATTGTTTTACATTGTCTTATCGGGGCCTTTTATAGCTGACTATGAGGTATGGGCTTTGTTCATTGTTGAAGGCCGAACGGTGACCTATAGTTGTAAATGTCTGTGTCATTTTGGTCTCTTGTGGACAGTTGTCTCATTGGCAATCATACCACATCTTTTTTTTTTTATAACATGTACATATTATATAAAGTGCGGCTCTGTTTTTGGAGTGGTTGTTGTACTCGATCTTCAGCTTTCGGTTGTTGCGGTCTGTTTATCTGTTTATCTTTTAGACACGTTCTCGTTCCGTGGCCTTTTATAGCTTAATATGCAGTATGGGGTTTGCTCATTGTTAAAGGAAGTACGATAAGCTACAGCTGTTTACTTCTACGTTATTTGGTCTCAGCTGAAGAGTTATCTCGTTGACAATCATACCCCATCTTCTTATTTGTTTATCATACTAAAATGAATATTGACTGTGTATGTTATTAATAAACTTTTATTATTAAAGATATTAAGATCTTTGTAGTAAACTAACCTTCTCATAACTGATCCTTGCGGACATTTAAGAACGATAAAAATTATTTAAAGAAGCATTGCCAAAACAAGAAATATAAATGTTAACCGAAATCTCTCTCTATATATATATCTATAAATAACACTGGAAATTAATATCATCTGGAAATTTAATCTAGACAATAAAATCACAGACATGAACATCTGGGTTTTAAACTGTAGATCGTGCTTGATTGAAATAAAAAGGAAAAGTGTCTTATAAACTGGATATTTAATATACCAGCCACTAGCAAGAAATCGTCAGTGGTTGTCTTACGTTATATTTTGTTGTATTTTGATCTTTATTCATTTTCATGTAGAAACGTGTCAGTTGAATTGATCACGTCAACCTTTCTTCATTCTGGGAGATTTAGATCTTAAAATATTATTTAGATTTTTCTATACATTCTTTATTATTAAAGCTAGTAACATTGCATCTCTTTTCTGGCTTACCCATACCAATTTCTCTCAATTTTTGGGTATTTTAACAGTACATCTACATTCACAATAAACTATGTCTGTGTCTATTTCTTGATGTTCGAGGAGTAAAAAAGTGGCTGCTTTTTTTAAATCTTCAAAAATTTCGAAAATAGCTAAAATATTGTACAATTTAAAAAAACATGTCTTACCTGTTACATTTGGGGGTAACTGTGGGACTACCAAATGGGATGCAGTTTGCATGAAAGACACAATGTAACTCCATACCAACGGATTGCTGTAGATGTTTGTCGGGTTGTACCACCGATTGTCAATGGCCCGATAACTGTAGTACCACACATTTCCTGCCATATTAAGAATAGCAAGAACACTAAATGTTGCAACACCCCATTCCCAACTGTTTTGACGGACACCTATGATGACGTAGGCAACACCAAAAATGCCAAATAAGACAAGAGCTAAGTTAACTGCAAACACATTTCCGTATCGTAATTCTCCAAGGGTCGGGATGTTGAACTGAGCAAGAAACACCATCAACAACAGCACATTCGTTGGTATGGTAAAGAAATGTACATATTTTGAGAAAAAGCCTTGATGGAATATGTCAAACGTATACATCTGGTGGAGGACGTCCGAAATATCCCATTGTGTCCTTGGAACTATCAGCCAATAATTTAGGATTTTTTTCAAGAAGTTATCTCCGGGAATGTTTGAGTATTCTGGTTTATCTCTGTGAGCTAGTGCGTCATTGCTAGTTGGGTCACGTGTAAAGGATGATAGGGATTCCACTATCTTTTCTGACACAAGTCTCGCCGTCGTGACGTTAGTTTGTAGTTTTTGAAAATATTTTTCCATCAGTTTTTTTCTTGCATTTTTGTTCCAATATCGAAGTGATAAAATTTGGAAATTTATCATGTACATGCGCGTAGAAATAATGTCGTCTCTTTCAATGTCCAATCGAGCATCGTAGAACGGTAATTGTACATTTGGATGACGCAAGCTATTCAATGGATGGTCATTTAAGGCATTCTGAATGTAAGCATGTAGATATGATTCGGTCTTCTCGATTTGATCATCAGTTTGTAGATTTTCCTTGCCCACTTGTATAATCTGTATAAAGGTATACAAATTAGCCAATTCATTACCCGTCAATTCGTCTTCGTAAGTCTTTGACGCCATCTATGAACATGTAGCGCTAGCCTAAAACAGCATAGAAAATCATTTGAAAGTATGTAAAGATATCAGGTTTTTATACCACGATATAAACCCCTACAGATTATCTGTCTGAAATAATAAATCGCCTACTTTAATTAAGTTTCATGGAAAGGCGATCCTCAGAATAAAGGCGGAGTTTAACTTCATCTTCAGCAGACTACAGACAGTTTTAATTTCTATTGTAAAGACATCCGCTGTTTCGGATTATGATTACAGTGGCATCATCTTGTTTAGCTATTAAAAAAGATTTAAACTATGGTTATTTATTGCTTATATATCAAACTAATTATTAATCACATGGGAAACCCTCCTCCTAATTTGACACCCACAAACATTTATGCGATAGATTTAAACAAAGACAACCTTTCGTTTAAATTAACAAGAGTGCTATGCTCAATTAAAGATTAGGAATAGCTTTGTATTAGCCAAAACACAGTCTAATTAAGTAATTTGCATGCATACATGCCTTTATGGTTTGAACATTAAAATCGTGATGTTTTGAAAGGTAAATGACATTGAATAGAAATGTATTACAAAACCAATACACATGAAAAAATTGAAGTGGGTTGTATAAGGTTTTTTTTTAAATTATATAGACCATGTTTCTCTATTTTTTTTAAGTTACTTTGCCCATAATTATCTATTCTTTATATTTTAAATCCCCACAATTCTCTTTTCGTTATAATTTTTGCCTCTTTTCTCTAGTTTTTCTTTTAAACAGCACTTTTTGTACACTGTTTTGTATTCAGTAACCCATCAGGACCCTCACAAACGTCTGTATCTATTTCATCTGTAGTAATTTTTCGTGTGTTGGATCCATTGATATTTAAACAGAAGTAGTTATTTGTATGATTTTTTCCCTTAAAAGTACTTTTGTTTTAGCATTTTGATTAAAATGACTATTAATTTCAAACAAATATAGGTATTTTATACAGCTACAGACAAATAGAAGAAGATGTAGTATGAGTGCCAATAAGACAACTCTCCATCCAAGTCTAAGTTTATCAATGTTAACCATTATTATGATTATAGGTCAAAGTACAGTCTTCAACACAGAGCCTTGGCACCGCTATACACATTTACTACATTCTTATACTGGTATTTTGGCATTGTATAAAATTTTGTTTTCCTGTCATGATTATGAAGTCTTTACACAAAATCCATTCGATGTGTACTGGTTGATACTGAAACACGATTAGTAATATTTAAAAGAACACTCACTCGTCCAATGGAAAATCGGTATTTTCCGTAATATGTTCATGTACATAGCTTTCCATGCACTAAAACATGCTAAACATGAATGACTGTCCATTTAGATTTAAGCATTAAATTAATAAACGTAAATTGTTAATTACTGCACGAAAGAAGTCAAGATTTACAGGATTTAGATTTTGCAAAAAGCAAACGCATTTCTATTTTTGAACATTTTATCCTTTTTGAACTAATACAACTCTCTCAAAGCTTATTTCGCCTGTTAACATCAGGGGCGGATCCAGCCATTTAAAAAGGGGGTCCCAACCAATGATCAAACAGGGGGGGGGTCCAACCATACATATGTCCCCATTCAAATGTATTGATCGCCAACCCCCGGAACCCTCCCCCTGGATCCGCCATTGAACATAACCCGTATGAGGCTTTTAAATTACATCAATTTTATTAAACACCTAAACACTTCAAATGAACTCATATTAATAGAGAGGCAAAATATACCAAAGTGACTTCAATCTCATAAGTCGAAATAAACTAACAACGCCATGGCAAAAAAAAAATACCACTTGTTACAGACAATCAACAGTACACAAAACTCAACATAGAAAACTTATTTAGATCGAGCAACACGGACCACCATCAAAAACTGGTCAACCAACTCATGATGGGGTCCTTAAAATTTACGAAGGAATGATTTCAACCTCATCACTTGGAATTGTTGGTTTAATACACGTAGCTTCCTTGTGAGCAGAACTCCTCTATCAAATAAATCATGATAGAAATTCATCTCGAAAATTATTTCAGCTGAGAGGGATGTGCTCCGTATGCAAGCGAAGGTTCCTAAATAGAAATGGAAAGTTGGGAAATCAACCCTCTTGTCGGAACGTTTTGTTTTCAACCGACCATCATTGCCTTTAATGCACCAGGTTTCAAAACTTCACAAAACATGAAGAAGTATTGGCTAACCTATAAGTATAATGGATAACACAATCATTTCGGTGATATATCTTATTGTGCATGTTTATACACGTGCATATCTGGATATGCATGCTTCTTTATTGATTGTTTACAAAGGTGGCAATCGGTAAACTTCGGTTTCAAAATACGACCATTAATTAGCTGCCATATTTTCACAACAACACTGACCAAGTGAAATGTTTTTGTTTACGATAATACGATATGGATTCAAAAAGAATGATAAAATCGTGCACAGAAGTCTTAAGTTTATTCACCAGTCACTCGTTTCATATGACTTTAAAGTGTGACTTTCTATCCAATTGCGATTATGTATATTAATCCCGCTAAACATATCAATTTTTAAGGTGAAATACTAATAAATATTCTAAATATAACCTTTTAATGAAGTCGCTAAGTAATCAGTTATTATTCTGTTTTGCTTTTTCCAATTATATTGATGTGTTGTAAAATGATGCCCTTTATGGGTTCTTGCTTAGATTAATAAAATTCTTATCTTATCTTATCTTATTAAAGGGAAAATTCGCGATTTTTTACTTATGGTTTAAATATGTTCATTATGACAAAATATATATATTCACAAAGTTTTATCGCTATATGTCAAGTAATAAAGGAGAAATTCAACAATTAATGAAAAATTATTAACTACTTCCTGTAGGTCGTGACGTTTTCTCCTGGTTTTTGCATGCCGGGATTTAAAATACAATCAGTAAAAGTCTTGGTTTTTAATGATATTTAAACGTAATCGTAAGCGCGCCGATGACTTATGGTTTATCTAATAAACATCCGATAATAAGAAGATAAGACGCACAGACGTGCAATTGTACACATTCATGAGATAAATTTTCTATGTTAAACGTATATATTCGAATTATTTTTGTAGACAGCCAAAAAAGTTATAAATTTATTAATTAATGCATTTTTGGACTGATATATGAGGTGAACAAATTAAAGTACAATAATCTGTAAAGACAATATGTTGGTGTACTCTTATTGACCTTTTACTATCTCTGCTATGACTAGATTTATACGATGTGTGTATTCACGGTTCTGTGGCAAATTGAATACTCGTAGATGGTTTGTTGAAAGGTAAATTGTTATTTGCACTTCGGTATTTAACCACGCCTCTAGGGCACACCTTGCCAGGTGTGACTGTCTATTCGGATCAGTGGATTATAAAACAAGGGAGCATTCAATATACACATCTAGAATACTAATTCAAGTTTGTGACAAATAAAAATAGATCGCCGTGGAATTATTTAATTATATTTGCTGTATCATTTATTTCAATTCAAATAAATTAATTTACTAAGTAATAAACAATTTTCGGTTAAAGACGGGAAACTTAATTCATGTGTCAGAATGAAATGATATACACCTCTTGTCCTTGATTTAAGTCTCATTAAAAAGGGGAAATTAGAAATAGCTTTACCAAAGCATTTTGATTTTCTTTATTAGGCAAAAAATGTACGAGAACACTTACATTTAGACTTTTGAAAGCCATGTATTAATTGATATCTGAAACTATCTGAAGATAAGTAGATTACTCTACCGAAGCGGAGTATAATATGTACGAACAAAGAAAAAATACTTTTGTTTTTAAATCTTTGCACATTTAAAGAGCAGTGGGTCGTTGTTGGACATGTAAATCTTATAAAGTGTATCATCTGTTAAATTTGCAGGTCACTGAAAGGGGAAGTTCTATACGGAAGTAGGTTTTGAGATTATTTTTTTTTATATCCAGTGACACATTTTACATGCGTATTCTTGAACGTTTGATACATCATTTACTCTCAAATTGCAAAAAACGAAAACTTCCACTTGTATTTATAGTATTTGTTGAAATAGTCCTCGTCTCACAACGTATAATACTCTATCTATTTGACCAACGATGTTCAAAAACAAAAGACAACGAATTTTATGTCATCTTTTCCTATTTTTGAATGTAACTTATAAGGCTGTTCAACTGGCAAGAATACCGCTAAAGCGGATAAGCAGTTTATTCTTTAAATTGCTATCATATCACGGCAAGAAAGAAAATAAATCCCGAAATTGATTTGAAACTTTAATACTCAATAGTTTTCCTAGAAAATACTCACACCCCTTTGGGATTATTAGTGTACGTCCAGTTGCATATATTTTACCTGAATGTCGGAACAATTGTGATGATGACGAATTTCTTCCTTTATTCGAGAACAATCTAATTGATATATAAAACTGGGATTTTACTATGTTCATAACTTCGATGAACCAAAGCAAGATATATATATCGACCTGTATTTAAATCAAACTGGTTCTCTTCTTCTTCTTTTGGTATACAATATAGTCTGATAGTCTGATACATGTATATATTTTGAATTGCACTATAGTTCCGTAACTTTCTATCCAGGCGTATAAGCCAACATCGACAAGTGCGTACATTTTTTAAATCAATATTTTTGGTATGTTCCAGTCTGTCCTTTACTATTGACAAATTACATTTTCCCAAATTAACCCTCGGAAAAAATATGTATATAGATTTTTATTTCTTCAAATCTTTTTTTTTTTTTGTGGTATTTTTTATATTTTCATAAATAATATTCTTTACACCAGAAATGTTATTTATAAACAAGCGTACGAGTTAAGTTATTGGCATCATATCACTTTCGGACACACAAGACAGAGATGTGTATTATACACCTGATAGTTCAAAATGGAAAGTTATTAGTCTGCCGTGTACACTGATCAATACCTACAGAAGTGAAACGATGCATGAACTTGCAAGCCCGACAGGAAATCGCTTGAATACCTGGACGTGTCACCTGAGTCCTCACACCCCTCACAATACCTTTGGGAGTAATACCTTTAGCCATGCTGGTGATCAGATGAGGAAAGATCCGAATTTATTTGAATAAAGTTTATTACTTTAAAGAATTATGAAAACAATTTTCACGGAACACTTATTTATTATTTGAACTTTGACTTTTTAACTCATTCCAATATTAACAGTTTAAAAATAACAGATATATAATAATGGTCATTTTCCCTCAGCATTTTCCGTATCAAGTTTATAGTTAGTCAGATAAAACAATCGTACGATTGACAAGATATCGACACGCAATTACGACTACATCGGTTACTGTAGTTTTGGTTCTTTGTGTTTTATAGACATATCGTGATTATAATCGTAGAAGATGACAAAATGGCGGAGCGTAGAAAATTGATACTCAAAATTTAAAATCGATGTTGATCTCTTATCTAGCGGAATAAAACTTTAATATCTATAAATTTTAGCCTTTTTATACAGAATGGACATAATATCAATTTTTGATTTTTTTGCGAAGTTTCCCTTTAACCGTATATATAGGGGTGTTTTTTTCTCTCGATATTCATAACATTTTTATCTGTAGAAAATGCGATTATTGTGTAATTTGATAAACGTATTTAAAACAAAAAAGATATAATAAAAAAGAAATAAATGTATAATTAATCACTTACATCGCAAAATCGTGATATACGGATTACGTGTCACACGGTTCGGTGTCCAGTACATGGTAATAAATTGTATCATTGTTTTCAATAAATGCATTTTATACAATTTGCCTTGTTTTAAAAGTAATATGAAATAGCATTTATTTATTAGATCTATTTTTCTGTATGTGGAGAAATAATATCAAACATGTGGTGCACACTGAAAAGCATGTACTTTAAACGATGTTTAAAATTTAAAGTTATTTGAATAGACAGAAAAAAATATTACAAAAATTCCTTTTGGTAAATTTAACACGTTTAATAACACACTTTAGTTTTTTTTTTTTGGTGTATTGCAAATAATCACTTATAAACGTAGTATAGATTCATTTCTGTTGAAAAACTTTATAGACAATAAGTTAGAGATGGGTCATTGTACAGTAAAACACTAAATGACAACAACAGCAATTTGTTACACATGATCAGAAAATTATGACCTATACGCAACGCAACGTAAGGTTGTCTATAATTACTTACCACCACTTCTTTTGATTGTTTGTGTTTTAACGCAACTTAAAGCGTCATATATGGCCCGAGAACACAGTTATTTCGTAGTGCATTTCTTTTAGACAATAAATTCAAATTAAAAAAATCGCACCTGCTCTCTCTCAAAAAGATTTTTACAGTGTAGTGTACTACCAGTGAAACAAATAATATCAAAATTATAGAAACTTCTACCAGCTCTAACTCAACATATTGACAGTTCTGTGTTAAGGGGTGTAAAATTCAGTTTGACAGCTTCAGACGTGATAAAATTTGACCTTTTTGAACTGGACCAAATCAATACTTAACATAAAGATTCAGCACCAAAATTTTTTTGACATTGTAATTACATCCCCCTACTTAATATTTCATGCATTTAATATCAAGAAATAAATTGGGAAAGTGTATCAAATAAAACATGCAAGTTATACACTGTTTACACAACGAAAACCAAAGGACGATAACTGTGTCCTTGGACCATATAGCCAGCGGTGCATTACGTTTGCGCACATTACCATTACATTTGCGCGCAAAATCATTGCGTTTGCGCGCAGCTTTTGATTACAATTGCGCGCATTTTTTTGACAGGTAAACTCAGGTAAAATACAGGTAATAATACTTATTTATTTATAATTAGTTCAATTATTTACTAGTATAAGTACTCATTCCGTTAGTCTTGGTACCCTACTCGCCAACGATGAGGTGGAAGTGGGATTTCGAGCAAGATAAGTCCGTTTTATTATGCACAAGCACTAAATCCTAGAAATATGTACAGATAAAAAATTTAAAAAGCTAAAACATAGCTAATCATAAAGGAAAAAGTATTGATAATTTCATTACTTTACATGTAGGTACGTGTCGAAACTCCATGTTTGTGCCTTGGTGTAACTTTACAAACTAACTTAAATTATTTACTTATTTTAAAAACGATCACTATTCGTTTAAATCCTTTTCACTCTGAAATATTCGTAATGAAGTTACATGTATTAATTAAGCTATACTTCGGAGTTAATAATGATCACTTAATAATTGGTTTTATAATTCAATATGAACAATATATAGTTTGAATTAAGAAATATTTTCAAAATTAATAATTGATAGTCATATTTATTATGAAAATAAAAAAATATATAGTCAATTGTAATTTGGTTTAATTTTTATTGATATTTTTACCTGAGTTTACCTGTAAAATGAATGCGCGCAAATGTAATCAAAAGCTGCGCGCAAACGTAAAACATTTTAGTCCACAAATGCGCGCAAACGTAGTGCGCCCATAGCCAGAAATTAGTAGTACTTTAGCAAATTAATATTCATAATATGTAAATGAGAATTGTACCACGTGATAACAGTTTAAACTGGACTGGCTTGATATCATTAAAATCTTTAAAACACGGATATTATAAGTCACACAGAGTCCTTGTTTATAATCACTCTGATATTACCGTAAAGTTGTCAGGCGGTCAAAATCAAAACAATGAACGCGAATTTAGTGATTTATTCGTGTTTTCGTGAGTTTATTCTTCTTGAAATAGGGGCATTTTAACTTTACGTGGGAACCTAGAGTCAATCAACGACTACACATAAAAGGTTTGGACTTGCTTATTCTTTGGAAATTCAAGTTTCAAGTTTCATCCCCGCAACCTGTTTTTGTAATGACCTTGTTGGCCAATTGTCAACACAAAGTTTGGAAATTTGACGTTTCAGCCATTTTTGCCTGTATTTTATACTGCAATGTTAAAAGCCTCTCGCTTCGATTTTTTAAATAGCTCAAGAACCTTGATTTTTGCAACGACAGTCATATTAATGTGTATATTTATTTTCTGTCCTGATAGACAGGTTGTGGGGACAGAAAATAAATATACACATTAAATTAAAGTTAAACAGACAATATATTTCAAAATTTCCTATCATTTCAATATATTAATTTCCGTGACCCGTATCCGATTTCTTTAGTATAATATTCAAATAAGAAAAGTGGTGTTGATTTCTGGATATGTCACTTTTGAGCTATTTTGTTGCGGTCAGTTTAAATAGATGGAGGAGGCCACCGACCACTTCATTTGAACTTTGGTGGGTAGTTGTCTCATTGGCAATCATACCACATACCTTTATTTCATGTTAGCAGAGTAAATTAATAAAAAACACATTAAGCTTTTAAAAAATATGATGGATAACTTGTTCGCAACGATAATCATTGCCGGATTAACAATCCGGTATATATACTTTTCTTTTATAATACCGTTCTATTAATTATTAAAAAGGAGATTACTAACCTTAGTTACTCGGGTGACGTAGTTTTGCTCCCATTATACAATAGTGCAGGGATTCTCTAGATATCTGTAACAAAATGACGTCAACGGTATTGTTATCTACAACCATCCATGGTGACAATTATGGCACAATATTATCTCATCTCTATTTTTTGTCAAACAAGCAGTTCTTATAGTGTAAACTCAATTCTGAAAAAAAAAGGATAATGTATGAAGTTGCATGACATTGCCATATATGGTTTAATCTTTTTCAGATCCTTCAGTATGTTATTACCTTCAGCTCGTGTCCATAAAAGTTGATAGACAAATACGGAAGTACTTCAATCATTTTTTGCTATTCGTCATTTTTTCTCCGATAGTACTTCAATCATTTTTTTGTTATACGTCATTTTATCTCCGATAGTACTTCGGAATCTATATCCGACAAAATGACGTATACCAATAACAATGGAAGTGTAAGTACAACAATAATTAAACAAGAGCAACAATGATTTAACAAGTGCAACAATGATTTAAAAAATACAACAATGATTTTACAAGTGCAATACATGATTTGAGGTTAGAAGGTGAATTCGACCCTTATATTGCCCCAGGAAGAAGCGAGGCAAATACATTTTTTATACAGATTTGTATGCCAAAAAAGAAAGAAGAAAATAACAGATTCAAGCGGGTTTGGACACAACTTGCATCCCTTCTATTCCCTATAATTCACTTTCAAGAAATAAAAGCTTGGATTAAATACAATATATGTCTACATTTCAATTCCTACACTTAAAAAAATAAAGTTAAAATGTATTATTGTCATAACACGTATAAATATCATTATGGCCATTTAACACATGACATGGGTAAAATCTCTTTGTTCTTACTGTGCTATAATCTGGATAATGCTCAGCCAAGGTGTGCATTAACTGTTACTACCTCATATATACTGCACAGTTCAAATCTTTTTTTTACCTTTAGGGGCGGTTCCTGGATTTTGAACGGGGCGTTATTCTAAAAAATTAAAAAAAATATATAACCGAGTACATGTAGCGAGACAAAAACAATATTGACGATTTTATGCTAAAACACGATACTTTGTCCAATCCAAGGGTGAACGACCTATTCGCCCCAAACCCCGAATTCGCCATCTGCTTTAACATGTTTAAAATAACGACAAAGTTGAACTTTGTAAGAACATCGTAGTTTCAAAATAGGAAAAAAGAGAGGTTTCTCATTCCCTTTTTTTTTTTTTTTTTATCTAAGCTGGGACATAAAATATTTCATCATATTTTGTGTACAACGTAAATCTTAAATCAGTTAAAGTAAGAAAGAAAGTTAAAACAATTTTTGGTAATTTCTACCAAAAAAGAAATGTATTTGAATATCTATTCCTATATCTTTTATAGAGAATTTAATGAGGATCATGTTTAAGTTTGTTTCAAAACAAGGTGGCGGGGGGGGGGGAAGGGGGGGGGGGTAGCTGGAGATCAATCAGACTTCATTTAGATGGACATGTCTTAAAAATTAATACAGTAGATAAAATGAAATTTGTGGGGTTGGGGAGTAAAAGATTGGAAAGAGAATTTCAAACGTATTTTCTGTTTATTAAACATTTTAAGTTTAGGTAATATAACATCTTGTTCGGTTCATCTTTCTCTAAGCATATGATTGAGGGAAAGTAAATTCAAAAGCAATCAATCCAAACTCAATAACCCTTTCAGTTATGAATTTTTTTTTCATACACCGATTTGAAAGAACACAATTTGTCAAAGTCTTAATCGTCACTAATTAAATACAAAATGGGAATGAATTTAACAGAAACGATAAAAGAAATCTACCATTAAATCGCAGTTTTAGAATAAGTCTAAACATAAAAAAAGTTATTGATTTAAAACTTACCCAAGTCGTAATTCCCCCTTTCTTAGCCCTACAAGAATCTTTCCTCGGTTCCCTGGATTGCGGAATATCGTCCACATTTCTTAAACGTTCACGTAAATTTATGGCGTCATGTGTTAAAACAGTTATTGGCCAATCAAATCGGTATATAGGATTTAATCTGCACGCTCGTGTGACCCTTTAACCCGAACCTTACGTCGTTCGGGTTAATTAGGGTCACACGAGCGTGCAGATTAAATCCTATATACCGACTTGCTTGGTCAATAACTATAACATATTTATGATAAATGAGATGCGGTGTGTATGCCAACGAGAGAGCAACGCAACGACAAACATAACCAAAAGATATACTTATAGCTTACACATACTAGTAGTCTGCTACATCGATCAGAAAGAAAAAAACAATCAAATGTCTCGATTCTATATACTTGAATTGTTCGTATGTTATAATGTTACACCACTGCCCCAGGTTATGATGAGGCTTGAGCACTCACACACACCCTGTCACCTTCTTTATGTGCCTGTCCAAAGTCAGGAACCTGTAGGTCAGTAGTTGTCGTTGGTTCTTGTCTGTCATATCTGTTTTCGTAAATTGTTTTGTTATAAATGAGGCAGTTAGTTTTCTCAATTGAATCGTTTAAATTTTCATTTCGGGGCCTTTTATTGCCGACCATATGGTATGGGTTTTTCTCATTGTTGATGGCCGTACAATTGCCTATAATTGATGAGATCCATTTCTTTTAATCTTCAGTAGGTATTCTCTCATTGGCAGTCATGCTACATCTTATTTTAATCAATTCTGGAGGCGATCACGCTACCACGAGGCCATCGAGACGGTTTTTACTCTTTGAAAATAAGAAATCTTTTTGATCATTTTTTTCAGCAAGCAAACAACCGCTCTTACTGCCTTTTTCTTTAGTGTGTCATCTGATCTCACTGTTGACTTATGAAAACTTATTTAAGTACAAATTAATAAATTTTTAAAAGTCAACAGCGTGAGCAGGTGTGTTTATTGGTAAAAGTTATTGAAAGGTATATCATTTTCTAAGAAACGTTGTTAAGTCATCACAATCTTTGTCAACCTTTGCTGGAAATTTTCGAAAAAACATCAGTATACCAACTGAAATAATTCATAACTGAACTGGTGTCGGTAATTATTGTCATTTAACTTTTTTTCGAACCAAAATACTAACAATAACCCATTACAAGCTCAAGTGGTAGTCATGTATAGTCTTTCTAATTTGTTGAAATGGCAAAATATAGGTAAACTTATTTATTCTTTCACTTACTAGTAACTTCTTCTAAAAGGTTACGAATTCAACACTGTACTTAGATCTTTGAATATTGTTTTTATTGGAGTAAATATTGATTTGTTATCAGTAAGTTAAAACAAAACTTAAAAATATTGTTACAAAATGCGGTACTACAATCTGTCGGTACCCCAATTTTGACATTATACTAGATCATGTTTTCTCCGATGGTCAATGACGTATATACACTAAGTTCTTAGGATGTTGGATGATTACTGATTGATATTATAGTCTTAGATGTATTAATTTTTTATCATTTGTAATTTTCTTTGAACTAGATGTCTGCGGTTACTCTCAGATCGGTACTTCGTCTTTTTTGTTGTTGTTAGGGATGTGTAATAAATATATTTCCACGTGCAGTCTGTGATTTTGTTTTGATGTTTTCGATCTCATGTTTTCTACCCTAACTTAACTGAATTTAAGGTGTGTTTCTTATATGTAACACCCTGACTGTCCAATGTAAGGGGAGGATTGGGTGCTCAGAAAGACGTTTAACAACGCCACATTCTGTGTGTGTCTGTCCTAAGTCAGAAACCTGTTGTTCAGATGTGGTCGTCGGTTTATGTTCGTCATATTTGTTTTTCATAAATTGTTTTGTTATTAATCAGAAAATTGGTTTTCTCAATTGACCTTTCTCATGTTTTAAGGCAACTATATGGTATGTGGTTTTCTCTTTGTTAAAGGCCGTATAGTTGCCTATAACTGCATACATTCACTCCATTTGAACCTTGGTCAGGCGGAAACCCAGTTGAAATAGAATCGAAAGCTCTTTGTTAGAGAAGGCGATAAATGCTTACTGTGATGTTTACTATAGAAACAAAATTTTTAGTGGTTAATAGAAACAAATAAAACGACAATTTTCTTCTTAATTACGAAATGTTTATTTTAACAACACCATTTGCATAAGTTTTCAATTTATTTATTACATACAGTAGTAATGCAGAACAATTAGATACCAAGTCGACGACATGGGTATCTATCAAGTTGGATGTAGAAAATGCTGAACCTCCGATTTAAAAAAAAAAAAATACCGCGGACGGAGAACATATCAGTTCAGTAATTTTCGTGTCTGCCCTTCCATTATGTGACTCAAGAAAAAATTTCAAAAAATGGGTGACAATTGTATCGAAAAGAGAAAATCGAGTACACCTTTTTATGTTAGGGCGTGTTTGAGATGTATATGTTGTCGTAAACGTACAAAGCAAGAATATTTTATATATCATCTCGCTTCAGATTCTATCATTTTTATATATCAAAGCTACAAGTTGACTTTATAACATAAAAAAACAGTACGAAAAGATGAAATATATGGGTCAAGTGAAATACCTATCGAATGAATCACAAAAACAGAGTAGGTGTGTTCGAATAGCTATTTGTTTTTTACTAAAAGTACCTGACGACAGTCTTTTAAGATGGATGATGAAAATTTTTATCTTCGGAAACATATATTTTTGTGTGTGTGATAACTAGGGTTTATAATCTTCAAACACTGAAAATTTTTAGTCTGCCCTTCAACGAAATTTTTAATTAGAATGTTTTTGAATGATTCAGAATTTTTAAAAATTCCACCTGACAACCGATCAGACAATAGTTTTAAGTTGAATCAGTGCAAACAAGATCATTAACTGATGCTCATTAGCTAGTAGATATATTTGTCTATTAAAATACAACTGACATATAAGGATCGTAATGGTGCTCTGTGGATAAATTTATCGGTTTTCAAGAGCAAAATTAGCAGTGCGTCATCCCTACAATGTCTTCCATTTCTACGATTGTGAAAATGAACTGGCGTAATGGGGAGATAATTTTGACGAAGTAGAATCCTGACTGTGGTGGATAGTTGTTTCATTGGCAATAATACCACATTGCCTTATCTATATATTCTGAACGTAAAAAAATCTTTTTTTAGTTGGAACGTTGTCATTCGTCTCAACTCGGCCAATTCCGTACCCTCATCTAACGAGAGTAGCGGATTCTACCGAGGATTGCCGATTGGGAACGTTGTGCACTATAACGCTCAGTGGTGCCGAACTCTTTTCAGTCTAAACTTTCCTTATATTTCAATATTCAAATCTTTTCCCACATAATTCCTAGGAAAATTCCCCACAAATTATGTTTAGACCAAAAGTTGCTCTTTTTTCAGACTGTTTCATTTCACAACAGTTTCACGTGACACAAATCAACTATATTTTTACAAGTTAAAAATTGCGCATGTACATTGCTTATTTGCTTTTATCTTGTCATTTTAAGTATATGATGTCATTTATTTTGTTAAGACGTACAATTAAGTTTAAACTGCATGTTACGTAGTGAATTTTTCTTACCATACATCAAAATCCGTATTTCCTAATGAATATTAGTTTTGAAGCTTAGTCTAGTATGACTCTAAAGTGCGATGGTACTGTAAAGTGCGATGGTCACGCTAAAGTGCGATGGTCACGCTAAAATGCGATGGTATACACTAAAGTGCGATGATGTCAGACGCTATTTAAGTTAGATGGTATATGACACGCTAAAGTACGATGATGTAACGGGAATTGGGTTGAGGCAATGATTTTTGTTTTTTGCTGTGTTCATGTTAGTTTTTCGTCTTTTGTGTTTACAAATTCTCTTATACATTGTTTTACAATAGTAATTTGGTGGTCCTATATAGCTTGCTATGCGATGTTAGCCAAGGCTCCGAGTTGAAGGTAACAATATTATTAGGTGCATACATATTTGGTCTTTGGTGGATATTTGTTTCGTTGTCTATTACACCACATCTTCTTGTCTGTAACGTGTTGTTTGTTTGTTTATTGATTTGTAAATTATTATACATGTAGATCATCCGTTATTTGTCTCGTTTGAATTGTTTTATACTGGTCGTTATAGAGAATATTATCAATCATATTAGTATGTTATACTACAAATCTGGTCGTTATGTTACTGTCTTGTTGACGAGTATTCATCTCTTTCACTGAAATGACGGAACCATATTTAGAAAGTTAAAAAGTAGATTTTATTTCACGAGAGAAAATGAGACGAGATTAAAACATATTATAAATTAATAATGGACGAAATAAATACTTTGACACTTGGTGTATTTTGTCGTTTTTGCTCTTTTTACAGTATACACCTTTCTCTTACTATCGTCAGTTTTTTTGTTTATGAGATATTTTTTTGTCTAGTAAACTGTCCAAACAAAAACACGTTTGTCCCCGCCTATACATCGAGATCGAAGGTTTACATTCCTGTTACTGTTGAGGATATTTTGAAGAAATAACTTCGCTGCATACCCACTCTTTTAGCACCGACAAAAAAAATTCTCGATTGGGATCATTTGTTTCTCTTTGCAATTAAAAAATCGTTCAAATATTTCACAGTAAAACAATTTTTTTCTCTATAACTTGATTATATTTCACGCTAAAACAAAAATTATTTCTCTTCAATTATTAATTTCTATAAAATATGCTGTCCGATTTTCAAAGGTCATTGATTTTACAACCCAGTTTGTACAGTGCTAAAGTACTATAGTAAAAAACACTTCCGTTTATAGATATTAAATAGGTATGAGTTCTATTATTGACATAAAACGGAGCGTTGTTAATTCTGGTGTTATTAATGATATATGATTCGGGTGTTATAGGGAATTATAACAAAGAGAAAAAAATGGCCAAATGTACAGAAATATTACCCTCAATAATATGAGAGTAGGGAAAATACGGTAATAAAAATAAAGAACAGAGAATAATGGAGAGCTAAAATATTAAAGAATTATGGACATTCAGATATAAAGAATAAAAAAATGACCACAATAATTAAATAACACAAAAAGAAGCTCTCTAAAATCATCTAGCTGTCATACCGTATTTGTATCGGAAAGGTGATAAAAAATATATTTATTATAAAAATGACCAAAACGATCATACATTTAGATAACAAGGCAAATAAACGTCAGACTGATCTAAAAAGTGCGAGTCTCTGTACGGCAAGTAAAATATACTGGTCACGATAAACACGACTTCAGAAAAGAGATCCAATCGCGTATTGTTCTTTTCAACGTTTGTGCTCGTTTACTGCACAACTTTTACTTGGGGGGGGGGGCTGATTGCATCAACGACTGAAAGATCATGTAGTTCAAAGCTGTCGAGGGTTCATGTCTGTCATATTGTTTTCGTAATTGTTTTGTTGTTATAAATTTGGCTGAGTTTCTTAATTAAATTTTTCATATTTTTCATGTCGGGACTTTTGAAGCGACCATACAGTATATTTGTCATGTTGAACCCGTACGGTTGCTACAATTGCTTACATCCACTTCCATTTGAAACTTTGATTGATACAAAATTTGATGCAGTTGTCTCATTGACAATCATTACACATCTCCTTATTTAATATAAAAAATAAGGATATGGTATGGTTGCTGATGAAACAACTCTCCATCAGAGATCCAATGGCGTAAAGGATTAAAAAATATTATAGTCACCATACGGCCTTCAACAATGATGAAAACCCATACCGAATTGCAAGCTATAAGAGGCCTGATGTATGTACAAACAAATAATAAAAAGGTCTGATATACAGAGACAAACAACAACCATTGAAATAGAGGCACCTGACTTGATATTTTATAGTTTGTTCTGTTGTTCTATTCAATCAATGTCCCAGGGGATTGACTCAGGATGGCACCAGCAAAATCTGCTTACCCTTCCAGAGCAATTGAGATCACCCCCAGTTTTTGGTGGGGTTCGTGTTGCTTAGTCTTTAGTTTTCTATGTTGTGTCTTTTGTACTATTATGTGTCTGTTTGTCTTTTTTATTTTTAGCCATGGCGTTGTCAGTTTATTTTCAATCTATGAGGTTGACTTTCCCTCTGGTATCTTTCGTCCCTCTATTTTGGGGACAGGCACATACATAATGTGGTGGCAATAAACGTTTTAGCTGGCGCCATCCTCAGCCAATATTCTGGGACGATGATTGAATAATACAACAGAACAAACTATAAAATTGAATTGCAAACAACATTTACAGTACATAAATGGCGTAAACCTCCCAATTATATCATACACCATACACTATAACTCAATAACATCATCATAGAAAATTAAAAAAAAACATGCACCATATTATACCATCCATTTACCTATTTCGTAAATTGCTTTTCGCATTTTTAAAAATTACAAAAGAACATATTTTTTACAATTCAAAATTTCAATTTCAATAAACGAAAAAGGGAAAAAAACTCGCTTGAAATTGAATTTTAAAAATAAGGATATGTGATATTGATTGTCAATGAGACAACTCTTTACCAAAGTACAAACGGAAAAAACCTAACACGGTATAATAGTCTGCTATTGAAAGTCCAAACACGAAAAATGTAAAAGAATTAGTGCGTTGACATAAGTATTCGTCACTTGAGATTTTCGGTATATTTTGTATATAAAACTACATTGTTTCTAAAAAAATATTTAGGGGTCATTTTTGGTTTGATTTTAAGCAACTTTGTACCAATAGAAGCAGAATTGTCAAAGTTTTTTTTTGCTTATTTGGTTATATTTTTTTGTGTGGATCATTTTCGTTTTTCACAAGATAAACACAAATATTATTTTCTGTTCAGAAATTCGCTATATATTCAACAAAATTAAATTAAAAAAAATTCTTGTACGTGTTCACATCAAGAGAAAACAAAAACACCTGAAGACATAACTATTACCCCAAAAAAAAAACATACTTTAGAAAATTCTACGTCTTTTAAGGCCTTGTGATAAAAATCCAACCATAAATGCCTTCAAAATATTTAATTTTGAAAAAATGTGTTTTATATGAAATATCATAGCCAAAAAATGCAGGTGACGAATACTTTTGGCCAGGTACAGTATGACACATGAACAAACGACAACACTGAATTAAGGCTCCTAATTATATATAACTAGGGAGAAAAGGGGGGGGGGGGGGGGAGGGTCTAGTGACAGGCACATTTAGTATGTGGCGGGATTAAACTACGCGTACGGTCCAACTAATAATAAGAAGATGGTCAAGTTTATCAGATACAAATGTAAATAACAGATAAAAAAAATCTTCTATCTCAAATTAATATAAAAAGTTCAATTGATATTGAAATGAAAACTTAATATTCTAACTTTTTAAAAAGGTCACTGTAGTTTTAATTTGTTATAGCCTTAATTGCATTGTCAGTAATTATTAAAGGCCGGGTATGCTCATTGGTAATTTCGGTTTATTTGGATGTGAAACACAACGTACAAGGGAAAATGTTTTATATCATAATTTGTGAGACATTTAATAAAAAAAGCAAAGCATAGAAATTGAATGGACAAACAAAATTTAAATAATAAAAGACTAAACTCCTTTGTATATGTCACCATGAGCGGAATAAAAATGAATCAGATATAGAAATTAAACAAACATTTAATTTCAATTACATTATTATTACCATCTATGTAAAATGCATTCTTGGAATAAATACAAATTTTGATTTTTTAATATTATTTAATTTACCATATATAACCAAAACAGTAATGCTCGCTGGACGTAAGTATTGATTACGTTTCGAACCGTACGCGTATGGTCGACGTACGATTCGTAACGTGGACGTACTCTTCGTCCAAATACTAGATCTGGAAAACCTACATCAGGTCTTAATAACTCATTGTGTCAATATCACAACACCAACAGAGTACATGGTTACATTAGTGTTCGGATTGATATGAGTTGGTATTGAAAGCCATATTGGACATTCTTATGTATATAAGGTCTTTTCAATTCTAAAACAATAAGTCTTGGGAATTATATTGGTGTTCGATTTGCTACTGTTGTACATTGAAAAAAGCCATAGTGACATTTCTCTATTGTATATTTTTGTCTTTTCAATTTTAAAAAACCAATAGAGTCTTGGAATTATATGGTGGTGTCTCGGGTTGATACTGATGTGGTATTGAAAAAGCCATATGTGACATTCTCTATGTATATGATAGTGTCTTTTCAATTTTAAAACCAATAGAGGTCTTGGGATTATATTGGTGTCTCGGGTTGATACTGATGTGGTATTGAAAAAGCCATATGTGACATTCTCTATGTATATGATAGTGTCTTTTCAATTTTAAAACCAATAGAGGTCTTGGGATTATATTGGTGTCTCGGATTGCTACTGATGTGGTATTGAAAAAGCCTTATGTGACATTCTCTATGTATATGATAGTGTCTTTTCAATTTTAAAACCAATAGAGGTCTTGGGATTATATTGGTGTCTCGGGTTGATACTGATGTGGTATTGAAAAAGCCATATGTGACATTCTCTATGTATATGATAGTGTCTTTTCAATTTTAAAACCAATAGAGGTCTTGGAATTATATTGGTGTCTCGGATTGCTACTGATGTGGTATTGAAAAAGCCATATGTGACATTCTCTATGTATATGATAGTGTCTTTTCAATTTTAAAACCAATAGAGGTCTTGGGATTATATTGGTGTCTCGGGTTGATACTGATGTGGTATTGAAAAAGCCGCATATGTGACATTCTCTATGTATATGATATGGTCTTTTCAATATCACAAACCAACAGAGGTCTTGGGATTATATTACTAGTGTCTCAGATTGATACTGATGTGGTATTGAAAAATGCAATATTTATAGATTATCGTTGATAATCTTAACGAAAAACTCAATGTTCTTCGTGTTCAACTGATTACTATAAGAACAGACAATAGAATAGGTAGCTAGAAGCTTAATACAGCGTTGAAGATTCTTGAGAAAAACAATCACATCTGTGAATGCTGATTAAGATATCGTGTTATTTTGTCTATTGTTATCAATGCGTTTATCGTGATCTTTGATAGAATTTGTTTTAGTTGTTGATTAGAATGACATCCATGGTTTTATTTATTAGTCTGTTTCTGAATTATTGTAATTGAATATCTAAAGTATAAAAGATATGAATTTTACCTGACGCATATAGTGTCAAGCTTATGAAACAAAGAGCTTCAAAAGTCTTATATTACCGATCCTTTTTTTCTCTCTTTCTTTTCTTCCGTGTATAATAAACAACTAAACTTTATCGTCATTATTGTCATTTTGTAAATTCAAAATAACTATTCCAATAGATTTGGAATATTTATTATGTGGTTTTTTTTCTCAAGTAGGAGAACAAACCACAAAACAAAAAACACAAGAAGTACGTACTCCACCTGCTCACAATGCGTAGTCTGCAATGCGCAGTTAGTTCCTGCCTATTTATTATAAACGCGACTGTAAATTATGTGAAGTATTACTACCGACAGTTACATTTATTGCGTATTTTTCCTTTTCAATTTGTGTAATGAAATACATGTATAATAAAAAAATGACATGCCCTCTCCACAAACTTTAAGTAGGCACATTACAGATATTTATCCCAAATGCGTGCTCACGCAGATGAAGGACAGGTGTAAATGACAAATTCTATTTACAATTGAACATGCCCTCTCCATAAAGTGGGCACTATCCAGAGGTTTTACACTTCTGTGTTCTCAAACCGATGATGAACAGGTGTAAATGACAAAATCAACTTACAATTTAACATGCCCTCTCCACAAACTTTAAGTAGGCACATTACAGATATTTATCCCAAATGCGTGCTCACGCAGATGAAGGACAGGTGTAAATGACAAATTCTATTTACAATTGAACATGCCCTCTCCATAAAGTGGGCACTATCCAGAGGTTTTACACTTCTGTGTTCTCAAACCGATGATGAACAGGTGTAAATGACAAAATCAACTTACAATTTAACATGCCCTCTCCATAAAGTGGGCACTATCCAAAGGTTTACCCTTCAATGTTATCAATCCGGTAGTGAACAGGTGTAAATGACAAAATCTACTTACAATTTAACATGCCCTCTCCATAAAGTGGACACTATCCAGAAGTTTACCCATCTGTGATCTCACTCTGATATTGAACAAATGTAAATGACAAAATCTACTAACAATTTAACATGCCCTTTCCATAAAGTGGGCATTATACAGAAGTTTACCAGTCTGTGTTCTCACCCCGATAGTGAACAGGTGTAAATGAAAAAATCTTCTTACAATTTGACAGGTCCTCTCCATGAAGTGGACACTATCCAGAAGTTTACCCTAATGTGTGCTCACTTCAAATCTGGACAGGTGAAAATGAAATTGAGTGTTCATTCATTATCAAGCACACATTTTGTTATTACAACAATTGGACAGGGTGAGTTTCCAATGAACAAGGAAAGTCGCTTTCTCAACTTGAACAATAATGTTTGAGTCTATAAACACTAGACCACCATAAAGACAACTCTTTACAATAGACCAAACAATACAAAAATAACACCGTCATGTCACCGCACGGCCGTGTACAATGAGCAAAGCCCATACCGCATAGTCGGCTATAAATGTAAAACAGTTCAAACAAGAAAACAAACGGCCTAATGTATGTAGAAAATAATGAATGACAAACAAATATATTACACAACAACAAACGACAGGCACATACAGAATGTGGCGGCGTTTGAAGGCACCAACCCTCACCAACCTGGGACAGTATAATTTTACAACATAAGAACAAACTTAAAAAATCAGTCGAAATGGCTTATCTTAATATATCTAACAAAAACACGGAGTGGACGTGACTGGGTACTTGTGTATCCCAACAACAAAAAGACACAGTATTGATCTGATAGTACTCGTAGTTGCTGACAACTAGTCCAAAGCCAATAATTAATAATAAAGAAAACATTTAAGGAATGACTGTAATATTTTTTCTGTCTATGAAATAACATCAGAAATGTGGTGCATGCTAAATAACACGCGTAGCGGGTTATTTTAAAGTGTACACCACATTTTTTATGTTATTTCGAATAGAAAGAAAAATTATTACAGTTATTTCTTATAATTTAATTCTAAATTCCATTTTAAACCGGAGAAAACCATAGAAAAACGTTGATGACGTCACGGTCACATGACTAAATTATGTCTATGAGGTGATAAACAAAACAACGTCAGGCAATCAGAAGACGCGTTACATCCAAACTTAAATTATTTTGGAATTTACTGGACACTTTCGTTAGTTAAAGCCTCTTGAAAAGCAACACAAAACCCCCTTCAGGAATTGATATTAATCAGATCAGAAAAAGCAATTTTATAAATTCTTACCAGCGAAAAGTAACGCGTCTTTTATCTTCTTATCGGAACAAACAAATATAAATGTGTAATTTTTAAACTAAAAAATTAAGTATATACCCTTTAACCATCAATTATTTTCAAACTTCTTTATTTTGTATTCTTACTGTGAACAATATCAATAATTGTAAAATTTTAATTGCGACTAGGAATTCATTACGGATCAGTTGTACGCTTTGACCCAGTGTTATATATATTTATATATATTTCTTTTCGTTTGAATAAGGGATTTCCCCGGTTTAAATATAATTATATATATTCAAACCCTTTGTTTGCAAGGGGAGAGAACAAGGTATAGCGAGCGACCAAAACTATCTCCGAATTTGGTCCTATTTATACTAAGGAATTTAGTAAAGACATACTTAATTTCGGACGAGCATGGCGAGAGAGAAATAAAACAAATCTTTGTCTTTACATGTACCAAGGACGTATAACTAACATCTAATATACGTCCTTGCATGTACACATATATTTTCTTATAGACTCATGAAGATTTAGAGTTTGATATACATTTGGACTATATAATACTTAGTCTTGTATAATTGCAGTACTGGATTATAACTACTGAGTGATAAGGACTGTAAAATAACTGTTGACCCCCCCCCCCCCCCCCCACAAAAAAAAATAATCAAAAAAATTTAAAAATTGAGATCTAGATGTTTACATTGTACTTACCACTCAATCTAATTCCAAGTCGAAAGGTCAAGAATAGAGATCTGGTGAATTTATAATGTGGCGTCTCAATTTTTAATAATAATAAACATTTCCAATACAATAATTTCGGATATTATCACAAGCATATTCCAGATTTAGCTTTTAAATATAATGTCGTTGGTTAACCTGTTAAGTATTACTGATCGCCATTGTATTAATTGCAATTGGATTATTATTATAATAATTTTAATTTAATGAGATTGAGAGTCATTGAGAACATTAAATAAACTATAAATTAAATTACCACCGATTATAAAGGATGGTTATGACAAACTGTATAATTCATTACACGTATAGACATTTCGCTGTCAATACCGTTAAATTTATTCCAATTTCCTATGTTGGTTTTTAATGTTTTTTCACAATTATTATTTGAAAAGTATTTTAGTAACATTATGACTTTAAATTGATCAAAATCAAAATCAAAATGTTTTTATTAGATTTCTCCAGTAAAATGATTTGTTACACTCTACCATTGAAAATATTATCGTATATCATTCAAATATTTGCATGATAATACATAAAAAGACATAATAGAAAATGATATACTAGATATTCAATTTGGATAGTACAACAGACCAGCAAGTGCGAAAAAGACGAATGAAGACAAACAACAACGAACCACATATCGTCCTGATAGCGAGACTTAGTCTTTCTAGCTATCGGTCTTACATCCATCGTGGTACAAAATGTATGCATAGTATATTCCACAAACAGTGTCATTCAGAAGTGGAATGTTTAAAATTTTGAAGATCATCTGCAAAATCTTCAACAATTGTCTTTTCAATTTTGCAGTTACATAAAGATTTTTTTTAAATTTGTAGGCTTTACACTATTCTCCCACAGATCAATTGAAAATCGAATATATATATTAATCAGACCCTTTTCTACGTTTGTAGATACAAATTTATTGTTTTATGTAATGAAAAGTATTTATTAAATCTAAAGAATCTTAATGATTCAAAAAACATATACTAGTACACCGAGTGAGCTATTGTTGAAATATGGAAATTTATAAAATAACAACATATGCATTGATTTTGGTGGATTGACATTGCAATAGATAGTCGGTTTCCCAACTTCTAAGCAAGTACCGAAGCTCATAAAATCAGCAATCAGTTAAACGCATGACTTTGGGCAAAGTCAGGAGAGCCAACAACCTTGCGTTGGGAGTTGTAGGTTTCCTATACTAATTGTGCATCCCTACTAACAGACATGTTTTTGTACTCATGATGCATAATCCAAACCTTATGCAAGAACAAGTGAAAAAACAAAATCTTCCAAACTTCTTTTATATCAGATATATTGTTTATATATATAAAAAAAAAAAAAAGATGTGGTATCATTGCCAATGAGACGACTCTCCACAAGAGACCATTATAACACAGAAATTAACAACAACTATAGGTCACCGTACGGCCTTCACAATGAGCAAAGCATACCGCATAGTCAGCTATAAAAGACACCGAAATGACAATGCAAAACAATTCAAACGAGTCTAATTTATGTAAAAAATGAGCAACAAACAAATATGCAACACACAAACAAACGACAACCACTGAATTACAGGCTCCTTATTTGGGACAGGCACATACATTATTTCTCGCTACATTGAAGACCTGTTGGTGACCCTCTGCTGTTGTTTTTTATTTGGTCGGGTTGTTGTCTCTTTGACACATTCCCCATTTCCATTCTCAATTTTACATACAGAATGTGGCGGGGTTAAAAATGTAAACCCAACCCTCCCCCTAACCTGGTACAGTGGTATAACAGTACAACATAAGATTTGTGTATAAAAAAATTATGTCCTGTCACTCAATAACCAATGTTTTAAATGCAATGAAAATTGATTGAAAATATGATTAAAATACAGGGTACACCAGAACACAAAATATCCAAAAGTCATGATGAGGTAGACCAACAAAGACTGTTTTTAAATAAGTCTATCTCAGATGCATGTATCTTGTTTTTTTTCCCAATAGTTGTCTGAATTTCATCCTTGACATACTTATTAACAGGCATTGTGGCACCGTTAAAGTCCACAATTCCTCTAAAGTCCACAACACCGCTAAAGTCCATAACAAATTGCCGCTAAAGTCCATAACGCCGCTAAAGTCCACAAACTTTACGCTAAAGTCCACAAAATTACCTCTGCTAAAGTCCACAAGAAAACGCCGTTAAAGTCCACAATAACACGTTCCGCTAAAGTCCACAAAAGTCCACACAATTTTTTTTTTATTATTAAAAAATCAATTCGCTTTTTTTTTTAAATTCTGATAGTATAGATCTAATAAAAGTATAGACGTTTGTTCGTGGAAAGTTTCTTTTATCAGCTTGAATTATATTTTTGATAAATGAAAAGATTATAGTATCTGATTTTGATCCCCATAAATTTGATCTTTGTATTGTGATTTTCTATCAATCAAACAGGTAACATTTATGAAAAGTTATCTAGCTATGGAGCTTTTTTTGTATTCTTTGGTAACAATTTGTACATACTGAAAAATCTTGGCGCCTATATTTGGCATTAAAATTTCCTTTGAAAATATCTATGAACCACCGTTTTAATAAGAACGAAATCCATTCAGTTTCTGTAAGGCTCCACAGCAGCCAAAACTGTCCATAAATCTAAAAACCATAATGTTCTTTCTTTGAAATCAAATAATGATAAATAAAAGAATTCCCCACATGCATTTTGTGGTGCTGAGCTGATTTTGAAAAAATGTATTTGTTTCAGAATACGTTAAAGATGAATTGAATAAATTATACTCGGATGCGGTTCTGTATTGTGTCTTACCAATGATGAGTACAAGCATAAAATATTTGATTTCAACAGTGCTACATGGATATGTTACAGACCATATGAGTATCAGGACTGTATACGTCTACTCACACGGTCGAAACATACGCGTACGGTCGGACCGTATGCGTATACTCGTCTGGAACATATATGTTGTGGGTAACTTTAGTACTTTAAACAGTATTCTTAGGTATTATATTGTTTATATGGAAGACAACAACTGGAAGTGTTTAACGACCTTGACTGGCTATACAGCCCTCGCACGGTCATTTTTAGGACCCAGTACCCTACACAGTCTAAGACTCTCAGTGAAACAGATGTACTTCGTTATTGGAGATTTTGGAACAAGATATTATAAATTCAAAGTTAGATTAAATGTACTAATACTAAGAATTTTTATCTCACAATTTCATTCGTGTAAAAAATCTAACACTGCCTTTTATGATAATTAGCAAATAACTGAAAGACAAGCATTCTTCATTAAATAAATGAAATATAGCTTAATGTGAAAATCACAATAACTTTCGGCAGCCCGTTATTCCGACTCCTCATTAGTCCGACACTCCATTGATCCGACACCCCATTAGTCCGACGTCTCATTAACCTGACATCCCATTGGTCTGACACCCAAATAGTCCGACACCCCAGTAGTTCGATACGAACTTATTGAACAATATTTTAAACAAATAATCTTTATTGCAAGAGGATAATCCCATTAGTTAAATCTAATCCTCACAAGAGTCCTCAAAATGATAATAACATAATCATAAACTGATAAAGTACTTAACAATATTATAATGTTGCTTAAGTCCAGTGACGAATATTGCATGCATGTTCATCACGAGAACAATTGAACAATACATACAATAGGTAGGTCCTGTAAAAGATGCCATCCGGGATATAAAAAAATATAAAAAAGGTTAATAAAACTTGGACTGTCACTGGACAATGATAGTATTTGAATAGGGATAGAAATTTGCCTTGAAACAGGCTCAGACAAAAGGCCACCGACGGCCTATCAAAAAGTTGTTGAAATGATACTCTCTCTACGGATTGGATATAGCGTCACAACTCTTTTACATTTGTTGAAAATCGTACTCCCCTCACAATTAAGCGGACGTCCGATTTTGGTAAGTCATTATTGCCAGTGGGAAGAAGACCAAAGTGACCATATTTCTATTCCTACTTGCATTTTTAAATATATACGTCCACTCTGTGTAGTATTTGTATCCATTTTTCAACTGATTTTTATAGTTCGTTCTTATGTTGTACTGTTACACCACTGTCCCAGGTAAGGGGAGGGTTTGGATCCTGCTAACATGCTTAATCCTGCCAGATTCAATTCAGGGGTTTTTAATTTAGTGGTTGTCGTTTGGTTATGTGTTACATATTTGTTTTTCGTTCATAAATAAGCCGTTAGTTTTATCGATTTAATTGTTTATATTGTTATTTCGGGGACATTTGTAGCTGACTATGCGGTATGGACTTTGTTCATTGTTGAAGGCTGTACAGTGACCTATAGTTGTTAATTTCTGTGTCATTTGGTCTCTTGTAAAGAGTTGTCTCATTAGCAATCAGCTTCTTTTTTATATATAATAGTTTGAAAAAAATTGCTGGAGGGGAGTTCATGGTACATTATTTTGACCCCATGTCCATGTGCTTATGTTTGGTAACAATTTAATTAAAACTAGCTAAATCGATTCATTTGTCAAATTTCTTGTACATGCTCGTGTTTTTAAACATCAACATAAAAAAAAACATTATTAATAACATATCCCGATACTTTTGATATGTACAGTACATTGGTGACGTCAAAAAGTGATTATATATTAAGAATAAGAAAAAATCAGTTCTTGAAGAATGCAGTTATTATTTTTATAACTAACGAATTTACTATGACTAGATAAAATTTGAGAAATGATGTCCAAATTAGCCTGTTTGATTCATTGATCGGATCATTATAATACAACAATTAAAATTAATGGAACAAAATCTTCTATAGATAGTACTTTTTTCCATTTATCAAACTGATAAAAAAAATAGCTATCAGGCACAAAAGCCCATGCTTTGTATTGTACTACCGGGATAAAAAAAAACAAAAAAACAATCGAACCGATTTTTTATTTATAAGAAAAATATGTGGACTTTAACGGTGTTATTTTGTGGACTTTAACGGAACTTGTTATTGTGGACTTTAACGGCGTTTTCTTTTGGACTTTAGCGGAGGTAATTTTGTGGACTTTATCGGACAGTTTGTGGACTTTAGAGGCAATTTGTTGTGGACTTTAGCGGTGTTGCGGATTTTAGAGGAATTGTGGACTTTAACGGTGCCACACGGCATCATCGATCTGATAGAAACACGAAAAACAATGAATTGAAGAAATCTGAAATCAACACTCAATACACATGTCAACAGTTCATATAGAAATAAGGAATAGAAGACAACACCTGTAGGTCACCGTACGAACCTTCAAGAATGAGCAAAACGCATATCGCTTGAAATGATATAGAAGTTAACAGCTACATGTTTACTAGGTCACCGTACAGTCTTCAAGAATGAGAAAAACACATATAGTTCAATCTATCCTAATATGGGATAGATTGCTTTAACTCTGTGAAACTGATATTCGAGTTATCTTTCTGTTTTTTATAATGTAGGTTTGCAATTTTCTGAAAATTTGCAAATTTCCGAATCCCTTTGTAATATTGTATCACTGTATTTATATGTGTATGTCATGTACATGATTTTTGAAATAAAATATGTTTAAAGTAATTTTCTGAAAATCAAACTACGTTTCTGGAAAAAGGGTCATGTGGCCTAGCGGACCAATATCGTCTGTGACGTCAATATATCGCCTGCATTGGCGTTCAGAAATTTAAGAAGAAAAGGCAGACATTTTTCGTCAGAGTAAATTCTGGGTTTTGTATTAATATATTTCTATGTAATGTAAGAAAAATGTAAGAAAAACGTATACATATTTTACGTAATACAACATGTAATTATCAGAAGAAAAAAAAGAAGTTTTTTATTAGATTCAGTAAAGATAAATTTTTGATAAGTTTTGCAGTGGGATTTAACGTTAGGCGTGGTTTTATATAAAATCCTTTAAACGCATAACTAATTGATCTCTATAGCGAGGATATAAGTTCTGAATTAAACCAACGCACACTTGCATGAAATAAGTAAAAAAAAAAAAGGATTTGTTGTTCACATTTCACATATTAGTTTTTCAGATTGTGTAATAGTAATATGGGAAGAACGGCCCGGAAGACTAGGAGCCCGTATGCGGCGGCCAACAGGAAGTCCGCACACCATTCTTCAGATGGGGAAACAGTTATTTACCGGAGGACTGGAAGTGTGAGTGCGACTACTCAGAGAGTTCCCCAGCAGCAGCCAACCGCAAGCCTGAGTTCTGAGTTGGAGCAGGTGGCAGATACTGTCACCCAACGCATCGTGCCAGAATTAAAGGACCAAATAGCTAAAGCAATTGAGGCTATCCAGAGGACACCCACACTCTGCTCAACCCCAGATACAGATTTGTCAGGTATAAATCTCACTAATAACAGCATACTTGTAAATGATAATGATAATATTGCCCCTGTTAAAAGTTTCAATGATGACCTTGGGGTGCACATTTCACAACAAGTGAGAGACAAAATTATTAATGGGGAATATGTAGAATTAGAAAACTTATTGCTCATTTCTCATTCCGAGCAATCAAGGGCAGTAGTTATGGATAATAATGAAAATCTTAATTTAAAGCCAAAATCCGGAAAGAAAATATCCGACATTAATACATGGTTCGATGCTATCTTTATTTATACTAGCATTTATACAGCAGCACATCCTAGTAGTACCCGGGTTTACTGAAGTATATTTATAATGTAAAATTGGGGGCAGGCAGATGTGCTGATATGGGTTGGTTAACCTATGATCAACAATTTAGACAAAAACGTGCCAGAAACCCATCAATGAATTGGGGTTGTGTAGACATGGAGTTATGGCTTCTGTATATTTCCCAGGGTGTAACTCCTACACAAGAACCTCAAATATCTCAAATGAATGCAGGAAAATGTTTCTTGTACAACAATAAAGGTAGATGTGGCCGTTCAGCTTGTCGTTATCTTCATAGGTGCTTAAAATGCGGGGGTGCTCATGCAGCTTTGTTTTGCAATTTAAAAACTACACAAAAACAGTCAGAATGAGAAAAGAAAGCCTTATGAATCATTTCGGAGTGACTTTCGGAGAGAAAAAAGCTATAAAAACAATGTCAATGGATTCAGATTTAAGTCCGCATCGTCAGTCCCAGGAAGTATATAGCCAGTATAGGCAAACGGAATTAGGAAAGACACCGATTAAAGTGGAAAGATTAAGACATTTTTTAAAAAGTTTTCCAAATAAAATTGATGCACATATATTGTTAGATGGATTTACAAATGGATTTAAAGTAAATTACATGGGTCCGAGTCAAGCTGTAAATTGTTCGAATTTGATTTCGGCAAAGCAGCACGAGTCTGAGTTAGAGGAAAAAATTACGAGAGATTCAGGCAGGGCGAATAGCGGGCCCCTTTAAAAACAAACCTTTTTCTAACCTCCGCTTATCACCGATAGGGCTTGTAGCTAAAATGCCTCCTCCTGGCTCTAAAATTCACGGATGTCGTATGATACAACATTTGAGTTATCCACTGGGAAGTAGTATTAATAGTTTTATTGACCTCCAATTAGCAACTGTGCAATACACATCCTTTGACAAAGTTCTTGGCACTATTAGTAAACTAGGAAAGGGGGCAGAAATGGCACGAATGGATATAGTCTCGGCATTTAGATTATTAATATTGCACCCTGATGAATTTGTTTTATTTGGTTTTCGCTTTCAAGACAACTTTTATTTCCAGAAAGCGCTCCCAATGGGATGTTCGGCGGCGTGCGCACTGTTCGAAAAGTTTTCATGTTTTTTAGAGTGGTTGGTCCGTTTTCAATCGCACAAGGAATCAATAGAGCATTATTTAGACGATTTCCTGCTTGCTGGAGAAGCTCGGTCGGGGGAATTTTTACATCTCATGAACCATTTTAGGACTATTTGCAGCGATATTGGAGTTCCTCTAGCGGAGGAAAAAACTTTAGGTCCTTCATGTATTATGACTTTTCTGGGATTACAAATAGACACTTTGGAGATGGTTATTCGGATACCACAAGACAAACTAACAGAGGTTAAGGGAAAACTGGAATTGACTATATAGAAAAGAAAAATCACTCTAAGGGATCTTCAATCTTTAGTGGGCTCCCTACATTTTTGTGCCAAAGCAATTCCGTCAGTTCGAGCTTTTAACAGGAGGTTTTGTGATGCTATGTGCGGTATACAAAGGCCTAATCATTTTATCCGAGTGACCCTAGGTATGAAGGAGGACATAAAAACTTGGCTTACATTTCTCAAGAATTTCAATAGTACTTTGGCTTTTGGTGAGAGCGAATGGCTTTCAAATAGTAAAATCATTTGTTTACAGATAGCGCTGGTAACCCAGATTTAGGTTGTGGGGTTTACTTTTCAGGCCGATGGGCTTATTTTCAATGGCCTTCTAGTTGGGAAAACACTGACGTTATGGCTGATATAACCTTTTTGGAGTTAGTGCCTATTGTGCTATCGATTTTGTTGTTTAAAGAGGATTTGCACAACAAGCGAATACTTTTTCATACAGATAATAAGGCACTTGTGAGTATTTTGAACAAGAAATCCTTAAAATCGAGACGGGTGATGGAGTTGGTTCGGCCTTTTGTATTACACACAATGCTTTTTAATATGCAATTTAAAGCAGTACATATTGAAGGTCGTTCGAACTTTATCGCTGATGCTATTTCACGTAAACAGTGGCACAGATTCCGCATGGTAGCACCACAAGCAGAGACAGAGGCGACACCAATCCCAGAAACTTTTCTGCAGCTGATTTCCGGTCTGAAATTGATCGTCTAGTAGATGCCTCGCTAGCTTCGAACACGAAGAATACATATAGAACGGGATTGCGGAGTTTTGAGATATTTCGGAAAGACTTTAATATGGAGTGCGTGTGGCCGCCTCCCCCTCGCATATTGTGCTTTTCATTGCATATTTATCACTGAAAGGGAGAGCACATAAAACTGTCAGCTGTTACGTGACTGCTATCGGTTTTCGTTGCAAGGTTCTACAGTCTCAATTTATGGACTATTCACAAAATTTTATTATACGAAAAATGTTAGAGGGTTTGAAACGCAGTAAGTTCTCGAAGGATAAGAGGCTTCCAATTACATCGGAACTTTTGGCTAGGATAATTGGAAAGTTGCCATCGATTTGTTATTCAGCATACGAATCTTTGCTTTTTGCGGCAGCTTTTTTCAGTTGCCTTTCATGGCTTTTTAAGAGTTGGAGAATTAGTTTACACAAAATTGGGCCAAGCACAAAATATATCAATACATGGTACACAAATTTTATGGGGAGCAAAAGGGGAGTTTATTATGCTTCACTTAACGCACTCTAAGGGGGATCAAACTGGTAAAGGTATTTCTATTGATACAAGGAAGACGGATTCAACAGTTTGTCCAATACTGCTATTAAAAAGATACCTACGAGTAAGACCAAATAAAAATGGTCCTTTACTCTGTCACCTTGGTGGAAAATGCGTGTCTCGTTATCAGTTCTCTGGTATATTATCTAAAGCATTGAATGTAATAGGTATTGATTCAAGTGGCTTCAAGTCGAATTCAGAATTGGGGCAGCTTCAGAAGCCTCTGATAAAGGAATTTCTAATGAGGAAATTATGAAGCTAGGACGATGGAAATCTGGTGCATATAGGTCATAGATCAGATTGTAAAAATTTTATTTTGATGTGGTCACTTATTGACATAAATTACGACAATTATTGTTTATATATAGCTGTAAATAGGTGGTATATATATGTTAGTAAACGTTTAATTGTGTTTTAATAGGGATACTTGAGAGATATGAGAACAAGTCTGTTTGGATTATAGGCTCGTCCATTGTAAAACATGCCTTTACCCATGCCCGCACCACTTATGACGGCACCCATTTGGGTTTGAAGCGGAAAAATGTACCATTTGGTGGCAAGGTAAAGGGGGCATGAATTGGCACGAATTAGTACCAAGGATAAAACATTTATTAAGATTTGAACAGGAGCCAGATTTTTTAATTATACATTGTGGGGGCAACAATATAGGCTCCTGCAAGTTACATAATTTTAGACGGCAAATTAAGTCGTCTATTTGTAAGGTTTCAGAATTGCTCCCTAAAGCTAAATTAATTTGGTCCCAGATACTACCAAGGCTAGTTTGGCGGAATGGCCAAAACATTAAGTCTCTGAACCGAGCTGCGGTCATAATAAACAATTTTGCTGGTTGGTTATGTCTAAATTCTGGTGGAAGATACATAAAATATCCTGAAATAACATGGAATGAGAAGGGACTTTTCAACATGGACGGTGTTCATCTTTCAAACATGGGAAATGAACTATTTTTGTATAGAATTCAAAGTTTTTCTCCAGGAAGTTGTGTAAGAGTTTCTAATGAAAGAAAATGAACAGATAATGATTTAGTGTACAAACTGTGTGGTTACTATCTAATAATGTTTTGTTGATTTAAGTCGTGCACTTGCAATAGTGTGCTATGACGTTCGTTTATTTAAAGGCTTCGCCCTGCAAGAAAAGGGATGAATATAAATATGTAGTAACCAAGTCAATAAGGCCACGGCTTGTTGCGTCGTTTTCTTTTATTTCATGGCGGTGGTCGCATGTTTAACATGTGACCATTTGGCGGGAAAGCGACACAACGCCAACAATCTTGCACCATGTTCACATAATGGACTCTAATATCCGTTACTGAGCTTCTGTTCCCAGGGCCAGTATTTTTAAAGTCTGACAATGTCAGTATTGGACAGTAATGATAAAGTGCTCTTTTTGTACAGATGGTTCTAATTGATCATTCTTGATCCATGCTAATGTTATAATTGATCAATCGTGATACATGCTAAAGTTTTTAATTGATCAATCGTGATCCATTCTGATATTATAACTGATCAACAGTGATCCACGCTAATGTGTTAATTTTGATCATTTGTGACTCATGATCATGCTAATGTTTCATCTTTATTGATGATAAATTAATGTTTGATTAATTTGTGAGCCGTGGCCTTTATTTTGCCAATTAAAATAATAATTCATTTATATCTCTTTGGTATTTATTCAAGCATGAATCTTAAGTTAACTTGAACGTACTATTTTCTCTAAATTACAAAAAATAGATATGACACAAGCTTTACAATGTTCATTCGTTGTGTCACGCACACGAATATCTCAACCCTCAGACCCTTTTAATCTCAACCAGTAGACTAATACAATGTAAATAACGCAACTATATTTAGCTAATAAAACATATTAACACTGTTAATTCATAGTAATACTTACTGAGAAGTATCCAATAGAACTTAAATTGTGGTCCTACACTTAATATATATCGGTGACATTTGCATGAAATTCCATGCAGCATCGCAATGGACAGTACGTGCAGGCACGATCTTGTAACTGCCAGCAAAAAATCGTACTGAATTTCAACTTCTGATTTGTTCGAGACATGAATATGAAATATATGTCACTGTACATTGCACGGACAAACAAAATGCATTCAACTAATCATAAACAATTCCAGGAAAAACTGTCAGGTGACTATAATTACCCAAGGTTAATTAATTTGACATCATTATAGTGTACCATCGTGATCATATACATCTATTAGAAGACATATTGTGACTGAAGCGTTTCCATTATTAGAACAAAACAGACATTCCCGACCACGATACATGCATACATAAGTTCAATCAGCTGCATTTAGATTATTATATTTTCATGACATGAAGGAGGATCTCGATGGAGTCCCCTTTTATGATTCTTTTTTATTTTATTTTGTCTATTCTCTATTTGTTATTTAATTGTTTGTCCATTATTAAAATTGAGAATGGAAACGGGGAATGTGTTAAAGAGACAACAACCCGACCATAGAGCAGACAACAGCCGAAGTACACCAATGGGTCTTCAATGCAGCGAGGAACTCCCGCACCTGGAGGATTGAATTTCTTTCAGTTGACCCCTAAACAAATATGTTACTTATTCAGTGATAATGGACGTAATACTAAAATCCGAATTACATTTATACACAAAAAACTAAAATTAAAAATCACACAAAACTAAAAAAGGGCAGAGGCTCCCGACTTGGGACATGCGCAAAAATGCGACGTGGTTAAATTTTTCTCTATTCTTTGTATTTTAGCACACCTTAAATCTGTACTATTGATCCTTTTTGCCTTATTTGCTCTATTCTTTTCTTTATATGCCCTTTTTGTTAAGTTTTGTCCATAATTCTCTTCTGCAGACGCTCATAATACAATCATAACTTTTTATAAAACAATAAGGTTGAATATCGCACTGAATATATTAACCTCTAATCTCCATAAACAAAATTGTATGTCGTTAGGTTATACATTCTTGTTGACTAGTACGTCACTTCCTTTTATACTAATTTCTAAGAAATTAAAACTGGTAACGCAATAAAGGAACTAAAGAAGTTTTCCTAATCCACAAATAGATTACCATAGTTGTATTCGGAAAAACCTTTCGGAATTTTTGGACCTACATGTAAGTGCTACAATAACTCGTACTTTCGTACTTTAATTGGCCTTTTAACTTTTTCAAGTTTTTATTATAGCATCACTGATGGCCGAGCCTTTTGTAGACGAAACGCGTTGGCGTACAAAATTTCAAGCCTGGTATCTTTGATGATTTTTTCGATTGTTTTATCATAATTTGTAGTCGTTTAATTTTATATTTACTAAACGTGCATACATACAAAAATCCATACTTGAGTTATATTCATATTGTAAAGAAAAACATAGATTCTGAAACAACATTGAAGGTCGCACGTGACCTATAGTTGTTAATCTGAGTCATTTGGTCTCTTGTGGAGAGTTGTCTCATTGGCAATCATACCATAACTCCTTTTTATGCCCCACCTACGATAGAAGAGGGGCATTATGTTTTCTGGTCTGTGCCTCCGTTCGTCCGTTCGTTCATTCGTCCGTTCGTTCGTCCCGCTTCAGGTTTAAGTTTTTGGTCGAGGTAGTTTTTGATTAAGTTGAAGTCCAATCAATTTGAAACTTAGTACACATGTTCCCTGTGATATGATCTTTCTAATTTTAATGTCAAATTAAAGTTGTGACCCCAATTTCATGGTCTACTGAACAAAGAAGAAGATAGTGTGAAGCTCAGGTTAAAGTTTTTGGTCAAGGTAGTTTTTGATGAAGTTGAAGTCCAATCAACTTGAAACTTAGTACACATGTTAACTATGATATGATCTTTCTAATTTTAATGTCAAATTAAAGTATTGACCCCAATTTCATGGTCCACTGAACAAAGAAGAAGATAGTGTGAAGCTCAGGTTAAAGTTTTTGGTCAAGGTAGTTTTTGATGAAGTTGAAGTCCAATCAACTTGAAACTTAGTACACATGTTAACTATGATATGATCTTTCTAATTTTAATGCCAAATTAAAGTATTGACCCCAATTTCACGGTCCAGTGAACATGTAAAATGATAGTGCGAGTGGGGCATCCGTGTACTATGGACACATTCTTGTATATCATCAAAAGGGACGACATCAAAAGTTCAATGTAGAATAAAAAACTTAATTCATATAGTTTTTTCACTGACCCCCCTACCTCCCTCTAAACTTAATTTGGAAAAAATTGATTAACAAATAAGAATATATATAAAATCGATGTCAATTGAACAAAACTGGCAGCAATTTTGACCCCCACCCCCAAACTATTTGAAGTTTTTTTTTTATCCTTTATTGATATTTTTATGTCGTCCCTAACCGATATTCAGCTAGGTCAACTTTGTGCACTAAGCGAAATAATCAGACCAGAACATATGAACAAAGGATCATGAATGAAAGACCTGAATCAAATTATTGAATAACTGATGTTGCATATATATGTTGACACGTGGACAAAAATTTCCAGACGTGTAAAAGTACTTCTTTTAATTAGCAAATGATATTATTTAGATCTTCGTGACAATTGCCGTCTGCAATAGTTAATAATAGATTAATATGACATCAACATCTCTAAACAAATATTGTTTGGAACACCAGTTCTTTAAAACTTAATTTTATGCTTTGATAAATTTAATTGATAAGGAAGAATTTTTTTCCGCGTAGTGATCTTGGATTTACATCGGTTAACTACAATTGATACCTTCCTCCTTAGTCAGTCTACACTTTAAAGAGATCATTCAACTTTTAGAAAATAATCGGAAGTTGTCTCATCAGCAATCATACCACATCTTCTTATTTGAAGATATCAATCATGTTCAAACATAAAATCCGATAAAATAAGACAATTATATAGATATGAACCGAATATGTCACATCTTTTTTCTAATTTACCTTCTTATATATTGTACAATGTTTATTGTTTAAATTATTTCAATAAGGCCACACCAATTTAATTTCTTGTTCTACGGATTTTTGGACTCCAAAATTTGGGGCGAGCGAGCGATTTGAAAATTTTAATAAAAAAATATTTAATTTGCAAATTTTTTAGGCGAAGCTTCAAAAGTAAAGGCGAGCGATTATAATTTTTTTTTGTAAACATAAAATAGTAGGTTTTGACAATATTAAAACTTGATTTATCAATGTTTATCACTTGTACTTTGACATGTCTTTAATTTCTGAAGTATTTTTCCCTGTTCCCCAAGAAATAATTAAATCTGGTCTATGTACAAATGATGTATGTGTAACTGACAATGAGACAATTCTCCATCCAAGTCATAATCAGTTTGGGGACAACCCCTTTATGTTATAAATATCCCTTTTACATGTTTTATGAGCATGATGAGGGATCAATATAAGTTATAATATATTTGTTTGTACAAAAGGGCTCATATTTTCTCAAAGAACTATATATCTATCTAGTATTAAATGGTCAAAACATGTCCAAGAATTTTGTAATATTTCTGGACTTTAACCATGTTAAATTAACACATTTACTTTAACAGTTTAATTTTATTCAAAATAAGTGGACCCCTCTTTTAGAAAAAAGTTGTTTAAAATATGATGTAACTCTCCTCTTTATGAGTACAAAATTCTAAGTTTTCAAAGGTTTTGTATAAAAGAACTATAGTACAAATCCTTGGTATTTCTATTTTATTTTCTACATCAGTAAAATGACCCCTTGTCTGAGGGAGGGTTGTTCTCAACCTGATAATAACAAACACAGGTCAAAGTACAGCCTTTTACACAGGGCTTTGATACAGACCAAACAGCAAGCTATAAAGGACCCCAAAATTATAACCGTACACAATTCGAACAGGAAAACAAACGATCTAATAGACCACTTTCGAGTTCATCCGTCACCGGAAAAAACTCGTCAATTTTACGCGCCTTTATGACGTCATTTACCAGATAGAGGGGGTCGCCTGTATCCCTGCACTATTTACGTTCATCAAGCGTCTTGGTGATCGTCATTGTGCAGGATAAACTAGAAATAATGGTTGTTCTGTAGGTACTTAATGACAATTCTCTAATGACATCAATGCTGATTGTCAATTTTGAGAATTCAATTTGTCGTATAATTCGTACAATATAGAAATATAGTTTTCCAACCACTCGCTCAACATTGGAATGGAAGTGACGACGCCCATAAACGCACAAATGACGTTCACTAAAACCAGAGTTTTTGACGGAAATGCACCGAACTCGAAAGTTGTCTATTTATATCCAAACGGGAAAATACTAATGAACAACATCAACAAACGATAACTGCCGAACGACAGGCCCCTGAATCAATCAGGACAGGTGCATAAACATGCAGCGGCTATGAATAGTTTTGTTTCGCCAGCATACAATATAATTGCAGTTGAAGGCAAATCCTTCAGAAGTTCTCTGTACTTTATTTTAACAACGAACATTTTTTATAGGGAATATGAGTAAGGGGGAAAGAAACCAATTTTTTGTTCTTTACAGGTCTGCTGTTATAAATTCATTTCGGAGCACTCCCTCTTTGGATAAATAGGTTTCATGCTGAAAAAAATATTCTCACAGATATTTACAGTGTGGTGGGGTGCTTTTATGTTTTAAATCGTTATATACAGGTTAGACTGTGATTTTAAAAACAAATGTTGATATCTTTTTATAATTTTACAAAAAAACGGTGCGGGAAATGGACATGATTACATTTCCGGATGCGGGAAGCGGGAATATAAAAAAAATAAAAAAAATCTGTTTTGAAAAAAATAGGTGCAGGCGGGTCCGTCGAACAAGGAATCAAATTGGACGGTGTGGCCTAAACTGCTAGCATTTTTAAAGTTTTTTCCCCGTGTAGTGATCTTGTATTCCATCGGTTAACCACAGGGCTAGTGATACCTGCAATCACAATGTGATTTCTCCCATACAGTCAATTAACACTTTAAAGAAATCATTCAACTTTTTGAAAACTAATCAGATGTTGTCACATTCAGCAATCATACCATAAATGATATCTTCTTATTCATATAAACATTCAAAATTTATACAATCAGTATATAAGTTCTGCAACCTTGGAAAGCCAGACAATGATTAAATGCTAGATATTTTGACTAACGTGTTCAAATGAGGGCATCTTTGATAAGCGCGAAGATTTTGACTGGCAACATAACATCTATGGTCCCACCAAAAAGTTGTTGCACGGGTTCCCTATATAGCAAATAGCTTGTCATTCGCCCTACACGAGGCCTAGGTTTATACGCCTCTATTTAGAAGAAAATGATGGTTTCAACATACTGTAAACCAACTTATTTTCGCGGATACTTAATTTCGCGTTTTACCCTTTTTATACCATTTCGCGGCTATTTAATTTCGCGATTTTCTGAAGTTCAATAAGGAATGATCCAAGTATTACATATTCGCGACGATTAAAATTCGCGTTATTTTTCTACTCGCGAAAGTCGCGAAAATAAATCGCTCGCGAAAAATAAGTTGGTTTACAGTAGTTTTATTTCTAGCTAAACCTTCCATTTATATGGCAGTTGTTTATAGTTCAGTTATACATTTTGTATTTACAAAATTCGACGAGCAACTCAAAAACAAGCTCATTTCGTTAACATGGCAACAACCACAACTGTGTAAACAAACATCAAAGACAAACAAACACAACTGACTAAAACCTTAAAGAAACAAAAAATGCCAATAATACGTTAAAGTTAATATATACAAACTCTAGATATGACTATGAATATTATGATTTTAAACCGATAGTAAAAACTGTTAATTATTAGGTCTCTTTGTTTCTTCTATCTTTTTTTAATATGAAATACTCAATGGAGTAAGTATGGGTAGTATAACAGCCTTCTATTCAAAACAAAAACATGTGCTTTAAACCTGTTTCATTGTACCATGTGACTTTACTCATTTGAATAACTCTGCAACGATTATGATGACTGAGCTTTCTGTATGCAATGAAAAATACAAAAGCATGCAAGGGATCATGCATCCATTGAAGCCATAAATCAGAGGACCTTGCAGGAAATTCATATCTATAATAAACCAGTTGCTTCGCACGGCGCAGCATTATACGACCGCAGATGTAGAACCCTGAACAGATGGGACAAGTATGGACACAACTTTTAAGTTTGATACAGCTTTAAATGTGGATTGTGATTAAATAGTTGACACAACATAGGTTTATGTCACATTATGATTTTGGACCCTTTGGACCTTAGTGTAGACCAACTTGAAAACTGGCCAATAATTAAAAATCTAAGTACATTTTTAGATTCAGCATATCAAAGAACCCCAAGGATTCAATTTTTGTCAAAATCAAACAAAGTTTAATTTTGGACCCTTTGGGCCCAAAATTCCTAAACTGTTGGGACCAAAACTCCCAAAATCAATACCAACCTTCCTTTTATGGTCATAAACCTTGTGTTTAAATTTTATAGATTTCTATTCATTTATACTAAAGTTATAATGTACTGATTTCAATTCAAATTTCTAATGAAGTTTGCAACAATTACTGCTCATTTAAATACATCATACACTATTAAAATGTTATAAAAAGTGCTTGTTATCACTGAATGGTAAAGATTGTTTTAATTTATCAGTTGGTAGTAAAAATGAAAATACATTGTATATTGTATAAAACAATGATTAAAGTTGATTCAACTACTATTCTATACAAAGAAAGATAACTCCGATTGAAAAATAATAATTGCTATTGCACAATACTCTGCAATTAGATATTTCTTGCTATTGTGCAATACTGTGCAATTGAAAATTTCTTGCTATTCCACAATACTTAATGTGATAATTTTGAATCCTGATTTGGACCAACTTGAAAACTGGGCCATAATCAAAAATCGAAGTACATGTTAAGATAAAGCATATCAAAGAAGCCCAAGAATTTAATTTTTGTTAAAATCAAACTAAGTTTAATTTTGGACCCTTTGGACTTTAATGTAGACCAATTTGAAAACAGGACCAAAAATGAAGAATCGACATACACAGTTAGATTTGGCATATCAAAGAACCCCATTTATTCAATTTTTGATGAAATCAAACAAAGTTTAATTTTGGACCCCGATTTGGACCAACTTGAAAACTGGGCCAACGTTAAAAAATCTAAGTAAAATGTACATTTTTAAATTCAGCATATCAAAGAACCCAACCGTTTCAATTTTTGTCAAAATCAAACTAAGTTTTATTTTGGACCCTTTGGGCCTTAATGTAGACCAATTTGAAAACGGGACCAAAAATTAAGAATCTACATACACAGTTAGATTCGGCATATCAAAGAATTTCAATTATTCAATTTTTGATAAAATCAAACAAAGTTTAATTTTGGACCCTTTGGGCCCCTTATTCCTAAACTGTTTGGACCAAAACTCCCAAAATCAATACCAACCTTCCTTTTATGGTCATAAACCTTGTGTTTAAATTTCATAGCTTTCTATTTACTTATACTAAAGTTATGGTGCGAAAACCAAGAAAAATGATTATTTAGGTCCCTTTTTGGTCCCTAATTCCTAAACTGTTGGGACCTAAACTCCCAAAATCAATACCAACCTTCCTTTTGTGGTCATAAACATTGTGTATATATTTCATTGATTTCTATTCACTTACACTAACGTAATTGTGCGAAAACCAAGAATAATGCTTATTTGGGCCCTTTTTTGGCCCCTTTTTCCTAAACTGTTGGAATCAAAACTCCCAAAATCAATACCAACCTTTCTTTTGTGGTCATAAACCTTGTGTCAAAATTTCATAGATTTCTATTTACTTAAACTAAAGTTATAGTGGGAAAACAAAGAAAATGCTTATTTGGGCCCTTTTTGGCCCTTAATTCCTAAAATGTTGAGACCAAAACTCCCAAAATCAATACCAACCTTCCTTTTGTGGTCATAAACCTTGTGTTAAAATTTCATAGATTTCTATTCACTTTTACTAAAGTAAAAGTGCGAAAACTAAAAGTATTCGGACGACGACGACGACGCAGACGAAGACGCCAACGTGATAGCAATATACGACGAAATTTTTTTCAAAATTTGCGGTCGTATAAAAATGAGGAAAAGAGTTGTTGCCCACCCCCTATGTCCAAAGAACAGTTAGTAAAAACATAAATCAAAGTTGGTACTATTTTCCATAATGTTTTATTTTGAATTAATTAGCATAGAGAATGTGTAACGAACAGGGGCGGATCCAGCCATTTTAAAAAGGGGGGGGGGGGGTCCTAACCCAGGACAAAAGGGGGGTTCTAATTACATGTCCCCATTCAAATGAATTGATCGTCCAAACAAAAGGTTGGTTCCAACCCCCGGAACCCCCCTCTGGATCCGCGCCTGAAAAATAAACTGTAGTTCAATGTTTGCATTGAAGCAAATTATCTGCCAGTACATTCTCCATTGGATGATAAAATAACCACTTCCCCAGCGCATATTCATTATTTATGATCATGTACGTCCGGAATAAGGGAGCTACCAGTTGATTTTTTTGTAAATGGAGAAAGGGGGGGTTGCTAAGATTAGATTTGAAAAAATAGGCAGGACAGCAGTTTTGAGCTTAAAAAAGCTAGATGAGACTCTTTCGTTCACATGAATTTCTTTCTTTTATCTCATCGAAGAAAGCAAATCGGTGATGACAAGAAATACACTTCAGAGGGACGGAAGATTACGATAAGAAATTTACAACGATATCAATTGTTTACATTGAAATTTTCACCTAGTTAAGCAATGTTGAGAAAATCTACAAATTTCTTGGCCTACTTATTATCTTAAATGTATACACATACGTGTACAATATGGTTTCTCCCGATTTCGTCTTGCCAGGATTTATAACATTACTGACTTTTTTCAATGTGCTAAAATCTGAACAAATTTTGGACAAACAGAATGAAGATTTTGATTTTGATGGTTTACCAGGGGTTTCTTATGAGTTCAAAGTTGAAGTAAATGCCGGAGACGAGCAATGTTTTTACCAGAAAATTGCACAAGGCGCAAGGTTATATGTGTCATTTGAGGTGAGTAAAACGTAATCGATCATTTAACGGAAGTTCAGATTAAGGGGGTATATAATTCATTGATGTGTGGGGCTAATATGAAATTTACAATATATCATATTTAAAATTCTAACTATACATTGTATGTTCGAATAGCTTTTTTTTCTTTAAGAATTTGTATCAAATACTTTCGACTGGACGTTCAACAACAAATATTCTGTGAAAGTCATGTGATAAACGTCAACGACACAGCCACCAAACAACAAATCTAACCAATTAAAAGCTTAAAGTCTTCAGCATATTGAGACACGTTTTAATACAACATGTCAAGCTTCAAGATATCCTAGGTCGATACAATAATTCTATTACGTCATAACACTTCCGGTACATGTATTAGATGAGATAGTACTGAGCAACTGCAACTTCATTAATTAAAAGATTAAAGTCTTCAGCATATTAAGACAAGTTTTAATACAACATGTCAAGCTTCAAGATATCCAAGGTCGAAAACAATAATTATATTACGTCATAACACTTCCGGTTTTAGATGAGATAGTACTGCGCAACTGCAACCTCATTAATTAAAAGCTTACAGTCTTCAGCATTTTCAGACAAGTTTTCCTGTGTCGATAACGATAGTTTAACAGAGAGTATGGAAGAACGAATTATATAATGACAGCAAATGTTTTTTTTTTTCATTCTTTTTTACATAAATAAGGCCGTTAGTTTTCTCGTTTGAATTGTTTTACATTGTCTTATCGGGGCCTTTTATAGCTGACTATGCGGTATGGGTTTTGCTCATTGTTGAAGGCCGTACGGTGACCTATAGTTGTTAATGTTTGTGTCATTTTGGTCTTTTGTGGATAGTTGTCTCATTGGCAATCATACCACATCTTCTTTTTTATATTATCAAGATATCACAAAAGGACAAAAGGAACTTGACTTGGAGCAGGCACATGTTGTCATTGTTTCTGTTTGTTGATTTGATTTTCGTAATTTTATTTGTATGATTTAGGCAATTAGGTTTCTTACTTGAATTGTTTCACATTTCTATGATGATTTATCAATGTTGAAGGCATTATGGTTTTATTATGGCATTATTGCATACATGAACTACATTTGGACTTTAGTGGATCGTTGTCTCATTTGAACTCGTACCATATCTCCGCGTTTTATATGCACAATGAGCTTTTCAAACTCCCCTTTAAACTCGATTAGTGAGTGGACTTTTAAAATGCATTTGTTTTTCAGGCACTAAGAGGCGGAGACCGATTGATCGACGTCATTTTGAGAGATCCAAATATGGAAATATTAGATTCACAAATAGACCAAACGGAAGGTTCTTTGGAACACGAGACTACAGTAGAAGGTTAAAGGTTAAATTAAACATGTGTAAATATTATTGGCAATCATAGTAAAAATTAATGAATATTCATATGCTGTGTGAACTATCAACCAGCTACATTGCATTCTTTGCAAACCAATTGATTTCCTTGTGTATAGACAGTATGTCAGGAGCCTGTATTTCAGTGAATGTTGTTGATTTTTGCTCATTTTTGGAAGCAGGTAAGGTGATTTATAGATTTGAAATCCTCCTCATTTTGACACTGTTTGATATTTGTCTCACTGCCAATCATACATCAAATCTTTATTTTATATTTTCATGATGAAAGTTTGATATTTCTGGAAATAATGCAATTTCTACATATAGGAAATAAGCACACCCACCGAAGAGTGAAAGTTGACACAAATGTATTCTTAGCGGACTATTTTTAAGAGTAATACGTCACCAGAAACGCGACATATATAACTTTAGTTAAATAATTGTTTAGTCTTATAACAATCAATCTAAAAAATACTAGAGAATTTTCACATTCCTCTATTAAAATTTAAAGAATTGATTGTGCTTTTCTTAACGTCCAGTACGTGACACGTATTCCAAGTATGTTCACATACAAAAGGTATGTCATGTAATCATGGTAATAGAAGTCGACTGTGATTGCGAACAAGAAAATCTGAAAATGGGGGTATATTGTGTATAGACTGGAATTAAGCCTTGTAAGGCGCCACCTTCGCACACATTAAAGAGTTGTTGCAAAGGTTATTGAAGTGCCCAGAATGCGGAACTTTGTCCAATCGAATCGGATTTAACTTCCTCATTCTGAGCGAATGTGGACGTGTATTTATACATCCCACACAATCCAAACAAACGCACACGTGCTTAGGTTTTGCTACCCATCGAAAGACGATAAAAAGCCTCCAGATGTTTATTCCCTGTTCACCATAGAGTTTCTTTAAAAATACCACGACACACATACAATGTATCTAACAGAGATATTGCATGTAAGTTATTAATGCTTTTTTCAATCATATTGCATATGTTTTAAAAAGAGGAGCTGTGGCCCTTTTTAGTTGTATAATTTATTAATAAAGAAGATATGACGTTTTGTAAAATATTAAATGTATTCCTTACTGTCAAACACATTTGAAAATCTGTATATTTCGAGGCTGTCACAATAACAGGATCTGCAATTGTGTCTGGTTTTTGTGACAAACATACACACAGAGGGTTTTCATGTGCCTGGTTTTGTGCATCTCTCCATCAGAAACTAAATGACACAAAGTAAACAGCTATAATACATCGTACGGCTTATACATGTTATAACTTTGAACAAAACTAGGCAAATGAGAAACAAATTTTAACATATTGGTAATTTTTGTTCAGACTATTTCTATGAAATGGGAGACAATTCAATCTGATGATCAGGTCTTTGAATATACTAATTGTACGCCTATTTTATCGACTGTTCGTATGGTCTGGGCGTCTTTAATTGGTGTTTGTTTAAATCGGTTCACCGATAACGGTATTGGTATACATTACACACCTTGAAAATACAAATGAGGAGGAAAACATCTTTTATACCGTTCGTTTTCCCGTTTGAATGGTTTTACACTAGTAATTTTGGTGCCCTTTCTAGCTTGTTGTTCGGTGTGAGCCAAGGGTCCGTGTTGAAGGCCGTACGTTGATCTATAATGGTTTACTTTTAAAAATTGTTATTTGGATGGAGAGTTGTCTCAATGGGACTCACACCACATCTTCCTATAACTTTTTTTTATAACTGTGAATTCTTTAGTTCAATTTACCATACTGACAGTAAAACTTTACTTTTTTTACTGTTTTGTCTAATATGTTGTTGATTTTTTGTTTCGTATTTTGTTTAAACTTTTTTCATGGGTAGGTTGTTTATATATATTTGGTACGTTTTTTTGTAAAACCCCCTATTATGGTCGACTTACTTTGCAGAACCCTCTCCCGGTAAAGATGTTAAAATGTATAATTTTCATCATGAATATGCATGAAATAGTTGTCACTGGACATTGACCGAACTAAGGCAGCAACCATTTAATTTTCTGGGGGGGGGGGGGGGGGGGGGGGGGGGGGGCTATGGTTTTTTTTTCTGTACAAACTTTTTTTTAGCGACAAACCGAAAACAATTTTTTCCTTTCAATTTTAGCATTACATATAGTGGCAGCTGAGGGTGAAACAGTCAATTTTTTTTTCTCAGGGTCCAAAATAAATTATTTTTTTCACCAAAAACTGGAAACAAACTTTTTTTTCCAAAAAAAAAACCATAGCCCCCCAGAAAATCAAATGGTTGCTGCCTAATCATTCAACTGACCTGTACATTTTTATATATACTTTCGTATTTAAAAATTCTTATTGGTGTTACATGTAATCGGAGAAGCTGTCAAGTTCAGTCGGAAGTTCCATTTTAACAACCTCTGTCTGACTTCAATTATAGTGAGATATACTAGTAGACAAAACTGAAATGGAGCTAGCGACAGTACATTATATAAGTAAAAAAATGTCTAACAATATTCTTTATCATTTAAAACATATCTGATTTGTTCTTTTACAGGAATATATACTATATGTATAGATAATACAGCAAGCATGTCTAGATACTTTTACGGGTCAAAGAGGATCTATTTTTACATGGGAACATATATTACGGCAGAATGGGACAAATATATAGAGGAAATAGAGGGTCTTCATTTAACAGTTACAAATTTCACTGTGAGTAATACTGTTTAAAATAGACAGATATTAAATGCAAAACATTGATTGTTGGTTGTTGGTGTTTGATGCTGGTTTAGTACTTAGATATAGGAAGATGTGATACAAATGTATGCGTGCCAATGAGACAACTCTCCGTCCAAGTCACAATTATAAAAAAGTAAACCATTACAGGTCAAGGTACGCTCTTCAACGCAGAGCCTTCAGCTTGGCTCACACCGAACAGCAAGCTATTAAGGGCTTTACAACTTACTAGTGAAAAACAATTTAAACGGGAAAAAACGTAATATTAAGTAATATTAAGCTATATAAAAATTAAAAAACAATAAACGAGAAACACTTATGAACCACATCAACAAAAAATATATAGGAAGATGTGGTATGAGTGCCATTGACACAACTCTCCATCCAAGTCACAATAAATAAAAGTAAACCATTATAGGTCAAGTAACAGTCTTCAACACGGAGCCTTGGCTCACGCCGAACAGCAAGCTATTAAGGGCCCTAAAAATACTAGTGTAAAACTATTCAAACAGGAAAACCAACGGTATAAGCTATATAAAAAACGAGAAACTAGAAACACTTATGAACCACATCAACAAAAACTATTTACTTTTCGTTGCAACCAGTTTTTAGCAGTAGAGGAAGCCGAGAGAACCGTCCTCATTTGAATTTGCAGTCGATCATATTTATTTAAATTCGGGATTCGACCTCAGTTTTGATAGGCTAGTGGTACAGCAGATAAACTATGTAGCCTCTTATGTTTCTGATGCCCCTAAATACAAAATAACAAGGTTGATTTATTAACAATATCCGTCAATATGTCATCAAAGTAAAAGTAATAAGAAGGTCCAACATTTATTGCGCTTGTTTCTCAAAATAGTTTAAATTTAACAAAGACCAATTGGGAAAAAATCACTATGATACAGTGTAGATTATTCTTTATAATAAGCTATGTGTAACCATTGTTGAACATTGATATAATATGAAAGTAGTTATAAAAAAATGCATTAATTTTGTAGATGTTAATCGCATTCACGTTTTATTTGCAGACATCCATTTCTGCTGTTCAGAAATCAATCGAGCAGGCCGGAGAACATCAGTTGCAATCCCGAATGACAGTTGTAAAAGACTGGTACCTTATCACCGGCATCAATAACTACATAAGTTGGTGGTCTGGATTACATATATTCATCACTGTATTTACTTCCGGTTTCCAAGTGTACTTCGTAAGACGATTGTTTAGAGTTCCGAATGTGACACCAAGCCTTAAACCTCGGGCTTGAATAACATTTTTTCGAACATTAGACCTTCCATCAGACGTGGTAATTGTTTTCAGGAACACCAATTCCATTTAATGGAGAAGAACTTATTGAAGTGCGTGCCTGTTATATTTTTGAAACAATTCAGTTAGAGGATTTTAACATTACAGTAAATATATAGTATTTTCTGTGAAAACAAATATCTTTCAATAATAAATATTTCATTGTCAAGTCTAATCCAATGAAAAAAAATAGCTGTTATGCATGGCGTTTTGATTGATTGTCATTATTTACGTCCAGTGACTAATATTTCATTCATTTTCATTACTTAAACAATATTCATTCATTAATGAATGTAAAGACAAAAAACGCATACATTAAATGGTACAAGCCATATCAAACCAAATTATAATAACTTAATGTTAAAGTGCTAAGATGAGCTCATTTGTGTTAAATATATAGAGATGCAGTGTTGTTATGAAAACAGAAGGTACAAAACAGAGTTTTATTATGCAGACATAACTGTATCATGTTGAATCAATCATTAAATTATACTATAAAAAATTGGGGGACAGGGGTAGGGGAATTTTCTCATTTCAGATTTCAGAAATTAAAAAGAAAATGTCTTCAAGTGTTGTTTTTTTTTAAAAAGGATTAATATTCAACAGCTTGGTGAATTGCACAAAAGAAACAAAATATTTTAAGTGCATTAGACCACATTCATTATGTGTCAGAAACCAAAGCAGTGTCAACTATTTAACCACAATCCAAATTCAGAGCTGTATCCAGTTCTGTTCAGGGTTCGACCTCTGCAGTCGTATAAAGCTGCGCCCTGCGGAGTATCTGTTTCGTTCATTTGTTATTTCTTAATTTGTGTGAATTAATATTGTTACAGTAACTGTTAATTACTACACTTTCATACCACAACAAATATTGTATTGGTACATGTATCACTTATATTTGTATCCATATCACAAAACAAACTAGAGGCTCTCAAGAGCCTGTGTCGCTCACCTGTTTCTGTATTTACTGATGTCGGTCATCTTGGTTAGTGGTAGGTGGGGTCATTAGACACTTTTTTAAAATAGATACCATAGTGATGATTGTGGCCACGTTTAGTTTAATATGGCCCATAGTTTTAGAAAAAAAGATTTTTGTACAAGTTACAAAAATGACGAAAATTTGTTCAAAATTGACTATAAGGGGCAATAACTCCTTAAGGGGTACTCTTACAATCTTTATCATGTTGACTTATTTGTAGATCCTACTTTGCTGAACAAAATTGCTGTTTACAGTTTATCTCTATCTATAATAGTATTCAAGATAATAACCAAAAACTGCAAAATTTCCTTAAAATTACCAATTTTAGGGCAGCAACCCAATAACGAGTTGTCAGATTCATCTGAAAACATGCGAGGGGATAGATCTTATTCTGATGGACATTTAAATCTTGAAAGATTTGCCCTAAATGTCTTAGTTTTAAAGATATAAATCAAAAACTGCATTTTACCACTATGTTCTAATTTTAGCCATGTCGGCCATTTTGTTTGGTAGGCGGTGTCATCGGACACATTTTTCAAACTATATACCACAATGATAATTATCGCCAAGTTTGGTTTAATTTGGCCATGTAGTTTCAGAGAAGAAGATTTTTGTACAAGTTACAATAACTGACAAAAATTTGTTAAAAAATTACTATAAAGGGCAATAACTCCTTAAGGGGTTGACTGACAATTTTGGTCATGTTGACTTATTTGTAGGTTTTACTTTGCTGAACATTATTGCTGTTTACATTTTATCTCTATCTATAATAGTATTCAAGATAATAACCAAAAACTGCAAAATTTCCTTAAAATAACCAATTCAGGGGCAGCAACCTAACAACGGGTTGTCCAATTCATCTGAAAATTCTAGGGCAGATAGATCTTGACCTGATTAACAATTTTACCTCATGTCAGATTTGCTCTAAATGTTTTGGTTTCAAAGATATAAGCCAAAATATACATTCTACCCCTGTGTTCTATTTTTAGCCATGGCGGCCATCTTGGTTGGATGGCCAGGTCACCGGACACATTTTTTAAACTAGATACCCTAAGGATGATTGTGGCCAAGTTTGGTAAAATTTGGCCCAGTAGTTTCAGAGGAGAAGATTTTTGTAAAAGTTTACGGACGACGGACGACGGACGACGGACGCCAAGTGATGAGAAAAGCTCACTTGACCTTTCAGGTCAGGTGAGCTAAAAATGAAAAGGAATAATTTTGCAATACCTTTTGAATACTATAGCTTTTTAGGTATTTAGACATATCAATACTTATTATAAAGTAGATGTTGATGATATCTGCTTGACATGCTTCAAATTCTATCAGATTACTTTTGGAGCAGTTATGAGTCTTTGAAGCATGCTCACAAAGGTTCTTTTGGTGAAATTATTTTCATATTGGTCAAAATTTGTCTTTGCTTCGATCAGATTTGGAGGAGATATAATTAAAGAATTGATATAACTCAGCACAGGTTTACTTCCTATCTCATTTAGCCCCAATAATCATGTCAGCCATAAGCCATTGTCATTACTTAAAACCAATAAATGTATTCTTATCTGAGGAACCAATTCGACAAAAAATTTTTACTATGATACTGACGATCCACCACAAAGTAATATAAATAGAACCATACCAACAGTAAGCAAATACATATAAAAAAAAGATGTGGTATGATTGCCATTGAGACAATTCTCCACAAGAAACCAAATCGACACAGAAATTAACAACTTCATGTCACTGTACGGCCATAAACAATGAGCAAAGCCAATACCGCCTAATCAGCTCTAAACGGCCCCGAAATGACAATATAAAACAATTCAAACGAGAAAACTTATGGCCTTATTTATGTTAAAAAAAACACCAAAAAAACTAATATGTTACACATGAATAAACGACAACCACTGAGTTACAGGCTCCTTATATCATGTTCTCAAATCTAGATATCATCTCCCATTTAGAAAAAGACACGTGAAAAACTGAACCTATTATTTGTTGATCTCCCAGCTACAAACGATCCAAGACCAAAGATATAGAACATGTTCTGTCATAATCATTTGGTAACTTATGTAATTACTGTCTCCCCATGTCTGTATTCAACATAACAAAAATTAAATAAATAACACTCATAATGCTCAGATCGGTTGTCACCGTGCAACACAGTTAATAACAAAGTATAGAAAAAACATAGAACTCCTTTTGTCATAAGACACTGTCAAACATACAAACATACTTTCCACACTCATCTGTGTCCACACTTGTTATACTATAAAATATTTATCCTGCGCGATATCTCATAGTTCAACCTCCCCGTTTTGATAAGGGGGACATATTATTCAGGCGAAAAGGGAAGTTTAACCCACCGTGCACAATCTTAATGTGTCTGTCTATTGCCAAAATCTTTGATTTTCGTTGTGCTTTCTGTCTTTTTGTGTTTTGTTTTTAATTATATTTTTACATAAATCAGGCTTGTGTATATCATTTGAATTGTTATAAGTTTGATCATAAGCTTTTATCATACGGTATGAGTTTTACGCATATGACACTTGACTGAATATAAAAAAAGAAGAGTTGGTATGATTGCTAATGAGACAACTCTCCACAAGAGACCAAAATGACACAGAAAATAGTACTTTATATAATATTTTATTTTATTATTCATGACAAAGGCATTGTAAAAAATAAAGGGAAATTTATCTGAGACAAATACATAAAAAGTACATTAATATGAACTTTATAACAAGTTATTTTTTCTTTGTTGTCATTTGTATCAATATGTTTACATATTTACAAACAAATATTACGATAAGTCACAAACATAAAACAATTGTTATTAAGAAGTCCACCTATATTCACAGTGTAAAAATATGACATAACCTCTACTTATGTGCATCTCTGTCTCGGATCTATACTAGTTGACTAAAATGAAGCAACACAATTTGTGACTGAAAGAAAGCGAAACAAAATATCGATTTATCCTTCAAATTAAAAATAAAATTCAATGTTCTATCAAATTTGTATTTAAATGTTCTACTACTACATTTGTATATTAAGATGGTCAGATTTCAGCCGGACACTTTATTTGTTCTGAACATTTGATGGGATGGGTTAAAATTTAATTATTTGTTCTCTACATGAGTTAGAAAATGCAAACAACGCACAAAATTGACGAAGCTTTGAACCTGATGGTATATTTGATTACATGTGAACATAAAATATTATTCTACTGACAATAGAATTTAAAAAAAAAAGAAATGGGAGGGACACATGGAGTTATCCCTACATTTGTAGCATTTCGTCTTTAATTAATTCAAAATACTTCGTTACTGTGAATTTCATATCAACTTAAGCATCTAAACAGAAATGAGCCCTCAAATTTTGACCCCATTATTCCCAATATAAGTTTTGTAAAACACTCTTTGAGCACTATATGGAATTTACCAAATATTGTAGGGGAAAAATATTGTCCCAAAGGAAAGTTGGCTTAAAGTAGCTTCTACTGTCCTTTACAGGAGAAAATGGAGTTCTCAGCTTAATTTTCAATCAATTTGTATACGCGATTTAAATAAGATGCAATATTCGCATTCTTAATAAACACATGCACCCACTGCGAACTTGTGAGAAAATTTGAGAGGAATTCTAAGCCTTTACCCAATGAAAATAATAATAAAATTGGAGACTGTAACCTAAATAAAAAAACTCAGCTCTTACTTGTTTATGAATGTAATTTCATTTTGCAAAAAAAATTTATAAATGTCGGCATATAATTGGGAAGATATTTTGCAACATGTCTCATACTGACAGTTTCAATGGGAGTTTTTGCGTTGGTTCTTTAACGTGCCGCGAGCGTAATCCTCACTCTTTACATCCAATTTGATGCGTTGACAACAGATGACAATGTGAACAGTCCAAAATCTGAAATCCGACAATGACGATTCAATGGTATTTTTAAACTTAAAGTAGTATTACTGTTTGCACACGTAAACCACAGCTGTTTCAAATGTCTATAGAAATGGAATCATGATCATAATACTTAACTTACAAGGTTATGTTATTAAACTTGCAAAATCATTCAGTATAAAAACAATGTCAACCATTTCTAAGTAGTAAATAATATTTCCAAATAAACATATTGAATCATTTACAAGACAGAACATATGTAAAGACATGGGATAAAAAGCGTATCAGTGTTTTTGTTACCATATATAAGAAAGGATTTGAAGTCAAATATTAGATCACGCTTGTATCATGGCTAAATTGTTCAAAACCGTGGCTTGTCTTGTTGTCTTCTTGGTGATGATGGCGGCTTTTGTGCCGACCGAAGGTAAATACTTTATTCTTTATCATTATTATTTTTAAATATCATTATAACGTTAACTATTTTTTTTTTCATTTCTTTTATGATAAATGCATTAAATTGTCATTTAAAGAATACGGAAATATATTTCATTCAAATAAATATGTAATTTCCTGGTCCGAATTTATCTGTACTCAAGACTCTGTGTTAAAGACAGTACTTTGAACTGTTATGGTTTACTTTTATAAATTGTGACTTAAATAGAGAGTTGTCTCATTGGCACCTATAACACATCTTCATACATCTATTTTGGTAATTTCTGGTTTTATCTATGTTTGTATAAGTCTTTTACCTCCTGATATGTCTGGTGAGTGAAGGCCTTTTCAACAGATTTTTATAGTTTCTTGTCACTGTTAGGTGAGTGTTGGCGCACCTTCAAACTAGTTCAAATCCATCACATTCTATACGTGTCTGTCCTAAATCACCGTTTAAGGCCGTTGAAGGCTGTTCGGTGACTTATAGTTGTTAATTTCTGTGTCATTTTGGTCTTTTTTGGGGAGTCATTGGTAATAATCCTTCCCCATCTTACCCTATTATTACTGAATTTGTTTAGTGTAAACTTCAATATTCTTGACTTTGGATAAAATCCCTACATTTAAAAAAAAAATCCCATCATGTATAATTTCTCGTTTTTTTTAACAGCAATATATTGAAAATAATGTAAATAAAAAAAAAATGATGTGGTATGAATGCCTATGAAACAACTCTTCAGAAAATACCTAATGATACAGAAATCAACAACTAAAGGTCACCGTAATGCCTTCAACAATGAACAAAGCCCATACCGCATAACCAGCTATAAAATGTTTTATATGTTACGTGAGTTTAAGCCGTCATGTTGTTTATATTGGTTACGCAAACAGTCCGGTTTGTAGCTGAGTCTATGAAAAAAAACTGAAGAAAAAAAAACTGAGATCTAAAAGCCTGAACAAAAATTTAAAAAAAAATTAATAACAAATTTTAGAAATTTAAGTATACCTTTATTTTAAATCATAATTCTTTGAAATATATGTTTTTAAAGATCGGTCATTGTGCCGTCTTTATATACAACGATACATATGTATTTTATCCATTCTCTTAAAACTCCCCAAAAACAAAATAATGAAGTAATTTCTGATTTTTAGGAATATATTATTTTGCGTTATACATGTATATCCATTTTTGCTTTTAATAATAGTATCAGCGCAATACCACGGTGGTGGTGGTTGGCCAAACAGAAGGTGGGGTGGCGGGCATAGACGTTGGAATCGCGGAGGACGCTGGAATCGTGGTGGACGCTGGGGTGGGCGTTATGGTGGCTGGTAGCAGATGGTAAGATACACAGGCATTTTCTTTGAACTAGTACCACATTTTTGTTAAGGGTCCAACTGAAAAACGCCTCCAGGTGTGTGATTTTCTCGTTGTGTTGAAGACCTATTGGTAGCCTAGGGCTGTTTGATGCTATGTGATCGGGTTGTAGCATCTGTGTCACTCTCCCCGTTTACATTCTCAATTTTAACTTGTTGTCAAGTTGTCAGCTAAAAGATGATTGATTGGTTTGGTGTTTAATGCCACTTTCACCATTACGGCTACTTCATGGCTGTCAGTGTTTTTTGGTTGAAGACCCTAGAATAGCCGAAGAGAAACATCAATTTTCTACAGGACAACTGACTGTGTTTGTACATGTATATAAGCCCGATGCAGCATATGGTTAACCACAAATACCTTAGGCGCATATCCAATCACAACCTAGTCGCATTATTCGCCTTTTATATAAAAAAAAACTCCCAACAAATTCGGAAATAATTATATACGGTATGCACGAGTTTCAGTGCCTTCGTTTTCGATGTTACAATGCTAAATTTACGTCACAATAAGAAACAATTGTTCAATGAGCTAATGTTTAACTGACACATAAGAATGACTTCAAAATGGGTAAATGGATTGCTCATTGTCGAAGGTCGTACAGTGTCTTCTTAATCATCACACTTTTTGTTTATTCATAATTGGTGTGAATTGATATACTGGAAATGGCTGTTACATGTTTGCTGCGTTTCATTATTTTTTTTTTGGAATTTATCTGCAACATGAACGTTTAAAACTTATAAAGTCAAATTTACTTTTTAAATTGTTATTTGAATGGAGAGTTGTCTCATTGGAATTCACACCACATCTTCCTATATCTATTATAAAGTCAAAGATACTTATAAATATATCGGAATTCATATGACTAAGCAAAAAACAAAATTGATGTTAATTTGTCAAAAACTTATGATTTTTTTTTTTCGGTCTACAATTAATCCAATGTGTGAATTTCCGCGTCGGGTTTACTTGGTCATTTTCATTCTCCAGTGCACACATATCAATTTTCAAATCATTTATGTCTTTTTTTCATTTTCAGATTAACCGAACGACAGACTAGACATGGCAGTAACTGATTTTTTCTAAATGCTGATAAAAACATAACGATATTTATTACTTGTAAATTAAAATTATACATTGTTTCTTTCTTTTTTCTTTCGAGCTGGAAACTTTTTACCTATAGAGATATTTTACACTCGCGAATGAATATATTAATTGATTTGTTGGTTGCTTAACGTCCAGTGACAAATATTTCATGCATGTTCTGGACGATAAATGATCATACGAATCAGTTAACTTATGATATCATAGCAATAAAAATTAAGAAAAGAAAAAAACAAAAGAGGTCATTACAACGTCTCCTTGAATAGAGAAGACCCATTAATGGCATTCGGTTGTTGCCTGTTCTTTGGCCGGGTTGTTGTCTCTTTGACACACATTTCCTTCTTTATTTTATAAAAATATTTTTTGTTAAAGATTATACGCAGTTGTAGCCATAACTGATAAAGTTCTCCTGTGAACGTTTGGTCAGTTGTACGCTTTAACTAGTTTTAAGCGTTCTCCAGAAAACGTCTGGACAATTGTAACATATAAACTAATGCTTACAGTTCTTCTCTATATCTTATTATAACAGTTTTCCCCACAATGTTTGGACAGTTTTACACGAGAATTTTGGACATTTGTAGCATAGAACTAATGCTTTCAGGTCTCCTGCGATCGATTGTATAGTTATACTCCTCTATAACTAATTATAACAGTTGTCCCCACAACGTTTGGACAGTTTTACACGAGAACTTTGGACATTTGTTACATATAACTAATGCCTTACAGTTCTCCTGCGAACGTGTGTATAGTTGTATTCCTCTATATCTTATTATAACAGTTTTCCCCACAATGTTTGGACAGTTATACCCGAGAACTTTGGACATTTGTAGCATATACCTAATGCTTACAGTTCTCCTGCGATCGATTGTATAGTTATACTCCTCTGTAACTAATTATAACAGTTGTCCCCACAACGTTTGGACAGTTTTACACGAGAACTTTGGACATTTGTTACATAGAACTATTGCTTACAGTTCTCCTGCGATCGATTGTATAGTTATACTCCTCTATAACTAATTATAACAGTTTTCCCCACAATGTTTGGACAGTTATACCCGAGAACAACTTTGGACATAATCATTTGTTACATATAACTAATGCTTACAGTTCACCTGCGATCGATTGTATAGTTATACTCCTCTATAAATAATTATAACAGTTGTCCCCACAACGTTTGGACAGTTTTACACGAGAACTTTGGACATTTGTTACACAGAACTATTGCTTACAGTTCTCCTGCGATCGATTGTATAGTTATACTCCTCTATATCTTATTATAACAGTTTTCCCCACAATGTTTGGACAGTTGTACCCGAGAACAACTTTGGACATAATCATTTGTTACATAGAACTAATGCTTACAGTTCACCTGCGAATGTTTGTATACATGTAGATGTACTATAACTACATGTAATTATAACAGTTGTCCCAACAACGTTTGGACAGTTTACCCGAGAACTTTGGACATTTGTAACATATAACTTATTTATTTTTCTCCAAGAACAAATGGTTCACTTGACGAGTTCAAGTTACAATCCGAGTACTGTGTTATCAGGAAAAAGTCAAACAAAAATCTGAATCAAAATTATTAAGATCGGCATGCACGTAGCTACGTTTGCGTCAAAACGCCCGCGCGTACACTTGAATTTGACCAAAAAGGATATTTTCATGTAAATAAATTAAAAGAATTTAATAACAGTACATCAACCTTCTTAGTCTTTCTTCAATGACTTGTAATTGCGAACAAAAGAGACGAAACATTTTATCATATGATATATTTGTTCATTTTCTGTCAAGGTCTAAATATACCGTGAATTCTATACTCACTTTCCTTTTCTTTTTTAAAAGCAATTCGGTATGTGCTAAGATTTGTGGTTTTCATTTTTTGTCGAGCCATTGACATTTATGTCGCGAAAGCGAGACATTTCGATCCTAAATTTCGTCGGCGGTGCCAATATCATAACCATGTAGGCTCAGTAATAACAATAACGGTACCAATTTTCCCGCACCAGATGCGCATTTCGACAATACATGTCTCTTCAGTGAAGCTCATGGCCAAAATATTTGAAATCCAAAGCTTATATAAAAGATGAAGAGCTATAATCCAAAAGGTCTTAAAAGTAAAGCCAAATCCATGAAAAGAATCAGAGCTTTGCATAAGGGAGATACATTCCTTAATTTATAATAATTTCTAAAATTTTGTAACAGCAAATTTTAATAACACAAAAAAAATCCGTATTTTTCAGTATGCTGTTAAAGTTTTGATATCAATAACTTTAATTGTGAAACCTTCGTAACATTTTACGGTAGCTGCTGAACAAAAACTATTGATGGTCAAAAAGAGTATCCCGAGTATAGTGACAAAATTATATATGATGAGTTTTCTCGTATTTTATGGATAAAAGGAATTTCTTTTTGCATTTACAGTCTGAGTTTAAAATTTGTTACATGTCAATTACTTTATTAAACATTCGTCGAATTTAATGAAACTTTTTTGAAGTTTTTTCATAGGTAATTTCAGAAGCAAACTTTTTTCATTCATTTTTCAGTGTTATACTGATAGTCGGACTTATTTTTACGCAATTAGTTAAGATCAGACGATCTGGAAGTTTTGTCACGTTTGTTTTGAGCGACATTCATGTGTCCTTTGTAGGCGATACGATCGTCTGGCGCAAGAAAAAAATTTCAAAACTGGTATATATGATGAGTTAATTTACGTAATAATTGTATAAACCTTCATAGTTTGTCTTGAAACTTGTGCAGAAATTAATAATCCAGACCAAGACAAAATATCTAATGAAAATATTTGATTTGTTTAAATCCTGTAATGGACTGATAAATGAATATACTTTTCCCGGTGAGAAATCCCAGGCCATCTGGCCAGGGTTCCATACAAAACCCTTAGCTTTGAAAATAATAATATTTCACCTGAACAACTCATTTACGAAAGGAGTAGGTCCAGTAAGACCCCTTTTTGGCCCCAAAATCATAGCAGTTTTACAAAATTGTTAAAATGTAAACTTTTAGTTATTTATTGTACAGTAGGATGCTTCTGCTACATAAATATGGGCTGTTTAGGACAATACAATGCGCAAATATCAGGTACTAGCACCATAAAGTCATGCTAAATTACTGAAATCTTCACAATTCTAGCATTTTAGTTAAATTTTAGACGGTTTTCGTGTGAAATGAAATTGGCCGCATTCGTGTTCATCCTTATTTATTAAAATGTAAGTTATATTTTATGATAATACATAACATATATAAAGATTGAGGATGAACACGGATGTGGCCACTTTCATTTTAGACGAAAACCATCTGAAAAGTGACATTTTTCGGCATTTTTGGTAGATTTTTCATGTTTGAGCTTGAATCGGGTCGTTTTTAATCACAAAATCAGTTAAAATCTTTCACATAACTAATTGATTCAAATGAAATAGCCACTTATTAATAAGTGTTTAAAAAGTGGCCAAAATCTTTCGCCAGATGAACCTGAAATTTGAGGCCAATTGCAAAATCGGTCCTTACCGGACCTACTCCTTTGCACATGAAACTGTGTTTTTGTTGATTGAGTGCTTTACCCAACGGCTCCCCAAGGCCTTACTCATATTTGAAAGTAACTGGTATGGACATTTACTCCAAAGCCAATGACCGTCATTAAATTCTAAATAAACACAATGAATACTTAGTAGATAAAACATAAAAAAGAAACAATTTTGAATCTGAAGAATGTTGTTATTGATGATTTTTCAATGACAGAAATGGTATGTCATTCTCGATAACTCTTAAACTTTCGGAGGCATCACCCCGCAAATCTACTTCCAAAAGTTTCTTTGGCCTGTATCCGCTTGGGCCTTCAGGACCCTCACCAAGGTTCTGGCGTACACGTTAAAATGACACAGCTACGCCACTGATGGCAGAGTTCAACTGTTATATTAAGTTTGACAATTTTTTTGCTATTGGTGATTTTTTATTTACCACAATTTATGTGTTTTTAGCTAGCGGAAACCCTTGATTGGCTGACCATAAAAGTGCCCACGCAATATACAACACATAATTTTCAGAATGGTAATCATCATCATAGATATTCTGATTTTGAAGTTCATGAGAAAAGTATGATGAACATAATTATTTGTTTTTGAATTCATTCTATTAAGAAAAAAAGTCTATTGTCTAAGAGGCAGTCAGTGTCTTACAAATTCAATAACCAGCTGCGACAGGTACACATTATTTGCCGCTATTGTGCTTTTTAAATTGTTACAAATAATAAAATGGTATATTCAAAAGACATTTAATCAGAAGCATATATCACTTTACAATAACATATTTTTAGGATACACTCAGACTTGTAGACATTACAACAAATATGCCTTTACTCAACTAGGCACAAATACATTAACAACACAACGGGTGCTACATATGAAGCAGGATTTTGCTCTCCGGAGCATCTGAAATATATCCCGGCTAATGGAGGGTTCGTGTTACTCTGTCTTTGGTTTTCATTGATGTGTTTTGTATGCTTTTGTTTCATTTTTTTGTCGTGTTTTCTTATCATGGCATTGTCAGTTGTCATCGACATATGGGTTTGAATAAACAATGAACCTCTGGCATTTTCCACCTCTGCCTTTCTTGTTAAAGTTCGACATCTTATGAATGACAATCGGAAACGTTTCAAAATTAAAACTCATATCTATTCACCAATGCAAAAAAAGTATTAACTTTTTCGTAATTTGATTACAATATACTGAAGCCAGTGAGTTATGTCGTATTAAAATGAAACTTGAGTTTGTTTAGTCCATCCTTACGTTGATTTTAATAACATGGACGTTAAGCACGATATTGCGTCTCAAATGGTAACGTCAAACTTTTACATTTTACGGCGATTACAGATAATTTTGGATAAGTTTTGTATTTCGCTTGCAATTTTTGTTTTGCATATCAATATGGATACTTCTTACAATGTTTTGTTGTACTGAATATGCATTGAATATTTCCCAATGAAGGTAACGTAAGCAACAAACAACAAAATATATCGTATTTGGGTAATGCATATCTTTATGAAATGAGAAGATATATACGGTATGATGAGTGCCAATGAGACAACTCTCTACCAGAGATCAATTTACATAAAACGTATTAAAGTGCAATGTTTTCCCATTTAGATCCGAAAAGGAGGAGGATATATAGTTTGCTCTATAGTATATAAAAAGTTTGTCGAGAATAACAAGTTAAATGGGTCTTGCTTATAAAATTCGCTATACTTTCTTTAATAGCGGTACAATTAGATTATGAAATGAAACGATTGTCAGAAAAAAAGGTTAATTATAATTCATCTCATATGTTTACAAGCTTTGATGATGTGGAGAGGTATGTAGCCACGCTTTAGGCCCAATTTTATTTTCACTTTCAATTCTATACACATGAATCTTATTGCAGAGAAATGAAAAAAAAAATCGCTGTCAGTTTACGCTTCCCAAATTTGAAAATTTGATAAATATGATTTGTTATCCTCTTGTGATACAAAACTTTTTCACAACTTAAGAACCTCATCTAAAAGAACAAACCCAGTCATCGGATTTTTTTTAATGATACTTTGTGGTCTTGTTGATAGTATCTGACTATCAAGAAAATAATATCCGAGGAACTATATATAGATGATCCACCATAAATAGCGTACCCCGAATTGACAACGTTGAAAACGTACGAAAATCGTCAAGTGGACAAACTTGCAAGACATTTCATTTCTTTGAAAACGAAGTCGTTTTGACTACGCAAGTTATCAAAACTTATGTAGCTGTTTTGTAAATTTAAAGCACAATTACGGAAAAGGACTATTGAGCATGCAACTAATCTAAATTTTCAATAAATAACGTCGCAAATGACAATTTATTTGTTAAAAACGGCTAGATCCGACATTGGACATCTTGCAAGACATTTGCCAAAAGCCGTTGCATTTTTATATGTAGTGTGAGTGCTCCAAAAATTCGATTTTGATATGGTCTATGTATGCACATATGTGAGCCGAATCTATACAAACGAAATATCATATAATCTTATATTTTAAAACCTATAAATTTTGATAACTTAACATCTTCCAAAATCTGACCAAAATGAACACTACTTGTTTTTGCCAAAAAATAGCGTTGGTCGTTTTAGAAACGCATATCCAGTAATATTGTTATACTTTATATATGAAGCATATCATTCATTCGAATTTTCGTGGATATAACACTTTTTTGAAGAACACAAACACCCCTGCTAAAGTGATTATGTGTATAGTATGTTACGTCTGACACGCATATTTTGACGTTTTGTCAATATGTTGTCCTTATTTTAGACTAAAGTAAAATATGATAAAACAATTTGTACTTTTTTAGGAATAGTATTTACCTGTCTAGTCTATGGATATAAGTTTTATATAACTTAACTGTTATGATTTTATAGAAAAGCTGTTTATTAGTGTGGACTGGTTGATTACAGGGTATTGACGCAATAACGTGCGTAACGTCATAGTAAATGTTTGAAAGCATATTAGCGTTATCGTACGCAGTGTTGACGGACGGACGAACGGACGGACGGACTATGTTATATCTGTATATTTACAATGAATTCCTCCCTAATAAATGAACATTATACCGTTGGTTTTCCCGTTTGAATGGTTTTACACTAGTAATTTTGTGGCCCTTTATAGCTTGTTGTTAGGTGTGAGCCAAGGCTCCGTGTTGAAGGCCGTACTTTGACCTAAAATGGTTTACTTTATAAAAAAAATTGTTATTTGGATTGAGAGTTGTCTCATTGGCACTCACACCACATCTTCCTATATCTATTATAGAGTAATATTGTGTATTATGCAATGTTATACCAGAGAAAGTTATCATTTTAAAGTGCTTAATTACTTTGAAAATAACATCAATCTGTTTAAAGATCCGTGGTGCAACTAACACGTTTCTGTACTTAATATATGAAAAAGAAGATGTGGTTTGATTGCATGCCAATGAGACAACTGTCCACACACGACCAAAATGACACATACATTAACAACTGTAGGTCACCGTACGGCATTCAAAAACGAGCAAAGCCCATACCGCATAGTCAGCTATAAAAGGATCCGATATGATAATGTAAAACAATTCAACGAGAAAACTAACGGCCTTATTTATTTGAAAAAATGAACGAAAAACAAATATGAAACACATAAACAAACGACAACCACTGAATTACAGGCTCCTGACTTGGGACAGGCGCATACATAAATAATGTGGTGGGGTTAAACATGATAGCGAGATCCCAACCCTCGCCCAAACCTGGTTAACATGATTCTCAAATGTAAAACTAGGAAATATCATGGATGTCACGACACACTTTAAAACATTGCATTGAGTACCACATTACCAAAGTATAACATGTACTGTAAGCCATGATTTTGACAACAGTTAAATGGTTAACAAAGTAACCGACAAGATAAAACAAATTGCTAATACTACTTTATGAAAATAGGTCTTTATTATATCGTATAAAGGTTACTCCAAGCAACGCATGTCCAATAGTTATCAAATGCACCAGGATTATAATTTAGTACGCCAGACGCCCGTTTCGTCTACACAATACTCATCAGTGACGCTCATATCAAAATATTTATATAGCCAAACAAGTACAAAGTTGAAGAGCATTGAGGATCCAAAATTCGAAAAAGTTGTGCCAAATACGGCTAAGGTAATCTATGCCTTGGATAAGAAAATCCATAGTTTTTCGAAAAATTTAAAGTTTTGTTTACAGGAAATTTATAAAAATGACCACATTATTGATATTCATGTCAACACCGAAATGTTGACGACTACTGGGCTAGTGATACCCTCGGGGACGGAACGTCCACCGGCCAGCAGTGGTATGGACCCAGTGGTGTTAATCAAAGGTACCAGGCAGGATTATAATTTAGTACGCCAGACGCGCGTTTCGTCTTCATAAGACTCATCAGTGACGCTCATATCAACTCTGACGAATTTTAGAAACTAAACTGGTTATCTTCAAGTCGTACTTTTTTGCATTCCCTTTAATGTATTATACAACTGTTGACTATCATTTGCAGGAGGAAATAAACATTTTTGAGCTGGGAATCATCTCTGTATGCCTCGCTGTGACAAGTAGTTAAAACTGTATCTTTACCATAGGACATGGGGTTGTCAACTCACAGTTATTTACCTTGACTTTTGACCTAGGAAGTTGAACATATATTATCATGATTATGACACACCTTCTGATGTTGGTCAATACACATGTTTTAATATAAACTTTGAAGTCACAATGCTTCTGAAGACATAGAGCGGACTATCTTCACCATAAATTAACACAGGGTTGTCAACTGAAACCAAAGTTTTAGACCTTAACCTTTGACCTAGGAAGCTGAACATACATTATGACACACCCTCTGGTGTTGGTTATTTAAAACTATTAAGTATAAACTATGAAATTATAATTGATTTCAAGAGTTAAGACGGACACATACATAGGACATGGACAAAATTTTTGACCTTGCTGTTCGACCTAAGTTGTAAAAACTTTATGATACTTTTTGGTTTTGCATTTCAAGTATTAAGTACGAAATCATTACGGTTTTTTAGATACAGAGTGATCAACAGTTTTTATGACTGGCGAACGGACAGACAGACGGACGGTATGACAATCAGGCGGACAGAGGGATAGCCGGATAGACTGACTGATTACTTGAGGGTGACCATTCGGAGGCGCCCTAATTAAACTCTTCGTATATAGCTTTAATAATAACGTTTTCTTTTGTTGCGCTCGATGTGTATTAGAAATTATTATAAATTAAGGAATGTATCTCCTTCATGCAAAGTTCTGATTCCTTTCACGGATTCGACTATACTTTTTTGACCTGTTGGAATATAAATCTTCATCTTTTATATAAGCTTTGGATTTCGCAAATATTTTGGCCACGAGCATCACTGAAGAGACATGTATTGTCGAAATGCGCATCTGGTGCAGGAAAATTGATACCGTTAATGTTACTTACAAAATTTAAAACAGTTTCAAAATATATATAATTTATGAATAAATAACGTGAACCACAAAAAAATATGTTGAACAGTCTTAATTTGTTGTGTTCAAAAATATGTTGAACAGTCTTAATTTGTTGTGTTCATTGCATTTTACACCGCTTTTTTTTGTTTTGTCTTTTGCTCAACGAGAGAACTTTAAAATCATTGTTGCTTAACATGGCTCCATGAACACTAAGCAGCTCAATGATGGCATCAAACTTTTGTTAAGTAGCGTAGTACAAAGGAGTATGTCCGTTTCGATCTTCTACATTTACGATTGCATTATTTTTCAATAACAAATCAGTGATACACGTATCACTGGATGATGCTGAAACATGCAGAGGTGTCCAGCCTTCTTTAGATTTAACATGCGCGGCTTTATCTACTTCTGTGCCATGTTTTAGTAATAATTCGACTACATCTTTACATTTTTGTTGGCAAGCTATATATAGTTGCGTTCTCCCAGTCCTATCGGAATGATTTACTGCTGTTTCATCTTTGAGTAAAAGTTCTACTATATTGGTATTACCTCTGGAACACGCTACGTGAAACGGAGTACAGCCGTCTTCGTCACAATGATTAATGGAAGCGTCATGATTTAATAATAATTTTACTATGTCTTCATTTCCTGCTCGACAAGCACATTGTAATGGTGATTCGCCTTTTTTATTGGAAAGGTTTATTTCTGCATTACTGTGATCACTATATAAATAACACATAGCTGAGAGGGTGATAGAGCAGATTGGTACCCCGAGAAAACATTGTCAACCGCGGCGAAGCCAAGGTTGACAATGCTTTTTCAAGGGGTACCAATCTGCTCTATCACCCTCTCAGCTATGTGTTATTTAATTTATTATACTGAACGTCCTACCATTTTTTGTCTTTTACAGATTAATTTTATATCAAAAGGATTTTCTATGACGTCACGTACATAACAACGTTACGAGTATTAGAAATAAACAACAAGATGTTTTTTTATTTTATTTTGAAAGTTAAATAATAAAATTTAATCCAATACGTAAAACTTAAGCATTGTATTCATCTACTTGATGTAAATTCAATCCATTGTCCTTTAAATTGTCGATTTTTGATTGGTTTAGACGAGAGGGTAACATTCAAAAAAATTGTTACCCTCTCAGCTATGTGATAGAGTAAAATGACACCCTCGTATTAGCCAATCAAAATATGGCATTTTAACGTGAAGTATAATAAATATATATGTCACTGTTTCCATATGGTTGGCTATCGCAGCAACATGTAAAGGACTTCATCCAGTTGATTCACATTTGTTTATATCAGCGTGATAACGTAAAAGCATTTTAACTGCTTCTAAACGGTTTCGCGTACAAGCTATATAAATTGGTGTCATTCCATTAATCATTTGAATGTTTACATCTGCACCAGGGTTCATCAGAATTTTAATAAGATCTATATTTCCGTCTTCAGCGGCACTGCATAGTGAAGTTCGACCATCTTCATCGGGACTGTTCACCTCTGCACCATTATCGAGTAATAACGTAGCTATTTCATTATGCCTATTGTTACAAGCACCAAGTAATGCCGAGTTTCCAATATCTTCACCTTTATGTATATCAGCTCCGTCTTTGATTAATATTTCTACAATATTTTTATTACCATTGAAACAAGCTAAGTTTAACGGAGTGTCACCATTTACATTGTAATGATCAATGGCAACACCATGTTTTAATAGAGAATTTACTATATCTACATTGCCTTTTCTAGAGGCAACATGCAAAGGACTCCATCCATTGTTTTCACATTTGGTTGCGTCCGCTTCGTAATAAAGCAACCATGTTACCGCTTCTAAATTTTCAACTTCACAAGCCAAAAAGATAGGTGTTTTTCCATTAGCTGTAGCAGAGTTTATATCTGCACCATATTTGATAAGATGTTTAATAATATCTTTGTCGCTATTTTCTGTCGGAATTAAATGCATATCCCCACTTTCATCAACGTCATAAAGGGGTGCACGATCACAAAAACAATGTAGTGGAGTAAAGCCAGCTTTACTGAGCTGATTTGCTGAAGCGCCGAGTTTGCATAATAATTCTACTATATCTTTATAATGTTTTTGACAAGCTATGTGTGATTAATAATTTAACTATGTTTATATGATTGCGAGCACAAGCCTTATATAGTGGTGTTTGTCCAAAATTGTCAAATTTATTTACGTCAGCAAGGTACAATGGTGTCATTCCATTGTCCATTTGCTTGTTTACTTTTGCTTTATGATTAATTAAAAGTCTGATAATGCCAATATTTCCATCAGACGCTGCCATGTCCAGCGGATACCAACCATCTTTGCCACATATGTTAACACTTGGATGATTTTTTTTATCAATTTTTCTATGACTTGCGAATACCCATAACCGCAACTTTTAAGCAGAGGTGTTTGTACTGTAGAATCTTTCTGGTCAATCTTAGCCCCATTCCTAAGAAAAAGCTCTGTAATTTTATGATGTCCATTAATTGCGGCTTGGTGTAAAGGAGACCTTTCTTTATTATCAAGGGAACTTAGATGTTTTCTGTTTTTTTCGAGTAAATACTTTGAAAATTCATAATAACCTTTTGCCGCAGTGACATGTAATGGAGTTGTGAAATCACTTCTCGACGACAACAATTTTGGACTCATCTTCTCTATGCACTGCATTATCATTTTTCTATAGTTTTCAAATTTCATTTGAATGCTAGCAAAAACATCCCAGTTATGGCCATTTTCAATATGTCTTAATATACGTTCAAAATATGTTGCTATTAATTCATCTGGTATCATTATGGTACAGTCGCCATGTTGTTCATTGAGGGAGATCAATTGACACCTACTACTAATGAACGCCGATTCTCCATAAATTAAAACACTGCGAACAATTAAATGTCCTACGCTATGAGAAACAATGTCAAAAATTCTGTCATGTTTCGTACAGAATGTAGACTCTGTTTCTTCAAGATACATATTTTTCAAATGTTGAAGATTTAATAAAATGGAAGTTTTTGACGGACATTTTCTGATATCCAATTCATCAAATAAACCTTGTAATATTCTATCGTATTTATCCTTTCCAATCTTAAGACTGTCTTTCTCTATCGAGTTATTCGATAAAACCAAGAGTGCTAGACCTATGAACGATAAGTCCCTTTTACTTTTAAAGTTGTCAATTTCGTTTTCTATAAACTGATTAGGGTTTTGAAAAAAATCAGCGTTGTCCATATTATTTGCTTTAAACATGACACATAGTAAAGGAAAGAAGTTGTACATCATAACTGTTTCATCATTCATGTGACTCAAAACGTCGTCAGTTAAATACAATTTACTAATTTCTTTTCTCATTCATTTCATCTGACTGCAAGTTAAATTGTTCAAATGATTGAAAAGATAAGCTGTCTATAACATCGTGAAATAAATAGAATCTGCATGTCACTATTACTTTTAGTTTTTTGTTCTTTAATAACATCTTTATACGTCTTGTCTCAGATTCCCAGCAGTTAAGGTTAAATTTATTCAAAGAATATTTACCGAAAACATCATCAAAAACAAAAAGTTTTTTAGCATTTGAATTTGCAAATTTTATTAGTTCTGATGGTATCCATATAGGTACAACTGTGTAGCCTTCTGTTTCTTGCATGTATATGGCTATATAATAAGCAACTGCAGATTTACCAGATCCGGGTACACCTGTTATAATAGTGCATTGTTCGTCTTTGACCATTTTAATGAATCTGTTAGCAGCTTCAGTCACATAAAACGTCTCTAATTTCTTTTTCCATTCTGAGATTTCTTCGGTTTGAATTGCTGAAATATTCATGTAAATTTTGATAAATAAAACATGTGCTAGTAACAACAGTGCAGCTACTGACCTTATTAAAAAATAATGTTTATATTTCTAAAAATGTTAAAATCTTAATCTTTAAAAATTAACTAATGATTTGACATCTTATTTTTCAGTTCAAATGCTCATTAGGTAGTACGACCGGGATTTGTAAAACCCATACTAAGAAACCGTAGTGAAAGTGGCATATTTAAACTTTTTCTTTGGAACAAAGCAGTCTCATTATCAATCACACTACATGATCTTATTGCTATGCCCGCTACAATGTATATATATTTTCTGAAAAGGTTCTCTTGAGGTGCCTCGTGCAATGCTTTTTTTTGTTTTTTTGTCAAATGAACAATACTTTATAATTTAAAATTAAGACTTATATGTTTTATTTTATTCTAAAATGTATTCAATAAATAAATTTTTCTTATTGCATGTATTATGTACCCATAACAAAGTTTTGAAACTGAGTATTACTTCGACTTTTTTAAATTGCGAATTAATTGCGGGTATATATTTGGCCTTCAAGCACTTTTATCGACCCGACAGCATACATTCTACTCAGGTGTCAATTAATCTCAACATTTATTTACCCTCACTTTATCGGGTATACTCTTAAGTAAAGTAAAAACTGTAGTCCATGTATCATGTGTATGTGCATGCCTAATTCCTGTAGGAGACACTAAAAGCAAAACAGTACTAATTTGAATCTGCATTGTAATTTCATTGGATTTTTCTGGCCATTGCTTTATTTCGTATAGCATCTGCAAGTGATGTAGATCAAATAATTCAAAAAGTTATGAAGATAAAGGACAATTCAATTAAGAATAAATTGCAAGAACAGTTGTCTGATGGTGACCACCGGACAATGACGTTAAATGTCATATATTTCGGGGTCTTAGATTTGTTATTTCGGTAAAGTACCCTTATAATTTTCTTATAATCTTTCATAATTTAGATCTTAAAATCTCTTCAAACGACAAAAAGGAAGAGTGTCCAAACAAAGTTTTTGGTGAGGTTTGTGTTGCTTAGTCATAAGTTTTGTATGTTGTGTTTTTTGTGCTATTGTTTGTTTATTGGTCTTTTTGAAACGTGTCGCTGTCTGTATATGTTTGACACATGAGTTAGAATGTCTCTCTGGTATCTTTTGCCCCTCTTTTTCTACAAATCAGACTTGGGGTCAATTACATTGGAATGTAATCAATTAAATTACACATTACATTGCAAAAATGATCAATTACACTAATTACACATTACACAGTTTTCGAAATGTAATTAATTAAATTACAATTACTTTACTAAAGTAATTAATTAAATTACACATTACATTCCATCATATTCTTCAACAATATCATACATACATGTGTAAAATATTCATGTAAGCATAGTTTAAGCGTAGCATTTGATAATCATTAGTTATTTCAATGTTTTGTCATTTAGTCTGAATCTCTCTGGTCTGAACACTTTGACAGCGATTTTAAAAAGTCTTTCGACAGGAACATATATCTGGCAGATATTGCTTGATCAGAAGATCCTCATATTGATAGGAAAGGGAATTTGTTCCTATTTACTTGTCAATACATTAAGGGGTATTTTGACATCTCAAGTGAAGTTACTTTAGTTAAACATAATTCAATAAAGAAATTATAAATAGATTTTAAAAAAAAAATGTTTACTTAAAAAATATTAAAAAGTGGGCTTGTCACAATGTCAAAAATAATTGTCATTACAAACAATGTTTATAATGTCTAAATATTAGAAATATTTTGCTTATTAGATGAAATACATATAATAGTGCTGATTAGTTGCTGTTTGTTTTTACAGCTGTTAATTTTTATTTCTATAATCCTTTTGTGTATACTAATTTGACAAAATGATTGTGTGCAGTGATTTTAAATTCTAAATGAAGTATCTTGGAATGATTTTTCAAAGTGACACATTTTTTTGTTTTTGTTTTACAAGGTGATTAATTACTTATCAATCTATTTAGTTAAAAGATCTTTCTTAAAATATTTGATCCTCACTTTTTTTTTAATTATAAGACTATTCAAAATAATTGTCATGTATGTAGGTCAAATCAATAATATAAAATCTTCAGAATGAATTACAGATTTTCATATATTAAAAAAGTATGTGATATCAATATTTGAAAAAAAGATCTAATTTTACAATTTAAATTACTAAACACAAATCCTTATTTTAAAACCAATAAAGTACATGTAATTGAAATGTAATTCAAAAGTAATTGAGCATTACATGCTTTTTTCAATGTAATTAATTAAATTACCATTACATGTAATTAAAAAAATGCTCAATTACACATTACATTCAATTACATGGAAAATTGTAATGCATTACACTTAATTACCATTACATTTTCAATTACCCCATCCCTGCTACAAATATCATTTTAAAATCTTCGAAACTCACATTCTATATTCTACCTTTCAACGTTCAAGATTTCAACTTGAGCCACAAGTTCTTCCTGTTGCTGTTTTATTTCTTCCATTTGTTTTTCATTCTTAACAAACTCTAAGTAGATATCATGGACTGAATGATCGATGTGGGCCAGTTTTAATGTCTCGCAGTCTGTTTTCATAGGAGGACAGATAATTTCTATTGCCTGAAAAAAAGATGACTGTTTAGTTCTACTTGCATTAGTACATATAAGAGAATCAAATGTGGCAATTTCATCCATTTAAGACCTCTTTTATCAATTTTAAGTTTCCAAAAGTCATATATGAAGACTTCCAAGTGTTTAAAATGTGACTACTCCGATATAACTTATTGTCAAGGAAATTTATAGTTTTGATGTGATATAGTATTGCAAAACTTTTTTTTTAATGTACAAAATAATGCATGTATAGTCAAAAAAATAAATAATTGAAAACTAATGTACTTTCTGATGCGCTTTTATCATTCTCTCTAGTACTATCTTATGTATTTATATCATTTTAATAACAAGTATTGATCAGCATGTTTTCAAATTTAGAGCTTACATTAATAAAATTGAGAATGGAAATAAGGGAATGTGTCAAAGAGACAACAACCCGACCGTAGAAAAAAACAACAGCAGAAGGTCACCAACAGGTCTTCAATGTAGCGAAAATTCCCGTGACCAGAGGCGTCCTTCAGCTGGCTCCTAAACGAATATATCCTAGATCAGGGATAATGAACGCCATACAAATTTCCAAATTGTACACAAGAAACTAAAATTAAAATAATACAAGACTAATAAAGGCCAGCATTAAGCATTGCACACTCAATGTTTTTTAAGCAGTTTTTTCATGTAGTCTGTATGCTTAATCCATTAGAAACGTTCTTATTCCTATGTACATTTTAAGTATGGTAAAGTATTGCCGTTTGTATAGTGGAATTGAGTTTTGAAGATGCTCTCAAATAAAGAGTAGTATAACGCTGTTCGAAACTCATGAATTTATAGAAAATAACACATCCGGATTACAAACTAAAACTGAGTGAAACACATTAAATTTAAGAGGAAAATAACGACACAACATTAAAATGTAACACACACAGAACCAAACTAATCATTAGATAAAATCCGATGAGAATAACAAATATAACATCAAAACTAAATACATGAATTTTGGATAGAAAAGTACCGTGACACGTCTAATAGTAATGCGAATTCACACTCAAATATAAAGGGAAAAAAATGACACAACAAAAACACAACGTTTAAATGTAACACAAACAGAAAAGTACTTTAATATAACAATGGCCATATTTAAATTGCATTCACTGTAAGAACAACATTTTTTTGTCTTTTTTGTAGTGCTAGTGTTTTTTCTGCAGAGTGCAAATTTAAAATGTGAAACTATTTCACCTTATTATAGATTAATATGTAAATTGATGTGCCTTACAGAACTGCACTATATTAAGGGTATGGGAGTGAATGAGTGTATACTTTTTTCTAAAAAAAAACTATATGTTACCGACTTGAAAAAAAGACATATTTTGACTTTCCAATCTATCGGGTTTTTTGTTGGTGTCGAAATACATCATGTAGAAACAACGACGTAAATATTAAATGGCAAAATGAAGTTGCAATAACTAAATTAATGCATACAAAACATGACTAGTTTTCCTTTTGAGTTGAATTTGATACACTTGACCTTCTAAAGCCTACAAAGTGGAATGTCTGTTTTTGAAGGCGGCAATTTCGTCAACTAAAATTGTTTTAAAGGTTACGTTGTAAGATAGGGACGAACGATACCAGAGGGTAATTTCACTCATACATCGAAAATAAATCATCATCACAACGCCAGGACTAAAACATAAAAAAATATAAAATAATGATACACAAGACACAACATAGAATACTAAAGACTAAGCAACACGAAATTGTAAATGTACGTAAACTTTTGATGTCGTCTTACCATAGACACTTCATCAAAGGTTTTACTGAATTCCGAGTCAGACATCGCACCGGAATCAGAATGGGCAATTTGATTCCTGTAAAACTTGAATCTAGATATCGCCGCTCCTTCACTCAATTCAGTTGGTTGTGGTAGCTTGTCCTGAATGGTTATTTTGGTCAGATTTCGAAGAAGACAAACCATCAACGTTAGGTCAAAATTACTCGAGTCTGGAACGGAACCTAATAAATACGAAAATAAACTTAATAGACATAAAAGTTTTATCACTGATCTTATGAGTTGAAAATTTGTCTCATTTGATAATCAGTCTCAATTGCCTCGGGTACAGCAGGTCGTGTTTATAGTGACATTATAGAATGATATATGTAGATATGTGGCAATTTTTAAAACCTTTACTGCATTATTTTATAACAACAAATGTCTGGTATGAAAGTTAAGTTGCACCTGCATACAATAAATAACGTACGAGACAACAAATTCTTATATTTACAGCGATGTTGATTTTATGATCCCGGTTAAATATGAAGATGCATTCCATGTCAACCTGAAGATCCTTTAAAAGGCTAACAATTAAAACCTGTAATGAGATCTTTGGATATTATTTTTATCGATATTTTACAGTTGACATTGCACAGGGTTATGTTTTCCCAAACTTGTTATGACGTATTTCACGTTACACATTAGATATGTACTGATTGAAATTTTGTCTTTGATACATTATATATTCTATTAGCCGCTATTAGTTTTTCATTTGCTTTTAATAAATGCATATGGAACATATATTACAAATTCGTAAAATCTTTGAAATTTTAATAAAAGTTTTTAACATGATATCCTCTAAATATAGTTTCTTCTTTAACGGAAGATAGTGGTTCAAAGCATGTTTTTGTTGAAACTGAAGTAGAAACCAAGCTTTTGACAGTTACCTCTGCACGTGACAATGGGATTCACCAGTCCTAGGCGCCATAATTTCTTCCTTTTTTACGTTTCAAAAGCAACATGACAGATCATAGGAATTGTCAGTATTTTCCAGGAAGGAGGTGTCTTAATCTGTATGTGTCTATATAGAATTGCGGATTATTATATAACCACCTCCTTGGCTAAAAGTATTGTATTTAATTCAAAATCTTATCTGCATACTTTTGTTTGGAACCCAACTATATGACGGCTCTTCTTCTTTTGTAAAATATTGTTTTTTTTTTAAATGTGAAAGGTTACTATAAACGACTACATCATACATGTACGCATATTCACCTGAAGGAAATAATAAGCTCCACTGCGTTTGTGTAATGACATGTTTCTTTTTCAACTTATCCAGTTTATTTCTATTCTTTGAAAACACTGATGTCAAACCTCTTGGATTAAACTCTCTATTGAATAAGATCCTTACAGCCTTTGGTGAATGTCTTATCAACAAATTGGCGACTCTAAGGAAATTAATTTCCTCTCTTGATATTACTAGTAACGCCGATGCCATTCTAAAAGACATTAAAGAAGTAATTGGTAATCTTCAATACAAGGTTTCTATTGCATTGTTACGGATTTGTTTTTTTTAGCTCACCTGGCCTAAAAGGCCATGTGAGCTTTTCTCATCACTTGGCGTCCGTCGTCGTCATCGTCGTCGTCTGTCGTCGTTAACAATTTTTCAAACATCTTCTCCTCTGAAACTACTAAATGGATTTGAATGAAACTTTGCATGATTGTTCCTTAGATTATCCTGCACAAAGTGTGTGCTTCGATTTTTGATCTGTCAAAAAACATTGCCGCCGTTACTTAAAATAGAACATTGGGGTCAAATGCAGTTTTTGGCGTATATCTCAAAAACGAAAGCATTTAGAGCAAATCTGACGTGGGGTAAACATGTTCATTTGGGTAATATCTATCAGCCCTGAAATTTTCAGATGAATCAAACAACCCATTGTTGGGTTGCTGCCACTTAATTGGTAATTATATGGAAATTTTGAAGTTTTTGGTCATTATCTTGAATATTATTATAGATAAAGATAAACAGCAAAAATGATCAGCAAAGTAAGATCTACAAATAAGATAATATGACCAAAATTGTCAATTGACCCCTTTAATGATAATTTTTCACAATTTGTTCATCATATTTGCTAACTTTAAAAAAATCTTCTCCTCTAAAACTACTCAACCAAATTCAAACAAACTTCAACTGAATGATCAGTAGGGTGTATAAAATAAGGTTTGTGCTTTATTTGTTATTTCGTCAAAAAACATGGCCGTGAAGGCTAAAAATAGTATACAGGGTAAAATGCAGTTTTTGGCTTATATCTCAAAAACTCCAGCATTTAGAGCAAATAAGACAAGAAGTTAAAGTATTTATTAGGTCAAGGTCTACCTGTGCTAAATTTTTCAGCCGAATTGGGTTACTGGTTTTTCAGGTATAATGCCCCTGAATTGATGATTTTAAAGAAATTTTGCAGTTTTCGGTTATTACCTTGAATAAACTGTTAATAGCAAAAATGTTAAGCAAAGTAAGATCTACAAATAAGTCAATTTGACCAAAATTGTCAATTGACCTCTTAAGGAGTTATTGCCCTTTAAAGACTTTTTTCACAATTTGTTCATCATGTTGACTTACTTTAAAAAATCTTCGCCTTTGAAACTGCTGTATCAATTTCATCCAAACTTAGGCTAAATGAGTTTCAGAGTATCTAATATATATTTATATTTCATTTCCTTGTATGTCAAGAAACATAGCTCCTATGGCTAAAGTAGAACATAGGAGAAAATGATTTTTTTTTTGCTTTTGAAGAAAATAGGACAATTGAAAAGCCAAAATAATCATTGATGAGAGATTTAACCAAAAAAACTAAGGTGAGCGATTCAGGCTCTTGAGAGCCTCTTGTTTACTTGTATGTATTTATTTTTTATATGCATTATAACTATTTTTTATTTTACATTTAATAGATAGAAAACACCTAATATTTAAAAGCAGGATATAGTCTTAACCTTTAATCCAATGGATGTAGATGTTTGATAACTTCTGTACAAGTACTCTGTTATGTCTGTGCTTTCGTGATTTTTGTGATTTTACTTTTTCGTTAGATGTACGAATTGATCATTTTGATCGGATGAGTTGAGCCTTTTTTTAACTGAATTATTAAATCAAATAATTCAAATAGTATTAATAAACCCACCGAGTCTCCCTCGTTATCATATTGATATTAAAAACCTTGAATGATTATCCAATTCTCATTCGTCATGAATCCTATAAATATCAGATAAATCTAGAAAAAAAATTGATATCCTTAAAAGTTTAGAGAAACGATGGTCTGACCAAAAGTTCAGATGAGCTCAACAGCTGATTTCAACAATGTTACAAGTTTCCGATTCAAATACTTGTAAAAAAAAGGGGCGGAAAACCAGAGGGACGGGACATTCAAACTCATAAATCGACAATAATCTGACAAAGAAAATGACAAACATACAAATACTAGAACACAAGACACAACAAAAAAGCTCAAGACTTAGTAACACGAACCCCGCGAAAATCTGTAGGTGATCTCAGGTGCTCCGAAAGGGTAAGCAGTGTAACTAAAACTTGAAAGACGTACACAATAATTCAGATGCCAAATCAATCTTAACGTGTTCCTTACAATGATTGAGCTCAGAGAGTAAACCTATTGAGAGTCAAAACATTTGACGACAGTGATACGTAGCACAGCACAACATAAGGATTCTTGCTTCAATAATAAATAAACCATTTTGTATAAAAAGTCTTTGATTTCTACAATTTGTCAGTCATTTATCAAGTAGATATTATGATAAAATATTAAAGATGTGATATGAGTGCAAATGAGACAACTCTCCTTTCAAGTAAAAATGTATAAAAGTATATAAAAGGTTTGAGGTCAAAGTACAGCCCTCAACAAGGGGAGCTTTATCTCACACCGACAAGCTATAGATAGTCCCTAAAAGTACTAGTGTATAATCATTCATACGGAAATACTAACGGTTTAATCGATATAAAAAATGATTACGAAGGCAGTTTTGTCTATTTCCTTTGACCTCTTTAGCTGTATTGCTCTCGTTCACTTTTTGATAAATATAGTTGTTATCGGATTTTTAACGTTTTGTACAGTTTTGAGGGCTATGAAAAACTTAAAATATTTCCCGTAAGTACCAATTAGTATATGTCAGATCAAGACAAGGGTGTTTTGAATGAAGTCGAATTTTCATCATGTTCAGATTATTCCTCTACAATAGAAACAACTTTGCGAAGTCACATACATGAATAATGTGGCGGGGTTTAACATGTAAGCGGGATCCCATCCCAGCCCCTAACCTGGGACATTGGTATAACAGTACAACATCAGAACAAACTATAAAAATCAGTTGAAAAAGTTTTATTTATATGTACATGTAGATGTGAAGCATGATAATTTTATCTCCTTAAAAGTCTGCTGAATGAATGAAATATACGAAAAACTTATACTTCCGTTCACACATATACAAAATGTTCATAATGGTTGAGGACTATGGAGAGTGAGGTGAATGTGACAGCAACTTAACAACATCTTGAAAATCAAAGGTCGTCAACATAAGAAAGGTGTCAATACTATATGCATATGTCAAGCTCTATATTATAAATAAGTAATATATGAATTTTATAAACTCAATGATACTCTATCCTTAACATCTTCTCCTACGTGATCATGTTGATACTTACTTTCTTGTCAAATTTTTTATTTGCCTCTTTTTTCCTTCTTCTTCTTCTTTGTGTTAGCTGTTAACTGTTGTTAAACGCCATTGGCGGCAATATTTAGTAATAAATCAGATATTAGAGATCATCATTACTTGGTACTATTGTAAAATACTCCTAGTATAAATTTTGGAAAAAGAACAGCATCCGCATTCAATTAAATATAATCAAAATGGCGAACGGGAAACAGTAACACTTAACATAATGGAATGGAGTTCAATTGTACTTATTAACGGAAGCCAACTGATATCATGAATTAATGAATGAATCAAAAATTAAAACAGCGTAACCCGTAGCATACCTGTAGAGTGAATTGAACGTGACAGAAACTAAACAACACATTTAAAACAAAAAGTCACAAACATTTCCACATATTTTTTTCAATTTAAGACAGGTATAATATGTCAGGCTCTAAATTCTAAATTATCTATGAATGGATTTTACGAACTCAATGATATTCTATCATTTATTATTTACCAATGTATATTTTTTTCGTGACAAGTATTTCATTGACCGGGTTTTCTTCTTCATTTTTTGGGTAGTGGTATCTGTTAACTGTAACCTAACGGCAGTGCTCGTCATTTTAAGTATTGAATCGGATGTAAGAAATGATCACAACCTGATAGTATCTTAAAATTCAATTCTGTTTAGGAAACATACCAATTTATATACAATATATTTTTAGTGAGTTTTCTAATGTTACCCTTAGGCTTCTAGATTTGTTAATGTTATAAAATTAATAAAAATATTATAGGATTTTTAGGTGTAAGACAGGATATATAATCTTAAGAGTTTATATTCCGTCAGCCGAAGTCGAAGTGGGTATAAATCCTAGGCCAGAACTGTCACATTATATATATCCCTTATGAAACCTGAATTACACATATAGTACGGATCACTCCTGCTTTAACCTTTGTACTTCCATATAAAATATTTCTAAAACATTTACCATGCAGTATACATATTTTCTGCAAACGCAAAGGATTTTGTTATTTGGTATGAAAATAATTCTATTGTGTATGCAATCTTTTGTAATTCCCTTTTAAGACATCAGTCAGTTGAGTGTTCTACATAGTTTAAGACAACGTCACATAGTAACGTTAGTTGTGATTATGCTGCTGAGTTTCAACTTGTGGAGAAAAACGTCTTATATACCCCGGAAGCTTCTTGAATATGTACTGACATCTCTATGTTATAATACAATCACAATACTCGCCACATTTTTCATCCATAATATATCAAGTACAACAATTTGTAAAATTTACTTTTACATATAAAGTGAATGCTAAAATCAAAAGGCTGATAGTTTATTCTATAAAATGAAATATTTCCCTGCTAGACATGAGACAGTGCTAGGCGTACACGTTCTTCTCTAGGAGCCTCGTTGGCCATGTGGTCTTAGTAGTGCTACTACTGTAATCAATTACCAGTCAGCACTGAGGTTCTTAGTTCGAACCCCATTGGTGCACTCGACTTCAATCTTAATTGACTAGGATTATCAGTTCTCCCGCAACTAAATAGCCTAAAAGTGGTGCTTTTTACACAAAAAATCAATAAATCAACCTTCTTACGCTAAGCAGTTCATTATTTATTTTTCAATAATGAATTACCTCTAATGATAGCAAAACGTGTAATAAATGAATTACGCAATTGCATAATCTGTCGAGATGTGGATGTTAATTTCAATATTCTTTCACTTACATGTTAAAAGTAAATACTTGACATATTTCAGTAATTGATTTCTTCGTAACGCAATCTTTAAAAGGGGACGAAAGATACAAGAGGGACAGTCAAACTCATGAATTGAAAAATAAACTGACAACGCCTTGGCTAAAAAGAAAAAGACATACAGACAAACAATAGTACATATGACACAACATAGAAAACTAAAGTATAAGCAACACAAACCCCACCAAAAACTAGGTTACTTATTTATTAATTTTTTTCCCTTTTCTTTTTATTTTATTTTCATAATTTTGAATTCAAATTAATCTGGACATACCTAAAAATATATAGCTTTTATATATTTATTTTTTATTACTTCAACTACTCACATTATATATTTTTTTCATAACCTGTGCATTTGTTATATTAGATAATTATGTTTGATTATCTTAATGGTAAACTTCATTTTTTGATATTACTGATATGGTATATAATATTTTCAAATATGGAAAATTGTGTGTATAATACTAACAAAAACTAACAGTTGTAGATAATATGTTATTTTCTTATGTTAACGAGGCCGGGATAAGGTACCGGTACTTGATGTTTTAAAACTAACAAATGTACAGATTTCAATAAAATATGATAAATTAAAAACAAAAAACAAAACAAACTAGGGGTGATCCGGAACTGACCACAAAAGGCGGGTAAAACATAAAAAAAAACAAAATCTGCAGATGGACATAAACCGTTTTCAATCACTTGACCTACAAGCTATGTACGCCTTAACTCGATAACAGATGCAATCACGAAACCAACAAATTGATCAATGCAAATTGTAAAAAAACAAACTTATAACATTATGAAAATAAAACAAATCATGTATATATGTAAAGTAAGGTGAACCTTGTTAATCAGATTGAAGTGTTCCGTAGTACTTTACATATTGTCTGTTTAGACAAACCAATTGACATATTCTGTATAAACGAAGACGCTAAACGTTAAATTGTTATAATTGTTATAATTGGCAAAAAGGATTGATTCATTTGAAAACATATTTTATTCAATATAAATATTTATTCAAAAAACATTAATGGTGATAGTTCGATTCTTGTTGTTTAGAATATATAAGACTGACTAACACAGACGAAAAGAAAAACGGACATATCTTTCCTGCCTTTCAAACCTTGGTATAATTATCAAAACCTAGATTTTGTTTGAATAACTATACATAAGCATTAAAGGACCAGGTGAAGCACGCGTCCGGTTGCGAGATTTTTTCGCTGCATTGAAAACTCATTGGTGACCTTCGGCGTTATTTGCGTTTTGGTCGGGTTGTTGTCTTTATGATACTGTCCCCATTTCCGTTCCTAATTTATAAATATTTCCAAGTAACATAACTAAAAAAGGAGTTAATAAAGGAGTGTGTACTTAACTGTAAGCTTGTACCATACTATGCGTTTGTTTGATCTTTCAATTGGTAATTCTGTGATCTCTGTTTTACAAAATATCAAAACACAATTCTGTATCATTTCTTTAAAACTAGATATAACAATATTTTAAAACAAAAATATAAAACAATTTTTTTCAATCAGTTTTGAAATCAATTTACGACTTTCGTTTTATTTTCCATAGTCTTGTGACAAAAACGTAAATGAAGATATCTAGACTCTAAAACATATAATTTAACAACATAGAATCTGGTTTTGTACTTGGTTTGGGGAAGGATGTCAAGTTTACATCGTATGTTCATCATCAAGGATGTAGTACCTTTTGTTTACTATTTACAATGTTAAAAGATGTTTATCAGATTTTTTATTTCAATTTCTTCCCTGTATATATATATATGTTACAGTGAATTTGTATAATGAGGAATTATGTATAATCCTTGATTTGTTTTGGAAATATGTAGAGTCACTATAGTCATTAGTAACTATGTATAATCACTGAAAATGACCAGTTATTTTACATAATCACTGAACATTTTATTGCTTAATCTACAAATTCCCTAATTTAATTTCTGGAATAATGAATAATTTAAGGATCCTTTGTTCGATAAAAGAAGTATTTAGACAAATTATCATTTTTTATTTTCTTATTCCTTGCCAGTTTGGCTTTAAAAACAGAGGATGATCTTAAAGATATAACCAATACAGGGTTTTGAGATAAAGTTGAAGACTTCAAAATTAATAATATCAATATTCCCTTTATAGCGATAACTATATTTTGTTTGTTTATTAAAAGCCAGCGCGTCAAATGAATATTCATATTAGTAAATCCATGTAAGAGCATGTTATTTGAAGTACATGTAAAACAAATGATGAAAAAGATTATGGAACATCTCGTTTTTGTATTTTGTTTTTTTTTCAAATGAAAAAGAAATTCAAACAGAGAGAACTTAGGCATATAAATGTAAAGAAAAACTAAGGATTGACAATTAAAACACAATTTTGGAGGAAGCTGGCATTTGGTGTAATATTTTGATAGCAATTCCACAGGATACTAAGGGAAAGGGAATCCCCAACAACATAATAGCTATTGTTCACAAAAAGCCTGAAAAGGATATCGCCTGGCCAAAAAAACATGGTTTCTTGCTCGAACCAGTTCGAGGATGGTAAGTCCCTTTTTTGGAGGTACAAGATGCAAGGTACAGATGTTTTACAGAGCACTCTATTTCTCTTAGGTGGGTCATAAAATCTGATTCCATATGATAAAAATGTTTTCTAAAATGTGGATACTGTAATGATAGTGGCAAAAACAGATGTGACGCATATCATCATTTTGATATTTTGCGCTTAACATTTTACAATTTCTGTTTATACAGTGTACTGCTGTTTTGATATGATTTTAAAGCATCAATTATTTGACTTATATTCATTTTCCTCACAAATAAAACTATTTCTTCATTTCAGTTATTATGTATAATCCATGACGTTTTTTTCTAGTGATTATACATAATCCCCGAAGATTTTAGTGATTATATATAATCCCTCAACTGGCCAGTGATTCTACATAACCCCTGACAATTTCAGGGATTCTACATAATCACTGATTATAAAAAATCACTGTAACATATATACTTGTACATTTGTCAGCAGTAGATTACAAATAAATATAAATAACAAAAAAATGCACTCCAAGGAAAATTCATATCTAAAACTCCCATATCAAATGACGCAATTAAAAGCTCAAATACTTCAAACAAATGAGAAGCAACTGTCATTTTACTGAATTGTTACAGACATTTCCTGTTGTAGAAAATGATGGATTAAACGGGGTTTTGTAGCTTGTTTAACCTATCACTTGTAAGCAGGGTTTCCCCTTGGTCAATTATTTTTTTCGGCACCTCTTTCGCCAAAACAATATATTTTTCGCCACTTTATTATTTTTTTCGCCAAGTAACACAAATATGTATTTCTTATAAAATTTTCCTTTTTTCCAGGACCCCCCCCCCCTCCCTCGCAGCCTAAATAAGAAATGTTTTTTACAACAAAACGAAGCAACTTATCACTTGGAATTGATTCCTCGTGTAAGGTGTAGTCATTACATTGAAGGGTTACTCTCATGCCAACCTTTTGGATAGATTTCATAACGACAGTTTTCTTTTCTAGACCATCGTAAATAAGTAAAACTTTATGCTTGAAACATGTGTGTAACTGAAACGACTTTAAATTACCCACTAAAATTAATGATCTATATGAAAGTTAAATGATAAAGTTTTAAATCAGAGACCTTTCTTGCTTTGAATATTTTTCGTCGTATCAACAATTTTTTTTTCTGGACTATAAAAGAAGGAAAAAAGAAGCGTAAAAATTTTGCTTCAAACACGTGCGTTGCAAAGTTGTTAATAAATCCCTTTTGTGACATGTGACAGAAGCCATTTAACCATAATTTCATTTTGTATTATCATACAATCAACACCTTTATTAATTAATCCTTTGATGTCGATAGCTTTGAATGCAATCAGCTGATTATTGATTTTCTGTCAAAATCTTAACGAGTTCAAGGTGAATTCCGAGTCTGATCGGTAAAGTCAGAGAAACCATAAAAAGTAAATAAACAAGATGGCTGAAAATAAATCGTTTTATATATTTCTTTCGCCAAATTCTTTCGCAAATGACGAGTTTTAATCGCCACAATTATTATTTTTTCGCAAATCGACCGCCAGCGGAAACCCTGCTTGTAAGAGCGTCGCATAAAATTTTATTACACTGGAACATGTGCGAACAAAACAGACGGACATAATTAAAATATTTAAAAGGGGTACAGCAGTCAGCATTGTGTTAAAATCACACTACAAACAAAAAAATATGTCAACAAAGAAAATCAAAAGTTTTCTTGACCTAATAATTGATAATTTGACAGATGACTCTTTATATTCGGTTTTATCTTAAACATTCAGAAAGACTGAATAAAACATGAAAACTAGCAATAATTAAGCCGTGTTACTACTATTTTGTTTCTTCTACAGTTAAATATTATTCTCTTCTACTTATGTTGTTCGCCGTGTACATTACCACATACAAGAATTTAACAAGTATTTTTTCATTATTGATTTTCATCATGTATAGGTATAATTTCCTTTACAATGATCAAGATCATGGTAGAAAGTATGTCACACTTCCTAATATGTGTATGACTAACTCAATCGTGTGAGGAAACTGGTCAATATTTGTCACGCTATGTTTATTTCATTTAGAGTATATCATTGTCTTTCAATTTTTATGTATACAAATATCAGTATTACTAGTAACTAGAATTGTAAGCGACAGCGGAGGATATCATCCCGTACTGGACAGTATCAGCAATCATTTATAGTGTACCAAAGTTAAATGACACATCTCTTATACATGCCATAATTAGCAGGTTTTTAACCTTGTATATATTGACGGAGTTGCATACAAACTGTTCATTTAATTCTAAATAGCTCGTGTATCTCATGATGTAAGCATATTATCTTGTGAAATTGACTTACTCTTTCATCATGTTCATCGATTGATTTCAGCTTATGTGTATATGTAAGCAGGTGTTTGATATCCAGATGGGTACCTAAATACAAGTGCCGAAAGTCACTAATATGTACTCTTAGTGTTTGTACCTCTCGCGGTGTTTTCTTCAAACATGTTCATGGCACGATTGTTGGGTAGAATATATGCACGTTGAATTATATGTGTTTCTTCTTCTAGCATATTCAGCATATTCTATAAGCAGTACATATTTGTATTTGATCGTATGCACATACTATTGGTTACAGAATTCTGTCTCAAATTAAAGAAGTGTTTTGTCTAGTTTTGTGCTGTTTCAATAACAAAAGCTGCCATTTTTAAATTACAAATATAGATGACATTTCAATACCATTATGATTAATCTGCGATTGAGCTTTAAATTTGAATGAAAATGTACTTTAACGTTTTATCCCATATAGGTCAATATAACACTTTTAGCCTTATCTCTAAGGTAACAGAAGCAATCTTAAAAAAAAATTATAACGGCAACCAATTCGACTGTCCATACTGTTGTTAGGGCAGGTACGTTTGGGGTTGTATCTGTTACAGTTGATTAAATATATATTGATTAAGGCCTAGGATTTTCTCCTTTCTTTCACATTTTTGGATACTTCCATGGCAACGGTAGCCAATTTGAAAGTGCGGATGGCACACTTTTGAATGACACGTTATATAACCTGAAATGTTCATTCAATTTCTTTATTCCTTCACTGTTGTTTTGTTTCTTTCCCAACAAAATTGTTTGCCATTGGAGCACGACTTTGATGTACGCCATCTTATAAGTAAGAGTGTGATCAGCTTGTAAATATGTTTATGTAAGATATTCGAAGACAAGTGTTTTGTTTTTATTTTAATTCCGACAAAAATGCGTGTTTATACAAATGGTTTCACTCAAAATATGAGTTAATTCCGAAAACCATCATAAGAAACAACTATGTTAAGTTTCATGTAATGGATAAGCGGTTCTCAAGATACAGTGTGACGTGTAGACGCCCGGCGGACAGACGGACGCCCGGCGGACAAACGGACACCGGACATTTGTATACCATAATACGTTCCGTCAAAATGTTGACAGGCGTATAACTTTGATGGCGTATAAAAAAAAGTAGTGCGCCCGTATGTCAGAAAGAAATCTGATTTGTTTGTTTTTGTCGAGTCTTCGACTTTAGTCGAAAAAGCGAGACTAAGAGATCATACATTCCGTCGGCGTAGGCGGCGACTACAAATATTCACTCTGTGGTTAAAGTTAATGAAATTTTAATAACCGTTTCCTTAACTATCCTGGATTTTTACCAAACTTGCGTCTGTCATCGTCCTGCGTCGTTAACTTTTACAAAAAAATTCTACTCTGAAACTACAGGGCCAAACTAAACCAAACTCGGCCACAATCATTAGTTTAAAAAATTTGTGTCTGGTGACCCGGCCAACCAACCAAGATGGCCGGCATGGCTAAAAATAGAACATTGGGGTAAAATGCAGTTTTTTGCTAATAACTCAAAAAAACAAAGCTTTTAGAGCAAATCTGACAGAGGTAAAATTCTTTATCAGGTCAAAATCTATCTGCCCTAATATTTTCAGATGAATCGGACAACCTGTTGTTGGGTTGCTGTCCCTGAATTGGTAATTTTAAGGAAATTTTGCTGTTTTTGGTTATTATTTTGAATATTAATATAGATAGAGATAAACTGTAAACACCAATAATATTCAGCAAAGTAAGATCTACAAATAAGTCAACATGATCGAAATAGTCAGTTGACCCCTTTATGCGTTATATTGCCCTTTATAGTCAATGTTTAACCATTTTTCGTAAATCTTAGTTATCTTTTACAAAAATCTTCATCTCTGAAACTACTGGGCCAAATTAATACAAACTTGGCCACAATCATCTTTGGGGTTTTCACTTTAAAGAATGTGTCCGGTGACCCAGCCATCGAACCAAGATGGCCGCCACGGCTTAAAATAGAACATAGGGGTAAAATGCACTTTTTGGCTTATAACTCAAAAATACAAGCATTAAGAGCAAATCTGAGATGAAGTAAAATTGTTTATCAGGTCAAGATCTATCTGCCCTGAATTTTTCAGATGTATTGGACAACCAGTTATTTGGTTGCTGCCCCTGAATTGGTAATTTTAAGGAAATTTTGCTGTTTTTGGTTACATGTATTATCTTGAATATTATTATAGATATAGATAAACTGTAAAAAGCAATAATGTTCAGCAAAGTAAGATTTACAAATAAGTCTGCATGACCTAAATGGTCAATTAACCCCCTAAGGAGTTATTGTCCTTTAGAGTCAATTTTTAACAATTTTCATAAAATTTGTAAATTTTTACTAACATTTTCAACTGAAACTACTGAGCCAAGTTCATTATTGATGGAGATACTTGTAAGCAGCAAGAATTTTCATAAAAGTATAAAATATACAAACACATCACCATCACTAAAACACAATTTTGCCATATATCCATCTGCTTCCTTTGTTTAATATTCACATAGACCAAGGTGAGCGACACAGGCTCTTTAGAGCCTCTAGTTAAATTATATTATTATATACTGGTATAAAGGGCTGCCTTGGTTTTATAGCTCAAAACGGAATTATTCGTGTTGCTTAACATTGGGTTGAACAAGGAATTGTATATTTAAATAAACAATAATTCCTTGTTGTAAATCAACTGTTACAACTTTAAAATAGTTGTATCAGTCCTTTAATGACTGTGACAGTTATTTCTTGCGTTGTTGCAGTCGATTTATGTTATAGACAAACACTTTTAAAGTTAGGACAGTTACAAAATAACTGCAGCATTGAAATTTAACAACTGCATGTTACATGTACAACTTTACCAAACATTATCAGTCTTAGAACGACTGTTACTGTTATGGATAGTTGTTTTTTTCGTCCAGTAGTGCGCATGTTGGTTGACAGACAGGACACTGTTCAAAGTTTAGATTTTTCTACCCTGTATACCACATTGCCTCACATTCTCATTAAGAAAAATTCACCCACCTAATTAAATGTGCATTCAAAAAGTCAGAATGTGAATATATATGTTTAAACTCTTTTAGGTCATTTTTTAGTAGCAATAAACAAAAAATCTATGTCAATTGGACATGCTTTGATACTATATATGCCCTTGAATTTTTACTTGATAACATTTTTGTTTAATTTGGAGATTCCGTATATCGTCAGGTAATCGGAGTTCCAATGGGGACTAACTGTGCACCACTTATTGCGGACCTGTTTCTGTATTGTTATGAGTTACAAATTATGACAAAAAATTAGCAAAGACTTATCGAAACAACATCTCGTAATCAAATTTAATAATACTTTTAGATATTTGGATGATATTTTTTTTGGCTCTCAATAATGACGACTTCAGTATGTATTCTATAGAAATTTATCCTGTTGAACTTACTTTAATAAAAGCTAATACTAACAATGACCACTGCCCTTTCCTCGATCTTGATATCTATATCACTAATGGAAAGCTTAATACTAAAATTTATGATAAAAGAGATGATTTTTCATTTCCTATTGTTAATTATCCATTTTTAGATGGTGACGTTCCCTTGTCACCATCTTACGGTGTTTCTATATCTCAACTTGTACGATTCGCTCGAATATGTAACAATGTTTTAGATTTTAACGAGAGAAATTTATGTATTACTGAAAAATTATTACACCAGGGTTTTTGATATCACAAACTAGTCAAAACATTTACTAAATTTTATCATCGGTATAAGGACATCATTCGTAAATATAGCTCAACATACAGACTTCTTATACGTTCAGGTATTTCGCATTTAATTTTTTATGGAAATATTCTTTATAAAGCACAAAAATATCAGTATTCACCCAAGAAACTAACAAAACCTTTAAATAGACTTATCAAGAAGGGATATAGTAACGATACTGTTGTCAGGTCATTAAAGATTGCTTATTTTGGCATTAATATTGATTCACTTAGCTTATAGGCATGATAGGGTCTTTGCATCGGAACTAAATACATTTATTCAAAAAACAGTTGTTGGCATGACATGGGTTATGTTCTTCTCATATATGTTATGATGGTATAATACTAAACCCCTAATGGGTAGGAGTGTGTCTGATATTCATATGATGAATCATAATCTTTCAATCAGTTTAACTAAAGTCTGGAGCTGGCATGTCAGTTAACTGCTAGTAGTCTGCTGTTATTTATGTATTATTGTCATTTTGTTTATATTTTCTTTGGTTACATCTTCTGACATCAGACTCGGACTTCTCTTGAATTCAATTTTAAATGTGCGTTTTGTTATGCATTTACTTTTCTACATTGGCTAGTATAGGGGAGGGTTGAGATCTCATAAACATGTTTAACCCCGCCGCATTTTTGCGCCTGTCCCAAGTCAGGAGCCTCTGGCCTTTGTCAGTCTTGTATTTTTTAAATTTTAGTTTCTTGTGTACAGTTTGAAAATTAGTTAACGTTCATTATCACTGAACTAGTATATATTTTTAAGGGGCCAGCTGAAGGACGCCTCCGGGTGCGGGAATTTTTCGCTACATTGAAGACCTGTTGGTGACCTTCTGCTGTTGTTTTTTTATATGGTCGGGTTGTTGTCTCTTTGACACATTCCCCATTTCCATTCACAATTTTATCATCAGACACATTTTTTAATCCAGATTCTCTAATGCTGATTGCTAAATTTGTCAAAGTTGTTTCAGGAGAAGACTTTTGTAAAAAAGATTACAAACATTTACAAACAATGGTTTACAATTGACTATACAGGTCAATAACTCCTCAAGAGGTCAATTGACAATTTTGGTAATGTTTACTTATTTAATGATCTTACTTTGCTAATTATTTAAACAGTTTTGCTATCTATAAAAATATTCTAGGAAATAATCGAAAATTGCTAAATTTACTTAAAATTACAAATTTAGGGGGCAGCAACCCAACAACAAGGTGGTCTGATGCGTTTTTAGGCAGATAGAACTAGATATAGGAAGTGCCAATGACACAACTCGCCATCCAAATAACAATTTAAAAATTAAACCATTATAGGTCAATGTACGGCCTTTAACACGAATCCTTGGATCACACCGAACTAGCGAAAAACCATTCGAACGGGAAAACCAACGGTCAAATAGGCCTGATTACATGTTTTACAGCATATAGATTTGCACTAAATGCCTTAGTTTTTGAGATATAAGCCAAAAACTGAATTTGACCCCTATTCTCTATTTAAGCCATGGTGGCCATGTTTGTTGATGGATCAAGGCTTTGGGAAAAATTTATCAACTAGAGACCCTAAGGAATATTCAGGTTGAAGGTATTTGGCCCGATATTTTGGATTGTTTCAGAGGAGAAGATTTTTTAAATAGTTTACCACAACAGACAACAGACACCAAGTGATGGAGTAACTCACATGGAGCCCTCCTGGGTATGATGAGCTTAAAACAGCAAGTGGGCTTTTTGATTCTAAAATGATTTGGCTTACAAAATGCAAGACATTTAAATAATTATATTAATAGATTATCAAAAGATTGGTTTTCCTGCATGACCAATGATAATCTCTTAAAATGATATTTTACCTATGACAATGTTGTTAATTTCATTGACAACAGGCATGTGCACCCTTTAGTTTCTAGCAATATTTTTTCATATTACTCGACTATGCTGAGAAATTTAATTATCAGTCAGTAAGATCAATGGAAAATTTCGTAAAATAGCAATAATTGCATTTTTCCAATTATTTTCGTTTGTTTTGTTCATACATCATTGTCAATATAATGGAACTTTTCCAACTTTCATACAAGTGAGAGATTTAACTAACTTTTCGACCAGGTTTAATCTACCATTTTCTACATATAAGAATGCTTGTACCAAGTCAGGAATATCCATTTGTTTGATATGCTTAAGGTTTTGATTTTGACATTTCATTCGTCATCGTGACATTTCGTTTTGAATGTTCCTAGGAGTTCTTCTTTCGTTTGTAATTTAAATTTTAACATGTTAAAATAACTCATATAAATGTATAAAATAACAAAAAAAAAACAAGCAAAAGGAAAAATGTTTCTAAGTGCTCAATCCTCTTTTAACTTGGGCTCGTGGTGAAGCAGAACAACACATTAAAAAATCACGTCTCCAGATCTAAATTATCAACAGGTAAACATTCAACAGTGGGGAAAATGGCAGAGTATTGAAATATGGGATTTTGATTGAAGGTTAACAAGGTATAGATCAGAAAATAAAGTAAACTCAAAATCAAAACAAAGAAAACATAGTTTCCTACAGTGAAGCATTGTCTAATTAAATATTTACATAGAACTAAACAATAACAGTCACTTCAAATGATAACCATCCGAATGCAATTTCAAGTAATTATGTAATATCTATATTTCTGAAAGATACTGATGTCCATGGTTCTATGAAACTATAGCGATGTTTGTGGGTCACTAATTTTTAGAGCAGAGAAAATTTTTATTTTTCTATGTATGTACTGTCCCAACAAAAGGCATATTGTTAAAGTCCATATGATTGTCTATAATTTCCAACATTCAATTCCAACTTTAAGGTATCGGTTTTTCTCATTATTTGAAGGAGACACAGTTGCTTAAAACTGCTTACATCAACATCCTTTGAACTTTGGAGAATGTTTGTCTCATTGGCAATCATATCACATCTCTTCATTTCTATTATATAAATAAAATGTAAACCAGATACCATATTTAATTAAAATATTTTAATGAGAAATGCATTATAAACAAATGATTTATATAATGAAAATATCACAGTTTACCTTAACATGAAATAAAATAATAATGAAAAGAGACACATGCCGTTGACATTATTGCTCTTTTTCTGAGAAAACTTTGAGAGTAAATAAATCAGCAGATTCAAAAATCAAACCTCTGAATCATTTACAGATTCAAGTAATAATAAACTATTCAACAACATTCATGGAGAATCTTGAAATAAGTTAATATGATAATAATCAGTAAAAATATACAGTTTTGTTTCTCATTTCTTTATGTTGAAGCAGGCTACTGGAACAAATTTTTTTTTCAAAAAAAAAATAACCTTTTTATTTCAGTTGTCAAAATTCAAAACAGTATCAATTAATGGAACACAAAAGTAAAAATGATTGTTAATAAACTGTCAAATTTTTCATAACAACGACATCAGAGCCTCTTGGATTTTTGCCTCTTGGCTGCCATGACGGCACATCATCCCCATAACTTGGTGCAAAGTAAGTATGGCGGCTTATTTGATGACTAAGTTCACAAAGTTTAGTGGCTCCATCTACAACATAAGCCTGGACATCAGTGTTCTCTTTGTTCAGTCTTCCATTGTCTATCAAATTAGCAAAGGCCTAAAAAATAAATAATAGCACAATATTAGATTTTATGACTGGCCTCCACTGGTGGAAAAGGTAAGGAACATTATAGCTGTACACAAAATAAAAAAATGTATTTTTTTCACCCATGGTCCCTCCTCCTAAGTTGCAGTAATAAAAGCATTCAATAATCAGTTTTAAAGCCCTTTCCAAATGTTTTTTATAATAAATTCTTACGTGGTGTTTTTTCACCACTCTCACATGTACCTGGGAGGATTTGGTCTTCCAAAACATGATAATCCTATCCCCTTTCTTATGTATTTTTAAAGCCAAAAACATATATTTCAAGGATTTTTCTTTGTTGCTGTCTGCTTTTTACTTACTGCTAGCTATATATAAAGTATTAATCTGGCCAGTCATATTATTATAAGAACTATTTCAAACTTTATCATTCCTCTTAACCTTATAATACATTATGGGTGTATTCATCGAGTTCAGATGATTTGGCATACTTATAATATTGGATATCATCTGTAATTGAGTTATGGCTTTTAAAAAGAGATAAATTATGACAACTTTGTTAAAGTAATAAAAACACTCAATAATTTCTAGTACTAGTTTTAAAGCACTTTCAAAATGTTATATTAAGTTCTTTTGTGGTGTTTTCTCACCATTCACATATATGTAAGCGTAATAATTTGTTTTCCAAAACATGATAATCCTTTCACAAATTTTTATGTATTTACGAAAGTTGAAACCTATATTATGTATACTTCAAGGACTGCTCTTTGTCGCTGTCTGCTTGTTATTTATTGCTATAGTATTAATCTGGCCAGTCATATTATCATAAGAATTATTTCACACTTTGTTAGTCATCTTAAACCTTATGCCGTATAGCAAATTATTTTTGTGGGAATTAATTTTAACTTATTTTCACAGACATAACTAAATCAACATATCCCGCCAATTTAAAAGTGCACATGCAAAGGTATTGATTATTTTTTTAAATAAAAATAAAGAAATAATAACGGTCAAAATATTTCTTAGTTTAGTTTAGTTTAAACATATTTATTTATAGTGGATTTGGGAAACAAATTTTACAACTTATATTAATCCCTTTCCACTCTGTCGGTGCAAGTGCTGCCTTGTAGCGGCATTAGCCTCCTCTTTTCGAAATCTACAAGGGTGTCTTTAATGTGCAAGAGATATGGCTCTCTCTAAACATGGGTCAGCCATTTATCGTCCCCTCGGAAAGGACTATCAACATTTATGCCAGACCATACTTGCAAATGGTGTCAAAGGAGAGCCGAAAATTTAGTCCCTGAAATTTTATTCCCAGGCGGGAATCAAACCAGGCACATTTGTATAAGAAGTCGGATGCACTAAACACTACACGATGGCCTTCAAATATTTCTAATCCTTATTCAATAAAAATCGCGAAAATTTTACACCTGCAAAAAAAATGCTATATGGTAATACATTATTGGGTTTGTTCATTGAGTTTTGTTGGTTTTCAGCATCCTATATTAAGTATCATCTGTAATTGCCTGATAGCTTAGAAAAAGAGATAAAATATAAACTGTTTTCCCAAACAGCCAACAATTGTATCTCTGATACTGCTATGTTTTAGTTCTTGGCTAAGGTTACTTTCAAGTGAATATTAAATAAAAGATGATGACAAAAAAGCCCCACTCAAGTTATTACTCTAAAATCAAAGGTGACTCACTACCTGAATTCAAACTGTACAAACTGTATGTTTGATTTGGTTCTAACTAATTAGCATTGTGAATATGTTTAATCATGGTTTAATGGTGAAATACTAGAATAGTAAATCTTGTCCTGGTGTATGATGCTATGGGGAAGGATTTAATGGCCATGATAGTAAAGGGCTAATATCAATGAGAAAATTTGTAATTTTCCATGTTATAACTTATACCTTTAAAACAATAAAAGAGGGACTAAAGATACCAAAGGGACAGTCAAACTCGTAAATCTCTAACAAACTGATAACGCCATGGCTAAAAATGAAAAAGACAAACAGAAAAACAATAGTACACATGACACAACATAGAAATCTAAAGAATAAACAACACGAACCCCACCAAAAACTAGGGGTGATTTCAGGTGCTCCGGAAGGGTAAGCAGATCCTGCTCCACATGCGGCACCCGTCGTGTTGCTTATTTGATTACAAATCCGGTAAATAGTCTAATTCGGTAGATCAAATTCATGAAAGGGAAGGGGATTGTAGTTATGACGTAAGGAACATATCCCATATCATTTGTGAAAAGGTTATTCTATAACAGTCAACCAACTCGTGATGGCGTCCGTAAAATTTACGAAGGGATGATTTCAACTTCACCATTTGGAACTCTTGGTTTAATAGCTTCCTTGTGAGCAATAACCCTCTATATATATACCCCGTATGCAGGTGCTGCTGGAATGTTGCTACTTAGAAATGGAAAGTTCACAATTGGAAAGCCAAAATCATCTCTTTTGTCGTAAAGTTTTGTCTTCAACCGACCCTCATTGTCAATTTCTAGATGTAAGTCAAGATATGAAGCCCACTTAACTGTATCTGTAGTATCCTTTATCTCCAATTCGATGGGATAGATGCGATCCACATAGTCACCAAATTTTGAATTGTTTAGTGAAAGAACGTCATCTATATAGCGGAAAGTAGAGTTAAAGGATATTGCTAACTTCTTATCTTTCTTCCTAAGAAGTTCCTGCATGAAGTCAGCCTCATAATAATAAAGAAACAAGTCAGCAAGTAGAGGGGCACAGTTTGTTCCCATTGGGATGCCGACAGTCTGTTGAAAAACACATCCTCCGAACGTAACAAATATGTTGTCAATCAAGAAATCAAGCATTTTGTTAATATCGGTTTCAGAGAATTTTTTGTTTGAATCAGAATGATTCTTTACAAAGTATGATTTATCCCTCCCTAAGACAAGATACTTGTATTTACGTTGGCCATTCTTTTTTATGAAGCAAAGTAATACCAACTCTTTTAATTTGTCTTTTAGTTTGGAATGTGGAATACTTGTGTAAAGAGTAGAAAAGTCAAATGTTTTAATACTGTTACAAGATGAAAGAGAGTTAGATTGTATGTACTCTAAAAGATCTTTGGAATTTTTAAGTATCCACATCTGATTCACGCCACCTCTAGAATAGGAAGTTTCACAATAACTTTGAAGCCCGTCTTTGATTGCTGATAAAATGGATGTTAATAATTTAGAAAGGGGTTTCGTGGAGCACTTGGAAGACCCAGCAATATACCGTTGTTTGTAAGGACACTTATGTAGTTTAGGTATCCAGTACAGTGATGGAAGATCCAGTTCTTCATCTTTGGTTGAAATACCAAAAGAACAAAGAACAGACCTATGATTATCCAGGATTTCCTCTTTGGTAAGTGTCGTGAGGGTATATGTTGGGTTTCCAAGTGAATTGTCTATACCTAATTCATTTATCGAGCAATTAATGTAATGACTTTTACAGATAAAAACGATGTTATTTGGGGCTTTGTCTGCGGGGACAACAACATATTCATCATGGAGGTCAGATAGGTGTTTAGCAACATTTGGATCTTTGAAGATTGACGTAGCATGGGCATTGATGGACCCATTCAGTTTCTTAATTCTGATTTGTATTAACGACCTCACTGCCTTAATCCATTCGGATAGAGTGTCTACGTCTTCCTTCTCGCGCTTAGCCCATTGCCTGGCATAATCCTCGACTGAATCCATCAAAATTTTAAAGTTGTGTTTCCAATTGATGGATTTAGGCTCACGATATTTCGGACCTTTCGATAACACGTTTCGTAGAGAAGTGTTATTAACAACGTTAAGGTCACCGGTAATAGCGTGGCCAGCAGGATTATATGTGAATTGGGAACTACCACAAGTGCAATCAGGAGGTTTAGACTTGAAGTCGTCAATATCAAGATCCTGCAAAACGCGTTTGTAATTGAAAATTTTAGTTGCAATAAGTTTGGTATAGGTATAAGAAATTATTGGTACAGACTGGTCTTTGAAATAAGGAGGTATTTTCGATTGAACTAATTTATGATGAAGGATATTGCCTAGGTTGACGCCATCGAGACCTTTGTTGGCAAAGGAAAGATTTAGAAAAGATCTTTTCTCTTTTTCATCTTTTCCAATGCGAACTGGCTTGAAAAGTCTGTGACTAGCAATATCCGAAATTATAGCTTGTAGTTTGTATTGGTTTGAATGAGGGTTTGTAACAGTGGATTCCAAACATAAATTGAACAGAGAATGAAGTTTTGAAAGGGGTAATGAATAAAGTTTCGTGCGAATGTGATGAATACCTAACGGTTTTTGTATGCATGGCAGCAAGTCATTAATAGAGACATTATGCAGAGAGGGTGATGTATAATGACGATGGCCATGACTACGTCTACATCGAGGAGTCGAGTTGAAAATATTCATCACATTCACCGAGTTACACGAAGGACTAGATAGAATACCTATACCATCAATTTTGTCATTGCAGCCATACGGTGTTGCAGTTTCCAATTGTCTAATCCAGTAGTCTTCTTTTTGTCTACGGAGAGTCGTTGAAAGATTAGGATTGTTCGAGCTATGGTATATTTTTTCAATAATTCGAACTGTCATAGAAACGATGGAATGATCGGGCTGATTGAAATGCTGGTATAGAATGTCGTTAGCATTGAGGTTAATGTCTGATCTATGACAGCACATACGTTTGTTTAGCCTTCCTTTCGTTTCACCGACGTATACCAAGCCGCAAAGGTTGCGCTCTAATCCGTAGACGACATTTATCGATTTACAATTCAGATCATCGTAACTTCTGGTAAAATATGACTTCTTGGTCAAATTGCTAGTGAATTCAGCATCTGTAATTAAAATAGCACAAGTTTTGCAGCCTTTGGTCTCAAATTTTGAAATGCGACAGTGTTGTACTGTGTCATCAAAAACCAAAATGTCTTTTAGGAGAACTGAACAAGGCTGTATATGTGTAATATTGCTGTTGTCACTGTAAGTGACTCACTGCCCAAAGGAGTTAGTTTTGTATTCGACCCAATTATAAAGGCTAATGTTACAAGATAAAAGATGTTTTAAGGTTGTGTGAGAAAGTTAAATAGAACTATTACTGCCATAGTTTTTTTTCTAAAACGTAGATTTTTAAAAACCAAATCATAAAACTACAGACAGAATAAGAGATTTTGGTGAAATTTGACAAAATCGGCTGGATTTCAGCCAAATTTAGAACTAAATATTCAAGCTAGACAAGAAACATGTTATTATAAAATAACATGTTCAAAGATATTTTTTGTTAACGTAAGCCCTCTATGTTACCTGTCCAAAAACCAATGGAAATTGACCTATTTTTATTGACCATGATTTTTTGTAGAAAATTAAAATGAGTACCATTTGTGACATCATGAATAAAACACAGGAACGTTTATTTTCAACAAAAAGGCTAATACTTCCTACCTAGTCATTGTATTAGCCAGTGTAATATTGTTTAATAAATCCAAATAGAAATTTTAAATAAAAAGGTGGGCCATTTTTGGGCTTTATCGAACCTAATCCTTAAAAATTTGTCTGCGAATTTTAGGTTTTTGACATTGTGCAAGAGTTTCATGAATTTCATGAGACAAATTTGGTCATAGTGCTGAAATGAAAGTGAGACAGATTTAAGTCATAGTGCTGAAATGAAAGTGAGACAGATTTAAGTCATAGTGCTGAAATGAAAGTGAGACAGTTTTAAGTCATAGTGCTGAAATGAAAGTGAGACAGATTTAAGTCATAGTGCTGAAATGAAAGTGAGACAGGTGGGTTGAAGGACAGATGGACATTCATCTCTTGCAAATCAAAGTCTTCTTGCACTTAACTTTTTTCTCCTGAATAGTCATGATCTGTCAACATAAATTAAAATGAATAGACTTATAGAATTATTGAAAATAACTGTCTTCATTGTATAAACTTACGATTGCTGCTGGTTCCTCTAGCTTATTTCCCCAAATATAGATATTAGTTAATGTTGTGTTGGTCTTCATTGCATCAGCCAGGGCACACAGTCCTTTACTTCCAATGTTGTTACTGGTCACAACTAAACTGTAAATATATGAAAGAAAAAAGTTGACTTTTGTTTTATATATGGTGAGTAAATTTTCTTTTCTATGAAATGTACATGAACAGCCTTTTATAGATGCTATGCAGTATAGGCTTTGCTCATTGTTGAAGACTGTACTATAATAGTTGTTGATTTCTGATTCATTTGGTCTCTTGCGGAGAGTTGTCTTATTAGCAATCATACAACATCTTCTTTTTTATATGTATAAGAAATGAAAGCAAAAAAGAAAATGAAGTTCAAAATCTTAAACCAAAAGTGTAACGGTTAACATGTTTTGTTAAGAACCAAAAAAAAAACAATAGTTAAAGACAACACTCTGTCTAAAAAGAACAAAAGATCATACATTTTTAAGTATTTCACTTTTTTCATACTATACTTTGTTGTGAAACTAGCTCTGATCTGTTTGATTATTGTGATCATCTATAACTGAGGATAGAATTGGAAGATGTTTATCATGGTCATTGAATTCCACTTTTGGTAAACTTTTTTGTCCTTTTTTTTTTTAAATTTCTCTTATTTTATTTTTAAATCTGACTTACGTTTTAAGGTTGGTGTTCAGAGAAGCAAGAGCATTGGCTATATGTATGGCTCCATCATCTTCCAATCTGTTATACCCCAAGTCTAACACTTCAATAGCAGTATTCTTCTCTAATACTTTTGACAATTCATTAATTCCATCTCTTGTTATTCTATTGCTATAACAAAATCATTAATATCATTAATATAATATATGTAGGATTGGTTGAGATAAAGGCAAGTTTGGGCAAAGATTATATATAAGTTTAATGACATTTGCTTGGTTTAGTTCATAATAAGTATTTGTTCTCAATACAATACTGTAAACCAACTAGTTTAATTTAGTGAGCGATTTATTTTCACGACTTTAGTAAGAAGAACAAGAATGTCATTTTGAGTCCCCAGTACATGGATGCCCCACTCACACTTTCATTTTCTATGTTCAGTGGACCATGAAATTGGGGTTAAAATTAGAAAGATCCTATCATAGCAAACATGTGAACTGAGTTTCAAGTTGATTAGACTTCAACTTCATCAAAAACTACCTCGACCAAAACCTTTAACCTGAAGCAGGACAGACGAACTAACAGACAGACGCACAGACCAGAAAACATAATGCTGCTATCGTAGGTGGGGCATACAAATAATGAGATTATAAATTGCAGTGAAAATTTAAAACTTGTATCTTTCATTGTGTAAGTAACATTTGAAAATTGTTGAATTAAATCGCCTGGAATTTGTCTAGAAAGAGTTAAACATGAAATAAAGTATCCCTAAAAATAATTAGGTTTACAGTAATCAGTGCCGTAACTAACCTCTTTAAATAGTGAGGCAAAATCCATTTTTGGCGAGGGGTCTGGGGGCCGCTCAAGGCCCCCAGTAGCTCTGAGAAAAATTTCTAGACACCTCTCTTTCACAGTCAGAATCAGTCCTTTAAAAATATGTTGTAGTTCAAAAAGGAAAAAACAAAAATGTGTCCATAGTAGACAGATGCCCCAATCACACTATAATTTTTAATGTTCAGTGGACCATCAAATTGGGATATAAACTCTTATTTGGCATTAAAGTTAGAAAGATCAAATCAGAGGGCAGATGTGTACTACGTTTCAAGTTTTACTCACTTCAAATTTATCAAAAACTACCTTGACCAAAAACTAAAGTGGGACAGACACAGAACATAACAAACAGATGAAAGAACAGAGAAATGCATGGATGCACAGACCAGAAAACATAATGTCCCTCTACTATGGCAGGTGGGGCATAAAAATGTTTTTGTCTGAGGTCAGATTGTTATAATACCATAGTTAACCTTTAAACATTTTAATTATACATACCAACTAAGATCCAAATATGTTAGAGTATCATTATGCATCAGGTTTTCTGCAAGTCTAGTCATTCCAAAGTCCCTCATATCATACTTCTGGAAATGAACCTCTTTTAATGTTGTATTAACCTAAAAATAGTTTAAAAAGTTCAGTTTAACTTTTTTCTAGCTCTATGCATTCAGCAACACAAATCTGTACACATTACATGTTAAAACATGGACTCAGACAGTATTAATCATATTGTACATTTTTGTTTCTAAAAGCATAGTACATTTTACTTGAATCTATCATATTACCAAATTTGAAAAAAATATTTGAAGTCCCTTCCTACCAAATACAACATGAAAATATTTGTTTGTCACAACAACTTTTTAAATTAAAATATAACATTTCACCTTCAGCATTTCAGCAAAATGAACAGTGGTTTCTTCTTGATGTGAGAATAGAATAGGTCTGTTGATGTTCAGTGCCTTCAGAGTTTTGTTGTTATATAGTACTGTAGATATAGCAATGATGCTCTCAATGGTCTGAAATAAAATAAAAAATCACGTGTTCCCAGATCTTATAGATTTTTTTTCAAAACATATCATTTTACTGTAAAATTAAGTAACAGCTCCTCGTGAAGTTCTGATTTTTTGCTAGCTGCAATCCACTGAGGTATTGAATTTTGTTATGTGTGAAGAAAAAAATATCTGCCCTTCAATTCAAAAATTTGGAAAGAAGTACTTCAAATTTGAGAAAAACTGTGTACCTCCAATGTTCTATTTTTGTTTCTCTCCAAAAAAAAAGATTTTGTCTACAATGTAAAATATTCCATCAATTGATGAATGCTCAATGTCTAGTGGCAAATACTATGAAAAATTTGTTATGTTTTTGCAAGTTTCAGCAATACCCCATGTTTTTCAGTTTTATAAAATGTACTTTACAACCTGTTGTAGCATTCACGAACATATTCAATTCTATTACTATTTTGTTTATTGTTTTGTCATAAATAAGGCTGTTATATACAGGGCTTCCAAAATTTTTCTGAGCCAGCCGGACATTTTATATCTGATCCGAATTTTAATCCCCAAGACTAAGTCACAAAAGGCAATTATGGTAATCAGATGGCCATCCCAATGATTGACATTAGATTAAAAACGATATTAAACTTTACTTTGATATGAATTTGATGTTCTGACATAAACTGTTAAAATTGGCATTGCATCATTCAAAGTGTGCACATCAGCGTGCTCATATCTGCATTAGACTCTTTAATTGTGCATAATGACGTTGTCAAGAACTTTATTTTCGTTTTTAAAGTCTGTCTCACTTTCATTTCAATACTATGATAAATTTGTTATGTTTTTGCAAGTTTCAGCAACAATGTTTTTCAGTTTTATAAAATGTACTTTACAACAGGTTGTAGCATTCACGAACATGTTTAATTCTATTACTATTTTGTTTATTGTTTTGTCATAAATAAGGCTGTTATATATACAAGTTTTCTTGTTCAAATTGTTTATCATTTTGTCATGTTTGGGCCTAGTATATAGCTCACTATATCAATTAGTCATTAGTGGTTTTGCTCACTTGTGAAAACCATGCAGTGGCCTATAACTTCTTACATGAACTTCATTTGGACTTTAGTGGATAATTCTCACATTGGCAATCATACCAAGTCTTCATATTTCAAATTAACTCATAAGTGTCACCAACACATATTCCCTCTAGTTTTATGGTGGAACAAGAATGTGTCCATAGTACCTGGATGCCCCACTCCCACTATAATTTTCCATGTTCAATGGACCGTAAAATTGGGGTCAAAACTTTAATTTGAAATTAAAATTAGAAAGATCATATCATAGGGAACATGTGTGCTAAGTTTCAAGTTGATATGACTTCAACTTCATCAAAAACCACCTTGACCAAAAACTTTAACCTGAATGAACGCATGGACGAACGGACAAACAGACGCACGAACGGAGGCACAGACCAGAAAACATAATGCCCCTCTACTATCATAGGTGGGGCATAAAAACATACAAAATCAGACATTAAATATCATATATATATATCACATAAGTATCTCTTTTAGTAAATACATCAAGCAAAGCTTACTAAATCTGTGTCTGCAACATCCAGTGCCTCTAATGTAGTATTGACTTGGAGAGCTTGGGCAAACCACATTCCTCCCTTGTTTCCCATTTTATTTCCTGTCATTCTTAGTGTTTTCAAGGATTCATTTTTCTGCAATGAAAAATGTTTAAGTCAAATTTAATTATTTAGTTTCAGACAGATAGTCATAAATTATCAAATCACAAAATTATTAATATATTGACATGAAAAATTCAAATTAACCATTGACAGGGTAACATATGACCGATTTCTACGGTAGTCTGAGCTGAGCTTCTGTTTTGGTGTTTACTCATATAGGATTCTCATCCATGAGGGAGTTAATTACTGTCATGCCCTTAAATGTCAGGCGTCAAATAGTCATTTACGGCTACCATTAGCATCAAATTGGTTAATTTTTTTTACCGTGATTGGTAAAATGTCCTTATCATGGTTTGTCAGAGGTCTCAAATAAATATCATTACCATCATATTTGGAAAAAAGTTAATGTGATTCGTCAAAATTAGTCGATGTTTTTATCATCATACATCAAAAATTACCATTAACATCATTTGGCAAGAATTTTTACAGTTATTAGTCATGAAGGTACCCCTTATGACCCTCATTCATTTATTGTCATATTTTTTTTTTATAATTACCAATAATGCCTTTGCTATATGTTCAGCTCCAACTGCTCCTATCTCATTACACATTAAATTTAGGTCTGTTAGCTTTGTTGTTTCCTAAAAATGGATAAAGATAATGAGTTATCTCCCTGTAATTGTCTTTCATGGAAATATAATTATCTCCCCTTTATTGTTGAATTATAAATTCTTAATCAACCAAATGCAAAAGGAGTAGGTCCAATATGACCCCTAATTTTGGCCCCAAAATATAGCAGTTTTATAAAGTTGTTAAAATGTAAACTTTTAGTTATTTATTGGACAGTAGAATGCTTCTGCTACATAAATATGGGCTGTTTTTGACAATACAATGCACATACATCAGGTACTAGCACCATAAAGTCATGCTAAATTACTGAAATCTTCCCAATTCTAGCATTTTGGTTAAATTTTAGACGGTTTTCGTGTAAAATGAAAGTGGCCGCATTCGTGTTCATCCTTTATATTGAAATGTAAGTTGTATTTTATGATAATACATAACATATATAAAGGTTGAGGATGAACACGGATGCGGCCAATTTCATTTTTGACAAAAACCATCTGAAAAGTGACATTTTTTGGCATATTTGGTAGCTTTTTCATATTTGAGCATGAATCGGATCGTTTTTAATGACTAAATCAGTTAAAATCTTTCACATAAACTAATTGATTCAAACGAAATAGACACTTTAGTGTTTAAAAAGTGGTCAAAATCTTTCGTCAGATGAACCTGAAATTTGAGGCCGAAATCGATCCTTACCGGACCTACTCCTTTTCTAAATTATTCATACAATATGTATATTTTGAAATGTCAAGATTTCAAGTAGTGTACTGTACCCATATTTCTTTACATAGTCACCATGTGTATCAAGTCTCTAAAATTTCTTTTATGTCTTGAAAGAAGTATATAATATTTACAAGAAGGAATCACCATGTTTGTAAAACAGCTGTCCTTCTAATTGTATAACTCAATATTCATGAATAATTATCAGAACATCTACAATTCTTTTCCCAAAGATAGCATTAATGTAAGCCAGTCTATTAAAAATACTAAATCTCATAGACTCAGACAAAATCATAGTGCAAACATTTAACTAATTTAAAGTAAGGAATTTATTTAATGGAGTTTCACAAATCGAAAAATAGCATGTAGATAAATCATTTTAGTCTTTTTCTTTTTTAGCCATGGCATTGTCAGTTTATTATTGACTTAAGAGTTTGCTAATTGAATGTCCCTTTGGTATTGTTCTCCTCTCTAAGTCTTTTGTCCTGATTTTACTGTGAATTCATTTTTCTTTTAAGGCTTGGCATTGTCAGTTTATTTTCGACTTATGATTTTGAATGTCCCATTGGTATCAATCTCTTCTCTTTTTTCCTGATATACTGTGGATCTATTAGTTTAGTTTAAACATATTTAACAAGTGAAACTGCGAGCTACTGCTCACTGATGATACCCCCGCCGCAAGTGGATAATATTAATAGTGTAAAAATATGCAAATGTTCGGTAAACAGGAAGTTGTCGAGTGATGAATCTGAAAACGCATCACACGGTATAGCTGACTTATAAAAATCCTGAAACCAAATTTCAGAAATCCTTGTATTGTAGTTCCTGAGAAAAATGTGACGAAAATTTTTAACTTGGTTATCATGTGTAAAATCATACAAGTGTTCGGTAAACAGGAAGTAGTCCAGTGATGAATCTGAAAACGCATCACACGGTATAGCTGACTTATAAAAATCCTGAAACCAAATTTCAGAAATCCTTGTATTGTAGTTCCTGAGAAAAATGTGACGAAAATTTTTAACTTGGTTATCATGTGTAAAATCATACAAGTGTTCGGTAAACAGGAAGTAGTCCAGTAATGAATCTGAAAACGCATCACACGGTATAGCTGACTTATATAAATCCTGAAACCAAATTTCAGAAATCCTTGTATTGTAGTTCCTGAGAAAAATGTGACGAAAATTTTCAACTTGGCTATCATGTGTAAAATCATTAAAGTGTTCGGTAAACAGGAAGTTGTCGATTGATGAATCTGAAAACGCATCACACGGTATAGCTGACTTATATAAATCCTGAAACCAAATTTCAGAAATCCTTGTATTGTAGTTCCTGAGAAAAATGTGACGAAAATTTTCAACTTGGCTATCATGTGTAAAATCAGACAAGTGTTCGGTAAACAGGAAGTTGTCAAGTGATGAATCTGAAAACGCATCACACGGTATGGCTGACATATATAAATGTTGATACCAAATTACAGAAAGGGTGGATGTGTAGTTCCTGAGAAAAATGTGACGAAAGTTTCATGGGACGGACTGACTGACGGACGGACGGACGGACTGATGGACGGACGGACTGACAGACAGAGGTAAAACAGTATGCCCCCCCTTTTTTAAAGCGGGGGTATAATTATAGTGGATTGGGAAACAAGTTTTGCAACTTATATTAATCCCTGCGGGTGCGAGTGCTACCTTATAGCGGCATTAGCCTGCTCTTTTTCGAAATCTACAAGGGTGTCTTTAACGTGCAAGAGATATGGCTCTCTCTTAACACGGGTCAGCCATTTATCGTCCCCTTCCGACGGACTATCATCATTTCCTCAAGACCATACTCGCAAATGGTGTCAAGGGAGCGCCGAAAATTCAGTCCCTGAAATTTTCATCCCAGATGGGAATAGATCTATTTACATGTATATACCTCTAACATGTAATACCATCTTTTGTGGATTTTGTTTGTAAACCATGATTTAATTTTTTTTTAATTTTCTATAGACTATAGCTATATATATATATATATATATATATATAGCTAGCTCAGGTATGCATGTAGACTTAAGCTATTGAAAAACATAAAAATCAAATATCCCTAAAATTTTCTCGTTCAGGAAAATTTAGGAACCAATGAAAATAAACGAAATCAATCCTCAATTAGTCTCCAGGATGTCTAACCTCAATGAGTTTAGCAATAAACTTAGCCCCATCATCTGTGATAAGATTGTATCATAGATCTAGACTGGTCACATGATATCTTACCTCAATGAGTTTAGCAATAAACTTAGCTCCTTCATCAGTAATAAGATTATATCGTAGATCTAGACTTGTCACATGATATCTTACCTCAATGAGTTTAGCAATAAACTTAGCTCCTTCATCAGTAATAAGATTATATCGTAGATCTAGACTTGTCACATGATATCTTACCTCAATGAGTTTAGCAATAAACTTAGCTCCTTCATCAGTAATAAGATTATATCGTAGATCTAGACTTGTCACATGATGTCTTACCTCAATAAGTTTAGCAATAAACTTAGCTCCATCATCAGTAATAAGATTGTATCGTAGATCTAGACTGGTCACATAGCTATTGTTCTGTAGAGTTTTGTACAATGTTTCACAGTCTGGGTCCTCTATACGCTTGTCTGTCAACAAGTTATTGTTTCCCGCCAAATACAAGTGCATTTGGTCTTTGAAATCACTGAAATTATCATAGTAAATGAAGACATTAATTGGTTATTCAATTATTGAAAGTGTAAATACATTAAGATGTAATACAAGTACTAAAACAGTTTGAATATAGATATAATATTATATATTGTATAATTATACTGAAATATCACTGGTTATCTATTATCAACTATTTAATATATCAAAGGTAATAAAAATATTAAAATCATATCATACCCTAATATTTTAAATTCACAATTAGGAAATGTTCAAATAGATATATATAGATAGTTAAAAAAGATGAACTAACAAATACATGAAATTAGTAAAATTATCATTTTTGTTGATGAACTTTTAATTCAGATTACTCAAAGAGGATAATAAAGAATCAAAGAATTAAAACAATTCAGTTTTTTTTCAAACCTTTATAAATATACTTTGACTGTTAAAAAGCAAACATGCTATTTGCAATCTTTTTTTAAATATATGGCATATATTTATTATAAAATTCTAAATTTCCGAGGCTGAAAATTAATTGTGTTACAGAAAAGCATTTGTTAATTATGGAGTCATATATCATGTCTTCTGTATTAGTTAACATAAACCTTTCACCACACGACCTCAGCCTGCAAACCATTGTTAAGAGTTAAATAACAATTACATGTTAAAAGGGAATTGAATCTTAACGAGGAAATATTAGAATGAAATTATTTTATCTTGACTTTATATGTAACAGTAACCACTTAAACTGTACATGCACTGTTTTGACAATATTTACAAGACAATAAGTACAAAAAGTTAACAACTACTATATATAATATAATTGCATATCAAAATTAAGGAAGATGTGGTATAATTGCCAATGAGACAAATATCCGCCAGGCTCCAATGGAAATTATTTAGATTATCAGCAACTAATACTGTCACCATTGTTTTTGTCTCTCACTCATATATATATATATATATATATAAGTTTTTAAAACATGTTGTTTATTGATTATAATTGTAAATCATTTTGAATATCATTCTTTTAATAACTATTTTTGATATCAAAATAAGTTTGACTTGTTAAGTTGCAAAAATTTAAGATAAAAACTTATTTCCATGTTTAAAAATAGTGCAATTTACCTTTCAAGTGACAGGGTTTTGAAAATGTCAATCTGGAAATTCTTTTAAAAATCAAATTTTATGTGCTGTGAACAAATTGCATTATCATGGGAAGTACAAAACCATGTGACTGTCATGTGATCTCACCTGTCGGTACTAATACTTTTTCTACCTGAACCAACTCTACCACCACTAATAAAATATTTTATAATGTCAGAAAAAAAAAATCAAAATTAATTTAAAATTTAAAATACTTAATAAACCACCAGAGTGACACATAGTATTTTTTAATTCCTCAGCAATCATAACAGAATGAGCCGTTTTCTTAAATTATATATATAAGTATATATACAAAAAATATTTCAAGGCATTCCCATGGGTCCCCCCTCCACATTTGTCATACATGGAAAAATCCTGTAGACATGTTATGTGTGAGTCTGAGGAAATAATCACATATCATTTATAGAGCATCCATACTCTACACTCACGCAGTCACCTAATGACGTTTGTTAAACAATCTAAGATTAAAACAGTAACAAAGAGTTTAGTGCATGCATGTTATAGAGCTAAGATGAGTAAATATAACTCATGCACATTAATTACTCAGATGAGTAAATATAACTCATGCATATAACATACTCAGATAAGTAATAAAATTGCTGGTTAAATCAAACATTTTCCAAAATTTAATTTACATATTCAGGCATAATTTTATGGCATAAAAATGTTACTACACTAGTACTGCTTTTAAAAATACCATTGAAATGGATTGAATCCATTTAAAATCATTATAATGACCTTAAGCTTAGATATATATAATAGTTTCTTATTACTATTTTTAATTGCTTGATGGATGATTTAAGGATGTTGTGTGTGTGCTCATCTGTTTCAAAATTATAAGCCATTTAAATGACTGTTCTTGTTTTCAAGATATAAGCCATTGAAAATTTTGCAGGAAATTATTCTCCCTAAATTTTTCATACATTTAAAATTAACACCTTTTTCTTTCAAAAGCTATGAAAAAAAGAATATATATTATAAGATTAGAAAACATGTGATAAACCAGCATACTCCTAACCTATATATGTCATTTATATACATGCACATGCATTTTACTGTTGATTATGTACATGCTGCTATCTTTAAACTGCTTGTCAAATGACATAATTCAATACTAAGTAAGAAGAAGTCAGACAAATGGTTGTCCTTGTTAGGAGTAAAGATAATATAACAGAGTAACACTCAAACAATAGAAGGTTGGTTACAGTGTTAAAAACTGTGAAATGTGAGAATTGTTAATTCATAAACAGACTGATTGTATATTAGTGACTGGTGTTTCAAATTTCTCCTGATATCACAATTATTGGGTCTTTGCAGTACTCTGCTGGTGGACTGTTATACCATGCATATGATGGTATCACCAGCCCAGTTTTAAAAGCTAGAACTTTGGAATTGGCATGAAACTAAAAAAAATTGAGTTATCAAAATTTTAGAAATTATTTTCAAATTAAGGAATACATTGTATATTTCCCTCGTGCAAAGCTTTGAAGTGTCCAGCCAAATGGCTATACTATTTGTCCTTTTTAGTATATTTTATAGCTCATATATTTTTAATAAGCGTTGAATTTGCAAATATTGAGGCCTCAAGATTAACTGAAGAGACATTTATTATGGAAATGTGCAACACTATGATCAGCATGTGCAGAAAATTGTTATGTTAATGTCATCAATGAATTACTTTTAAGATTAAATTTAACAAGAGCCTGAGGTAGGCAAGAAAGTTCATTTACTGCTAAACTGGTATTAAATGTTTACATTATTTGAAAAATTTGGTTCCAGGTTAATTTTTTTTTATCAATTTTCTAGTTAATGCAATTATGAATAAATCTAAATAGAAGTAAGATCAGGAATAAATCAGGAGATTTTCAAAACACCAGCAATCAGACCGTAGTTATAAATAGAAGTGAATGGTGTTTGTGGTAACCACACTTCTATACTTACCCAGTTTTCTTTCGTCTGTAGTGCGGTGAATATTGTGAATTTGTTAGTTAATGTCACAAAAAAATGTGGACACACAATAATGTATTAACACAAATAATAATATTTTCATCTATTGTTGAAGGTTTGTAAATAAAAGTACAAAATAAAATTGATATGTGCACTAGTTTTATTTTTTTTATATAATTTCTACAAACACTGTGAATATATGTATATTTATTATTGCTTAAACATGTTAAAACTGATGAAATACTATAAATTATAAAAAAAAAAAAGAAGGCAAAAGGGAAGCATGCTCAGGCCTAAAAAAAAAAAGATATGTGTTTCCGGTAACATCATTTTGAAAAATAGGGTCGGTAGGTCGGAATTCTTTTTTTTTTTTTTTTTTTTTTTTTTGACATCGTAAATGAAATCCGGAAAATTATCATGTTTTTTCCAAGTCCGGATCCGTAATTAGTTTCAAAAACCGGAAGTGTGCCATTTGCAATGTTTTTGAAGCACCTGCTGTGCAAATTTCTTGGATTTTAACCTATTTGGAATACCTTTTGACATTAATAAAATGTTTTACTGGCTTTCTATGCAAGAGGAAGCAAAAGAGAAAAAATATTATGTCATCTATCAGAAGCCTGTGTCAAAAACAGGGTCGGTTGATAAATTTTTTTTTTTTTTTTTTGGAAGATCCAATAAAAAAGTTAGGGTCGGGGCTAAAAAACAGGGTCGGTCAGGTTACCGGAAACACGGATCTTTTTTTTCTCGGCCTCATTTGTTAATCAAACATTTCTGCTGCATTATGCATAATAAACATTAGATTTGAATAAAGGTGAGATCTAGTCATATACATTTTCTTAATATGCAAAAATTTTGTTTGCGTTTACATAGATGTTTTAAAATAATAGGTTTCAGATAGATTTCCATACAAAGTTGTTCCATCCAGATGTGTGTTGTAAATTCAAACATTTCATAGTTTTTATATCTTCAAAAGAACTCTTCTTTTGGTAGTTTTATTTATAAACCTGAATACATTTTTTTTTTAATATCATCACCACACAGGGTCTCTATCAAACGCTTATATGATGAAGAATAAAGGCACCATACCATTCTTCCTAAATATTCACGAACAATAAAATGTTTCCCCTTACGTGTATAAAGCTTAAAAATCAATATACCCGTGGAGATTTTTCTGACCATCAATTGCTGAAAATTAATAGTATAAATAATAGTCTGTTTTGTTAAATTCTAAAGAATTTAGTTTTATCATGTTTTTTGTGTAATACTAAAAGCAAGAATACATAGTTTTTCTTCTAAAAGCAGTTTCATTCTTTTTATGATATATAGCACTTGTCAATTCTCCATTTCAGAATCTACTGCATCCTGGGTAATATTTTCAAGTGTACACCAAAACGTTGTGATTGGTTAAAAATGTCAAAAACAATGGAAATTCAACCAATGATGTGACGTTATTTTCATTTTGGGATACGAATAATGAAATTACCCATGATTCTTTAGATTCTGAAAAGGTGAATTAGCTGCAACTTGATGAATTTTCAATTCAATAAATGTATGAGTTATTTCCCTTCATAGGATACAGAACATATTACAGGATTTAGTTTTTTTAAAAACACTCCATAAGGTATTTCATTATCATTTCTGAGGGATGGTAATTTTTTATTTAGTAGAATGATATGGGTAAAACCTTAAAAGAAAATGTCACATTCAAATCAGAGCTTATTAAAGGTAGAATTAGAAATTGAAAGGAGCAGGATTTGTTAGTTTATCCTCCCCCATATATATGTTTATTGCAATTGTGCATCCTACCGGCTTTAAATAAAATAAATATACACCAAAACATTCCAATCAGAAGACAGACCAAAAAAACTGCTAATCCTTTGCTGTTTATGGGAGTATACCATGGCAAGTATCCTTAGGAAAGGGGAATAACTCATATTCCTACTAAATTGAATACATTTATGAAATGGGTAATCAAAACTGTTATACATCATGTTTATTTTTTGTTTAAAAGTGAATGTTATTGAAAGAGAGAAAACATATTATCAATACATACAATACAGTGTCTTCTTTTTCCCTTTCAAACATTTTCAAAATGTAAGGATGTGGTTGTCTGCTTAATTCTGTACACACGGCATCATATCTGTATGCTGTTGAATGGATGTCTGACATCTTTGATGTTACCCTGCAACAAGATGCAAAAGTAAGGGCTATTCCATTAAAATGTATGTGGAAGGGTAGAAAGGTTGTTTAATTATTGAATCTGGGTCATGGATGTTTTTTCAGTATGTATACACCATTATGCAAATTTAAATTATCTTAATTAAAGAACCTTAGTGAGCACGCTCACATACCCCACGTCCCCACATTGTCATTGGAGAAATTAAATAAGTATAAGAAAAAAAAATTGTATAAGAAAAAATATTGAATAATAATTTCCTGTTAATATACATAGTATGTCCTTATTATCTACAAAATTTCATGAAATTCTGTTGTGTGTTTTCAGAGGAGTTGTCTTGAGATGACAAACTGTTGAAGAAGAACAAAAATGTACATTGAAGCAAATAAGTTCAAAGGGGCGTAACTCCTAGAAAAAAAATTGAACCGTAATTTCCTGTCGATATGCACATCTACATAGTATGTCCTTATTATCTACAAAGTTTCATGAAATTCTGTTGTGTGGTTTGAGAGGAGTTGCGATGACAAACTATTGCAGTAGTACATGAAAGTAAATAAGTTCAAAGGGGCGTAACTCCTAGATAAAAAATTGAATCACAATTTCCCGTCGATATGCACAACTACATAGTATGTCCTTATTATCTGAAAAGGTTTCGTGAAATTCTGTTGTGTGGTTTGAGAGGAGTTGCAATGACAAACTGTTGCAGTAGTACATTAAAGTAAATAAGTTCAAAGGGGCGTAACTCCTAGAAAAAAAATTGAATCGCAATTTCCCGTCGATATGCACAACTACATAGTATGTCCTTATTATCTGAAAAGGTTTTGTGAAATTCTGTTGTGTGGTTTGAGAGGAGTTGCGATGACAAGAAACAGGACTGACGGACGGACTGACTGACGGACGGACTGACGGGTCAAAAACATTATACCCTCCGCAACTTCGTTGCATGGGGTATAACAAGAAATCATAGTCAAGATATAATAGTTGGATGAAAGATATTGTTTGGTATTGTATCTGCCCTTATTTATTCTATATCATCAATGAATGGACATGCTCTCTTCTAAATGTCACACTAAAAGCGTTACACTCCTGACATTTTAAGGTACAATTTTGGACAATATTTTTTAAACAGAGCACATACTGCTATTATCTTTGGTAGTTAGGACCAACTAATCATAATACATTATCTGACCTAAAAACATTACAGATATAGTATCATACAAGAGACTGACAAAGGTTTAAAGGAAAGGCATCATTTTTTTTTAAATAGCCCTTATGGATCTGTAGGGGGTTAGTAAATTTCTTTGGGGTTCATGACGTCACGTCGACTGATAAAGGTGACATCATGTATTGATGTTATTGTATTTCATTGTTAATTTTTCTACAAAACACAGCAATAAAAGTCCTGCATGCGATATATTTGTTTTACGGTTCACACCTGACCACCCTATGAATCCATAGAGGGTTAGTAAATTCCATAGGCATGATTGGGGACTCAGCCTTCGGCCTCACGCCCTATGGATTTTACTAACCCTTCATGGATCCATATGGGGTCATTAGCAAAACATATAACTTACAGTTTTAAGTCAATTTATGCAGTTTATAACTGAAACTAGTCAAATTAATTATGACATCTTGAAAGCCTATCATATTTTTATTCTTTGACACAGGAAGGGTCAAAGCAAAAATTTAAAATAGCCTTCCAAGACGTCATAATTATTTGGACTAAGCGAGACTAGTGTTGAAGTACAGACCTGCCAACTATCCCGATTTTCGCGGTATCATCCCGATTTTTATCCCTCAACCCGAATCCCGATATCGGGATCGTAAAACTAGTCAAAATCCCGATTTTCACCAAATATACCCGAAAAAATTATTGTTTACCGATTTTGAAGGTTTATTTGATCAATTTTAAAAAATCTATAATTTTACCTGGGGACATATTATGACAAGTTAATGACCCTCTGCTAATCAACAGTCACAACAGGTGTCATAATTAGTGGTTGTATGTAATCAGATTACCTAATGGGTCGTAACAGTCCTCAAAATTAATTTGTATACACTAATTTGGTCAAACAGCCTTTCAATTTTTATCAATTTATCATACAAGCACAATTTGCAACATTTGCCGTAGTTCTACAACAAAATCATAATTATTTGAAAGATGAGAACTGTATTGAACTCTCAAAAAAACATCGTTTATCTTGAAATCCGTTTAATTTTTGAAACCAGACGTTGTGTGTCTGTTGATTTAAAATCGACGCCATTTTGTATTCACTTCTACTGTGTTACTGTATAAGCCTCCGCCGGTAAGAGCACCTCTGAATAGAAAGAAAGATAACTCAAATTTTATCCATTTTCTCATTGATACTGATAAGACCATAAGTAAGACTAAATCAAAATCTGTCTTCATCCTTCTAACTTTAGGACATGTAGTTTTAGGTCTTTTGAGTCAAGGTTCATAGATAAGAAGGTCTTTGGAGGGGGAAAAGGGGGGGGTCTACTTTGAATCCTTTATTTTTAATGCCATTTTTCTCTATTCTTCAGTTATTTTGTCAATTTTATAATTTAATAGTACAAGAATCATGCAAATAAAAGAAATCAAGGCCTACAAGCTCATCATTAGTATACCAAAAGAAAAGAGAAGAGAACTTGGACTATTTTAGGAGTAAAAAACAATGCACACAGAAACGTCGCTAAAATTGTAACCCTTAAAAATCAGGTCGCTCGCTAAATCCCCCATGGATATTTTCAAAAGTTGGCAGGTCTGGAAGTATGATCGATAAACAAATTTGTAAATCCTGTTCATCATTTTCAATTCGTATATCACTGTTTTTTTTTTAATAAATCCAAGCTGTACGTGTCTAGTTAATAAAAATAAAATGTTTGCTTTTATTATTATTTTATTATTCACATCACTGATCATGCTGATCACTGAGTGAGAATTACATTGTGTCAGTGATTATTATGTCATTTAACATATAATGAACTAAAACAAGCCATCAATATTTCCATTTGTTTTCATTAATTTCAAGAATATATACCATTTAAATATCTGAATAAGTTTTTTCAACTTCAAAGCCCCTGTAATGTTAAAATAGGGCGAATTGAAACTTATTAGGTCGTTTTTCATGTCCTCATCATAATGAGTCTTTGACACTCTGAACATTTTATAATTGTTATATCTGAAGTATAAATAACGTATGGATGTAATTAATGATGAGGTTATTAATGAGGAAACACCAAATATTAAGGAAAGAAATCGAGAAAATAATTTTCGTAACCTTCCCCCCTGATCATGTGGGTATTGATCAACTAATTTAGTAAACAACTGCAGAGTTCACATCATGTAATTTTGAGGGATTAAGTAGTAAATCCCAAAGCTATTAATAGTGTGATAGAAATTATCTTATTACTGTACAATCTTATTCAGCAACTCTAAAATTCGGGTTCCCCGCCAGCGTTTGTTGCTACAACAGTTTTTTCTCGTGAATTCTCGGAGCAGGTGATTGCTAACAAGGGCGATAATCGAAGAATAATGTCTATCAAAATACCCGAAGTCCAACTAAAGAGAGTATAAAACATGAACGGACTTAAAAAAAAAAAAATTTCTATGATAAATTTTCTCGTAGTCCGTTCGTCGCAGTTTCGATCTCTTTTCCAAAAAATAATTTGGATTTTATAAAGGGAAATAATTAAAGAGGATCGAGAGGCTAAAAATTTCAGAAAAAAATCAAACATTTGTTTTTCATTACAAATTTTATTTATTTCCTTTTTTAGTTGTTACTTTATCATATGATACAAAAATCATTCAAAACAATCAATTCGTGTTGGCCCTAGATGACTTTCAAAATGTATACATCATTGAAAAAGTTCCAAATTATCTCCCTTTGGTGGAAAAATGCCATTTTTGGCTCTAAAATTGAAATATCTTTTTCAACTCATCGGTGACTTATTTTTTTTAATATAATTTCCATATAAGCTGTACTTAAACTAAATCATTGTAAAATTTTAGCGATTTCTGTAATAAATTTCTTTTTTTTATTTCGATATTACCTTTATTTCTCCTATTACTTCGATCAACAGAAAAAAAAAAACACCTTTACAAAAATGTATGCTTCTTTCGAAGGCAGATTGTGAGCGCAAATGAACGGTGACCCCACTTTTTTATTTTATTTTTCTATTAACTATAAGATAAAGTTCATTTACAGAAAAATATAGAGAAATCCTATATAAATGATTTAGACCCGCGAACCCCCTTAATTGTTTGATATTCATAATCATAGGTATGTGTGTACTCTTGGGAAAAGTCATTAGAGGCAAATTTCTGTCAGTTTACGTAAAATTTCTAAATATCATAAAATGGAAACGACTGCACTTGGTGAACAGTATGTGCAAATTCTTGATTTTGTGAAATATTTAGATAATAATTTAATTTTGGATGGAACGCGTCTTCTGATTGGCTGACGTTATTTTGTTATGAGCCGATAGACATAATTTAGTCATGTGACCGTGACGTCATCAACGTTTTTTCATGGTTTTCTACGGTTTAAAATGGAATTTAGAATTAAATTATAAGAAATGACTGTAATATTTTTTCTGCCTATTCGAAATAACATAAAAAATGTGGTGCACACTGTAAATAACCCGCTATATACGCGCGTTATTCAGTGTGCACCAAATTTTTTATGTTATTTCTTCATAGACAGAAAAAATATTACAGTCATTCCTTAAATATCTTCCTTCGTCGTTTTTGCTATTGTCTTATTAAAAAAAAACCGGCCCGGATATCTTGTTGATGTGCATCCTAATTAATACGGATTCAATCGGAGGTCGAATTATTCACTTGCATTTCCATATATGTATTTTACAATGATACATTTTGATTCATATGGAAAATGTACATTTTTTTGTTAGATAAGGTTTAAAATAGCATATAATTGGCAGGTTTCAAATCTGTTGCTAGGCAACCAAAATATGAGAATCCCACCAAAAAAATCCCATTTTTTAAAGCTTCTATACCTAGTCTATTGGAATTATAAAATTTAATGTTTTTCAAGAGGTGGCCAAAAAATGGCCCTTATTGTACCTTGTCCTTTCAATTGTTTATATTTAATTGAAATTATTCAATAATATTTTTCCTATAAAAAAAAGCTCATGGACGTTTTTACCTAGGAATATTAATGACATGGACTTGAATTCCTAGGAAAATTATTCTGGGGACATGATACATTACTAACATCGGACTAAAAATACTAGTAAATTTTGTAACCATGGACTATTTGTACTAGTAATTTTAGTGCGCCCAGACATATTTTACCAGGACAATATTATCACTTACATTTGCAAGTGAATAAACATTGTAGATTTTTCCTGATTTCACAACTTTTGAAATCTTAAAAAATTGTCACTTTTATTAAAGAGAATAATTCAAGAGAAACAATTCCCTAATTACATGTTGTTCAAATTGTTATAAAAACACAAAGGTTTAATTTGTTTATTTTTTATCTAAACTCACATTTCGCCATAGTTCAATTCTCATCTGGCCTTAGTATATTTTTTACCTTTTTTACATGGAATTCACAGCTAAGGCGAAATGAGAACACACCGGTAAAAGCGTCCACGTCGGCAAATATAAATTTTATGTCGTTTATATTTATTAAGAGTTGTGTATCACTTTTATTTAATGAGGTAAATTTAACTGTTATGTTTAAAATGCATGGTTTAATAGAGTTGTGTAGTATTAATATTTTAGTAAAATGATGTCCCATGCATACTTATTTTGCAAGGACATCATGTCCATGTCATTAACAGGCCTATAGCGTATAATGTGCATGTCCTTTATTTTAAGGCACTGGCTGCGGTTACATGCATGGAAATGTAACAATAATAAAAAAAATGTTATTGTTACATTGTAGACTAATTGCCGGAATACGACTTTGCATAGAAGGTTTATTCTTTATGTCAATTCGTTTCTCGTTCTATTTGTGTATCACTCTTACACTCATCACTCTGCCTATTGAAATATAATAAATAAATTACCAGACAGTCAGGATTCTACGTCGTCAAAATTATCTCCCAGTTACTATTATTTAGTCAGGAGTCTACTTCGTCAAAATTATCTCCCCATTACGCCAGTTAATTTTCACAATCGTAGAAATGGAAGCCATTGCAGGGATGACGCGCTGCCAATTTTGCTCTTTGAAACAGACAAATTTATCCACATTGCACCATTACGATCCTTATATGTAAGTTGTATTTTAAAAGACAAAGGTACCAACTAACTAATGAGCATCAGTTAGTGATCTTGTCTGCATTGATTCAACTTCAAACTATTGTCTGATCGGTTGTCAGGTGGAATTTTCGAAAATTCATAAACATTTAAAAAAATTCTAATTAAATATTTCGTGGAGGGGCAGACTAGATTTTTTTAGTGGTTGAAGACAATAAACCCTAGTTATCACACACAAAACATTATAACTTTTCGAAGATATGCATTTTCATCATCCAACTTGAAAGACTGTCGTGAAGTACTTTCAGTTAAAACATAGCTATTCGAACACACCAACTCTGTTTTTGTGATTCATTAGATAGATATTAGTCTCGATCATCCAGCCGCTTTATTTTTCAAAGTAGAGCGTCTGGATGACAAGTGATATACAAATGGTAATTTATGACATTCGGAATAGTATCGGCTTTTTTAGCTTGTTTTTAAAGATAATGTCCAAGACGAATAACCAAGAAGTTGGTTATTGACTTCGGAAGAAATTATATTACGATAATACTATTGAAAAGACCGAGTGTACCGATTGTTGTTTAGAGCTATTTATATTTTGTTTGTGACGACATACAAGTCGTGGAAAACACCAGACAGCATGGCTTCGCGAAGGAAAATAACAGCACATCAAACCTTGGTAAGATGATATAACAACACAAACTGTTACATAAATTTTAATGCAAACTGAAACATCGAGTAGTTATATATTCTTTCATGCATGTCCGTGCTACGAAAGCAAGTTAATATTATACAATAAATGACAATTTTTGTATTGACTGGGACCACTCGAACAGTCGTGTGTACGCTATAAATACATTTTGGGGTTGTTAACTTTAAAAATACTTGATGGAAAAGTGATATGACGCCGAAATATGAACTTCATCCAAGATAAGTTTGTTGTATTTATATGTAGTGTATAAAGGAGTTTGCATCTTGATATGTGTAAAAAAAAAAGGGGGGAAGGAGAGATGCGCAATGTTGTACACATTTGAAGGAGGGACAGCAATTCAAAAAGTAAGCAGTAGAAAAACAAACAATGTTTAAATAAAATTAACTTAAGGCATAACAACATGTGACACATGTCATTATTTTGCTTGATTAAAGTGCAAATAATATTTCAGGTAAACATTCAACTCATTTGATAGTTATCGTGTTTTGTTGCCAATTGAGGTTTTACTCTTCAAACTTTTATCTTTGATAGGTTAAAAGAAGGATCATTCCTTTCCGCCGTTTACAAGACAAAAATACACCAAAAAAAACAACATGTTTGACGCACATTTTAACTTCAGAAACAAGTGAACCTTTGTTAAGTTATCGCCTAAATACAAGCGAGATGATTTCGATAATGGAAGATATTCATACTGCTTTTAAACAAACCAGATTAAACACAATCGTGTGTAGGATTTTGACTATCTTATAGATTCATACTTAATCTAGTGGAACTCATACTTCTACCTAGAGATATTCGTTTTTCGTATTATATACCTGCACCTGTATCAAGGTTTTATACTTTTCGTGCCAGATCCTAACTTGTTACGTCTCTATTAACAATACCTTTTACATTTTTACTCTATTAAATTACCAAATATTATTATTTTCGATACAATAGTAGTCTCGTATATTATAATGAGGTTAAGTATTATATTTAATCCTGACTCTTAATATTAACAAATGTATAGCTAGACAAAACAGAGAAAACATTTATATCTGAGTAGTTCGATTAAAGTTGTTGAAAATATACAACAGCTGTTTACAAAAACGTTTCATGAGAAAAGAAGGAAACAAACAATGCACCCCTCTTTCATAAACTAAGTTGATAAATTATTTACTTACAAAGTGACTTGTATTTTTCATACACCGTAACAATTCATTTGTGTCTAGTGTCAAGCAGTTACAGTTATATTTGTACACCCCAGTTCTATTGTTATACTTCATTGTTTCTATTTTGCTAAAAAGTAAAAATTTAATAGATTTACAGATCTATTGTTACGAATAACAATGGATTTTGACATTAGGCTGCGACGTGCGTGGTTTTGGAAACTCATGCTTCTACATCCGGAGAGCATTTTTGATGAAAACAATAGATTTGTTTTCAATACCATGATCAGAAGTGTCTTATAATATTGCTTAGTGCATTTAAAACATAGTTCAGGACATCAAATAGTGAGAGAATTAATATTTGCCATCTAGTTTAAATTATAAAAAAAATCATTCAAATACTCATTTGCCTGAAATATAATTTTCATTCCATATGGCATATTCCTGGTCAGCCGATTTACTATAAATAACAATTTGTGGTCAAACTCAGTAAAGACACGTTATTGTTACATTTTGTTGACACATACAACAATACCTATACCAGTACACACTATACTGATATATAACCAAAAAATATATCAAACACAATTTATAATTGCCGATCGCCCACAAGACTAGAAGGACACCGGATTTTATTATCATCTATCAGAACACACATAATATTTAATGCAAATGATATCTATATACATATAAACAATGCTTTCAATACGAAATGAAAACATCGACTCTGTCATAAATGAACCCGCCGGCCAGGAAAAACAAACAACCAAGTTACCTTAGTCGATATGGAAACCTGTGTCCAAACCCTAATGCTCGGAAGATCGTCTCGGTGGTGTACATTGGACAATACTGAAAGTGAGCTTATGTTTACACAAACAAAATATCATCAAAATGTGTAATAGTAAACAATATATACATGTTGAATTAATGAAAATGGTCTGTTACATATATGTAGTACAAAAACAAGAACCTATCAAACAATAATGAAACAACATTAAATCTGAACTTGACCAGTTCGAAGTTGGCGAGAGAATGGTCTAATAGGGAAATTAAGCCGCGAAAAATGACCATTTACGTGACACTACAATTTGTATCACGTGTCCATACATATATTACAAAGTACCGTTAGTACAATAATTTTCCTCTATACTTCGAAAAGCGTAAAATTATAATTATATGTTGATGAAATGTGTTGGTTAAACAATCCACAGATCACTAAATGTACTACCGAAATTTACTCAAAGAACTAACTAACATAAAGAGCAGTTGTTGTCCAGACATTTCTAGATTTAGACATTTCAATTTCTAATGGGAAACCAATAAAGTTCACAACAATTTCAAAGGTGACGATTCTCCATTCCCTTTTGTTAAGTTTCCTTTTTTAGATGGCGAAGATCACTTGACGCCATCGTACGATCTTTATACATTCCATAACAAAAGCGCAGAAACCACTAAAACATGTAAAATGTGATCCGTGTTAAATCATCGATCTTGAAACAAACTTACTAGTAATGTTATCTCATTAGTGTTATGATAAGATCTTTGAATATTGTTACGTTGGCACTTATATAGATTATTTAATCAACAAATTAACACATAACTTAATTAGATCTTTTTTCAAATATTTTTTTTTGATTGATAAATTCACATTCACGTTTATTTTTTTATTTACATATTGCATTATTTATAAATATATTATGATACTGATTTATTTCAATGTTTACTCCAAACGATCCTGCTTCATGTCGATACTTTTATTTTTTCATTGCACAAGAAATTATTTTCTTGACTGTTCATAGCATTAAAACACTAAAATCACCCTAAGGATGTGTTTTCCTTGTTTTAAGTCTCTGACGCATGTTTTTTTAATCGTATCTGGTTTTCTATTAAATAATTTGAATAAAATTAAAAAAATATTTTCACTAAAATTTGATAAATCTCAATTAGATTACTGATTACTGTAAATTTAGAGATGATCGACACCAAGTTGACAATTAAAAACAATTCGTCCGGGAAAACCGACAATACCATGGTCAATATGAGAAAAGATTAATGGACAAAAAAATGCAAAATGAAAGGCAAAATACAAAAAAATAAGAATAATTGGGGAGCTAAAAATCAGAGATAAGAGAACAGTTAATTGACAAAATAGATAAGAATAGAGAAAAAAATATCTAAGATTTAAAAGATGAAGAATAAAGGCAGATTCCAAATAACAAAGTTGAAAAGTTCCCAAAATTATGTTTAACAAAATCAACACCAATGAAGTTCTCTTTTGGAATACATGTTATACTTATATAAGTAAACACTTTTTGACAAAAAATAGATCTATTCACATTATATTTTTTAAATAAAGAACACCTTAAAAAAATGTTGCTATCATAACAAAATTGACAGACATTTTGACGGAAAATTCTTATGTTAGCAACACAAAAAATCCTGATATTTTCAGTATCTTCAAGGTTTGGATGTATATCATGATTTAATATGAAAGGCAAATAGGAATAAAACATTTCTGAACATCTGCACCAATAAAAAAGGAATTGGAATACCTTTAAAAAGGATTATCTTAGAGTTGCTAGCATAAGATTTGACAGACATGAACAATGCTGCTAACATAAGATTTGACAGAAATTAAGTTGTTGCTAACATAATATTTGACGGACTTTTTTGTTGCTAACATAACATTTGACAGACTTTTTTGTTGCTAACATAATATTTGACGGACCTTTTTGTTGCTAACATAATATTTGACAGACTTTTCTGTTGCTAACATAAGATTTGACGGACATTATTGTTGCTAACTTAAAATTTGACGGACTAAATAGTGTTGCTAACATAAGATGTTGACGGACATGTTGCTAACATAAGATTGTGCTTACATAAATAGATTTGACGGACAATATATATTTGAGATTTTTAACCAACATTGGAGATCTTATCCTAGTTGAAAGTCATATCAAGAACGCCTGCAAAATACCGCTGCCTGAAATTTAAAAAGATTTCAACCTAGGACAGATAACTTTAATTTGTAGCACATCCAAATGTTGCTAACATAAAATGACAAGTTTGACAGAAATTATGTTTGCAACAGATTTGATAAAACTATTGATTAAATAAAGTAAATTGAAAGATCCACAATGTTTATGTTTAATGTACATTATGAAATACAATTTTAACAGGCTTATATAAGTACCTACAATGATGTGGCAAGATTTTATGAACCTGTTGCTATTATAACATTTATTGACAGACGAGCACCTAATAAGTAAGGTATTTGAAATTGAAAAAAACATATATTACAGATGTTTTTAACAAAAGAAAAGCAAAATATTTGGAAACAGGGATGTTTGAATAATCAGACTACACTAATAAAAACCATTATATCAGTGTCAACTTAAAGCCTCGTAAAACATGAAACTTGTGTCAAAAAATGGGAAGTAATTTCCGTCAAACATTTCACATTTTTCAACTTGTTTTGATCATTTCTACTTTTAATGGAAACACTCATATCCAATAATTGGTTTGCTTGCTTTACTTAATATTACTATTCAATAAAACATTCACATATTATCATTCAAATAACAGTCAGTATTATTTTTCTTAATTTGTTCCTTTTGACGGAAATTTTCTTTTCTTTTTGGAATCTGCCTAAAGCCACCCTCCCATCCAGAGTATCGATTATGAATACTCTAATATTTCGTTCAGTACAAACAATCCTTATTTAGTCATGTAGTGAAAATTATCGGATAAGTGTTAATATAACTTTCAGCCACTTATTTCCTATTTTTATGACAAGCGTTGTATAAAATTTATTAAATTGTCATCAGACACGTCTTCCTGATTGCAGTCGATTCTTGATATAAGATGAAAATATGAGAGGTTGCAAAAAATGACAAGTGGTGTGTGTGTGGTTTTTTTTTTATCTTTACGCAAAGGAAAAAGAATATGTATAAAAGTCAAATAATTCCTGGTTTGACGTACATATGTCGTAAAGATTTTTTTTTAGAGATTTCTAGATGATCCTCGTTGATTTTTTACTTTAGTTATACACGTTCTCGTATCCATATATTTGAATTACTATAACGTTATTGAAAGACAAGCCTGTTATAAATTTGAATTTTGAAACAAGTAGAAATACCAAAGAGCAGTAAAAAATCATAAATAAAAGAACACATACAACATCCCATAAAAGAATTGACAGAAAAGACCGTTACAACAGCAAGTTATCAAGTAAAATTATAGATAAAGCATTTTATCTTGTTAAATAACACACCGTTGGGTGTCAGGATTGGTCAAATGAAAGACCGACTGTAAAAAGTCTTTCCGCTTTGGTCAACCCTAACAACAAGAGGTAAAAAGAGTTTCATTTGTATGAAAATTTCAACTTGGTACCATTCTGCCTGTACAATGGCTTCCATTTTCACGAATTAAAGAATAAGTGGTGTAGTGGGGAGATAATAAATAAAAGTAGAACTTGGCATGACTGTTCAGGTATCCCCCGATCCTTAATTTCTTTGCATTGAACCTTTTGTACAAAAAACAAATGTATTTTTATAAAATGTTATAATATAGAAGATATATCTTATATACTTCTTGAGATATCTTATATATACTGTATCTTATATAGTTTATAAGATATCTCATATAGTTTTAAAAAAAATACATTTTACATTTCCAACTTGTGGGTTTTTATATATTAAATAGGGGGAATTTTCCAGTCTTGGACAGTGTTTACAGTAATTTTCATTAAACCTTGGTAATTGTTTATATCTATGTTTATTGAAGGTGATATATGCATATAGTTGCCTATAATTTCTTACTTCTATTTTATTTGTATCTAATTGAATAGTTGTTATCCCACGATACATAACATGTACAACAATCAAACACAAACCCACGCCAAACTTAAAAAAAAATATATAACATGCATTTGAAATATTTAAAACATCATATTTCTTTTTAGATTTAGGTTCAACCTACCATTTTAGAAGACTGTATATCAATGCGGCTAGTCTATTAGAGGGGTGTTTCATTGGTTATAGATATGGAAACTTCATGAAATCAGATTTGAACACGACAGCAGAAGGCCACCAATGGGTCTTCAATATAGCGAGAAACTCCCGCACCCATAGGCGTCCTTCAGCTGGCCCCTTAAAAAATATGTATACTAGTACAGTGATAATGGACGTCATACTGAACTCCGAATTATACACAAGAAACTAAAATTAAAAATTATACAAGACTAACAAAGGCCGGAGGCTCCTGACTTGGGACAGGCGCAAAATTGCGGCGGGGTTAAACATGTTTATGAGATCTCAACCCTCCCCCTAAACCTCTAGCCAATGTAGAAAATTAAACGCATAACAATACGTACATTGCAATTCAGTTCAAGAGAAATCCGAGTGCGATGTCAGAAGATGTAACAAAAGAAAATAAATAAAATGACAATAATATATAAATAACAACAGACTACTAGCATTTAAGGGCATACGATACAGTTACAGGGGAGGTTATGACGTTGCTAACGTAAAATGTTATTTTCGCGACGTCAAACTATGACATATCGGGAAAAGATGCATTTTTCGACTATTTTTTATCATTCAAACTGATTTAATTTGAAAACGAGTGCATGGACCCCTATTTTTTAAAACGACATTTTGTTTCATTTTGCAGGGAGATTATGTAGACCAAATTTTATAAAACTGTAAATAGAGGATTTTATTTTTATTTTGATAAATATACAGGAAAAAAAATACGATTTTTTCTTAATTCATGACCATTTGATAAATATGAGTTATTTCTGAATAAAAAATGCATATTTTTTTTAGAATACTTATAAAATACAAAAACTACAAATTATATAACAAAAAACAGTTTGTGTTTATCTTTTAAAACAAAAAAGTTATGGTTTTCTTTCGAAAGGGAAAATACGGCCACAAATCCGAATTTTGAGCAAATATACAAAATTTCGACCTCATTTAACTCAAAAAGTAGCACATGAAGGTATATTTTTTATTACATATTTGATTTGATCAGGCAAAAACTAGCCCATATGGAAATTTTTATCGTACTGTAAATACAGGATCAAAACTGTATCGTATGCCCTTAACTGACATGCCAGCTCCAGACCTCAATTAAACTGATTGAAAGATTATGTCTTCGTCATATGAATATCAGGCACAATCCCTCCCGTTAGGGGTTTAGTAGCATACTATCATAAAATATATGAGAAGAACATAGCCCGTGTCATGCCAACAACTGTTTTTAAAAAAATAAATGTGTTTAGTTCCGATGCAAAGACTCTATAAGTGAATCAATATTAAAGCCAAAATATGCAATCTTTAATTACCTGACAACAGTATCGTAACTATATCCCATCTTAATAAGTCTATTTAAAGGTTTTGTAAGCTTTTGAGGTGAATACTGACATTTTTGTGCTTTGTAAAGAATATTATAATAAAATATTGGATGTGAAATACCTGAACGTATAAGATGTCTGCATGTTGAGTTATATTTACGAATTACTTCCTTATATGCATATATGTATCCATATATTATTGATTCAGTGGTGACAAGTCTTAGATAACATTTTATAGGTTTGAATGTTTCTTCGTCAGTTAACTAAAATTAGGTGGAGGGGCACTCAACGCGTATATTTTTAGACGTGCTCTAGCCTTAACAAAGTGCCAAAATGATGTAACCGTCGAAAATCTGTTGTCTTTCCCTGTTGGACCAATTCCGACTTCTCTGTTCCATGATGACGGTACCATGATAAAATGTACAAAGGCTAATCTCACTCATGAACTTGAAAATGAGATATGTTCATCTTTTGCTCTTCCTCCTATTGACATTTCCCTCACATCGTTAAAAAGAGATGGTATGGGTGTGGTTCAATCAATGGACGCTAAGAAATTTTCAAGTTTTGGTGAGTTGGGTATGTTTTACATTCAACAACAATCTCTACAGTTTTCGACAGCAGCAACTATTACAGACGTCTTCGATAGATATGATGTCGAAGATTCTATTAAATCTTCTGAAAGAGAACGAAGGTCTTTAACATCTGCAAGCCATCGAAATTGTCAGGTAAACGAGGGAAGCAGTATCCCTGACTGGAAAAATTTTCTGTCAAACAAACAAAAACAAGCAAGCCCTCATCACTTTCCTTGGAGAATTTACAACACAATTTTACAGCGAAAAGTATGGCCTAACTGATGGTTGTAGTTTGTATCTGGCCGGAGCATTCCATAATCCTGAGGCAGTCAAAAATCTAACGTTGTGGATACAGCCGTATGTAGCAGAGAGATGACAATCCTACTAATTATATAGATATAAGAAGATGTGGTATGAGTGCCAATGAGACAACTCTCCATCCAAGTCACAATTTGTAAAAGTAAACCATTGTAGGTCAAAGTACGGTCTTCAACACGGAGCCTTGGCTCACACCGAACAGCAAGCTATAAAGGACCCCAGAAAATGAAGAAACGGAAAAACCAACGGTCTAATCTATATAAAACGAGAAACAAGAAACACGTATGAGCCACATCAACAAGCGACAACCAAGGAACATCATGTATGTCCAATTGTCTTATTCGTTTCCCTACAACAGTATTTACATTATTTTTATTTGTTGAATGTATTTGTGTATTCTCAGACGCCGGATGATTTTGCTCGCGGGGTTGTGATTTAAAGAAAACTAAAAATGAAAAAATGAAAAAAGTATGCATTATTACATTTCCACATTTTAAAAGAGCAGAAAATTGTTATTGCTAATGGCACTTACCACGTACCTTTCTGTATTATAAACATTTATATCCTGTTATAAAAGTAAGAAAATGTAGTATGTTTGCCAATGAATCAGCTTTTCGCCAGTGACGAAATGACGTAGAAGTTAGCAACTCGAGCTTTGTAAACAAAACTATTTTTATTGAAAGTAACAACCATTTATTAATTCTCTCATCTTAAATTGGAATTCAACATCTCTCTAAGTGTCCTACATATCGGTGACACGGCATCGATGGTCTTTTGTGGTATACTTCTTTGAGTGTGTGACGTTATAAGATCGACTTAATGCAGGTTAAACCATACATGTATAGTCGCTACTAAATAAGGGGATTTTACAAGCCTTTTTTCGCTTATCTCGCAGCATGCATTTAGAGCAAAAGCTACGTCTATCTTACCGGGATTTAATAATGTGTCTATGTTGACACATCTTCGTCACTATGGTTGAAAAACTGTTTATCAATTCTTAATTTTGGTTAACTATAGTCATACATACGTCATTATCATATCTAGTTTACTCCTCAATTCAAAACTGTTTATAATGAGAGAAAAAAAAAGAAAGAACGTATCGCGGCCGATCTCTTGAAACAAACTTAATATCCTATAATGTCTAATGTATAAAAAAGATACAAAATATTAAAGTATAGCTATCAAAATGTTAACATACTTATAATTCTGTTTACTTAATAAATTATCATATCTAGTATTTCATTTCTATTTTTTTTTGTTAATAATATTGGTATATATTGAAAATTCTTTCGCCAGCAATGATATATCAAAACACCCATAATGTTTGAAGCACCACTGCCAAAGACCAATATGCTCCTTCTCGACAACTTCAAATATTTCACTGTGAAAGTCAGTGTCCACAGATATCACAATCCATAGTGGCGTTGAAAAGAAAGTGCAACCACTGACAAAGCAAAGATAACTTTGTTTGCTTTGGTTAAATTCGTCCATTTTGTTGAGTATGACATTTTTTTTTTTTTTATACAATGAAAATTGTTCTGTAAAAATTGCCGAACAAAGGTTAATATATCTGGTGTTGAGTGGATCAACGTATCGTATTTCCGATGAGTTTCCTAAATAAACTTTACATTTTAAGTAAACCGTGCCATTGTTCAACTGTTTTTTTCGAATATTACCAGGAAACATTTCTTTATCAAAGATGCCATTATCCAATAAAACTTCAGTATTTTGTGGGGTATTTTTGTTTGTGTGTTTTGATTTTTTAATTTGATTTATCTTTTTTTTTTATTTGTTACATCGGGGAAGGGGGGACTCCTATTCTTTTATATTATTAGATGACCGTTGTGCAAGTGTTTTGATATTCAAATGGACATATTTACAAGACATGTTTATTTAAAGAACTTGTATTTAGTTATATGTCCAAGTAAACTTTAAATTATAAGTACCCCTTGCCAGTGTTTAACTGTGTTTTTTTTTTTTAATATTACCAGGAAATACATTTTTCATAAGAGATGTCATTATCCAATAAAACTTCAGTATTTTGTGGAGTAGTTTTGTTTGTGTATTGTTTTTTGTGTTTTTTTTTATTTTTTTATCTTTTTGGGGCTTTGTTACTTTTGGGGTGATGTGTCCTATTCTTTTATATTATTAGATGACCGTTGTGCAAGTATAACGATATTCAAATGGACATATATACAAGACATTTTTATTTCAAGAAATTGTGTTTAACTGAGATGTGGAAGCTGCGCAAATCTTCTGCGGAAATATAAAGAAGGTAACAAACCTGTAAAAAGTAAAATAATAAAAATATAAAAAGTAAAAACAACACGAGAGACCTCTTTATTAAATGGAAAAATGAAAAGCTCAAATACATCTAACGAATGGAAAACCTTATTTTGAAAATGGTAGATCAAACCTGGTGTTATTATTAGCTAAAACTATTTATTAAATGTCCCTTTGGTATCCCTCGACTCTCTTTTTCGACACTCCTCACTTATTAAGTTGTAAGAACTGTCGGAAAAATCTAGAGACGAATTAAACGCAAAATGAATACTCTAGAAGAAAAATAACAGTAGCTACCTTCGGAACTATTTCACACTATATGAGGGTCTGGATCGGGTCTCTCTGTATTTTACTCTGTTCGTTATCTCTTTGACACTATTCTCTATTCTTTATATATCTAATCACTGTATTATTTTCTATTCACTATATTTAAGCACTCCATTATTTTTATTAGTATTTTAAGCACTCCATTACATTTATTTTTATATTTAGGCATTCATTATTCTCTAGTCGTTCTCTTTATAAACACTCGATTATTCTTCATAATTTTTTTTTTGTGCATTCTTCTCTGTTATTTTCTTTTTTTAATTTATTTTCTATTGTGCAAACTCCATGAATCAATGACTACAATACTGACTCTTATTAAAAAAAAAGAGTCAATATTAAACTCTTCAGATTTTCTTTAACTAATAACACAATGCAAATACCAGCATGTACGCCTGGAATAATAACATATTTGAAATGGTTGATTGGTTGTTGGTTGCTTAACGTCCATTTAAGAGCACACTATTCTTGTATACTAAAAAGTGTATGTAGCTCTAACGTATTTGTTTATGAACAATATAACCCATAGAGTAACAGATCTTGTATAAAGCCTTTTATTCTGAATAGTTATCCTTATATTGTTACAAATGAATACGTAAGCGACAGGTTTATGGAGGGTATGGATAGGGTTAAAAGGATATAGCATTTAGGTTATTTCGTGGCGGCCAGTTTTTATTGGTGGAAGAAGCCTCCCAGATAGCAATACTTTGTTGGGCCAACATTGGTGATTGGTTGGCACAGTTGGTAAATAGTTGGCGTTGGCAGCACAACAAGAAACCGACGTTGGCCCAACAAAACTCAGCCAACAGTTATTTTGACACTATTGGCCCCTTGTTGGCCCAACAAAACTCAGCCAACAGTTATTTTGACACTATTGGCCCCTTGTTGACCCAACGACTTTCCACCAACTGTCATTTTGGTGTTATTGGCCCAATGTTGGCCCAACATTTTCTTACCAACTGTTATTTTTAAAGTAGCTTGCCCAACGATATTTGACTTACGTTATCCATTGGTTCAGTGTAAGATCTTCTGACTGAAACTACTGAACCAATTTTATTCGAACTTTATTTGAATGATTCTATGTTATCGTAGAATATAGATTATGTTTGAAGGGCATTGAGGACTTAGTAAAAAATCAAATAATAAAGTCTTCCCAAATAGGATTATTTTAAACCGTCTGTGCCAAGAGCTAGAAAATTCTTAGTATTTTGAATAATTCAAAAGTTTTTAAAACAGTATATTTATAAAAAAAAACCAGCAGATCATTGATATTTCATGACAATATTGAAATATGAACCAACATTGTGCCAACAATATGCCAACGTATTAAGTTCTTATCTCCCCGTATTATACCACAGATATTTTTTTTTTTTTTTTAGATATTATTTCAAAGTGCAAACCAAAAAATGTGCTCTTCATTCTCTTTATCTAATATTTTCAAATCTGTGTAGTCATTTAAATGTATTTATCTTAATGATTAAATAATATTATGCACAAACAAAAAATACTTATAACCAGCCCAAAAAAACAAATAAAATTTGAATATAGTTTCTGCAAGTTGTTAAACTAGTCAACTGAACTCAGCTGCTCATTTGACACGAGTGTAATATCACACTCTCCACATGACAGCCGAGATTGACTCCCAATAGAGATAAATATTTCTTAATATATAACATGAAATGCATGAAAAACATGTTTGACAGATTGAAGCCATCGTTGGCATACTGCTGTTCGACCAACTTTGGTCCAACATAATTTTAAAACTAGACGACGATGGTAGACTGTTGGCAAATAGTTGACATTGTTGGCAGATTGTTGGCAAATAGTTAACCTTGTTGGCATACTGATGTTGGGCCATCAAAGACCCAACATGTTGGGCCAACTGAGGGCCGATGAGCAAAATGACGTTGGCCCAACATAGTTTTCCAACATTGGCCCAACAATGTTGCCAACAGAATGCCAATATTGGCCCAACACATGTTTGCTATCTGGGCTAAGTACCCGGAGAAAACCACCGACCTTCGATAGGAAAACTGATAATCCTAATCAATTAAGATTGGAGTCCAGTGCACCAGCACGAGCGGGGTTCGAACTCACAACCTCAGTGTTGACTGGCTAGTGATTACAGTACCAACTACCAAGACCACTCGGCCACCGTGGCCCCAAACAAATAACAAGAGCTGTCAAAATGACAGTAAACCGGATTCTTTAACATTTATTTGTGTTCTGGCATTTATCAATATTACAAGGACCAAAACTCCTAATAGGTAAAATTTATGATTATCAATATCAAACTTGACTTCCATGTTGTCAACAATAACAACATATAAACTAGATAGAAAATGACCCTCTAGCAGGACAAATTGTGTCCATTAATGCATAAAGTAAGATAAAATTACTAAGTCCACCTACCTAGGATTTTGAAAATGTCTAAAATAAAATTTTAAAAGGTTTGGTTGAACGGTTCATGAGTAAATGCACGGACACAACATTTTTTAAACTTTCAAGAACCGTAACTCCTGAACGGTAAAAGTCGAAATCGTCATTATTGAACTTGACCTCCATTTTGTTGTCAGTAACAACATATTAAAATTTTAAAAGGTTTGGTTGACTGGTTCATGAGTAAATGCACGGACACGACATTTTTTAAACTTTCAAGAACCGTGACTCCTGAACGGTAGAAGGAAAAATCGTCATTATTGAACTTGACCTTCGTTATGTTGTCATTGACAACATATTAAAATTTGAAAAGGTTTGGTTGAACGGTTCATGAGTAAATGCACGGACCTAACATTTTTAAAACTTTCAAGAACCGTAACTCCTGAACGGTAAAAGTCAAAATCGTCATTATTGAACTTGACCTCCATTATGTTGTCAGAAACAACATATTAAAATTGGAAAAGGTTTGGTTGAACGCTTCATGAGTAAATGCACGGACAACATTTGGTTGCCGCCCGCCCGCCTGCCGTTTATCCCCAAATCAATAACCGTTGAAAGAAAAGTGTACACAACAAATGAGTTGGTTCAGTAAGGGCCATATTTGGCCCCTATTATGTTCCAAAATATCTTGATAAAAACATTTTAATTTGACCAAAAGTTGAGAAAGTTAAATAGAACTGTTTTTGTAATAGTTTTATTTTCAGAGCGTTGCTTTTTAGATCCAAAATAGGTAAAAAATAAAAGTAAAAAAAAGAAGAGATTTGAAAGCTATTTGACAAAGTCGTCCGGATTTCAACCAAACGCAGGCTTAGGAAACATAGAGCGCATGCATCGACAAACTGAATGCTCAATTCAGATATTTAAATTGTCATAACAAACATTATGGTAAAATATCTTTGTTGTCGACCCATGCGCTCTATGTTTATTTCAATCCACGAAATCAATTGAAATTTACCCGTTTTCATTCCATGTTCGTGGAACTCAAAATGAGTTATATTTGTGACGTCATGACTAGAACACGTAAATTTTTAACAAAACACGTATGTCCTATCCTTTGTATTCGGTATGATTTATTGTGATGTTGGTCAATAAATGCTAATTTTTAATTTTGAATAAAACATGTACAATAATGGCCATTTTAAAAAGAGTTAAAAAAGATGTATTACAAAAACGTGTGTGCTTAATAGAATGAAGTGCATATACCTACCACTACAGGAAAATTTGAGCTCAAGACACGTGCATACACTTTCTATCATAGCTATACACGATTATTTTTTTTTATTTTAAATTAGTTTTAGCTTAGTTTTGGCATTAAACAGTGGCTTTCATCGACTGTAAGTATTATCGTACTGTTTTTACATTGACATATTTGTCATGTTTGTATTTTTCAAAAGAGAAAGGCGGAATATACCAAAGAAATATTCAAACTCATATGTTGAAAACGAAATCACAATACCATAGAGTAAAAAAAAAAAGAACGATAAAAAGAAACACACAAAAATCAAATCACTAGAAAAAATATCGCATTATCCTTTCATGAATTTTAGTACACCTATCTAGTAGGACCTACCGAATTACACTTATTACTAAAATGTGTACCTTCATGATCAAAACGGCGGCTACCATTTGTGGAACAATATGTGCTTAACTTTCTGGAGCACCTGAAACTTTTTATGAGGCTTACATTGCTCAATCTTTAGTATTTTAGATGCAGTATGTCTCTTTCTTTTTTGTTGGGGGGGGGGGACTCATATATAACAAAAATACACCGAATTATATCACAAAACAATGAATGTGAAGCATATGGTACCATTGTAATGTAGGGAATCATTGTGGATTAGTTCCTTGCGATCCATTTGTCAATTTCATTTGTAAGTGAGAGACGTTTCAGGTTAATATGCGAATATTAAACAACATTTGCTAGGTTTTGCATGAAATGTGCTAACAGAGACTCTGTTTGAGATAAACAGAATAGAGAAAAAATGAAAAAAACATTATCAATATACCTTTAAGGGAAATTAAATGATATAGCTTATTGAATTTCTTGTTTTTAACAAGTATTCAAAGGAACTCCGACTCATAAAATCAAAAAAATAAAAAAAGTCGATCAGGAGAGGTGCACAGCTGGTTGGAATATGAATGCTGAGAGACCTGCTGGAAAATTCTTCCTCCAAAGGAAATCATCTAAAAATTACCTCAAATGCTGAAATTGTGAAGATTTCAGTAATTTAGCATGACTTAATGATGCATTGTATTGTCAAAAATCATCCCATATTTATGTAACCGAAGAATTCCTCTTTCTAATAAATAGATAAAAGTTTACATTTTAACAATTTTGTAAAACTGCTTTATTTTCGGGACAAAAAAGGATCTTACTAAGTCTACTTTTTGTCAATGAAAAAATCCAGAATATTGTTCTCTTTTTTTCAATGCCATACGTTGTTTTTTGTCTGTTTATATTTTTTTGTATTTTGTTGTTGTTTTTTAGGGATGATTATCTTAAACAAATATATCGAATTGTATTCCAAGGCAGTAAATTTGCAGCCTATGGTACCATTTTAATGAAAGAAAGCATTTTGGATTATATCTTTATTTTCCCGTATTGACCGCCCGGGCTTATTCACAGTTCTAGAATTATATTGAATAATAAAGACGATACTTTATTGTTTCACATTTTATAAAAAAAAAACCACATTCATAATACAAACTCACAGAATATATTAAACCAGAGCCACTGTTCAACCACTCATTGGAAACTGTATATACATATTTACATAGAATATATAAAACTTAGAATTTAAGTACATGCATGCATTACATTGATACCAAAATTCATTAATGTCATTTTTCTGAGGGAGATACAACTTTATTTTTCAAACAATTTATTAATCAATCAATTTTAAATCTCTATATAATACGCATTCCAAAATCAATCCTGTATTTAAAGTATATGATTTATTGTACAAATTAATGAAACAGGACGAACAAAGAGGCTCGCCGAATTTTCTTCTTATTTGTAGCAAGTACGATAAAATTGGATTTTTATCCTGCTATGTACACTAAATTCTTTTTTATCCCGCAATTTAACCTTTACATTTCGTTATGTTTCGAAATGTTTTATGATTTTCATACAAATCGACATGGCTTAAACGAATCATTATAAACTGGGATAAAATCATTATGTTAAAATCACTGTTCGCTAAACATAAAAGCAGAATAATACATGAGACAATCTCAAATAACTATACAAAAAATCAACAATATTTTTGAAGCACACTACAGTTGGCTTATTGCATGATGAAATAAAATAAAATAGTCATGTTTCACCGCTTTACAAAATATTGCACTCCAACTTCAATTTAAACATTTTACATGATGTCTGTATGCCGCTTGGTCACGGGAAAACAAAAACATATAAGTACGGGTTTCGTTCTCCTACAATATATAAAAATGTAAATAGGACCGGAGAGGAAACCAAATATAAAATGGAGATACAAAAGAAGAAACTTTTAAAATACAGGAAAAAGAACAGGAGATAAACAAATTAACTTTTCTACGAGCTCTCCAAGAACTACCTATTATAGTATGTAGTTAATTCTCAAAAAGGGAATTTGTATAAACAATACTCCATACATTTAGATTGATTTAGCTTCACCTTGCGTTCTCAAAAATAATTGTTTTACTGAGCAATGGCCAAGACGTACGACAAACGCCAACAGAATGAGAGGAAATCGACTATTATCAATTATAATCTAAAGACCGAATTGTTAACCTGTCAGAGTTGTTCTCCGTGCAATAATTTATGAATTATACACATAATTCATTTCTAGGGATTTCGAGTTTCAACATCTTGTTGCTGCTATTGCGCGTCTTCTTGGTGCGGCTTTTGTATTGATTACATAGCCTCTGCATAAACTGACAACGGCTAGTATCCCATTAGAAAAGTACATTATTGTTGCAGCACAAACCATCCAAAAAGAAATGAAAAAATATCTATTAATGTCTCCCTTTCTGCCGATGTTCCATTCCGATTTCATAATTACGTTTACCTCATCAAAGGTTTGTATTGCAACACCAAACGTTACCAAACTTGCCAATAAGGCAGAACCTACAATATAAATGCAGTTAACATAAAAAAAAAAAGTACTGTCTATATACGTTTATTAAAGTCGATGGAGAGGGAAAATCCAAACTTCATTACAGCTATATTGGATAGTAAGAAAAGGAGATATCCTATTCGAACGCTTGGTTCGTTGGAATCCGTAATCACACATGGTCACTGTATGCTATAGAATAAGATAATGTAAATGGACTGTTCTCGCAACGAAAGTTTGAAAAATCATGCATTGCGAATTGTGATTGACGGCCACATCCGCCACTAAACATGCCTGCGATAGTTATGATATATCTAGATATACATCGAATTTGATAATATTCCATTTGAATCTAGCATGCGTGTGCGAATGATGATAAGGCCATACAATTAGTTTTTTGTATATTGTGATATGTGCCTGTAATGTATATTTAAGCTTACCAATGATAAAATTTTCTACAATTGACACAATATGGTAGACACGGATATGGTTCATCTTTCGTATCCAGATGAAATACAGTTTCCAAATCGAAATCAAGGTTGCACAAATGACGGCCACAGTTGCACATGATCTTGAAACTGTCCACAAATCTAAAAAGATTTAAAAAAGTTTAATTCTATCAAAACGGGATAATCCTTATTTAACTAGTTCTACGTTTAAACGTTGAAAAGAAATTAAGGCATATGAATATAATAGATTGAATGAAATTTCCAGTTCGACTGTGCAGAGAAGTTAAAATCAAATGAAAGGTGTTATGTTTCCTCTTTGTTTTTATGACCTTTCATTCATTTCTAATGTTATGGATACCCTATCTAGCAGAGGAATGGCCAACCTAGTAATGCCATGTCCAATTGTTTTATTTATTTCCCAACAACTATATATAAGTTATTTTAAATTATTAAATGTATCTATTTATTTGTATACGCTGAAAGCTTTTGTTCGCGGCTTCTGAATTAAATAATACTTAAAACTTGAAAATTTAGAAGGTAGAAAGTATGCATTATTACATTCCCTCATTTCAAAATAACAGTAAATTGTTATTGCTTATGGCATTATAAGCATTTATATTTTTTACTTCTGTTATAAAAGTAAGAAGATGTAGTATGATAGCCAATGAGTCAACTTTTTCGCCAGTGACAAAATGAATCTAGCAATTAGAGCTTTGTAAAACTTGAGGTTATTATTGAAAGAAACAACAATTGATTAATTCCCTCATCTTAAGGTGGTACCCAACACTTTCACTAAAATTAATTTGGCTCGTTTAATTTTCATAAAATTTTGCCAAAGTATTTACTTTGACCCTTTAACAAAAATATTAAAATATAAAAAATTTTGAACCAACCGTTTTGTCAGAAAAATTACACTGGTTATATAGCAGTTTGACAAACACCAATTTTGATCATTGGGAAGCTTAATATTCCCTTTACATTACAACGTAATTAAAACGTTTAGCTGACTTTACAGAGTTATCTCCCTGTAGTGTTAGGTACCACCTTAAGTCTCTCTAAAAAGAACCTTCATATCGGTTACACGGCATGAACGATCACTTTGTATGGTACTTCTTTGAGTGTGTGATGTTGTAAGATCAACCCAAGCCAGGTTAAACCCTACAGTTTGGAACTAAAAATGTGTATAACTCGGCTGTTTGTTTGACTAATCTGCAAGCATACAGGAGCAAAAGCAAAGATTGTTCGGCTTAGATTTGTTGACATATCTTATTCACTATGGTTGAAAACTTTTCATTAAATCTAAAGTTTGGTTGACTACATGTAAACATCTATCTTATCTATTTTATTCATTCTACTCAATTCAAAAAAATCTCTCGGCTGACCTCTGGAAAAGACTTAATATTACATAATGCCTAATGTATTAATAGGAAACAAAAATAATTGATACAAAATACAAAAGTGTATCTATTACTATGTTAACATACTTAAAATTCTGCTCGTCTTGTTGATTATCTTATCTAGTATTTCATATCTATTTCTTTCTCTGATATACTTGGTATATGAAAAATACTTCGCCACCAATGACAGATCAATGCATCCATAATGTTTAAAGCACCACTGCCAAAGACCAATATATTCTTTCTCGTAAAAGTAAACTTTTCTGTTATCACGGTTACCGTAGTTAAAATCAACTGATATCAAAATCCAAAATGGCGTTGAAAATCCAAGGACAAGCAAAAAAAGTGCTACCATTGTCAAAACAAAGATAACTTTGTTTGCTCTGGTTAGATTTATCCATTTCGTTGAGCGTGGCATTTTATATCACTTTTTTTCAACATGCAATGAACTTTAACTGTCGATATAAATTTCCGTACGAAGGGTTATATGTGTAGCGCGTAGTAGTTTGAACTCTCTAATGTTTGATGAGTTTCCTCAATAAGCTTCAAAGTATAAGTACTCCGTGCCATAGTTTAGCTTTTTCGAATATTATCAGGAAATGAATTTTCATGCTGTTATCCAATAAAACCTCAGTATTTTGAAGGGTCTTTTTATCCATTCGTTTGATGTGCTTGAGCTTTGGATTTTGTCATTTGATTAGGGACTTTCCTTTTTTGAATTTTTTATCGAAGTTCAGTATTTTTGTGATTTTACTTTTGTTTGTTTGGTTTTTTTTTGGTTTTTTTTTCTTTAATATTATCATACTACCGTTGTTCAAGTATTATACACTTCAATATATAAGTATTACCTTAATTTTGGCATTGAAAGGGCTTTCAGAAACTGTGCATTGACGTATTTATAGTTCAAAAGAAAGGCGGAATATACCACGCATCTGCAGAAAACGAAATCACAATGCCAGTAAAACTAAAAGCGACAAAAAGACAAACAAAAAAATAAAACTACTACAAAAAGTATTGCATTATCCGTTCATAAAATTTGAATTTTAGTACACCTTTTTAGTATATCATAAAGAATATCACCAAATATGTAAATACATGAGCAAAACGGTGACTGGAACAATATATATATATATACTTTGGATAAGAAAGTTACGGACGGTTTCCCCAGAGGGCATAAATAAAAAAACATAGAATGAGTCCCTCATTTTCCTATCATCACTTGTTTCCAGTAACTCCGGCTTTAGTACTGGCTTTACAGTTCGATTTTTTTTTAAATACCAGTTTAAATTACAGGGCTTCATTCATTCGGGATGGATGTATAAGTACGTAGCCACGTTCAATTATTTTACCTCATTAGATAAAACTTATTTTTCTAATCATTATTAGACTGCTATTCGTTTTGGGAGGCTTAAATATGTAGTTTCTGTTGCAATTGCCCTACCGTTGTCAAATTTGAAATATTATACCAACTTGGATCGGTTAGGACATTTTTGATTTTTTTGTTTGAGGACTGCCCTCAATGCAGTTATAACATCTAAACTGTCACAACCTTTGGAAATTTAGAGTTGTGCCAGTTCACATCGAAAATAACTTTTTTCATTTGGCATATCTTTGTAATCTTTGCGCCGTGTTTGGAAATTTTAAATTTTTATCAGCGTCTGTGGTGTTCGCTTAAATTGTATAAATTTAAAGATTTAGAAAAAGTTTCTCAGTTTGAATAGATTTACATGATTCATTTGACATCGTGCTATTATTGAAGAAGGATATCTGTTGTCCGAAATATCTAATATTTGTTCATTTTATAGTTATTTAATGGTGATGTTGTACCCTTTTTGACTTCTTATATATTATATTTTGTAGTGTACAGAATCATATTACATGATCCATAAGATTGATCGTTGACTATTTATTCAGTCATTTTTTATTATAAAAATATATCGAATTATATCCCAAAACAATAAATGTGTAGCATATTGTACCATTGTAATAAAGGAAAGCATTGTGGATTAATTCCTAAGGATCCATTTGTCAATTTCATTTGTAAGTGAGAACCCATATGGGAATATTGAACAAAATTTAGATAATTTTGGTGGGAAATTGTTTGGGTAATGTGCTGATAGAGTGTCTGTTTGGGATTTACAGAATAGAGAAAATGGAAAGAATATCATCAATAGATCTTTAAGGGAAATTGAATGATCTATCTTATTTGATCTTCTTGTTTTTAACAAGTATCTAAAGGAACTCCGACTCATATAAATTGAAATGTGAAAAAAATGTCGATCAGGAGAGATGCACGTAAACAACTGGTTCCAATATGAATGCCGACAAACCTGCTGAAAATTCTTGTTTAATATCATAACTAGTATTTCATTTTTATTTCTCTTGATGATACACTGGGTATACATTGAAAATCCTAGGAAAGCTAAGAAAGAACAACCATTGTAAAAAAAAAGATAACTTTATTTGCTCTGGTTACATTCGTCCATTTTGTTGAGCATGGCATTTTTTTTTACTTTTTTAACTTGCAAAGAACATTATAATTAATTGTCTAATATATCATTTGCCGATGAATTTTTTAATTATATGGCGTTGAGTAGATTCAAATTTCGTGTTTCAAATTAGTTTCCTCTATTACTTTTGTTTAATAAGTACATCGTACTAGTGTTTGACTGTGCTTTTCAGATATCATCGGGAAATGAATTTGCATAAGACATGCTGTTATCCAGTAAACTATCAATATTTATAGGTTGGGTTTTTTTTGTGTTGTTTTTTTAAATTTATTAAATATTTGTTTTGTTTTGATTTTGGTTTTTTTTTTAATGTTGGCTTGGTAGCTTTTTTTCGGGCGATGTCTTACTTTTTTTTATTAGCAAATGACCGTTGTGAAGGTACTATACTTTGGATAGGACATATATACAGGGCATTTTACTGTCAAGAACTGTTTAGAAAAAAATCTGTTATTAAGAAGATGGAACTGACTGGCTTATCTATATAAAAAAAGATGTATCAAAAGCACAATGAAACCTGCACAAAAGTAAATAACAGAAGCTAATATTGGAATCATTTCACACTACAGGAGGGTCTAGATGAGTTCTTTCTGTGTTCAATTTTTGACATTCAAAACTATTTTTCATCTCTTTGCCCATTATTCCATATTCTTTGTATTAAAGCACTCCATTACTCTTTATTTTTTATATTGACGCGCACTCCATCATTCTCTTATTTATTTTGGTCCATTTTTTTTCTGAGTTTTTTCTTTATTTTTTTTAGTCTGTACATCCCATTGAGATCCTCTTCTGAAATCCTCTTTTTATAGTTTCTGAAGTATTACCAAAGTTTACATACCAAAGCATCATGTGTGTAGGTTTTAACAACGTGATGTTTATATCTTAACATTTGAGGCCAAACTATAGATGCCAAAAGATGGCTCAAAACTTTTTTTATTATTATTATTTACAAAAGAAAGGACAGTGTACAAGGTGTGAATAAAAACCAAAATTATATTGTTTGATTTTGACAGTGTTCATATCTACTGTCCGTGGGGTCGTGTCGCATGTTGTTCAAGAAAAATGAATTTGTGTTTTGTTTCTGTTTGATAATTATAGTACCCCTGAAAATATAGCTATCTATAAACAAAACAGGACAAATTCGATGTTGACGCCTTACACATTTGCCTTTTAAGAGTTATGCCCTTGATTAACTTTAAATTGAATATATTTTGTTTCTGGCAGATAACGTCAATGCCAGAGATTTTTTTTATGATAAATTTTAATGTCATGATACCTAGAAAATAGATTAATTAATTTCTATTTTTTTTTTTTTATTGTTTGGTATGCACGTTACATTCAAGAGTTATCCAGACCCCTTGCTTGTATTTCAAATAGAGATATGTTTTTGTATAATAACTGGCGTACCACTCGACATATTTTTTATTTAATTCTAACATAATTGCCATGAACTCTTAACTATGAAGAAATTCTAATTTTGAAAGATATTACATTTACTGATCAAGGGTTATACCCTTAATTTTCTAAAGACAAATTCGAAATTTTTATCGTTTCTGTGCTACATTCAATTTTGTTAGAGTGGTCATTTTTCTGTTCAAAAGTTGCTTTATGCAGGGATATCTGTTATACCTAATTCATCAATTCTGGTTTTTTTTTGGATTTTGATATCCGTTGTATACGAAAATAGGTCGAAAAAAATATTCCCTTGAATTTGACAGTTGTAGGTAATGAATCCTACATTTTAAACATTTCTGGGTCATAAACATATGTCTTGGGTATTTCAAAGCACCATTATTTTTTTTATTTGGGGTTTCTATAGAATATTTTGGAAAATTGGGGTTACATGGTTACTAAATCTTATACACAGGTTAAATAAGAGGGGAAATTGATTGGTTAACTTCCAATGATGGTTATTTTCTTATAAGCAATGAAATGTTATGTGAAATTTTTTCTATAGAACTCGACAGGATAAAACTTTACTCATGCCAAGTATTTCTTTATATGAAACAAGGATAAATTCTGCACAATTTTTTGAAAAGTGCGATTTTAACAAAGACTAATAGGGGAAAATCAATGGTGGTATTATACCTTTAGTATATGTCAGAGAATGATAATCTTTTTCTTCATCATTAAGTAAGAGCAAGTAATGAATAAATTGATTATCATTCTCTAACAGACTTAGAATATTGTACACTGCTCAGTGCTTGTATTTAAGAATTCGTTTCATTGTCTTTGCATTGTTTATGATTAATGCACGCCTTTCTTGTGCTTATATATTCCAACTCGTTCGCTATGCTCGCGACTGTAGGGAGGTTTTGGATTTTAATGAGCGTAATCTATGTATTCGTGGTAAATTATTTAGTCAGGATTTCGTTATCACAAATTATTTACAACCTTTACTAAAATCTGTCATAGAAACAAAGATTTGGTCTGCAAGTTAAGCTGTTCCTGTGGAAAACTTACTTCAAACGGAATAAATTTTACGGTTATGTTATAAACCTAGCCCGACAAATAAGAGACGATCCGGGTAAACTTATCAATGTTTTAAATTAACTTGTTCTAAAAGGTTATATTTAATACTATTATTAAATCTTTGAAAATTGTTTTTATTGGTATAAATATTGATTATGTTATCAGAAATAAATAAAAACCATACTAAATATTACACACTTTCGCGATACTACAATCTGTCGATACTTATAAATTTGGCTTTGCACAAGGTCATGTTTTTCTCTGACTGTTAATGATGTCTTAACACTAACTTCGTTGCATGTGTACTGATTGATATATTTTCTTATCGAGAACTCTCAGATCTGTACTTAGTGTCTTTTTGTTTTTCAGATGTAGAAGTACACGTCCACGTCCACTCTGTGTTTTTAGATGTATTACTATTTTTATCTGTCTGATGAGTTAAGCCTGTTTCAACTGATTTTAATAGTTTTTTCTTATGTTGTATTGTCACACCAATGTTACAGGTTAGGGGGGGTTGAGCGCCCACAAACATTTTAAACCACGCCACATTCTTTGTGTGTGTGTCCTAAGTCACGAGCCTATAGTTCAGTGGTTGTTGTTGGCTCATTTCTATAATTTCTATAATATTTGTTTTTCGTAAATTGTTTTGTTGTCAATTGTGCTGTTAGTTTTCTAACGGTTTCATGTTGGGGCCTTTTATAGAAGACCATACGGTACGGATTTTTCTCATTGTTGAAGGCCATATGGTATGGGTTTTTCTCATTATTGGAGGCCATACGGTTGCCTATAATTGCTTACGTCCACTGTATTTGAACTTCGGTAGATAGTTGTCTCATGTGCAATCATACCAAATCTCCTTATTTTTATATTTCATGTATTTCATTTATGAATTAGTTTTGGTGATGCAAGAACTTTCATCGATTTTGGAAACTATAATAAATTGTGTTTTAAACAATAGATAACACACTAGTACGATGAATTATAGTAAATATATAAGTTTCCTAATTTCCTTTTCCCTCGAATGTGACCTACAGAATAGGTCTTATCACCGGGTTTGTACTAACCGGTGCAACACGACGGGTCCCATATGTGGATCAGGATCTGCTTATCATTCCGGAGCACATTATATCACCCCCAGTTTTGAAGACTTAGTATTTAGTTTTCTATATTGTGTTTGTGTACTGTGTCTTTTGATCTTTTTTTCTTTTATAACCATGGCGTTGTCAAGTCTTTCTCGACTTATGAGTTTGAATGTCACTTTGATATTTTTCGCCTCTCTTTGAGTATATGAATCATGTTACACTTTCGTTATCTATTATCTTTTTCGTTTTTTATTTACAGTTCAATAAATTTAACATTTAAAATTGTATTTCACAGCCAATATTGTAGTGCAGCTCTTTACATGTAAAGGTATTTCATTATGTGAGGTAATCAACTGAAACTAAATGTTCATATGAAATGCCTTTTCATATTTATTCAAAAGTTCAATTAAATTCCTGCATTTTTCTTAATTTTATCAGAATATTGGAAATTGCTGTATTACAAAAGCGGATCCGGTAATTTGGGATTAGTTAAGCATATTATAGCTAGATATTAAATCGTAAAACCTTTTTTCTTTTTTGCATTGCTTTGATATTGTTTGATTTTTTAGTAACTTTATAGTTATTAATAATCAGATGATAACATTAACGGTACCAATCTTTCTTTACAAGTAAACCCCGCCGCATTTTTGCGCATGTCCCAAGTCAGGAGCCTCTGGCCTTTGTTAGTCTTGTATTATTTTAATTTTAGTTTCTTGTGTACAATTTGGAAATTAGTATTGCGTTCATTATCAATGAACTAGTATATATTTGTTTAGGGGCAAGCTGAGGGATGCCTCCGGGTGCGGGAATTTCTCGCTACATTGAAGACCTGTTGGTGACCTTCTGCTGTTGTTTTTTTCTATGGTCGGGTTGTTGTTTCTTTGACACATTCCCCATTTCCATTCTCAATTTGATTCAACTTATTTTGATTCTGTTGTATGTTTTAAAATTTAACATTTAGTCAGTTTCAATCCCAAACCCTTCCAAACTGATAAATAAGCTTCGGACATTTGTAACTCATTTAAATAAACTCTTCGTTTTGTAATGTAAGTAGGCTTAATAATACAATAACCCCTTACCAAGAATATGATTTATGTTGTTTTTTTTCTAAAATCGTTTTGTGTCCCCAATTTGATGAAAAAAATATTCAGGTCAAGCAGATGACAAAAAAATTATTCTGAATGCAAATTTCCTCCACACTTTATAGTGTTAAATTTTGAGAAAATAATAATCTGAATGATCGCGTCGAAAAACTAAATAAATTTGTTCGCGCGAAAAAAATTTCGACTAGGAAAAAAACCATAAAAAAAAAAGCCTCAAAGCTTTGAAAGCCAAAAACAACGCTAAGGACATAACAAAAAGAAAAAACATGTTCGGTTGACTAATAAATAACTAGGTATAAGTCATGACAAAGTTATTAGTAAACGACAGTTAGTTATAATTGGTTGTTAACTTGTGTTGAGAAGAATTTTAACAAACTGGGATTTAACAATAATGTTAGCATCACTTTTCGATAAATATATAATCAGAACAATACATGAGTTTTTCTCAAATTATTGGGACGATAGATGCCAACAGAATGACAAGAAAACTAATAAAGACTGCTATCATGAATACAAAAACGGAACTGTTAATCTGCCCTTTTCTGTTGATATATATTGACAACGGCTAGTAACCCATTGGAAATATTGTTGCAGCACAAATCATTAAGAAATAAATGGAAAAAAATATCTATTAATGTCAAGTTCTCGGGAGAAAATAGAACCAGGGAGGAACCAAATATAATATAGGGGGAAAGAGACCTTAGAGGAAACTTCTAAAATAGTGGGAAAAGGACAGGAGATAAACAAGTTGACTGATATGAGAGCTCTCCAAGATGTACCTATGTAATTCTAAAAAGAGTTCTTTTATAAACATCACTCCATACATTATTCCTACGGTTTTCATACTAAAGATTGATATACACGAAAATGGTAAAGACGGACGACCATGCCTAAAACAATACAAGAAATTTATCAGATATCAAATAGAGTATATAATTCTTAACTGTTAATCTGTCAAGGTAGGTTTTGTTGCAATAATTTATTCATTAACCGATATTTTTTTTTCAGAAGTTACCCCCATGGTTCCGCCCAACCACTTCCAGTTGATCCTATTGAGAGACTTCCAGCTGCGGCTTTTGTGCTGATAACATTGCAACTGTATAGACTGATAACAGCTAGTATTCCATTACAAAAGTACAATAGTGTTGCAACAGAAACCATCCAGAAAGAAATAAAAAAATATCTGTTTAAGTCTTGTATTATGTCCAATTCCGATATCGTATCGATTGTCAGCTCATCGAAGGTTTGTATTGCGACACCAAACGTTACCAAGCATACAATTAAAGCAGAACCTACAATATAGATACATGTAATATCTAGCAAAAAAGTACTGTCTATATTTATATGTTTATTAAACACGACGGGAAAGGGAAATTCGAACTCGAATACAACTATAATATTATGGATTGTAGGAAAAGGAGATATCCCTTTCGAACGCTTGGTTCTTCATCAATATGGTTGCTGTCTGCTATAAAATAGACGTATTTACACTTGCATGCAAATTTGTCCGCCATTACGTAAAATCACACAGGTTCCCGTAAACTTTGACATCATAATTTAAAATATTTGACGTCACAATTTAAAAGTGATTGTTGCTTGACGTCAAAAGGTGATTTAGAGTCGATCTAAGGTCATTCGGAGGCACGATACAGCTAAATACCAAAAGTGTAAATACGTTTATAAGATAACATCATGGGACTGTTCTCACAAGAAAACTTTGAAATAACATGCATTATAGTATACTTTACTAATTATGGTTAGTGTTTTCTTAAAATGTCCTGTACCAAGTGAGGGAAATGGCAGTTGTTATCTTATAGTTCGTTTCTCTGTGTGTTGCATTGTCGTTAGTTTTTTGTTCACTTTAGTGTTTCTGTTGTTTCGTTGTTTTCCTCTTATACAATGTTCATGTTATAGTTGATGTGTTTCCTCGGTTTTAGTTTGTATCCCGGATTTGTTTTTGTCTCAATCGATTTATGACTTTTGAACAGCGATATACTGTTGTTGCCTTTTTTTAAACAATTTTTATTTTTCAAAAGTGCACACATTACAATTATATAATAGAATTACAGTGATTCGCACACTTGCAGAACTTATATATGTATCCGTATCCCTTAATTGTTGATGAGGTACACAACCGTCATTATACATGTGTACATTAGTTATTATATTTCCAGATATACATCGAATTTGATAATATTCTATTTGAATCTAGCATGCGTGTGAAAATAATGAGAAGCTCATACAAATAGTGTTTGTATATAGTGAAATGTGCGTATAATTGGTATTTAGACTTACCAATGATGAAATTCAAAACAATTGACACAATATGGTAGACACGGACATGGTTCATATTTCGTATCCAGATGAAATACAGTTTCCAAATCGAAAACGAGATTGCACAAACGACGGCTACAGTTGCACATGATCTTGAAACTATCCCTAAATCTAAAAATATTTAAAAAAAGTTAAAGTTGATTCCGTGTGAACCTGATTATAATGAATTTAATAATTCTGCGTTGAAGTTGAAAACGATCTTGAACCTGTCCACAAATCTAAAAAAAAAGATTAAAAAGGTTAACTCTATTCCGAGTAAACCGGATTCTGATATTTTAAATTGTTCTACATTGACACGTTGACATTGTTTTAAGGCATATGCAAATGATAGATTGAACGGAATTACCATTTCGACTGTGGAGAGAATTTAAAATCGAATGAAACACGTCGGAGTTGTTTTAACTTCTTTGTTTTATATTCTTTAACCGTCTGATTCTAACGTTATGGATGCCGGTTTCTAGCCCACGGATGCCCAGCCTAGTTATTGTTTGTCCAATTAACACACATATTTCCCTACAACTGTAAATAATTTTAATTGTTGAATGTATTTGTTTATTCGCATACGTTTGGTGCTTTTGTTTGCGGCTTCTGAATTGAATAAAACATCAAACTTGAAAATGTAAAAGGTATGATTTATTACATTCCCACATTTCAAAAGAACAGTACATTTTTATTGTGTATGGCACTTATCACGTACCTTTCTGTATTATAAACATTTACATATTTTAATTTCTGTTATACATGTTACATAAGTAAGAAGTGGTATGATTGTCAATGAGTCAACTTCCCGACAATGACGAAATGACATAGTTTACAACTAAAACTTTGTAAAACTTGATGTTATTATTGCAAGTAACAACAATTCAATAATTTCCTCATCTTAAGAAGTTGGATTTCAACATCTCTGATTGTCTCTTTGTAAGGTACTTCTTTGAGTGTGTGACGTCGAAAGATCGACCTTAACCAGGTTGAATCGTATTGTTCTTAACTATAAAAGGGTAATACTCGGCTGTTTTGTCCCGATAATTTCGCAGCATTTAGGAGAAAAAGCAAAGACTGTTTGGATCGGATTCAGAATAATGTGTCTGGTTTGGCATTTATCGTCAGTATCTAAATCTAAAGTGTGGATAATTTTATTCATACCTAAATCAACATTTTATCTTGTTTATTCATTATTCCTCAATTAAAAATTGCTATAATGAGGAAAAGAGAGAAAAAAAAAACATATCGCGGCCGACCTCTAGACACAAACTTAATATTATATAATGTCTAAAGTATAACAAAAACCAAACAATAATTGATACAAAATATAAAATAATATCCATTAATATGTTAACATACTTATAATTCTGTTCGTCTTGTATATTCGCATATCTACTCTACCATCAGATTTGAAATGTGTTGAAAAATATTTCGCCAACAATGATAAATCAAAACATCCATATTGTTTAACGCAACACTGCCAGAGACCAACAAATTCTTTCTCGTGTAGTTCAAACAGAAAGTAAACATCTCTGTAATCACGGTCACCGTAGTTAAAATCAACTGATATCAAAATCCAAAATGGCGTTGAAAATCCAAGGACAAGCAAAAAAAGTGCTACTATTGTCAAAACAAAGATAACTTTTTTGCTCTGGTTAGATTTATCCATTCCGTTGAGCGTGGCATTTTATTTTACTTTTTTTCAACATGAAATGAACATTAACTGTCTAAATAAATTTCCGTACGAAGGGTTATATGTGTCATGTGTGTAGCGCTGAGAGTTTGAACTCACTAATGTTTGATGAGTTTCCTCAATAAGCTTCAAAGTATAAGTACCCCGTACCATTGTTTGACTGTTTGTTTTTCGAATATTATCAGGAAATGAATTTTCATGAGAGATGCTGTTATCCAATAAAACCTCAGTATTTTGAAGGGTCTTGGTATCCATTCGTTTGATGTGTTTGAGCTTTTGATTTCCTTTTGATTTTCATCGAAGTTCAGTATTTTTGTGATTTTACTTCTTTTTTTTTCTTTTTTTTTTTTCTTTAATATTATCATACTTCCGTTGTGCAAGTATTATACACTTCAATGGGACATATATACAAGACATGTTTATCTAAAGAACTTGTGTTTAGCTAGATGTCGAAGCTGCGGAAATCTTCTACGGAAGTATAAAAAAGATACGAAATCACACAAACATGTAAGGAAAATCAAAACGGAAAGACCTCTTTATTAAATGAAAAAATCCGAAGCTCAAATACATCTAACGAATGGAAAATTTAGGAAGAAAATGGTAGATCAAACCTGGTTTTATTGTTAGCTAAAACTATTTATTAAATGTCCCTTTGGTATCCCTGCCCTCTCTTTTTCGAAACTCCCACTTATTTAGTTGTAAGAACGGTCGGAAAAATTTAGAGACGAATTAAACCCATTTGAAAACGGTAGAAGACAAATGACAGTAGCTACCTTCGGAACTATTTCACACTATATGAGGGTCTGGATCAGGTCTCTCTGTATTTTACTTTGTTCGTCATCTCTTTGTCTATTATGCTCTATTCTTTATATTTAATCACTGCATTGTTTTCTGTTTACTATATTTAAGCACTCCATTATTCTTTATTTTATATTTAACCTCTCCAAACATAACCGGTTCATGAACTAGGACGACAGAGAACACATTTTTCGTTAGATTCATCTTGATCATGTTGTTCAACAAACATTATTACTGGATTTATTGAACATATTGATATGGGGACGAAGTCCCCAATAACAGTAGAAAATTCAATAAAAAAAAAAATCGGGAAAATTTCCCGAATTTTTCATTGTACTAATGAACTCAAAATCGTTTAAATTTTTTTTGTCGTGTTTTGAAATCCCGGACCTGCGCAGAAATGTACAATGTACTTCCTTTTTCCGGTCTCGTGTGTATGAAACTTTGAGTAAAATATATATTTATCAGTCTAGTATAAAATAGGAAGGAACGCGCAATACCAATTTCATTTTTAATAATTCCTTGATATGAAAAAACGTTACCTGATGATAGCGTTTCTTTGTTTACATTGCATATGACGTCATAATTTAAATAACGTCACAACTAAAATCCCTAACAACAGAACCAAAATCGGAAACGTTACGGTATTTCCGGTGTTTTTTTTAACAAATATTTAAGTTACAAAAAAATTATTCATACAGACTTCTTCCCCATTTACAGGTAATACCTGCCTCATATTATTATAGTAAGTTCATATATACTTGTACTTAATTGCCTGATAATACACATTGTATATATATATATATATATATATTTGTGTAGCATTTATCGTATGCAACGCTGTATGTACAATTTTTTAAATGCATTATTACAGTAGAATGACACAATTATATGATTTTGGATTCGCCCGATGATATATGACGAGGTCAGGCAATTATTTTCTAAGAGGGAGGATATAATCATTTCATTGTAACTCTTACTTTATTCTTATTCTGAGACAATACTTGCAGACATCTTGTTTTTAATCTAAGTCATTTTCTCAAGATGACCGTCATACACATTCGTATTTGTAATGTCCAGTCGAAGATTGAGCAGTTTGGTGTAACGAGGTGAGATGTCAGCTACGTTCTCATTGTTTAGTAAGTAAACATCAACGTGTAAACGTTTGAATGTTTAACAGATCAGATTGCACTTTCTAGAAACTACAGGTATAAGGGTTGTTTCTCTGTGAAATTTAATTTAAATATTAGTACAAAGTTCTACAAGCATATACATTACAATATTTGTACCAAGTACGTACTAATCAATATTTCAGAATGGCATCAGCAGTACCAGTGCTTTCCAAAGAGGAAACCAATTTTCTTAGAGTCGTTAACTTACTTATAAGACTTTCTCCAAAGGCTGTTAGAATCCTGTTCGATAGAGAGTTTAATCCCGGTGGATTAAAATCAATCTTTTCAAAGAACTGGAAAAAGAAACATGTTATAACTCAGACGCAATGGTGTTTATTGTTTCCTTCGGGTGAGTATATTGTCTTTGTTGTACCATCGTTCATAATACCTTTACACATGTTACACGAGCTACACATTTGCTACCAGCACACACTCGTATTAAATGTTCATATATCAACACGGGTTATACATTTGACAAATAAATAAATACCAAGGACAAATTATATCGAACAGAAATCATATGTACGAAAATTTTGATATGTGTTACTATCAAAATGCTAAGTTCGTATTTCATCAAATAAATGTAGATGACGACATAAACTCATACAACAGATATTAATCTGTAAAAAGCGATTCAACTTGTTGTATGCTTTTAGATTTAATTGTATCCACTGATTTCATAAATAGCATAATTAATTTTGTAACACTCCCAAACGTGTCCATCCCCCCAAACGTGTCCGATTCCCCAAACCTGTCCTTTCTCCCCAAACGTGTCCTTATTCAATATTGCCCAAACATGTCCGATTTCATATCCCCCAATCGTGTTCGATAATTGTTTTTCGCCAAAATCTGTTCAATATTAAGCGTCAGAACGTCTACCTCTTTTCGCGCTTATACATGAATGTCCTAAAGGAAATCAATAACGTTAACGGCAATTCTATAATAGGGGACACAGTTGATGAAGTGATTATTCATTATCATTAGTCTGTTCAATTCGTGTTGTTAACGAGTATCTACCGAATTATACTATTTACCGGCTTTGTAATAACATGACCCGGGTGCTACATGTGGAGCAGGATCTGTTTACCCTTCCTGAACACCTGAGAACACCCCAGGTTTTGGAGGGGTTCGTGTTGCTTATTCTTTAGTTGTCTAGTGTCTTGTGTACTATTATTTGTCTGTTTGTCTTTTTATTTCCTAGCCATGGCGTTGTCAGTTTATTTTCGATCTATGAGTTTGACTGTCCTTCTGGTATCTTTCGTTCCTCTTTTATCGTAATTGCAAAATAATCTGTAAGACATGAATTAACTTTTTACTGAAATTGCCTATTGTCTAGTTGCAAGTATTTCAAGCAAGTACTTCAGGCTCATTTGGAACGAACATCCAAGTACTTCTAAAATTGAGAATGGGAATAGGGAATGTGTCAAAGCGACAACAACCCCGACCATAGAGCAGACAACAGTCGAAGGCCACCAATGGGTCTCGTACAGTTGAATTAATCGTTTATTATGTAAATTATTTTGTACTTATAAACTCCGATGATACCTTATATATCAATCTGAATACTGGACGGTGTGCTTTTTTGTTTAACAGTTTTGATATTTTAAAAGCTCTTCAAATCATAAACTGTTTTTGGGTTTCGAGCATCAAGATCCATAGCGTCCATGGACAGTGCCAAATATTTCATGAATTATTTGAACGACATCTTGTTAACAATAAAAACTGTACAAAGGTTTTATTTTCATACCGAGAATGTATGATTGGGCCTTTATTTTTTATCATTTGGGATGAACACTAGTTGGGATATTAATTTAAAAAATTTAAGAGCGAGTAAAAACCGATTTTTTATGACTTCAGTACGACACTACTTGAATCTCACTTTTATGCCACTAAAAAAAAATTGGTAAAAAAGTGTAACCATCCAAAATAACCTGGTAACCTGTAATTAACTGCTGTACACTATAAACACAAAATAATCACTATCAAAACAATTCCCAATTTTCCCACATTTAAACTTCCCAATTGTCCCACAAACATATTCCCGATTGTCCCACAAAATTTCATTACTTTTTTACCTGTAATTTCAAGAAGTGGGACAAGCGGGAAGACAATTCAATTTAATTCAATATTTTATTTACGTCTCATTTTATGTATAAAATTACACAATACACTTATAAAAGATACATTTTGTATACATGAGCTAATCTGTACAACTTTATGAGAGACGATAATCAACTAACACAATATGTATATGTACATAATAAATATTAAACCTGAATGATAAAAGTATACAACAAAAGTATTCAATTAAATTATTTACAATATAAAACTTCTCGGCGTCTTTTAAGAATAAAATTACAGGTTTTGGCACATAGTCTTATAATATCTTGATTCGAAAACAAAAATACCATTTTCTGACAATCTGTAAAACTTTTAAAATGTTCATTAATTTTAAGAGACTCAGTAAAAAGAACTTGTATAAGATCATTATAAACAGGACAATGTAAAATAATATGATTTTTATCTTCTTCCACAGTATTAATCAATTAAAACAACATCTCTCTTCCAGCGGGAAATTTTCAAACCTCCCAGTTTCCAGTCTAATAGGAGCCACCCCACATCTAAATTTTGCAAATGCGCTTCTTTCACAAAAAGGCATTAACAGTTTGCAGTAGTTTTCAACAACATAATCCTGCTTAAAAATATTATAGGTTCTCAATTTATTACGCCCATTTCGCCGTCTGGAAGAGGATGAACTAACAATACTTTTCCATTCTTCAATATAATTATCAAACATTCTTGACATGACTGTATCAATAAACATATTTGTATTAATACTATTAGTTACATAGTGTTCTAGTGACCTAATACGGTATATATGGGGTCGGTAATTTCCATATGGGATGAGAGCGTATTACGTCACTAGCACACTATGTAACGAATTAATCTTACCGACTATCTTAACGTGTAAAATTTAGACTAGTGAACTATCAAAATGAGCAAGCCAGTCTTCATTAAGAAACTACTTTCATTGATCCTACAAGAATAGCCAACGATAACAACTTGTTGGGTTTAAATCATGTAAATGTGTTTAATGAATTTATTTCAATCTTAATTATCAATTTCTTCGTCTGTTGAAACTTTTAAGATTTTTTCTCAGTTCCGTTTTGTTTTTATAAAGGGACGTAACACCACTACTAACCTTGTATGAAATAAGCCCCCGCCTCCCTACTTCCTAATATGAAATATAAAGGGACGTAACTCCACTACTAACCGTGTATGAAATAAGCCCCGCCTCCCTACTTACCTAATATCAAATATACACGGTCTTCACGCGGACACATCCTAGAAATGTATAGGAGGTAAGATAAAAGTGTTTGTATCACAAAAGTCAACCAATTCAAGTTCTGTGAAATGTTTTTTAACAATGAAATTCCAATTTTTTACAATTCTATGTTTCAGACTGACCTCATCTGCCCATATAAATATTTTCCTGTTAATACGGTCTGACTCCATATTTACTAATCTGTGTTACTTTCTATTGAGTATGGTAAATTTACACTTAGCTATAACAAGACCTAGAGGTCTGTTTGCTGACCTATCAACTGCTTCTGCTGTAATACTGAAGTCTAGAAACTCATTTAAAACAAGGCCCAGATAAGCATATTCGCTCCTAGTAGCAATATTCATATCCCCACACTTAAAGACGTGACTTGATTGTTCAAATGAGGTCGGTCAGAAATGGACAACATTACTCTTACATGAATTAATAGTCATTTTATTGTCAGTACACCAATGATATAACTCATCTAAGAGGTTTTGTAACTCATTCTCATTATTTGCTAACAGTACGATATCATCAGCATACAATAAAATACTTTTTCTCCCCAATGACAACACCAAAATCAAAAGATTTTAAGTATACAGCTAATTCATTTATGAAAATATTAAATGATAAAGGAGAAAGTGGACAATCTTGTTTTAAACCACAGTTTACAGTAACCAATCTGTGAAACTATTGACTTTGATCGAGCACCTGACCCCATTATAAAGGGACTTAATAGCCATACACATTTTTACATCAACCCCCAAGAGATTTTCCCCTAAAAATGTCCTATTAATCGTATCATACGCCTTCTTAAAATCGATAAATGCACAAAAGGTGGATTTTCGTAGTTTTTTACGAACATCGACTAAACTGGCAAGTGAAGATATTTGATTTATGGTACTCCTTCCCTTCCGGAACCCATTTTGATCATCAACTAAGGACTAATTATCTTCAACCCATTGAGACAGCCTCAAGTTTAATATGTTACAATATAATTTATATGAAGCTGGGGCTAAAGCAATACCCTTATAATTTAAGGGGTCTCTTTTATCTGACATGTTATTTGTGGGTATCGAATTAATAATTATGTTATTCCACATCTCTGGGACTTTACCAGTTTTAAAACACCAATTAAACAGTCTATGTAAAAATATAATACAATTCTGGTTACATAAAACATCAGCTGGAATATTATCTACACCAGAGGCTTTACCTCTTTTGCTTTTACATACTGCATTAAAAACCTCCTCAAATGAATGTCTTCTGTTAAAAGAAAGTCGCTTTCTGTCAAAACGGCAGGGCTATGATCGACTTGAATGTTCCTACCCGTAGTTACCTGGTTACCTGTTTGATTAAGTAGATCGGCATAGTCTGATTTCCACTTTAACAAAACATCATCAATATTTGAAGATACATTACCATTTGCCTCTACAACTTCCATTGGTATTAAAGTTTTGCATTCCGAAGCAATTCCTATCTTACCTATCTTCTTTCTAACGTTTGTTGTCAGTTTTTGATTCCAATAATAATTCTTGCTGCAATGTGTACCAGTACTTACGTTTTGCTTTTTGAACGTCACGATCGAAAACCCTTCCTTTTGACACAAAACTGGACTTAAACTCAACACACGAGTCAATTTGCCCTTTTTCCATAACTTTTCTGCACAACACATATCATTAAAAATACACTTAAATTATCATTTCACCAAGGTTTTTTAATTCTGTTTCTCTTACTACAATAAGTACTATCAGACATGACAATTACTTTTGAATGCAATTTCTGATTCATTTCTCCGCTGACAATAGCACAGAAATCATTATACACTTGATCAATATTACATTGGGATACTTCATTTGTTTCAAGACCCTTGATAGTATCTAAAAGTTGTAAATGTATCTCATCGCCATGACAAAAATTTGAAGGGATGTTTTTTTTTACATCAAACTTAATAAATTCAGGACTACGATTTCCTGAGGTATGACACGATGGTAATGAGGCACTGATGTTTAACTCACAATACAACAAAGAATGGTCGGGTATTGATCTCGCATCAAACCCAGTCATATTAAGCTTATACTTTATAACTAAGTCCGAAGCTCTAATAACTTTGAAGTCTTGAAATAACTGAAGATTTTCATAGCTAGTAATACAATAATCAACAACCGATTGACCCTTTGATGAAACACATGTGAAGTCATTGTTTGTACCAAGACACCGTTACAACAACATGAACAACAATAACACAGAGAAGTACTTATAACGATTGTATGACCTAAAAATACTATTTTTTTCTTTGGATTAACTTATGCAATAAAATCAATATTGAAAAAAATGATTTAAAAATTAATTCGGAACAACATTTACATTGTCTACTTTCATATTATTTTTCAAGACCAAAAAAGTCTATCATTTGATGCCTTCATCAATTTAGTTTTTCAACTCAAATACAAAATTTTCAAAAATATTTTAAATATATTTAAAATTCATATTTTACTTTTTATCACATTGAAATTGATGTCAAAGTATCAACTTCTTACAATTTGATTTTTACACAAATGTTGCCAAACTGTATTATAAACTGTCGTTTGACAAATTTTAGCTAAGTCATCATCATTTTAACATATTGATAGGTTTTCAACCACATTTGCACAGTTAAGGTGGTACATAACACTTCAGGGAGGTAACTCTGTAAAAATTAGTAGAAAGTTTTAGGGAGCTGCCATTTGATTTTTATAGGGGGCCAGGAGGGGGGAAGGGGGTGCTTGGATGAAATTTGAAATTTGAGTAAAAGAAAAGGCAGGATGACAATTTATGTACAAAAAGTCAGGATATACTAATAAAAAAAGACAGGTCCGAATAGAGTTAAAAATAAGAAGGCAGGACAACTAAAAAAAAAAAGCAGGACAAAATTTTTCATCCCATCCCCGCTCTCCCCCCCCCCCCCCCACCTCCCCCTAAAAATCAATTGGTAGCTCCCTTATTCACGTTCTATTATTAGGGAAATACTACTTAAGCTCCTCAATGATCAAAATTAGATGTTTGTGAAACAGCTATATATCCAATGATTTTTTTTCTGATAAGTTGTGAGGTTCAAGATTTAAATATTTATTTTATATTTATGTCAAAGGGTTAAAGTAAACATTTTGTTAAAATTTTAAGAACATTAAACGAGCCAAAATAATTTTAGTCAAGGTGTTTGGTACCACCTTAAATCGACTCTTTATGTCAAATATAACTTGCATATGAAATGTTGAGACCAAACACAAGCAGAATCATTCCATTTATACTGGAAACGTTTATCGATTTCGACACAATAAGAACCGACTCCATTTGGTTCTCCCAATGCCCATCTCGTGTAGTTCATATCTTTTATTTTGCCATCGGAAGTAACCCATTGGTACACATCATCTTGTCTTTTCCCACCAATCCAGAATTCAGATCCTGCAATAACAAAACAAAGAAGTGCAAGCATTAGACGAAAAATAACGAAGTGATATTCAAGGCAATTTGAACAACAATATCTAAACTATTTATATGGGATGTGAGAGGCATTATACTTCATAATACAGTATACTAGTCGTATATTAAGCAATGTGTATTAAAGTCGAAAGCTTGTGATTCCTAAATAAAGAATTAAACATGTTACTCATTTATCTTTAAAATAAAAACTATAAATTAGATATAGGAGTGTAACCAAAATCATTGAATCCCTTTATCGCTTCAATAAAAAAACGTCAGTTTGAAATCCGTATTTTGTTGCTAACAATTGCAAATGAGAATCAAAATTAATATCACCCATCCTATAGGTCTAAACTATTGTAGACAAAATAAACTAATAGAAGACATATTTATTTAAAGTTGACTGTATACACATATTATTCAAAGCTTCATAGACCTTTCCACACACGCAGAACAATCTGGTTACCAGTAAAATACTATGTTGTTTCACCTATTTTCATCACAGAGAATAATCCAGAAGGAATTTGGTGTTTCTGTAGTACATTAGTGTTTGGTGGCATAAAATTTCGAAATCTACTAAATAGTATTTCTATACAGTAAACTTTAACTGAATTTTTGTGAGTAACTTTTAACTTTAAGTGCACCATTTCCGTCGAGAAAAACGAGTGTTAATAAAACGAGTTGTGTGGGTGCAAGTTATGCTTCAGCGGTTGTACAAAGAAGCGCATGTATGAAATACTTAAAGCAAAATGTAAAGCCGTGGATGAATTCTAGACTGGTAATTATGCAAATTAAAATTGGATCAAAAAGATAAATTGTTCCAGCGTCGTCTATTCACAAGAAGTGGCTAATTATTTTGGGTATTTCACGTTCTCCATCTCCGTTGAGACTGCTATGAATAAGTTAAAAGCTTACAAGTATGACATGAAATCTAAAAAAAATCAATAATCCAGGTAACGAAGTATGCTGTTTTAAAAATCTCTTCCGAATTTAAAGCACCTTCCATATACTTCAACGTTTGATATTGGTAACACAAACATAAATGTATTCAAGTAAAGGTAAAATATGACCATTGATTAAAGGCGTTTTGTAATAGTTAGTCGCCTAACCATCTGTTTTCAAACTGTCTGAAGTCGGAACATACATTTATGATTACGTCTCAGAGACATGAAAAAGAACGCCGATACTCAGAACAAAATAAAAGAGGCGTTAGACAAATAAAACAATTGAAGATTGACCCAAACACATTTGAAGATTCGATGGTAATGGAAGTCATGGTTATCATATGATTATTCAAACATCGATTTTAATATTGCACCAGAGTTTTCAACCACTTGTTATTAAATAAGGTTAATCAATTGGAAAGAGTGGCGCAAGATACCAGAGGGACTGATAGATCGAAAACAAATTGACAACACCATGGTTAAAAAAAAAAGACAAACAGACAAATAATAGTACACAAGACACAACATAGAAAACTAAAGACTAAGCAACAAGAACCCCACAAAAACTGGGGGTGATCTCATGTGCTCCGGAAGGGTAAGCAGATCCTTCTCCACATGTGGCACCCGTCGTGTTGCTCATATTATTACAAACCCGGTAAATAGTCTAATTCGGTAGTTCAGATTCGCGAACCGGGAACGGATTGTAGTTACGTTACGACACAAGGAACATATCCGATATCATCTGTAAAACGGATATTCCATAACGGTCAACCAACTCGTTATTGCGTCCGTAAAATGTACGAAGGGATGATCTCAACTTCACCATTTGCAACTCTTGGTTTAAAGCTTCCTTGTGAGCAGCAACCCTCTATCAAGGAAATCATGATAGAAAATACAAGCCCGGGAATATCGTTTCAATCTGGTGATATATACTCTGTATGCAGGCGCTGCCGGAACGTTGCTACATAGACATGGAAAGTTCACAATTGGGAAGCTGAAATCATCTTTTTTGTCATAAAGTTTTGTTTTCAATTTGAGTTGATCAATCTTTGATATTATATGTACTTTTTTGTTTTGATATGTCGTTTTACTTGTCAGTCATGCTGCTGTGTTGGTTTTTTCCTTCGCATCACGGTGCGCAGCTATTAGTTTCAGTCGATATACACGCCATCTTGAGATAATTACTTATCACATATAGATTCTGATTGGTTGCTTTATGATGCGGCTGAGATACAACAACAGCTATTGGCTTAAATGAAATAAAGAACTACATACTTTTCTCGTCTTAGGATGAGACATCAAATGCCGGAAAATTAACTATGAATATTTCAGTTCCGATCAACTGACATTAATTCAGGTTCGTTTTATTATGCATATATTGCACACTGCAATTCAATATTGAAATATCAATTATTAGTACGTGTTTATTTGCTTTGTTAATATGCAAAATGCAAGATTTGTTTTGCTAAACAATGTTCCTATACAATGTTTACAAAAATGCTGAAGCACGCCTCCCGGTGCGGGATTTTCTCGCTGTATTTAGACTCATTGGTGGCCTTCGGCTGTTTTCTGCTCATTGGTCGGGTTGTTGTCTCTTTGGCACATTCTCCATTTCCATTCTCAATTTCATCATCTGAAGTTTATAACATCTGCCAATATAGGCACACCTCCAGAGAGGCACATTTCCAGAGTCATGTCTATTTGTAAATGTTTCAATTTTCAACAAGTAAAGTGAACAAAATTTGTAATGCATGGGTGTATAACGAACACTCTTCAACATCATTTTTACTGAAACTAAATATACCACATTTCCAAAACTAAATTAACAACCACATGCACACATATTACCTTAAATTAGGATAGAGCGAAGCAGTCCAAAGCTTTTTAGAAAGCTAAAAAAAGAGGGACGAAAGACTTGTTTGTCACTTAGGATTTGATTGCACCCTCTCTCTCTCTCTCTCATCATATTTTCGTGATCCGTGATCATGGAAATTTATTTTCTGTGAATCGTGATTGACAACAAAATCAACTCGTGAATCGTGATGAGACTCCCGCCCCCCCCCCCATCAGTCCCCTCATTAATTGTCAGACATTATACATCGTTGTCCCATGGACATATTGACATTATCTAATGTGCAGTCAATAATGAAGGCAGTGTTTAAAACTACCTCAAATTAGAAAAATAATGGTAAAAAGACAAACCGTCATGATTACGAATAGAATCAGCCAGCCACACAGCTTCATTTGCGGAAAGGATGTCTGCAAGAGATCCGTTCTGTTTTCTGCATTGCTCCTATGAAGCAAAATTGTAACCTTATATATTGCTATATATTGCTATTATGGTTAAATGTAAATACTCGAAACTTTAAAATAACTACAAAAGGCAATTTTTTTTTCACAAATACTAGGTTTTGTTATACTGAGTAAATATTTTTTAAAAGTCGAAGTGTATCAAGAGTGGAGGTACCCAGGCGACTTCGTGCAGACATATTATTGTGATAAAGCCATACTTAAAAAAAAAGTTGTCAATGCTTTTTTTCTGAATTGGTTCAGCACTGATTTAATCGACCACCATTTAGAGATCTTATGAACACAAAACCTTGTCTGTTGGGGGGGGGGGGGGGGATACAAGATATCTAATATCTTTCACATAGTCATGTGCACTTCATTGTACTCCTTTTTCAATATTTCTGCTTATTCGAGTCTAACAAATATTTCCTGTTTACAAAAGTATGAATTTTTCGAAATACTAAGAATTTTCTTATCCCAGGCATAGATTACCTTAGCCGTATTTCATGATTATTTGGCACAACTTTTTGGAATTTTGGGTCCTCGATGCTCTTCAACTTTGTACTTGTTTGGCTTTATATTTTTTTTTTTTGATTTGAGCGTCACTGACGAGTCTTATGTAGACGAAACGCGCGTCTGGCGTATTAAATTATAAGCCTGGTACCTTTGATAACTATTTGCTCCATCCGTAATCAACCAACATAGAATATGATTGATGAATTTAAAATAAGAACAATCGGCTTACAAGACAAATTTCAAAGGCTTCAGATTGTGACACCCGAGGTTGAGATTGGAGAGTTTTGAATACTACGACCACGTGACTACGACAGAGGGTGGTTTTACAGGTGTTGTTGTCAGTTTATTTTTCATCTAATGAGTTTGAATATAAAAAAGAAGATGTGGTATGATTGCCAATGAGACAACTCTTCACAAGAGACCAAATGACACAGAAATTAACAACTATAGATCACTGTACGGTCTTCAACAATGAGCAAAGCTCATATCGCATAGTCAGCTATAAAAGGCCCGAAATAACAAATGTAAGACAATTTAAACGAGAAAACTAACGGCCTAATTAATGTACACAAAAAAAATGAATGAAAACTAATATGTAACACAGCAACAAACGACACTGAATTACAGGCTCCTGACATGGGACAGGCACATACATACATAATTTGGCGGGGTTAAACGTGCTAGCGGGATCCCAATCCTCCCCTTAATCTGGAACTGTGGCGTAATTGTACAACATAAGAACGAACTATAAAAATTAGTTGAAAAAGGCTGAACTCACCAAATGGATACAAATAGAAATGCATCTAACAAAAACACAAAGTGGACGTGACCGGGTACTTGTATATCCCAAAACAAACACACTTAGTACAGATCTGAAAGTACTTCATTTTGTTATCTTTCGCCCCGGTTATAGAGACCCTCACAATTCAGAGCAGATATTATTTATAAGACTGGAACAGTAAGCATGTAGATCTGCAGAATATGTTATATATATAGCACACCTTTTACGTATTAACTTATATAATGCACGAATAGCGTAGCTTTCAGTGGATTAAATATGCTAATGTGTAAGGTGTGTCTATATCTGATTTGTAACATTAATGGGTTATGACACATGTCAAAGGTTTAATCCCAACCAATAAAACTTTAGTGCACTTTTTGATATGTCAATCAAATAGTTGCGTGATACTATATCTGATTCCAGAAAATTAACACAAGACGCAGATGTTAGTTTGATTTGTATGTCCGATAAAGGTACGTTGAAAATTAAATGCAAAATTTTATTCTACATTAGCCCTAAAATCGTAAAAAGACGTGTAGTTTCAAAGGACGTTGTGGTAAAAAGGAAACATTTCCTTATGAAAGTAGTTCAAAATAATCTTCTTTCATTTTCCAAAACTGGGAAAAGATCGGTCAATTGGTTGCAATGGTTGATTGTTGAATGCGTAAGGTCCAGGGACAAATGTTTGAAGCATGATCAATACAAGGAAATAGACCGTTATGAAATAAAGAAAATTACTAAACATCAAGTGCTATAATTTATTTTTAGATTATTGTTAATTTCTACACGATAAAACAGGTATCCAGGCAAAATAACTGTAGGTAAATGTATAGTCATTTCTATTTCATTTCTTTTTAATCTTTCATTAAGGGAATGATCTTTAACTTTAAAAAAAGGGGGGGTATGTTTTTATTTCTAAAAAAAAATATTCTGATCCCCAAATTGATTAAAAAAAATATTGCTGGTCAAGCAAATGACAAAAAAAAAATTTTGAATCCAGATTTTCCCCATACCTCCCTTATTACTACCCCAAATTAAAGAGGCGGAGCCAGACTGTGCATTAACAACTTTTGAGATGGAAGTTATTGCACTGGTTTAAGCTCCTCCCATTCTATGCTATTCAAACGAGAAGTTTTCAACGGCGGGATTGGAGAGTGAAATAACTATAAAATCATTCAGTTAACGCACTCCTCTAAAAATAACTGAAGTTAACTCACCAGAAGAACAAAGGAAAATTTACCATTCATGTTACACATTTTTTTGTAGTGATTGAAGCACTTTTCAGGAGAATATTTATATAGCGAGTAATGAATTTTAGTAATACTTTTTCTTTCTTGATAGCAAAAACAAATCATGATGAAAATATGAAAACATTTATCTATCTTAATGATTACCTGTGCATCGTTCCATGACATTGTTTTGTCACTAAAGAAATAGCATGCACCATAGTCGTCATTTTTTATCCATCCACTAAGGCATTCTGTTGTATCCTCTGCTGGGTCTATTTACAATAAATAAAAACCAACAATTACACTAGTCTTGTTTAGTGTACATTTATATCAACCGTTCCCATTTTACCACACCAGATGCGAATTTCGAAAATGAATGTCTCTTCAGTGGCGTCGATGCCGGAAGCCAAAATAGATAAATCCAAAACCTTTTAAAAAAATGAGATGCTTATAAACCAAAAAGGTAAAAAGTATTATAGCCAAATCCTTTTTTAAAAATGAGATGCTTATAAACCAAAAAGGTAAAAAAGTATTATAGCCAAATCCGGACAAAATTATTTTCCCGTTGTATTTGACATTCATTCGATTATCAGTTACTGAAAATAAAGCATATCGTACTATTCCATTAAAGTCTTTTAATAGGATTTGTCGTCACGTTAAATCAAAAATAAAACCTTTACATTTTAATCAAAATATTTCTGATGGAAGTTATTTTAACTTCAATTGTTATTGAAATGGGTCTTGTCTACACTTATGACCTTACAAAATGAATTTAAAATCCAAAATGGTAGAATCATTATATGCAAAGGCTCATGTCCACATTTGTGTAAATAGATGCAATCTTTTGCTTCGATCGTTACCAGGGAATTCATTTTGAACGAGTACCTGTTATGTTTCGTATCAGCCTGAAATACTGACTAAACCTTTGCCTTGCATCGCATCTGTCGAACAGTGCGTCCGGATCCAAGTTTTTTTTAAATGATTAAACATGTAAAAATCGCAGTAATCCCCTAATGAAACGAGTTATCATGCTATGTGTGCTGAATTCACAAAGTTAATGGGTTTTTTTTTTCGTTGGCAGATTTACTTTCTTGTTTTGCTAGTACTTTGGTTGTTATAAACTTTTAGACGTTAGAAAAACGTGTATATGAATATAGAAAAGACTTCCAAATTGGATAATTCACAAATCTACAAATTTTAAAGATACATACCTAGAAGCAAGAATTTGTCATTTAGATTACTGACACTTTGACTTAGGTCTTGAATTGTTTCATTAAATGTAGTCCAAGAATGAATTGTTTCGTTCAGTTCATGTTCGTTCTGTATAATGTCATCTCGCAAATTTTCGATTTCACAAGAACATGACTTCCTACAGTTTTCAAGTTCATTTTCCAACTGTTGTCTTTGACCTTCTAGGTCGGTAATTTCTTGCTCATTTTCGACAACTCTCTGTAGTAGAGTATGGTAATTTTCCTTCATAACGTTAACTTCCAGCTTTATACCTGTAATGTTACTCTCCTTACATTCAGCACCAGCTAAGCTTTGTGTACCAGCCAAAATACCATTACAAGAGTATGTGAGAAAAGACAGTATCACAAACCACATTTTCATTTCATTCAATTTTACTATTTTTTTAGATTTACGACGCAATGTTAGAAAGTTCCTTGAAATCTTTATAAATGCTGATTAGATAGTCATAATGGAGAAAACATGTACGCATGATGAAAGAAAGAAGAAATTATGCTATCCCTTGCAAGCAAAAAATTTATATGTTGCATGAAACTTGAAGAATAAGGGATCTACATAACGCGGAAGATATAAGATTCGCTAGACTCTTCCTTATTCTCTTATGCATATAGTTAATTAAACATTTCGACAAGATGTTTACGTAGTAATCAAATACCGTATATTAAAGTGGACACTTAAAATAAATACAATTTTTACTTGTAAACGAAAATATTATCCTTTCGAAATCATGTAATTTAATGACGTTGATATTTCATCAATACATCAAATAAAATTAGCATATTTTAAGTGGCAATTGAAACACTTGAGGTGACTACTTCGTATACATATACACGACGATATATTTTATTATCTTAATCATGCTAATTGTTTCGAATTTGCGTACAGTGAAAAATAATTATTTAATATTTGCAAGTTGTCTAATTGTGGATAGGGTGAAATTGAGTCAAAGGGTTCAACTTATGATTAGTGTCAGATTCCTATAGACTAGAATTGATGAAACTACGTGAATTAAATCAAAAATAAAGTATCCTCGATTTGTTATAAATCTACAAAATTGGTATCTACAGAAATAATTGAATTAAGGGTATTAATTAAAACGAAAACAACACAAGCAAACAACGGCACACAGAAAGCATTATAAACCTGCAATACAGGTACACCAGACATTAAAGACACACAACCAAGTCAAATAATACAAGAAATAGTTAAAACCGAACACACGGTTCTAAACAGTCTGACTTCGAATGTACGCTGCAACAAAGATGTCTCTACGAAGGATTAGATTCATACGATGCGATATAAATAGACTAGTTTAGGAAGAAATAGAAATCTTTTTTGAATAGATTCGAACGTCAAAAAAATTCAAAACGTTTAGTTTTTAACCCTGTGGATAGTTGATATCAGCCAGATCTTATGCAATTAATGAAAAGAAAGAACACAATTCCTTGCTCTCCAATTACATAATACATTTCTGCCTTCCAACTGTATAGAATCGAGCGACACTGATGAATCGCATATAGACACGCTTCTGATGCATTATACCTGAGATACAAGCCCTCATCGACATCAGAACTGTTTTCTGCATCATGTTAGGTTCTACCTTGCTGAAACTCTTCAAAGATTGATGAATATTAAAGCTGTCAAAACTTCTTTGTTCCATTCATAGAATTCTACATTGCAAATGTAATTATCATTTTAGCAACTGCTAACTTTATATATCAAACTTGTAATTTTCAATACTGTAGGAATTAACTCTCGCCTTCCGTCTGATATATGTCCTTGTTCATGCAATTTCATATCGCCATGAACAAACAGAAAATAATACCTACCATTATTGCATTGCATTTCATGGAACTACAACAAAAAGATGGTATTTGACCTATATGCTTACACAGTCGCCAACACATATGTGTTGACGTGAATAAGCATGGATATGGTCATATTTATAAACTACAGGAAAATGTTTAACACAATTCAAATTATTCCAAATATTAAGGATTTTCTTCCCTGATAGATTACCTTAGAGATGTGTTTGGTAAAAATTTTGGATCATCGATGGTCTTCAATTTCGTACTTTATTTTGCCTTTTACCTATTTTTTTATTTGAGCGTCACTGTTGAGTCTGATATCTTTGTGAGTTATTACAGCTACACTGTACTAGATTGCTTTTCTTTATCATCCTCATGCAAATATAGTCTCACTGGTCATTTGTAACCGGAACAGCGGTATTGTAAGTATTAAAAATCATAAAGGGTTGTAAGCCGAAGAATTAAATTTTCCACGTCCAAAACCAATCAGCTGGAAAAAAAGACTTCAGGTCACTGATGAATGCATTTTAGGACAATGCCAGGAAATAGGTTTGGCAGATAAGATAAACCTCAACTGAACAATTTACCTGAATGGACCAAATTAAAGTGGTTCAGTCATGCACTCAGACGTACATCAGTAAACTACAATGTACCATACTCACACAGGTGTCTACCATTTAAAGAGTCCGAGGTTGACGATGCTTTATCGTCTCTTCACGACAAATGTGGTGATGTTCCAACAGACAACGGATGGATTTATACAATATGGTGAACATTGTAATTTACTGTTGAATATATATATTATGTCTTTATTCTGAAATGGTCTTCGTACAGTAAATTTATGAATGTGTTGGGGGTTGTATGTTAAATTGACGTATTGTGATATTGTAATCATTATTACTGATGTAATTTTGCTCCATTATTGATAGACAAAACTGTTTTAGCATCATGTATTATTTTGGAAACTATGACATCTTCGGTGCAACTGTTATCTTCATTAGTATTACTGTGAGATCAGAATCTGAACAAGCACAAGAACAACTAATCGTATGATAGATCACAAAAATGAAAAAAAAATAAGCCAATCAGAGCGTTCTCCGTATCATTTTTAGATCGCAAGAACCACAACTATTATACCTCCTGAGAGACAATTATGTAGTCGCGTTTATCCACCTGTAAACTACGATTCTACTACTATAATATACAGAGACTCTCTGTATTCTGTCTACTTTTTTCTGAAATATTTACTATCTAAGGGGTCAGTTGCATATATATTGAAATAAGTAAAACATCTGGAAACAAGAATGTGTCCATAGTATACGGATGCCACATCGGCACTATCATTTACTATGTTTAGTGGACCGTGAAATGGGGTAAATCATAAAAAAATTAGAAAAATCATATCATAGGAAACATATTTACTAAGTTTCGAGTTGGTTGGACTTCAACTTCATCAAAAACTACATCGGCAAAAACTTTAACCTGAAGCGGGACTGACGGACGGACGAACGAACGAACAAACTAGAAAACATAATTCCAATAATTGGGGCATAAAAATGTATCGTTGAAAGTGAAAACTTTAACCCGAAGCCGGGCAGAAGGACGGACGAACGAACGAACGGACGAACAGACTAGAAAACATAAGTCCCATTAATTGGGCATAAAAAATTATTGTTGAAAGTGAAAGTAGTGATTTGGCCAAAATGGAAGTAGGGTAGAGATTAAAGGGAGGCAGGACTAATTCGGGACGTCGGGATAGGGTGCTTTTAAGCTCGGGATTTCGGGATTGGTCTTTACGGGATGCGGGAATATTTTTTTTTTAATTTTGGGATTTTGGGATATAAATTTCGTTAAAATACGCCCCTCGGGATATCTTGTTTTTTAAGCCCGGGGTTTCGGGAACAGGGCCCCTCAGACCACCCATAAAATGAGCCTTTGTCATTTATACGAGATTCAAATCCTACCATTGGCATGTTAATATGTCTCTCAAAAGGAAAAGCACTGATGGATTGTCCTAGAAGCACATTTTATTAGAATAATAATGGTCTATAAGCAGTTTCATTTATTTCATGTTTGAAGCGGTGCAAATTTTTAATTTATTTTGACTTTTACCAAAAAATGCATTGTAGCAAAGAAGAAAAATAATTGTGGTTTAAGGCCAGAAACAAGAAAAAATAATTGAATTTAACAGAAAGGAAACACATAACGGACTTTGGAAAAAAGGGAGAGGGCTTTTGATACCTTATATGAAATTCTCAAGTGATAATATTTTTCACAAAAATTCATCCTACAACAGTTTACAAGCTGTATATGCCCGCGGGTGTGTTCTAGTGGATATTTATACGACGACGAACTATAACGTGATGATAATGAAACATGCATTTGATGTGAACAAAAAGACAACAGATTAGAAGAGACTTAAGAAGACTTATGTTAACTTTAAACTACGCTTATCTTATGTTGGGGTGGAATTGTTCAACCTTTTCTGCAATCTTATCTAAATACACATCCTGTATCTATTCTTCTCTTGCAAGTAAGGTACAAATGATTAATATCAGATATTCTAAAAAATCTCTCATAAGTTTATAACGCATAACTATGTTGATAAAATCACTATAAAATTTACACATATCTTTTTCTTCCTTTTCGTTTAAAAAAACCCACCACTTCTCGTGTCTGAAATCTTTAAGAATTTTAATGTTATATCAATGAACGAACGTAATAAGGAAGAAGTTTGTATTCACTTATTGAAGGATGATCTTCAGTTTGATATATATGTAAGAGAAGCGAGACTAAGTGGATAAAATTATGTCAACACTTTACCGATTATTCTTGCCTAATTGACTTCATATTAAGTTCATAATAAGAAAAAAAAAATATCAAATAAAAGGTATGCAAATTATAAGTAGAACGCAACTTTAAATCAAGTTTGGCGAAGTTATAGAATGCATATTATTTCTATTTGAATAGTATCCCTTTTAAAAATACAACAGTTTATGTTTTTAATTCTTAATCAAACATTCTATATAACAAAGAATCTTTCGATTTCAGATCCAAAACCAATAACCCTAAAATTGAGGTAAATGAAAGATTCTACGTTATATAGATTCAATCTTTACTTGTTGTCTGTTCGTAACTTTTAAACGATGATCTTTATTACATCACTGAAGAAACATTTATTATCGAAATGCGCATCTATATGCACAGACAAATTTTGTACCGTTTATATTATTATATTAAAAACACCCGATCCCGACGTCCCGAATAAGTCCTGCCTCCCTTTAATCTCTACCCTACTTTCATTTTGGCCAAATCACTACTTTCACTTTCAACGATAAATTTTTATGCCCTAATCATGGGAATTATGTTTTCTAGTCTGTTCGTTCGTTCGTCCGTCCGTCTGTCCCGCTTCAGGTTAAATTTTTTGTCGAGGTAGTTTTTGATGAAGTTGAAGTCCAACCAACTCGAAACTTAGTAAATATGTTTCCTATGATATGATCTTTCTAATTTTAATGCCAAATTAGAGATTTAACCCCATTTCACGCTCCACTAAACATAGTACATAATAGTGCCGATGTGGCGTCCGTATACTATGGACAAATTTGTACCGTTTATATTATTGATGTCCCTGCAATGTTTGAATAAATTCTTCTACATGTAAATCCATGGAGGTCTTGAAAATGGTTGTGGTATGACTCAAGGTGATAGCGTAAGACCTGTATCAAATCGGCAATTACCATTTTTAGCACTTGTCATTGTTAAAAGGCAGAAAATAACCAACAGCAACAAAAAATCACGTTTAAAGAGCACAAATCGAATAAAAGAACAACAGTTTACAAGCTAACTCCGCAGAATATGAAAGATTGAGCAAAATGAACCCACTGATACCCGGCGATGTTCTTATGGGCTTGTAAGATTTGAGCAAATTATGTTTTTCATTCGAAACTATTTGTGATGCTCATGGCTAGTACCGTTTGATTATAAGTATCATTTCGTGAAGTCATAACCGCGGATATTAGAACCAGGAATTGTGATTATGACAAAATGTGGCAGTATCGTTGTCATAACGGTCAACCAAATCATAATGTCCTAATCCTAAAACATGCAAAGTAAAACATATATTTTGTAGTGAAAAAAAATCTGATTTTCTCTGTCGGGGATTTTCAAGAGTTTTCGTCCCGCTCGATCGAACGAAATACATTAATAAATGTATAAATAAACTACATTATAAAATTCATAACGTAGAAGTATTGTCGCAAATTAACAAAATTTTCTAGAGCTGAATGCAGATTTAGGAAATGTGGGCATACCATAATTTTTTTTTTTATAGCATACCAAAATAACCTACATGTTTCAGTCCCAGACTTAAAAAAGTTAGCACTTGGACATTTAGTATCAGATTCAATGTAAACCGCATAATATATTGTTGAAACACACTCAAATCAAAACTAAATTGTCTTTTAGAATGACAAGACGACAAGGGATAAAAATGGTTATTAGCTTTGGAACCGATTAGTCAGTTAAAGTAAACATGGTAAAGCAAAAATAAAAACAAAAACACTCTAATTTTCCAGACAAAAAAAAACAACAACAAACATACAGATATTCTTTAATTTTAAGTGCGAAAGGGTTTCAAAATCAAGTTGAAAACAAATTACTTCGGAATAGTGTTGGTTCGTCAGGATTGCCACTTACAAAATTCATATGTTGTGTAGTCAAAATATTTAATTCTAATATATAATTTTCTAGTACCACAGGCGTCTTTATATTATAACCAATGCAAAACTGCAGCATCACATAACACAAAATATACATCGTGTGTTATCTGAGTGTATGTATCTTTCTGATTGTCGATCCACTTCTACTTACATTTTTCTGGATGTAATATTTGATTTGTCTCGCAGGTTACGGTTGAGAATCATGTGTTACTGTCTTGTATCATAACCAAAGAGACATTCATTGTCAACATGCGCATGTAGTGTAGTAAAATGTGTACCCTTAACGTTATTGTAATTATTATTTTAGAGTGGTACACAGATGAAATGTAGAGGTTTATCGTTCCTGCTTTTTCTAATTTTGTCTTAATCGATGTGTTAATGTTAACAAACAGACAGAAGATCGCAACTGCATGAGTTTTAGTGTAAATTCAATGAAAACCATGAGACATCAGGCCCCTATCTGCTTATGGCACCTCACTTAGTCAAAGGTTTTGCTTTGCCGTGATTTCTAGTGAAGATATCGGAAGTAATTGTCAAGAATTTAAATAACATGCATTGATGGGATTATTTACCACGATTCTATAGCAATTCCTTCAAATTACCTATCACTATGAGTATGACCACACGTTTTTGTATTGATGTACATATCACGGCAGCAAAGGTCTAGCTCACCAACTGTCCATTTTTTTCTTTTTAAAAGTGATAAGATTTGACTAACGTGGGCTTAAATAACACGAGTTATTCTAACTTAGGGTCTCTCATGATCATTCAACATGATTTCACTTATACTCTTTGAGTCCAGATTAACAATTAATGTGCATAATAATAACTACTGGAAAAAACATTAAAAAGAACTTCAAGTTTTATGTACATGTAAAAAAAGTATTAGACTACCTTTTTTGTTTCTAATATGTTTTAATTCTACTTTGTAAGTTAACAACATCGATGTGTATTTCAATATGTTTTTTGCGTACATTGTGGATGCATGATTACAATGTTCAATATATACATCTTCCCACCGCTCGTCTTCTCGAAATAATCTGTTTTCATTCTGATATCTACTCGAGCACAAGACAAGTGTTGGATCATTAACAAAATTTGATTCTATTTCTAAACATTTTAAATCCGTTTTCAAACAGTTGACAGCTCTAATTTCTAATTTCGAAACCCTGACTGCGGTACTGAAACTCAGTATTTACTTTGTCCTCTTTTAACCTGAACCATAATGGAATCAAGATAATGATTTTCCTTTTTGTACTGACAGTATATCAGTTTTATACTTCATGCAGTTAAGAATCTTGCAGGAAAGATATCAAAAATTATTTAATTAGATAAACAGATTATCATTTAGCCGTTGCAAAGCAGCATTATGCCGAGACTCATGTGAATCGCAATGCGGAAGTTCCTTTTCGCCGGTTCAACATTTAACTAGCCATACAAAGTAATTATCGGAGTTTTTTTTTTTTGGAGTACCATGTATATATGGCTATTGAATCGAATCCGATATACGTTATACGAGAACAATGAAACATCGGACAATCGGGATGGTAACTACCTCACTACATTAAACGTTTTGATTTTTGTTACATATCTTGCAGCACGCAGCACACATGTTACTTAAAACAGAGAACTAGTATGTTCCCTGTTTTGGTTGCTTACATTTGCGTCTACCGTTGGTGGAAAGTTGTCTCATTTGCAATTATACCACATATCTTTATTTTCTTATTCCTCCAAACGTAACAAATATGTTGTTAATCAAGAAAACAAACATCTTGATAATGCCAGTTGCAGAGATATTTTGTTTCAATTAGAGTTATTTTTTACAAAGAAGGATGTATCCCTCCCTAAGACAAGATCCTTGTATCTACGTTGGTCATTCTTTTTTATGATACAAAGCAATACCAACTCTTTCAATTTGTCTTTTAGTTGAGAATGGGGAATACTTGTGTAAAGTGTAGAAAAATCAAATGTTTTAATACTATTGCAAGATGAAAAAGTCTTAGATTGTATGTACTCTAAAAGATCTTGGGAATTTTTCAGTATCCACATCTGATTCACGCCACCTCTAGAATAGGCAGTTTCACAATAACTTTGAAGCCCGGTCTTGGTTGCTGATAAAATTATTGTCAATAATTTAGAAAGAGGTTTCGTGGAGCACTTGAAAGACCCAGCAATATACCGTTATTTGTAAGGACACTTATGAAGTTTATGTAGCCAATACAGTGATGGAAGGTCCAGTTTTTCATCTTTGGTTGAAATTCCAAAAGAACATAGAACAGACCTATGATTATCTAGTATTTCCTCTTTAGTAAGTGTCGTGGGGGTATATGTTAAATTTCCAAGTAAATTGGCAATACCTATTCATTTATCAAACAGTCTATGTAATGTGATTTACACACAAAAAAACGATGTTGTTTTGGGAGCAGTTATCAACATCGTCTTGGTATCTTCTGATGATTTTTTTTTGGAAAAAGGTCGAGATGTTTTTTGACAAAAACCTGGTTCATCAAACTTCTGATCAGACACTGCTGACGTTTCGTTTTATAAAGTATGGGTAGTCGCGGCAAGTTCTTTAATACCGAATGAGTTGAGAAATGCATATCCAATATGCAGGTGAAGTTGGTATATTGCTACTAAGGTGGGGGAAATTGATAATTTTAAGATTAAAACCGTCTCGTTTGTCAAAGATTCTGGTATTGAGATGACCACTTATATCAAATTCTGGGTTTAGTCTAAAAATGAGACAGAGGAAGCCGTGTCTATTGTTTCTTTTATTTCTAACCCAATCTGAAAAGTTTGGATTGTTATTGGAAAGAACATCATCAATATATCCATGATATCTAAATGTGAAATTAAAAGATCTGGAATATTTGATCTTTTTGTTTTTGGCAAGTGCCTGAAGGAACTCCGACTCATGAAAATAAGAAGAGATCGGCAAGTATTCGTTCTTATAGGAGTGTCGACAATTTGCTGAAAAATTCTACCTCCAAATTCAACAAATAAGTTGTCAATAAGCAAATCCAGAATACTGATCACTTGCACCTCTGTTTAGCATGTTTTACCTTTGTGTTCATTATTAACAAAATATGCCGTATGGTATCAAAAAGTAATAAATTTACAGCGTATGCTCCCATTTTTATATTGAATAGCCGTTTGGATTATTTCTGTAAGACCATTTTTCAATTTCACATGCGGAATGGTGGTTGAAAAATCAAAAGTTTTGACAGGATTAATTTCAGAGAAAAAGCGAGATTTTGAATAATCCAGAAGTTCTTTTGGAGGTTTTTAAAATCCTCACACGATTAACACCACTACACGAATAAACAGTTTCACAGTAATTGTGACACATCGGCAGAAGTGACATGATATTCGCTGCTGTTATCTGCTATTTGGTCGGGTGGTTGTCTCTTTGACACATTCCCCATTTCCATTCTCAATTTTATTGCTTTTGAGAAATTTGTGATTGTTTTAGTTGCATTGGAATTAACATTTTATTCTGAAATCTGATTGCGTAACATATCCATGATATCGTTTATCCCTGCTTCGATTTCAAAGATCTATCAACCATTCGTTAAACATATTCTCTTTTAAAGACCTTTTATGACCATGCTGTCTTATCTTAATGACTCACATCTTTAATAATTTGAAAGCAGATTTTCATTGGCTAATGTAATAATTTGAACAGAGTGTTGTCATATCCTTGTAAGCAAAGTTCGGACACATAATCTATTTTTTTAATCTCCATCTTTGGAGTCTGTGATGAAAAATAGTATGTATATTTGTTTACTTAAGATTTGGTTTACCTTTTGGATTTTTCTTACTGATTTCAAATAAGATATAAATCTTGCTTTTTTTAAAAAGTCTTTTTAATATAAAAAAAATAGTGTTATAAAGGACTTTTTAAATACAGATTCAAATAATATATAAATATAGTATGAAACATTAGCATCTGTAAGTCATCTCTGATAAATATATAATTCATGTGTAGGAAAACCACTATTGATTTAACCTCTTTCTCTTTCGTTTAAATCATATCAAAACTGCCATTTGGCCTATCGTGCATTTTTAAGAAGTCGCGACTGTTATAAGGTAGAAGAGTTGTTTTCACAATTTGATTAATACATATTTTGGATATGTGAGAATAAGTGGATATATTATGTCAAAACTTCACCTATAATTTTTTGCTCATTGCTAAAACAAAACTTCCTTTCACAAAACGATATGTCATTGCATTAAAACAAATTTAATGTATCACGTTTATTTATTTTTTGTGCGCTACACACGACAAACCAGCGACCCTCGATCTAAAACTGTTGAAAACCCAAATCAATCAGAACTTTTAAGAGCATTGAGGACCAAAAATAAAAAAAATGTTATTAATTTAGCTAATAGGAATAAGAACACTACCGAACTTAAAAGATATTTTTAATAATATGACGTCCATTTAAACTGACAACTTCAAACGTTATCAATCAACTTGAACGATTGAAAAACAACTGTCGTATAGGGACTTGGCAATTGCTTAGGCCATCTATGCAGTAGGGTAAAAGAAAACGTAATATTTTGTGATTTAAATAAACTCATCATAGATAAGATACCAGGAATGACATTTTGTATTTGCACCAGACGTGCGTTTATAATTTATAATTATGACCATATCAATGATAACGCATGTCAACACAGAAGTGCTGACTACTGTTCTGGTGATACCATTGGGGAATTATAACTCCATCGGTAGTGGCATCGACCCAGTGGTTGTGTATAAACTCATCATAAATACCAGGAATGAAATTTTGTATATGCGCTAGACGCGCGCTTCGTCTACTTAAGACCAATCAGTGACACTCGAACCAAAAAAGGTAAAAAGGCCAAATAAAATACGAAGTTGAAGAGCATTGAGGACCAAAAGTTTCTAAATTTTTTGCCCAATACAGCTAAGGTAATCTATCAATATTCCTTAGGTAGAAAACCCTTAGTATTTTAAAAATTCAAAGTTTTGTTAATAGTTAACTTATAATTATGGCCATATAAATGATAACTCATGTCAACACAGACGTGCTGACTACTGGGCTGGTGATACCCTCGCGGAATTAAAACTCCATCAGCAGTGGCATAGACCCAGTGGCTGTAAATAAACTCATCATAGATACCAGAAATGAAATTTTTAATTTGCGCCAGACGCGCGTTTCGTCTACAAAAGACTCACCAGTGATGCTCGAATCAAAAAAGTTAAAAAGGCCAAATAAAGTACGAAGTTGAAGAGCATTGAGGACCAAAAATTCCTAAACGTTTTGCCAAATACAGCTAAGGTAATCTATTCCTGAGGTAGAAAAGCCTTGGTATTTCAGAAATTCAAAGTTTTGTTAACATTTAATTTATAATCATGACCATATCAATAATAACTCATGTAAACACAGAAGTGCTGACTACTGGGCTGGTGATACCCTAGGGGATTAAACCTCCACCAGCAGTGGCATAGGCCCAGTGGTTGTAAATAACTCATCATAGATACCAGGAATGAAATTTTGTATTTGAGCCAGACACGCGTTTCGTCTACAAAAGACTCATCAGTGACGCTCGAATCAACAAAGTTAAAAAGGCCAAATAAAGTACGAAGTTGAAGAACATTGAAGACCAAACATTCCTAAACGATTTTCCAAATACAGCTAAGATAATCTATTCCTGAGGTAGTATTTCAAAAATTCCAAGTTCTCTATGAAGAGTAAATTTACCATAAAAAGTCGGTTCATTGATATTTATTTTCAACACTATTTGGCTTGTGATACCTTCGAGGACAAACATTCCATCAGCAGTAGTATCAACTGAGAGTTTTAAAAACTCATCAAAAATACAAGTCATATAATTGTGTACTTAAGACAATGATACCCGCGTGGATTTTCTGCACATGATTTATAAGATGCGTTCGAATCAAAACTAGTTGAAGGCGAGACATAACTCCTCAATTAAGCATATTTTTATATAGACTTATGATCCTTTGCCTTTGAACCTCATAGTTAGGGTATATATTATGTTCAAGATTTTGTTTAGATAATCTTTACTTGTTTTAGCAACTGCACTAAATTTTTAAGAGAATACGAGAATAAATGCTCGGGACATTCGAATCACTATATTTGGTTCTAATGATGTTGTTTACATTTGTTGTGCCTGAAATAATTGAAATATTGCTATATTGGAATTGGTTTTATTGTAATTCTGCCTGATAATAATGACTCTGCATAAGGTTGGGAAGTATGAAGTTGGGATCTCGATGAACTGCATGTGACTGTTCAATAAATATATATTTACTGTTTAAGGAGGTAGAGCTTGGTTCAGAGAAATAAGTCTTAAAATCATCAGTGCGTTAGTGTCAATCATTTTCATAAATATATTCTAAGCTTAAATGTTACATAGATTATTTCCAATCTGTTTCATGTAAATGTTTAAAATACATTGATGAAACTTGACTTTTACAAACGTATAACTGACTTAAAGAATTACCTCCCTGAACCAAAGTCTACTCCTTAAGGATAGAGATATACAAGACACCAAACCAAGCCAGGAATTACAATGTCAACACAATTGAAAACACGACGAAAGCAAACGAAGATCAACGTTAAGCTGCAAATAAACTAACGATTGACTAACAGGAATCAAAAAAAAAAAGAAAAAAAGGAGTTGATATTAAAAACTTGTGAAAGGTAAGTAGTTCCTGCTAAAATTGCAGACGACATGTTGCTCCTACATATGTCAAGTACAAATTTAGATATAATTATCGTTCGGGACTGTTACAATCGACAAGACTACTATGATTGTCATCTGTGACATTGATATTTAATAGCGGTCAATCAAATCATGGTGACATACGTAAAAAAATCAAAGGAATGATTTCAACAAAGAATGATATTTGGTACATTGAAACCATATATTATATTTTGTAAATGAGTGGGAAAGAACGTTCATGTGCTACTCACCGTGACATGGTGCAATATAGTATCACACGTTATCAATATATAACAAAAACAAACAAAAAAGACAGCTTACTTCATGATGTTAGAGAAATGGACAAACATACGTATTTTACAAATCAGTGATCAGTTAGTTATCTTACATGCACGTCAATCAAATTAGGTTTTTTTCCAACCGGGCATCACTTATGTTTTCTTTCATGAATACAAATGTTCCACAAGAATTGCAGTTTTCAAACAGTATGAGTACGGAATAAATCAGGATTTGATGGAAACTTATTTTTTTTTCTTCTGAAAATTGAAATAACCATTGTTTCTTTTTATTTTTTGTTTGTCATCTTCTCAGATACAAAGACAGATAGTTAAGGTACCAAACGAACGAAGAAGCAGTTGGATTCTTCTGAACCACAATGTTAGTTATATAATAAATAAGGAATATTTAAAAATAAATGTACTATATTTGGGGAAAATATTCATATTTTTCTAGACATTAGATTTCCATAGTTTTTCTTTAATATAAGATTATTTAGATATATGCAGGAAATTGTGGTTTTAACAGCTTCTCTTGCAATGCCTTTTGATAGAATTTCCGTTAAAGTAATAGTTTATATTCCCAAATACCTTTCAAAATGACAAATATAAAGGTATCAATTAACAGCTATTGATGACCTAAACTACTGTGTCATCTGAAATGTTTAATGTCAATTCATGCATACTGAAAAATGTACTAAATGCATGTTTATTATCGTATGATTATTTCCAATATGACATTGTTTTGGTAAGCAAAATGATCGATTTTGATTTAAATTCTTAAAACACTTAACGAACGAAAATGCAAATACGGAAATATAACTAAATGCATGTAGGGCAAAGCTATTTATCCTAATTAATGGACCAGGAAAAAAACCAATATCGTGAGACAAAAGAATTTTCTCAAATATTTTGAATAAATTCATTTACATTGATGAAAAATGACAGGCTTTACCCCTTCAAAAATGTCATGGAAACAGAGATAAAAAAAGTAGCAACGCCGCCCATTTTATAAATTTCAAGATATCATAGTAAATTACCTAGTTTTAGTGCCGATATATATTTTGCATACACCCTTAATTCAAATTAATTTAATCTAGTTTCTTGCTTCTGAATTTAATAAAAAAAAAAAAAAACGCAATATGTATATTTACAGTGATTTTTGGGGAATTTGTTAATGCAATTTGTAGTTTTTGTAGGAAGTAGTCATTGATAAACTATGGTATTCATTATACGTCACATTTAAGACGGGCTTATAATACCATGCGTATGAGTACTATGCACAAAGGAGATATATAATACCTCTACTCTACTTTAACAACCACATAAAACACATCCTTCTTGAAAGTAAGATAGAGCGAAACACTCAACAAGTTTTTAGAAAGCTAAAACTTGTTATTGTTACTTCCTTCACTGGTGGCCCACATAAGTAACGCCGGAAATTCTAATTCGAAAACCCCGTACGTTACAATATACATAGTTTTGTAAGGTTTTTGCTGGTACATATTCAAATGTATTTAATCAAGAAACATACACATTTTTAATTATTCATATATTTGAAATGATAATTACTTAAACTGTGTGAGTTAATACTGTTGTCGGATGATTTTATGTACATCCACGTAGTTTTGAACTGCGTTGAATATAGTTCAGTGTTTATTTTTTTCTATTTAGTTATATGTATTAAGAAGGATGTCATGTGTTACAAAGTAAAGGGGGGTTGGTAACATGTAAAATGTGTAGCCCTATTCATGTCAGTAACTGCTATTAGTCCTTTGTTAATTTATGTAACATTTCCATTTTGTTAAGTTTCTTCTGTTACATTTTCTGACATCGGACTCGGACTTCTTGTAAACTGAGTTTTACTCTGCGTTTTTCTGTGTGTTTGTTTATTCTACATTTACTAGAGGTATAGGGAGAGGGTTGAGATCTCACAAAACATTTTTGCGCCTGTCCCAAGTCAGGAGCCTCTGGGCTTTGTTAGTCTTGTTTGTTTTTTTAATTTTAGTTCTATTATATGTTTTCGGAGTTTATTGTGACGTCTATTTTCAATAACCTAGTACACGTTTTTGTTTAGGAGCCAGCTGAAGCCCGCCTCCGGATGTGGGATTTTCTCGCTGTATTGAAGACCCTTTGGTGGCCTTGGGCTGTTTTATGCTCTTTGGTCGGGTTGTTGTCTCTTTGACACATTCCCCATTTCCATTCTCAATTTTATTATTATGATACATACAAATCATTTAAATAAATAAATGAAATATCGATTTTCCAAATATCCGCCTTTCTTTTTAACTTTCAACTTGTTGATTAAAAAAGAAATTCCTGTATCAAATTTTCCAACTTAAACTGAACAAATAGATGTATTTCATTTCTTTTTCATTAACAAGGGAGATACTAAGTGGCTTCTGGTCTACGCAAAGTCATTTAACATGTGGAACATGATTACAGTGTAAAATATATGCTTTCTTAAAAGTAATTTCAAACGGTTTCGTTATGTCTTTCCTAAGAATAAGGATAACATTTAGTTACTTCCGGTTTTCCAATTCATACAGCAAGGATCAATCATTAAACGCAACCAGATCACTACAATGTATGGTTATTGAGCTAAATCACAATACAACTTATTTTAAATTTCAAGGTGATAAATCTCCTGCGAAATGACACCTTATCCTTTCCACAAAATATTTGATTTGCGACATACTGCAGCTAACATTTTAGTATACAATCAGTTGTAGATAGTTCATACAATTTTCTAAAGGGTAATAATAATAAAGTTTCAATAGGGAAAAGTCAATCTAAAAAAGTTCACGACTTTGACCTTTGACCTTGATATCATTTTGTAAGTGTCTCTCTCCCTCATGATTTGAGAGTAACAATTAGTTGAGATAGTTTAATTTCGTTTTAACATACTTTAATCAAATATTTCCTGAAACTATTTTGTGTCTGTATTTTATTTTTCATTTTTGTATCTTCTATATCGCTTGCCATGATACAACGATTGATTGCTAAAGCGGTGTTATTTCATTACCAAAACCTGTCATAACTTTTAAAGATTCACTTCAGATGTCATTGAATGCAAAAAAAAACTGTTTTTGTAAAGATGTAGGACGTATTGGCAATTTTGTCAGATAACGGATTTAATTTATACTTTAATTCTTAAATGAAATGTGTATCTTCCAGTTTTTTGTCATGCTAGTTTTGTTTTCTCTTATTATGAAAATAGCAGAACGCGTTCCCCCTGTCGACGTACCCGCACTCGCTTCTGTTCTGTCAGTTTTTGTTTGTTCTCTTGATTAGTCTCTTCCTAATTGATTTTCGAGACTTTAACATCAGTAAACGTGCATTAAGTCAGTACACATCTTTGCTTTCAAATATTTACATATATGATTGTTCTGTCTCGTATTTCAGAACAGCATTAAAAATGAACCTTGTAACGGCTTTGGCTAAGTCCTATATATAAATTTACAGGAAGTGTAGTTCAAAATGGTCATGTTATTTACAAATTAAATAAACCGAGTTGTCCATACATTTTTTTAAACAATTGGATTATTATGTGGACGTAAAAAACAGTCATTTCCGTTTGAAAAAGTATCCGTTTGATCTTTATCAAAATATTCTTTTACCGATTGTGTCCTTTTCCCGATTGTGACAGTTTAATTCAGTGTGATGTATGCATAACAGGGAGATGTTAACCCTATCGACTCATCCGGTCGCTCCTTGTGGATCACTCTGTCTTTTTATGTTATTTTTTTTTATGTTACCTTGATTTGTCAGGTTTATTTCACCATTTACTGCATAAGAAAATGCATGTACCAAGTCAGGAATATGACAGTTGTTATCCATTCGTTTGATGTGTTAGAGCTTTTGATTTTGCCATTTCAGTATTTTTGTAATTTTACTTTTTGTATCATTTTAATTGATTAGACATCGGCAAACAACTGTTTCCTACTTTTTTCATGATTGACGACATTATTTTTAGCTGCAGTGTACGATGTCAATTAGACTCATTGTAATTGGTTTCATCAGGTTGGAGTTATCATTCATTTCGCCATAAGTATCCACAAAATGTCAAAACGGTGACAGAAGCTTGTATACTACAGCCATTGCAGGATCTTCAAATTTGAGAAAATGTATGATGAGGTTGTTTGGACAGATTCCAAAACGAAGCAATATGTTCTAAACATCCTCACGATTAAACATCTTCGCCCTTCACAATCCTGGTCATATTTGGCTTATTAGGTCTAAGGTATTTGTTACCTGACCTTTCTTCTATATATGGAGGGTTTCAAACTGTTTAATGCTGGATTAAAAATGAACAGTGATTATCAATCTAGGTAATTTGCTGAGTGACATTTTGTTGACTTCTTCATTCATATCACCTTGGCTAGTCTTTCGTGTTGCACTCTTTGTCCACACATGCCACTGGTAGCAAATTATGTATACACAATTATAATAACCTTTTATAAATGAAAACCGCATTACAGGAAATACATTGTACTTTAAAATCAATGAAATAAGTTTAGATTCCTTAATACATGTCATATTCTTTCTTTTCTACCATATTACTAGTATGCAATTATTGACATATATAGAAGGACCTGACTATGTTGGTTCTGCTAAAAACCGATCAAATCTACCAGATTTTTCTATACTAACCAAATAAAAAAAGATGTGTGTGTGTGTGTGTGTGATAAAAACTATTCAAACAACATCCTTAATTATTGGCACTGATTTTTCCTTTGAGCTATCTCATAATATTTAATGAAATCATTGTATAATCAAACACAAATACAAAACAGACATTTCCAATAATATTTCATATTACTCTTTTATTTTCTGAAAAAATACATGAAACAGTTTGAATAGTATTTGTGTTTCTTTCATATTCTTTTTTATTTAACCCAAGTAAAAGATTTTTAAGAATATTTAAAACGAGTTTTGATTTCACAATTGACCAATTTTGTTATATGCTTTTGTTGTACAGATTTTCTCCCAAATGTATCATTAGCCTAACACATTGATTCATTAGCAATGAAATGATCGACCATTACAGCGCACACATTGTCATATATAAATTTTGCAAATGAAATTAAGTCTAACATCACAATCATAATTATCCCATTTGTACTGCTGTCTTTTCCATAAATTAACACATTTGTAACCATATCGCGGCTTTGGTTCATCAGGCGCCCATCGCGTGTAGTCCATGCCTCGGGTCTCCCAATTGGAAGTAACCCATTTGTATGTTCCAACACTGATTAGTTTTCCACCAATCCAGACACTCGTTGCTAAAAACAAGAAAAGATCTTTAGCGTGGTTGACTTATAGAATCATGTGTGATAAGTTGCAGTTTCATTAGTTTATACCCAATATTATCTTGTAAACACATATACAAACAGGGTTTTAACCGAACAGTAAGTTGTATATTCGCTATAAAATTGTAAACCAAAGGTTTACCATATTATGCAATTATTGACATTAATGAACGAATCTATCTATGTTGTAACTTCTAAATAAACGAATCTGATCTACCAGATTGTTCTATATTAACCCTGGCAAATGAAAAGAGAAGTGATATAAACTATTTAAGCTACATGTTTTATGATTGGCACTGTCTTTTCATTGAACTGTCTCATAATATTGAATGAAATCATTGAATTATCAAACACAAATGAAAAATCATATTTTCAAGATCAATAGATGGTAAACCAATGATTAGGAAATAAAAACAATTGTAGTCTAGGAAAATTGGTATAGTAACAATAGGCATATTTCCGACCTAGAAAATAGTTAAACGTTGCAATTCCACAGAAGCATTAATATTCTGCTTTATCATAACATTTTTTTACCGACATTAACATGATCAAGTCTAGATAGGCAATAGGAACTGGTGTTTGAGCCCAAGTAAAGCAGCAAATTAACCATGGTCATTGCAGATTTGTGCCTGAATTAACGAATATGAAAATTAGATAACAATGTATAATTGTGGTACGTCACCAAGAAAGATATTAGCATGAAATTGAATTCAAAGGATAGATAACTATTCACCATGACACTACATGGGCAAATCAAGCTGTCAGAACCATTTGTATTTTTGTTGCTTGAACTTTTCTAAAAGTGTATTTCCAACATTATTTATATCAATACTTAATAGCAAAGAGTAGAACTTCTTTCTTTGTATTTATTTGGTTGAATTTTCTCCCAAAGTACACTTCCTTGATCGAAAAACGTAAAGGGAATTTTTAGTTCAAAAACCTGAACACGTTAAACTTGCCATGTGATCACGAATCAACAGAAATATATTGTTAGCCAATAGGAAAGTTGCAAAACGATAAGAGGATTATAAAGTATTATGTAAATATATGTCATGTAAGTTGGTTGTAGCTTGTAAATTTTACAAAAGCAATTAGCAGATATTATTAAACTTTTAAAAGCGACACGTGTTAACTTTAATTTTCTTTTATTCACCCTTGAACTATTTTGAGAGAGTGCATGTTTATTTTTTTCATTTTTTACTTAGATGAATTGATAAGGTATAGAAGCAGTAATTCAAGCCCGGTCGGAAAGAACATAGAAGAAAGTAGTACATATTTTAAACAAAATAGTTCATATGCATAGCTGTATCTTTGTCAATAAGGGGAATATGTGGGTAGTTGCAGTATCAAATGAAAGCTTGTGGACTCGAGATCACTTTAGAACACGTGTTGAAAGTTTTATTTTAATAATAAAGAAGTATATGCAATTTTCATAAAAGGGCTCAATTGGCCTGTTGTTCAGATCAGACGTTGCTGTTTTTGTACTATCAAACTTCCGGGAACCAGTATGCACTTTTATGCAATTAAAGTATGGTGATTTTTTCAGCACTAGGCAAGATAAAGTACAGTTTTGACATGAAATAATTGCCACGTTTTTTGAACTTGAAATTGCAGAATTTAACATAGAAAGCAAGGGGGCTACAAAAAAAATGTATGAATAAGTGGTTTTATACCATAAAAGCAATTTTTCATCATAAAATCACTGAATCATCGTCGGATTTTTATCCATTCGATTATCCCATTTAGTTTATATTTTGACTTCAGCCTTAAATATAAAACGTTTACAGATGAAATGTTATACCCTACTCCCAATGCCATAATTAGCGATGCACAAATATACTGTGCAAATCCATTGACAGATTAATTGTAGTTTTCTTTTTTATTGCGAAAAATTTCATAATAAAAAGCAAACCTAAATGTGTACGACTATATTCAGTCAACCACTTTGCTTCATTTGCAGAATAAATATCTGCAAGCCATCCGTTCTGACGTCTGCATTCTTCCTACAAAACACATTCAAATATTGATATTTTTATTTAAAAATTATAATCCATTTAGGCAGCATGCAAATATTGAAAAACATAATATAAGAGGAGACAAAAACTTATTTGCGCAACTTTTTGAAATTTTTGGTCCTTAATGCTCTTCAACTTTGCACTTGTTTTGCTTATTAACAATTTTGGATAAGCATCACTGGTGAGTCTTATGTAGATGAAACGCGCGACTGGCGTATTGAATTATAAGCCTAGTACCTTTGATAACTATTTATATTTTGGCACAACTTTTTAGAATTTTTGATCCTTAATGCTCTTCAACTTTGCACTTGTTTCGCTTTTTAACAATTTTGAAATGACCGTCACTGGTGAGTCTTATGTAGACGAAACGCGCATCTGGCGTATTGAATTATAAGCCTAGTACCTTTGATAACAATCTTTTGGCACAACTGTTTTAAATTTTTAGTCCTTAATGCTCGTCAACTTTGTACTTGTTTGTCTTTTTAGCTATTTTAAAATGAGCGTCACTGACGAGTCTTGTATAGACGAAATGCGCGTCTGGCGTATTAAATTATAAATTTGGTACCTTTAATTACTAATTACTGTGGATTCATTTATTTTCGTGGGTACCAATTTTTCGTGGATTGAGCAAAATGTGCTTGTTTACGAATATCTAATTTTGTGCTTTTGACGAATTCTACATCAAAGCTTAGGAAAATTTGTTACTCGTTGGACATTTGAATTCATGTTTCACCTGAACCCACGAAATCCACAAAAGTTGGTATATAACGAATAATGACGAATCCACAGTATACAATATTTGGATTGATGTAAGCAATAGGCTACTTGCCAATTCCCGCAATTGACCCTGCAATTAGAGATCCCTTTTTTTATTTTTATTTACAATGGAGAGCTAGCAGAAAGAGCAAAGGCGTAGGTCCGGTAAGGACCGATTTTGGCTTCAAATTTCAGGTTCATCTGACGAAAGATTTTGACCACTTTTTAAACACTTAAGTGTCTATTTTGTTTGAATTCATTAGTTTATGTGAAAGATTTTAACAGATTTAGTCATTAAAAACGATCCGATTCAAGCTCAAATATAAAGAATCTACCTAATATGCCGAAAAATGTCACTTTTCAGATGGTTTTTGGTAAAAATGAAAGTGGCCGCATCCGTGTTCATCCTCATCCTTTATATATGTTATGTATTATCATAAATTACAACTTACATTTCAATATTAAGGATGAACACGAATGCGACCACTTTCGTTTTACACGAAAACCGTCTAAAATTTAACTAAAATGCTAGAATTATGAGGATTTCAGTAATTTAGCATGACTTAATGGTACTAGTACCGGATATATGTGCATTGTATTGTCAAAAACAGCCCATATTTATGAAGCAGAAGCATTCTACTGTCCAATAAATAACTAAAAGTTTACATTTTAACAATTTTGTAAAACTGCTATATTTTGGGGCAAAAAAGGGGTCTTACTGAGCCTACTCCTTTACCTGTACGTAATGTGAGTAATCTTTCAGGTTTTTAAATCTTGTAATTACATTAATTTGTTGATCAGCTAAATACTTTTGACATCAGAAATTATTTTTAATGAAAAATTATTTAAATATACTATACCTTACTTTCAATTCATTATGCTTTGCATTCGAAAATGCCAATTTTGTCCGGTATGGAACCAGTCGACGATTGACAGAGGGAAGTAGTTTGCTTAAAAAATGTGTAATAACAGAATCAAATCGGTAATTGGCAAATGGACTATTACAAGTCTTGTAATACTAGCATCTTCTTTATCATTATACTGGAACATCGTTACAATTAGATTCTATGTATAATGAGTCTTCCGAAATTATTTTTTTCGCACTCGGGAGTTGAATAGATGTTGGAATGCTCGGATGACAATATAGTGGCCACTTTGACTTTTCAGAGCAGTTTAAAATAAAGATCAGGAGTTTTAAACAGATGATTCTAGAGCTTCTTACATGACGAGTAATTTCAGTTTGAAAACATTGACCGTGATACATATTCAAACTAATTGGTTTAACATTTCACTGATTGTAAAATTCATATAAATCAAAATCATTCATTTTTTAAATACTCTTGAAGAGAGTCTACTCATGCATTTGTGAACGTATTTTAGTATGCATTTTAAGGACAGACATTCAAACCTTGATGATAAACAGACGGTCGGACGGCAGACACCGGTTCAAGTAAATTGAGTGTGATATTCAAGTTTTACATAAACAAATATCGGAGAAATTTTGCCATACATACCTGTGCATCGTCCCATGACAGTGTGTCATTTCTAAAGCAATACAATGCGCCAAAATCTGCCCGTCTCACCCAGCCTCCAACACAGTTGATATAACTATCTATCAATAAAAAAGTCATGTTTTACTCATTTTACTTTTTTCCGATAATTTTATGAAAAAAATAGAGAGAAACTTTAAAAAGCAAAACTCTTAAGCACAATACGCTCTACAAACCAGACCAATAGTCGATATTGTGAATAAGTTCCTTATAAGCTATTTTACACTGGACGTAGTATTTTTACCTATGTTCACTGTTTGATAACAAATTCCATAATACCATATTTTTTCTATCATATTTTAAAATTAAAGTTCATGCTTTTGGATTTAACAATTTACATTATTCAAGGTAGAATATATACAATAGCTCGTTATATTCAAACAAATTGAACATTTGAAATTAGTTATGATGATAGTTTATATTGAATTTAGATTTAAAACAAAATATGTAAAATTTGAAATTTCTCTTTCTTCCAATCTCTGCCTCGTATCCATTATGTCTAGTAGGGATTCAGAATACCATGATGGTAATTCTTGATATTAAGATTTACAGCGATTGAATTCTATTCCTGATTGTAATATCTGCCTGAGTGTGTTTTCGCTCTGCGGATGATGCATGCATAACATGAGATGCCAACCCTGTCGACGAACCAGTATCGCTCATTTTGTAGTTCATTTGAAAAATGTTTTTTATCTTATCTTATTCTTATCAATGTAGTTACTATAATGATTTTTTAGAACTCAAATTTTTTTATGAAGAAAAGTTAAATATGTTTTCGATGTTTTGGTTTTGTTAACGGATTTTGAAGAGCTATATTCCTATACTTTATTTAAAATTTCTGCCATTTAGTTTCCTTTAAATGCAAATGATAATGCCTTTGACTTATAATCCTTTCATATGTGTGGTTCTTTTTTCGGAAAAAAGTAGCTTAAAAACAAGAAAATACATATTTTGTTTTCAGTTTTAAACACACCACGACAATTTAGCAAAGTATGACATATTTTGTTTTTGTCCAAATTCAACCTTACATTTATATTTGCAAGTATTAAAAGCTCCCAAGTTGATTAAAATCAACCGAACATAATGATTTATAGATGTACCTGTTTTATTACTATGCACTCCGCATCTTCCTGGTAGCAAATAATGGTTGTCTAACACATTCACTCTGTGAATCAGCTTATGTGTTGTTTCATTGAATGTAGTCCAAGAGTGATTTGTGTCATTCAGTTCGAGTTTCTGCTGTACAGTGATTTCGTGTAAATTTTCAATTTCGCAAGAAAATGCCTGGCTCGTGTTTTCAAGTTCCTTTTCCAACAGTTGCTTTTGTCCTCTCAGTGATGCAATATCTTGCTCGTTATCATCAACTCTTTGAAGCAGCGCTTTATAATTTTCTTTCATTGCGCAAACTTCTTTTTCAATATCTGTAATTTTCGTCTCCTCACAGTGTGCATCTAAATAACTTTGTGTTCTTGTACCAAACACATAGCGATGGCAAGAAAATGACAGCATTACAAAAACAATAATAAAACACTTTTTCATTTTAATTTTTTTTTTCATGTAAGTCTACATTTACATGTCATTCGCAATTTTCTTATTTTTTTCTTTAAAACAGCTCACAAAACACACGGAAGAAGGACACAAATGAAGAAAAAAACACTGAAGAAAAATCTTTTTGTTCCCCCAAGATGAACGAAAGGAATTGTATAAGCCAAATGAATAAAGTTGCACAAACAAAATGTAAAAAAAGGCGTATATAATAATATAATTTCAACGGATGCACACTTGAGTAACATTTGTCAAACTTTCAAAATAAACTTTTAAAGAACTTCTTATATCTTAACACAGTAAATTATGAATAACACTAAATACATCATGATATTTCAAAAGGATTAACATTGACTAAGGGTGTTCTCGAGTTGAATACTTGTAAACAAATATAAAATAGAATTCTTTTTTAAACAAATGTAGTATTTATCTATAAATGCTGTTTTTGTTGCTAAAGTTGCACAAACAAAATGTAAAAAAAGGCGTATATAATAATATAATTTCAACGGATTTAACACTTGAGTAACATTTGTCATACTTTCAAAATAAACTTTTAAAGAACCTCTTATATCTTAACACAGAAAATTATAAATAACACTAAATACATCTTGATATTTCAAAAGGATTAACATTAACTAAGGGTGTTCTTGTGTTGAATACTTGTACACACATATAAAATAGAATTATTTTTAAACAAATGTAGAATTTATCTATAAATGCTGTTTTTGTTCTTCACGTATAGCGATAAATATCAACATTGGTATGGTACAGAATATAAATACCACTTCAACACTAAAAATGTAATACCTCCAAATCATTGTACGTCACACCAGGTTGCATACAAAAAAGGCTAAAAAAATCAAATGATAAAACACATCAAATGAATGGACAACAACTGCCATATTTCTGACTTAGAACAGACATTTTCAAATGTAGAAAATGGTGGATTCTCTATATATACTATAAATAAAGTGTATTTGCTATTTACTATCAATTCCAATAGTTAACTATCCACGGAGGTCACTGAGATTGTTTTGTATGGTTAAGAGGGGGGGTGTCTTTAGTATTCCAGGCGGTCACTGATTTTTTCAAAATAGACTCGTATGTAGGATCCTTTACTATAGATAATTTAGCTGATCTGTAACAATAACATCTTCATGCCTTATATATCATGTACTGTAGTACGCCGCTAGATTAAAACTGACGTGGAAAGGTAGCACACGGCCAGCGAAAGCTCTTTTTTTGAGAGCCCAGGTGGTCGTGTGGTCTAGCGGGACGGCTGCAGTGCAGGCGATTTGGTGTCACGATATCACAGTAGCATGGGTTCGAGTCCCGGCGAGGGAAGAACCAAAAATTTGCGCTGGTACAATTTTAAAATTTTCAAACACGGCGCAAAGATCACAAAGATATGCCAAAAAAAAATAGTTATTTGCGAAGTGAACTGGTACAACTCTAAATTTCCAAAGGTTGTGACAGTTTAGATATTATAACTGCATGGAGGACATCCTAAAACAAAAAAAAACAAAAAAAAACCCTTACCGGTCCAAGTTGGTATAATATTTCAAATTTGACAACGGTAGGGCAATAGCAACAGAAACTACATATTTAATATAAAAAGAAGATGTGGTATGATTGCCAAACGAATAGAAGTTTGATGAGGGTAGATTGAAAACAAAACTTTACGACAAAAGAGATGATTTCAGCTTTCTAACTGTGAACTTTCCATTTCTAAGTAGCAGCATTCTAGCAGCACCTGCAAATGATGTATATATCTCCAAATTGATATGATATTCCCGTGCTTGCATTTCCTATCATGATTTTCTAGATAGACGGTCGTTGCTTACATGGAAGCTTTTAAATCAAGAGTTTCAAATGGTGAAGATGAAATCATCTCTTCTTAAATTTTACGGACACCATCACGAGTTGGTTGACCGTTATGGAATAACCGTTTCACAAATGATATCGGATATGTTCTTTTTATCGCCTTCCCTTTCATAAATGTGACCTACCGAATTATACTATTTACCGGATTTGTTATCTCATAAGCAACACGACGGGTGCCACATGTGGAGCAGGATCTGCTTACCCTTTCAAAGCACCTGAGATCACCCCTAGTTTTTTGTGGGGTTCGTGTTGTTTATTCTTTAGTTTTCTATGTAGTGTCATGTGTACTATTGTTTTTCTGTTTGTCCTTTTCATTTTTAGCCATGTCGTTGTCAGTTTATTTTCGATTTATGAGTTTGACTGCCCCTCTGGTATCTTTCGTCCCTCTTTTAGTACGCCAGATGCGCGTTTCGTCTACATAAGACTCATCAGTGACGCTCATATCAAAATATTTATAAAGCCAAACAAGTACAAAGTTAAAGAGGATTGAGGATCCAATATTCCAAAAATGTGAGCCAAATACGTCTAAGGTCATCTATGCCTGGGATAAGAAAATCCTTAATTTTCCGAAAAATTCAATGTTTTGTAAAAAGGAAATTTATAATAATGACCACATTGTTGATATTTATGTCAATACCTAAATGTTGACTACTGGGCTTGTGATACCCTCAAGGACAAAACGTTCACCAGCAGTGGCATCGATCCAGTGGTGTAAATAGTTACCAAAGGTACCAGGATTATAATTCAGTTCGCCAGACGCGCGTTTCGTCTTCATAAGACTCATCAGTGACGCCAAAAAGTGGTGTGAAATATGGCTAAGGTAATCCATGTCTGGGGTAAGAAAATCCTTAGTTTTTCGAAAAACTCCAAGTTTTGTAAACAGGAAATTTATAAAAATTATTACATTCATTTATTGATATTCATGTCAACACCGTTATGTTGAGTACTCGGCTTGTGATACTTGTTATCAAAGGTACCAGGATTATAATTTAGGACGCCAGACGCACGTTTCGTCTACATAAGACTCATCAATGACGCTCATATCAAAATATTTATTAAGCCAAACAACTACAAAAACTGTTTTCATAAATCAGCAATTATAATCACTGTTGTTTTATTTCAATTTTGAAGGTATATATTTCTATGGTGTAACAGTACGTGAGATAATTGCATAAGCAATGTTTAATTTTCTTTAATACACATACAACTCCTCTCATACACTTTATTTTTAAAACCTAAAATATGTTTAAATATCACAATGAGAATACTGATTTCACCTTTATAGATATACATATAGATTATAATATAATTTCATTAATTTAATAAAATTCTTTTCTGAAATACAAATTCATTTCATGTAATGTAGAAATTCATCATTTTAAAATAAAGATTTGACTACAGAAAATTATTTCACAAGACTGAAAGGATATTCTAACAGTTACTATATACAATATCTCAAAATGTTAGAAACTTCCTACCTGGGTATGCCCGAGCTGGGGATGTTGGTTATACACGTGCTACTACAATGTATAGAAATAATTTAACTACATTTCTATCTGATATATATAGATTATTACATTGATACAAGTGGATTATCGGATTTATCCAATTGAGATAGTTACATTATCAATTTTAAAGTCCAAGCCTCGGCGAGGACTTTAAAATTGATAATTTAACTATCGAGATTTGATAAATCCGATAATCCACGCGTTACTATGTAATAATCTGTTTCTCTAATGATTAAAAGATAATCTTTCTTCTTTTCTAAACCAAAATCCCCTTCGAGTGCCTTCCACTTTCCACGAAGTTGTCAATTTCATTAACACCTGTTGGAACATTTTGATCAATTCAGGGAGCCGAGAAAGGTTATGACCCTTTGACTCAGCCAATCATCTTCTGAGATCACACGTTAATTATTTTTTTTTATACAATTGGTTCGGAATGGTATCTATTTCCATAGAATTAGAGAAACTGTAGAAATGAATACTTATAAACCTACGATTTTATTTTGCATAGTTTTATTGTGCTTCTTCGTTGCATTTGTTGTTTTTATAGTGATTAAGATGATAACACAATGTTGACTGCTGTACCCCTATTTTTTTACCTTTTTACCTATTGTGTCTGTTTGTTTTGTACCCGCATCGGTGACAATATAATGGAATTTGATGCGACTGTTATACAAGTGAGAGGTTAAGCTAGCTATAAAACCAGGTCCATTTCTACATTTGAAAATGCCTGTACCAAGTCAGGAATATGACAGTTCTTGTCCATTCGTTTTTTATGCGTTTTGTTATTTGATTTTGCCATGTGATAATGGACTTTCCGAATTGATTTTCCTATAGTTCAGTATTTTTGCGATTTTACTTTTTACATCCGCTTCATATAAACTTCGATGGATAGTTGTTTCATTCGCCCTCACACCACATCTATTATAAAGAAAAACCAGTTGGAATGTCATTTAATGCATTTGACAAACAATGCTCTACGAGATCATTTAGCTGCTTTTATAGGCGAGCTTTGACCAACATCTGCATTTGAAAGAGCCAAATTATGAAAAGTAAGAGTTATTGAAGTTTTAGAGGCTGTTATATATTTTTTGAAACTTTATTTCATATGGAATATTTATCAACAGTTTATTTCATCTGGAATAACTTTGAAAATCGTAGTCTTCAATAAAAAAAATTGCCTTCAGATGTGCGCTGGTTAAAACATTTCAATTTAGGTTTTAGATGACTGATAATTTTATGGTCTACTATTTCGACAAAGTTTACGAATACAAGTTTACAATTAAACACAGATAAGGGTCACTAATGCCATCTCGAAGACCTTAAAAAGGAAATTGACTTGTGCAAGTTTTTTGTCAACGTAGTTATTTAACGTGTAAAACCTTATTATTGCATAAAGCATTGCAACTCAAAAGTTTATGTAAGAAAAGAGATTCAACATTGTTTGCCTCATAAAAAGGTAAAAAATTGCACCATGATTGGCGTTTTGCACCTTGCAGTTTCATGAAACGTTCTATATAAAATCTGAACATTGCAACAACTGTATACTTGTTTAAATAAACTACCATGTACATGGACACAATGGTATATACACACATACGTTCTAGAAATGCATTCGAAATTGTTTTCAACCCGAATATTGTCCTGATTATCGTTTCGAACGCGTCAACACGTATCGTTTTTTTTTCGGGTTGACCTTGTCTAGTCATTCGTGTATCACTCTTAGAACACACATGCTACTGGCAGCAAATCTTGGATACACAATTCTAGTAACAATTTATAAATGAAAAACGCATTACAGAAAACACATTTTATTTTAAATTCAATGAAATAAGTTTAGATTCCTTAATACAGGTCCTTTTCTTTCTTTTCCACCATTTTGTGAATTGATTTTCCCCTGAGTTCAGGATTTTTGTGATTTTATTTTTTGCAATTTGATATTTTGAAAGTCAACACAAAATATCACTTTTTCTAAATAAAAAAAAAGAGCATATACTGTTACATTGAGAAAAAATAATGCTACAATCCCTAATTTTCCCTCTACAGAATAGCTTTGAAACATAATATGTTGGCTCTAAAAGCAAATTGGTTACTTTCCATATGGTTGAGAATTATTTAATGTACCTCAAATTTTATTTAAATTATTAGTCATAAGTATCAGTTCGTACTGAAAGTCAAATGGTAGTGACCAAATTCAAGAGAGATTGAAGACATGAATGACTCCATATCAATAACAATTATCATTAATTACAGAATTTGAGAAAATGTGAACTGCATACTAGATAAAAAAAAACTTTTGTGAGCAAGTTCACATATACCATGTATACTACACCTCTATTTGAGTTATCATAACTTAATCATCCTCAACATCAATAGGGGTGAACATCTCATAATTTCAAATAGGCTGAACTCTTTATACTCCTTCTACGTTTAGTCTTGGATATAATTTGTATTATTATATGGACTAAAATAGTGAGTTAGCAATCAAACGAATACACTTACAACAATTAAGTTCATCTGACCTATCTAGACAATCTATTTCTCCTTCACATTGGTAAGTTATTGGAATACATTGATCACCTGACATACACTCAAACTCGACTATATCACATGAATCACTGGGTTTTCTTGTTGCTGAAATGATATCTGATTGATTGATATTTGCTTAAAGTTCATTGGCAAAAACTCCATGCACAAATCAGAGCAAAGACAATTTATGATATGAATACTTGGATAGATTTTTTAACATGTTTAATAGGGGTCGACCGGTTTGAAGGGCTGATCATTTGGACGGTAACTTTCAAGATACGGCAATAAATTTGTAACTGAAAACTCACATTTTTTTCCATTTGTAAAGGGGCATAACTCTAGAAATGTAAAAGTGACAAAACCAAAATTCAAACTTGATCTGTGTTTCGTGGTAATAAGCATTGTGTATAAGATTCATAACATTTGGTTTAAGCAAACTTAACTTAGAAAATAGAAATAAAAAAACAGCATTGTTTCTCCATTTATAAATGAGCATAACTCTAGACAGGTAAAAGTGACGCCATCTGAATTGAACCTTGATTTGTGTTTTGTGGTAATATGCATTGTGTATAAGTTTATAACATTTGGTTGAGGCAAACTAGAGTTATAGAACGGAAACCATTGTGTTAACGTATGAACGGAAGTACAAACAGACAAAGGTAAACATTAATGTCCCACTGATCAGACAGGGGCATAAGAAGATTAAAAGACATACAGTACACAAAACTCAAAAGCTAAAGACTAATTTTATTGGCAAGTATATTGTTTTACACATAAAAAAGAAGATGTGGTATGATTGCCAATGAAACAACTGTCCACAAGAGACCAAAATGACACAGACATTAACAACTATAGGTCACCGTACGGCCTTACATATCTTTTCATAACTTGAATATCTGAGTATGTATTGCGTTACGAACTTTACCCCTGACTAAATGTTAAATTTCAGAAGAATCAGACAACATAACTATAGCTATTTCAGACAATTCTTTTAAATATTAACTATTAGCTGCTGAGATTGTGATTGTTCAAAGGTTAAACATAACAGCATTAAAATACTTCTTCATTTGAGTTATCCTCACAATCATCATCTCCATCACATCGATAGATCTTCATTGCACAGCGGTCATTTCTACACCGGAATTCATTGGGTTCACATATTGAAGATACTGAAATAATAACACATGTGTTTTAAAAGTGTATCACACATGTGAGAAATTAAAAAAAGGAATATTTAAAAATCTTTTAAAGCAAGGACTATTTATAATGTGTAATACTATTCATAATGAGTACCATTTCTTTTTACAGCTCAAAACTAAAGAAAAGCCTCGAAACTACATTTTGGAATATTTTTATATTGGTAACTATAAATCCTGTGAATTTGGTTATTAAAAACTAAATTGTAAATGAAATTCTTTAGTTTCAGTCCTTTGATGTCATTCAAGATCTGGTGTAGTCAATGACCTTGCATGAATACAGAGTGAGAACGTGTTGAAAATAATAAGTCCTTTGCATTGGTAACTGAAAGTCGATGTTATTAAAATAATAACTTATCCTCGAGTTCAAATATTGCAAACTATTCAAACAGTGACTGAACACAAATTATGATTTATTTGTACATGTTCTGCAGTATGGAAAACATATACAATATGATAATGAAATTACTATAACTACAGTAATTTTCTTTTATTAAAAGTAAATTTACCTAAGAATGTTGAAAAATTAATAGCAAATTCATACATGTACTTACCTGAACATGATTCTTCGTCACTATTGTCATCACAATCCGTGTCACCATCACAACGATAATCTAATGGGATACATTGTCCATTCCTACATGTTGTTTGTTCAGCACCACATGGACCAGGCGTTGTTGGTACAGTAACTATAAATAAATCGAAATGTATCAATCATTCAATCTATATATTATTCATGCACATTAATCATGTTAATGGTTTAAAAGTTTGGTTGGCTTCAAAAGGGATAGAACATCAATTTCATTTTTACGGATATGTTGTTAACCGTACCCGAAAATTTAGAAACAATGCCGGTAAACTTTTAGATCTTTTAAATAAACTTATTGTACAAAAATACTAATGCAACACTGTAATTTTATCTTGAATTTTGTTTTATTGGTGTTAATATTGATTTTTTTTATAAGTAAATCAAAAGCAAACTAAATCAACTTTTATATACATATGCACATTCATGAATCTGTGTCTTAGCGTTGTACAAGGTCATGTTCTCTTACGGTTTATGACGTCTTTACACTAAATTCAATGGATGTTAGAGTTGCAATAATTGATAACTCAGTCTTTGATGCATGATCTTTTTTTTATTAGTTGTTATTTGCTTTGAACTAGCTCAGATCTGTACTACATGTATATGTCATTTTGTTGTTGAAATGTAAAAAATACCCGGCCACGTGCATTCTGTGTTTTTGTTAGATGTATTTCTATTTGTATCCATCTGATGAGTCAAACCTTTTTCGACTGATTTTTTATAGTTTGTTCGCTTGTTGTTCTATTACACGACTGTCCGAGGTTAGGGGACGGTTAAGATCACGCTTACATGTTAACTATAATACAGTGGTTGTTGTTTGTTGCTGTGATGCATAATTGGTATCGTACTTCTTTTGTTTTGGTACCTAAATTATGCCGTTAGTTTTCTCGCTTGATAAGTTTTACATTTGTCATTTTGGGGCATGTTATAGCTACGGTTACCAATAGGTGTTAATTTCTATGTCGTTTTGGTATATCGTAAAGAGTTGTCTCATTGGCAATCATACCACATCTTCTTTTCTATATTATGACAAGATATGTCCACCCTTTTCCAAAGCTACTAGTTCTACTGACATTCACAATGTGTTTATTAAATTAGTGGATCATGCCAAGATCATATTCATTATACGATATTCCCTTTATCTCGAATGTAATAATGCTAATTTTTGTTTTCTGACTAAATTAAAATGCACAAAAACATATTATCGAGATACATCATTGTATGTATTATTGCAGATGCAATCTTTCACGTATAACATGTTATGAAGAATTGTTCAAACCAAGCATTTATTAAAAGCTATTTTACTTGAATTTCACCATTTTTTTGTCAACATACATATTAGGTACTCAATTTGCCTGATTACAAGCCTGGCTGATTCTTTTTACGTTCTGTAATTGTACATACCAGAGCAGATATAATCCCCAGCATCAGTGATATCAAGGTAAGGTACTTACTTTGTCTGACTACAAGTCTGTCTGTTTTTGTGTACGTACTGTCATTGCAAATACCAGAGCAAATATAATCTCCGGCATCAGTGATATCAAGGTTAGGTACTTACTTTTACTGACAACAAGTTTGGCTGATTCTGTGTACGTCCTCTCATTGTAGATACCAGAGCAGATATAATCCCCAATATCAGTGATATCAAAGGTAAGAACTTACTTTGCCTGACTACAAGCCTGGCTGATTCTGTGTATGTCCTGTCATTGTAGATACCAGAGCAGATATAATCTCTTGCATCAGTGATATCAAGGCTAGGTACTTACTTTGCCTGACTACAAGCCTGGCTGATTCTGTGTATGTCCTGTCTTTGTAGATACCAGAGCAGATATAATCTCTTGCATCAGTGATATCAAGGCTAGGTACTTACTTTGCCTGACTACAAGCCTGGCTGATTCTGTGTACGTCCTGTCATTGTAGATACCAGAGCAGATATAATCTCCTGCATCAGTTATATCAAGGTTAGGTACTTACTTTGCCTGACTACAACCCTAGCTGATTCTGTGTATGTTCTGTCATTGTAGATACCAGAGCAGATATAATCTACAGCATCAGTGATATCAAGGTTAGGTACCTACTTTGTGTGACTTCAAGTCTTGCTGATTTTGTGTACGTCCTGTCATTATAGATACTAGAGCAGATATAATCCCCAGCATCAGTGATATCAAAGGTAAGAACTTACTTTGCCTGACTACAAACCAACTGATTATGTGTATGTCCTGTCATAGAAGATACCATAGCAGATATAACCTTCTGCATCAGTGATATCAAGGTTAGGTTCTTACTTTGCCTGACTACAAGGCCGGCTGATTCTGTGTATGTCCTGTCATTGTAGATACCAGAGCAGATTTTATCTCCATCATCAGTGATATCAAAGCTAGGTACTTACTTTGTCTGACTACAAGTCTGGCTGATTCTGTGTACGTCATGTCATTGTAGATACCAGAGCACATATAATCCCCAGCATCAGTACTATCAAAGTTAGGTACTTATTTGCCTGACTTCAAGCCTAGCTGATTCTTTATATGTCCTGTCATTGTAGATACCATAGAAGATATAATCTCCAGCATCAGTGATATCAAACTTAGGTACTTGTTTTGCATGACTACAAGTCTGGCTGATTATGTGTACGTCCTGTCATTGTAGATCGAATAGCAGATATAATCCCCAGCATCAGTACTATCAAGGTTAGGTACTTATTTGCCTGACTACCAGCCTGGCTGATTCTGTATATGTCCTGTCATTGTAGATACCATAGCAGATATAATCTCCAGCATCAGTGATATCAAAGTTAGGTACTTGCTTTGCCTGACTACAAGTCTGCCTGATTCTGTGTACGTCCTGTCATTGTAGACACCAGAGTAGATATAATCTCCTTCATCAGTGACATCAGAATTAGGTACTTACTTTGTCTGACTACAAGCCTGGCTAATTCTGCGTACGTCCTGTCATGTAGATACTAGAGCAGATATACTCTTCTGCATCAGTGATATCACAGTAAGGTAATTACTTTGTCTGACTACAAGGCTGGCTGATTCTGTGTACGTCCTCTCGTTGTAGATACCAGAGCAGATATAATCTCCTGCATCAGTAATATCAAGGTTAGGTACCTACTTTGTCTGACTTCAAGTCTGGCTGATTTTGTGTACGTCCTGTCATTATAGATACTAGAGCAGATATAATCCCCAGCATCAGTGATATCAAAGGTAAGAACTTACTTTGCCTGACTACAAACCAACTGATTATGTGTATGTCCTGTCATTGTAGATACCAGAGCAGATATAATCTTCTGCATCAGTGATATCAAGGTTAGGTTCTTACTTTGCCTGACTACAAGGCTGGCTGATTCTGTGTACGTCCTGTCATTGTAGATACCAGAGCAGATTTTATCTCCATCATCAGTGATATCAAAGCTAGGTACTTACTTTGTCTGACTACAAGCCTAGCTGATTCTGTTAATGTCGTGTCATTGTAGATACTAGGGCAGATATAATCTTCTGCATCAGTGATATCAAGGTTAAGTACTTACTTTGTCTGACTACAAGTCTGTCTGATTCTGTGTACATCCTGTCATTGTATAAACCAGAGCAGAGATAATCCCCAGCATCAGTACTATCAAGGTTAGGTACTTATTTGCCTGACTACTAGCCTGGCTGAATATGTGTATGTCCTGTCATTGTAGATACCAGAGCAGATATATTCCCCAGCACCAGTGATATCAAAGGATAGGTATTAACTTTGTCTGACTACAAGTCTGTCTGATTCTGTGTACGTCCTGTCATTGTAGACACCAGAGCAGATATAATCTCCTTCATCAGTGATATCAGAATTAGGTACTTACTTTTTCTGACTACAAGACTTGCTGATTCTGCGTACGCCCTGTCATGTAGATACCAGAGCAGATATAATCTTCCCCTTCAGTGATATCAAAGTTCGGTACTTACTTTGCCTGACTACAAGCCTAGCTGATTCTGTTAATGTCGTGTCATTGTAGATACTAGAGCAGATATAATCTCCTGCATCAGTGATATCAAGGTTAGGTACTTACTTTCTCCGAACACAAGCCTGGCTGATTCTGTGTATGTTAAGTCATTGTAGAAACCAGAGCAGATATATTCCCCAAAAACAGTGATATAAAAGATTAGTACTTACTTTGCCTGACTACAAACCTAGCTGATTCTGTATATGTCCTGTCATTGTAGAAACCAGAGGCAGATACAATCTCCTGTATCAGTGATATCAGAGTTAGGTACTTACTTTGTCTGACTACAAGCCTGGCTGATTCTGCGTACGTACTGTCATGTAGATACCAGAGCAGATATAATATTCACCATCAGTGAAATTAAAGTTTGGTACTTACTTTGTCTGACTACTATTCTGCCTGATTCTGTGTACGTACTGTCATGTAGATACCAGAGCAGATATAATATTCACCATCAGTGAAATCAAGATTTGGTACTTACTTTACATGAGTACAAGCCTTGCTGATTCTGTAAATGTCGTGTCATTGTAGATACCATAGCAGATATAATTTCCAGCATCAGTGATATCAAGGTAAGTTGATTACGTTGCTTGACTACAAGTCTGGCTGATTATGTGTACGTCCTGTCATTGTAGATACCAGATCAGATATAATCCCCAGCATCAGTACTATCAAGGTTAGGTACTTTCTGTGTCTGACTACAAGTCTGGCTGATTATGTTGACGTCATCTCATTGTAGATACCAGAGCAGATATAATCCCCAGCATCAGTACTATCAAGGTTAGGTACTTATTTGTCTGACTACCAGCCTTGATGATTATGTGTATATCCTGTCATTGTAGATACCAGAGCAGATATATTCCCCAGCACCAGTGATATCAAAGATAGATACTTACTTTGTTTGAATACAAGTCTGTCTGATTCTGTTAATGTCGTGTCTTTGTACATACCAGTGCAGATATAATCTCCTGCATCAGTGATATCAAGGCTAGGTACTTACTTTGTCTGACTACAAGCCTGGCTAATTCTGCGTAAGTCCTGTCATGTAGATACCAGAGCAGATATAATCTTCACCTTCAGTGATATCAAAGTTCGGTACTTACTTTGCCTGACTACAAGTCTAGCTGATTCTGTTAATGTCGTGTCATTGTAGATACCATAGCAGATATAATATCCAGCATCAGTGATATCAACGTAAGTTACTTACTTTGTCTGACTACAAGTCTGACTGATTCTGTATATGTTAGGTCATTGTAGAAACCAGAGCAGATAAAATCCCCAACATCAATGATATCAAGGTTAGGTACTTACTTTGTCTGACTACCAGCCTCGATGATTATGTGTATATCCTGTCATTGTAGATACCAGAGCAGATATATTCCCCAGCACCAGTGATATCAAAGATAGATACTTACTTTGTTTGAATACAAGTCTGTCTGATTCTGTTAATGTCGTGTCTTTGTACATACCAGAGCAGATATAATCTCCTGCATCAGTGATATCAAGGCTAGGTACTTACTTTGTCTGACTACAAGTCTGACTGATTGTGTGTACGTCCTGTCATTGTAGATACCAGAGCAGATATAATCCCCAGCATCAGTACTATCATGGTAAGGAACTTACTGTGTCTGACTACAAGCCTGGCTGATACTGTGTAAGTCCTTTTATTGTAGAAACCAGAGCAAATATAATCTCTTTCGTCAGTGATTACAAGGTAAGGTACTTACTTTGTCTGACTACAAGTCTGACTGATTCTGTGTATGTTAGGTCATTGTAGAAACCAGAGCAGATAAAATCCCCAACATCAATGATATCAAGGTTAGGTACTTACTTTGTCTGACTACAAGCCTGGCTGATTCTGTGTATGTCCCGTCATTGTAGATACCAGAGCAGATATAATCTATTTCATCAGTGATATCAAGGTTAGGTACTTACAGTGCCTGACTACAAGCATGGACGATTCTGTGTACGTCCTGTCATTGTAGATACCAGAACAGATATAATCGACAGCATCAGTTACATCAAGGTTATGTTTATCAGACAACATTTCTCGATGGTAGCTTTAAGTTGTATATCCATGATGGAAGTTTTAGTTATGAAAACAGGAATTTTAAATATTATCTTTACTGTGACTAATTTATTTCTTATTTCTAAGTGACTATATGTTGAATAATGCACTTGATCATCTTCTGACATCGAACTCGGACTTCTCTTGAACTGAATTTTAATGTGTGTATTGTTATGCGTTTACTTTTCGACATTGGCTAGAGGTATAAGGGGAGGGTTGAGATCTCATAAACATGTTTAACCCCGCCGCAATTTTGCGCCTGTCCAAAGTCAGGAGCCTCTGGCTTTTGTTAGTCTTGTATGATTATTAATTTTAATCTTTTTGTATATAATTCGGAGTTTAGTATGACGTCCATTATCACTGTACTAGTATACATATTTTGTAAGGGGCCAGCTGAAGAACGCCTCCGGGTGCGGGAGTTTTTCGCTACATTGAATACCCATTGGTGGCCTTCGGCTGTTGTCTACTCTATGGTCGGGTTGTTGTCGCCTTGACACATTCCCCATTTCCTTTCTCAATTGTATACACATATACAAGTGAAATCGACTACGTGTTCACACATTTTAAATATCAGGCAACCGAAAACTCTGAAATGACAGTTTAAGGTACAATTAAACGTTTGCAGAAATGTAAACCATCTTAGAATTATATTATTCAATAAATAACTTCATGTATGAATTTTATCTAGTGACATATATGCTAAAGACAGAAATCATTGTTTTTTTAAAAGTTAAATAACTCATTTTTTGGGTGAAAAGATCAGATTATGCACACTTGAAACAAACTCGTTTTGCAAATAACGAGAGAGAAAGGGGGTAGCTCATCGTACCTAATCTGTGTTAGTTTTTAAATACTTTCAGGCAAGAGGGGCCTGACTACCCCTCCCCCTCCAGACACCCCCTTGTATCAACACGCCTTGTCAGGGACTGAGAAAGTAGGAAGTCTTAAGAAGGTCATTCAGAAAAAAATACACGACTTTTACGAATTCCAAATGTGAAACCATTCATTGTAAATTTTACAGACGCCATCACGAGTTGGTTTACTGTTAGGGAATAATCATTTCACAGATGATACCAGATATGTCCCTTATGTCGTAATTACAATGCACTTCCCTTTTCACCATGAATGTGACCTACCGAATTAGATTATGTATCGGGTTTGTAATAACATGAACAATACGACGGGTGCCACATGTGGAGCAGGGTCTGCATACCCTTCCAGAGTACCTGAGATCACCCCTTATTTTTGGCGGTGTTCGTGTTGCCTATTATTTAGTTTTCTGTGTTGGGTCTTGTGCACTATTATTTGTCTGTTTATCTTTTCATTTTTCAGCCATGGCGTTGTCAGTTTATTTTCGATCTATGAGTTTAACTGTCCCTTTGCTATCTTTCGCCTCTCTTTTTTGGGAAAAGAACGACACTGAAATATACAAATCTGAAAATATGGATTTCTTAGCTGTTACATAAATCGTGGGGGACGTCATTGCATTGGTAGCTTTAAACTGGTACACGTTTCTCGCAAGATTAGCCTACTAAGAGGGTAATCACAAATCACCCTGTAACCCGTTATATTTCTAGTTCGAGGGTGCAGTCGTGAGAAACAGTGAGATCTTTGAACTAATGGCTGTTTATAACTGCGAGTACTCTCAGATCTGTACTTAGTGTGCCCTTTTCGTAGAGACATACAATAACTGGGCCAGGTCCACTCTATGTTTTTGTTAGATGTATTTCTATGTGCATCCAACTCATGCGTTAAGCCTTTTTAAACTAGTTTTTATAGTTTGTTCTAATGGTGTAATGTCCAATGTTCATGGGCGGGTTCGACTCCAATTAGAACGTTTCTTCCAGCCTTATTCTGTATGAACCTGTCCCAAATCAGGAGCCCTTAATTCAGGGGTTGTCGTTTGTTTTTATGTTACTTATTTGTATTTAGTTCAGTTTTTTGTACATTAATGAGGCCTCTATTCTTTTGGTTTAAATTGTTTAACATTTGTCATTTCAGAGTCTTTTAATAGCTGACTGCGCGGTACGTGCTTTGCTCATTGGTGTAGACCGTCCCGTGACCTATCGTTTTTAATTTCTGCGTCATGTGGGCTCTTGTGAAGAGTTGTATTGTCACATGAGCATTCAAACCACATGTCCTTTTTTATATCTTATTGTTCCTTTCGGTTGCATTTCTTGGAAAATATGATAGAGTCATGTCTGTTTTAATGTTTTAATTTTCAACAAATGATGTGAACAACATTGCATCTGTGAATAACACAAAGTAGAACAAAGTATTTATATAGCATTTTTATATCAATCAATATCTCAAATTCCACATTTCAAATACTAAATCAACAATCCGATGCACACATATTTACAGCGAAGCAATCAACAGCTTTTTAGAAAGCTCAAACTTGTAATTTTCTTAAATTTCAAAGTGAATATCATTGATACATTTTGTTTTGATCTATGTAAAAAAAGCGTTTACCAGAACGTAATAGGTGTTTGCACATAACATTATAGGTGTTGGCACACAACGTAATATATGTTTGAATATAATGTAATAGGCATTTGCACATAACGTAATAGGTGTTTGCACATACTGTAATAGGTATTTGCACATTACGTAATAGATGTTTGCTCATAATGAAATAGGTGTTATACATAACATTATAGGTGTTTGCACAAAATGTAATTGGCAATTGCACATGACGTTATAGGTGTTTGCACATAACATTAACGATGTTTGCACATAACATTCACGATGTTTGCATAAAACGTATAAGCTATTTGCACATCACGTAAAAGTGTTTGCATATAATGCATAGTGTTTGAACATAAGGTAAAAGGCATGTGAACATGACGTAATGAATGCTAACAGAGAGTATCAGTTGTTCGGCAAAATGTATATGAACTATACCATGAAGTATTAGGTTTTTTACAGGAGAGACATATGTATAAACACAAAATAAAGCTGTTAGACTATAATATCATGATGTTTCATAGAACAAAGATGTATCAAAACAAGTTGTCTAGAACATTCAGCATAACAATCACATTTGAGACAGGACGCAATTATTAACTGACTAACGTAAAGGAAGAATAGACACAACATAGAGTAAATATGAAAGAATGTACAGGTGGTTGATCATAAAGTTTGGAGGTATTCACAGAATATATAGTAGTTACAGCATAATGTAATGCCTATTGCACACAACAAAGTTCAGCAATGACATATCATACAATTGTTTGACCAAACAAATAACAAATTTGACATCACACAGAGATGCAGTATCAGGTAATAAAGGGCACCTGCACATTATATTAAGAAGACATGACAGGACTAAAGGCAACACGACAAAACACATTTAATATTTACACTATAAGACAGTCCCGGCGTTCCATAGTTTTTGACACATCTTTTTTGAACTTTTGGTCCTCGATACTGTTCAACTTTGCACAGCCCGTAAAGGAGAAGTGATCGAATTGATGTTTCTTTACCGTCAAAATTAGCTACGTTATCAACAAACTTAATTGAGTAGTGTCCGAACTATTGGTACTTTAACGTTAAAAAGATTGGCAATGCTGACAAACCTTCATGTGTCGATATTCAATTTAATACCGATAATATTGAAAATAATTCTAATAATATGAAACAAAATATGTCCATGCACTATTTCGATTGGGCGAAAAGTAGTCATTTCTTCAAAGTCAGAACGTGTCCCGGATTGTCAGGTCTCGAAATTTAGGACGTGAAAAAGCCCGCCGGAACTTTGGTTTTTAAATCTTTTTTTCATGTAGAACGGTGTGAATTATTCAGCTTGAAGCAAGAAAACTCTTCGATCAAACGAAGGAATCTCCGGTGTTAATTTACCAGAAATACACATACATTTCAATTAAACAACTTAGTGCTAACACACATCTGCTAAGGCACGTTACAAATGATTTTCAGGAGGGGAAAAGGGGGGTATATAGTTTTATATCTCAGAATATTTTAATAACCGCTTCGCTGGTCAGATTTTTATGCCCCCGCCTTTAGGCGACGGGGCATTAAGATTTACCCTTGTCTGTACGTCTGTACGTCCGGTCTATAAAATTTTTGTCAAATATATATATCGGCTTGTGTATGTCGGATTGGTTTCATATTTGGTCTGAAGCTTTCTCAAGGTGAATTGTACCGTGTCTCCCCTTTTCATGTCTGTCATTCGTCTACTTTCTGTTTGGCGGGGGCATCTGTGTCTCATAGACACATTTTCTCTGTTTTCTATTACAGTTTATACAGGAAAATTATGTTGACAATTTTTTTTTCATGTGACAAAATATTGAGGCAGCAGATTTTTTAAATCAAATTCAGGGTCAGAATATTGTTTTCTACAAACTACCAGGCCCCTTCCTCCATGAAAATTAAATGGTCCGTGGCAAAAGTCAAAAATTCCCACATGTTCAACTTCAAAATTTGACCAGATTCTATTTTAAACTGTCGGATAATATACTAGGATAACATAGAAAATGTCCTGTATGGGACGATTCTGTACTCATACTTCACGCGTAGTTGAGTACAAGTGTCCTCGTAGTGAACGCACCCGACTACGCGTGCAGTAAAAAGTGTACTCTTACGTCGGATACCGGGTAGTTTCTTTGTTATATCTGTACTTTATCAAATACATGTGCATGTTCATATTTACCTAATATGAAATAGGTAAAAATTATTGCTGAAAGCATGTTCAGGGTTTCTTTCTTGTGTATGATTATATAATTTTTTTTCACATGCCTGAACTTATTGACGATAATGTAAGGTGCTCTATTAGAAAAAAAATTAATTTCTAGTTCGGGTTTGAAAAAGAAATTTCGCCTTTTCTTGAGCCTGTTTTGCACATTTAGTTTAACAGATATGATCCAATGGAAATTTTCACATGGAACCTTCGGAAAAAAGGAAAATGAAAAGATATGGGGTAATTTACAGAGAGACCACACTCCATCCATGAGAAAAACGGAGGGAATTTAAAAATCTAGAGGTCTTCACAAGGCTTTCAACAAGGGTGGAATCTCACTCCTTCTGAAAAGCTCTAAATCGCCCCAACGTGTACATACGTTTGGTCATCAAGAAGTTCTGGATTTTCTTTTTGTGTGTCATAAACATTCAATTCGGATTTGAATTTAATTAAGCGAAACATTTCCGTACATTAAATCTTAGGACGGTCAGAACATTTTAAGGACGCAACAGATCGAAATACAATATTAAGTAGTACATAGATGTGCAATAATTCAGCTTCCTGTACATGTTAGTGAAGTTCTAAATTTTGAATGTTGATTTCTTTAAAAAAAAACACCATTTTTTTACAATAAAAAATCTCAAAATGTCCGTTATCAATGAAAAAGTTTGACCATGAAAAATCACATATCTAAGAAACGCTGTCGTTTAATTTATTATAAGAAAGTTTCAGTATATCATGTCAAATTTCTTTAATTTGAGAGTTTTCCTTTAGTTACAAATGTAGTTCCATGTGTGATGGTGAAATAAAAATTATATGAAATTGAAAATGAATGAAAGTAACCCCAATTAATTATGTTTTGGCCAAATAAAAGTTAACATTTTGAGTAAATGTGAGGTACAAATGGACCAACACATACCTTAAAATGAAGACAAAAAAAGTCCATCTGTGGTATTTGTCATCAAAAATCACATTCTTCAACTATTAGTAGGTAGATGAGAAATATTTAATCATTTTTTGGAACATGCTATATTTTATCATGATGCGGCTTGATTTGGATTGTTCGAAGAAATTTTTCTCGAATCGCTGAAGATGTCGTATTACATTATGATATCTTTTTCAAACTATTAACTTATCATGACAAAACTTGACAATAATGCTTGAAATAACCAGTATTACAAAGGAAAACAAATCTTTTTCAGTTTATTTAACAAAAAAAGTCTTCTTTAGTTGGTGTAATACCACCAAATCAAAGTACATCATATCCGGTTACATACAACAAAAGGGTCGAACAACAACCATTCCCTTGAATTTGACAGTTGTAAGAAACTAAATATAAATTTAATTGAAGAAAAAAAATGCTGGGTCATAAACATATATATTGTGTGTTTCAAAAAACATTTTTTTTTTAATTTGTTGCTTCTAAAGAATATTCTGCAAACTTGAGGTTACATGGTTACTAAAGCTTGTACACAGGTTACAAATGAGGTAAACACAATTGGATTGGTTTATTTTCATTGATGGTTATTTTCTTATATGCAATGAAAATTAACGTGACATTTTGTCTAAAGTACTGGACAGGATAAAACTTTACTTATACCAAGTTTTTTTTTTTATCTAAATCAAAGATAACTCTTCACATTTTATGAAAATGTAAATTTAACAAAGACTTATAAGGGAAATAAATGGTGGCATTATTATATCACTTTTAATTGGTAATTTTAGATTTGATTTTGACTTAATTTCACGTACAGAAATACCATGGAATAACTGTCATTTGGATGGTACTAAGTACCATTCAAAGGGTTATTCCTGCAGCTCTTTTAGACATAAACTAGCATAAGGAAGTTTTGGTTCTTCTGTTAAGACTTGACCCTGTTATGTTTTATCTATATCAACTTTTCAAATTTTTGGCTTTTTAACAAGTATTGAAGTCTCAATTTTAGAAGACAAATGTCGTTTCAAAAACACATGACTTGCGTACAAAAATAAATATATGTATTTAGTGTTTTTTTTTTTTTTTTTATTCTTTTCTTAATTTTTTTTTTCTTTCTTATTTCGTTATGATACTTGTGTCTTTAAATCTTTATCATCGGTGGGTTTGTTTTCCTTGCTAGAACATTATATTAAAGTCATCTGTTTGGTTTTTTATTACTACAATGCAGGATAAACATCTGTCAAGAGCAATTGCAAACACATTTGCAGTTGGTTAATTACATGAATTATGCTTAACTTTTCATTACTAGTATATGACTTTCACAGTTCACGTTTGATTTTTCCCAAACAGTTATGAATTCAGTACTATTTAGAAATTGACATAATGAAAGCTTCTCGTTTAATAAGCTTTGGAGACATAAAAGAGGGGGACGAAAGATACCAAAGGGACAGTCAAACTCATAAATCTAAAACAAACTGACAACGCCATGGCTAAAAATGAAAAAGACAAACAGAAAAACAATAGTACACATGACACAACATAGAAAACTAAAGAATAAACAACACGAACCCCACCAAAAACTAGGGGTGATCTCAGGTGCTCCGGAAGGGTAAGCAGATCCTGCTCCACATGTGGCACCCGTGTTAAAATCTGTTACATTTTGTTTCTCTTGGAGGGTTGTCTTCTTTTCGATCATCACTTAATAGATATTAATTTTGTGTGTGTATCTGGAATGCTATCTAAATTAGGAAAAGCCCACATCTCCTTTTAATTATCGAAGTTAAGCCATGATAAACATGTATGAATCAAATCATATAGTTCATGATATTATAAAATAGAGAGTGGAAAGGAGGATGTGTCATAGAGACAACAACCCGGCCAAATAGCTGAAAACCGCAATAGATCAACACAATAAGAATCCCGCAGCCGGAAATGCGCTTCCGTATATGTTTGTCCAGCATAAAAAGCTTGTTGCGATTTGATAATTTCTACATGCGCTGGAATATTTATAACTTGTTAATCGGACAAGATATCAGAGCTTCATATGAGATAGAAATATTCCGTATTTTCAAATTTCTTTGTGAAAACGTAATACATTTTGTATGATTTGAATGTGTTTTTCTGTTCTGTTTTGAGGTAAAAAGGCCGCATCATTAGAAAAGGAGCTTACACCGTAAAAACCAAATCGTCTTAAAATATTTCCTTGTTATAAAAAGAAAAGAGATATTGCATATTCATTATTACACAAAGTTTTAAAACCTATTTACACAATTTCAGTTAGGTTTGCAGATAGATATATAAATTGTTGTCTAGATTCCGAAGAAAATCATAGAAGCGTCCTGGTCCCTGCGTTTGCGGCGACAACAGTTGTTAAGTGTGTTATGAAAATACACAGGTGAGACAAATCTATATTCTAACAGTTCATCTGTATACTTTGATCATAAAATAGTTTTTTTAAATGTTTTTTTTTTTTGTAGTTAAATCACAATACGCTTCGCTCTACATATCTAACCTCACACTGACTTTTGTCAATCTATATTATGTGCATTGCTGTCTTCATTGATGCATACCAAATTCCCATTATTTAATTCAATCATCATGTGGTAGTACGAAAGATCTGTAAAAAAAAATGTTCTAAAAATTTCTAATTTCAAACTTGAAATTTTTTACTTTCAAGTCAACATTTGTCATTTCCGTTCAAAGATTCGAACTTACAAGTTGAGATTTTAGCACTTCCAAGTAGGAGACACCCACATCCGAAAGACAGTTTTCATTTCCAGCTTTACATACCTCACTTCCACGTTATCATTTCATTCTTTCAAATTAGATTTGAGAAATTTGAGTTCGAACTAAAATTTGTGAAGTGGGAAGTTAGAAATGTGAAAATAGGAGCAAGAAATTGTGAAAATATGATGTCCCATCAAGCTTGTGTACGCGTGTCAATACTGCAATAAAGTTTGATGGGATTTAACAAACTATGTGTCGATTGCCAGCATACCAGTATAACATGTACTGCAATAAATGCAATAAGTATGTAACCTGGAGAATCTTTAAATATGCAATTAGTTGTAATGTCATGTCGAAAATAATGTTAACATATTCTTTTAGGAACTATTAACCTCTAAACCAGATGCAATTTTCTCGAATGTCTAAATTTAGATTTTATTGAAACCTATTGTCCTTTGGTATTTTCTTAAAATGATATTATTTTAAATGTATGATTTTTTTTACAAAATAGGAGCTCTTCTCATCTTAGTACAGGGTTTATCAGAAAATCACATTAACCTTTTTTTTATTTTGCTGAAACAATTCCACTTTAACACAATCCGCAAGTTTTTCGACAATAACGTTGAATATAGAAGTGAAAATTGCAATTATAATATCTGTTAATCTCGAAAATAGAACTGCAATCTGGCAATTGATCGACGCAACCTGAAAGAGAAATGAATATTAACTATAATCCTATTATCATGTTTATTAATAACTTACTTTTCATCATATGGATAATGTTATGAAAGCTTTAACCTTACAAACAGTATTGTTAGCATGTGCTGGATGCTCTTGACAATTTTTTGAATAAACATAATCACATAGGTCAAACATATGCATGTCAACATTAAGTTCTCCACACAAAATTATGTGATGTATACTTCAAGAGAAGTCAAAATCAAAATTAGGATCAAAAAATGTTATTTGTCTTCCAAAACATGCTTTATACATGTTTCCGAACACTGGTTAGCTTATCTGCAGACCAAAATCTGCCTTGTTTCCCAGGGTTTGCTGTCTGACTCAGATTTACATATTTTTATTAACTCTACCTCTAAAGCTCAGAACTGTTTTGGACTTGAATCGTTTGTTAAAAAAATAAACAACGTTGTTTTGAAAACGTCAATATCCAAATGTCATGCAAAACCATCGCACTGCAGCAAAAGGACCATCGCACTGCAGCAAAAGGACCATCGCACTTCGGCGTAGACAATCGCACCTCATCGTGACCATCGCGTTTCAGCGTCCCCATCGCATTTCCCAGTCCTACATATATATATATATATATATATAAATGGAACGGACATCTCATGTACCTAAGTACTTTAATAGCCAGTATTCAGTCCATTTAATTCCAGTACAAGTTTCGTCTGGCCTCTGGTCATAAATTCCATGGATTGGTAACCTAATGACATTGTACTTTTCTTCGCATGTGAAGACTGTGCTGAGAATTTCAGAATTGGAATTAAAATGACAAGCTTGTTCACGGTAAAGACAAATGATGGCAAAGTTAATGCTTGCGGTGAGAATAGAGAAAATTCGGGATTTGAACGGCCACCGTTTTAAAATATTTTAATAATAAAAAAACTATGGGGTATCCTTCCATGACCAATAATCAGTATGTGCAAAGCAAAAACACATAAAGCAAAGGAACACCGCTTTTATTGCTGTTCAAAATCAGCAATTCATAATCACTTTAAAGTGTTGTTTTATTTCAATCCCAAGGAATATATTTCAATAGTGTAACAGTACGTGAGACAATTGCATAAACTATGTTTTATTTTCTTTAATACATACACAACTCATCTCATTCACTTTATTTTTAAAAATTAAAATGTGTAAAAATATCACAATGAGGATACTGATTTCAGCTTTACAGAGAAATACATATAGATTATAGAATAATTTCATTAGTTTAATCAGAAGATAACATACTTTTTCTGTAATACAAACTCCCTGAATATTACTTACATGTCATGCAATGTAGAAATTAATCATTTTAAAATAAGATTTGACTACAGATAATAACTTCACAAGATTGAATGCATATTCAAACAATGTCACAAAACGTTAAAAAAATGCCTACCTGTCTCTGCCCGAGCTGGGGGTGTTGATGATACATGACCTACAAAAAAGTATAGAAAATACGTTGACTACATTTCTACCTGATATACTGTAGATATAAATAATAACAAACCTATAATTTTCATTCTATAATTTAATCATGTTAATGTTCAGAAAAAAAGTACTACAGTTAAACTCTATAATGTCGGAGAATGTTTTATTGATTATTACAATTCGGCATAGCCAAGTAAGCAATAATTTGTCACTGACATGACTTATTACATAGATACATAAAGATGTGGTGTGATGGTCAATGAGACGACTCTCCATCCAAATAACAATTTATAAAAGTAAACCATTATAGGTCAATGTACGGCCTTTAACACGGAGCCTTGGCTCACACCGAGCAACAAGCTATATATGGCCCCAAAATTACTAGTGTAAATCCATTCAAACGGGAAAACCAACGGTATAATCTATATAAAAAACGAGAGAAACACGTATAAATTACATAACCAAACGACAACTACTGTACATCTACATGTACAGCATTTACTGTACATGCATGTCTAAATGTCCCGTTGATAAGCTGACAAAATATTAGAAACAAAGGTGTCAATATCCCCAAGCAAAGCTGCCTTTATCATGTTTATAATGTTTTCGTTATTATATTCGTGCTATTACCTTTTTGTTATATAAAAGGTAATAGCACGAATAGAATACGGACACTGTTTTCATAAATCAGCAATTTATAATCACGTTTGTTCGATTTCAATTTTGAGACAATGGCACATAACTGTTTTGTTTTCTTTGATACACATACAACTCCTGTCATACACTTAAATTGTAAGACTTATAATCTGTATAAATATCACAATGAGGATACTGATTTCACCTTTAAAGAGAAATAAATATAAAAATAATTTCATTAATGTATTCAGGAGATAAGATATCACAATGAGGATACTGATTTCACCTTTAAAGAGAATTACAAATGTACATATAAATGTAAAATAATTTTATTATTTTAATCAGAAAATAAGATGCTCTCTGAAATTCAAAATACGTGAATATTACTTAAATTTCATTTGATGTAGAAATTCATCATTTTGAAATTAAAAACTAACTAGATATAATTCCTTCACAAGACTGAATACAAATTCAAAAAGAAACTTTAAACAATGTCGCAATGTCATAAAACATTTATCTAAATCCCTATCTGAGTCTGCCCATGTTGGAAATGTTGGTGTTACATGATCAACACAAATGTAAGAAAAATAAATGAACTATCTGAAATATTGTAGCATTCAATACGTGTAAAGTCATAGTCATCCTTTATTGTACAATGTTAAGCACGATAACACTCCAAGTAAACTACTAGTCGTTATTTTTCAATTGTCGAATTAGGTAGTACTGATTATTTTAATACCGCACAGACAAGTACATTGCCACTGGCATGACTTAATATATGCATTTATACTTTCCCTTGGAATAAGTTAATAAACTGTTATCACAGAAATTTTTCTCGCTTTTTGTAATTTTGATTATGCAAATGTTGAAATTAAATTTGCAAAACATAACTAGAAAGGCTAATATTCAAAGTCAACAAACCCTGACTGAGGTATATACATAGCGAAACCATATCCATGTGTATGAGATTTGGCAATGCTAATACAACTGCATACCAAATTTCTTTGATTTATTATAAGTTGTTCCTTTAAACAAACTTAAACACAAAGATAATAAATATGCATACCAAATATCATTGACTTGACATGAGCAGTTCATCATAAACTGATCTAATCACAAACTAACACATGTAAACTAAGCAAAAATGACTGAGGGGCCAACAAATCTCCATTGAAATGCGATGTGCTAATGCTTATACAACTGAATAATAATGAACATTGGCCTACCACTAATGCTTCCCCTTGAACTGACTTAATCACAAACTAATACATGTTAACTAAGCAAAATTTTCTAATTCAATAGACCATGACTAAGGTGGCTGAGCAAAATAATCTCCATGAACATTAGATATGCCAATGCTTATACAACTGCATACCAAATATCATTGACCTACCACTAATGGTTCCCCATAAACTGACCTAATAATAAACTAATACATGTAAAATAAGCAAAATTATCAAAGTCAAAAGACCATGACTGAGGGGACAGGGACAAATAATCTCCATGGAAATGAGATGAGCCAATGCTAATACAACTGTATACCAAATTTCATTGACTTACAACTTGTTGGTCACCACAAACTAGAACTAATCACAAACTAATACAATGTTGACACCGCTGCCACCACCGCCGTCGTCGCCGATGCCGGAAACAGCATACCTATGTTTAACTTTTTGACTCCGTTAAGCGAGACAATAACTATAAGAAACATAAATTACAATACCCTTATACAAAGTTGCTCATAGATGGTACAATCTTTCGGTCATAAAGCTCCTAATGTATTTATACATCCTTGCTTGAATGTTTTTGATCAGAAAACACCGACCAGTTTCGAACAAAACCCAAACATTATGACATTAACAGTCCAAAATCATTCTGACCATGTAAAAACCTTGATTTATGTTTCTGTTCAAAGTATTCAAACTTCTTAAATTAATCAACATTTTATAATCACTATTTCATTGTATTTGGAAATCATATTTCTATATTGTAAGAATACGTGAAACAATTGTAGAAACAAATATTCTATTTTCATGCATATGAAACTTATTGCATACACTTGAAATGTGTTTAAATCTCTCAATTAAGAAAATGATTTCGCGTTTAGAAATAAAAAATGTGGGGAATATTTTGTGTGTGACAAGTTGAATAAGGATAAAAAGAATTTTAATAATTTAATCACAAAACTTGAGTAAAGTAAATCTTAATAGTGAAATACCTGATTCTTATATTGAAAAATTAAATGATACTTTAAAAGAATCTTTAGAGGGGAGATAACTTATAATGAATTGACAACAGCTATGCGTAGAATGAACTAGAGGCTCTAAAGAGCCTGTGTCGCTCACCTTGGTCTATGTGAATATTAAAGGAAGCAGATGGATTCATGACAAAATTGTGTTTTGGTCATGGTGATGTGTTTGTACATCTTACTTTACTGAACATGCTTGCTGCTAAAAATTATCTCTATCTATAATGAACTTGGCCCATTAGTTTCAGTGGAAAATGTTAGTAAAAATTTACAAATTTTATGAAAATTGTTAAAAATTGACTATTAAGAACAATAACAATAAGGGGGTCAATTGACCATTTCAGTCATGTTGACTTATTTGTAAATCTTACTTTGCTGAACATTATTGTTGTTTACAGTTTATCTCTATCAATAATAATATTCAAGATAATGACCAAAAACAGCAAAATTTCCTTAAAACTAACAATTCAGGGTCAGCAACCCAACAACGGGTTGTACGATTCATCTAAAATTTTTAGAGCAGATAAATGTTGACCTGATAAACAATTTTACCCCATGTCAGATTTGCTCTAAATGCTTTGGGTTTTGAGTTATAAGCCAAAAACTGCATTTTACCCCATGTTCTATTTTTAGCCATGGCGGCCATCTTGATTGGATGGCCGGGTCACTGGACACATTTTTCAAACTACTAACCCAAAAGATGATTGTGACAAAGTTTGGATTAATTTGGCCAAGTAGTTTCAGAGGAGAAGATTTTTGTAAAAGATTACTAAGATTTACGAAAAATGGTTAAAAATTGACTATAAAGGGCAATAACTCCTAAAGGGGTCAACTGACCATTTCAGTCATGTTGAATTATTTGTAAATCTTACTTTGGTGATCATTATTGCTGTTTATAGTTTATCTCTATCAATAATAATATTCAAGATAATGACCAAAAACAGCAAAATTTCCTTAAAACTAACAATTCAGGGTCAGCAACCCAACAACGGGTTGTACGATTCATCTAAAATTTTTAGAACAGATAAATGTTGACCTGATAAATAATTTTACCCCATGTCAGATTTGCTCTAAATGCTTTGGGTTTTGAGTTATAAGCCAAAAACTGCATTTTACCCCATGTTCTATTTTTAGCCATGGCGGCCATCTTGATTGGATGGCCGGGTCACTGGACACATTTTTCAAACTACTAACCCAAAAGATGATTGTGACAAAGTTTGGATTAATTTGGCCAAGTAGTTTCAGAGGAGAAGATTTTTGTAAAAGATTACTAAGATTTACGAAAAATGGTTAAAAATTGACTTTAAAGGGCAATAACTCCTAAAGGGGTCAACTGACCATTTCAGTCATGTTGAATTATTTGTAAATCTTACTTTGGTGAGCATTATTGATGTTAATAGTTTATCTCTATCTATAATAATATTCAAGATAATAACCAAAAACAGCAAAATTTCCTTAAAATTAATAATTGAGGGGCAGCAACCCAACAACGGGTTATCCGATTCATCTAAAAATTTCAGGGCAGATAGATCTTAACCTGTTTAACAATTCTACGTCTCGTCAGATTTGCTCTAAATGCTTTCGGTTTTGAGTTATAAGCCAAAAACTGCATTTTACCCCTATGTTCTATTTTTAGCCATGGCGGCCATCTTGGATGGTTGGCCGGGTCACCGGACACATTTTTTAAACTAGATACCCCAATGATGATTGTGGCAAAGTTTGGTTTAATTTATCCTAGTAGTTTCAGAGGATAAGATTTTTGTAAAAGTTAACGACGACGACGACGGACGACGACAGACAACGGACGACGCCGGACGCCGGACGCCAATTGATGAGAAAAGCTCACTTGGCCTTTTAGGCCAGGTGAGCTAAAAATTAGAGAAGGTTTTTGATTAAGTTAACAACGACAACGATGACAACTGAGGACAAGGGATGACCGACGAAGGATGCCAAGTAATGAGAAAAGCTCACTAGCTTGAAGGGCCAGGAGAGATAAAAAAAAAAACTATTACAAAACCTAAGAATTACTAGGATAAAGCTTGACTGGTTCGGTCACAAACTTTACTATAGATATTTGTTTGTAAATAAATTGGTGTACTTTAATACTGTCTTTACATATAAAAAAATATATGGAAAAAAGCTGTTTCAACCTCTATAGTGTGGTTGGTGAAATAGATTAAGAGCCCTTTTTATGTTGAATTCTTATAAATATTCTCATTCTAAGCCATTACCAAAGTAGTATTGATATACCAAAATAACATGTACTACCCAGGAACTCATTTATACAATAATTATAAAAAAAGTTAAATCTTCTTTGTAAAATTCTTGATACAGGGCTTATTTATTTGTTGTTTTTTAAGTCCAGTGGCAAATACTTCATTTTGAACTTTTAAGCCATCATGACAAATAAACATACTTGTTGTTGTTGTCGTTGTTGTAGTCAACCGAGGACGTCTTCTCATTGGTGGAGCCTTCGATGGTTCTGTGAAAATAGAGACAATAATAATCAGACTTATAATTCAAATTCTAATGCAACAACGTTTGTAACGTTCATTTTGATTGGATAGCGTGACTTTCTTACATGGCATCAATTGACAATTGATGCTATGGGACGTACACGCAAGCGCAGACGGCATATGAAAGATTTTAAATTCATGTTTTAACGTTGTTTTCTGTCATTTTCATTAGAATGGAGATAACAATATTGTATTTAAAGCTCCGACGGCATCAATTTGGGATTTGATGGTCGCAAATACCCGTTTACTGTCTCCGCTAACGCGTCGCCAGTAAACTTAATTTGCGACCATCAAATCCCCAATTGATGCCGTCGGAGCTTAAAATACAATACAGTTATCTCCTAAATGTATAAGAGCATAGTGAATAAAAACAGATGTCTTTTACTAGATTTGACTTATATAATAAGAGCAAGATTGATAAAATAGACTTATTAGACTTATTTGACTCATATGATGATGAATACAAACTACCTACTAATAAAATTGAGAATGGAAATGGGGAATGTGTCAAAGAGACAACAACCTGACCATAGAACAGACAAGCTGCATTTGACAGCAAAATTTCACTCCTATTGTGGTTAGATATAAATCTCACACAATTGCAATTTGTTACATTGCTGTACCAAGTCAGGAATTTGACAGTTGTTATTCATTCGTATGACAGTGTTTGAGCTGTTAATTTTGCCATTTGATTAGGGACTTTTTGTTTAGAATTTTTCCTGGAGTTTGATATTTTTGTGATTTCACTTTTTACATCTGATTATATTGATCAACTGTCAGATTGATGTGTAGCCACAGTGGCGGATCCAGAACTTTGCCTAAGGGAAGGGCCCGCTGACTGACCTAAGGGGGGTCCGCTCCAGTCATGCTTCAGTGATTCCCTATATAATCAACCAAATTTTTCCCACGAAAGGGGGGACCAGGTCCCCAGGGCCCCCCCCCCCCCTGGATCCGCCTATGAGACATTTCTCTTTATAAACCATACAATGCACTTAATTTAAATTTAATAAATTAATGAAGATATTTTTTTAATTTATGATAGATTTAGCTGTTATGTGATGCTATTGTTTTTATTTATCTTTTCATTTGAGAACTTAAAAGTAATTTACCGTTTCTGAGTGCATTTCCTAGTTGACCTGGAAGTTCGTACAAATCGCTCTCCCTTCGGACCAAGTACTCGTAAGTGCTGAGGGGATGTGATGACGTCTCGTCAATCTCTGTACGGTCTCCAATATCCAGTCCAACAGTATAGATAAAGATTTCTTCATCTTCTGCCTTCTCAGCTGCTTCCCAGACCCTATTGGTATCTAAAGAGATAGAAAAAAATGTGTCCTTAATTCAGGTGCTAAGATAAATATACTGTAAACCAACTTATTTTCGCGGATACTTAATTTCACGTTTTACCCTTTTTATACCATTTCGCGGCTATTTAATTTCGCGATTTTCTGAAGTTTAATTAGAAATGATCCAAGTATTACATATTCGCGACGATTAATATTCGCGTTTTTTTTCTACTCGCAAAGTCGCAAAAATTAATCGCTCGCGAAAATAAGTTGGTTTACAGTATACAGTATTAGGTCAATATCAGAAAAGTATCAATTATCAACATTTTTTAAAAGGCTTTAAAGGCTTTTTCATTAAAACATGCATGGTACCAAGGGAAAGCACCTAAATAAAAATTTAACTTACTAGTACAATTCCACTATGCAAAAACATAGATGACACTCACCCGCCCATAGTTGACATTTGAAAGTGCCTTCCCTAGGTCCCATGTATGTTTTTAAGTAAAGGCCCTGAGAGCTTAACAAATGGACAACCTTAATTTCTAAATTCAAAGTATTCATGAATACCTTAGAGGATTAACAAAATTTCAGAAAGCCTTTTACATTAAAAGAAATAACATTTAAATTCAAATGATGGGGGGGGGGGGGGGGGAATGACAAAAATACTTTAAAGTGTTAATATTTTGAAAAAAATAATTTTTATTTTTAGAGTTGAAAAATTGAATAAAATAGTTTGTGTTTTGCTCTAAAAAAACAATTAATTTCAAAAATCAAAAGATAACTCTGACTCTGACAAAAAACCATACATCCCCCCTCCTTGAAATTAAATGGTAGCTCTCTTACCTGCACTCTTGTCATTATCTGTCAACAACAAGATGAAATTCCTGGCATAGTCTCTATCCCCCTGTCTTTTTTTAAACATACGTTGTCTTACTTTATCAATGGCCTTATCTGTATTAGTTTCTCTATCATTTCTGTATGACACCCTGTCTACGGCACGTTTAAATCCAGCGCCATTTTTGTCGTAATCCTGAAGATTGAACTGGACATCACCTGTTCTACTGTATCGCATCAGACCAATTCTATATTCTCCTCCATCAACATCCAGTTGGTCTGGCAAAGTCTTGGCGAAATTTTTAAACCAATCGAAATGTTGTCGTGAGACAGAAGAATCAATAACAACAACCAAATCATATCCATGTGGTGCTTCAGTAGTTATGGGCTGAGGAGTTGTAGTTGTTGCTGAAACGAAATTGTAAAATAACAAAATACTATTTTGAAATAGGCCATGTCCACTTGTATTTTTGTCCATATGATGAGTTAAGCCTTTTACAACTGATTTTTATAGTTCGATCTTATGTTGTACTGTTATACCACTGTCCCACATTATGTGTGTATGTGCCTGTCCCAAGTCAGAAGCCTGTAATTCAGTGGTTGTCGTTTGTTAATGTGTTACATATTTGCTTTTCGTTCATTTTTTGTACATAAATAAGGCCATTAGTTTTCTCGTTTGAATTGTTTTACAGTGTCATTTCGGGGCTTTTTAAAGCTGACTATGTGGTATGGGCTTTGCTCATTGTTGAAAGCTGTACGGTGACCTATAGTTGTTAATTTCTGTGTCATTTTGGTCTCTTGTGGAGAGTTGTCTCATTGGCAATCATACCACATCTTCTTTTGTATATTATATAACAGCACTCAGTTGTAAACATTGTAGGGATTCTTTATTAAAGGTCTTAGGACTTCAACAAAATAACAGTAGTTTCATATAAAGACACTACAAAACACAATTATATGATACTTCAAATACGGGTGCAAAGAAAGATAACTCTGACAAGTACATTGCACTGTATAACATTGGAAGTAAAACAATATTGTCATTCTATTTTACATCTATATTTCTGTCTCAAAGACTCAACTTTAACTTTTGTCTTACATGTATTAGTTTATTAAAGCTTTCCAATCCCTTATAGTAAATGCAATGCTCTAAATTCACCATAAGAAGGAAATGATCTGAAATTCTATTATGATTTTATTAATGTAAACACCCTTTATAAGAAAACAACAGGTTTCTGGCAGTAAAAGTCTTATTATGGTTGTCTTATCCTTGTAAGATATTTGACTATTTTTAATAGGATTAATCAGATAGCTTAAAACAAAACACTCAAATTCATGTGTAATTCAAACTTATGGAAATGCAGTATACTATAAAAGTAATTCTAATATGACGTGCTTCTTTCGCTTTGTGAACAAACCCATATTCTTTAAATCCAATAAAATTTGTTTGCACATGCATATATTGACTTCATCAGAATAATGAATTTTATCAAATTATCATGCACTTAATATATTTCCTTAACTTTAAAACACTTTCAAACTCTTTTAAGTTCATGCTGGCTGTTCCTGGAAGAGCATACACAAACGCTTTTACACTTATACTTATCGGACATAGAAATTACCTTAATTTTGTATTCAGAATCGAAATAATTGATGCAAGCTATACTTTATTGTAGTTTTAACATGGGTAGGCATTATATTTGTGTTATTTTAGCCCTCACTATTGCTCGGGCAAAAATAATCACGAATATAATGCCTACCCATTTTAAAACTACAATAAAGTATAGCTTGCATAAATTATTTCTTAATATTTAAGGGGATCTGCAAACATGACAACGGTATATTTTAAAAATAAATGATAACAAAATTTAAGAATTACTAGGATTAAGCTTGACAAATTTTGTCACAAACTTTACTATCCTTTGATTTTTAAATAAATTGGTGCACTTTAAACATCAAATAAAACTGTGAAAAAAATGGGTTTTATCCTAGCTTTAAGTCATTTTTGTAAGTGTGGTTGGTGAAATGTTTCCACGTTTAATTATTAAAATTTTCTCATTTTTAGCAGTTGCCAAAACTAAACATTGCTAAAGATGAAAATAACAAGTTCTGACAAAAAGCTTTTTTTACCAAAATTTTCTAGCTAAATTTTGGATGCAGGGCTTGTTTATTTGTTGGTTCTGTAATGTCCAGTGGCAAACATTTCATTATCAGGTTAAAAGCAAAATAAACATACTTGTCGTTGTTGTCGTTGATGTAGTCAACCGAGGACGTCTTCTCATTGGTGGAGCCTTCAATGGTTCTATGAAAATAGAAATAATTATCAGACTTATAATTCAAAATAAAAGTTAAAATAATGATTAGAATTATAACACCATGAATGGCATGATGAATACAAACTATTATATATATATATATATATATATATATATATATAACTCGTCTAAACATCAACCCAACAATGTTAGATCTGTAAATTTGCTTTCGCAAATTTTTGGTTCTTCCCTCGCCGGGATTCGAACCCATGCTACTGTGATATCGTGACACCAAATCGCCTGCACTGCAGCCGTCCCGCTAGACCACACGACCACCTGGGCTCTCAAAAAAAAAGAGCTTTCGGTGGGCATGTGTTACCTTTCCACGTCAGTTTTAATCTAGCGGCGTACTACAGTACATGATATATAAGGCATGAAGATGTTATTGTTACAGATCAGCTAAATTACCTATAGTAAAGGATCCTACAAATTAATGTAAGATACAGTCACAGAAAATAATTATATTCATAAGTACGTCTGAGTCAGTGACAACCCTACAACAGATGTATCCATCGGATCGCCATCAATAATGGTGATACATGGCTGTGTACATAATGTATATACAACTCGTCTAAACATCAACCCAACAATGTTAGATCTGTAAATTTGCTTTCGCAAATTTTTGGTTCTTCCCTCGCCGGGATTCGAACCCATGCTACTGTGATATCGTGACACCAAATCGCCTGCACTGCAGCCGTCCCGCTAGACCACACGACCACCTGAGCTCTCAAAAAAAAGAGCTTTCGGTGGGCATGTGTTACCTTTCCACGTCAGTTTTAATCTAGCGGCGTACTACAGTACATGATATATAAGGCATGAAGATGTTATTGTTACAGATCAGCTAAATTACCTATAGTAAAGGATCCTACAAATTAATGTAAGATACAGTCACAGAAAATAATTATATTCATAAGTACGTCTGAGTCAGTGACAACCCTACAACAGATGTATCCATCGGATCGCCATCAATGATGGTGATACATGGCTGTGTACATAATGTATATACAGCTCGTCTAAACATCAACCCAACAATGTTAGATCTGTAAATTTGCTTTCGCAAATTTTTGGTTCTTCCCTCGCCGGGATTCGAACCCATGCTACTGTGATATCGTGACACCAAATCGCCTGCACTGCAGCCGTCCCGCTAGACCACACGACCACCTGGGCTCTCAAAAAAAAGAGCTTTCGGTGGGCATGTGTTACCTTTCCACGTCAGTTTTAATCTAGCGGCGTACTACAGTACATGATATATAAGGCATGAAGATGTTATTGTTACAGATCAGCTAAATTACCTATAGTAAAGGATCCTACAAATTAATGTAAGATACAGTCACAGAAAATAATTATATTCATAAGTACGTCTGAGTCAGTGACAACCCTACAACAGATGTATCCATCGGATCGCCATCAATGATGGTGATACATGGCTGTGTACATAATGTATATAAAACTCGTCTAAACATCAACCCAACAATGTTAGATCTGTAAATTTGCTTTCGCAAATTTTTGGTTCTTCCCTCGCCGGGATTCGAACCCATGCTACTGTGATATCGTGACACCAAATCGCCTGCACTGCAGCCGTCCCGCTAGACCACACGACCACCTGGGCTCTCAAAAAAAAGAGCTTTCGGTGGGCATGTGTTACCTTTCCACGTCAGTTTTAATCTAGCGGCGTACTACAGTACATGATATATAAGGCATGAAGATGTTATTGTTACAGATCAGCTAAATTACCTATAGTAAAGGATCCTACAAATTAATGTAAGATACAGTCACAGAAAATAATTATATTCATAAGTACGTCTGAGTCAGTGACAACCCTACAACAGATGTATCCATCGGATCGCCATCAATGATGGTGATACATGGCTGTGAACATAATGTATATACAACTCGTCTAAACATCAACCCAACAATGTTAGATCTGTAAATTTGCTTTCGCAAATTTTTGGTTCTTCCCTCGCCGGGATTCGAACCCATGCTACTGTGATATCGTGACACCAAATCGCCTGCACTGCAGCCGTCCCGCTAGACCACACGACCACCTGGGCTCTCAAAAAAAAGAGCTTTCGGTGGGCATGTGTTACCTTTCCACGTCAGTTTTAATCTAGCGGCGTACTACAGTACATGATATATAAGGCATGAAGATGTTATTGTTACAGATCAGCTAAATATATATATATATAATTGCAAATGCATGATGGAATATGCAGTAAGAAAATCGGATCGGGTGAACACATTCGATGCAGACTACCAAAAAGGTAAAGATATAAAATGACTGAATAGATAGTCAACCATCAATCTTACAACTCGTCTAAACATCAACCCAACAATGTTAGATCTGTAAATTTGCTTTCGCAAATTTTTTGTTTCTTCCCTCGCCGGGATTCAAACCCATGCTACTGAGATATCGTGACACCAAATCGCCTGCACTGTAGCCGTCCCCCTAGACCACACGACCACCTGGGCTTCACAAAAATAAAGCTTTCGGTGGCCGTGTGTTACCTTTCCTCGTCAGTTTTAATCTAGCGTCGTACTACAGTCAATGATATATAAGGCATGGATATGTTATTGTTACAGATCAGCTAAATTATCTATAGTAAAGGATCCTACAAATTAATGCAAAATACAGTCACAGAAAATAATTATATTTATAAGTACGTCTGAGTCAGTGACAACTCTACAACAGATTTATCCATCGGATCACCAGCAATGATGGTGATACATGGCTGTGTACATTTTGTATATACAACTCGTCTAAACATCAATCCAACAATGTTAGATATATATATGTATATATATAATTCTTATATGATTTGCATATAAGGGAATACGTTGATATGATTGGTCAAGAGGACTTCGGTAGTTGATCTTGACGTTGGTTATTTTTTCGATAGACGACATTGACCGAACTTCTTTTCGTAACCAATGTAAACAAGATGGCGGCGACAATTACACAGACGTTAACAACATTTATTTTCACTGCACGTTAATCGTTAAATTAACAAATGTACAATGCAATGTAATGTAAATTAATATGTTTTTCTGTATACCTTTGTTCAACTTAGGTGATACCAGAATAAAATGATATATCAAATAATAAACACAAAAACATTCATTTGAATGATAATAAGAGTTTTTGCAGTCTTTTTTTTATCAGGTAGCAAATTTCATTGAGTACATATTTTTGCGTTAACCAACGAATATGTTCATGCGCCAGGCCTAATTCAATGACATAAATTTACAATTTACGTGTGATAGAGGAAACGAGTGTCTGGATAAAGATATTCCCTATCTCCAATTTTAAAGAATTATAAGGATTAAACGCCTTTTTAAAGGAATGCATTTATTCACCTGGTGTATTAACTGGACCAAGTCACTCACAAACATATCATAAAAGTCCTTCAGACTTTTATTTGTTTGTGAGTGAATTGGTCTAGTTTATACACCAATAAATTCCTTTACAAAGGTGTTCAATCCTTATAATATACTTTGTTTGACAGCAAGTGCAACTTCGTTTCATCTGATTAAAAAGATCAACTGATTGATGTGTTAAATTATTATTCTGTATAACAAGAATGTGTCTATATAGCTGACATTATGTGTCTAGGGGACCCAAATTGCACCTTAATTTTGACAGTTTTTTCACCTACATTCGTTTATTACCCAGTCTAAAGTTCCCATTCTGTGTTTATTTTGTAGATGTATTATTATTCATTATATGGTTCCATCAATTTAATTTGAATCTATAATGAATGATAATTAATGAGTTTGAATAGACCTCCAAACGGTCCAAGATTCTGAAATAAGGAGTACCCAAATTTTAACCATGCTAAAATTCGCAGCCTTAAAAATCCAATTACAGATCATTTGTTTTATAATTTCTTCAAAAATTTTAGTCTTTGTTAGTTTTTGTTAGTCTTGTATTATTTTAACCTTTGTTAGTCTTGTATTATTTTAACTTTTAGTTTCTTGTGTACAATTTGCAGTTTAGTATGGCGTTCATTATTACTGAACAAGTACTAGTGCGGGAATTTCTCGTTGCATTGAAGACCTGTTGGTGACTTTCTGCTGTTGTCTGCTCTATGGTCGGGTTGTTGTCTCTTTGGCACATTCCCCATTTCCATTCTCAATTTTATTTAGAACAATTTGACATTAATCTATGCTTACTATTCATTTCTTAAGAAATGGAGGCTTGTAACATATTGTATTTGCTAAATTTTAAAACATGACCTTTTGGTGAACATTGCATGGCGATGTTTCTGTACATTTTACCTTTTGCAGTTATACTTCATCTGTTGATGTATACTGCAAACATTTTTTGCATACAAGTATTTAGATATATTAACTTATATTGTCAAATAATAAAAATACAAATTGTTTCGTCTCTAAGAAAACATGTAAGATTTCCCCTGCTACTTTTTACTTGACAGGTGCAATAAGGGTACTCAGTGCAATTTGGGTACCCTGACGTTATATATAGTAAACCGATGCCCCACTCACACTATCATTTTCAATGTTCAGTGAACTGTGAAATTGGGGTAAAAACTCCAATTTGGCATTTAAAGATCATATATCATAGGGAACATGTGTACTAAGTTTCAAGTTGGTTGGAACTCAACTTCATCAAATACTACCTGGACCAAAAACTTTAATTTGAAACCTTTGACAGATGGACAGACAGATGGGCAGACGAACGAATGGACGCAGAGACCAGAAAATATAATGTCCATAAACTAGGCATAAAAAAAAATTACCATCTCTGAGTGCATATTTGAGTTGACCTGGAAGCTCGTACAAGTCGCTCTCCCTTCTAACTAAATACTCGTAGGTGCTGAGGGGGTGAGATGAAGTCTCGTCAATCTCTGTACGGTCTCCAATATCCAGTCCAACAGTATAGATAAAAATTTCTTCATCTTCTGCCTTCTCAGCCGCTTCCCAGACTCTATTGGTATCTACAGAGATAGAAAAAAAAAATCCTCAACAGTTGTTTAGACAAACATATAAATATTCATTTATTCGTTCAGTGTATGTACACTAGTGTTAATATGTCATTTGATTGATTTAAGCCATTTCAATTGATGTTTTATAGTGTGTCTTTCTATGTTGTGATGTTACACCATTGTTTCAGATAAGGGTGAAGGTTGGTACCTATTAAAAAGTTTAAACCTGCTTCATTTGTTTGCACCTGTCCTAATTCAGGAACCTGTTGTTCAGTGGTTGTTGTTTGTTGATGTGGTCTTAGACTACTTTAACTATCTGTTATACAGTGAAACTTCTTTATACCAAACCTCTTCGGGACTTTACATTTTGTTTGGTTTTGGCCAATGTTCGGTTTTATCAGGTTCACAACGCACATAATTTGATATGACGGTGCTCACAAACATGTTTGGTTTATACAGGTTTTCGGTTTATACATGCAGGATTTGGTTTAGTCAGGTTTCACTGTAGTAGTCTCAGGTGTGGTTTATAAGTGTTTCTAGTTTATCATGTTTTATATTGATTAGACTGTTGGTTTTCCTGTTTGAATGGTTTTACACTAATATTTACAATATTTAGGCCCTTTATAGCTTACTGTTCGGTGTGATCCAAAGCTCTGTGTTGAAGACCTTACTTTGATCTATAAGGGTTTACTTTTACAAATTGTGACTTGGATGGAGTGTTGATTCCTTGGCACTCATACCATATCTTCTTATATCTATATATACAGTAAGTACCTATAAGATTTAGTTCAATATCAGAATAATATCAACATCAACATTTTTGTAAGGGGCTTACCAAACCGCATGTTTCTTGTCAAAAAAATATTCTGAACCCCAATCAGTCAGAGCTCAGACATAAACAAGTCGATTTTTGTTTTTGACTTAAAGAAGTCAAAACATGTATTTATTATAAAAATGTGTTTTCAATTTTAGACTTATCTAAGTCAGAAAATGACAGACTTGTTTAGGTCTATGTATGTTGATGAAAAAACTTAATTTTACTTGGTGGCCAAAGTACACCACCTATGACAGCAAAAACCTGTCTGAGAGTTCACAAGGACTTGAGCTATCTATATTTAATTATCTAATTGAACATCCTTACTAAACACAGATGTTTTACCTCATTAAGTGTGGTTCCAGGTGGTTGCATTGTAAGGTTAATTAACATTATCTCCGATTTTTTAGACTCTCATTCATATTTTTCTTTAGAAGACAAAGCATTGTCTTTCAATGTTGTCATTATTTGATTTAGATGCATGACCTTTTTATAAATATGCGTGGGTCTTGAAGTTAACCAATTTTGATAACTAAACTTATCGACTTGTAGGAGTCGATATTTGCAACTTTTTGATTCTGGTCAATTATTTCTTGCTTAACAATATTTGACTTATTAAAGTCGTATTTTGTCTTGCATTAAAGGGAGACAAATCCTAAAACTTACAAATTTAGACCTCTATGAGTCAAAAGCAGATTCAGACTTATTTATGTCTGAGCTCTGACTGCCAATTTGATGAAAAACAGATGACAAAAGAAAATTCTGAATCCAGATTTCCCCCTCACCTTATAGTGTTATATTTTGAAAAAAATAATTTAATTGATAGCATTGAAAAACTAAGGAAAATTGTTTTCGGGTTTTGCACAAAAAAAAAATTCTGAATACCACAAAAAAAGTTACCCCCTTGAAGTTAAATGGTAGCTCCCTTACCTGCACTTTTGTCGTTATCTGTCAACAACAAGATAAAGTTTCTGGCATAGTCTCTATCCCCCTGTCTCTTTTTAAACATACGTTGTCTAACTTTATCAATGGCCTTATCTGTATTTGTCTCTCTGTCATTTCTGTATGACACCCTGTCTACGGCACGTTTAAATCCAGCACCATCATTGACATAATCCTCAAGATTGAATTGGACATCACCTGTTCTACTGTATCGCATCAGTCCAATTCTATATTCACCCCCATCAACATCCAGTTGGTCAGGCAAAGTCTTAGCGAAATTTTTAAACCAGTCGAAATGTTGTGGCGAGACAGAAGAATCAATAACAACAACTAAATCATATCCATGGGGTGCTTCAGTGGTTGTTCGTATTACCACAGGGGGTCTAGTAATGGCTTCTGTAATGATAAATGGTGAAGAAATTTACAATTCAGTGAAACCTGTTTTAAGAGACCATTAAAAGGAGAGCAAAAATGTGGTCTCTTCGAAATGTGCTTCAGATGTATTGTAAATTCATGGTCTTATAATACAGGTTTTGGCTTAATACAGGTGGTTTCTTGAGCAGGTTTTATATATTTGGTATAGTTACATGGGTGTATTTAGAGCCTCTGTATTAAGATAAATGGTATAGAAATTTACAAATAAATTGGTATTGTTTTAACAGGTATAGTTACAGGGGTGTATTAAGGACAGCTGGATTATGATAAAGGAACAGAAATTTACAATACATTAGTTTATTGATGCATTATTTGGTAATTTAATTAAACTCCATTTTTCACAAGTTATAATTTTTTGTGATTTACCTGTAGTTGTTGGGCTAGGAGAAGGCCTTGGTGGTCTTGTTGGTGCAACCCCTGTTCACACAGAATACACAGATACATGTACATGTATATAAACAATACAATACAACACATTAACAGCAAAGCATATATATATAACATTACAATACAGGAAAGCATATTATACATACATATAAAAGCAATGATTATAATCTAGAGATGATTTTGTTCACATGAAATTAATTGAAAGTTTTGAAATTTATCTGAAAACATTTCCAGCCAACTTTCAAAAAGATCTTACAAGAGGGTGGTAAAAGGTCATCTTTGTGCAATGTGTTTTGCCATTTCTGTTTCATGTGCAGCCGTTATAAAGGTTATTTATTCATTGTGTTTTTAGAAATTGGTAAAGAGATCAACATGCAAGACATTCATATTTCGTGTTTTTCCGTGCAGATACCCCCCCCCCCCCCCCTTACTCCCCTCTTACAAAGTCCAATGAAGTCTTTTTTTTTATTTCAAAAACTAATCATAACTAAATAATTTTATCAACTAAGAAAAATCATCCCTAAGAACATGAAGAATGACAATATGTACAACAAATGTACATGTAGCTGCCGAACCGTAGCTCTTTATAGGTCCTTATGTTATTTTTTGACTATTTGCGGATAGGAGGGTTTGGATGGGGTTAAATGATTAAAGAATAATGCCCTTAAAAAATGAAGATTAGAGAATTAAACTGGCAAAAAAAATGAAGATTAGAGAAAAAAGGGGTTAATTTTTTGAAGATTAGAGAAAAAAGGGGTTAATTTTTTAATGATTAGAGAAACTAGAGGGTCCAAGGACCCTGTGTCGCTCACCTTAGATTTTTGTTGACAATTGATGCATGAAATAACAATAATAGTTATTATTAAAGGAAACTTTGTGAACCAAAACCTTATCTTTCTTGTGATTGAACTACTTTCAACTAGTTTTTAGTTTTGAGGTCTAAAACACACTTTTCTTCAAGTATTGTGTTGTTCTCTCATGGACATACATATCTATATATTTGTTCTATATAAACTCATCATCAGTACCAGGACTACATTTTGTATATACGCCAGACGCTATCATTACTGGTCAAGGATCATCAAGAAAACTTTAATTGATTTTGACATGTTCATCATATACAAGTTGTTCAATTGGTTATGACAGCAAAGTTACTAGTCATTATGGAGAATGAAAACAGATCAACTGTATCAATCTTTTTACTGGACCCAAGATTATACTCTTTTATCAGTGGTGACCTGATCTTTAAATTAAGATTTTAAATGAATAGGTATTACTTGAATTGAACAAGAAGGTAGACACAGAAAACTAAGTTTTTGCTAGCTTAAATAGAGACGACCTTTATAGTAGTTGTAATATGTGTGAAGCTGCTATTTGTTTGTCATTTTTAGGTTGTGACCATGTTTGTCTCCAACTCATTTTTTTTTCTCTTCTGCAGGTTTTGTTCTTATTAATTTCAAAAATGAATGGGGTGTGAAAAATAATAAAAATACATCAAAATTAATTGTTTATTATGAAAAATTTGAACACATCAAATACTTCAAATAATGCATTATAATATTCATTGTCTTATACATTTTTTTTTTTTTTTTATATATGTGCATTAAAACAGTTCAAAGTCAAAATATGAAAGTAAAAACAGTATATATAAAAAGCAACACAGCGATTGTATTATGATATGATTATTGTTTCCATAACTTGACCTTCAAAATAACTTGAAGTTAATTTGTAAAGACTTGTCGAGAAGAATATTCAACAGTTTTTTTCAACTTAAAAGTCTAGATTCTATATATAATTTATTTCCTCTTGAACATTTAACAACTATCTGTCAAAGTATTTGTCATTTTTGTTTCCTTTCTATTCATGGTATACTGAGTTGTACCATAGTATCTCTGTTTTAAACTTTATTCATATCAGTTCTGGTGGATTTGCTTTAATGCAAGATTCTAGAGTTTACTCCATACGTTTATTAAATGTTGTTACGATGATGTTATTATAACAACAACTGAAACAATCTATACAATTCTTATTTTCTTCAGCAGTTAGTTTACTGAATTTACTTTGCATATTATAAAACAGTCATTAAATGTTCTCAAATTTCTTCTCTATTAAGCAAATGTTCTCAAATTTCTTCTCTATTATAAGCAAATGTTCTCAAATTTCTTCTCTATTAAGCAAATGTTCTCAAATTTCTTCTCTATTAAGCAAATGTTCACAAATTTCTGCTCTATTAAGCAAATGTTCACAAATTTCTGCTCTATTAAGCAAATGTTCACAAATTTCTGCTCTGTTAAGCAAATTTTCAGATTTTTGCTCTATTAAGCAAATGTTCACAAATTCTTCTCTAATAGGCAAATGTTCACAAATTTCTTCTCTATGAAGCAAATGTTTACATGAATTGTTCATTAGGTTCTGTTTTATAAATGACTTCTACATATTTATCAAATGTATAAGCAACCACAGAGTTGAGTAGAATGACAAACTAATGGAATATTTGATTTCTTTCCCTCAACATTTAACCCTTAGCATGAATTAATGATTTACACATATTGATAAACCTGTACTTAGAATAAGACATGAAATCATAAGAAATCAAAAATGTTGGATTTATGGATTGTTTTTCAATTTGGAGAACTCCAAGTACTTATATTATAATAAATCATGTGGTATTTGTACAAAAACTGATTTATTATGTCTGATATGAACATGAGAGCATTTCTTAAACAGAAAAGTCAATGAATATTGGATGAGATAAATATATAGATTAATTTGGCATTACAAAAAGTAAACTGTACATACTTAATCATGATAAATGTTTAGTATATTATATATATATAGTGAATAACAGTATTGTAAATTGTATCAAGTTATCTATATGAAAAATTACAATGAATATATGTACATAACAGCAAGGATTTCAACATTCATAAACATTTTGATTATTTAATCATAGTTCATCAAACAGCCAGTTAAATTTAATCATTTTGTAGGAAGAGAAATGAGGCATGGAACTTGTGGTCTTCAAAACTCCCTTTTTACATCTATATTAAAGTAATTGCTTTTGATTGTATCCAAAAATAAATATTTCAAGAATTATATATATATACATTTATAACAAGTAAATATCAGGAGTGTTCACATGCGAAGTGCACATAACTCTCCACTGATACAATGAGCATTCAGGTAGTAGAGGTTCTAAAATTTGATATCTCCAATCATTACTGACTTGAAATAAATGGAATTCTACTTTTCTTCCATAGCAAAATGGTTGACCAATCACCTAGGGCCTTTCTGCTTTATGGAAGTCAAAGCAACACAGTTTCAAATTTCTTTACCTCTGCTACCGTTAATCCAGTGTACCTATAAAGAAGAAAGCTTTGTAAAGAAGCTTTCTTCTATACAGGTAATACTGGATATCAGAAGTTTTGAAGCCAACTCCATTTCTATTCCTACTTATGAAAAGGCAAATCTGTTGGAGTGGAAACCCATTTTCCTTTAAAACCACTCCTGCACATTTGAGGTTGCATTTTCAGCAACCACAAATGTGTCATGTTTTTCAGCGGGTTTAATTTTCATTGTTTCAAGCAAAGCTGGTTTCGGCATATAAAATAATCATTACACTGAATCATTGTGTTTCAATGGCTACATATATAACTTTATGATCTGACCAATAGGAATCAAGAACATCTGTTTCAAAATTTACCTTACTATCAAAATTTAGGAAAATTAAGTCCAACAATGTACCATAAGATGTAGTAGGTTTAGACACAATTTGTGAACAGCAAAATGAATCTCTCATGAACTTTAAAAAAGAGGTGTTCCCAGTGTTTAAATCAATATTAAAGTCTCCCATTATGATAATTTTTGGATGTCTTAAATACACATCAGGAAGAAGGTTTGCAAGGAAAGTATCTTTTAGTTGTTGCAATTTACAGATTGGTGCTTTGTAAACAAAGACAACCTGAAAAAGACCTTTGCTGGGTGATATTATGTCTGCTATAACAAACTCTAAAGATGGAGTTGAGAAAGTGACTGTATTGTGAAGAATACAATCATTTCGATAATATAATACCAATCCATGAGGTGGTCTTGTATTAAAGTTTGTTTGCTTTTGGTCTAATCGAACTGGTGGTTCAAAACCAGGTACATGAAAATCATCATTTTCATCTGTTGAAACAAGTCTTGATTCAGCAATACCAATAACATCAGCATCCAAGATGTTAGGGTCTGATTTTATATCATTAAAGTGAGCATGCAAAGACCTTGAGTTGTTGAAAACTACTTTAAAATAGTTACTTGATAAATTATACAATGGCTTAAAGCACAACTGCAGAGTTGCATCTGTCCTTAGTCTGTGTAATTCTTGTCGAACACACTCTGCTACAGCTATTGCTTCTTGATTGAGATCTAATATCTGTAATCCAGTTAAAGATGTTACTCTGCTTAGCGCAACATAGTGAATATGTGGTATTTTCCCTTTACGTTTTGATTTCAGACTAACAACAACTTCTTGTAATGTGTCTCCTTGCGATTTATGAATTGTTTTTCCGGCTGCTGGACGAAGAGGAAATTGAATTCTTTCAAAGGTCTTATATTTATAAGTAAATGACCTTTTAATGTCAAACATTGGAGTCCATGTTTTTTCAACATCTTTTCCATACAAGTGTGAATATTTTCTTCTACTGTTTGCACCAATTCTGGCATCCTCAAACTTAACCCATATGATACTTGGTCTTATAGATTTAGTTTTGCACTCTATCAATTTAAGTTCACAAGTTGAACCATTTGTGAGACCATCAGTGACTTCAATATTAGCTGTAAGATCATATTTCATCCCAATTGCTAATACCACTTCCTTTGCAAGATTGGCTGTATCAGACTGTTTTTCTGGTAAAGAACTAAGTAATTTTGTTTTTACAGATGCTGGTAAATCCCCACAAACTGTGTCAACTGCTTTAACTTAAACCTTTTGTGAGCCTAATTTAGATATGTATTGTAAATTAAAATTATCCACTAAAGCATTTTCAACAAACAAATGAGTAGCATTAGTTCTGTATGATGGATCACTGATTGAAACAGTTCTTGTATTTAAAACTGCAAAATCATTTTCAGTCAGCTGATTTTGTCTCAACCTATTTAGTAATTGAGCAAATTCCAAATCATCTTTTTGTCTCATTATTTCAGTAAGTTCATGAAAAGAAAATAATAATTTCCAGTAATTAGGAGCTAACGCTGTTAATCCTTTGCTTAGATCATTGAAAATCCAGCTGTCAAATACAGGTTGGAGTTGGAAAAAGTCACCAATAGCTATGATACTCACGCCACCAAATGAACAGTTGCTTCCCTTGATTTTTTTCAGCCTTCTTTCCAGTAAAGAGAACATTTTGTTTCCAACCATTGAAATTTCATCAATCAAAATCAGAGACAAATTTCTGTATTTCATTCTGAGTGTATTGAGAACATCACATGACAGTGACTGGTCAAGTCCTTTATTTGGTTGTATCTGGAAAGCATTGTGAATAGTCAGACCATTTATATTGTAAGCTGCCTTTCCAGTAGGAGCACAAAGAAGAATTCTTATATCGTCAGGGTCCTCACCTTCAATAGAACATAAGTGTCTATGTAAAGCTTGAAATATTGTTCTGACAACTACAGATTTTCCACATCCTGCTCCACCTGTCAAAAATGTATAAAATGGTTCATGTTTTGTTTTAACCCATGTGACAACATGTTTGAAAAATTCCCACTGTTTCTTATTCAAGGATCTTATCAAATCAAAATAATCACTCTCACTTATTCTGTTGGCATGATTTGTCAATTCTACTGTTCTTGCTTCAATTCCAACTTCATGAGACATATCATACAGTCTATGTTCTGTTGGTCTATCTGGATTGAAATGAACATACTGTTCTGATTCTGTTGGGCCTATTTCAGCATCTTCCATTTCTACTTGCTGTGTGGCAGGTGCTATTTGATCATTCTCATTACAATCATTTTCTGCCTCTTCTATAGCTTTCTCTAGATCTATTACTTTTCCTTCATATTGCTTAGCTTTCTTTTCTAATAGTCTTGAAACAGTCAAGTACATTTTTTCAAATGTTTCATGTCCACATTGCAAATCTGAAAGTTCATTTCTCCATGGATAAAATAACATTAAGCGTTCTCTGTAGAAGTTTTCAGAGTCAGTCTTGTAATTATATTTAACATATCTTATAACCTTAGGTGTTTTTCTTTGGTATATTCTAATACCATTCTTCAGTGTTATGTTGATTTTGTTATTGTTTTCTTCTATAACATCTGCATTTGTCTCTTCATTTTCAGTTTCAGATTCATTTTCCTGCTGTTCTGTTTCATGATCTGAGGATTCCAAGTTTTTAGGATACTGCAATTCAAGCTGAGATACATAGTCTGCTAGACACCAGTTCTCCAGTTGTTTTGGTCTACGCGAGTATCTTTTAATATCATTGTCTGATTCTATTTCAGTAGAGTCTGGGCCTAGTTTTTCTAAGGCTGATGATTGTTTTAGAAGGAAAGTTCTTTTGTGTTGTGGAGATGTGTTAATGAAGACAACTTGTCTTGTTGCTTTTGTTAAAGGCATCTGTAGTGTTAAGTATGTTGCTTCTTGTGCGCTTGTTTCAACAGAATTTGAAAAGTAATTCCCAATGTGCCTTACTTGATGCTTCAAGTCTAAATTTCCCTGTCGTGCTTCTTTTGCTGCTTGGTCTAGTAATGCACTCATACCTTTTTGTGACTTGCTTATGTATGAAACAATATACACTGCACATGCAAATGCATCTAAAACAAACTGTAAATCATGGTTTGCTTGCCAAGCTATCAACACAGTTGTCATGTAACCATTAACACGGACTTCAGATGGTTTTCGTTTGAGAAAAACTTTTGGACCACTCAAGTTGCTTCTTATGGCCTTTATGTAATTTTCATCATTCATTTGTAACACATCATCTAAAAACATGTCATATGTCATCTGGTCTATATCTTCAGAATTGTGAAGTATATTAATTTCGTGTTGTATTTCTTTATATATAGCCTTGTACTTTTCTATGTCATCATTTTCTTTCAAAGGCTCTAAGATTACTGTTGCTTTCATAGGTGGAAGGGGAAACCAAAACGACAAATTGGGTGACCTTTTTTTCTGCATGTTTTAGAATGTTTATGAACTTGTAAATTGACTAAACTACTGTCATTTTCTGAAAGTGAACAGGAGACATATTTATCAATAAATGCTACAACATCTTCATTTGAATTACTTTCATATACTGGTGCATTTTCAATCCAAATCAAGATATGAATATGTGGTGAACCTCTCTGTTGAAATTCAACCCTATAAAAAAAGTCTGTCAATTTTCCAATAGGATCATGATCACTTTTCAACACTAAGTTCATAAACTGTTGGACACGATAATCAAAATATCTAGAGCATGTCACAGGGTCTTTCTGAACAAGTTTAGATTTCTGATTCCAATCCATGTCTTCCAATTCCTTGTCAGTATACTCTTTGCCATCATTTAATTTTCCTAGAATTCGTAACAAATCTTTCCAGTTAGTGTCTGCAGATGAAAGAGAGCCAAACCATGTTGGAAGACCCAATTGTCTGATCATTGCAAACAAATCTTTTTTCCTCTTTTCAAGGTATACTGGAGAGTTTCTTAAACTTCTAAAGATGTAATAACCTTCATCTAATCTTACAAGATCATTTACAGTGTTAGGATTGAGTACATCTTTTGCTGTCCATTTTTTTCCTTCTGATTGACACCTTCTCAGAGCAAGATTGACCTTATCACTTATGTTTTTTAACTGAATTTTCTTCAACTTAAAAAAAATGTTTGGTACAGACTGTGCTACTCTCCTATCCATGGACCTTAGTTCCCATTTGACAATATCAGTATAGTGAACAGAAACAGACCTGTCTTTATTATCTGGCCTTCTTTGACCACAAAATATAGTTGGAAAAGATAAGTACTCTGCATCAGGATCACTATAGAGGCTAATTGGTCGTTGATCTTCACCAGGAGCAAAAGTTAAACCTGCATCACATAGTGGATTGTCGTCTGGAATGTGATCTAAAAGTGTATCTGTATTACCAACATGTGTTTCATTTTCATCTACTTCACTGAAATGATCCGAGTCATGTTCTGAATCATTTTCATCTTGGTTATCGTCTTGTTCTGTACTATTTTTTCCATTTGGTATTTCTTCTTCATTTATTTTTGCTATTTCTGTAATCCAATCCTCATTTATTTCTATTCCAGAAGACTTGTACAATTCACTTGTTCTCATCAAATAATGTAATGCACAAATGACAGCAAATGGTCTCACATTTTCACTAAAATCACACTTTTTGAATTCCAGCTTCTTCTTCAGTTTAACTGATATTGTTCCTGATTTCCCTTATGTATGAGGAAGTGAATTTATTGTAGGTTGAACTTCAACAGGCACATATACAACATTGCCTTTAACTGATAACTGTCCACCTCTAGGCAACTGTCGAATCTGCATAAAAGGAATTCTTAATGATAACAGTCTCTCTTCTAAGGGATACAAATTTAATTCTTTTGGTTTTTGGGGAAATCCCATCTTATTTGCTATTGCAAAGCGAGGTATTTTTTGTCTTTTAATTGCATTTAGACAAGTGTGGCATATCCATTCTATGTGCTGTACAGATTTAAAATTTGTAAAACAATGAGACATGTTAGCAGGAGTATTCATTTTACTAGTTTTAGCATTAACTACAGAATCACAGAACCAAGTTTGATGACAAGAAGTACATATATATGTAGGACCTTCATTAATTTTTGTTTTAAAATTTCTTATGCAGGTATCAAGGGTTATACCGTGAGTTCTTTTCTTTTTGAGGTCTTTTTCATGATCTGTAAAATCAATGTTTTTTCTTTTAGTACTTTTGACTGTCTTTTCATAACATCTGTCTATATCTAGGTTTTTCTGTCTTGAACTTTGTTTCTTCAAACGCTCATTTTCTAAATTTTCTGGATGTGACCTATATTCTTGTTTTCTGTGGAAGTCTCGTTTTGACTCATGTTTTCTGTAGTTTTCATCTTGTCTGGCAATTTTTTTCTTTTTTGTTTCGTTTCTTTTGAAATTTTCATTCTTTCTAGCCTCTCTTTTAGCAGCAAGTTCTCTTCTATTGAAATTTTCATTCTTTCTAGCCTCTCTTTTAGCAGCAAGTTCTCTTCTATTGAAATTTTCATTCTTTCTAGCCTCTCTTTTAGCAGCAAGTTCTCTTCTATTGAAATCTTCATTCTTTCTAGCCTCTCTTTTAGCAGCAAGTTCTCTTCTATTGAAATCTTCATTCTTTCTAGCCTCTCTTTTAGCAACAAATTCTCTTTGTCTTTCCATCCGTCTTAAATCAGGATTATCTCTTTGAGACTTTTTACTTTCTGCTTCAGCCCTTCTATAATTTTCATCCTTTCTAGCCTCTCTTTTAGCAACAAAGTCTCTTTGTCTTTCCATCCCTCTTAAATCAGGATTGTCTCTTTGAGACTTTTTACTTTCTGCTTCAGCCCTTCTATAATTTTTATCCTTTCTAACTTCTCTTTTAGCAGCAAGTTCTCTTTGTCTTTCCATTTGTCTTATGTCAGGATTATCTCTTTGCGACTTCTTACTTTCTGCTTCAGCCCTTCTATAATTTTCATTCTTTCTAGCCTCATTTTTAGCAACAAATTCTCTTTGTCTTTCCATCCGTCTTAAATCAGGATTATCTCTTTGAGACTTTTTACTTTCTGCTTCAGCCCTTCTATAATTTTCATCCTTTCTAGCCTCTCTTTTAGCAACAAAGTCTCTTTGTCTTTCCATCCCTCTTAAATCAGGATTGTCTCTTTGAGACTTTTTACTTTCTGCTTCAGCCCTTCTATAATTTTTATCCTTTCTAACTTCTCTTTTAGCAGCAAGTTCTCTTTGTCTTTCCATTTGTCTTATGTCAGGATTATCTCTTTGCGACTTCTTACTTTCTGCTTCAGCCCTTCTATAATTTTCATTCTTTCTAGCCTCTTTTTTAGCAACAAATTCTCTTTGTCTTTCCATCCCTCTTAAATCAGGATTATCTCTTTGAGACTTTTTACTTTCTGCTTCAGCCCTTCTATAATTTTCATCCTTTCTAGCCTCTCTTTTAGCAGCAAGTTCTCTTTGTCTTTCCATTTGTCTTATATCAGAATTATCTCTCTGAGACTTCTTTCTATGTGCTTCTGTTTTTCTGTAATTCTTATCTTTTCTTGAATATCTTTTAGCATTTAATTCTTTTTCCTTGAATTGTTTGTTTTTTCTTCTTTTTTGCATGTAGTTTTTCATATATACAAACTTGGGTACTTTCATATACTGGTAGGAAACTTTTTTTTGTTTTGTGTTCCTTAGTTTCTGATCCTCAAAGTAATTCTTAATCTGCTTGGTCATATCTTTGTCAGTATCTTTATTACTGATACATACAGGTAAAATTTCAAATTGAGAGTCTAAATCAATTTGTAAACTGGTGTAAAAACCATACAAGTAACTGAGGAGGTCATGTAAGTCAGCAAATCCAATCAAAATACTTTTGCCAGAGGAATCTAATGGATTATTCAGTGCACATTCTGAATGAGAATGAGTGTCAAAAAAATAGTATGTATGATTATAATAATAAACTGCTGAACATATGGCTCCAATCATAATAAGAAATCTGTTCGACTGCTTTATACAATTTTGAATTGCTTCTTGTAATGTGAGAAATCCAGTCAACTCTTGGTACTGTAAAGCTATTCCAAACAGAATATTTTGTTTGTTAATTATAAAAATCCCTTCAGGAATTTCTATTTTGACAGGAATTTCATCAAAATTTAAGAGCATATTTTTAAATAATCCCTGTGTTGTTAATTCTTGAACATGCTTCCTGTAAATTTCATCACCTTTATTCAAAATGTAATCCAGGTTCAGTGTGTTTGAATCAAAATTTAAAGAAGAAAGTGATAAGAAAACTAAGCAATTACAAGTACATTGGTTTCCCCTGCTTTGATCAGCAAATTTTGTGGCATACTGGTCAAAAGTTCCAAATCTAATAAAATTTGCATTAAAAGAATTGTAATATTTTGATACTCCTTGTTCTGAATTAGTTTTAAATTGTTCATTTTGGTCTTGCAACAGATTAGTTTGGATAAAACAATGAGAATCTTTTTTGGCATAACTATTGTTTGATTCATTTGACAGAATATCTGTTTGTATGTGACAAGTTTCTTTTAGACAGTTATTGTCACTGTTTTGATTTGCACAGTTGTTGTTACTGTTTTGATTTGCAGAGTTATTGTTACTGTTTTGATATGCACAGTTATTGTTACTGTTTTGATTTGCACAGTTATTGTTACTGTTTTGATTCAATTCAGATTGTTCGTGTTTATTCAATTCAGATTTTTCAAGTTTATTCAATTCAGATATTTCAAGTATATTCAGTTCAGATATTTCAAGTTTATTCAATTCAGATTTTTCAAGTAGTTTCAAGTTACTATTGTTTGCATTTGAGTGGAGGTTAGTATCCCCCATGTTATTTGAGTTACTGTTGTTTATATTTGTGTGGAGGTCAGTATCCCCCATGTTATTTGAGTTACTGTTGTTTATATTTGTGTGGAGGTCAGTATCCCCCATGTTATTTGAGTTACTGTTGTTGAAGGTGTCAGTATCACCTATGTCAAGGTCAGATTTTGTACTGTTAATGGGTCCAGTATCCCAAGTCAAGTCCGTCAGTCTCTGTTTCTTTGGGTTTTTCACACCACGTTTAGCCTCAGCTGCCCTCCAATTTTTTCTTCTTGGCATCTTCAAAAATCTATAAATACATATGCAAATAATGTACAATAATGAGGACAAAATGTTATAAATTGCATAATGTGAAAAAAGAAAGACTAGATTAATAATTACATAATGAGAGCTAATATGATTGGGTAGACATAGTACCTTTATATATATCATGATTATCATATGTGTTTTCTGTCATAGAGTTGTCACTTGTTTTTTTTATAGATATACCTATATATATATATCTAGAATACTGATATGCTTCATTTACAGTATAGTGGGATAAAATAATATATCAAAGTGCAATTATAGCTAATTGCTAAACATGTTGCCTTTGGTTAAATAAGGGAAAGTTAAGTTATGCCCTTTTTTTCTAATCATGATCAATATTAATATGTTGTGTTTTTATTTGCATATACAAAAAAGGTTTGAGAAATTGATACTACTGGTGCATTCCTGTATATTTAATATAGCAGTATTGTTGAAAATTCCATCTACATGTAATTTATTATAACTAGCTTTCTAAATTAATTAAACAAAGTTTCAATTAAATAAGATGATAACACTAATGCACTTACGCTCATTCATATGTATGTGTACATAAGTTTGAAGTTGACATCTTAAATAAGAAATACAAATTGGTGTTCAAAACAGTTTTGTTCTTGTAAATTTGTTTAATCTAATTAAGTTACACAGAAAATTTTACTAATTCAAAGTCACTTGTCAATGTTGTGTCAAAATAGTCAGCAAACTGACATGTATCCATAAATCCATAAGTCTTGCGAAATCACTTCAAATTTGTCATAATAGCATTGTGTAATGATAGATTTGCAACCTCATACAAAATATCATTGAATTTGATCTATCACATGTAGCTCTTATCAAACTAACTTAATATAAATTGCTACTTCATTCAAAGTCACTGGACCATGACCAAGGGGCAGGGCCTAAAAATAGTCACCAAACTTGTATTAACTGATAGCAGATGTGTCAAAGCAACACGAATGGCCTCGTCCCAAAAAGTTGAAAAATCTGCAATTTCAATATAAACACACATGTGGACACAAACATGATGGTAGCCTCGCATACCAAAATTCAGCTCAAAATCTGGAGGGTAATAGAGAAAAAATCTGTAGAACTGTGATTTTCAATAATCTATCAAAGTCAAAAGCCCGTAATTTCAGCAAAAATCAGCAGAGCGGAACAAAACTTAAGCTTGATCTATAACTCATCATGGTTAACTCAGATACCAACCAGGTGCTCCGCAGGGCGCAGCTTTATACGACCGCAGAGGTCGAACCCTGAACAGTTGGGGCAAGTATGGACAACACTTTCAAGCGTGATACAGCTCTGAATTTGGATTGTGATCAAATTTTTGACATTACATGGGTTTTTTTACAAATGTCAAGATTTTACAAATCAATTAAAGATTTCTTCTTCAAACTTATTTAAATCTAAAATTAAATAGTTGACACAGCATAGGTTTCTGACACAGAATGAATGTGGTCTAATGAACTTAAAAATTATTTTTTGCCTTTGAGCAATTCACTATGCTGTTGAATATTAATCCTCTCAAAAAAATGTTTGAAGAAATTTTCTTTTTATTTATGAAATCTGAAATGAGAAAAATTTAACCCCCCCCCCCGCCATTTTTTTTTCACATCCCCGTTTCCCTTTTTCCCAAAACTGATATCAATTCAAATTTCTAATCGAGTTTGCAACAATAACTACTCTTTTAAATACATCATAAAATATTAAAATGTAAAATAAAGTGCTTGTTATCACTGAATGGTAAAGATTGGTTGGTAGTAAAAGTTAATATACATTGTTTATTGTATAAAACAATAAAAAAAAACTTCATCAGCAACATTTTATATTGGCAAATTTCCAATGAAGTTATTTACATAAAGTTATTGGCAAATAAAAATAGAAAATGACATCATAGTCATGTCTGGCAAATTTCCAACATAAATTATCAACTACTATTCTATACAAAGAAAGATAACTCCAATTGAAAATTAATTGCTATTGCACGATATTGTGCAATTAGATATTTCTTGCTATTGTGCAATACTGTGCAATTGAAAATTTCTTGCTATTGCACAATACTTGATATGGAATCCTGATTTGGACCAACTTGAAAACTGGGCGCATAATCAAAAATCAAAGTACATGTTTAGATAAAGCATTTCAAATAAGCACAAGAATTTATTTTTTGTTAAAATCAAACTTAGTTTAATTTTGGACCCTTTGGACCTTAATGTAGACCAATTTGAAAACTGGACCAAAAATTAAGAATCTACATACACAGTTAGATTTGGCATATCAAAGAACCCATTTATTCAATTTTTGATGAAATCAAACAAAGTTTAATTTTGGACCCCCATTTGGACCAACTTGAAAACTAGGCCAATAATTAAAAATCTAAGTACATTTTTAAATTCAGCATATCAAAGAACCCCAAGGATTCAATTTTTGTTAAAATCAAACTAAGTTTAATTTTGGACCCTTTGGACCTTAATGTAGACCAATTTGAAAACGGGACAAAAATTAAGAATCTACATACATAGTTAGATTCGGCATATCAAAGAACCCCAATTATTCAATTTTTGATGAAATCACACAAAGTTCAATTTGTGACCCTTTGGGCCCCTTATTCCTAAACTGTTGGGACCAAAACTCCCAAAATCAAACCCAACCTTCCTTTTATGGTCATAAACCTTGTGTTTAAATTTCATTGATTTCTATTTACTTATACTAAAGTTATTGTGTGAAAACCAAGAATAATGCTTATTTGGGCCCTTTTTTAGCCCTTAATTCCTAAACTGTTGGAACCAAAACTCCCAATATCTATCTTAACCGTCCTTTTGTGGTCATAAACCTTGTGTCAAAATTTCATAGATTTCTATTCACTCAAACTAAAGTTATAGTGCGAAAACCAAGAAAATGCTTATTTGGGCCCTTTTTGACCCCTAATTCCTAAAATGTTGAGACCAAAACTCCCAAAATCAATCCCAACCTTCCTTCTGTGGTCATAAACCTTGTGTTAAAATTTCATTGATTTCTATTCACTTTTACTAAAGTTAGAGTGCGAAAACTAAAAGTATTCGGACGACGACGACGACGACGCAGGACGACGACGCCAACGTGATAGCAATATACGACCAAAAAATTTTTTGCGGTCGTATAAAAATCAGCCCCATATCTGAAGGTGTTTAGAAAAAAATGTCCATATAACTGTGATTTTCAACAATTTCTCAAAGTCCAAAGCCTGTTATTTCGGCAAAAATTAGTGGAGCGGAACAAAACGTATAATGGTATGTTGCGGAATGACGGAATTACAGAAAGACAAAATTACAGACTTCGTTGCGGGGCCATAAAAATGGTGGGTAAAAACCACAATTGTTGAATTTGCCATTCATTTGTCATGCTTACAAAAATATGTCAATCCTGTGTCATGCTTAGACCAGAGTGAGACCCACTTTTAATGGTTTGAGAAATTGGCAATGCCATCGGCACAATTTTTTTATTTCCCCATTTGCATTCTGAGGACATGAATGCTATTATGACAAATTTGAAGTGACAAACTACAATGAGATACACTTGCATCATGTATTACATAAGTTGAATGACATTTTATTGATATTTTTAGAAATAATTCAGATAATAGAGAGAACATATTTTACACGCCTGTTTCTGTTTCTTGTCATGATTTATTAACTGTGAAAGGACATAGAATCTGCTATAATTAGGTAGTTTCGAGTCCTGTCAATACAAATGTTCCTGATTTAATCAATAACAAATGTTTCAATTTTTATTCTTTAGAACTACAAATAAAGTATATCAGTACTCATTCCAACAAACAAAACACATATGGTTTAAATATTTTTAATGAATTTAATATTTCCATTGAAAACTTGTTTTTAGCTTCATCCTTCTCTTTTACAAGAATGTTTTCTTGACATCATCATTGATCATTGTTGAGAACATGCATGCAAAGCATTGAGAGTAAAAGTGTTTGCAAATTAGATAAATTTAGTTGTATGATAACACAGTTAAATAAATATTAACAGCAAAATAATGTTTTCTTCCCTTTCATGGTCATTTTTATTTTGGGCTTATTTACATTCTAAATTTAGAATGCTAGCAGGCTAATCAGATTTTTCTTTAAACTAAATTGATCCTATTCATCTATATTTTATCTGAAAATACAAAGCAGTTTGTGTGTCCCAATATAGTTTTAAACTTGAGCAAACTCTTAATCTGCCATTAAATACTGTACCTTCAAGATTCCCACCAAAAAAGGAAGTATTCTGACTTTTCATTGAAGACTTCCTGTTTGCTATATCTTATTACCACAAAAAACTTTTAAACAACAAAGTCCAACAAATATGATGACTGAAACTCATGACACTGAAAACATAGTCTTTATTCTTGTATCAAGTAATATTTTTACTTTTAGTATAATCAATTTCTTAAATATTAATTCAAAACCAATACTTTAAAGTAGGTTTATTCTAGGAAATGAGAACAAGGGACACGATCAAATTAAAAAAAAATCCTAAACTTCTAATATATATATTAAATGAAGAACTATATTTTTTTAAAGAGAAAAACATCTTTTAATAGCTAATTTATATTTTGAACACTATCAATCAATTCTAAGATCTGGTGTTGTTGATTAATTTAGCTCTCAAAGTGTCTGTGATTCTATTAAAGTTTTAAAACAATAATATGAGGCACACATTACCTGTAAAAGGGGATGAAGTCTGTATAAATTATTAGAATTCAAACTTGACATTCAAACTTTGGAATCTGTTGAAAAGAAACCAAAATACTGAAACATTTTTGATGTTAGGGATTATAGTTGTCACATCATTTTCAATGTAAACAAAGGAACGCTATCATTAGGAATAAATGTTTGTTTTTCTTCAAGTATATGTTCATTAGTGAGGGGGGCAGGACCATTTTGGGACTACTGCAGTTTCAGAGGAGAAGCATTTGGTAAAAGTTTACAAACAAATACAAATCAATTGTTAAAATTGACTATGAAGGGCAGTAACTCCCTTAAAGGGTCAATTGAAAATTTTGGCTATATCCACTTATTTGTAGCTTGTACTTTGCTAAACATTATTGCTGTTTACACTTTATCTCTATCTATAACAATATTCAAGATAATAACCAAAACTCTAAAATTTTCTGAAAATTACCAATTCCGGTGCAGCAACCAAACAACGGGTTGCCTGATTGGTCTGAAAATTTCAGGGCAGATAGACTTTGACCTATCAAACAAATTTATCCTTGTCAGATTTGCTTTAAATGCTTTGGTTTGTGAGATTTTAGCCAAAAACTGCATTTTACCCTATGTACTATTATTAGTCATGTCGGCCATCTTGGTTGGCAGACAGGGTCATCGAACACATTTTTTAAACTAGATACCCTAATGATAATTGTGGACAAGTTTGGTTAAATTTGTCTCAGTAGTTTCAGAGGAGAAGATTTTTGTACAAGATAACAAAACTTCAAGAAAAATTGACAAAAAATGACTATAAAGGGCAATAACTCCTTAAGGGATCAACTGACCATTTTGGTCATGTTGACTTTTTTGTAGATCTTACTTTGCTGAACATTATTGCTATTTACAGTTTATCTCTATCTATAATTATATTTAAGATAATAACCAAAAACGGTGAAATTTCCTTAAAATGACCAATTTTGGGGCAGCAACCCAACAACGGGTTGTCCGATTCATCTGAAAATTTCAGGGCAGATAGATCTAGACCTGATAAACAATTTTACCCCATGTCAGATTTGCTCTTAATGCTTTGATTTCAGAGATATGAGCCAAAATCTACATTTTACCCCTATGTTCTATTTTTAGCCGTGGCGGCCATCTTGGTTGGTTGGCCGGGTCACGCCACACATTTTTTAAACTAGATACCCCAATGATGATTTTGGTCAAATTTGGTTAAATTTGGCCCAGTAGTTTCAGAGGAGAAGATTTTTGTAAAAGTTAACGACGACGGACGACGGACGACGGACGACAGACGACGGACGACGACGACGACGACGGACGCCGGACGCAAAGTGATGGGAAAAGGTGCCAGGTGAGCTAAAAATGAGAAAAGTCCAGGGTCATATGGCTTTACAAATGAATTCTTTAAATTCTTTTGGACAGATGTAGGAAAATTTGTTTTCAGATCTATAATTTATGGTTACAAACGGGGGAATTATCAATAACTCAAAAACAGGGTATTATTACTTGTTTACCAAAAGGTGATGAACCTAGACAGTTTATGAAAAATTGGCGACCAATAAGTCTTTTGAATACAACATATAAACTAGCATCAAGTTGTATAGCAGAGCGTATTAATCTGTTCTACCCATTATTATTAGCAATGATCAGACAGGTTTTATTCCTGGAAGATATATTGGATAAAACACTCGTCTCATATATGATATTTTATTCAGAGGTAAATGATTTGCCAGGTCTCCTCCTTCTCATAGATTTTGAAAAAGCTTTTAATTCGGTATCATGGAAATTCATAAATGAAGTTTTAGACTTTTTCAATTTTGGACCCTCTATAAAACTTTTGATAAAGACCTTTTACACAATTACAATGTATAAGCTCATCAGTATCCTAAAACTGCTTTTGATCAGATTTCTTTCAGATTCAAAGAGGCTGTAGACAAGGAGATCCTTATCACCTTATAATTTTCTTTTATGTCCTGAAATTCTAGGAATTTTAATCAGAAAGAACAAAGAAATTAAAGGAATTAAAATTGATGACACAGAATATCTTATCTCCCAATACGCAGATGACACATCAATAATACTTGACGGTACATCTAAATCTCTAGATGCATCTCTTCGTTTACTCCAAAAATATGCTGAAATGTCTGGTCACCATATGAACTTGGACAAAACAAAGGTGGTGTGGATAGGCAAACAAAAATATAGTCAAGACACAATGGGGATTTGAATGGGGTTCCAGTAGGTTTACATTTCTAGGAATAAACTTTTCTGTTAATTTGCATGAAATGGAATTGTTGAATTATGGTCCAAGAATTAAAGAAATTGAAAATATAATAAAAATTTGGTCTAAACAAACATTAACACCAATTGGAAAAAATAACTATCATTAAGACACTAATTATTTTAAAATTGAACCATCTATTTATAACATTACAAGCACCATGCAAAAATACTTTAAAACAACTAACTGACAAAATTTATTCATTTATTTGGGAAAACAAACCTGACAAGATAAAAAGAGAAATATTATGTTCTGAACACAAATTAGGAGGGCTTAAAATGATAGATATTGACAAATATATAAAAGGATTGAAACTAACTTGGATTCGACGGTTGTTAAAAAACAACCCGAAACTAAATAAGCTATTAGAAAGTACTGAAAAAAATAGTATTGAAAACCAAGTTTATTTAGGCCCAACAAAAAGATGTAAAAACCCTTTTTGGGAAGAAGTTTTTAAGCTTGGACAGATTTACAAAATAAATTCATACCAAAAAATGAAGAGGAGTTTTTATCAGATTCGCTCTGGAATAATGAAAACATAAAAATCGAAGCAACATCTATTTTCTATAAAGACTGGATAGAAAAAGGGATCTTTTTGATAAATGATTTATTAAACGATGAGGGAAAACTAATGACTTTTCAACAATTCCAAAACATTTATAAAATGAAGTCAAACTTTCCTACTTATAATGGGGTCATTTCATCAATAAAATCATATAAAAAGGCTTTCAAGAACTATATATCCATAAACAATTGTTTTAAAAAACTAGGACCAATTATGCCGAATAATATAAGATATTTTTTTTATCAAGAAAAGGCTCGAAAGATGTGTATAATGTTTAATTTGAAAAAAGCAGTACTAAACTTAAGCTTAGATGTGAAGAAAAATGGTCCTTAACACTCATCAAAAATTTTGATTGGAAAACTGTGCATAATATGTCTTTTTACTCCACAAAAAGCTCAAAACTCCACTGGTTCCAATATAGAATAATATACAGAATGTTGGGCACAAATAAATTTTTATTTAAGATAAAAAAAAAACGATAAATGTTCTTTCTGCAATGAAGTTACTGAAGATATTGAACACATATTTTGGACATGCCATACAATAGTAGATCTGTGGATAAGACTCATGGACTGGATTTATAACCAAACACAGATAATTATTCCATTTAACATGGATATATTTTTATTCAGAAATTTAGGAAAAACAGAAAATAATAAAATAAAAATCTTGATAATACTTTTATCAAAATTCTTTATCTATAAAACAAAACTGTATGAAAATTACCTCAAACGAGCTTATCCGTGAAACTCACGTGAAATCAGTGTTTGTGAGATTCATGTGAATCTCATGTGAAGTTCACATGAAAATCACGTAAATTTTTTGCATGTGAAATTCACATGAATTTTTAAAATAGAGTATTTCAAATAACATCTAAATTTACAAATTTAATCAAAATGATGAAACATATCTATTTTTTTGTTGTAAATTTCATGTGAAATTCATGTGAATATCTATTCACGTGATTCACATGAACATGTTGACGTGAGTTTCATGTATAAGCTCGATTGAGGTGAATCTCACGTGAAATTTGTCATGTGAATTTCATGTGAGATTCGTGTGAAATTTATTTGAACAAATTTTGCCTGTGTACATCCAATGAAATTTTTGTGATAAAGTGTGCGGTTCAAGTTTTTTTACTTTTTTAAAATGTTCCCATGCCCATTTATGCATAATGCGATATGTATCTATCAGGGAAGGTTTTGATGCTACTATAAATTTGAACTGTTATTTAGTTTATTCACTAGAGCCCTATGTTTGTAATTGTAAAGATATGTTTTTTTTCAAAATTTAAATCTGTGAGAATATGTCAAAAACCAATTCAAATATTGATAGATATATGATATACTTTTCATTAAAGACTATACAGCAACTCAATCTGATTGAAATAAAGATCCGTCACCACTTTTTGCTAAAAAAGATAGGAAAATTTTAACACTTTGTTTTACCATTTGTTCTGATAAGAATTAAATAAGCCTATGCAATTGCAGCTTTAATATTTATTGAAGATGTGTATTAATCTGATAAAACCAAAAAGTCCCGTAGGGTTTTTGAAACAGAATATGTAAAACAAGGTGTTTTTAGATTCTCGCAATTGAAGCATGGATACATACTAATTTTCCCAATCAGATTTCAGAAAGGCTTGAACATTTATATCCCTTCTATAAATAATTCTTAAAGTCGGCTTCTGTTCGACCGAATTGTGGTTCCTAAGCAATTTTTTGTTTCTTTCTTACGGCTTGACTACATGTTATTGTGTATATCTACGTTTTGTTCATCATAACATAATTTAGTATATTGTAAACAAAATCAGAGCAACCTTCATTTAAAGTTAATGCAAAACAAAGAGCTCAATTACTCTGATTAGAAAGAATTCGTTCCTTTTCAGAAAATCCTTATACCAATTAATATTGTAAAATGTAAGCAAGAAATACAGTTAAAGGTACATCTTATAAAGAAAATCCATGTTAAATGTTAATAGTTATAGTTACAGAGAAGGCGATGATTGCCATGAGTCAACAATCAACCACCGTCTTTTAAAAAGGTGGATTCAAGCAACTGTGGGTCACCGTCAGCATTAGGCAAAACCTATGTCCTAAAGTCACCTTCAACATGTCAAGGCAGGACACAATAATTAAAACCCAAACACCAAACGGCCTGATTAATGACAAAAAAATAATAATAGAAAACCAATATAACAGACAGCAATTAATTAAAACCACAAACTTCAGATTATCTTTGTGCAATTAAATTTAGAGCCGTCATATGCCATACATGTATCTGGCACCTCCAATAAGGAAATTAAGAAGAAAATTATTTCACAATTAATAAATTAGGCACACAGGTAGCTGAGACTTCTTGAAAATGTCATAACTTATCACATTAAATTACACAGGGTTCAGATGACGTCAAAGTATGTTTTTCTCACGCCACACACTAGTCTCGTTTTTTGACGTCAATTGGCAAATTCGATGTTACGAAAATCTCAACAAATTTGCTCAAAGGTTTGCTGAATGTATGGCGCTGATCACAACTGTCCACTCCTTTATCAAAATCATTCAACATTCAATATTCTAATGTCTTCAAATACGGTGATTTGGACAACAAAACACTAGACATCCCTCATCATTACACTGTCTCCGCCAAAAATGTCAACCTGAAAGCTTTCATCTCGGCTTCTGTAAACAGTGGTATGGCCACCTCTTATCCAGAGTTAAATATTTTTTCATCGCTGAACATAACTCGTCTCCAGTCTTGTAAGTGTAAACTCTTATCCTGTTGCACGTTATTCTTTCGAACCTTGCAAGTCGATGCCGGCATCTCAATACTGACCCAAAGGAAGGAAGTCTGGCGAGTAAGACTATGTTGACTATCTGTGTCGATATTATGGACGACCTGGCACATAAGGTACTGTTTCTGTTGATGTCATGGTGCAGTTTCCTAGATGGATTAATTGAATGAAGCAATCGGGGGAAGCTTGTGTAATCCTCAGCTGGCCAGAAGGTTAATAGTAAGCTGGTAAATTGAACTATTAGTATCGTTACAAGAGCCGGGCAATTGTGGTCCGGTTAACGTTTAAAGTTTAGCAACTGCATGATATGCTTCACCGTGTAGACTTGGCATACTTTGAACCACACAATTATTCTATTTATTATTATTACTTTTACTGTTAAGTCTGTTATTTTTGTTATATCTACTTTACGTGACTCTGCATTTATGTATGCCGTCATACTATGAACGACAACCTCATTTTATGTCTATCTGTGCGAATTTCAAACGCGCACTTAAACACCAGTACTGAAAACCTGACATCCTTTATGGGTATATTTTACATAGATAAATAAAATCGTAAAATATAATCAAAATGAGGATGTTTAATTTGATGTATGCTTTTTTGTGCTTCTTCGTTACATTTGTTGTTTTTGTATAGTGATTAAGATGATAATACAATGTTGACTGTTATACCCCTATTTTTGACATTTTACTTATTGTGTCTGTTTGTTTTGTTCACACATCGTTGACAATGTAATGGAATTTGATGCGACTGTCATACAAGTGAGAGGTTTAGCTAGCTTTAAACCCAGGTTAAATCCACCATTTTCTACAGAAGAAAATGCCTGTACCAAGTCAGGAATATGACAGTTGTTATCCATTCGTTTGATGTGTTTGAACTATTGATTTTGCCATTTGATTTGGGACTTTCCTTTTTGAATTTCCTCGGAGTTCAGTATTTTTGTGTTTTTACTTTTTATAACATGTTCAAGACACAAACTAACAACTGAATTCAATCAAACCGTTATTTTTATTATATACCCATTCAGTACGATTGAATATAAGACATGAATTGCACGAACAATTGCTCTAGATATACTCGTATGAACTATTCGCGCAATGTTAAACATGCTAACTTGCAAAGATCATGTATGAATAAAAGCAATTATCAGGAGTGCAAATTCGAGTATCAGACAGGTTAGTGTTTACCTGTTTCATGTCTACATAACGTAAAAGTTAAAGCAGTTCATATTTAAACAATGAGTTATTGAGTGTTTATTGTAGGTGCGTGTATACTTTCACAGGTGAAGATACGTGTATAAAATAGTGTCAACACTTTATCGATAATAACATAAACGGTACCAATTTTTCTGCACCAGATGCGCCTTTCGACAATCAATTACTCTACAGTGATATGCTCGAGGCCAAAATATTAATTCTTCTCTCATTCACGGTAGGTATAATGTCCGGCGAAGATAATGTTTTTTCGAGTAAATCAGTCCACTTTTTTTCCAGTGTAAATCAGGTGTTTTCTAATGATCTAACAAGTGATCTGATCGATTTACTGCTACATTGTAATTTGCAAATATACTAATTGTATTCGTAGCTGCTGATCATATTCGGAAATGCTATACAAATTTTATACACGCACGATCCGTAATCTCCGTGTTGTTCACTCATTCACTGTTTTATATTGTCTGGTTTTTTTCGAGAGCAACATCTAAAACGTCCATGTTTTTCATCAAATGGTCCGTGTTTTTTGAAGATAATATGATTATGAAAGAAGAAGATATGAATAAGAAAGAAGACAATATCTGGCTTAAAAACTACTTTTCTAGTATGAAACTATTATTTAGCGAAGCACAAAGACATTTTACTATTTTGATCAAATTTAACCCTTTTCTATTTCATGCTAACTTTCTGTTCTGAAAACATATTATCATAACCTTGCAGTATTAGGATATATATATATATATATATATATATATATATATATATATATATAATAATCACTGTGTCCGTTTTAAAACGATCATTATAACAGAGGACATGATTTTTTCAATTTCATGTCATGCTACCTTTATTTACACCGTCAATACTATTTTGTAATTGATATCAGTGATGAAAAAAATAGGTGCAAAGAATTTAGAAAAAGCAGTAAAAAAATAGTCCAAAACATTAAAACAACACTTTATAAAATCATGCGTCCGAATTTATTTTCTGAATTTACTTTCACACAGAACGCTCAAAGTAGAATATTTGAAAGCCAACATTGTGTAAGAACCGAAACATTTGAAAACCAAAAGGACCTACAAAAATTGCCAAATCCATTCAAGGTCAATTTTGCCTGATAGACTTGAAAACTTGGTTTCTTTATAATTTCAATAGTAGGTCTTGTAAGGGATAATTTCGGCCATAAATTCCAATAACATTTTATAAAAAATGTTGACAGTTTGTAAACACTCAAGTGTCTACTTCGGTCGATTCAATTAGTTTCTGTTAAATAGTTGAACTGATTTGTTCATTAAAGACGCTCAAATTCAAGCTTAAATATGAATAATCTATCAAATATGCCTTAAACGACACTTTCCAGATGATGTTTGTCCAAAATGGAAGAGGCTACATTTGTGTGTAGTCTCAAAACTTATATATGTTTGGTAATATCATTAAATACAACATATATTTACATATTAAGACTGAACACAATTGCGGTCAATTCCATTTAGACAAACATCTTAAAACTAGAACACATGATAAAATTGTGAAAATTTCAGTATTGAGGCATGAAACAATGATGCTAGTACCTAATGCATGTTTATTGTATTGCCAAAAATCTTATATCTATGTCACAAAAGTATTATACTTTCCAATGAATAGCTAAAAGTTTACATGTTCAACCACTTTGTAAAAACGTTATCTATAATACTAAAATTACGAGGTCCAATTTGTCAGCCGTCATCACGTAAAAACGACGAATCAAAGAATTCAACTTTATGTACAACTAATATAGTACAAAGGTGTAGATTAAAAATTACACCACTCCAGGCCCTTTTGTTTTCCACGTAATTAATATCGCCAATAATTAGGAAGTTCCGGGTCTAGTCCGATATCGATACCAATAGTATAATCACCTGTTACCTATTACCTTATCTGTACGTTCCGCATCTGACAGGCGCACCACCAAACGTTGTATTCAGGATTAATATGCTATATAAACGGGTCATAATCACAGGGTTGACACTACTGAATTGTCAAATTGTTACCTATTGTAGTATTTTAATCCGTAAGACTTTCTAAGATAACAATACGAATACTAAAAATCTGGACTAAAAATAAGTTTCAATTTGTTAGCGGGCATGACGTAAAACAGCGAATAAGAATTCAACCTTATTTATAACTAATATAGGACAATGCTGTTGATTAAAAAATACTCCATTCCAGGACCTTTTGTTTTCCAAATATTTAATATTACCAATAATTGATAAGTTCCAGTTCGACGGGTTCAAACAGAATGATTTGAAAGCAGAGAAAATTGTGTATCTTATAATCGGCATGACTTTATCAGATGACAGTACTAATACTAAGATAAGGCTTGCGCATATTTATAAACTTTAATTCAGTCACGGACCCGCGATATCACGAGTGTGTTCTAGTATATATATATATATATATGTTGGGGCAAAAAAAGGTCCTTTCGGGCCTACTCCTTTATAAGCGGACAATTCTAAAAAGTTGAGTATTGGCTTCTTAACTTCCAGTTGCAAATATTTCATGTATGTTTAATACGAGAACTAATCAACAACTATCGCGGCCATTCGGGATGAAGGTTGGCAAATGTTGATTGCCACTGCAAATTAGGGTATATTTGAAACGTCAAAAATATTGCTTTGTGACAGGCCAACTACGTCAAAGATCTGTTGCATGATAGGGTTCTTAAGGTGCAGTCAGTGTGACAATCTGTACAAACCTTATTCTGAACGGGTGTGTAGGGTACTTGAACAAGCTGCACAGCTAAACGGACGCTATTCTGTGGTAAGCGTTTGAATGCCGGTCGAAGATGACCTAAGTGACCATATTTATATTTCCCAGTTCCACTGGAAGGTTAGCAATTTAAGAAGTTTGTTTTAAATCTACGCAGAACCGAAGTACTTGCTACAGTGCTGATAAATAATCTGTCGAAGATGACCTAAGTGACCATATTTATACTTCCCAGTTCCACTGGAAGGTTAGCAATTTAAGAAGTTTGTTTTAAATCTACACAGTCCGAAGTACTTGCTACAGTGCTGATAAATAATCTGTAAGCTTTTATTTGATCCTTTTGAAATGATTAAAAAAAAACACGAAATGTGCATATATTACACTGTATTATGCGTAAATCTTACCAATATAATTCTTTTAATTTCTAGTGCATGTAGTGGGAAACAACACTAGCCTATAAAGCCAAATTTATAATACACAATAAAATTAACAAAATACCCTCCCCCCCCCAAAAAAAAAAATCAATAATTAAAAAAAATAGTTACAAAAAAAGAATTCCAAATTTCTCGAAAATAAAGAAAGGTTAAAAAAGTTAATATTTGACAATGGGCAGCAACATACGAACTAAAGTTGTTGAAATTTGAAATTTTTAATAATTTTCAATATAACATGTACATTCCGGTATAAACATGAGGAATGACACGGTTCATAAAAAAAAAACAATCGTTATCTTTGTGTAATCAGGGGTCGACCAAATTTTACACCGGTGTTAACAATGCATACACACTTCGGCTACAGCGCATGGTTTATGAATTTTCCACACCGGTGTAGAATTCTGTATAACATCAGAACAAACAGACAATGAAACATTTGGGATGTATTTTCTTTTTAAAAAAAAAACCACAACATTCACTTGCTTTACGCACTATGTGTATGTAGGTCTCAATCCACAATCTGAGTTCACATTGATATTTGTTTCATCATGAAACATTTACTGTATGAAATCTATATTGGTACACTTTCATGAGGATTTTTATGAAATGAAATGTACGTGTTTATACAGCATTATCAATTGAGTTTATTGCAATGTTCCCTGCTTTTTTAACCTTTTATTCTTTTTGTAACGTAAATGCAATGATATAATACATTTTAAGCCATATGATTTGTTTTGCTCGATAAAATACGGACTGCTCTCGAAAAAACATGGACATTTAAATATGGATTTACTCTCCGAAATGTATTTTTCAATGCAAAAACAAAAATGTTTGTAAAGTGTCCGTATATCTAAGTACATATAGGTTCCATGTAAGCATATCCGTTGACATTTTCATTCGTATGTGTATAGAAGTGGCTTTAATCTAAGTTGGAATAAAGCATTGTAAGGCTAAATTACTAATACTTTTTAACCAAAAAAACCACAGTCAAAATACCGTAATTATTTTAAATGTTGAAAATCATTGAAACCCTTTACGTAAAACAAGCTAGACCAAATCTTGCTTCGGCCATTTATGCATTAGGGATAAAGGAAAACAATGTTTTTCATATTATTAAATGAAAGGTAAACATGACAGTTCAATTAAAATCTTTTATAACATTTGCTTGTTTAAGCTACTCATCTGAGAAAACATTTAAAGACACAACAAAATAGATAAATCACAGTATAAACAAACCGTGTGCTTGAGGAAATAAACTGGGAGGGTGTATGGAGAGAAATTGATAAGTAATGCGTTATCCATATTGTTCAACAGTGACGTATTGACATATATACATATCATAGTAATTCCACTTTGAATATAATTATACGGTACATTATTACTTACAAATTGTTAACTCTAAAATTTATTTTGAAGGATTTACAAATCTTGAGAAAAGTGATGTGTATCCCACTAAAAAGAGATACTATAAAGCTGTCAAATTCATGTTCACCGATTTGACTAAAATTCTCATATTTGATTTATAACCATGTAAAACATTTATCCCAATTATAAAAAGTCTAAAATAAACTGTTTACAGGACATAGGCTCGAAAATGTGTAGCTTCGTTTCACGTGTATTTTATAAATAAAGGCAACGGTAGTATACTGCTGTTCAAAACTCATAAATCCATGGACAAAAAACAAAATCGGGGTAACAAACTAAAACCGAGGGAAACGCATTAAATATAAGAGGAGAACAACGACATAACACTAAAATGTAACACACATAGACAAAATCCCACCATTCCTGGCACCATCTACATGATCTAATAACAAAATAAGCAAAGAAACATTGCTGGTATTAAACTTGCAAGTGAATAAAATGTTACCTCATTGAATCTGTATTTATGAGACATTCAATTTAACTAATTAACTAGAGATTAGTTACACATGTTTTGGTCGTGTCCAGCTATCAAAAGAAAATGAATTTTAACATTTAAAGTGAAACAAAGGTGAACCCTTTCCTTGAATGATACAGGTAAAAACGATGATGCACTAATTTTGTTAACCTATAATATGATATCAAACAGACCTAGAAAAGTTGTACAAATATAGTCCCTAGTGTGGACAGCGTGTTACTCGCCAGTTTTTATTTATACCCCTTCCAAATTTATTTCTCCATGTGTTATGCCTCAAATAGCAAGTAGGGGGTGAAATTACACTGTAAAATAATTGGGTCATGAATTCTAAAGTAAAGTTGTGATCTGGTCCAGCTGAAAAAGGTTAAAATTTAGCATTTCGGAAGCTTTCAAATGATTTCAAGACTCCCTAAACCTATATTTTGAGTAAGAGCCTATGAACAGAGGATGAAGTTTTCTATAATTTTGATATAATTTGTCCCAAAAGTAGTACAACACACTGTAAGAATATTATAAAAAAGCACAGGTTGGATGTTTTTAATTTTCATGTATTGTCTAAAAGAAATGCACTACGAAATAACTCTTTACTCGGACCAGAATACTATCTATTTATATTTATGTTTATATCGGGTTATGTGAACAGTCTTTGGACAATGCGGTATGGGCTTTGTCATTGTTGAAGGTTATATGATGACCTATAGCTGTTAATTTCTATGTCATTTGGTCTCTTGTGGAGAGTTGTCTCATTGGCAATCATACCACATCTTCTTTTTTTAAATAAGGAGGTCATCTCCATGGTAAATAAGATCGCATCTAGACTAGAAATACACATGAAATAGATATAATTGAGCCTATGCTTTGTTAATGGTTTATTTCAAACTTATTGTAAACTTAGAAAAACATTCAAGTAAGTTATGAATAAAAAATGAGAACTTGAGTCAAATGTGTTGTCATGAATTTGACAGCCAAAGCCGCTTTAACAAGGAATTTATATTACAAATCAGTGTTTAAAACCCATTTTTGCTAACAACATGAACAAGGTATTTATCCATATACATGTATATATGCTTAAGTGAATACGTAATGCTAAACAAAATCAATAAAGAAACAAACATACAGACAGACAGACAGACAGAAAGAAACTTGATCTATAAACGAAACAAAAAAACATGATACCTTGACATATCTTAGGGTCTCCTATGTCTCTATTGGGATCTTTAAAAAAGTGTTCTTTGCATTCCTGACAATTCGTGCCTGTTGTGTTATGTTGGCAATCATCACACACACCTCCACTTAGATTACCAGAAACTTCATACACTGCAGGGTCAAAATGACATTTTGTTGCATGATTGTTGCAGTTACATTCTAAAATGAAGAAAAAGATGTATATATTTTTATACTCTAAATGTTATATCAAAAACTTAGTAGTATTTTGTTGTAAAACTATTATGAATATCTGTGAAGAGATTACTTGATATGACTACCAGCAATGTCATACTATGTTGTTGAGTGATAAAAGAGGTGGACACTTGCAAATAAAACATGTAAAAGCGTATATTTAGCTGATAATATAATGTTAATTCTGTTACTTACTTGCATTTTAAATCAGTCATGACCTGAAAAATATGAATTTTTTTCAGACCTTGTTGCAATACTGCACTCTATGTTGCAAGACAATAACATTCAAACCCAAGGAGTAAACAAAGACTCGTAAAACCAAAAGACATTTACATCAACAGTTATAAATAAGAAATAAGAAATAACACGAACACAACTAAAAACCGGGAATACAAACATGTGCTCAGGAAGGGTAAGCATTTCCTGCACCGTCGTGTTTTTATCAAATTATGAAGTTCCCTTGGTTTCTGTTGAAAATTTGACAACATCAATGACATAAGCTTAAGACAATTACAACTGATCCCTGATCAACTGACTATGAACAAACTCTGCAACGCATGTGAAACAATACAAACTTACTCTGACAGGCATTTGGTATATTCTTGTGTGCTGGTTTCCATGGAAGGTCATTGTAAAAATTAAGACAACGTTCACAATTGTCTCCCTTGGTATTATGTGTACACACACATTTACCATGCACCTGAAAAATATAATTATGATATTCTTGTTTTGTGGCGGATGATGATGCTTGAATGTGCATTGCATCTCAACAATTGGTGAGTTTTTTTAAATTAACTGAAGGTTCTAAGCTACTGAAGGCTGCACAATTTGATATGATACTGAACCAGCCCCACTGTAATGATTCAGATTAAGAATATTATAGCCATATTTAATAGCAGTTGGGATCAATTTTACTAACTTGAACCCTATTTCTTAAAAACAATATAGCAGCTGTATCATTCCCTTGAAATTTAATATCTTTTGGCTCTTTACAGGAATGAATTTCTTTAACCATGTTAACTTAATTTGTTGGTAATTCAATTTGAACTTCTTTATTTAGTGAAAGCCAGCATAGCAGAGATACAAATAAGTGGTGCTTCAGGTACTGTGATTTGTGACAACAGAACACTTATGTAATTTAAAGTCATATATACTCTAGGTTAAATACCATATTGCCTTGATTTTCTTTGTCCTTGTACTTATCAACAGGTACACATTGTGACGAATGACCATAACATTTACAACTTCCTCTGACAATCATTTCATACACTGCATAGTAATACTTTTCTTTAATCTCTCTTCTATTGTCAACCAAAGTGTCACCTTCAATAGAAAAACAGTTTTGAGCTTCTAGTATTGCTCCTAATATTATTGTATTGTTTATCTTATACATGTATCTGTCTTTTTATGTAAAGATCATAAGGTTTTCTGTCCATCGGTGTCACAAATTATCAGATGTGAACCAAAATGTTACCCTTCTTAATGATTGAGATCAGCAAACAAGCAAAAAAGCTTCACATTGTGTTGAACAGCTTATATTTTACTATTCCACTGATTTCTTAGCTTTAATTCTGGTCTGTTTCCCCTCAATTAAACAGTTTTCATGGTTGAAGAAAGTAAGCTTAATAACTTCTGCATACACAATGTGACATTGCTTATAACTTCTCCTTAGACATTGTGACGTCGTTGATAAGTTCTACTTATGTTTAAACATGTATCAATGAACTAGAAAAGTCACAGAGAATTGTCGTACCAGCTTTTCCGATAATGATCATGATTGATTTATTGTAGAAATTCTTTAAGTTAAAGATTTTATTACAAGTATCACTTCACATATTCCATACAACAAATATAGTTTGCATTAAGTATCGTAAAAACAGAACTAACAAAGGCACTCAACTTTGACCAATGAATAAAGAAAATAAGGTCAAAACCAAATTTTTGTTTTGTTTGTATAAGCAAATCCAATATAGCATACATTTATTTGTCCACTATAATATCTATAAATACATTGTATGTGCATGTATAAAGCAATTACCTGAAGTATGCAAATCTGTAAAATTTACTCTCAAATTGGTTAGGTGAAGCAAATCTTGAACTTTTGGGTTGTAGGGATCTTCTATTGGAATGAATGGTGGAAGTGCCCTGAATATTACCTGAAAAACATTTAAAAAACAAATTAATATATATAAAAACAAACATTCTATTTCCGAAACAATCAAACAAAACCAGACATATGAACATTCATCCAATTATGCATAAACATGATTTGTTTTAATTTTGGGTTATTCCTATGATTACAGAAGTGGTTTAATTGTCAAGGTACTATTATTTTACAAATTTGGAAACCCTAATATGCCCTTATGTGCACATCTAACATCGCTTTGGCAAGTCAAAAGTCCCCATTTTCAAAAGTTAACATTCTTTAACTTACGTTTATTAACTCAAAAGGTTTTAGATCTTAATTGCACAGTCGTCAGTTCCTCAAAACAAATCATTTAATAATAACTTGAGTTCAGGTTTTTTTATTTTTATTTCGAGTTATAATCCTCTATTCGAGTTGCATAATAATTTGCATTGTAGGTAATAAGTGTACCCTTTGGAAGAGTCTGGAAGACCCCAAGTCAATTATTATAACATGTCGACAGCAAAGACAACAACACTCAAGTTTTTATTATCTGTTTATTTGGTCTACATGTTTCGCCTAGTAGATAGGCATCATCAGGACAATTATACAAAGAAATATGACAGTAAAGTACGAATCTTGCGGTTAGCGGCTAAACCGGAAGTGTAAGTTAAATAGTGGTTGTTATGGTGACGTTATATAAACAGAAAATAAAAATGAAAGTGACATAGAGAATATAAAAAGTTGTTTGAATAAATTCATAAAAGTGTATAAGAGTTAGTTCTTCCTTGTACATGTTGTAGTCTTATAGTATAGTATATAGTCTTATTTGAGGTTCCTAGTGGTATCGTTTGATGATTAAATGTTCGGTTTAATTTCCCACCTGGACAACACCTCATGATAATCTCAAGTCCAAATATTTATGACGTCTTGAAAGGCTATTATAACTACGCCTTAAACATGTTAAATCGTCGCTGTAAGGCGTCAAATCAAAAGATAAAATAGCCTTTCAAGATGTCATAATTATTTTGACTAGGTAATTCCGTACCAATTCAACTGGCTTTGCTCTATGAGGTACTGCTTCTAGTTGCGTCGGGAATATATGAGATGTATGATCGACGCTGGTATTGGGAATTGTGGTAGATCTGTAAATATTTAATTTGTTTGTAAATTTGTCTTAGGATCAAACTTGTCTTCCTAAATATCTTGGGTGGTTCGTGTGGTTCATTCTGTTTCTGGTTCCGTTCTGTTTTCTCTGAATGGGTTGTCTGTTATCTATGGAACGCCACAGCTGCCTTATGATAACAATAACCATATCATTAAGGGTAGAGATATATTATGAAGCACATGTATTATACTATAACGGCATTTGACTATAATACTCTGTCAATTTGCTATATCACTGAGATCAATTTATATACTATAACGGCATTTGACTATAATACTCTGTCAATTCGCTATATCACTAAGATCAATTTATATACTATAACGGCATTTGACTATAATACTCTGTCAATTCGCTATGTCACTAAGATCAATTTATATACTATAACGGCATTTGACTATAATACTCTGTCAATTCGCTATATCACTAAGATCAATTTATATACTATAACGGCATTTGACTATAATACTTTGTCGATTCGCTATATCACTAAGATCAATTTATAAACTATAACGGTATTTAACTATAAAACTCTGTCAATTCGCTTTATCACTAAGATATATTTATATACCATAAAAACACTTCGATACAACATAGAGTTAGCTTTTCATATTATTCTCATAAGACAAATATATTAATAGCGGCAAAAATTACGCGCGAAACTCATCAGCAACATCAATTGTAAATAATAAAAAGAAAAGACCGTGAAGGAAGTTGTTTTGCGGACCTTAGGAAATCGCTTTCAAGATGAATGGATTTATCGACTTAAGCTATGCGGATCTGAAAAGACACGAAAGGCGACACATACAGTAATAATATAAAAAAAAATCTTTATTGTTAAAGAGAATAAACTCAAGCCAGGAATTTCGTTACCACCAAATACTTAAAACTTTTACTAATTTCTTCCATAGATATAATTAAAGATATGGTTTTGAAGTTTGGTTGTACCATTAGAAAACTTATTTCAAACGGGATAGCACATCCTCATTTTTACGGATGTTGTTTACCGTGCCTGGAAATTTAAAAACGATTCTGGTACACTGATCGATCCTTTAAATACTGGTAAACTTATTCTAAAAGGTTACCAATTCAAAACTGTAATTAGATCATTAAACATTGTTTTTTATTGGTATTAATATTGATTTTGTTTTCAGTAAATTAAAAGCAAACTAAATATTTCTATTATGTTATATACATATACACATTCATGGATCTACAATCTGTCGATACCTGTATCATGGCATTGTACAAGGTCGTATTTTCTCTGACTGTGTATGAAGTCTTTACACCGGCTAAATCCATTGGATGTTGGATGTGTACTGATTGATAATTTAGTCTAAGATGCGTGAATTTTTGTAATTTTTTTAGCTGTCAGTGACTTTGAAGTTACTGCGAGTACTCTCAGATCTGTGCTTAAAAGCGTCTTTTTGTCGTTGGGATGTACAAGTACCCGGCCACGTCCACTTGTATTTGTAGTATTTGTATTTCTTCAATCCGTCTATTGAGTTAAGCCTTTTTCAACTGATTTTTATAATTTGTTCTTATATTGTACTGTTATACCACTGTCCAAGGTTAGGGGAAGGTTGAGATCCGGCTAACATGTTTAACCCTGTCATATTCTTCATGTATGTGTCAGGGGCCCATATTTCAGTAGTTGTCGCTTGTTTATGTGTTAATGTACATATTTATTTTTCGTTCATTTTTTTGTACATAAATTAGGCCGTTAGTTTTCTCGTTTGAATTGTTTTACATTGTCATTTCGACCATTTCGGAGTTGTTTGTTTTATAGCTGACTATGCGGAATTGGCTTTGCTCATTGCTGAAGGCCGTAAGGTGACCTAGAATTTCTGTGTTATTTGGTCTCTTCTGGAAAATTGTCTCATTGACAATCACACTAAATCTTCGGCTTCTTTATATCAGATAGTTACAAAAAGCGAATCTTCCATGTGGCCCTCACATACAAATTACAATACAATCAAAATCAGATATTTTCACATAGTTAATTTACAGGTTGATACCTCTAAAAAAAAAACTAGAGGCTCTAAAGAGTCTGTGCCGCTCACCTTGGTCTATGTGAATATTAAGCAAAGGACACAGATGGATTCATGACAAAATTGTGTTTTGGTGATGGTGATGTGTTTGTAGAAGTTACTTTACTGAACATTCTTGCTGCTTACAATTATCTCTATCTATAATAAACTTGGTCAAGTAGTTACAGTGGAAAAAGTTAGTAAAAATTTATAAATTTTATGAAAATTGTTTAAAATTGACTATAAAGGGCAATAACTCCTTAGGGGGTCAATTATCAATTCAGGGGCAGCAACCTAACAACGGGTTACCCGATTCATCGGAAAATTTTAGGTCAGATAGATCTTGACCTTATAAACAATTTTACTTTGTAAGATTTGCTCTAAATGCTTTGGTTTTGAGATATAAACTAAAAACTGCATTTTACCCCTATGTTCTATTGTTAGCCATGGCGGCCATCTTGGACACATCTTTTAAACAAGATACCATAATGATGATTGTAGCCAAGTTTGGTTTAATTTGGCCCAGTAATTTCAGAGGAGAAGATTTTTGTAAAAGTTAACAGACGACGACGGACGGGGACGACGACGGACGACAGACGCAAAGTGATGAGAAAAGCTCACTTGCCCAAAAAGGTGAGCTAATTAACAAAGAAACTAGAGGCTCTAAAGAGCCTGTGTCGCTCACCTTGGTCTATATGAATATTAAACAAAGGAAGCAGATGGAAAATTGACTATAAAGGGCAATAACTCCTAAAGGGGTCAACTGACCATTTTGGTCATGTTGACTTAATTGTTAATCTTACTTTGCTGAACATTAATGCTGTTTACAGTTTACCTCTATCTATAACAATATTCAAGATAATAACCAAAAACAGCAAAATTTCCTTAAAATTACCAATTCAGGGGCAGCAACATAACAACAGGTTGTCCGATTCATCTGAAAATTTCAGGACAGATAAATCTTGACCTGATAAACAATTTTATCCCTGCAGATTTGCTCTAAATGCTATGGTTTTTGAGTTATAAGCCAAAAACTGCATTTTACCCAAATGTTCTATTCTTAGCCGTGGCAGCCATCTTGGTTGGATGGCCGGGTCACCGGACACATTTTTTAAACTAGATACCCCAAAGATGATTGTGGCCAAGTTTGAATTAATTTGTCCCAGTAGTTTCAGAGGAGAAGATTTTTGTAAAAGTTAACGACGACGGACGACGAACGCAAAGTAATGGGAAAAGCTCAGTTGGCCCTTCGGGCCAGGTGAGCTAAAAAATGAATAATATACAAGCCTTAAACAAAAAGATGCCCTATATTATTTTCCCCAAATTTTAACATGAAAGCAACCTGTCTTTTTTCGGTAGTTTTATTTTTAGCACGTGTTTGCAAATCATGTTGACAGGTACGGTGCAAAATGTATCCGTTACAAACTTTCCCCGTAACTATAACAATTTAGCTGTATTTTTGAATATCAGTATGAACAAAAAGCTGAGAGCCAGATTGGCATATATTTAAATTGACAGTATTGTTAAAATCCTAATGATCTGTAGAATGAATTTAACAAATCAATGCTGAAAATTGACAAATCTTCTCTTTTCTATTTGTTTTATGAATTTATCTAGCGTTTTATAGACACCTTCTGGTCGAAGAGGGAGGGGTGCATTTCAATATTTAATTGATAGGGTGCCCTACCCTTTTCGTATAATTAAGATTCTAAAAATGCATAATATTTCAAAATTTGGTTTCATGAGGTGTGTTGAAAAATTGACTACCAAAGTGACAAGATGGAAAACTTGTGGACAGAAACACAGCCATGAACACCCAGATTGTTGGCTATGAAAAAATACCTGGCTTTTTATTTAACAAGAAATAAGATTTATTTTTCAATCTTATATATTTTTGATATTTTCGCCTACCTCTTCTGTCGCCTACCTCTTCTGTTGTGGCTGTTACACTTTCTCTAATGTTAAAGGATTAGTGCTGTCGCCCGAAAAAGAAAATAATAATCAACTTGAAATGTTACTTATTATATACGTGTCAGTGCAGTTAAGCAGGGAGAGCATATCTGCTATGTGTAGGAAAAATGCGTCCTGGAAGGATGAAACGTCGTCTTTGTAGACGGTTTTTTTTTTGTACACTTGACACGTATAAAATCCAACTCAACATGTATGCCTTGTATGAAACATATTCATATTCAAACCACCATAACTGACTCCTATTCCGATATGAATGTAATATTTCTTACTGGACCTTAAACACTAGCTCATCATTTTCATCCATTTTGTTCAATTAACAATCCAGTCTAAAACTCAAAACTCAACGGGATAAAGTATATATATTTCGCATCGATGTTTAATATTATATATTTGATTAATTTGTATTTTGTTTCGTTTATTTCGGTTTATTTCGTTTCACACTTATAGGTCCTCGATAGTATCGTTCCTGTCTGGTGTTGTTGCGGGGAATACCGTTCGGTTTTGGCACGTAAATCAAAGATTAACACCTGAACACTTCTTTTTTGAAACAACTTCAAATAATAAAAAATCGAAACATCATTGCCTCCGGGTGTGTGAGTTTCTCGCTGCATTGAAGAACCATTATTGGCCTTCGGCTGTTGTCTGCTCTATATGGTCGGGTTGTTGTCTCTTTGACACATTCCCCATTTCCATTCTCAATTTTATTTCAGCTGGAAAAGGTCACATTTTTGTCAACTAAATAATATGTGAATAGGTAGATTATATCAAAAACGTATGATATGACCCCAAAAGTTCCCATTACTTGTTCATGTTGTTATATATAAAAAAAACGGTATTTTTTTTCACAGCCGAGAGTCTGCATGACTGTGTTTCTATCCATAAATAGTCCCTCTTCGACACTTTGGTAGTCATTTCTTTAACACACCAGATGAAACCAAATCAAAATGTAAAAAGGTTACACTTTCACATACGCAAATGTCTAATGTCATACATTTAAAAAATCTTGATTATACGAAAAGGGTAGCGTAACATGAACCCCAGCGGCATCCCTTATCAATTGAGTATTGAAGTGCACCCAACCCCCTTTCTGGCCAGACGATGTCTTTGCAAACACTAAATGAATTCGTAAAATTTTATATCACGATGTCTTCATAGTATGAAATATTATCTTCATAACAAAGTGAAATGACAGAATAATATGAAAAGATAACTCCATGTTGTATCAAAGTGTCTTTATGGTATATAAATATAATTAGTGATATAGCAAATTGACAGAGTATTATAGTCAAATGCCGTTATAGTTTATAAATTGATCTTAGTGATATAGCAAATTGACAGAGTATTATAGTCAAATGCCGTTATAGTATATAAATTGATCTTAGTGATATAGCAAACTGACAGAGTATTATAGTCAAATGCCGTTATAGTATATAAATTGATCTTAGTGATATAGCGAATCGACAAAGTATTGACAGTATTATAGTCAAATGCCGTTATCTATAATACTAAAATTACGAGGTCCAATTTGTCAGCCGTCATCGGGTAAAAACGACAAATCAAAGAATTCAACTCTATATATAACTAATATAGGACAATGGTGTAGATTAAAAATTACACCACTCCAGACCCTTTTGTTTTCCACATAATTAATATTGCCAATAATTAACAAATTCCGGGTCTAATCCGATACCGATACCAATAGTATATTCACCTGTTAGCTATTACCTTATCTGTACGTTCCGCATTTGACAGGCGCACCACCAAACGGTGTATTTAGGATTTTGCTATATACACGGGTCATAATCAAAGGGCTGACACTACTAAATTCAATCATTGTCAAATTGTTCCCTATTGTAGCTTTATTCAGCAATCAGCAAGACTTTCTAAGATAACTAATATAGGACAATGCTGTTGATTAAAAAAACTGTGGCCTCATTATTATTCGTTGGATACCAATGTTCGTGGGTTCCGTGGGTACAGGTGATCCACGAATTCATATGTTCAACGAATTTCAAATTCTCTATAGGCTTTGTACATAGAAATCGGCAAACCACGAATTCAGATATCCACGAAAATGTTAATTTTCTTCAATCCACGAAAATTGATATCCACGAAAATAAATGAATCCACAGTACCCCCATTCCTTGATAGCCTGGACCTTTTGTTTTCAAAATAATTGATAAGTTTCAGGTCGACGGGTTCAAACAGAAAGATTTGAAAGCAGAGAAAACTGTGTATCTTATAATCAACATGACTTTATCAGATGGCATCTACCAATTACTTAAATAAGGCTGAGGCATAGTTATATACTTTAATTCAGTCACGGACCCGCGATATCACGGGTGTGTACTTGTAGTATATAAATTGATCTTAGTGATATAGCGAATTGACAGAGTACTATAGTCAAATGCCGTTATAGTATATAAATTGATCTTAGTGATATAGCGAATTGACAGAGTATTATAGTCAAATGCCGTTATAGTATAGAGCATTTTCTTTATGATATATCTCTACCCTTAATGATATAGTTATTGTTATCATAAGGCAGTTGAGGCGTTCCATAGTTATCCATGTGTATTTATGTGTTGTGTATGTATAAAAATGAGGTGTTGTCCATTTGGGAAAATTAACCGAACATTTAATCATCAAACGATACCACTAGGAACCTCCAATAAGACAATATACTATACTTTAGGACCACAACATGTAGCTACAAGGAAGAACTAACTCTTATACACTTTTATGAATTTATTCAAACAACATTTACTTTTCATTCTATTTATATTCTCTATGTCATTTCACTTTCACTTTTATTTTCTATTTATATAACGTCACCATAACTACCATTATTTAACTTACACATGTTACACTTCCGGAAAAGCCGCTAACCGCAAGATTCCTACGTCATATTTTTTGTATAATTGTCGTGATGATGCCTATCTACTAGCTATATAGGCGAAACATGTAGATATCATTGCAAATTTTAAGAATGAATTAAATTTCAAAATGCTTTATTATATGTGTCCAGTGGCAAATATCTCACACATATTGATGTCAAAATCATTTATAGGAAAAACGTTATTCTAAAGTTAAAATTAACTGATCTACATCAGAATATTTCATGCTATACATGTATCAAAGAAAATTAAGATGTTCAACACCTGTAAGACAACATTTTACATTCTAAGGAAAGAATATCATGCAGTCTGAATGAAGTAACAATAATGAAGATCTTGAATACAAACTATAATTACCTGGCACTTCCCCCAAAACAGCAGAAATTATTGCACAAATGAAAACAGTTTGCAACCGCCCTTGATTTGTTTATAATTACATATATATTATGTGTTATTCAGGTCGCAGACAGGGTATATAATGTGACATTCCCGGCTTAGGCTTTATATTCTCTGAGCCGGAGCAATATATGATATTTGCGTGATTTTGAAGAAAAAAAACATATTATTGAAGAATACCCATAATTGTATACCCTGTTGGTATATGTTTTTACTGTTATGTGAATTACGTCACATACTTTATTGTATAGTGTATTTGGAGAAAGGGGTAAACTATATTAAATAATCAAATACAGACCATTTTAGGAGCTGGCAAGTTTTATAACATATTGTATATTATCAACGACAAATTTAAAACGTAAAAAGAAGCTTTAAGATGAAACGAAGCAACAGTTTTAATGTTCTATACACTGTAAAAATCCCTTTAGAACCCAATCTCAGAATTTTTTTTTGGGCGCAAAAATTTAAATCTTGTTGATTGAAATGTTCGAGTTTGGCATTGTGCATCACTGGATAATTGGAGCTTGTAGGAAAGATCTAGTGTTCGGACTATAGTAAGTGTGTGATATTCACAGAACAAATTAAATCATTGACGTTGACGCCTTCAATGTTTTGAATTATAGGTAAAGTTATTGTAGTTGAAGCAAGTACGTTTGGAATAGTTGATACCGACATGAGTGCTGCAGTCTTTGTACATGGCATAACTGAAAAGGTAGAAGGTTGTTGGCCCTCAACAGAGTTTTTGATAATTTCACCCATTACTTGTTTCTCTCTGTTTGAAACACGTTGGTATAAGGCAACAGAGGATGCGGATGTATGGCCTGTCACACACATTATTTGTGCCATTGAACAGTTTCTTCCGAAAATGGTTGCGCCTGTTGCTCTAATAGAGTGATTGGTGTATGTTGTGGACAGGCCTACATTATTACTAAATTTCGACAAGAAATATGATAATGTGTCTTTTTCTATATGACGTTTTGTATACCAGCATTCATCTATGCAGTTGAAACTTTCTTTTGGACATTGCCAAAGTCTATCAGAACCTGCATGCATTTTTGAGTGGTAGGTTTCAAAACTTTTCATCGGACAATATTCAGGCATTTCGGGATCTTCAGGCATATGCCAGGACGATTTCTTATGATTCTCTCTGATTTTCTGTCATTTCATCTACCTTCTTAAAAACATACTTTCGACCAGTATGTGCGTAAGTTTTGACAACAAACGTTTTCTTTGTCATGGGTTCCATCTTTTGATTTGCTCTGCGGCAAAAAAATGAACGAATGTTCATTTAAACACGGTTTGCTAAGCCAAATGGTGTATTTGGGTTCAAATAAATGCTTTATATGGGTTTGTATGATCCTTAGAATCGATTTCAGGGTAGTGAATAATGTCCCCTTTACCAACTGATTTTACTTCTGCTTTGGCTATTTTGATTCATTTATTTACATCTGTAAACTCTGTGTCTTTCCTTAAAACACATTTTTCAAGAAGAGTGCATTTTTCAGATATCGATTTAATGCATGTCTTGTATTAATCCAAATGGTAAGTTTGTACATTTCTGCTTCTTTTGTACGGTCATCCATATAAAAATGAAAAAGTGTTTTAGCAAGTCTGTGAATTTCAAAGCTTTCAAAGTTTGTGTCCATGTTTTTTTCCCCGTAAATATGAGCGAAGTAAATTTGCTGCACTCTTATTTGCCTTGACTGTGTATAGAGGAACCAAATTCTGTTTTTTTTTTGCAATAACATCTATATCAAAATGAGAAACAAACCGCTTCATGTTGCCTTGTTTTGACCTTGTTTTGCCGTGTTTGTTTGTTTTGTTTTGGAATCGATGTTTTGATTGCGCATAAACGGGAAATTGTTAGTGTTGTTCCTTTTTTTAGAAATAATTTTAATATTTATTATTTTTCCAAAGTAGCTGATGTCTAAATATAACTAAAATTTATATTTCTTAGATTGTAATTGACATGTTTATCGCTGAACAGTTAAAAAATCCGCCAATTTTTTTTATTTTTTTTTGGGGGGGGGGGGGGTCCAATTGGGGCAAAACGTCGTATATACCCCGGTAGTTTCCTGAATATATACTGACATCTCCTTGCTGTTATCCAATCACAAACCTGGACATATTTGTAATCCGTAATATATATATTACTTTGGAAAAAAGGAAAATGTAATATGAAATTCAAAATATAAATAAGACAGTAAGGAAATCATTGCAATTGCTGCGAGTTAAAACTACATGTAGGCAAGGTTTTTTTTTTTATAAGAAAACAAAATATTACAGAAAGGTACCTGAGACCACAAAGAGGCATATCTTCTGTACAACATCTAATTAGCATTTATATATGCATATTATATTTTGTTAAAAGTGTCTAAAGGTTACCGAGAGGCTGAATCACTCAGGAACTTACCCTGGTACTTTGTTACATTTGGATAGAAATTTAAATTTTCAATCCATTTAAAAAATGAAATGTTATTTCTCAGCAAATAAAACTCACAATCATTAAGGTAATGTACACCAGTTCGTATCTTCAATCATGATTACCAATTCATGAGGTCAAATGTTAGGGTCAAATGTGATCTTTGACCTAACACATTGTTAGGGAGTGTCAATAATCTCTTAAATCTGGGACAACTTTGAAGTGTTGAATAGTTTGAGCAACTTTTGACCAAGAAGATTTAATTATACAACGTTCAATAAGCAATAATTAATTCTGTTCAGGATAAAGATACTGCTCCATTTCAGCCAGGCACTACTCATATGACATCAGGTAACATTCATTTGGATCAACTGCAAATGACCTCCCAATCCTTTTACTAAAATTGATTTTTTAAATAACAGTATGTTTGTAAGTTGATTGATAAATCAGGGAATTTATCACCTCTGTCTGAATGTCAGATAGCCCTTCAGAAAATCTTAGTCAACATATAAGTAAAAATTTAGTTAACTAACAATCATTTATGCAGATCTAATATAAAAAAAGAAGATGTGGTTTGATTACCAATGAGACAACTGTCCACAAGAGACCAAAATGACACAGATATTAACAATTATAGGTCACCGTACGGCCTTCAACAATGAGCAAAGCCCATACCGCATAGTCAGCTTTAAAAGGCCCCGATAATGTTTGGTTTGAAAATTGAAATAACAATCATTGGTATTGTTTTATTCTAAGTTGTCTAAAAATATTCTAATAGTTAATATATGTGAAATCTAATTTTCATAACATCTTTTTCAAAAGTACCTATTTATATTAAGGAAATAATAAATAAAAGTCTTACCTCTCCTTCTGTGGATGGGGCCACATCTGAATAGGAATCATCACAAATCACATCTTCCAGTGTTTTAGGAGGCCATCTTTTAATTCCTGGAAATGATGCCACACAATCCTCAGCAAAATACCTATAGACTCTCCAAGTGTTTCCTCTATCATTTGATCTTTCTATTAACATTGTTTTTGGTCTAAATGTTTTAAATGTCATGATTAAATGGGTGAAATGAAACTCGGCTTCCAAATCAAGCTGTATAGAGACTTGCTGCTTTCCAGCTTCTGCTTGCCACCAGCGAGTATACCTATTTCCATAAGACCATACAATGTTTGTTATATTATGACTCTTTCTTTCATATCTAGAATCACACACTAAACAGTTAGCATCTTCTTCTAAATGACTAATTATGCAATATCGTTCAGGACTATGTAATCCACATGTTGATGTAGAAGACAAAGAGTCCTCACGACCTATTAACAAATCTCCAGTTTCAGGATAACAACTGCCTTGTTCACATCGAGATTGACGTATACCCGGCAAAATAATACCTGAAAGAAAACAAACACAGTGAATTACAAGTCACACAAAGAATATTGGAATTACAAACGATTAGGGAAACTTAGTTTTGACTTAGTCTATATTCTTAGTTTTTGTGCAATTTCCACCTGTGTAGTTATTATTGCCGGAGTATCATCGCAAACAAACATTTTGTTGACTTAAGAGTTTTTATAACGAAGAAACATTAGCCGTATATAAAAGTGTGACAATCATTGTCTAAATTACGAACCATCCTAGCTGTTTGTTTGCTGCCAGTTTCTAAATTTAGTCCCATCCTAGTTTTTCATTTGCTGACCAGTTTTCCAATCTACAACGCCAAGAGGGCATTCAAAGAAAGGGACTCCAGCTAGAGGGCAGGGGTTCAAACGACGAAGAATGGCTGACCCTAAGGAGAAGGAACAAGCTATAGCTAGTGCAGTTTATAATCCAAGATCATCTAGTGAGTCGGTTATTGATTTTAGTAGTGACCAAGGGCCCTCCCAAACGTCAACTGGGACAGAATCTAACATATTTAACGAAAACATTCAGTTTTCACAAAGCCGTTCCTGTATTGAGGAAAGTTTTTTTTAACAAATCGGGTGTTATATACCCAGGAAACTAAAAGATAAGATTTGGAAATATGAATTTATCGACCTAAATTTGTTGATTAAATCTCCCAGAGAACTGGCGAATTTTCCTGACATTGAAGGTCCTTTAGTTGTAAAGGGGGTCACATGCAGATTGAATCTTTACCATGTCGCGCTATACCAAATAGAATGAAATTCAAAACAGTGTGGCTGTGGCCATTGATTGACACATTAAATTCATCCATTGATTGGGACAATTTACGTGAACGTTTGTCTGTAACGACCACTGTTCACGACGTACCTACGATAGACATTTAAACTGTGGGGTCACCAAAGGTTTCTTAACGCCTTTAATTATAAAATAATTCGAAAAATTAATCAGGAATAACCTTTATGTTTGATTTATATAATTAGTATAAATCAAAACATCGTGTTATTTCTGATTAATTTTTCGAATTACTTTATTAAGGTGTTGTGAACCTTTGGTGACCCCATAGTTTAAGTGTCTTTAAAAAGTACATAGTGAGCAGTGGTCGTTACATACAAACGTTCACCTAAATTGTCCAAGCCAATGGATGAATTTAATGTGTCAATCAATGGCCACAGCCACACTGTTTTGAATTTCATTCTATACACACATGGACAAGAGCTTTCATGATTTATATGTGTATTTTACTAGAGAAAGAGAGTTCTTTGGCTCAAGAATTGCTAAAGTACATGAGAAATATTCGTTTTGCAGCAAATAAATCACACGGTTGGGGAACATACGATGAGCAGATGACAGATTCCGCAAAGAAAAAAGACCTCAGTCATCTTGGGCTGTCATAAACCAAGACTTATGGTCATTTTATATAACAACAGCTATGAGAGATCAAGGGCAAAGTAATGAAAGTAAAGAAGGTTTCAGTTCTCAAAGTGAGCCTCTTCATTCCTTTCGTCAGACATCAGGCCAACAAAAATGATCAGCAACCTAAAAAATGCAATGCATACAACACAAAAGGGGAGCGGTGTAATTTTAACCCCTGCAGATTCAAACATGGATGCTCAGCATGCGGAGGTCAATACGCAGCTTACTTTTGTAAGAGACATTAAATTGGCAAAACAGAGAGACACATTTTCACTTGGTTTTTTCCCAGTTAAGGTTGAAAATTAAGAAATATATTTACATGATTATCCCCTTTTAGAAAATGCCTCGCATTTATTGTCCGGTTTCAAATTTGGTTTTTCTTTACATTACTCAGGACCTCGTTTACCTACAGATTCCAAAAACTTAAAAAGTGCTATTGCAGATATACTTCTTCAAAAACTAAGAAAGACATAGATGCAGGGGGTGTTGCTGGTCCCTTTAAATTTAGGTCTATTTCTACTTTACGAAGCTCGCCATTGGGATTAGTTCCAAAGGGAAATGACGGTCAGTTTAGAGTTATTCACCACTTATCTTATCCCGAAAATTCATCCGTCAATGATTTTATAGATCCAAATATTGATGACGCTGTCGATGTTATAAAATTATATGGAAATCAAACATAAGCCAGCAAGTCCGATGTCAGCTCAGCATTTAGATTACTCCCTATCTCGCCGATTGATTTTGGTCTTCTTGGTTTTAAAATTAATCAAGAATTTTATTTTGATAAAACCCTCCCTTTGAAGCCTCAATTAGCTGTGCTTTATTTGACAAGTTTGCGTCATTTCTACACTGGTCGGTTTCTGTAAGACAATCTGAGGGCGCTATTGTACACTATCTTGACGACTTTCTATTTTTGGGAAGTAGCGGAACTTGTCAATGTGCTTCATACTTTCAAGGCTATTTGCAATGATCTGGGAATTTCTTTAGCGGATGAGAAAACAATCTCTCCAACGACTCGGCTTACATTCTTGGGTGTAGAAATTGACACTTCCGACACGACTCTCTGTTCACCTTCATAAGAATTGCTTCAAAACATTTCCTTTGTTTTAAAATGCAAGAAGGGCACGCTAAAAGAAATGCAATCCCTTTTGGGTTCATTAAACTTTGCATGTCGTGTTGTCGCGCCGGAAGAGAGCTTTTTGCATAAGATTGATTGATTCAACGATTGGTTTGAATAAATCACATTACAGAATAACAATAACTTCGAACATAAAAGCTGATCTTTTGATGCGGAAATCATTTTTGAAAAATTTTAACGGGTTTACTCTTATGCCAGATAGATTATGGATCTCTAACGAGGCGCTCGAATTTAACACAGACAGTTCCGGGGGATCCTCACTTGGTTTCGGCATATATTTTAAGGGTAGATGGGCTCAAGGGTTATGGCCGAGAACGTGGCATAAGCGCGGTTTATTGTCTAACATTACATTTTTAGAACTATTTCCAGTCATGACAGCGGTCATTCTATGGTAGTCTGAACTTAGAAATAAAAAGGTGTTGTTTCATATTGACAACGAAGGAGCAGTGCACTTTATTAATAAGAAATCATCAAAATTATCAGATGTCATGATTTTAGTTATACGTTTAGTTCTAGAAACATTACATCATAACAAATTAATTAAAGCAGATCATGTCCCAGGTAAGGTCAATACTATAGCTAATGCTATTTCTAGTTGCCAGTGGTCCCGTTTCCGGAACCTAGCACCAAATGCATCTCTGACACCAACTCCATTTCCGAACTAAGTATGGATTCTATAACAGAGGAATCAGCTAGACTTTTTTCCGATTCGTTAGCCGGAAATACACGGAAAAGCTATTCAAGAGCGAGACCTGTTCTTGATTCATTCCAACTTCTATATACACTGGATAAAGTATGACCAGTTCCTGTTGAACAGTTAGTACAATTCATTGCTTATTTATCATTGAATAATTTTTTTCCAGCTACAGTTCGATTATATATAAGTGGCATTTCGTTTTCTCACAAGGAACGTAATTTAGAGGATACTACTAAGAATTTTGTGGTATCAAAAATGCTTGAAGGTTTACACAGAAATCATCCACAGAGAGACAATAGGGCCCCGGTAACATTACCATTATTATGACAGATTACAGACGCTCTCCCTAGTATTTGTTCATCTACTTATGAATCTTTATTATTTAAATTATTTATTTTGGCATTTTTCGCTATGATTCGTGTAAGTGAATTTACGACAAAAAATAAATCTGATTCTAGTACCGAGGCACTGCAATTGTCGGATGTGATCGTTAATTAACATTAAGAAAAGTAAAACGGATCAGAGAGGTTATTCGACGTCCATTGTGATAAATTAATACAGAGATAACGCGAGCATTTGCCCTGTGTTAACCTTGAAGAAATATTTAGCTGCACGTCCTGCGGTTTCAGGCTGTAATCATTTATTTATGCATTTTGACGGGTCACCGCTAACCCGCTATCAACTGTCAGCTATGCTAAAAAAGTCAGTTGATTTTTGTAACATTCCAAACCCTAACCTTTTGAAATCGCATTCATTTAGAATTGGATCCTGCACAGAGGCGAGCAAACGTGGTATTAATGACGAAGCTATTAAAAATGGGGAAGGTGGTCGTCAGGTGCATTTGAGCGTTAAATCAGGATTCTTTGGTGAAAATAATTTCAAAATTTTCAATTTCTTTATATGTACATATAGAACAGAAGTAAACAACATTATAACAAATTCCTTAAATAGTTTTCGGTTTGTAGGTCATGAGCTGCAGTCAACTGTTTGGAAAATGGGATCTTCTATTCCCCATTGGGCTGGCATAAAAGCTGCTAGCCGATCTGGTGGGAAAAACCTTGATTTAGAGTACAAGTTAAATGGATAACTAAATCAGGAATGAAATGGAAAGATCTGGATTCATCTTGTGAAAGTAAATTAAAAAGTGGCCAGCCCCTAATTATATATTTATACATCTAGGTGCAAATGATTTAGTATTTATGAAATCAAAAGAGCTAATTGAGAACATCAAATGTTCAATTTTGAGAATAAAGGTTTTTTGCACCTGACATCAGAATACTGTAAATTCAGAAATTATTGCGTGCATTTATTATTGCGATTTTCTCATTTTACACTTGAATGCGATTCTAATTTTTACGATTTTGAGAAAAGTCATGCTTAATTCAGTTAAAATATTACAAAATGCGAGTTTTAATTATTGCGTTTACAACTCAGTCGTATTATTCGCAATAATAAAAACCTCGCAATAATTTCTGTATTTACAGTAATATGGTCAGACATTCTACCAAGGCCCTATTGGCATTGAACAATAAGGCCAAAATTAGTGGAAATAGCTAGCAAAAGAGTCAATTGTGCCGTAAGATCGTTTATAAAGACCGAAGGCTAATATATTTCGAGGTATCCAGCTATCAACGCCTCTAAACACAATTTATTTATACATGACGGCTGCCACCTGTCACAAGTCGGTATTGGCATTTTCCTAAATAACATTCAGGCTTCCATTGAAACTTTCGTACTCGGTGTTGCTAAGGTTTTCCCACCAGATAAATGAGCGCAGAGAATGTTTGGCGGTGAATGGGGATTTATAAGACTCCAATTCATTTGGCGGTTCAGGGAGACACTAAACAGATTTGGAACTGTCCCCCTCTGGCACATATCTCTACCCTACCGGCTCTTTAGTGGAGAGTATCAAATAATTTCCTAGGGTTCACTCTTGTCATCAAGCGGAATCTCCTCCACTTCTGGTATCAGAAGGGAGGTGTCATCTCCGCAGTACACGTAATTCAGGTTGTTTGCATTTAAAAAATCGGAGAAACTGTTGTTTTCAGAGGTCTGTGTAAACAGAGAGGAGGTCTCCGTCCAGTCCACTCTTGCACGTAGGAAGGATGTTTTGACACTTATGTTATCATAGGGTCACCGATATGCTCTTTTCAATCCTTTGGCTATTGGTTTGTTTGTCTCCCTGGAACTGGTTAAACATTTTATCTCCGGCCTGTCAAATATCCACACATACATATTTTGTACATATACTTGTTGTATTATTAGTAATAAATATTCTATATTCTTTCTTCAATTTGTATTTTCTGTTTTTCAGCGCCAGTAGTCCGTTTATTAATAGCAATTATTGTTTATCAGATAATTGAATTTAATGAGGCTACTGGCGTATGTTGTTTTTGGATTATGTGTTTGTATTATAAATCAAAAGTGTCCGCTTACACTGTCTAACATTTTGGAACGCCTCTTTCTGTTAAGAATGATTATTATCACGTGCATTTTGTTCTTAAGAGTGTAAAGCACGTTATAACTTTCTCACATATCATCTGTTTAGCTTCATATAAACATTTTGTTATAACAAAAAATCCCACACACCCCTCCCAATAAATCTATTTTTAGATATTTTAAGTACAGCTCTTTGTAAGAACCAGGCAGAGTGCGATACATGATGGTTTCAGATTTTATCTATAATTGGCCTAGTAGAAGCAGTAAATGAATATTGCTCAAAAAAAAAATTTAAGTGGGAAAATATGAGTGGTTGTCATGGTAACGGACACTCTATTTTTTGGTCGTTAAGCTTGGTAAAATCTTTCAAAAAACAGCTAAATCACCACAATTCAGAGCCTGCTTATGAATAGAATCATGCATTTTTCATTAATCTTCAAAACTAACATTGATAGAACTTGGTTTAAGCTTCATTTTAGTGAAGATTGCATGTCAACCAAATTTGTAATTTTTTTGAAAATTTTTGCGAAAAAATGCATATTTTCAACATTTCTGAAATTGGGATTTTTTCGAAATTAACAAATTTTCTCTGGTGTTTTTCAAAAAAGTGCAAATGTGTACAGAATAGTTAGCACTGTAGTTATGAAGTTTAAATACTACTTTACCAAATTGAATAGAAAAATGCGTGGGATTTTCTTCAGTTTTATCACCATAGCAACCGATTTTTTCCTTGGAAACGGAGTTTTATTTGCAGAATATTTCAGTTTAAGAGCTTAAATGTCTTGGATTTTTTCATAACCGATAAGAAAATACATAAAAACTTTAAATTACTATCATCAGGTGTTGTTGACTTCAATTGTTACCACAGAAACATATATTAACCATTGCAACATCCACTCTGAAACTGCATAAATAGAAATTTATGTAGAAATATACATAAATAGAGGGTGTTTATTTTCAAATTGGAACATGACTGCATGCTTTGCTTCACTCACAGTCTTGTCTGGTTTTTTTCCTTCAGAATTTTCAATAAATGTAATATATAATGTAATATTGGGGTTAGAAGGTAAAAAAAGGGGGGGTAGGTTCATTTTTTTAAAGATATCATACATGAAGACTTTTGAAAAGATAACGTTTGGTTGGCGAGCCTGATTATAAATAGAATCATTTTTTTTCTCTCAGAAATTTCTTATATAACATCGACATAACTTGGTTTTAGCTTCAGAGCTAAGTTAAGGTACATTGTAGTTGTCATGTTTTGGGATTTTTGTCAGATTTTGGGAAACCTCAAGTTTTATTCATTTGAATGCTTTAAGAATAAATTTGTAAGAGTTCTGCGGAACCCAGTGTCTTGCCTACTTTTGCTGTAAATCACAGGCTCAACAGAAATGAGGAAAAAAATTGGTAAAAATATTATTCTTGATACTATCTTTTGATTGTAAGAAGCTTCTGTCCAAGTTTGGTAAAAATCCAGGATAGTTTATGAATCTAATAAATGTTTTAAAAACTTTTACTGCAGACTGTATGTCATGTTAACTGGAAGAAAATCTAAGTCCATTTAAAAGTAAAATACGGAAAAAATGGATTTATCTTTTTACAAAATTTACTTCTTGATACTATCTTATGATCATAAATAATCTTCTGTCCAAGTTTGGTACAAACCCAGCATGCCCAGGATAATTTGAGAAAATTATTAAAATTATAAAAACTTGAACCACAGAGTAAATGTAATGTTTCCCCGCAGAAAAAAATAAGTCCATTTATAAGTAAAATACGGAAAAAAATTAAATTTTATTTCAAAAAAATTTACTTCTGGATACTATCTTATGATCATTGGTATCTTGTAGAGAGTTGTCTTATTAACAATTATACCACATCTTAAGGATGTACACCTCTGAGGAGCCAAAAATTTCTAGAATTAAACTTTTTTTCTTAACCAGATTTTTGGGTTTATAAGACTGTAACAAAATAATTGGTGAAGAAAAAAACATATGGTGGTGCACTTCTTTTTTTGCTACAGACCTTTGAAAATGCCCAATTTTGATGATTTTCCCATTTTTCATCGATTTTTACCTATTTTTTGGCAATTATCGTGAAAAAATCACAGTTCCACAATTAAACTTTTTTTCATACTTTCTATAAAGATGAAGTGGACCAATCTGAATAAAATTTACTTAAAAAAACTATAGGTAGGTGTTAATATAAGAAAGTTTTATCATATTTTGACGCTTTTTTGTGTAAAATTTACCATCCTGTCAATTTTGTATTTTTGTGATTTTTCTCAGTTTTAAGAACAAAATGCATAATATTTCAGCTTTTTCGTTATAAATAATTGAAAAAATACATATCTAAGAAATTTGAAAAGACCAAAATGGTATGGGATGTACATGATTCTTGTAAAATCATTTTTTTTTTTGTATCCCTAACCCATTTTCTCAAAATTTTGGCTAAAAATACTGATTTGATTGGTCGTAAAATTTTGAAAACTGGATTACTCAAAAACCATTCATTGTAAATACACATTTTTTACACAGAGTTATGTTTGATTATAATATTTTTAAAATTTATTGATATTTTCCACTTGTATCACATGTTTTAGAAATAATTCAAGAACGAGATTTCAACGAGACTGAACGAGACTGAAAAGTCAGAGAATACATCCTTAAGATCAAATGGTCACTTTTAGAAATTTCTTTATAGTTAACCAACAACATTAAAACTTGATCTCTGTTTTGTGGTAATAAGCATTGTGTATACATGTTTCATAAGATTTGATTGAGGCAAACTTTGTGACGACTAATGTACTGACGGACATGGATTAAACCTACTACAACGCCCCCTCCCCCTCCCAAATTGCGGCGCGGCTATAAAAGTGTTTATTTTAGTTTTTGCCATTGTACCTTGAATCGATCAAATGTGTGCACAACGCGTGGGACATCCGAAATTTATTATTTTTTTACACATGTCTTGTATTCATGAATGATTACAACTTGTTGGGACTAGAAAACATTGATAATTACAAAGAAAAATAACATTAGTATGTACTGCGTTGTTTCTAGTGTTGCATTTAATTAAATAAGACCATGTGTGGAATTTGTCTTCAAATTATTACTGTTATTAATCTTGTATTTATGCAAATATTCTCAGCTTAGTGGTTTCATTCCAAATCTCGGGATTAATGCAGTCTTTTATAAAGGTTACAGAGACAGATACAAAAAATAGGGGCGTAATTCATGTAAAGGTTAAAAAAACGTTGAGAATAGCAAAATATTTTTTTTGAAATTTGAACCTAAAACAAGATGCTCCGCAGGGAGCAGCTTTATACGACCGCAGAGTTCGACCCCTGAACATTGGGGCAAGTATGGACACAACATTCAAGCTTGATACAGCTCTGAATTTGGATTGTGATTAAATAGTTGACACAACAAATGTTTCTGACACATAATGAATGTGATCTCAGAACTTAAACTTAAAAGCTTTAAATTTTAAATTGGACATTACCTATTATGGTCCAATATCCAAAATCAAAATACATGGTTAGATTCAGCAATTCAAAGAACCCAAGAATTCATTTTTTTATGAAATCAAATAAAGTTCAATTTTGGACCCTTTAGACCTCAATGTGGACCAATTTGATAACCGGTCCCAAACATCAAAAATCTAAATACATGATTAGATTAAGCATATATCAATGAACCCCAAATATACAATTTTGTTGAAATCAATCAAAGTTTAATTTTGAACCTCAATTTGGACCAACTTGAAAACTGGGCCTATAATAAAAAAATCTAAGTACATGTTTAGATTCAGCATATCAAAGAACCACAAGGATTCAATTTTTGTTAATATCAAACAAAGTTAAATTTTGGACCACAATTTGGACAAACTTGAAAACTGGGCCCATAATGAAAAATATAAGTACATGTTTAGATTCAGCATAATTATCAAAGAACCCCAAGGATTCAATTTTTGTTAAAATCAAACTTAGTTTAATTTTGGACCCTTTGGACCTTAATGTAGATCAATCTGAAAACGGGACCAAAAATTAAGAATCTACATACACAGTTAGATTCGGCATATCAAAGAACCCCAATTATTCAATTTTTGATGAAATCAAACAAAGTTTAATTTTGGACCCTTTGGGCCCCTTATTCCTAAACCGTTTGGACCAAAACTGCCAAAATCAATCCCAACCTTCCTTTAATGGTCATTAACCTTGTGTTTAAATTTCATAGATTTCTATTTGTTTATACTGAAGTTAGGGTGCAAAAACCAAGAAAAATGCTTATTTGGGCCCCTCTTTGGCCCCTTATTCCTAAACTGTTGGGACCTCAACTCCTTAAATCAATCCCAACCTTCCTTTTGTGGTCATAAACCTTGTGTTTAAGTTTTATTGATTTCTATTGACTTATACTAATATTATTATGCGAAAACCAAGAAAATGCTTATTTGGGCCCTTTTTGGCCCCTTATTCCTAAACTGTTGTGACCAACACTCCAAAAATCAATCCCAACCTTCCTTTTGACACACACACACACACACACCCATACACACAAAACAAGATATAATGTTATCGGAATCTTGAACTTATGAGATGTATGTAGAACGACGCATAGTAAGGAATAATTCATAATTGATACAATTAGTTTGCTTGATAATTTTGATATGATAATCTTGCCGGTACATGTAATACAATGTAGCATAATTATTTTACCAGGATTAGCACAATTCCAACTTAGCAGATGTATTCTATTTGTCTATCTCGGAGATCCTGAATTTTAATTGCGGGATAGTAGTACAACAAAGGAGTTATTAATGATATGTTAATAGCTACATGTATATTTAAAGAGGATTCCATTATACTGGACTTCTGATATTAGCGATCAACAATTGACTATTATTATTTTTTTTAAGTCACCACCAACTTAAAATGTGTTCAATTTGCCTGTCCGTCTATCCGTCAGTCCATCACATTTAAGTTTCAGTTTAGAAATGCTTTGACCAATGATTCTATTATTGGTTTGTTAATATTATGTTACAGGTCAATTTTGTGATTTATGCTGGAATAACATCTTAGACGGGTGTGTGCCATAAGAAATTAAGAATTTTCTTACAATTGTTAGGGCCATATCTATCTTGCCTTGCCATAAGCCAGGTTGGCCCAGTTATTGTAAACCCATGAAGTTCATCATCTGCTAACTTCGAAAAATTGATGATCATATGATGAACTCGGAACAAAGTCCGACCAAATGCAATTATCTTTTTAAGTATCTACTTGTATGCAACATTTTAAAAAATCAACATACCCCCCCCCCCCTTTTCCAACCCCAATGTTACAATGTTACATTATATATTACATTTATTGAACAATCTGAAGGAGAAAAAAAACCAGACAAGACTGAGTGAAGCAAAGAATGAAGCCATATTCCAATTTGAAAATAAACACCCTCTATTTATGTATTTTTTTACATAAATTTCTATTTTTGCAGTTTTTAAGTAGATGTTGCTATGGATAATATGTGTTCCGTGGTAACAATTGAAGTCAACAACACTTGACGATAGTAATTTAAAGTTTGAGTTGGCTTTTATGTATTTTCTTATTGGTTATAAAACAATTCAGGACATTTAAGCTATAAAACTGCAATATTCTGCAAATAAAAACTCTGTTTCCAAGGAAAAAATCGGTTGCTATGGTTATAAAACTAAAACAAATCCCACGCATTTTTCTATTTAATTTGGTAAAGTAGTATCCAAACTTCATTACTACAGTGCTAACTATTCTGTACACATTTGCACTTTTTTTAAAAACACCTGAGAAAATTTGATAATTTCGAAAAAAATCCCAATTTCAGAAATGTTGAAAATATGCATTTTTTCGCAAAAATTTTCAAAAAATATACAAACTTGGTTGATATGCAATCTTCACTAAAATGAAGCTTAAACCAAGTTGTACAAATGTTACATATGAACATTAATGAAAAATGCATGATTCTATTCATAATCAGGCTCTAAAATGTGGTGATTTAGCTGATTTTTCAATGATTTTTCAATGCATAACAACCCAAAAATAGTGTGTCCGTTACCATGGCAACCACTCATATTTTCACACTCAAAATTATGTTTTGAGCTTTATTCATTTATTGCTTCTATTAGTCCAATTATAGAGAAAATCTGGAACCCCCCATATATCACATGTATATGGCACTCTGCCTGGTTCTTATAAAGAGCTGTACTTAATTACTACTTATCTGTTATATCTTATTGTAGACAATGCATTTATTTGAACAATACTGCTGTGCCAGTTTGTTGTATTTTTCAGCTGCACGCCGTGTGACAGATGTTTATGTCTCGATGGACTTTGTTTACTGAGAGGATGTGGAGAAAAGAGTAGATTAATTGATAAAAAGACATTTTTATTCCTTTGAATGCTGATAAGACATTAGCAGTGTATGATTGACTTTTAATTTGTCTGCGTTGATTAGACACTATCAGTTTATAATTGACTTATTACTTTAGCGTAGTTCAAATTAGACTTAATGTTTGTTTATGAATCTAACTTTTAAAGATTTTATTTTGGTTATACAAAATCTGGGATATCGCAGATCCTTTAGGGGGCGGTTCAGGGAGACACTAAACGGACTTGGAACTGTCCCCCTCTAGCACATATCTCTACCCTACCGGCTCTTTAGTGGAGGGTATCAAATAATTTCCTAGGGTTCATCTACGTATACTTTTTTGTATTTATAATTTGTATTGTCTGTTTTTCAGCGCCAGTAGTCCGTTTATTAAATACTGTTTAAACTTGCCAAAATTTATTAAACTGGACATGTACATGCAAATGCATATATAAATTCATTTTTTATATCGCGATGACAGTGGGGGCATATCGATGTATTGTTGCCACAGAGATTTCTACTTACATAACTTCGATAATATGAAAATGTGTTGTCGTTAGAAATAAATATATATAAGTAAAAAGTCCTTAATATCTATGCACACGTACAGAAAAATTGTGAAAACGCATGCGAAAGAATATCTCAAGAACGTTTTGTGGGAAAATATGAATGCATACTAAAAATCCAATGTATTAGAAAAATTGAAATATCGCAGAGAGTGTCCACCATGCACTTGCACTGCACTATTATTAAAATAGTAGAATAGAATGATATAAAAATGGATTTAAATTATACATATTATGTAACTGTTATATACAAATATTAATATTTATTTAACAACAAACCAGAGTGTGCTAATGTGTATCATTACAATATAATAGGCATTAGGGTCAGGTTAAACTCCTTATCATTTATTCATCATCCACGCACGAACTTGTCTCCGAAAAAAATATATCTATGTACCTTAACCTCACTTTTAGGTATAGAGATGTGATCTTTTTTTCTGTGACAAGTGCTTGTGACTATCCACAAGAACTGCGATCATCCGATGTTCAGTACTTCAGTACTTTGATTTTACTTAAAATGCAATTTATATTTGTTGATCAAAGCAATATCAATGATAAGTGTAATTGTAATACATGTAGTATATGAAATTTGATAAAAAGTTGATACATTGTAAACCATGACTACTTTATCTCACACTTTATACTCTATCTGATATATAGATATAGGTAGTTGTGGTGTGAGTGCCAATGAGACAACTCTCCATTCAAATAACAATTTATAAAGTAAACCATTATAGGTCAATGTACGGCCTTCAACGCGGAGCTTTGGCTCACACCGAACAACAAGCTATAAAGGGACCTAAAATTACAAGTGTAAAACCATTCTATATGTACTTAAACTTAATCAGAAAGGAATAATAAGGAAAAGCTTGAAGATATAACATGGCTCATGCTACTGGGCAAGTCAGAAGTCACTTTCAACAATAAACACCTCACTTTCAACAATAAACACCTCACTTTCCCACCCTATCAAATGCAACATTAAGGATGTCTAGTTGCCCATGCTTTCAAAAAAGTGGCTTTCATCATTGGAAATATCCGTTTTAATTTTTATAACAAGTTTATAAAATTACATTTATTTTTAGAGAACCCATATGAAAGCTTTGACTTTGAAGAATATTGATGGGGTAAACCATTTTGAAGAAAATGTATGCAAACATTTTGAAAAAAATCAACTATGACTAAAATACATAATCTATGATATTAATTGCATGGCTCAGCTACATGTAGATGGAGAATACTTAACCCGAAAGCAATAAAATGCTTTGCCGAGCGCAGCCTGATACGACCACAGAGGTCATACCCTGAATAGTTGATGCAAGTTTAGTCACAATATTCAAGTTTAATACTGTATAAATTTGGATTGAACATAATACAGGGTACTGACGCAAAATAAATGTGGTAAAAGATCTTTAAAATTTGAAATGGGTTGGAATATTTGTGTTTATTTTCAATTGAAGATTTCTTGATAATGCGTAATACTGTGCAATTGATGAGTTCTTGCAATTGTGCAATATTGTGCAATTGAAGATTTTTTTTGCTATTGCGCAATACTGTGCAATTAAAGATTTTTGCTATTGTGCTACTGCGTAAATGAAGATTTCTTCCTATTGGGCAATGCTGTACTAAATCGCAATACTATGCAATTGGTGATTTCCTGCTATTGCACAATACTTCATATAATTTAAACACAATGTGTGTTGGGTATTTCCTGCTATATCGATATGTTTTTTTTTTTATATGTGAATCAGAAAGAATCAATGGAAAAATGGAAAACGTTTTAGAACAAAAAATCAAAACAAAATCTAAACGTTCACAATCTATATCAACAGATGAAACTTTCACTGGAAAAGAAAAATTTACGAAAACGCCGCCATGCGACGTTCACAAAAAGTCATCTTTTAAAAATGAGCAAAAAAAAATATGTTGCAAACATCCATTTAAAAAAAAATAGTGTGCTTGTTCTAATGTCAAATTGTTCTAAATATTTGAAAAAATAAAACAAAACATCTGTTATCGATTTTTTTATGATGTTAATTTAAGAATGGATGCAATTTGGGTAGTCCTCATCACGGAATCATGGGTCGATTCAATCCCGTTTTCTATGACTCAATATGGATTAAAAATCAAATTGGTGTACCTATATCATAAAGAAGGATACGGCTACAAAATAAACACAGAGTTGAGTTTTTTGTCTTGATCACAAAAAAACGTACGTAAAAAAACTTTCAAAATAGGTACAATTTGGGTACCGTCACGTCATATATATATATATATGTGATGTTATCTAACTAAATAATTCAAAATTTGGTGACTATGTTGAACGCTTCTATCCCGTCAAACATGTGATTAGATACAAAAGATACAACTAAATCTGCATAATGTCTTGACTCACATCTAGAAATTAACAATCGTGGTCCTTTGAAAAAGAAAATTCTAGGTAATAAAAGGATTTCAGCTTCCGAATTATAATTTTTCTATTTTTATTTAACAACATATACCAGCAGCATCTGCATAAGGAGTATATAATATCTCATAATTGATACGATATTCCAGGGCTTGTGTAGCTTATCATGTTTTCCCTCATAGAGGGTTGCTGCTCACAATGATACTATTAAACCAAGAGTTTAAAGGTTAAAAGCTGCTCTTCGTTAATTTTACGGACGCCGGTTGACCGTTATAGATTATCTGTTTAACAGATGACTTCTGCTATGTGCCAATCGTCCTAACGTAAATAAAAGTTGAAGAGCATTGAGGAACCAAAATTCCAAAAAGTTGTGCCAAATACGGCTAAGGTAATCTATTCCTGGGATAAGAAAGCCCTTAGTTTTTCGAAAAATTCAAAGTTTTGTAAGTAAATTTTTGAAAATGACCACATAATTGATATTCATGTCAACACCGAAGTGTTGACTACTGGGCTGGTGATACCCTCGGGAATTAAACGTCCACCAGCAGTGGCATCGACTCAGTGGTTATCAAGGGTACCAGGATTATAATTTAGTAGAGTTTTAACTTAAGTAAGCAACACGAAGGATGTGGAGCATGATCTGCTTATCCTTCCGGTGGACCTGAGATCACCCACAGTTCTTGGTCGGGTTCGTGTTGCTCAATCTTTGGTTCTCTATGTTGTAATGTTTACTGTTGTTAGTCTCTCTGGGTTTTTTTCTTGTTAATCCAAGGTGTTGTTAGTTTATTTTTGATTTTTTTTTCAGTTGTGAATGTCTCTTTTGAGAACCTTTGAATGAAGTTCGGAGTAACTTCTAATATTTTATACAGAATGAGGTTTCAACGGTATAAAATGACGTATATAGATCTCTTAAATGATATGACTATGATATCTAATCCAGTTTACATATAAATATAGTGTACATTGTTATGTACCAATGTTGATCTCTCCATTTACCTTTGAATTATCTGCATTTAAATATTTATCAATTGGGATGTTATTATCTCACAAATATATGGTACACTAGTAAGTTTTTTGTCAATGATTTTTTAATTTCAAATGTATAACTTACTCTTTACCTCTTAATAATCTTTAATCCTAACAGTTACCTGGGCATTTGTTAGGCTGAGTACATATTACATGGTCTATATGTTTGCCTGGACAGTTGTTTCCACCATATTGAGGATGTGGATTAGAACAGCTGCGAGATCGTAAACGGGTTCCAACACCACATGTAACACTGCAGGTATTTTCTTTCCAAACACTCCATGCTCCATGCACTAGGAAATTGAATAGATATAATAGATAACAGTTTCTGAAATTGGATTCTTTTTAAACTCTTATATTTCTGCAAAATATAGTAGATTTACTGCTAGATCGAGAATTGCAGCACACAGAGTTATGATTGCATCTCTTTTAGTATGTAACAGTTGAATTCTGTTAAATTGGTGGCACTTTACTTGAAATTTACATTCAACTTTTTGGTCATTGTCGCTTCTTGAAAATGTTGAATGTTTTTGCAAAGCTGGTTTTATCTAATTAGTTAAGATAATACAAATAACGTTTTACAAACCATCAATTGTGTTGGTTTATTGTCGAGCCTGCAACTTTTGTCACAAAGACATAGTTTTAAAACAGTTACCTGGACATTCGTTAGGCTGCGTACATGTGACATGGTCAGTACTGTTGCCGGTACAGTTGTTCCCACCATATTGAGGATGTGGATTAGAACAATTGCGAGATCGTAAACGGGTTCCAACACCACATGTTACACTGCATGTGTTTTCGCTCCAAACACTCCATGCTCCATGCACTACAAATTTTACATAAAATTCTTAAAATGTAATCTGAATTAAAAAAAAAAAAAAAGCAAAAAGTAAATAGGAATTATTTGCAATACAATCTTATGAAATGCCAATGTTGTGAACGAGTGTCAAATACCCTGTCAATATTAGAGACAAAATTATCTTATAGCTCCACGCTTATCTAGAAACTTCTAGAAGACAAGATAAGAGTTTCTGAAACTGTTTTTAACAATGCAAAAAATAGAAGATTTCCTTGAAGATCTATGCCTGGGATAAGGAAATTCGTAGTTTTTCGAATTATTTAAACTTTTGCAAACAGTAAATTTATAAAAATGACTATTGAATGGATGTTAATGTCAACACTGACTGATGGGCTGGTGATACCCTTAGGGACGAAATGCCACCAGCATTGGAATCAGTGGCCAACAGTTACTTTCTTTTTATACATTATTGAAATGTGGCACAGATTATGATTTTATAAAAAAAAAACTAAGGACGTTTCTTATCCCAGGCATAGACCACCTTAGTCGTAATAGGCACACCTTTTTGGAATTTTGGGTCCTCAATGCCCTTGGACTTTGTACTTGGTTGGCTTTATTACTATTTTGATGTGAGCGGGACTGGTTAGTCTGCTTTAGACAAAACGCGCGTCTGGCGTATTACATTATAAAACGGGTACCTTTAATAACTATTATCATGCAAACCGCTGTGATAGTATACCAACATTCAATATAATCTGTATTATATTCACATATTACGTATAAAGTGTTTAATATTTTACTGCCACTATATTTGTTACTGAACTTTTATTGAAAGAGTTACCTGGACAAGGGTTATACTGCAGACAGTTGACATGTTTATTTCTACTTCCTGTACATTTTTTCCCGCCTTGTTGAGGATATGGATTTGAGCATTCACGATACCGCAAACGGCAACCAACACCACACGTTGCACTGGAAGGTGTATCTATCCACCTGCTCCATTGCCCATCAACTATGAAATTAAACATATATCATCAAATTAAAGTCTTAACGTAAAAAAAAATCATACAGTGAAAAATAATTTCAGCACTTTGATATTTTACAATCATTACTATTCACTTTATCATTTCCTGTTCATTGTTTCCGTAAACATGAGTATTTGGATTACAATATATATTTGCGATACCGTAAACAGCTAGCTATACCACACATAACACTGCAAGGTGTTTTCATCCGACCACTTATTTTTTATCAACAAGATATAAATGTAACTTGAAGTTATTGTGGGAAATCGAGTGAATTCGATGTTTTGATTTGTATCGGCCTAAATAACAAATTCCTAAACAGTTCTGCGTGCAGCTGCCATGTTCAATCAACATCATGAAACTTTCAAATAAAAGTAACTGTCTATATAGAGGACTGTGTTCTAAGAAGGGGATATTCCAAAGAATGAATGTGTTCTTTAAAGGGAAAATTCGCGATTTTTTACTTATGGTTTAAATATGTTCATTATGGCATAATATATATATTCACAAGGTTTTATCGCTATATGTGCAGTAATAAAGGAGAAATTCAATAATTAATGAAAAAATATTAACAACTTCCTGTAGGTCATGACGTTTTCTCCTGTTTTTTGCATGCCGGGATATAAAATACAATCATTAAAAGTCTTGGTTTTTAATCATATTTTAACGTAATCGTAAGCGCGCCGATGACTTATGCTTTATCTAATAACCAGCCGATAATAAGAAGATAAAACGCACAAACGTGCAATTGTACACATTCATGAGAAAAATTTTCTATGTTAAACGTATATATTCAAAGTATTGTTTTAGACAACACAAAAAATTATAAATTTATTGTTAATTAATGCATTTTCGGACTGATAAGGTGAACAAATTAAAGTAAAATAATCTGTAAAGACAATATGTTGGTGTACTCTTATTGACCTTTTACTGTCTCAGCTATGACTAGGTTTATACGATGTGTGTATTCACGGTTCTGTGGCAATACTCGTAGATGGCTTGTTGAAAGGTAAATTGTTATTTGCACTTCGGTATTTCACCACGCCTCTAGGGCACACCTTGCCAGGTGTGACTGTCCATTCGGATCAGTGGATTATAAAACAAGGGAGCATTTAAAACACACATTTAAAATACATATTCAAGTTGGTGACAAACGAAAATAGATCGCCGTGGAATTATTTAATTATATTTAGTGCTATTATTTATTTTAATTCAAATTAATTAATTTACTAAGAAATAAAAAAAAATCGGTTAAAGACGGGAAACTTAAATCATGTGTCAGAATGAAATGATATATACCTCTTGTCCTTGATTTATGTCTCATAAAAAAGGGGAACATAGAAATTGGAAATAGCTTTACCAAAGCATTTTGATTGTCTTTATTAGGCAAAAAAGTGTACGAGAACACTTACATTTAGACTTTTGAAACCCATGTATAATTTAATATTTGAAACCCATGTATTAATTAATATTTGAAGCTATCTGAAGATAACTCTACCGAAGCGGAATATAATATGTACGAATAAAGAAAAAATACTCTTTTTTTTTTTAAATCTTTGCACATTTATGATTAATTATTGTTATCTATTGTTCATTTAAATACTTAATTAGTACCTAAAATGTGTCTAACGCTTGGCATTAAATCTCGGTGTGGTAGGAAACGATTATTACATATAGATTATATTATTTGGATGAGGATTTGAGCTAGCCTATAAAAACACATTAATTAGTTAACATACATTCGAGACCAAAGGATATTAACTTTGATAATTCAATTAACTTTTACGCACATATTTTTCTCTTATGATTTGTGCGTGCTTGTTTCTATAGGACTGTGTATATATGGTCCGAAAACTAATCATAAAATCATAACTAAAAATGTCTTGTTCGGAGAATGATAGTACTAACCGTGGTTCCAGTCTGTCAAGAGAGGCAGATTTTGGCCGTCGAGTATGGTCAATTTGGGTACGCACTAGAGCCATAGAATACCGAAGAAGAGCTTCATGAAATGGAAGCTGCAGAAAGTTCCCGAAATCAAGATATCTTTAGCAACCCTCACCAGTTTAACACAGATTGGTGTTCGTGTACTAAATGCATAGTTATGCCGTTAATGACGGAATGTCTTTGTTGCCACGAATTTACTCTCTTTGATGGTAATATTGAATTGGGTGAATGCATTAGTGACAATATCATTTCAGAACAGTTTGTCTGAACCCGGTTGTTCTTGAAACCAGCTATATAAGTTTTTTGAGGTACAAATTAAGCGCCGTAGAGGGAGAGCTCCAGACGTACTAACTCACAGCCAAAGCCGACTAATGGCTCATCGTCAGTTTGTTTGTTTGTCAGAAAAGGGCAACCATTTGGCAAGAGAAACAGAGTGACTATTCCAGCTTGTTTTGTTAACATTATTAGGGAAGCATTTCCGTCACAAAATGGTGTTTATGAAGGCTTCAGAGAATGTGAAAGTGACACGTCAGACTCGGAATAGTTGTAAAATAGACATATGCTAGATTTGGGGCTCAAAATATTCTTTTGTATATGTAAAGATAAAACAGATATGTCTGCTTTAATTCTTTCATGTTCACATTTAGTTGAATTATACAATATATTTTTACTATTGTTCACTGTTGAAGGCCATACCGTGACTTGAATGGCTGCTTAAGTCCACTTCATTTGGGTACGTGTCTCCCAAGAAAACAAACCACAACTTCTTATTTAATCAAATGACTTATCTTTTTGCGAAAGTTTGGTATTCAAAAGTACAAAGTTATAAATGGGTGTCTTGCAATATCGAAGTGATAATCTATTTGTCAGATCTCTTATATCTTTTGACGAAATCAAACCATCATGGTATATTCTGCATTTGTATAGACCGAAGTGTACTAAATAATATTCATATTATAGATGTTAAATGAATGAACAAATATTAAACCTGTCTTTTTATTGTTTTCCACCCATGTCTGCTCAACGAATGTAATGTCATCTTTCCCTATTTTTGAAGGTAATGATAAGTCTGTTCAACTGGCAAGAATACCCCTAAAGCGGACAAGCAGTTTATTCTTTAAATTGCTGTCAATGAATATCAAGAAAGAAAATAAATCCCGAAATTGATTTGAAACTTTAATACTCAATAGTTTTCCTAGACAATATTCACATCCCTTGGGGGTTATTAGTGTACGTCCAGTTGCATATATATTACATGAATGTCGGAACAATTGGGATGATGACGAGTTTCTTCCTTTATTCGAGAACAATCTAATTGATATATAAATCTGTGATTTAACTATGTTCATAACTTCGATGAACTAAAGCAAGTTATATATCGACCTGTATTCAATCAAATTGGTTCTCTTCTTCTTCTTCTTCTTCTTCTTCTTCTTCTTTTGGTATACAATAGTCTATCGAATTCGTTGATTACATACTGTTGGCATACGTGGACTAATCTATTTACAAAACTTTTACCCCAATTAACACGTATGTTTCTTTCTTATGTTCAATGTATACATGTATATATTTTAAATTGCGCTATAGTTCCGTAACTTTCTATCCAGACGTATAAACGAATCGTCGACAAGTGCGTACATTTTTTAAATCAATATTTCTGGTATGTTCCAATCTGTCCTTTACTATCGACAACGAGTATATATTACATTTTCCCAAATTAACCCTTGGAAACAATATGTAAATAGATTTTCATTCTTCAAATCTTTTTTTTGGGGGGTATTATTTACATTTTTATAAATAATATTCTTTACACTAGAAATTTTATTTATAAACAAGCGTATGAGTTAAGTAATGACTAGTATATTATATCACTTTCGGACACGCAAGACAGAGATGTATATTATACACCTGATAGTTCAAAATGGAAAGTTATAAGTTATCGGCCGTGTACACTGATCAATACCTACAGAAGTTAAACGATGCATGAACTTGCAAGCCCGACAGGAAATCGCTTGAATACCTGGACATGTCACCTCACACCCCTCACAATACCTTTGGGAGTAATACCTTTAGCCATGCTGGTGATCAGATGAGGGAAGATCCGAATTTATTTGAATAAAGTTTATTACTTTATAGAATTATGAACGAACTAGATTTTCGAAAACAATTTTCACGGAACAATTATTTAAGATTTGAACTTTGACTTTTTAACTAATTCCAATATTAACAGTTAAAAAAAACAGATTATGGTTATTTAAAAAAAATAAGAACATTTTCCGTATCAAGTTAGTTAGTCAGATAAAACAACCGTACGATTGACAAGATATCGACACGCAATTACGACTACATCGGTTACTGTTGTTTTGGTCCTTTGTGGTTTATAGACATATCGTGATTTTTAATCGTAGAAGATGACAAAATGGCGGTACGCAGAGATTTGATACTCAAAATTTAAAATCTATGGTGATATCTTATCTAGCGGAATAAAACTTTAATATCTATAAATTTGAGAATTTTTATACAGAATGGACATAATATCAATTTTTGATTTGTTTGCGAAGTTTCCCTTTAAACAGTGTTATAAACAGTGCTGTTCGAGGAAACTTCCATTGGTACATTTGCAATATCATAATTAGATACTAAGATCACGCTGTACACATCAGAGTGTTCCTTTTTTAGTAAGATTGACAGTTTTATGGAACTTTTGCAAACTGATGATTCAACCAAAAAAAAATGTTGTTTGAAAATATTTTGTGACTGCCTTAAGTACAAATTTGCCTCAAATCATAACTGTTTTATTAATGAAAAGAAATGTTCGAAGTTATGTCAGTAATTTTATTAACACAGAAGATATATCTAATAACATTATGGATATTGTTATGTAAACAACACTCGTTACAAATATGTAAATGACACCTGTCAATGAGTCATAAAATAATCACCTCGTTGAACCACTACACAGATTAATCAGATTAAAAGATAGATTAATTAGCATTAATCCTAGCAGCTTTTAATTTTAATTCACTCCTAATTAGGTCTACTTTTTGTTATTGTGAAAGTGTTTTTACAAAAAAACATGACAAACTTTTAATCTACTTTAACATTAATGAACTGAAAACAAAAGATTTCTAATTGATTTTATCACTTAATTTAAGAAATGTGTAAAACTGTTCACTTTCCAAATAATTCATGAAAATATTTATATAGGCCACTGGGATAAGAAAATCATTAGTTTTTCGAAAAATTCAAAGTTTTGTAACAGAAAATTTATAAAAATTACCATATAATTGATATTCCGAAGTGCTGACTACTGGGCTGGTGATACCCTCGGGGACGAAACCTCCACAGCAATAAGTTCCCGTGAAACAACAACATTGTCTGATCTCGAAAGAAAGTTCATTTTTGTTTGTACTAATTTATCCTTAAACAAACAAAAAAATCATTATGTTTTGTTATTTGTTTCATTTAAAATTGTCGTAAGGGAAAACGGATAAATATTTCGATTTTTTCTTATGAAGCTTAAAACATAAAACTTTTTCAAATCAATAATTGAATGGAGAAAAAAACTAAATTGAAGGTTTGTGATACTAAAAATATGTTAATATATTTGTTGCAGGGAAAGATCCAACATCAAATTTCTCATCTTAAAGAACCTACAACTGGTGTATAGTCAGCAATAAACGGTCTCGACATGAAACATATAAAACCATTTAATTGAGAAAAAAAGGACCTAATTAATATATAAAGCATTTACAAAAAGCTAGTATGACAGACATGAACCAACTAATGATCAACTGATGGGTTCAAAATGTTCATAACATGGGACAGTGGTGTATGAGTACAACATAAGAAGCCCATTTTTCAATTCACTCTTGCGCTAATGTTTTGTTGACAGACGGAGAGAAGTACGGACTACGGTATACCATATTATTACTTGACTAGGAAATTTTATGTTATGATCTGACTCTTTTTGCCGAGCTAGAAAATAAAGGCAACAGCCGTGTACTGCTGTTCATATGTCATTAAATGATTGAGAGATAACAAATCAAGGTTACAAACTAAAACCGAGTGAAACGCACCAACAAAAGAGGAAAACAACGAAACAACAGACACACTAAAGTGCAACAAAAACAAACGACAATGCAACACACATAGACACGAACTATAAGATAACATCTACCATTTTCCTGAATTGGTACAGGACATTTTAAGAAAAAATGGTGGTTTGAACCTGGTTTTGTAGCTTGTTTTTATGACAAGGTTAAATATACCACTAAAATGATAACATTACATGGCAGGAATACAGTACAAATAAATTCAAGAACATGCAGGAAAGAAAAAATACACGAATAAACAATACAATAGTACATTGCAACATGCTAAACACAGAATAATAACGAACACAAAAACAACCTAGGCCATCATACAAAAAAACAAAACACAACATAATGAAAATCATATTTTTAAATCCCAACCCCAGAATCATGTAAGTATTGAACATTAACATACGCAACAAAAATAAAATACCACTTAACAGCCGTCACATCTACCTTTATAACACGCATGCATGTCTTAAAAAGAAGTTTTGATTTTATAATTACTGGATCATGGAGTAAGTTTGTAATATTTCTCTTTGGACAGAAATATGGTTTAACATTCTACTCTAACATTAGATAATTATGATTAAAAACTCTCTAAATTCGATATGATGTAACACAATGTATATTTTCAAAGTATAATCAAATATAACTGATAGTTCCAAATATTATTTCTTTCATTTATCACACAGAAATACAGATCTGCAACTTATCAATTTCAACACTTTTAAATGTAATGATATATATATACTATAACATAAATAGATTAGTACCTGATTAAAGGAGTTAACTTCATAAAAAAAGTGATGACAAAGTTCTCTACAATTGATATGATTTAACAGTCAAACATTGCTGGAATCAGCATACCAAAGAACGCAAGAATTCAATTTTGGTTGAAATCAAACTCTGTTTAATATCGTACTCTAATGTTGACTAACTTAAAAAATGGGCCCAAAATCAGAAACCTGAATATATGTTTACTAATAGACAATATAAGCTTAGTTTTGAAAGTTGTTCACTTCATCAAAAAAAAATATACATAGCATTCAGAAAATTATTTTTACAGAAAAACAAACAACTTACCTCAAAATTATCAAACAATTTACCAAAGGAAAGAAAAAAGAATCCAAAATTGTATTTATCATTAATACAATGTCTCTTAAAAATCAATAAAACTTATCTGTAATCATCTTAAAAATGTCTAATAATGACCAATAAATGTCTAACTATATTCACTCCTATATAGCTTTTAATCATCAACACTTAAAAACAGAAAATTTTCAACTAAATATGTCACTCCAATTATAATTGTGAGATAAGACAATAAACATATGTTAAGTACATAGGCGACAATGGTAGCCTTATTTGGTCCTGCCTTTTCACTATCAAAGATCCTTAAAAACAAAATTCGAATTCTGAATTATCAACACTTTTTTTTTAATTGTAATTGTAAGGGTCAAACACATATGGTGCCGCAGCTTTTTTGATAGAAAAATGGCATTTTTTAAGGGTACTCAACGGTTCCGGAATTTTCGAAATAGTATGAATGAAGAACACCCCTTGCTTATTTTGGCACAGAAAATCTTGCTAGTCTTAGACAGTTTTCTCTAAATTTCTCGCTATTTCTACACCAATGGCCAACACTCATTTCTCACTATTTCAATTATAATTTCAAATTACCAAGGCTGCAGAAAATAAATTTACTTCTACCTATTATCTTGGATGTAAAATCTAGGTGGCACCAGCGATCTATATTTACTTCCTTTTAACCTTAAGGCCGAGTGTAATCAAACTTTATGTTTATAATTAACAATTTCTGTTCAAAGGAAAATAACGCAATGACAACAAAATACCACTTATTGATATATAAAATCGTGAAAATTGAACTTGACCTTCATTTAGTCATAGGAAAAAAACATGTCTAAATTTGTGAAAACGATTTCATGTTATTGAAAGGACGCTGTATAGCAGCCGCCCGCAAGCCCGCCGTACATCCCGATTTTTACTTCGAAAAAAAACATGCAAAACTTTCTTAAAATTCCAAATGTAGTGGCAGCAACCCAACAGTTGCATTGGTTTTTAGATTCATTTAAACATTTCAGGGCTGGTAGAACTTGACCCAATGGACATGTTTTCCCCGGTCAGATTTTACTCTTAACGCTTTAGTTTTTAAGATAAAAGCCAGAAACTGCATGTTACCCCTATATTCAATGTTTAGCCATGACAGTCAGGTTTTCTTCAGAAACAGAATATAAACACAAAGTTTATTTAAGTTAACTAAAGAATCATTCAGCTCAAGTTTTGGTAATTTTGGTTCGATAATTTTAGAGAAGAAGATTCTTTAAAGTTAGAAAATATAATAAACAAATTGTGTAAAATTGGTTGGAATTTGTTTAACAAATCTGTATTGGGGTAAGTTGATTCAAGCATATTATCTGTATTGCAATTTATATTATGAGCAAATAATTTTTAACTGCTATATCATGTTACTGTGTAAACCTGTTAATTATGAGCAATGAAAGTCAAGTAGTTCGAGCATTTTTTTAGTAAGTTTTAGAAAATTTCAAACAAATATTCTTCACTGTGGTTAAGCATTCATTAGTCGTCACTATCCTATTGATTAAAAACTTTTGGTTATATTGATAATTTAGAATGTTCATTGAAGATGGAACACGAATGCGATATTAATGAACTCTATTGATGTGTCATTTGTATGCAGGAGTGACATTCCTTAAAACTGTGTTCCAATTCGAAAATAAATCAATTGAAGGTTTGCGAGTATTGTCTACCTTGAACAGGTTCATAATTTTATATTTACGTATAGTTATTTGATTTGATTTTAAATAATTACAAATGTTATCAATTCAATAGATTTCTTTTTTTTTGTTATGGGTTTAATCAAGACCTTGATGTATAAATATAATTATATTAATTTGTTTTGAAACGTTTAAAATTGTTATTACCAATATTTAGAACCTTTCATAATTATTTTAAATCTCCTTCAATTACATTGAAGAAATTAAATGGCACCAGTGCTAGGGTTGTTTAGCCAGTCAATGTTGTTATAAACTTCCATCATCAGAAGAAGAAGAAATGAAAAAACCGACTTGCATTGGAAATTATGGTCGTTCTCAAAGACTCCCTTACATGATCCTTTAATAAGTGAGGACAATTACTTTTACGGTGCATTCGACTCAGGCAGATACAGTTTCAGGTGATAAGCACATGTTAATAGACACCTGTAGTCATTCTTCTGTCAAGAATGCACTTTTTTAAATTGCCTCCATATCAAATAACCGACAACAGCATTGATCCTGCTACTTTAATATGCCATATGGTGTATATAATTATGTCAGATTTCAAATGAAGCCTACAAATTGCCTTATATAGTGCATTTTCATTCTTAAAAGACAAATAGATATATGCTGTAAAACCCTTACACAAAAATACGCAAGATACATATACACACAAACACTTAAACAGAACACCATAACCACCACTTTATTCCGGGAACCTCAAAGTTATATCAAATGCTTCAGTGAGGAATTATGAATAGAAATTATATGATTAATTTGAAAAAGACTTTATATGAAGATTATCTCCCATGATAATGAAATGACGGGAAAGGTTTATCGGAGTTATTTTACATTAATGGAAAATGGGACAAGAAAACAATTTTTTATTTGAGCTTAATTAACGTTAAAGCAATTTTATGTCATTCAATTATAAGGACTTTGTTACACAAATATACCAATCTTGTTTCTTGATGACAATAAAAAAAAACATGCTAAAAGAAGAGGATAAAAAACTGAACTGTGGTATATATTTGATAATTATCCAGATAACATCTCTGGATAACTGGTATCTATGTTTTTCTGTGAATACTTCAGGTGGTTTTTTAAATAACATTACAATTCTGCATATAATATACTTCACGTTACCAGATACACGTATAATACTACTTAAAATGGGGGTATGTAAACATAATATGCATAAACACACCTACCTGTATTGTCAAGCCTTTTGTTAATCCTTCGTTTTATCCGTTTCTCGAACTTCCTCATTTCTTCTCTAAGCAGTTTGTTTTCCTTTAAATCGTTGCCGTTTAGATTTGTAAAGCCAATATTTGTGGAACGTGTCAGTTCTTGTAAAGAATTATTCAATAAAATCAAAGAGGATCCCACGGAAACCCTCGATGTTTTGGACTTAGATTTTTCTTTATCTAAATCACGTTGTTGTTGTGAAGTAATGTTTTGTAAAGCCACGATGTTTTGACTTGAGGTCGCCTCTTCCGACATTAGTTTCTCCATTTTTTCCACAGTGCTATTAAGATTTTGTTCTAAATAATGGTTTTGATTTTTCATAAAATCAACTTGGCGATTAACTCTCAAAAGACGATCGTTGTAATTGCTTTCCATTTTTTTAGACCTGGATTTTTCTTTATTCAACTCACGTTGCTGTTCCGAAGTTAGTGTTTGCAATGCCCGGATCGTTTGATTTAAGGATTCTTCATTTGTAATAAGTTTCTCCATTTTGTTAAGCCTTTGATTTAAATCTTGGTTTTGTTTAATCAGAGAATCAATTGTACGTCCGTCTTTCAGAACTGTTTTAAGAAGCTCGTGGTAATTGCTGACCATTGTTTTCACTGTGGCGTTAACATGGTTAATTCTTTTCACAAGATCAGCATCCATTGATTCAGCATTCCCAGAACTTACATCTAATAAAAATCCGAAACAGATACATGACAGAACAGTTAAAACATTCAACCACATTTTGTTCAATTCATCCAATTCTTCTTTCTAAAGCAATAACGCATTAAAAATTAGCTGGGTTATTTCATTCAGCAGGCTATGGATTACGTCTTTGATAATTGCGGGTGAACTTCGAACAATCGAACACATGTCTCAACTCAGTACTATAAATAGTTCACCTTTTAATATCATGATAATACTTTTCAAATTCTGCTGTACTTAAATTTGTCGATTTGCGCTGTATCTTCTACTGAAAACATCATACAAGTTAGAATCATTGTCTCCAGTTTGGACTGTAACAGTTTGTACTCTGCATATAAATCTTTTCAATTATGAATACATATATAACGCCAATTACAGATCTTAAATTGTTGGGTTGATGTTTAGACGAGTTGTATATACAGAATGTACACAGCCATGTATCACCATCACTTCTGGTGATCCGATGGATAAATATATGGACTTATATTTCTTTTGTAATTTTACAAATTGATGCACACCTGTTAATTGTATATATAACTGAGATATGTAAAACAGGCACGTTGAGTATTAATTCGTAACATCCAGGTTATCACAGATAACTTAAGAATATATATAAAATCTGCACCTCTTAAGATAAATAAACGTGTAATATTGGGGAATCTGATCTGATGATGTTTGATCGAATCTGTATCTGTTAACAAACTTTTGTTTTAATTTTTTATATAATTCGCATAAATAATTTTTTAGCTTAGATTGATTGATGCCAATAAACGTTAAGTGAAAACATTATAAATATTCAGGTAAAAATAAATTATAAATCGATAAAGTACAAATGTAGGTTATATTTATATTGTTTTGTATCAATCATCGTTTGAAGCAGTAATTTTTAGATAAACATCTATAGATTAATTCTATTTCGAAACATAGTTTAACGTTGTGTCATGTTGTCTTCCTCGAATGCCAACATTTTATATGTTACCTATTCCTTGAATGCCAACAAAAGTATTTCAATAGATGTTTATATAATAACAATAGGTGTTTTTATAACTATTCAAATGTATTTTACTCTCAAAAATATTATTAGCGAACCTGATAAAATTGCAACATTTGAAAAAAAAATAGTACAATTTTGGGTTAAAATTATTTTGAATTTTAAAGTAATCAAATAAATTCTAACAATGTTATTACTTTTTTTTTGTTAAAGAAAGATAATCATGGAATGGAATTGTTTTTTATTAACAAAAGATATATAAGAAATACTGAAGAAATTTTAGTTAGATACAATTATCTTAAACTAAAAAAGGTATATTAGAGATTTGTTTAGTTCAACATCATTTTAACGTTTTATTAGTTAAAGGGGCACTAGCTGTCAAATTCATGGTCACCGATTTGACTCAAATTCTCATATTTGATTTATAACAATGTAAAACATTTATCCAAACTATCAAAAGTCTAAAATAAACAGTTTACAGTGCATGGGGTAAATAATATATAGGTTCGTTTCGTGTGTATTTTAGTCCAGACGCCATCTAAATAACTATCGATTTGACCTCAGATGACCATATAAGCGATTTAAACATAAATAAAGATATGAATAGATTAAACCAACACGTGCAATTGGATTTTTATAGGTCTGTTTGATTTTATTTTATAGATTAAAAATAGATGTTTCTCATTGTTTTTAACCGATAAGAATGATTTTATGTGCATCGCATTAGTAATCAAATGATTTACCGTAGTTTCACTTTCATTGTTGACATTCTTTTTCTTTAAATAACCAGTACACGTACAATGCATGCGTAGTGCCCCTTTAATGTGAACTGAATGAAATTTTCAATTAAACAATTAATAAAATAAAAAAATCATAAAAAAGAATTAATCAAATTTGATGACTTCCAAGCTGGAAACTGTGTGAGTATGAGCACAGCCCAAGCTGACACTGAGTGAGCACATGTCCAGGCCAATAATGTACACATAAAAGGGGAGGAAAGGCAATTCAGGTTATCTCATAGAGTAGTGAGATGTCCAGTTGAATAGACTTTTATTTCGTAGCTCCGAAATCACCGACCACTGTTCACATACAACGTTGTTTTTATTAAGTATAGATTTATTTCATCTTTAATATTTAATATGTAATATTAGAGGTCGGTCATTTACAAACGTATCAACCGTATCGTATACGTTGACGTATCCGCATCTGCAGATATATCAAAAACTATTATGTGATCCCAAGCTTATTAATAAGACCATACTTCATTTAAAAAAAATTGGACTCTCTTCGAAACAATCAAACATACATTTTTTGTTTATATAGATTAGACCGTTGGTTTTCCCGTTTGAATGGTTTTATACTAGTAATTTTGGGGCCCTTTATAGCTTGTTGTTCGGTGTGAGCCAAGGCTCCGTGTTGAAGGCCGTACTTTAACCTATAATGGTTTACTTTTTTAAATTGTTATTTGGATGGAGAGTTGTCTCATTGGCACTCACACCACATCTGCCTTTATCTACTTTCGATATTTGTGATCGTAGTGTTTTGTAAAACAAAAATAAGGGGTTCTATCAACTACTGTTACATGCCCTTAAAAAGGAGCCAATGTAGGGCAGGTACACGAATATCGTACACAATCCTTTAATAATCTAGTTAAAAAATATTTCAAGATCTTATATGAATAAACACCCAAAAAAATCAAATGTACTACTTATATACATGTAAGGAACTTTGAATATTGTTCATTTGCGATTTTATCATAAAAGGTAATAGAAAGTACTGAGTATCACTCTATTTGTCAATTAACAATTTGGTTCTACGTGAGCACAAGTTCATACACAAACAAACGATTTTACCGTATTCACTCCTATCATGCCTGTAAACTGTTCCAACTATCCGGAATATCTTCAAAAGTAGGGTTACATATTCCACAAAAACTCGATATTTCCTAGTTGTTTTTTAAATTTCTGCATTAGAAATTAATCAGTCGCCCATTTGCATTATTGAAAGTACATGAAATTAAAACTCGGGATCATATACTGTTTTTTGGTATATCTGCAGTTGCGGATACGTTAACGTATATGATACGGTTGATACGTCTTTAAATGACCGACCTCTACTAATAGATACAAATTAATACTTTATTTGGTTCCAATAACTAATATTTGTACTAATTAAGATTTTTATGCCCCACCTACGATAGTAGAGGGGCATTATGTTTTCTGGTCTGTGCGTCCGTTCGTCCGTCTGTCCGTCTGTCCCGCTTCAGGTTAAAGTTTTTGGTCAAGGTAGTTTTTGATGAAGTTAAAGTCCAATCAACTTGAAACTTGGTACACATGTTCCTTATATGATCTTTCTAATTTTCAACCCAAATGAAACTTTTGACCCCAATTTCACGGTCTACTGAACATAGAAAATGAAAGTGTGAGTTTCAGGTTAAAGTTTTTGGTCAAGGTAGTTTTTTGATGAAGTTGAAGTCCAATCAACTTGAAACTTAGTACACATGTTCCCTGTGATATTATCTTTCTAATTTTAATGCCTAATTATATTTTTTACCCAATTTCACGGTCCATTGAACATGGAAAATGATAGTGCAAGTGAGGCATCTGTGTACTTTGGACACATTCTTGTTTTTGGTTAATTTCAAGTACACACATATAGTGAGTACTTTTTACAGATAAAAGTTCCCACCGTTGTTTAGTAAATACATTAGTTGATTACAGATATTCCTACTCATATAGTTTATCTATTGTCTTAATTATCTTAATAAAATAAGAAAAGATAAACATGGCTTTTAGTCAAGGTTTTAATGTTGATGACTTTATAGATAATGGTGTTTATTACGACCGTAAAAAAGGTAAAGAGATTAGCTCTGAAATTGAGTCAAGTGGTATAGACTTCTAGTCAAGATTAGAATATGGAATCACTTGACACTACTGTCTCAGAAAAGTCTTCCAAAAAAGAAGGATAGGTTCTACTCACCCTTTCAATATATCGTATAGCCAAGCAGTAAGGTCTACGGTGAAACGCAAACCGAAAACCATGGTCAACACTAACACCCCCAATGGGTTAATGGTACAAGAAGAGGTATCATCATAGAATGTAATGATAGTTTCCAATTTAAAAGTATTTTAGCTTCTCAGAGACTTGGAGACTGGCAGCAAGTAAAATGTACTGTTCCCAAGTCTCAGGAATCATCTATTGGTTGCATTTACAACACTCCTATAGACTTGACAGAAGAAGAAGTATTGGGAGTGTTGAAAGACTACAAAGTGACTAAGGTCAATAGATTAACTTACTATGACTCTGCGTCTGCGCAAACAAGGAAACCATGAAAACCCATGAAGTTATACTTCAACACTGCACAATTAGTAGAAAACATAAATATAGGGTTTACAAGGTATAAAGTAAAACCATTTATACCTAGACCCATACAATGTTATAGGTGTCAAAAATATAGTCATATGCACCAACAATGTAGAAACAATGTAGAAACAATGTGGTCTTGGACATGAAATTAATGAGTGTCCCTCCCACACAGTGCAATGTATAAATTGAAAAGGTGCACATGGCAAATAGTAAAGACTGTCCTTCAAGGACAGAAAAATGAAAGGTACTAAAAGAGGCTTGCAGTGATAAAATTACAATTAAAGAAGCCATTGTAGAAGTTAAAAAGAAAAGGGCAAGCCATGTCACTAAGAATGCAGCAGAAACTATATCCAAAGGTTCAAAAATACATATCCCTTAAGGTTGCACTTTGTAAATACAGCTGTTTCTCAAAACACGCCTCTTTTAGGGAGATCTTGAATATTCATAGAAAATTAATTTTGTTTACATACTGGTTCCCAGTTATGCTCTCTGTGTTCTATCTCACAGAGATATAACTTGGGAATGTTACCAGTAAATAAACATGTGCATATTGTTTACATTGAAATATGTGGTAACCTTTCATTCGAGGTAGGGGTAGTTAAGAAAATTAGTGTTAGTTTAAACTCTGAGAAGTTCAGGGCATATAAACATTGAAAATATCCCGCACAGCCATATATTTTGACCTTTGGTAAAAATTTGTGGTGCATATAAACTTTCAATTCTAGGATTAGATTTTTTTCAAAACTTCATAGTAAAAGTGGTACAGTTTTAGCCGTAAAAGGAGTTCCTATGGGAAATTGCATTGTCAATATTTACAGAAATGCAACCTAAAATATCAGAGCAACAAGGTCTAAATGATTTTGCACTGCTAATTTACTAGGTTACAAGCACTAGAATCCTCAACTGAATGTTGTGACTTAATGACCAGATTATTTGATAAAATATTGGGTATAAAGGTGAAGACTGGTCAATTATTGCACAGCTATACTGAACTATTGACCTTATAATATTAAGAAAAGTATAATGAATAGTTATATAAATACAGTTATACAAAAGGAATTTATCATGTATCTTATAATAAAATTAATTATACTGCTAAGCCAAATGCTGACTAATACAATAAATATAATTCATTGGAACTGCCAAGGTTTCAATACACATGGTCCAACATATTTATGGTCATTGATCGAACCAAGCAAACTACCCGATATCATATGTCTACAAGAGACATGGTATAACAAACAAGAAGAGCATACTCAAATAAAAGGTATAATCTGGCTTCATATTCAGTAAGAAACACAAAAGGTGGTGGTACAGCTATTTACTGTAGAGATAATATTAGATACACAAAAAGGAATATAATATCTTAGCTGGAAACCAGTAGTATTAATATTAAAATAGACAACAAAACAACTACTGTAGTAAATATTTATGACAGTGCTACTGATACTAAAGAAGCAGAATATGAAAATATATTCAAACAAGTTACAAATGATATAATTATGTGTGGCGACTTTAATGCCCACCATACTCTATGGGGTAGTAGCAGTATCCAAACTAAAGGGAGATAATTATATAATTTCATAGTAAATAACAATATAGTCATTCTTAATGATGGAAGTGGTACTAGATTAAATCCAATAAATTTAGAAACTTCATGTATAGATATATCACTTGTTAGTCCAAATATTAGTCACAAAGCCACAATGGACAAGGTACAGGTAATGGGCAGGATTTTAAAAACTATAAAGAGAAACAAAATAAGTGCAGAAAAATACTAAATGATTCACAGAAACAATACTGGGAATCATTCTGTGATTCAATGAATGCAGATACAAAATTATCAAAAGTGTGGTACAATATAAAAAGAATGTTAGGAAAGGTAACTGAGAAAAAAGAAATGGACACCTTAATAGATAAAAGGAAAAAGCAGATTTATTAGCTCAAAAATTTTGCACTGTAAGCAGTACAAATAACTATAACGAAGAATTTAAAAAACACAAAGGAAAATAGAAAAAAAATGAAACTGGTTTAGTACAATTCTTTATTGATAACTCAGACTGCTATAACGAAGAGTTCACACTAAACGAACTAAAAGATGCGATTAACGACACAAATAATATTTAGTGCACCAGGAAAGGATAAAATTGGATACAATATTTTCGAATACATGTCGAACAAATCCTTAAATATTATATTATTATTTTTTAATAGAATATGGTTTCTACAGGAACTACCCAAAACGTGGAGACATGCTATTATTATCCCACATATAAAACCTGGTAAACCCCACTCCGACCCTTTGTCATATAGACCAATCTCCTTGATCTCAAATTTCAATAAAATTATGGAGAAAATAGTTAATAATCGCTTAAAATGGTATTTAGAAAATAATAAGTTGTATGCACCCACCCAAAGTGGGTTTAGAAAAAACAGAAGCACATTAGAACAGTGTATTAGATTAGACAATGACATCCAAAAGAGCTTTTTGAAAAAGTTAGTCACTATAGGTATATTTATTGACTTCCAGAAAGCATTTGATATGCTCTGGAAACATGGTTTGTTGAAAAAAAAATTATCAAACTAGGAATTAAAGGAAACATGCTTGCTTGCGTCAATGATTATATTACTAAACGATTTATACAAGTTAAAATTAATGACACATTCTCAGCAATATATATCCTTCAAAATGGAACACCCAAAGGTAGCTGCATAAGCCCTACTCTTTTTAATATTATTGTAAACGACCTCACTCACTGTATTAAAAATTGTGAAATGTCACAGTTTGCAGCTGACGGAGCCATTTGGTTATCAGGAAAATGTTTTTCTTTTCTACAGAAAAAAATGATTTAAATAGTAGTTATAAATGGTGTAATACTTGGGGATTAAATTTGTCTACTAATAAAACAGTGTGTATTATATTTAATAGAAGAAAGAATATTCCAGGTATCACATTTAAATTTGGAAACAATATATTGCAAATAGTTAAAGAAGTAAAATATTTAGGAGTTATATTTGATTGCAATCTATAATACGGCATCATACTCGACAAAAAAGATCCTAGAAAGTTTACAAACGCAGGCCTTACGTACTTGTACAGGTGTCATTAAAGGGGCTTCACTTGCAAGTTTACAGGCCGAAATGAGTGACCCTCCCTACGAGGACAGAAGAAAATCTTTAATTACAAAAGCATATTTAAATATTATGAGTTTTGATGATCTCCATCCAGCTAAAATAAGTATACAAAACGATTTTAACTATCAATACTATCAAAACCGTATTAAACCGAAGCAAAAACCATTCTATTGTGTAGCATGCACAAGATGTTATACAAACATTTGATATTGATACAAAAGTTTTATTTAAACAGAGTGAATGCCCACAGCCTCCGTGGCACTTACTGAAACCCAATGTTAGCACCCAGTTACACAACATTATAACAAAAAAGGACCTCCCACATCTTATCAAAAGCGAAGTGATTGTAGGACCCAGAACAACCAACAACTTAGAGAGATGGCACTCAAAGATCAAGAAAATCGTCCAGACTCCACACCCAAATATCTACAAGTTGATCGAGCTGTTACAATGCCAAGAAGCTGTATCCAGATGCCAAAAGCTGCAGTTCTCCGCCGGTGGTAAACGAATCAACAGAAGAAGAAAATACAGAGAAATTGAGACCAGACTCGGTAACCTGAAACAGCGACACGCCATCAGAGAGATGACACGTGTACAGTTTGCAGACTCAGCATCGTATCTTCTACACTTGTAATAGACTATTAAATGTGAAAAGTGCTTGTTTAAACTATTCAACAATTGTTATCAAATCAAATATGTAGTGCTTTTTGTCAATTTGCTAAATGTTTGCTTATGTTATTTGTATTGTTTTCTGTGTGCACTGTGTACAAATAAATAATATATGATTCAAAATAGATTTATTTCTCTTCTTTGTTTGCTATAAAAAAAAAACGAGTGAAAATATCTTCCACAACACAGTTTCAAGATAATCCGTTAAAAAGAGTAACAAGAATTCTGATAGACGTGACTAAGCAATATCTTATGAATCACTTACACAAAACAAAGATGTACTATAATAACCAAGAAATTATTCTGAACAACTGAACGAAATAAAACAATGTAATCAAACACGGACTTCAAAATTAAAAAAAAAAAACTATCAATTAATATGGCAGGATATTACAGCACACACAACTATGAAACTATTGAAAAAAAGCCACATCCAAGTTGAAAGTCTCTATTGTAAACTGGAATTCCTGAAAATATACGCATATTGGCTTTGAGGTGCATCACTATTTAAAGTTTATTTTAAGAAAATCTATACTATTCCAGCAGTAACAGCAAAAAATGACTTTCAACAATTTGACAAATATGAATTGGATTTAGGTACCTGTAATTTACCTATCATATTTAATTAGTATGATTGTTTTGATAAGCATGTACTTTTGTTGTGTTTAACAGTTCAGTTCAGTTTCTTGTATATTCCTCCATTAATTGTGGATCACTACCCAAAGGGTATACTAGTTTTAGCAACTATGTACACCTTAAAACATAAGGAAACAATAAATTATATACAGATGACTGAATTTGGTTATAATAATCACAAAATGATAAATATCATAATTAATTCATAGGATTGTCATCATAAAGTTTTAAAAGATATATAATAATTCATATGTGCTGGGTTGTAAAATGAAAATGTTAAGAAACAACTGCATATATTTACAAATAAGAATTAAAATGGTCTCAAATTAAAATTACTTATAATTATTAGTTAAGAGTGCTATACATACATCGGGAACTATAATGAAAAACTACTTGCACCTATTCCTCGAACGCCAACATAATTTTACAGGTAAATTGTCGGTAGATCAAAGGATGTTGGCATTCAAGGAATAAACATGTGTCATATATCCTGCATTAACATCCGTATAAAAATCAGTATGGCCTTCCGTAGAAAAAAAGAATCTTCCTTTTAAATTTATTCTTTTCGTTCCATACGGGAATTGTGCATTTCGTGCAAGTGCTGCTGTGGTCGGTTTTAATTGTATTATTTTAGAATTGTTATAGTTACAGTATGTTACAATTTAAAAAAATACGGATAAATTAATTTGGATGAAACACGTCTTTTGATTGGCTGAAAGTCTTTCGTGTCTGCTTATATGCATACTTTTGTCACGTGACCGTAATGTGATCAACGTTTTTTTTTATGATTTACTCCTTAAAAAAGAATGTGTTTAGAATTACAATTTAAGGAATGACTTATATAAACCTACATAGTGTCAACCATTATGACTGTTAAATATAATTCTAGTTGGTATTCATTATTAAGGATTTTCTATCTCAGGAATAAATTACCATAGCTATCTTTGGGAAACATCGTACCTTATTCACCCTTTTTAAATTGTTTGACTTTTTTGTATTCAATAGTTGATAAAGGTACCAGGATTATAATTTAATATGCCAGACGCGCGTTTCGATTGCATAAAACTCATCAGTGACGCTCCGATCAAAATAGTTATAAAGCCAAACAAGTACAAAGTTAAAGAACATTGAGGACCCAAATTTCCAAAAGTTGTGCCAAATACGGCTAAGGTAATCTATACCTGGGATAAGAAATCCTTAGTTTTTTTTTAAAAATTCATAGTGTTGTAAACAGGAAATTTATAAAAATTAAAACTAAAAAAAAATGACCATATCATTGATATTCATGTCACCACCGAAGTGTAGACTACTGGGCTTGTGAAACCAGCAGTGTCATCGACCCAGTGGTGTAAATAATTATAAAAAGTACCAGGAATATAATTTAATACGCCAGACGTGCGTTTCGTCTACATAAGATTCATCAGTGACGCTCAGATCAAAATAAGTTATAAAGCAAAAAACAGTACAAAGTTGAAGAGCATTTATGACCCACCATTCCAAAAAAAATGTGCCAAATACGGCTAAGGTAATCTATACCTGGGAAAAGAACATCCTTAGTTTTATTTTTGAAAAATTCAAAGTTTGTAAACAGGAAATTTATAAAAAAAAAAAATAAATAAAAAAAAATGACTATATTATTGATATTCATGTCAACACCGAAGTGCTGACTACTGGACTGGTGATACCCTTGGGGACGAAACGTCCATCAGCAGTGGCATCGATCCAGTGGTGTAAATAGTTATCAAAGGTTCCATGATTATAATTTAATACGCCAGACGCGTCTCGTTTGCATAAGACTCATCAGTGACGCTCAGATCAAAATAGTTATAAAGCCAAACAATTACAAAGCTAAAGAGCATTGAGGACCAAAAATTCCAAAAAAAGCTGTGCCCAATACGGCTGAGGTAATCTATACCTGGGATAAGTGTCATTGCTGAATCTTTTCTAGATAAACATTTGAAAGGCTGATATCTGTTTGATTGTTTATATACATCATTACAATGAAAGAAAATATAAGCCTGATAGAAACGCAGAGGTCGAACCATATACAGTTAGGGCAAATTTGGAGACAATATTCAAGCTTGATAATGTCTGAATTTGAATTCAAATTTTTTTTTTGGACATAATATAGGTGTCTGACACACAAAAATAGTGGTCAAAGATTTTAGAAATCTATTGCGAAAAACTGTGCAAATGCAGATTTCCTCTTGAAGCTTTTAGAAACATTATTTTTAAATTTGATTAATTTTAAGGAAACAAATATAAACCCCTTAAAAATGTGCCCCTCCCCCCTCCAACGTTGAACCCTCCACCTTTTGGAGCAACTACTTAAAACCCAATTCCAGCTGTCTCTTTGTAGTATGGATCTTGTAGTACAATTTTACAATTTAAGGTGGTAGACCTTGGTTGAGGGAGATAACTCTTTAAATCAGTTAAGCGTTTGTAAAAGTCAAGTTCATCAATGTATTTTAAGCATTTACCTGAAACAGATTGAAAATAATCTATGTAACCTAGAAGCTTAGAATATTTTAAAAAAAAAATGGTTGACACAAACGTACCGATGATTTTAAGAGTTATTTCCCTTAACCTAGGTCTACCTCCTTAAGAGAGATCCTAACACTTAAACACAAGTTATTGTCTGGAAACTTCACAAATGCTTGAGTTGGCCCTTTTTTGTCCCTAATTCCTACACTGTTGGGATCATAGCCCCCTCAATCAATTCCAACCTCCTTTTAGAGGCATTGAACCTTCTTGTAAAATTTCATAGAGATGTATTCAGAAAAACTGAAGTTATTGTCTTGAAACCACATGTGTCTTCGGACGACGACGACGCAGACGACGACATCATACCATTATTCGAACCAAAAAACATTTTGCGTTCGTTTAAGAATGGTTTCGGAATGGATTTATAAAAAACTTACAAACTTTAAAGATGAAAAGCAAATGCATTACAAACAATACAGTCTTTAGTTTTCATTGAGTTGTTTCTTCGAACACGTTAAAAAAGAACTGTTTTGGATGAAATTGAATTATATTTAAACAGTTCAAAGTTAACTAATTTTGAAAGCAACCACAGTCATACTTAGTTTTAATTTTAGAAAAAAATGACACACAGCTCATAAAATATCAAAACACAGACAGATGATAAATATATAAAAGATATAAAGAAAATTGATTTACTCCAGACAGACATACGAATCGTTTATCAACTAATTAACACTGACATATATATTCTACTTATCTAAGATGTGTTGTTAAACCTTTTCAGAAATTGTTTAATTCTGCTTAGTATAATCACATTCACGGTAGTATTTATATTGATTACAAGAAGAATCCAAACTCATTAATAGAAGAGGTACCGACAAAATCATATGGCTTACAATATTAAAACGAAGATACGACTAACAAAACTACCAACCACGTAGTCTACATCAAAATCTAAGCAACACGTACTACACCAAAAAACGTTGACGATCTCTGCTGAGGCCCCTCATGGGTATGTCCAAGTTGTGCAAACTTAACCTACATCATACATTTTAGAACTAAACATTTTGTACAACCGTTGCTCTGTTCTGTTTAAGTGGATATAGGAAGATGTAGTGCCAATAAGACAACTTTCCATCCAAATAACAATTTTTAAGTAAACCATTATAGGTCAATGTACGGCCTTCAACACGGAGCCTTGGCTGTATGAATTTCAAGATTTTTATAGCTACAGTATATTCCTTTGAACAATTGATAATTTTGTTTTGAATTGATACATGTTGGCCCTCAATTTTCTTAACCTTGCAAAACCAAAAGGTTTTATTCTCCAAAAAAACAGAAATTATACGATATCATATTAGAAGTAATCGAAAATAGAAGGGCCAATTAAGATAATTCTACGTTTGGGCTGTTTTTCAAACAAAAACATAAACAGAGAAAAAAAAATCGGAGGGAGAAGAATTGTCATTGCTTGATTATTTATTTTATAATGAATGGTACGAAATACTTCAATATCTTATTTCCATTTCTAAGTTTAAATTTGTCGACTTCTAATTTTGGGTGTGGAGGGAATGTTGTTATAGGGTTTTGTTTGCACCCTCTATCTTTTTAAAATCACTAGTTAAAAGACATTGTGTCGACGTAATAGGTTTGTGTTTAACGTCCAGTGGCAAATATCAAATGCATATAAGGACGAGAGCACGTTGATAAGATGCGTATATGAACCCTTCTTTTTGCTAGACTGACACGATGAGCCGCGGATGTTTAACCCTGTAGTTCACATGGTTACATGAATACAGGAAGACATGCCAACCCATCCTCTGAGCCGACAATTCTTCACGATTACCACTAAATACCGCGTGCTGGGAGCAGAAGCAACACATACATCCAAAGCTTTTGATTGACCATGTGCAACGACCTCCACACTACGGGAGAGCATGCTACCACTAGACCATCAAGGTGATGTAACAAAATAGTTAGACGTTATTTGACGTCGTACGTTTACGTTCAAAACATTGTTGAATAAGAATGTCATTTTTTGTATATAGAGAAAAAACAAGTAAATGCAGTCTTAAAATGCCGTTGAAAGTTATTTTCCTGCAGGACAACATTAACGTTGACCAATAAGTGACCGTTGTGTGTAACTAAATGACAGTTGTTCTTCTAGAAATTATTATTGTCGAGTATCGAGAAAACATTTGCAAACAAATAAACAAAATATAGTATGGATACATTGTACGTACATGTTTGTAATTTGAGGTTGAATTTTCAATTGTTTTTGTTGACTGCTTGTAGCTTTTTCTATTTCATAACATACAAACATACCATACTATCAACAACTCAGTTTATACTATCAAATAAATCATTCAATTGACACTAAGCAATGCGGTAATATAAATAATAAGCGATTCTTACGAGCTGTAAGAGTAATTAATGAAGCACCATGCGTACTAAATAACGCGGGAAAAGGTGTCAAATTTAACATAACAAGCACAACTGATAAAAATTATCAGAAACTGTATCACAAAGATACCGTTGCAATCTGTTTACTATTAGTAAGTAATAAGAAATATGTTCAGGACGATTTAAAACAAAGCGGATCGTATTGAAGAACGCAGGTAGGCCAGTGTGTTAACTTTTTTTTATTTTTATTTAGCACCAAGATGTAAAAGATTATAAATTATGATTTTTATCTTTTTATTTGTGAATGTTTCATATATTTTTAATTATACTTTATTAAAAAGTAAATGGACGGGCTATCATGCACAAAGTTTTTTTCATCTTTTTCGTTAATATTGGTTATCTTTCAAATGGAAGGTACTAAAGCAAATATATTATCATAATTTAAAAAGTGTTTTTGTAATATTGAAGAAAATGCATTAAAAGAAAGAGGGGGAAACAAAATTCTTACAATACTCCCTCCACTTCCAAAATTCAAAGTCGGCAATTTTAAACTTCAGAATTGAAAAAAATGTAATTTCTTAAAACAGAAAAATGCAACATTAACATCTCATGTATTTTTTTTTCATCATATATTTATATCTTTATTATATATTCAAAAAAACAAAAAAAATAACGAAGTCGTGCAACAAGTATAACCCGTCCGAATCATCCGCGGTCACCCTCGGTTTTTGGTGCGGTTCGTGTTGCTAAGTTTTCTATGTTCTGTTACATGTAAGTTTACTTTGTACAATAGTGTATTATTTGGCTGTTTTTCGTTTTTGCTATGGCATTGGCATTTTTTTTTAACTTACAAGTTTGAGTATATATATCCCTTTTGTTATTTTTCGCCACTCCTTTGACTAATGCGGACCATTCTTTTGCAGAGGTTATGCCTCATAATGTCACAAATAGCTGGAAAATTAAAAAATCCAAAACAAGCGGGTTAGACAATACATTATTAAATTCAAATCCCTCTACATTGCTAGAATAGTCAAATACTAGATGCCTGAGAAATCGCGGTACAGTTGGGCAAGTGTTGAAATAAAGAGGTTTTTTTAACCTCGAGAGCAGTATATCGACACAGCATTTATACGTCACATCACAAATATTTCCGACTTTGTATGGTTTCAGAAGTTTTTGGGCTCCTATGACATCGGTCTCTTCCTTCAGTAGAAAAGATAATATTAATGAACGATACAATTTAGATTTCTTTGTTTTCATTCCAACGACATCAATTTCTGTTCGATTGGAATATTTTGTTTAAAAATAAATAGAAAGAATTTTAATCTTTGAATTAAAATTTAAACAAATCAAAATTCAAGAAAGTTCACTAAAGTCCATAGAGTTTGCTGTGATTAATCGATTATCCGTGACCTAAAAATTGCTAAATAACAAGATGGAAGAGAGAAATGTCTTTTTTGGAAATAAAAGACTGTAACATATATATCTAAAAAATCCATCCAAGAACTCTCCTGTCTTTCGTACAAGGCCGAATTATGATTATCGAATCGGGAAAAGATACCATCTGATGCTTAACAGTAAACATATTTAAATAAATGTTTGTTTACGGTTTCTGAACTGTCAATAACTCATTGATAATTGTTTAGGTCGTTTCAAAATATATGAAAACTTTCTAGAATTAAAAAAAAAGAGAGTGAGACCAAGCTTGGGCAATCGAAAAAGTTCAATAAAAAACAACACACCAACATGGCAAAATATTAAAAACTGTCACAAGGACATGCATTATAAGCTATTAAGCATACACACCACGAACTTCACTAAAAACCGGATATGCAATCGGGTGTCTAGGACCTGTAAGCAGCGATCGTCCCAGATGAAGCAACCATTATGTTGCTCCATCAAATAAAATTTCGGTGATAAGTTAATTTCGGTTACCCAAAATTTGAAGCGAGTACGTAAGATATCATGAATGTGCTGTCAAATTGTTACATTTAACATATCATCATTAAACTCAACAACTGAAAACTAGAAAAGACCGCCGCTATTGACATTTATTTGATGTATAGATCTCATACGTAACAGTTAATGTGTTCTCATACGTAACAGTTAATGTGATCTCATACGTAACAGTTAATGTGATCTCATACGTAACAGTTAATGTGTTCTCATGCGTAACAGTTAATGTGTTCTCATGCGTAACAGTTAATGTGTTCTCATACGTAACAGTTAATGTGTTCTCATACGTAACAGTTAATGTGATCTCATACGTAACAGTTAATGTGATCTCATACGTAACAGTTAATGTGATCTCATACGTAACAGTTAATGTGTTCTCATACGTAACAGTTAATGTGATCTCATACGTAACAGTTAATGTGTTCTCATACGGTTAATGTGTTCTCATACGTAACAGTTAATGTGATCTCATACGTAACAGTTAATGTGTTCTCATACGTAACAGTTAATGTGTTCTCATACGTAACAGTAAATGTGTTCTCGTACGTAACAGTTAATGTGATCTCATACGTAACAGTTAATGTGTTCTCATACGTAACAGTTAATGTGTTCTCATACGTAGCAGTTAATGTGTTCTCATACGTAACAGTTAATGTGTTCTCATACGTAACAGTTAATGTGTTCTCATACGTAACAGTTAATGTGTTGCTTAAAAATATTCAAATGACCTTTTTAAACAAGTTGCTTAAAATGTTCTAAAAATGATAAATGGGTTGCTTAAAATGTTCTAATAATGATAAATGGGTTAAACGAAGAAAACGTTTCTAAAGATACATATCTTATTTAACAAATAGATTAATATGTGTACTTACCAATTATAAAAACATTACTAAACGTTCAAAATAGTAACAACTTACAAATGTGGGTTTAAAGTTGTCTAAAATAATTAATTCAAGAAACACTTCACCCGTCACAATGAGTAATTTAGTTTTGACGGTTAAAATATATCAATAAGGCACTGAGCAATCACCTTTTCATGCTTGTATCACGATTTGCACAATTATTTCCATAATATCTCCCACTACATGAGGGTCATTATATCTTAAGGTAAAAAAAAATTCAAAATGTCTTTAACAAAAATAATTGTCTCAGATAGGAGAAGAAACAATGCTGTGTTTCAATTGAATATTAGTGAAAAAATCATATTATTCCTCTTGATTATCAAATAGTCTAAGACTATTTTGTTGTCAGTTATAATTGAAAAGAAATGAACGCAAATACCTTGCAAATACTCGCGCACACATACAAATACTATCAAGCAAGATGAATGGACGAAAACACAGTCCTGGAACATATCAGTGGTGGATCAAAGGAGAGGGTTCCAGGGGTTGTTACCCCCTCTTTTTTTGGGACAATCAATGCATTTGATTTGGGGACATATAGTTACAACCCCTCCCCCTTTTCTCCTGGGTTTGGACCCCCCTTTTTTTTAAATGGCTTGATCAGCACCTGCATATTGAGTTCAATTGTTATTCCCATGATAAGTCTGTATTCACGATGAGTAGCTGGACATAAATTGTCTATTGTTTGATCAATATCCAGTGGCAAATATTTGATGCATTTTCAAGACGAGAACATATTAATGCAATAGGTTTATGTAGGTCTAAAATTTGGAATGCTGCCTTTGACAAAAGGGTAATCTATGTTGGATAAGTACATAAATTAGCATTGCAAAATAAACCACCTGCGGACATTGAAGAGGCTGGTTGAAAGGGTTTTTAAACGAACAGAGAGTGTTACACTCGCCCTTTACGATGCTATGTATTTCGTTTTCCCGTTAAACAAACCGTGGTTGAGTATCTATACATTTCGTTTAACCAAACAAACGCCCTATTCAACTAAGGCTTTTACTGCCGGACTCAAGATGTCCAGTGGTCGATCCAAATCTATACCCCAATCAAATATCGTGTTTTATCTTTTTTTTTTACCATTATATTTACAAACGAACAAAAAATAGTATAGATATACGATACCAAATTTTGCAAAAAAAAAACCAAAGAAATGAGAGTATCTCAGAGTTCTATTTATAAAGTATCTATCAAGTATGATTAAATTGATTAAAAGCATATGATTAGTTTTTCAACAAAAAAAGCGGCAAATCGGTCAATTAAAATTGCATAATAACACAAACACTTAAAAGCCAAAAAACATACAATATTTTAAATCGGTTAAAGTGACAAAAGCAATTGTTCTGAAAATTCAAAGCGAGGATGAAGTTAATAACTTTTGAATATTATATATGCTGCATTAACTTTTAAATGAATACCTATGATTGCTTACAACCATCAATTTGTGAAATTTGATGGATAGTTTTCTTATTTGCAATCATACCACATCTCCTTATTCTTATATTGAAAGATCTTTACGTGCCGAGTACCCAAATATTACTTCTTCTTCTGGTGGGATTTATAAAAAAAAATACTCGCGTTTGCCTTTCTTAAAATTGAGTTTTCTGAAATGTATCTTCTTGCTTTTTAATTTTCACAAACAACACAACATTAAGGATAATATTTTGGGTTATTTTTGTATGGAATCAGTAACAACAGTTACATGTCAGGGGACGACTATCATCTTTTTGAAGGGAGAAGGAATTTTAAAATGAATATCCTGCCGTTATAAGTGCAGAACCGAAATGAACAATGCATAAGAACCAAACTCAATGAAAGTCCCAACTATGTACTGGCTTCCGAAGCTGCACAAAAAACCTTACAAATATAGATTTATTTCATCTTCCAGCCATTGTTCAACTACTAAATTGTCTGTTTTACTTACTAGTACACTTGGTACAATAAAAAACCTGATAATAAATTGTTCAAATAAGGCCTTTGAAAATAGTGGAATTAATTACTTTTGGAGTGTCAAAAACTCGTTGGAAGTACTTGATAAATTGCATGCATATATTGGTGATTTTGAATCTGTTCAAAGTTTTGATTTTTCTACCCTATATACCACTTTGCCTCATATTCTTATTAAGAAAAAATTCACATCCCTAATTAACTGGGCATTTAAAAAGTCGGAATGCGAGTACATATGTTCAAACTCTTTTAGATCATTTTTTAGTAGCAATAAACAAAAGAACTATGTCAATTGGACATGCTTTGATACTATTTATGCACTTGAATTTTTACTTGATAACATTTTTGTTCGCTTTGGAGATTCCGTATATCGTCAAGTTATTGGAATTCCAATGGGGACTAACTGTGCACCACTTATTGCGGACCTGTTTTTGTATTGTTATGAGTTACAATTTATGACTAAAATTAGCAAAGACCCATCAAAACAACATTTGATACAAAAATTTAACAATACTTTTAGATATTTGGATGATATATTGGCTCTAAATAATGACGACTTCAGTATGTATACTAAAGAAATTTATCCTGTAGAACTTACTTTAAATAAAGCTAATGATAACAATGACCACTGCCCTTTCCTCGATCTTGATATCTTTATCATAAACGGGAAGCTTAATACAAAAATTTATGATAAAAGAGATGATTTTTCATTTCCTATTGTTAATTATCCATTTTTAGATGGTGACGTTCCCTTGTCACCATCTTATGGTGTTTATATATCTCAACTTGTACGATTCGCTCGTGTATGTAACAATGTATTAGATTTTAGCGAGAGAAATTTATGTATTACTGAAAAATTATTACACCAGGGTTTTCGATATCACAAACTGGTCAAAACATTTACTAAATTTTATCACCGGTATAAGGAAATAATTCGTAAATATAACTCAACATGCAGACATCTTATACGTTCAGGTATTTCACATCCAAAATTTTATGGAAATATTCTTTATAAAGCACAAAAATGTCAGTATTCTCCTCAGAAACTAACAAAACCTTTAAATAGACTTATTAAAAGGGGATATAGTTACGATACTGTTGTCAGGTCATTAAAGATTGCATATTTTGGCTTTAACATTGATTCACTGATAGGGTCTTTGCATCGGAACTAAACACATTTATTTCTTAAAAAAACAGTTGTTGGCATGACACGGGTTATGTTCTTCTCATATATTTTATGATAGTATGATACTAAACCCCTAACGGGAGGGATTGTACCTGATATTCATATGATGAAGACATAATCTTTCAATCAGTTTAATTGAGGTCTGGAGCTGGCATGTCAGTTAACTGCTAGTAGTCTGTTGTTATTTATGTATTATTGTCATTTTATTTATTTTCTTTTGTTACATCTTTTGACACCAGACTCGGACTTCTCTTGAACTGAATTTTAATGTGCGTATTGTTATTCTTTTACTTTTCTACATTGGCTAGAGGTATAGGGGGAGGGTTGAGATCTCATAAACATGTTTAACCCCGCCGCAATTTTGCGCCTGTCCCAAGTCAGGAGCCTCTGGCCTTTGTTAGTCTTGTATGATTTTAAATTTTAGTTTCTTGTGTATAATTCGGAGTTTAGTATGACGTCCATTATCACTGTACTATTATGCATATTTTAGGGGCCAGCTGAAGGACACCTACGGGTGCGGGAATTCTCGCTACATTGAAGACCCATTGGTTGCCTTCGGCTGTTGTTTGCTCTATGGTCGGGTGGTTGTCGCTTTGACATATTCACCATTTCCTTTCTCAATTTTATAAGAAGTGATCAAAGTTTGGCTTTCTATGACACAAAATTCAAGAGACAATTGTGTTAAAAACTGGAAACCGCGGGAAAATAAGCATGCGTAGCAACAGACGAGATAGTATATATTCAATCCCCAAAAATATCTCATGTCTCCCGCCAAAATATTTTTTACAATATATTTCATATATAAAAAAAGACATTTAAAAGAAATGTATTGGAATTATATAGATTTAAACATAACCGTTTAAGTACAGTACTTTCTACAGTAATAACAAAAGCTGTTTACTGTTCATTTAAATTGTAAAAGGGTAACCGGTAGTATATATGCATATGCGATTTGATGAAATTCAAAATAAGTGTCAAATGTTCCAGAACTTTCTGTTTTTATACTAGCCCCAACTTTTCCAATAATATATTGTATCATGGGGTTCGTGTTGTTTATTCTTTAGTTTTCTATGTTATGTCATGTGTACTATAATATTGTTTGTCTGTTTGTCTTTTTCATTTTTAGCCATGGCGTTGTCAGTTTATTTTCGATTTATGAGTTTGACTGTCCCTATGGTATCGTTCGTCCCTCTCTTGTATCAGTCATGTTTGCAAAGGAACAAAATACAATTTAAGCTAGTAATCAACAGCTAAACATTAACTGTTTATACAATACAAACATCGCATACTAGTACCATGAGTACTGAACTCGGGGTCAGACCTATAATCCGACAGTCCCATAATCCGACAGTCCGATAGTCCGACAGTCCTTTAATCCGACAGCCCGATAGTCCGACAGTCCTATAATCCGACAGCCCGATAGTCCGACGCACGGTCACTTGTCTCTGAAAAGTATGTCTATATAAACATGGAACGTTTGTAAATTGGTATATTTTTTCACACAGAAAATTAACAAATCAGTCAGTATGATGTCTTGTACAGGACCGCAATAATCCCATACGAATCGGAAATGAACGGAATCCGGGTCCGTTCACCTTAAAACATGATCGCTCTCATTCAAATTCGCCCCCTTTCACTTTCACACCCTACACGTTCTTACCAAAAGTCCGTTTGCACCCTATACGTTTGCTTTTGTTTATTATGAAAACAATGATAAACATATTTATACCAATACTATTACTGCCCAATTAATATACTAACCAAACACGATTTTTTTTCACTATTTCATAATAAATTGACATTCTAAAAACATTTTTTTGTGTTGATGGTTTGGTTAGAGACTTGCAATGACTATATATTTTTTTCATTGTTTCAAAATAAAGAGGCATTCTGGCAACGGTTTTGTGTTGAATAAATCTAAATCATGTTTTGGTTAGTGTATTTGTATTGCTATAAAAAAAATCATTGTTTCTTAATAAAGTGCCTTTCTTATTTCGTGCTGTCATTTTTAAAACTTCAGCACTGCAGTCATAGGTCTTAACCGCTATCTGCTTTGTCTGCGTACTGTCTTCATGTCATTGCCCATGTTCATTCCATTCTTTTTAACATAATTGGTATCATGTCGTGATGATTCTATGACTAGGGCTGCTCATGCAGGTCCTTATAATAATTTACATATAAGTGTTATCCTTTATCAGCAAAGAGTTCAGGTTTTGGCAATCAGTAAACCAAAAAAATACTAGATAGTACAGCGGTTTATATTGCCATACAAGCTAGAGCAATGATAAGGTATTATAAATAGACCTTTTTGTGTTAACCTGTTATGGCCCTTTTCAAGGTGTTGTTAACTGTTATCTGAGATCAATTTAAGCTGTTAACTGTTTTCAACCCACTTTGTTAACTGTTATCAACATTTCTGCATTTTTTGTTAACTGTTTTTGCCAAAATCGAGGTGTTGTTAACATGTTAACGGACCCCCTATTTCTCTCCCTCAAGAAGGGATTTAATTTATATCCCATTTCGATGCATTCCACTTGTTAAATTTTAAACACTGCTCGCGTTTCAGCAGTATGCTAATACTCTTTTAAGAAGACAATCATCCTTTGCAGCAGCACGGCTTCATGTTGGACCATCGGATTGTCGGATTAACGGACTGTCGGACTGTCGGACTGTCGGACTGTCGGACTACTGGACTGTCGGAATTTCGGGGTGTCGGATTATAGCTACGCTCCCCTGAACTCACCGACCGTATAGCGCAGTTCACGTGACTTTATTCCAACGGGAGGCAAAATGTACCCTTTGTATGACCCATTCTATCAATTAAATGTTCCATGAATGCAATAGCTACATAAAATCTTGATTGTTGTAACATTTGTTTCAAAATGTATATCCAAGAATAGCCAAAAGATATCGATGAAAAAACAAATATTCATCAAATTGTTCTTCTTATAATACATACATCAACAGCGGTCACTGATCCGTTCTTTCCTTCATTTTCAAAAGTGTGTAAATGCATGTTTATCAAGCTTCGTGCACGATTTTACAATACGGAACAATTATGTAATTGTTATCTTATTTTTCTCGTAAATACAACATCGTTGACATTTTTGACGTCAGCTTCAATTACGTGTAAAATGTAGAATTCTGCGTCATTTACATTATGTTCTCAGGTTTTTGACCTAGTCTTGGTTTACTTTTAACTTTCCACATACACCATTCCATAAGTGCATTTGTACGTAATAAACCATACTACATGATACAATACCCGATTAAGGCTGTTTACCACGTATAGCGACTGTATTAAAAGACACAGGCACCAATTTTCATTATGCTTAATATATTTACACCATATCTATTACACGATTTAATGAAAAGTGTAAAACATTAAAAGCCTCTCCAGTTTTTCACCAAAGTATTTGTGATTAAAATTGATCGTAACTAAGTTATACTGATATATGTATTTCTCTTAGGATTTTTTCGTGAAAAGAGTCACTGTATTGCAAATACGTAGGCACCATATTCCCAAATTACGTCATATACCATAATCTATGAAACAATACGCAAAACGTTAAAGAGCTGTATACTAGTAAATTCGCATGCACTATTCAGAATTACGCTATACGCCATCACCCATGAGACCATGCACGAATAAATGGGAGTTTTAAAATGTTGTTAAACAAAATCGCAGGCACAATTCCCGATTGCCATATACAGTCGGCACTATATATCCCCATGAGACCGATCACAATAAATAAGGAAATTTTCACTATTCAATAGATGCATGTGTACAAAAACTCAACCCAAGTCAAATGTAAATTTATAGAGTCAGCTAGTCTCTGCTTTTAAACATAAAAAATTATTTGACAGAGACGCTGCTACATGAGGGTTTGGATGGGGTTAAATGATTAAAAAATAATGCCCTTAAAAACTGAAGATTAGAGAATAACGGGCAAAAAAATTAAGATTAGAGAAAAAAGGGTATTGTTTTTGAAGATTAGAGAAAAAAGGGGTTAATATTTTGAAGATTAGAGAAAAAAGGGGTGAAAATTAAATGTTTACAGAATAACAGCCCCCCCCCCCCCCCCCCCAATCCAGACCCTCCTACATGTCCTACATTTGTTGACGTATTTCTTATAGTTATACATATTCAGATATTCGTAGTCAATAAGAGCATGAAACCACGAGATCGGCTTGTATATACTGATTTCACAGTAAAGATATAACACTATTAGAAATAAAAACTAGTGTAACTTTAGTTATATTCTAAAAACAAAAAAATCAACTATTTTCCGTGGTATGAAATAAAACTTCTAAAAGAAAATAGCATTGTAATTTATGAAAAATATTTCTAGAATCTGGGGTTAATTCATCTTATCGCAGATATATTAGTATTTCGGGATGCTGCTAACAGCTGAAGATAAACCCGTAACAATACCTCATAAATTAAGGAAAAGAATTACTCGTATCATTTTGATGTTCATTTCACGTCATCTTTTATGAATATGGTAATTAGCCAGGTGGGATAAAACTCATTAAAGTCATCATATAATATCTGCTTATGATTACCTACTAAACGTATATCAAAGTGCCAGAAATTAATTCGGCAGGTATTATTACTGAAGCTCTGTATTTCTGCCAAGAATTAATAATATTATGAATTAGAATTTCAATCGGGTGTTTAATATATACACCTTTTTAAAGGGTCCAACTGAGGCCTACTTCCAGTTGCAGGATTATTTTCGCTGCATTGAAGACCCATTGGTTCTTTGGTTGGGTTGTTGTCTCTTTGACATATTAATCCCCATTTCCACTCTCAATTTTATTTTTCATAAATCATTTTTGTTCCGACTTTTGACTCAGGACAATATTTTTGGCTGCATGATAATCTACTCATTTATTGAACCTTCTGGTACTCCGGCGGTCAAGTAAGAACAACTATATATATATACGTACAAGAAGTAACATAGAGTGCATTTTTTTAAACTTTTTATTTTTTTTGGGGGGGGGGGGGGGGGGGGGTACTGTTTTCTGATAATTTTGTTTTCCGATAATTTAACATTCAACAGAAATATTTTCTCCAATTAAATTAAAAAAAAAGTGAAATTTAAATTGTATTTGACCAATATTGTCTCAAGTTAAGCATATGTCGTTGGTGTGTTGTCTCAAAGTCTTAGTCCTCATATTATTAACAATGATTATACAACTTTCGAATACACATTGTATTACTTTGAAAAAAATATCATAGTATATAGCACAAAATATTAAATTTAAGAAAAAATATATTTAATTTAGAAATACGTTCCATTCAGTATTAGCAATCGACGACGGGTGTCAAATGTGAAGCAGGATCTCCTACGTTTCAGGAGCACCTGCTAACACTCCGGGTTTTTTATGGGGTTCGTGTTTCTTTGTCTTTAGTTTTCTAAGTTGTAATTTTGAGAGTTTTATTTGTCTTTGGTATATGTCATAGCTTTTTTGCATTTTTGGCTGTCATGGCATTGTTAGTATGTTTTCAAGATTTGAGTTTGAGAATCCGTGTGACATTTTTCGGCTCTCTTTCTTATATAAAACGTTATCAAAATCGCGCTCTGGAAAGGCTAAATAAAAAATATTTAATTATGTATGTTTGCAACTAAACATCGAATTGTAGTATAAAAGGTCGGGAATTATCATTAACATCAATATACAAAAAGACAATTTACCAATAAAGAATTTTGAAATCTACAAGTTACAAATTGACAATTAACAAATGAAGAATGTTGAATTTACAAAGATACAAGTTACAAATTGACAATTAACGAATGAAGCATTATAAAATTGCACAGTTACAAGTAACAGACTGACAATTTACCGATTAAGAATGTTGAAACTACAAAGGTACAAGTTACAAATTGACAATTTACGAATTAAGCATTATGAATTTCACAGTAACAAGTTACAAATTAACAATTTACGAATTAACACTATAGAAATTACACAGTTACAAGTTACGAATTGACAAGTTACGAATTAAGAATTTTGACCCCGTTGGCTTTCCATAATTATCTTATCTTTACTTTTTACAGGATTGAAATGGAAGAAAATCCATGTGTAAAACGATCTACTGCCGAGAAGATTTTATCTATTTTATTTACTGTTTTGCTGTGTTTTACATTCGTTCTGATAGGAATTGTCATTTTCTTTGCAACAAATAGAGCAGATCAGAACGAGGCGTCAGGTAAGCATATGTATTTTGAAAATAAAAAAATAAATTCAATAAGAAATTATTTCACACCAAAACCATATTAAAAACGTTCTTTTATAATTTTTCTGAATTAAACAGTATCAACGTTTTATTTATGCACTTATATCAAGTTACTTTATGTACATTTTATGTATCCAACTCATTATAACAGTTAATTATCTATCTGATATCTCGTATATTAGATTTAATTTATGAGAATTTAATATCAAAATAGAGAAAAAAAATTGTACTTTTATCCATTATAAAAAAAATTTATGTAGCGAATGGCACTGTATTAAATAAACATCATGAAAAAAAACCGTAACCCTACGTTAAATTTGGTTTGAAGGGGACAAAATGTCGGACGTTGCTATTCAACTCGAATAATAAGAATTTATTTTAAAATTCCTGATTATTGCATGAGGCGAAAGTGTGATCTTTGTACAAAATACTAGTATAAGAATTATTTACTTTAGACATGGGGATTGCCCTGGAATTCCCTTTTATGGGACAATGTAACAAAAATTACGGCAACCTTTCTTGCATGGGACACATAATTTGTATCATCTTGATCCCATTTTTTTATATTTCCGTCTTTTCGAGAGAAAAAAATCGACATTACGTCATCGCCAAATTATGAATTGCTTGTTGTAGACAAACTTTTATATCGTTTGGTAATAAAATTTATATGTTTTTTACGGTATTCAGAATTTCACAAAACTAAAAGTGTAACGCGGGACAAGGACATCATATTGCAAAATAAAGGTTTTATTGAGTTTTAATTAATGAAAATAGTCTGTTACATATACAAAATTGCAATAATCTGAAAGAAGAATTCAAAAGCTTTAAAATGATATACAACACTTTATAATATCAATTTTCTATGTTTAAAAATTAATAAGATGAATGTGTCTTTTCCGTGATTTTACCAAAGTAACACCAGTAGCGTGCGACGTTTCTATACATGACGTTCAGTTCTGGAACATAACATGTTTTTAAATATTTTAAGGAAATAAGTAATCACACCTTTATTGTACTCTTTGAATTGATGCTCTTTCAATATGATGGTATTACTAATTACAAATAATACTGTGTGTTTCATTTTGCGAGCCAACATGCACAATGGGTTAACAAAAAGACATGTAAATGAAATGAGGTACATTTAAAATGTTTTTGTAGCATATAGTTTGTAAACTGATGAACGACCATTAAAAAAACATGACTTATATACAGAATCTAAGACCTTTTTTAATTTGATGAACATGACGTATTTTGATTGAGAATTTTCGCAACTCTGTTTCAGAATATCAAGCTTTTTAAAAGACTGTTTTAAATTGATAGTATATAAATAAATAAACAAAAGTAGCAGAAAAAATTAAGGATCCGTGCGCTTAAAAACATCAAACAAAATATACAAAAGGTGTAACATCAAGTCCATACATTTATAATTTCAGGGATTTGTACCACTGCTGCCTGCGCAAAGGCGGGTAAGTTTTATGTATGTCATAAACATTTTATAAATTAAATTAATAAGTATATTTTCTGATAAAAAGACCTTAATTTGGTCCACAGGTGCCGCACATTAATTGATGATAATATAATGACACTACAAAGAGTGTTTTCTTTTTTAAGGGAAGTTTTGAAATTTCGATACTGTTGTCAAGTCATTAAAGATTGTGGATTAAAAATGGTTTCACTCATAGGATCTTTGCATTGTCTTTCTAAAACCGGATTTTGGCATTTTACAGGTTATGTTCTTCTCATATAATTGATGATGCTATGATACTAAACTTCCTACACGTGGAATAAGGTCGATTTCCATTTCATCTGTTGGTCAGTTTAATTGGGGTATGGAGCTTGCAAGTCAGCAACAGATAGTTGTCCTTTGTAAATTTATGTCGATCATTGCCAACTTAAGCTTGTAATAAAAGAAAAATATATTTTATAGATTTAGAAATTATTGTGTGTATTTTGTTGGTGGAGACCTGTTCTGTCGTTAATGGAAGATGTTCGTTGTTATTCTGTGATTTAAATGTTACTAAATTGTATTATTATACTATTAATTTATTTATGCGTTGGTCTGTGCTGTGTGTTCTTGCGTTTGTTTGTACTGTATTCCTGTCACGTAGTGCTGTCATTTTAGCGACATTTTTTTAACATTGCAATATAATAGCGAGTTTTGGGTAGCCGTAAAACTAGGTTAAACCTGTCATTTTTTCTTAAAATTGCTCGTACAAAAACAGGAATATGGCAGTTTATGTCAAATAGTCCAATTCGATTCTAAGTATATAGGCATTTTTTTTATTTTTTTTTTGGTTTTTGTTTGGTTTTTGTTTTGTTTTTTGCACTTCCGTTGTCCGGTTGTATCCCTTCTAATTGTTTCCTTGGTTTTAATTTGTAACAATTGCTTTTGAACAGCCTTTATTTCTTATTGAGATTTGTTTAAAAGGAATAAAATGTGAAATTAAATATTGCGATTTTATCTACGATCAGATACATGTATCAGTTCTTTCAAATTTATTTGTTTTCAAACGGACCGTAAACATCCACTATAACAGCATAATATCTTTCGGAATTTTACAATACCCATCTGAATATGATAGGAGGCAATGAGGATGTACTGGAGACAGTGACGCATAGAAAACACAAATAGAATCATCGGTGATACCAGGGTTAACATCTTTTATGCCAAACGCGCGTTTCGCCTATAAAAGACTTCTTATTGACGCTCGAAACAAGGATATTAAATAGTTGAGGAACAGTCTAAAATGGTTTTATTAAATACAGTTATCTCAGATGGTGCCATTAAAACAAAATACATATATGGTTTGGCGATATCTGGCCACAGCTTTTATTCATAATATGATAGATTCATACAATATATAATATATATATATAGATAGATAGACCATAGACCATGTATATGTAGATAGATCTATGGTCGGTTACCCGAAGATAATATGGCAACCAGGTAGATAGATAGATGTGAAGATAGATATATATGAAAATGTAAAGATGCACCGTGGGATACACTGGTGCTTTAAATTTAGAAAACACCGTGGGATACACAAGTGTAGTCTGTATTATCCAAAAACCTAAAATTTCATAGTTAACATTAAGATTCTATGCAGCGAATTCTGCCATTTACGGGAATATATTTATGATGCTCAAAGTTCAAATAAAAGTCACTTTTCTCAACAGCAAACGAGTTAACATCATCAGTCAAATCTGTATCATCACTATCACCGACACAAACCTGAAAAATAAATACAAAAGAGCAGTATCTTGTTCAATAAAAAGGAGTGGGAGGGCGGGTTTTCAAGTTTACCGCTTACAAAATTTAAACAGCTTGCTTGCTGCGAGGAAATTCTAAAAAGGACTAAATGACGTCACAGAATATATCGTCACACATGTTGGGTAAATCTAAAACATGAAACACAATCCGTGAGTGGCCCCGGCGATAACTGAATTTAAGTCTATTAACTTAAATTCCATTATCTCAGATGGTGCCATTAAAACAAAATACATATATGGTTTGGCGATATCTGGCCACAGCTTTTATTCATAATATGATAGATTCATACAATATATAATATATATATATAGATAGATAGACCATAGACCATGTATATGTAGATAGATCTATGGTCGGTTACCCGAAGATAATATGGCAACCAGGTAGATAGATAGATGTGAAGATAGATATATATGAAAATGTAAAGATGCACCGTGGGATACACTGGTGCTTTAAATTTAGAAAACACCGTGGGATACACAAGTGTAGTCTGTATTATCCAAAAACCTAAAATTTCATAGTTAACATTAAGATTCTATGCAGCGAATTCTGCCACATTGACGGAGGAAAACAGAGACTCTGTCAACCGCCATAAAAAGGGCGGTTCGCTGCAAAGCTGTGAACCAGATATGAGATAACTACAGATATGTAGATAAATAGATATTTTTATTTAACGTACAACTTGGTAAATTATAAATATATATATATATATTAAATAATCTAGATAGATAGATAGATATTATTTAACGTACAACTTGGTAAATATATAAATATATATATATATTAAATAATCTAGATAGATAGATAGATAGATATTTTTTTAACGTACAACTTGGTACATATATATATTAAATAATCTAGGTAGATAGATAGCTATTTTATTTAATGCACAACTTGGTCCATATATATGATAAATGTCTAGATAGATAAATAGATATTTTTGTTTAAAGTACAACTGGTACTTAATATATGTTAAATAATCTTGATGAAGTTTTGTGAACAACAAATTTTACCTACACAGATAAAAATACTTACCAAAACTACAGCAAACCACAAGATAGTTGATTGTATTTGTATATCATAAAATATAGTATTATAGTATATCAACAAATAATATAAAGATGTTAAGAATTCATTTCATAAGCAGGTTAAGGGTGAGAAGTGAAAAACATCTAGTTGAAAATGTTCTGGTCTGATCGAAAATCATAATATTTTATGTAGCAACCCGACAGCTTATTATAACGGCAATAAATAGTTGTAAATTCTATAGCAGCACCAGTCCATGTTTGCATTGGTCTAAATTGAGACAATCCTTACGTAAGAATGATGAATCTCACACTCCATCTGATCATGTTCTTCATCTCATTGGCAAAGACCCACTCTAGAACTACCTGTGTCAATACCACTACAAGTTTATTAAAAATATGTGTATCCTTATAGTTTCATTATATATTCTGAGTTAACTTTTTAACAAGCAACAAATATGCCACCACAAAAAAGCATTTCTGTGGCTAGATCTAAGTCAACCCCATCTGGAGGATGTCAGTCTGCTACAAAAACATACTTACTATTGAGGATTCTACTATTCAAACATCAAACATTAAAAATCTCCTACAATTCTGTACGGCAAATAGCTACATGGAAGTATAGCTACATAGTAATATGAATACAATTTAAAGCATAATAAATCAAGAAAAATAATAATTCTTCTGTAAAACCCTGTATTAAGTGTCAGTATTGGATCTCCAACCCATTTAAAAATCCTCCAAAATCAATGAAAGGACAGCTTCAAATACACTGAATTCATACCAACACAAGATAAGAAAATATTGCTAAACTTCAGCATGACTCTGACCTGGAGTGTTTAATACCTTCTTAAAAACTAAAACCTCAAATTTGACACACCTTAAATTACAAAAAAAAAAAAAATATCCAATCCTAGTAAATTAGTAATGTCACAATTTTTGTTGAGAGAGATACAAAATGTACAAGTAAGCAATACCTTAACAATTCATAAAGAGATAGGAAATGAATTCAATAAATCAACTAGAGAACCGAACTCATCAAAAAAAGAAAGACTGTCCTCTCTGATACATGGTATGTACGGGTGGTGTGGAACTTACAAATAAACAGTTACTAAAGGTCTGAAATAACTGTAAAAATTCCCTTGGGGTAATAGCAGGATAAACATCTGCAGTTGGGGCCAAGCATCTGAAGGAATCCCTCTAAAAACCAGAAATGGCTTTTTTTTTTTTTTTTTTTTTTTTACCAGATCACTGAATAGTGATATGAAAATCTCAACTAAATGAAGAAGAAGCAACGCACAACAACATGCACAGTAAAAATCATAAAGAGTCCAATATCAGAATAAGTAACAAATTAAACAACACAAAAAATAAAAATGACAATATTACAAAAATCAATAAGGGACTACGAACAGTTACCAACATGCCAGCTCCAGACCTCAATTAAGCTGTTCGAAAAACTGTCTTGAATATACGAAAATCTCGCACCAACCTGTCATGGGGGTTTAATATCATATCACCATAAAATATATTACAAAAACATAACTCTTATCATACCTGCAACTGGTTTAAAAATAAAGGAGTTTTAGCCGAAGCATAGATGTGCAAGTGAATCAATATTGAAGCCAAAATAAGCCATATATATGCAGGAAACAGTATTTCTACTTTATATAAGTTTGCTTTATGTTTTGTTAGTTTTTGAGGTAAAAGCTGACATTTGTCCGTTGTAAAGTGTATTACCATAAAAGATTGGATGGTCAATACCTGAATGTGTAAGATGACTAGTAGGAGTGAAATTATTATAATGTAAACGCCCATAAATACGAAGCAAGAATAACTGGATCAACTCAGGCAAACGCAAATTAAAAGAATGACTATGAGAACCCTATACTAGAGTCTACTCTAAATCCATGTATGCAGAAACAAACATTTAGTATAACAGCAGCAACCACTCTCTCTCTCATCTTAGGTTTGAACCAGGTTGCCCAAATGAAACCTTATTTCCATTAAAGGACAAGGTGATATGAACTTGGATATCACAAGAAAGCCTATATTAATCAAAGTAAACCTGGTTAAAGTTACCTGTTAGGACATCCAAAAGTTATAAAAAATGACCTGTGTTACACAAAAAACAAAGCACAAACAAGTGCTGAACAACATCTAGATACCCTCATAATTAAAAGCATAACATTTCAAATAGTCCCAGCATTCATGCTAACTGTTACTGAAATTCAACCGGTACTATAAATCATAATAAATAACAACCATAATTTGGAATCAACTGTTGCCACGCAACCAGTAGGGTCAATGATTTATGCAAATGAAAAGTTCCTCGTAAAGCACCAGCCTAAAATAACAAACGGCACCTAAACATACAGTGTACGATACTCGTAAATTGGGCAACTTCTAGAATTCCCAGGATGAAGATTACAATACATTCTAGACTAGTATATATATAAATTAAAGCTGTTTTCGACACCTAAATACTAAAGATTTTTAACGGTGGAGTAGACTGCAAGACAAGCTGTAAATAATTACTTAGTTTGTAATAGATTTGCTAATATTACATGTACATATCCGTTTAACTGCTACTGACAAATTTAAATTACACAAAACTTAAAATAGTCTCATTTAAAAGTTGATTACAAGATAAAACCATTGCACCCCTTTTTTCCCGTAATATATATATATACATGTATAAAAAAAAATTAATAATAATGAAAATGTTCCAAACCCTGAGACTGGTTAGTAGGGTTTGTAGAAAACAGCAAAAAGAAGTCTGTCCTAAATTAGTGATCAATAAATATACACTTCTATAAACTTTTTTCCTTTAAATTGTGGTACTTGCAAAATCTGTATTCATGCAGTACATGCATATCTGATTTTTTTATCAGGTTATTAAACAAGATAAATATTATAATGTTATATAAATCGATAGCGTCCTCCATTCAAAATTCATGAATATATTACATAACAATTATATAGAATGTAACCTCATATTTACGAAAGTTTTTTATTTCAAACCATGATTCGGCATCCCATTATTGTAAGGCCATATAATTATAAATTTGTAAAAGTAACACATTCAGCAATTAAGTTTAGAAACTGAAATATAAACGTTACGCAAATCTTTTCAATCTAACCCATAAGATTAGAAAAAGTTGTCTTAATCTATATAAATATGTTTGTTATATGTTGTAATCACACATGTACATTTTGTACATGCGGGGGTTTAACTTAAAAGTAATATACTGCTTTTAACTAGTAAATCTGACGATTACCTGAAAAATTCTCAACTGGATCATACCAATGCAAAGCTCTAGGATTTGGCATAAATAACATCTGATGATGATTCAATGTACAAATGTAGGTGACCAAAGGAGTTGAGTTAGAGGCGTGATGAGTCGTGAATCCAGTCCAGTCTGGTAACCCATCTGTAAAAACTAGTGTGTCCTTGTTGTCCAAGTCTCTGGTCCAACTGTTCCAACCCTTGGCCGTGTTCTGTGGCCGAGCAAGGTCTCTAACTGATCTACCCAACATTGTGCTACAACTCAACAAAAAGTAAATATTAGTTCGACCATTTTACATAGCATTGACAAAAGAAAACCAAATGACTGTACAAAGAAACAATAACAATTAAAAATTATGTATACTCATACATGTAGTTGTGTCGATAATAGTTACAATAATTTAAAAAAAAATTAATTCAAAATTAGTATATACACAATGTATACAGATTTATATATTTATTAAACTTAAATCCATAGTCAGTTGATAGTAACATAGTGTAATATTAGTATATAATTGAGTTATTACAACAATAATTCAAGCTGTGGCCTGTTTACATATGGCTAAATTCTTGATTTAACTGAACTATTCATAACATATCGACCTAGTCTAGGCTAGAGAGTAGTAGCAACTAAAAAATGTATACATGACACTGTGATGAACGACTCTGGACAATTTTTAGTACACAAATGTGTAGGTACACGCAAAATTTATAGCCGGATATATACCGATGATGATATTATTTGCTGAAATCCACCAGCAAGCTAACATTTAGCAATGATTTCTTTTGGCTACTGCTTCTAACTCCGGGTATTGTCTCTGTTCAAGATTTCCAAGATTTTTGTTTATTTGTATCGAAAGTTGAACTTCCGGTTACGAACCTGGGTCCTTCGCCCCAAAGAGTACGTCCCTTTTACGTTCATATCCTTTCATGGAATATTTGCTGTATATGTGCTATGAAAGATCTAGATACACAATTACCGATGTATTTAAGGAAAATTTACTTTTAATTCGGAAGTTTTCGGGAGTTCATTAAATACACGTTACTAACCTGCATGATCTGTTACAGCGCAAAATACAATTTGTTAGGCTTACCCATAGGCAGTAGACGATCTGTCAATACTCAATTTCAATAGTATAAGATATGGGGAAAAAGTAATATATAAAAAAATTAAACTAAAAACAAATTAAACTCGTCGTGCATCTAATTTATGTAGAAATATACAATGACGCATGGTAAACAATCTGCAAATCTTAGGACAATGTTGCATCTAATTACTCACACTTGAAAAAATTAAATAATTATAAAAATGAAAACGATTAATCCATTCATGGGACCAATTTCTCATTCAGTCTTTGCATGTGCTCTCCACGTGGCGATGCAATATGGTTAAAAAATGGATCGATAAAACGAATTCTTTCTAAGATTAGTACTTCTAATAAACATTAGAAGCATGAGTCAGGTTATAACCATACAAATTCTTACAGTAGTTTACTTAATTTATCATTTCAATTTTCAAGTTTACCGCTTACAAAATTTAAACAGCTTGCTTGCTGCGAGGAAATTCTAAAAAGGACTAAATGACGTCACAGAATATATCGTCACACATGTTGGGTAAATCTAAAACATGAAACACAATCCGTGAGTGGCCCCGGCGATAACTGAATTTAAGTCTATTAACTTAAATTCCATTAAGGTAATCTATCGAATTCCCCAGTTAGAAAATCTTAAGTTTTGTCAATAGTTAATTTACAGTTTCTTGTAAGCAATACAACAAACGAAAACAAAATATGAAAAACAGTAACTGTACATGCACATACAAAATGGGGTTTGCACTCGTTCAACCTTAGCTAAGATAAGTTAAACTATGAACATTGGAACCTGTAACAGCACTACATAAGAAAAAAATGTCAAAAGCCTATTTTATTTTGTGAATAAATTATTTAACTTACAGCTTCGAGGATACTAACTGCAGCCGACTTTTCTGTAAAGCCATGTGACAATTTTTACGAGTTTGCATGTGGTAAATGGATGGAGAGGAATATTGTACCAGACGATAAGTCTTACCATGCTACATTTACAATACTAAGGGATGAAGTTCAAATTATTATTAAAGGTAAATATTCATAAAAGAAAATACATGAATGGGGATGTGGGTGGGATAATAAAATTGAGAATAATGTATATAAAAAGAATAGAGAACAATAAGCTCAAAAAAAACGAATATAGATTAATGCGGTTCTTAAATATAAACAAGAATGTGTCCTCAGTACACGAATGCCCCACTCGCACTTTCATTTTCTATGTTCAGTGGACCGTGACATTGGGATAAAAACTCTAATTTGGCAGATAGTAGGGGGCATTTTGTTTACTGGTCTGTGTGTCCGTTCGTCCGTTCGTCTGTCCCGCTTCAGGTTAAAGTTTTTGGTCAAGGTAGTTTTTGATGAAGTTGAAGTCCAATCAACTTGAAACTTAGTACACAGGTTCCCTATGATATGATCTTTCTAATTTTGATGCCAAGTTAGAGTTTTTATCCCAAAATCATAGTCGACTGAACATATAAAATTATAGTGCAAATGGGGCATCTGTGTACTGGGAACACATTATTTATTTATTATTTTGAAATAGATTATCCATTTTTTTGAAAAAAGAAACTAGAGCTATTATAGATTGATGTTGTTTTCAGAAAATATAAACCAAAATAAGGAATTTATATTTCAATTTTGTTTTAGGATTACTTGAGAACAACAGGACGGAGGAAGATATAGAATCTGTTTCCAAAGCAATAAATCTGTACAAGTCTTGTATGAATACAGGTAAGATAGAAATACCAGTTATGTATGATTACATGTAGGAATATCAATAGCAGCAATGTATGAATAATGGTTGAGTAGCAATACCATTCTTGTATGAATACAGGTAGAAATACAAATACCAGTCTTATATGAACACATGTTGGAATAGTAATGCTTGTCTTGTATGAATACAGCTAGAAATAGCAATACCAGTCTTGTATGAACACAGGTTGGAATAGTAATGCTTGTCTTGTATGAATACAGCTAGAAATAGCAATACCAATCTGTCAATACCATTCTTGTAAAAACACAGGTAGTAATATCAATACCAGTCTTGAACAAATACATATAGGAATAATAATACCAGTTTTGTATGAATACAGGTAGGAATATCCATACCAGTCTTGTATGAACACAGGTAGTAATATAAATACTAGTCTTGTATGAATGCAGGTAAGAATAGTAATAATAGTCTTGTATGAATAGAGGTAAGAATATCAATACCAATCTTGTAGAATACCGGTAGGAATAGTAATACCAGTTGTATATGAATACAGGTAGAAATAGCTAAACCAGTCTTGTGTGACTACAGATAGAAATAGCAATACCAGTCTTGTATGAATACAGGTAGGAATAGTAATACCAGTATTGTATGAATACAGGTAGGAATATCAATACTAGTCTCGTATATATATGAATACAGGTAGGAATAGTAATACCAGTATTGTATGAATACAGGTAGGAATATCAATACTAGTCTCGTATATATATGAATACAGGTAGAAATAGTAATACAAGTCTTGTATGAATACAGGTAGGAATAGCAATACCAGTCTTGTATGAATACAGGTAGGAATATCAATACTAGTCTTGTAGAGTACAGGTAGGAATAACAATACCAGTCTTATATGAATACAGGTAGAAATAGCAATACCATTCTTGTATGAATACAAGTACAAATAGCAATACCAGTCTTATATGAATACAGGTAGGAATAGTAATACCAGTCTTGTATGAATACAGGTAGAAATATCAATACTAATAGTATTCTTGTATGAATACAAGTACAAATAGCAATACCAGTCTTATATGAATACAGGTAGGAATAGTAATACCAGTCTTATATGAATACAGGTAGGAATAGTAATACCAGTCTTGTATGAATACAGGTAGAAATAGCAATATCAGTCTTGTATAAATACAGGAAGGAATATCAATACTAGTCTCGTATATATATATGAATACATGTTGGAATATCAATACCAGTCTTATATAAATACAGGTAGAAATAGCAATACCAGTCTTGTATGAATTCAGGCAGGAATATCAATACTAGTCTCGTATATATATGAATACATGTTGGAATATCAATACCAGTCTTATATGAATACAGGTAGAAATAGCAATACCATTCTTGTATGAATACAGGTAGAAATACAAATACCAGTCTTGTATGAACACAGGTTGGAATAGTAATGCTTGTCTTGTATGAATACAGCTAGAAATAGCAATACCAGTCTTGTCAGTACCATTCTTGTATGAAAACAGGTATTAATATCAATACCAGTCTTGAATAAATACATGTAGGAATAATAATACCAGTTTTGTATAAATAAATGTACGAATATCAATACCAGTCTTATATGAACACAGGTATGAATATCAATACCAGTCTTGAATAAATACATTGTACGATTCGCTCGTGTATGTAACAATGTATTAGATTTTAGCGAGAGAAATTTATGTATTACTGAAAAATTATTACACCAGGGTTTTCGATATCACAAACTGGTCAAAACATTTACTAAATTTTATCACCGGTATAAGGAAATAATTCGTAAATATAACTCAACATGCAGACATCTTATACGTTCAGGTATTTCACATCCAAAATTTTATGGAAATATTCTTTATAAAGCACAAAAATGTCAGTATTCTCCTCAGAAACTAACAAAACCTTTAAATAGACTTATTAAAAGGGGATATAGTTACGATACTGTTGTCAGGTCATTAAAGATTGCATATTTTGGCTTTAACATTGATTCACTGATAGGGTCTTTGCATCGGAACTAAACACATTTATTTCTAAAAAACAGTTGTTGGCATGACACGGGTTATGTTCTTCTCATATATTTTATGATAGTATGATACTAAACCCCTAACGGGAGGGATTGTACCTGATATTCATATGATGAAGACATAATCTTTCAATCAGTTTAATTGAGGTCTGGAGCTGGCATGTCAGTTAACTGCTAGTAGTCTGTTGTTATTTATGTATTATTGTCATTTTAATTATTTTCTTTTGTTACATCTTTTGACATCAGACTCGGACTTCTCTTGAACTGAATTTTAATGTGCGTATTGTTATTCTTTTACTTTTCTATATTGGCTAGAGGTATAGGGGGAGGGTTGAGATCTCATAAACATGTTTAACCCCGCCGCAATTTTGCGCCTGTCCCAAGTCAGGAGCCTCTGGCCTTTGTTAGTCTTGTATGATTTTAATTTTTAGTTTCTTGTGTATAATTCGGAGTTTAGTATGACGTCCATTATCACTGTACTATTATGCATATTTTAGGGGCCAGCTGAAGGACACCTACGGGTGCGGGAATTCTCGCTGCATTGAAGACCCATTGGTTGCCTTCGGCTGTTGTTTGCTCTATGGTCGGGTGGTTGTCGCTTTGACATATTCACCATTTCCTTTCTCAATTTTATGTAGGAATAATAATACCAGTTTGTATGAATAAATGTAGGAATATCAATACCAGTTTTATATGAACACAGGTAGGAATATCAATACCAGTCTTGAATAAATACATGTAGGAATAATAATACCAGTCTTGTATGAACACAGGTAGAAATATCAATACCAGTCTTGAATAAATACATGTAGGAAAAATAATACCAGTCTTGTATGAACACAGGTAGGAATATCAATACCAGTCTTGAATAAATACATGTAGGAATAATAATACCAGTCTTGTATGAACACAGGTAGAATTAGTAATAAAATTCTTGTATGAATAGAGGTAAGAATATCAATACCAATCTTGTAGAATACAGGTAGGAAAAGTAATACCAGTTTTGTATGAATACAGGTAGAAATAGCTAAACCAGTCTTGTATGACTACATACCAGTCTTGTGTGAATACAGATAGGAATATCAATACCAGTCTTGTATGAATACAGGTAGGAATAGTAATACAAGTCTTGTATGAATACAGGAAGGAATAGTAATACCAGTCTTGTATGAATACAGGTAGGAATATCAATACCAGTCTTGTGTATGAAAACAGGTACAAATATCAGTACCAGTCTTGTATGAATACAGGTAGGAATAGTAATACCAGTCTTGTAGAATACAGGCTGGAATAGCAATACCAGTCTTGTATGGATACAGGTAGAAATAGCAATACAAGTCTAGTATGAATGCAGGTAGGAATGATAATACTAGTCTTATATGAATAAAGGTATGAATATCAATACCATTCTTGTATAACTAAAGGTAGGAATATCAACATCAGTCTTGTATGAATACAGGAAGGAATAGTAATACTAGTCTTGTATGAAAACTGGAAGATATATGAATACCAGTCGTGTATGAATACAGGATCACACAGGTAGGAATATCAATACCAGTTCTGTTTGAATACAGGTAGGAATAGTAATACTATATTTGTTTGAATACATATAGGAATATCAATATTACTCTTGTATGAATACATGTCATGTATGAATACAGGTAAGAATATTAAGACTAGTCTTGTAAAGATACTGATATGAATATCAGTAACAGTCTTTCATGAATACAGGTAGGAATACCAGTAACGGTCTTTCATGAATACAGGTAGGAATATCAGTAACAGTCTTTCATGAATACAGGTAGGAATATCAGTAACAGTCTTTCATGAATACAGGTAGGAATATCAGTAACAGTCTTTCATGAATACAGGTGGGAATATCAGTAACAGTCTTTCATGAATACAGGTAGGAATATCAGTAACAGTCTGTCATGAATACAGGTAGGAGTATCAAAATCAGTTGTGTTTCAATACATGTAGAAATTCTTATCGTCTGCTCGTTAGGTGTTTAGAGAGAGAGAGTTTGGTTTTGTGATTAGCCATGGTAAAAAATCATTAAAAAATATTTCAGAAGGTCAATTGCTACTTATAATTTTGTTTATTTCAGACTTAATAGATAAACGGGACATCTCAGTTTTATTTCCTGTGTTGGAAGAACTCGGTGGTTGGCCTGTTCTTGGAAATTCTACAGGCGGTAGACTAACATTTGATGATTATAGCCTAAATGAACTATTAGGGAGACTAATGCGATATTATAATAGTCCACTCATTAGTATGTACGTATACCAGGATTATAAACAAAGCAATAGGAATATCATTTATGTAAGTATTCAAAAATCATGCAATATTATCAATATTTTTTTTTTTTTTTTTTTTTGTAGTAATGCACTACATGTATTTCGTGGTTAACCTTTAATTACCTAAAAAAAAATTGGATACACATTTTCTAAAAACAATTTTGATAGGAAAAAATCGGTTGCCGTATAGGTTCAATTGAATATCGAAAATAATATGTTTTTCACTGTACATGCTGGTTTTATTGTCTTATTCTAGATTATTGGTCATCCTGTCAGAGCACGTGAAATCAATCCGTCTATTATAGTTTGTTATGTGATGTTTTGTTTTTTCTCGTCGTTTATCGTTTTTCGCCATTCATTTTATCAATCACTTTTCTGTCTTTGATATATTCTGTTACTTGTTTTTGCTTCTTTAGTATTCAGTTATATTTCCGTTTTGTGTGCTTTTACTTTAAAACCCTTGATTGATGTGACTTCAAAATCTTCAAATAGTTCTATGAATTTTTATTATAGATGGACCAAGTCAGTTTACTCCTTCCGAGTAGAGATTACTACAGCAAAGGAAAAGATGACATTGTTATACGAGGTCTAACAAAAGTTATCACTACATTCTGTACTCTGATTGGCTTACATACTGATGACGTACGACAAGATGTATCAGATATGATTGATTTTGAAATAGGTCTTTCCAAGGTATTATATATTTTTGAAATGGTGCAATTATAATTAAAATGAAATTGCTAAGGATTCTTCTTTTTGTTTCTTCAAGAACACTTTGCAGTTAAATGAAAATAGCACTTTATAAGTTTTTTACGTAACAAGCCCTTTTCACGGATTTTGTTTTCATCCGGAACGCTCAAACCTAGACGTATAGTTATTAATACTTGGCGATATGTGTATGATATTTATTGGAAGATGAGAATTATCAAACTTCAGTTTTAGTTAAATAGATATTTGACAGATGAAAAGTATATTGGATATTGGGCAGGGATCTAATTTAAACTTTTTTGTGTACTGGTCAGCCAGACAAGTCGACTGAAAAATCTACTGGTGCTGCAAAACTGACATTCATTTGAAAAACACTAACATATAAAATTATAGATGTTTACTTGGATTCCTCGTGTGCTTCCCTCTCCTTTATTCTTGTAGGTTTTTTGTGCTGTTCTGATTTTTCATAACCAAGTTCAGAATCTAACTTAAAGTTTGAGATTCCGTTACGAAAATAAATTTCTTATCTTGGTCTAGATCTGTAACTGCATTTTTTTCAAATGTTATTCAATTAATTACATTGCGATCGACTTATTAATTAAACCATTCGTGATCTTTTACCCAGGATTTTTTATATTTTAAATTTCCTTTTGTCAATTTTCATCAACTTTATTCCGATCTTCCTTTAGAATGCCGCATTAGTCAAATGAGGATGTCGAGGATTTTGACTGCATATGGCATGATTGTATAAATTAGTTACGATTCTCACATTTAAAAACATTCCCCTATTACATCTGTTAACTTTAATGTGTGAGATATTTGAGATAACACATACTTTTATTATTAATTTCAATCGGAGTAAGTGTAAGTAATAAAAAGGAAATACGTTCAAACACTTTCCAACTTATTTGTGTTGTTCATTTGGATTTTTTTGCGAAATTTTAACAGGTCATGATCAGTATTTAGTATTATTTGTGTTTACCGTATCACGAACTTATAAGGCAGCTTGTATGTCCAAGCTTATTACACATTGAATCAGGACTGTTGATGCACCATGGACGTACCGTATAGCGGGTTATTTTCGCGGGTGTAAAACTTTTTTCATCGAATAAGGTATACAAAATATTTTGGCGGTGATTATTTTGGCGGATTCATAACTTTTGTCAATATATTTGCATGTACACTTATAAATTGGCGGAATTTGATTTGGCGATTTTGTTCTATCCGCGAAAATAAGCGAAAATTTACACATCGCGAAAATAACCCGATATACGGTATCTATTTTTTTGGGGACGTTCTGATAGGGTAAACAGACACCTATTTGTAGATTAACAGACGTATTCTCTAAATATCAACACATCTTTGTTTGCAGATTCTGACGCCTAGAGAGAAAAGAAGAGATTATGAAAAACGATACAATCCGTTCAAAGTTGGAGACCTAAACACAGAATTTGGAATATCATTAAAAGTACAGTATTCAATAATATTGTTACCTCCTTTCAACAAGACACTCCCGTCAAAAATAATATGACAATGAAACATTCTGGCTAGATGATACCCTTAACAAGATGCTCTTAAGAGCGTGAATCGCTCACCTATTATATTTCAGAGGAGAAGATTTTTAAATGTTAGCAAACTTGTAAATCTTTCTTTGCTGAACATTATTGCTGTTAACAGTTTATATTTATCTATAATAATATTCAAGATAATAACAAGGAACTGCAAAATTTTCCTTTAAACTACCAATTAAGAGACAGCAACTCAACAATGGGTTTTTCGATTCGTCTGAAAATGTCGGGCTGATAGATCCTGATCAATTGAACAAGTTTACCTCATGTCAGATTTGCTCTAATAAAGATTTAGTTTTTGAGATATAAGCCAAAAACTGCATTTGACCACTATGTTCTATTTTTAGCCATAGCAGCCTTGTTTGTCGATGGATCAAAACTTCGGATACAATTTATAAACTAGATACCCTAAGGAAAATTAAGTAAACTTTTGAAGGTATTTGGCCCAGTAGTTTCAGAGGAGAAGATTTTCCAAATAGGTTACGACGACAGACCACGACGACAGACGACGACGGACGCTAAGTGATGACATAAGCTCACATATAGACCTTTGGAACTCGATGAGCTAAAAAGGCAGAACATATAGTGAATTTGTAAAAAAAACAAAGGTATCACAAAAATACCGAATTCAAAGGCAAATTCACAAATGGGACGACCATAACAATTGACAAAATCAAGCGTTGTTCTTAAACATCATTTATTTGTTGAATATGTAAGTTGATACATTTATATAATTTTTCTATTATTAAATTCAATCACTGTTTTAAAAACAATATGTCATGTCTCTCATTGCAGATATTGACATAACATATTAAGATGGCAATAACCTACAATGTATTGTATTTACACCATGTATTTGGTAATTTTGGTTTCGGGGTATTGCTGTTGCATTGGCCGTAGAGGAGATTTTTTAATCGGGCATAACGTATTCTTTTATATTGCATTTGTGTGGTACATTTCGTGGTAGTTATCTACTGTGATTAGCACAAAAATAAGACACACTCGAAAAGTGAGCAAATAAAAAAAGTTAAAAAAACAAAAATACCGACTTCCGATAAATATTCAAAAAGCGGCATAAATTTATATACAGCGATAAATAGATAAACCCCTAACGGGAAGGATTGTGCCTGATGTTCATATGATGAAATCATAATCTTTCAGTCAGTTTAATTGAAGTCTGGAGCTGGCATGTCAGTTAACTGCTAGTAGTCTGTTGTTATTTAAGTATTATTGTCATTTTGTTTATTTTCTTTGGTTACATCTTCTGACATCAGACTCGGACTTCTCTTGAACTGAATTTTAATGTGCGTATTGTTATGAGTTTACTTTTCTACATTGGTTAGAGGTATAGGGGGAGGGTTGAGATCTCACAAACATGTTTAACCCCGCAGCATTTTTGCGCCTGTCCCAAGTCAGGAGCCTCTGGCCTTTGTTAGTCTTGTATTATTTTAATTTTAGTTTCTTGTGTACAATTTGGAAATTAGTATGGCGTTCATTATCACTGGACTAGTATATATTTGTTTAGGGGCCAGCTGAAGAACGCCTCCGGGTGCGGGAATTTCTCGCTATATTGATACCTGTTGGTGACCTTCTGCTGTTGTTTTTTATTTGGTCGGGTTGTTGTCTCTTTGACACATTCCCCATTTCCATTCTCAATTTTATTTCCTTTGTATAATAACATTTTTTTTCTGCAGTGTGCCGTCTTGTCAATTAACTCATCATCGATACCAGGAGTACCATTTTACATGCCAGACGCGCGTTTTGTCTACAAAAGACCTCTGACATGAAGAGAAACACTATTTTAAGAACTCGACGACGTACATGTATCTTTTTTCGAGCTTCATTTCTAAGGGAATAAACATACAAACGTAAAGATGCAATACACAAATGATTTTTTTATAAACGGATACTTTATATCCGAAATGAAAAATATCTTACAATTTAACATATATATTCGTATCAAAGCTTAATGTTAGGTTAAGATATAATTGTTTTTTGTAAAACATGGAGCTTGTTTGTTTTTGGAGACGGGTGAAGGAAAATGTTTGAAACTAATACTTGCGCATGTTTTTATTTTTTTATTTTAGCATAATTTCAGTTTAGAGGGTTACCTTAGGGAGACGTTTTCCATGAAAGGTGTAGATATTGACCTAAACGATGAAGATACTGTAATTATACATGACATGAATTACACGTCACAATTTATTGACTTTTTGGATAGCTATCCTCCAAGGTATTTTATTCGTGTATATCATTACCAGGTAATCGCTAAAAATCATATATTTTATGTACTCTACAGTTTTGAAGAAAACACTTCAAACTTGTTTAAATCTACCGTTATGTAAAAAAACACGTTAACTATTATTGTACCCTTATGTGTTTTTTAAAAGTTCTAAGGATTTTTATTTACTCTAAGGTAATACCGAAACTCTTTACTTTTTGTGGGGGCATGTCTTTAAAATTTTGTAGAAAACATTTTACCATTACTACTTTTGCACTATACAGTTTTAAGGGGAAAACTTCAAACATATTTTCTCTTTATCATGTTTATAGTTTTGAGGAAAACGCTTCAAACATGTTTTTCCCCAACAGTTTAGGGGAAAACACATACAACATGTTTTATCGAAATAGTATAAGAAGAAATACTAAAAAATACAGTTTGTTCTATAGTTTTAGGAAAACACTCAAAACATGTTAGCAAACTACAACTACAGTTTTTGTAGGGAGCATTTGTGTTTACATTTTTCTTAAAATACTTAAATTTGTTTTCACTGTAGTTTCTCTTTAATTTGAAGTTTGATAGAGAGATCTCAACGTTATATTTAGGGTGGAGTCGCTGTTACATTTTTGGTCGAAAACAATTTAAACATCCTTGCACTATATAATTTTGTAGAAAATGTAGCTGTTACATTCTGGTTAACAACAGTTAAAGTATGTTGGCACTCTACAATTTTGTAGGTAGTAGTCGCTGTTACATTTTAGCTGAACACTGTAAATGCATGTTTGAGCCTATATATTTGTGAGGAGTAATCACTTTATAGTGATTCAACTCTACAGTTTTAAAACTGTTGAAAAAGGAATAAAAATGACCTTCATATAAACATCGGAATGCTTAATTTAACATGTAACATACAAAATGAGTGTGACGTGAGATATGACTCCTGAGAATCGTTTTAAATCACAATTAAATTCAAAGGGACTGATCTAAGACTTTAAATATGTATATCGGACATACAAATAAAGGTTATAAACTACAGTTTAACAGAAAACGCAACCTGTGGGGGTTGAATACCATAGAAAACTTTGTTTGGCTTTGCCGCCGTTGCCGTTTGGCAGACATCAAAATAAAAATCGACCTAATAACGGACAGATCCGCGTCATTCCGGAGTCTGACATTACATTAAAGGAATTAGTCACCGTTATAGGGACGTTATATAATGATTGACAACAACTAACACGCGTTAGCACTTAACTGGTTTATCGGGAGTAGTCGCCGTTATATTTTAGAGAAAACTATCAAAAGTTAAACATGTTTGGACTGTATAGTTTTGTAGGGCGGAATCGCCGTTATAATTTGGTTTAAAACAATTAAAACATATTTTCCTTCTACAATTTTGTAGTTAACACACAGATTGAAGAAAATCTAGTTAATATACTCGTGGAAACCCAACAAATCTGATAGAAATAAAAACAAAGAGACACATACCAATTTAATTCATCGTAGATACCAAGGTTGAACTTTTGGATTTGCGCCAGACGGGCGTTTCGTCTACAAAAGACTCAGCATTGGCCCTCGATTAAAAAAAGGTTACAAATGGAAAATATAGTACGAAGTCGGAGAGTATAAGGGACCACAAAATTCCTAAATGTTTTTGCCAAATTCTTCTAAGGTAATCTATTCCTGAGGTAGAAAAGCCTGAGTATTTCAGAAATTCACATTTGCATGAACAGTTGATTTATAATTATGACCATTTCAATGATAACTCATGTCAACAACATACAACTATAAATACAACAAATATATTGTTATATTGTCTAGCTATACACTATTCACATCTTTACTTGTCATATTGTGTTTTTTAGAACGGTTGCAAATTATGTTATCTTAAGATTTCTCCGAAATAGATTGAATAACTTACCTGAGAGATTTACAGATTTAATTTTAGAGATATCGAAGGTAAATAGTTATTTTACGTCATTCCTAAGTCATTTCTATGTCATTTCTATGTCATTTTTCGACATTTTGTAAGCAAAAAACGATTCATATGAATCTGATTAAATGTTGTGAAGTTTTTATTCAGATACATTTTAAAATACGATAAATACATATTCTAAATTTATACAGAATAGAATAATTGACAAACAAAAAGGTAATGGCCTTAATATTGGAGAAAACAGAAATAAAGACCCCTTTATCCATACTTTCATTAAGTGTTGGTATATTACACTGGGATTTATATAACAGTGATAATTGTATTTTGATTCAAAGTCTGAAGTAATGTTAACAGATGAATAGTTACGCCCTTTTTGTACGCCTCGCCCAATACATGCCAAATCAAATTGAAATAGACATTTTTGTTGTAGTTAACAGACGGAAGAACAGTTTCGAGACCAAGATGGCAGAAATGTTCTTCATTAGTAACATCTTACATTGGACTCGCAGTGGGACGTCTATTTGTAAAAGATAATTTTGCTCCGGACGCAAAAGTTGGGGTAAGCATGATAACAAAAAACTAAACATACTGTGTGAAGGCAGACTTGTTAAAATTATGAATTAAAAAACGTAAGTTTTAGGTATATGGAAAGCCTCCTCTTAAAGCACGATTACCATAAAACTTTACCTCATAAGTCAAATTTAAGCAAAAAGTCATCAAATGAAAGGACATGACTAACTGTTAGCTGTTTTCATATTTCTGACTATGCAGAAGGATTTTCAAATGTAACAGGAGCTTTAATTTCTTAAACTATATGCCAATTTAAGTACTGTGGATTCATTTATTTTCGTGGTTACCAATTTAGTTGATTAAGGAAAACTTACATGTTCGTGGATATTTTGTTTCGTGATTTTGCCGAAGTCTGCATAACGACCCTATAGAAAATTTGTTATTCGTTGAACATTTTATTTCTTGGTTTACCTGCACTCACGAAATCCCCCAGGATTGGTATCCAACGCGTTATAATGAATCCACAGAAAATATCCACAAAATTTCTAAAACTATTTAGAGATAACCAAGATGTTTACAACATTAGAAGAGTCATCTCTAGTTCTACAGATAATATATACACCTTATCGCTATTAGCCTTATCGACCCGGCCGCTGAACTTTGAAGCATACAACAATCACTCCATTGTGGCGTCAGATATTTTGTTTTATGACGTCAAAATTTTACGGAACCTGTGTGATATCCAGTAATGGCGGACAAATAGCGATAAGGTGTATTATGTTTTAGTCTTATTATATGGAAAGGGTTGAGATGTGGGATATTAAAGCGATATTCTAAACATGTTTTGTTATGATCAACTATAAAATTAACATAAATTAGAAGGATGGAGATGTGAGGTATATATGCTTTGTTGAGACAGTTAGTCACCATAACAATTAATACTAGACATACATTTAGATATTAACAAGTAATCCATAACAGCAGACGAGTCCTCTCTAGTATTTTAGCTAGTATAATTATATAACAGCTGCCTGGATTTTGTAATTAAATAAATTAAATCCATAGACATGAAAAGTTGAACATAGTAATGACTTATAGTTTACAATATGCCACTTACATAATGAACAAAAACAATAATAAAATTTAAGACTTGCTGCAAAAGATCGGCCATCAACTCAAAATACCGCAAATCATTTTTATATAGTAAAGACGCTTTTAGACTATTTTCTTTGAAAAGTAAGGTGGGTTTTATTTGTGGGTGTTTTAATTTTTTTTTTAGATGAGCTCTATGATTAAATATATAAAAGAATCGTTTAATGATATATTAAACGAGCTTGATTGGATGGATACGGATACAATGACTGTGGCTGAGGAAAAGGTAATATGATTTCACAAGATAATGACATACTAGTATGCATTTCGACAGAGCATTTCATCATGTACGGCCAGTTGCAAAAGTGCAAATACTAAAAGCACAAAAAAAAACAACAACTGAAAACCTAAAGACATTCAGAACCGATAGCATGGGTTATACTGTTTAACGGTAAAAGTATTTTGTATGACAATATTTCTAACCCCCGGTTAACCCTTAAAATTACAATATATTCAACATACTTCAACAATTACACACATGTATCATGAACTAATTTTAGATTCAATAATATACCCAGACTGTCTTTGGCATTGCAAAAATAAAATCAAATAGAAAGTGACTACTGTCGAAATCTGATTATTGAATATAAATTCATCATAGATACCAGGATTACATTTTGTATTTACGCCAGGCGCGCGTTTCGTCTACAAAAGACCCATCAGTGACGCTCGAATTGAAAAATTTAAAAAGGCCAAATGAAGTACATTGAGTACCAAATTTTCCTAAAAGTTCTCCTAGTAGAGTTTGAGTAGAGCATAGCTTCCTAAGTAGCAGTCAGATTCCCCAATTTGCTTCCAGTATTGAGAAAACGTTTTACATATTTATCAATAATCATAGTTTATTATATTGTATTTGTTAAAAATATCAATGTAAGACAACAAAGTCTGTAAATTATTAACCTTTTTCAGATTGAATTTATGGACGTCAAAATAGGATACGATGAAGATATTTTGGATGGCGAGTTGCTGGACAGGCGCTACGAAAATGTATAGTTATCGTAAAATTAGTTACTTTAAAACTATTAAAACGTTGATACAATAGGTTACATGCATGTAAATCATAAAAAATCATGAATATATTCTGACCTAATTTTTTACTTCTCTGTGCATATGTTTGTCTCTAACAGAACTACTTGCTCAAACATACTTACAAGTTTTGACAGAAACGACTTGCCATATATAATACATGTCAGAGCCCCACATTGTCATTTCTCTTTTCTGATTTTGTCCTTCCCTTTTTCGTTTATTGTTCAATTGAATGATTTTTTCTTAAAGGGACATTATCTGTCAAATTCATGTTCACCAATTTGACTTGAATTCTCATATTTGATTTATAACATACTAAACAATTTTCCAAATTGTTAAATGTTTAAATAGTAAACATTTTAAAATGCATAGGCATGTATCAACGTTTTGTGATTATTTAAGTGTAGACGCCACTCAATTAACCATCGAGTTGACCCTTGAAGGCTGCTGACAGTCATATAACTTGATATAAACATAAATATAGACATACATAGCTAATAGATAGCAAACTCGTACTATTTGATTTGTATAGGTCTGTTTGATTTCATATAATAAGTTAAAAATATATGTTAATCGTCGTGTTTACTTGTATAAGAATGAGTTTTTGTGGATGGAATCGGTCAATCAAATGGCTTACCTTTGTTTCACTTTTAATGTTGATGTTGTGTTCCTTTAAATATCTAAACACAAATAATTCATACGTAACCCATCTCTATCTAAGGGGTTGAATTGAAGGTCACATTAATACAGATTTAATGAAGTCGAAATATTCACTTGCAAGTGAAAATTTATTGGCGATTATAAAATAAGAAGATGGCCAATTTCTTAGCTTATTTTTACAAAATTGAACAAAACTGGTTGTTACATTGTAAAAGCGACTTATTGTTCCGACTCTTTCACTTCCATTAAAGATTGAACAAAAAACTCTTTTTTGTTTATATCTTGCAGCTAATCCCCTTTTACATCAAATGAAAAGTGTATGACGTGTACATGCTCGAAACAATAAAACCTTTGAGCCCTGAGCTGTTATTTGTTTTAGTTTTGTTTTGAAGCTGTTAACTGACATTAAACACGAGGATACAACATTTTTTCAAAATTGAATTGTGTCCACAACAAAATCATTTTTTTTTTCTAGTGCCCGATTATTCTCTATTCTTTATGTTTTTGCTATTTTTCTTTATTCATTGTCATTTTTTTTTTCGTATACTTGGTCTATTTGTCTCTATTCTGTAAACCCCATCCAGACATTCAAATATATAATTTCAATTTTTATTTCAGGTTAGCATTGATCCTAATTTTTACTTTGACAATATATTAGGATTATTAAACACGGCTGTTAAAGAGAACTTGATCAAGCTTCGATCAAAAGTATTTCGCCTTGGGTAACTATATTGCAATTTCCTGTGTGATGCATGATGTATGTTCAGTCTTTAAACTTTCGAATAAAAAAAAACGTGTGTTGTGAAAATGTGTATTCGGATGATGTTCGACGGGTGTGGCATGAATAATGAATTTGGCACAGTGTATAAGGCGTTTTTGTTGTGTTGGTTTTTTTTTTGTATTTTATCACTTTACTAACAGATATCTATTGAAATTAACAATTCCTCTCAAACACATTGCATTGTGGACATTTTATAATAGTGCGACTTCGCGTATGATTCAAGTAGGAATGAATAAAGGGGAATAGTGAATGTCGTTAATGCCGTATGATGTATGGTGTAATAGTACACGTTGTATGGTGAAGATGAGAAGTGTTAACCATTCAAGGACTGACTAAAATTAAGGATGTTTCAAATTTTCCTTAAATTAACCTGAATAAAATAATAGCCCCTCATGTTTTCCCTAAGCAATACATTACACAAGTTTGACTTGTAACTCCCTTAATTCTTAATACGTTTTAAAAGCATGTGTCTAAAAGGCGCACATGCAAATGTTATATAATCATCACCCATGTCTTCAAATTGTTTGCCTTGTAGTTTTATAATATTGTTAACTTGACCTATAGAATCAAAGATAGCCTCTGGTTGCATGCCGTGTTTTACGTCCAATCGAAATCAAATGTGTTTCGCTTGAATGAACCCTTCCATACACGATTTGCCGCAAAGATTCCTCAAAATTATCCAAGTAAATTCGTAAACGAAATTCATAATGAAAAGTTTACGCACGACAGATGACAACAGAAGATGAAAAATCAAATAAGAATTATCCTCAAAACCATTCATTAACCGATAAACACATCATATAGATGTGGGTTGAATTCATTATATATCTAGACAAGCTGCTCAATATTTTCCAATATACTATATTGTATGAAAGAATGTAAGCTATAACTAGTCGTTAACAAGATATCTCTGTCAATGTAAGAAGGTGTAGGTAGTTGTCAAGGATATAGCACCCTATACGCCATGCACACAACCATCATCAAAAGTGAGTTTTATTTATCAACATCTTAAGAAGCACAATCATCCTATTTAATATTTAACAGTTCAACCTTTAGAAGTAGTAAATAAGCAGCCTGGTGAATCTCATTCAAAGTTTGTACGATCACGGTAAATTATTGAATTAAATTGGATTAAAAAATTACAGACAGTCTACCCTCTCGGTCTTCATGATAATATCATGGGAATTGGTAATTTTTATCAAGAACCGATTCTGTTAACATTTTGGATATAGTTTCTAAAACTGTTCGTAAAAATCGTTCTCATGGACGAAGAAAAAAATCGCAATCAAAGAAAATTTCGGACCAACCATACAAATATTTCGGACCTAATTTCTATTTCAAAAACAACGGCAGACATTATCTGTTAACCAAGCTCTGTTCTTTACCTATAAATAAATTAGATAAAAGTTTAGAGGATTGCAACACAATTTCATAATACAGTCCTAAGTATGAAATCATTCAAATTATAGTGGCATATTGTTATTCTAAACTGTTTCCCAAAATTGATCGCCCGGAAGATCATAAAAAACATTTTATTAAAATAAAGTATGTCAATAAAGGTTTTGATTTTGTAAATATTCTGTTAAAGACCAAATTCCTGGATATTTTGATAATACTGAACTCCCTCTTATTTGTTATATTTACAAGAAATCTACCCGGAAATATGTGTTTAATTATAGCCAATTGTGTAAAGAAGTAAATATCATTGAAAATACCACAATGTCATGTAATTGCAGTAATTCCGAATACACTTATGGCCCCCTTTCCCATTTGGCATGACACGGGTTATGTTCTTCTCATATATTTTATGATAGTATGATACTAAACCACTAACGCGAGGGATTTTGCATGATATTCATATGATGAAGACATACTCTTTCAATCAGTTTAATTGAGGTCTGGAGCTGGCATGTCGGTAAACTGCTAGTAGTCTGTTGTTATTTATGTATTATTGTCATTTTATTTATTTTCTTTTGTTACATTTTCTGACATCGGACTCGGACGTCTCTTGAACCGAATTTTAATATGCGTATTGTTATGCGTTTACTTTTCTACATTGGCTAGAGGTATAGGGGAAGGGTTGAGATCTCATAAACATGTTTAACCCCACCGCAAGTTTGCGCCTGTCCCAAGTCAGGAGCCTCTGGCCTTTGTTAGTCTTGTATCATTTTTAATTTTAGTTTCTTGTGTATAGTTCGGAGTTTAGTATGACGTCCATTATCACTGTACTAGTATACATATTTAAAGGGGCCAGCTGAAGGACGCCTACATGTGCGGGAGTTTCTCGCTACATTGAAGACCCATTGGTGGCCTTCGGTTGTTGTCTGCTGTATGGTCGAGTTGTGGTCGCTTTGACACATTCCCCATTTCCTTTCTCAATTTTATTTAACTTACAGATTTTTTCATGTTTTGTAGTTGGGAAACTTCTCCGTCAACTGTCAATGCTTACTACAGTTCTACTGACAACAGGATAAGTAGGTACATTATTTTCTCTTACAGTTTTATTTTTTGGCAGAAACTTTAAGAAAAGAACTTTGTTAGAATGATATCTGATAAAGAAAAATAAGACCAATGCCTGCTTGTCGAATTCGTACGAAACTTAATTTTATTGGAATTTTGATTATCTACGGAAAGCTTGAAACCTTAGATACAATATATGTTTCAACTTTATACGAAATATTTCTACGAATCGAATGTACATGTATGATCAATATGATATGTAAGGCAGGCAAAGCATGTTTGAGTCAACAATAATTGTACAAGTTACAATTACGTAGGTTTCAGGATAAGAATATATATTTTTTTTCTATTTATAGTATTTCCTGCCGGAATTTTACAGCAACCATATTATCATAAAGACCAGTTGTGGTAAATAGTGTTGTATTGGTATAGTTATTGTGTCCTTATTAAGCATGCTAACATGCAAAATGTCCAGTTGATATTCAATCTTATGTAATAAATCTATTGCAACTATCCTACTTTGGTGGTACATAAAACTAATGGGAAGTAACTCTGCAAACATCAGCTGAATGTTTTAATCACGTTCTATTGTGAAGGAAATATTAAGCTTTTCATTGGTCAAAATAAGTGATTATCAACTGCTTTATATCCAACGATTTTCTTCTGATAAAGAGTGTGGTTCAAGTTTTTTTATTTTTTTTATTTTTGTCAAATTGTCAATGAAGGTAAATGTTTTGTCAAAAGTTTATGAAATTTAAACGAGCCAAATTAATTTTAGTCAATGTGTTTGGCATCACCTTAAATTCATATACTAAACGAATTACTATTTTGGGACGCTCAAGTGCTTAGTGGTGCCAATGTGTGTTTTCGATTGATTGACTTATGTTTTACCCTATGTCTTCTCGGTGTGAACGTTATTTTTTTCACTGAAACTAAATTCCATGACAACTTTTATTGGGGAAAAAACCCGTGGCAAAGTATATTGGGAAAATTAGCCAATGAAAGGTATAAAAAATTCTTTTTCACTGACAGACTATATTTTTCATCAAGCATGGTCTTTTTTGCAAACCCTTATAATAAGTTAATTGGTTAATTATTCTACAGTACTTGATTTGTACTAAATATTTTGGTACATAAATTATACAATATTCCATGTTTGAAAATCATAATTTTAAGAGATTTTAAATAGAAAAACTCTCAAAATGCTGAAAATGTAACGGTAGTAACCAAAAATTTGTAGTACCTAAATTTCAAGTACAAATTAAGTACTGTAAAATACAGGTACCTAAATATTACAATAATTTTAAAGCAACAAAATAGTACTGAATACTAAAAGTAGATTTCCAGTACTACAGATTTTTAGTACAGAAATAGTACCTATGCAAAAGTAGCTGTGTATACAATGTAGTTTGATTTGGTAGTGATATCTGAACCTCCGATCGGGGAAGCTTTAGCTTCATAAATATTCATTGAGTTGATATGCTTCTTCTACAATATTTTTCCAGGTCTTAGTATTTTGTACCTTCTAATTCTATAAGATATTTTAAAAGAAATTTTATAACAGGTCTCTGAACTTCGGCGCCATCGGAACTTTGATTGGACATGAAATAACACACGGATTTGATGACGGAGGTATGATTATATTAGTATGAATGATAATTTACATACTTACATGTAGAAAGGAAGCATTGATGTATATCAGCTCCATAATACTTTTATAGAGGGGGGATAGGACCTTTATCGGACTCCGGGATCGGGTGTTTTTAAGCTCGGGATTTCGGGATTGACCCTTTCGGGATCCGGGAATAGTTTTTTTCGGATTTCGGGACATCGGGATTTACTTTATTTAAATTCGGGACCTCGGGAATTCGTTTTTTTAAGTCCGGGATTTCGGGATCAGGACCCCTCCTACCCCCCCCCCCCTTTTTATAGAAACAAAATGCATTAATTCCGCGTCCTCTAGTCGATGACAACCAATCAGAGTTAGTGTAGCAATCGGAGATAAGTCGGAATTTAAAGACTGGTATTATTCGGTCTAGACATGAATATATACAGAATAGAATAATGGCCGTAAAAATGTTTACTGCACAGAAGGCCCCAAATTCAAATAGTGATGCAATGTTGTATACGGAAAAAAACTCAATATATCCTGTAAATGATCAACAATCCTAATTTTTCACATTTCAAAATGTACAAATTATTTATACTTATTTCTTAGTTCAATATCCAACTGACATTGTAAATGTAAATGTAATTTAATTAATGTTGACGCCAAGCACGTGTACTTCATGTTTCGTTGGAATTAGAGCAAGGCTGCTTTTACATATTATGACATATACCATGTCTTTTAATTGATGTTGAAGGTCGTCAATTTGATAAAGATGGTCGACTTGATCAATGGTGGAACGATAGTGCAATTGAAAGGTTTAACGAAAAAACGGATTGTTTTAAGAACCAGTATGGTAACTTTAGATTACCGGAGGCAGGTGGAATCAAGGTAATATTTGATTTTTGGTTGGCAGGAGACAGGTAATTTGTTGTTAGGCAGTATACTAACTTATAGGATGACTTTCAATTCGCCGTTTCAGAATCTAATGCATTTTAGGTAAAATTTTCAAAAGCAATCACCAACACGATGTGATTGGTTTAAAACGTTCTTAACAATAGAAATTCAACCAATGACGTAACGTGTTTTTTCTATTTAGGTGTACGAACCACGGGATTACCCATAGTCCTTTTGCTTATTAAAGGGGAATAAGCTAGATTTATTTAGTACTTACCGGGCAAGGTTAATAAAGGCAACAGTAGAATGCCGCTGTTCAAAAGTCATGAATCGATTGAGAGAAAACAAATCCGGGTTACAAACTACAACCGAGGGAAACACATCAGCTATAGGAGAAAAACAACAAAACAACAGAACACTGAAGTGCAACAAAAAACAAACGACAATGCAACAAACATAGAAACGAACTTTATTTTCTTTAATTCTCGGTCATACCAGCAGATAATCAAATAGTCGTCCCCTAATATGTTCAGAACAACTGGGTTAAGGTGCAACATGTTATTTAAAGTATTAATGTAATGTTTGTGGTCATGTCTTATTGATGTTGTTTTCTATAATTTTTCTATGGTACTGTCTATTCGTCTCCGTGCACAATACCGAATTCCACTTTAAGGATCACACACTAAAGTTGTGTGCCTATTGTAACAGTCTATATAACGAAGAATATTCTTATAGAAGAATGGCGAAAAATACCAGAGGGACAGTCAAACTTTAAACTGACAAATCCACGGCTTAAAATGAAAAAGACAAACAGACAAATAATAGTACACATGACATAACAAAGAAAACTAAAGACTAAGCAACACGAACCCAACCAAAAACTGGGAGTGATCCCAGGTGCTCCGGAAGGGTAAACAGATCCTGCTCCACATGTGGCACTCGTCGTGTTGCTAATTTTATTACAAACCCGGTAAAAAGTCTAATTCGGTAGGTCACATTGATGAAATGGGAAGGGGATTGTAGTTAGGATATAATCCTATTGATTGTTTTTTATTTTTATCGTCACAAAAAGTAGAATATGTATAAAAGAGCGGTAAAATAAGGGACCCGTTTAAATCATTAAGTCATATATTGGTGTTATGAACAACATGACAGGTGCCACTAGTGGAGAAATATTTGTTTAAGCTGTGTTTTCCTTGTTGTTTCGTCAGTGTGAAAGAGAGACGAAAAATACATGTGATAAGATGCATTTTATTTAAAGCCATTTTTTAATACCCGGAACATTTTATTAAATTGTTCAGACATTCAAAATAAGACTTGTTTCTTTGGCTGTAAATTAAGCATAAAATGTGTACTGAAAAATAAAACAGTTTCTATAAAATTATTTCAGATGAATGGTATCAACACTCTTGGTGAAAATATTGCTGACAATGGTGGCATTAAACAAAGCTTCCGTGTAAGAAATACTAAATCCAAAATTTCGTGTAGACTGTTTAAATACAACTGTCACAGGCTAAGAACATTCACCTGTCATTTTCAAGTGTTACGTTGAGAATAAGAAGAGATTGAAAAATAAATTCAACGTTGAGTTTAAAAAAATAAATTGCTTCTATATGTAATTGCAAAAGTTGGATTTTTTTTTGTTAAAGATGGACAAAAAAGGTCCAATCCGATGACAAATTCTTAAGTTCAAATGTCTCATTTGTCATAGATTCTGGTACTGTGATGACTACTTATTTCAAATTCTAGGTAAAAGTCTAAAAATGAGGCAGAGGAGTGTGTGTCTGTCGTTTCTTTAATTTGTAGTTCTTTAAGATATATATTAATGAAACAAAAATAGGGAAATTTTAATTTAGCCAATTTCGTGGCGTTATTTTCTAGTCTTTTGTAATCTGGAATTTTTTTAATTTAAAATACGACATTCTTTCAAATTTTAACCGCAGTGGAAACTACCTCATATACGTAAATAGTGTTTATCGATTTTAAAATCAATTTCAGGGATATCAAAAATGGCTAAAGCACAATGGTGGTGAAGAAAAGTTATTACCTGGAGTTAATCTGACCAATAATCAATTGTTCTTTATAGCATTTGCTCAGGTACATTGAATATGAAAATGGATTACAATTACTAGAACACCAATCTACGAAAAACAATAACTCCAACTCGGTTTACTTCGTTCTGAATATGCATAAAATATTTACCTCAAAACGTTTAGTAAAGATATTTGCTAACGTCTACGTCCATTGATCTTTGGTTGGATGTTGTCAATTATCCGTTTTCTTTTATTATATTCAGACCATATTTTGTATTGCATCAATACAGAGCACAGGAAATTTACAACCACTGACCTCAATTGTATGGCGGCTGACCAAATTATTTCGAGTTTTACATATGATCCGTTGCTGAAGACAGTGTTTTGAACACTAACTTTTATGGTTGTTTTTTTACCTCATTGAAAAAATTGCTATTTGAATTCAGTTGAAATTAAAAATTCCAAGAAATATACGTACCTCGTAGAATCTAAATTATAATCATTTAAAATATGAATAATATAAATTTCAATATGATTTTAGATTAGATGCACAAATATGAGAAAGAAAGATGCCATCGGCAGTATACTGACTGCTGTTCATAGTCCAGCAAGGTTTAGGTAGGTTTGAAAAAGACTATTTTCATATCTATATATATTGATATTGATAGAATTTTATGCTGAGAGTCTTTAAGTAACTTCTGGGGAGGGTATGGTTTTTCCTGTAAAAAATATTCTGATTCCCACATTGATAAAAACAAAATATTCTGTTCAAGCAGAGGACAAAAAACAATTCTGAACACTGATTTTCCCCGTTACTTATAGTGTAAAATATAGAAAAGAATATTTTGATTGAAATCGTTGAAAAAGTAAATTTAAATAAAATTGTTCGCCAAACAAAATTCTGACTCAAACAAAACAAAAATAACACTGCCCCTTCTCCTCCCCTTGAAGTTATTTGGTTGCTGTCTAAGATCAAGTTCTTATATTATTGATGATGCAAAAAGTAAATATTTTTTTATTTGGTGTTTCTCTTTCAATTAAAATATACCATGATGTTAGGTTTTTTTGTAATTTCGTATTCTTAAGTATTTATGTTTATTTTAGGGTTATTGGCACTTTGCAAAACTTTGCAGAATTTGCAAGAGTTTACAATTGTCCGGTGGGGAGTTTTATGAATCCTGTAAAAAAGTGTTCCGTTTGGTGAGGATATTCTGTACAAGGCAGTAGATCGGAAGCTGTAACAAAGCTCGTGGATATAAATAGCAATCCTCGAAACAGAGGCTACTGGTGACATTTGTACAATATGATACTGGTTCTCTCTTAAACTTGTTCTTACGATCGGACAATAATCAATTCAAAGGACCAGACAGTGGCCTATAGCATTATCATTTTGTTTTGTTCTTTCAAAGAGAAAATCATGTGCAAATTATTCCTGAAATTGACTTTTTCGATTTTCAATTAGCAGTGTATTTCAAAATCGCAAACGTACCCAAATTAAAAAAAATACCCTGTAATTACGTTATGATAACCATTGATTGGAATCAATTTGTTCATGTTACCTTTCTTTAGAAATATGTAGAAAAATGTGAATTCCGACACAACATATTCAGACGTAGAACCAGTTACTGTACATTAAAACTATTATAAATAAATGCTTGGTATGTAAACATTGAGCACATGATATAGCGTACGTTAAAAAGCTTCAATATGCATCTCAAGGATTACATGTATCACATGGATTAATTTAACTTTCTGTTTCAAAGGTTGTGTGGAAGTGTGATAATTCAGTGAATTGGATTACAAGATGCAAATGCACATGAACATTTACATTTGAAATATGCAAATACAAACATAAAACGTCATTTTAAATTTCATCAACTAGTGCCTTCTTCATTATTCAAATTAAACTCCTCATTATTCAACAATCAAACCGTATGTCAATTTTTTTTGTAGTGTCAAACGAGCACTTGCTGTTGCAGATAGAACATTTGAGAAATGATATGTCATTTTAAATAGAATCAACTACAAATATAGTGCTTCGTAATTCAAATTGAGATCATTATCATTTAGAAATTGATGTATATGCAGCACTTGATTGATGTTGCAGATTGATCACGCCGGGAAATTATACATTGAGCACACCTGTATTATATATGCAAATAATGATTTCTATAATCAGGGGCGGAGTCGTAATGTTTTTTTTGTAAAGAGGGTGACATTCTAGCAACGAAATACGTATGGCAAGAAAATAGTGGGACGATTTAAGGATAAATAAAATCATGTAAATCGTCAGATAATTGTTTGCGAGTAAGGGCAGCGCGTACGCCCTCAACGCCTTTCACTTGGATCCATCACTGATATTGTAAAACAGATTTTATTCAACATTTTGTGAATTTCAGTGGTAGGAACTACCATCATTATAGAATTCTGCAAAACTACACAATGTTGATACTTGTTCAAGAAATATCACATTTTTATGCCCCACCTACGATAGTAGAGGGGCATTATGTTTTCTGGTCTGTGCGTCCGTCCGTCTGTCCCGCTTCAGGTTAAAGTTTTTGGTCAAGGTAGTTTTTGATGAAGTTGAAGTCCAATCGACTTCAAACTTAGTATACATGTTCCCTATGATATGACCTTTTTAATTTTAATGCCAAATTAGAGGGTTTACCCCAATTTCACGGTCCACTGAACATAGAAAATGATAGTGCGAGTGGGGCATTCGTGTACTGAGGACACATTCTTGTTCAAAGTGTTTACATGATTGAGTTGCCATGAGATAGTCCTATATATAATTAATATTTTTCATAATTAAACCATACAAAGTATTTTCATCTTGTTGATAAAATATCAAAAATGGCGGAGATGATGAGCAACATAAGTAACCATTGAACTGTCTATAAAGGATATAACATCTCGTGTAGAGAATTGTCTCATATGCCGCATCTTCTTTTTTAAATTGGCAATTTTTCTTAAACGAATTGGATTACCAAAATCAATCTGCATTAAAAAAGAAAAACAACGAAAAACGAGAAACACTTATGAACCACATCAACAAACGACAACTACTGAACATCAGATTCCTGACTTAGGACAGGTGCAAACAATTACAGTGGGTTTGAACGTTTTAATTGAACCATACCTTGTCCCTTTTCTAAAACAATAGTATAGCATCAGAAAATATAAAAACACACTATAAAATATCAATTGGAACGCTTAACTCCATAAAAAAAAAACGCAAATTAACACACAATGAACGAATAAATTTGATTCGTGATACCCGAATGTAAATACAAATTACATGTATATGTAATAAATAATTGAGGTAAAAAGTAAATAAACAGGTTTAAACAAGGTTAAAGCATGATAACGCTTTGAAATGTTAAACAATTTTGAAAAAACCCTGCGCCATATTATACACAGGTAAATGAAAATAATTTTGTTGTTTAGTATAGTTACTTCTTCTTCTGTGTGTATAATCTTCCGTTTAGGAATACCAAGAAATTTCTTGTTTATCAATAAAACTAATCTGACACTTGGTACATATGGAGCGAATATCAATAATAAAACTATACAACTGGTGCTAGATAAAAACAGCCTGTACATGTGCCAAAACAGTATTTAAGGAGAAATGAAATAATGTTAATGTTCGTAGTACGAAGAAGTGAACATTTGTAGTAATTTCAAATAACCAAAGCTGGTATATAGACAAGATCCATGTTATCATTAAATGACAAAAAAGCATAACAAATAGTATCAAGGATTTGTATAGTACTATACAAATCCTTGATAGTATCAACAGGTCAAATTAATACGAAAGTACAATTTGAGAGTACTTGCAGTTACTGACAGCTAGTTTAAAGCCAAAACAATTAATAACAAAAAATCATGCATCAAAGACTAAATTCAACGAAAACACTTCCCAGGGATTTAGTATTTTAACGTCATGAACAGTCAAAGAAGATATGACTTGTGTAATGCAATGCACACGGAAAAGATACTTGTTTTTTAGGGAATACATTTTAAAAGTGAACAACAGAATCAAAAATGCAAGGGACCATCCATGTTTAGGGGGGGGGGGGGGGGGTTGTAGGATAACTGAATTCGAAAAAAATAGGCAGGACAGGAGTTTTGAGTAAAAAAAAAGGAGAGAATGATCAACGTGGAAAACAATCATGATGACAATTTATGTGGAAAAGTCGGGATAATCTAATTCTAAATTAAAAAAAAGGCAGGACCGAGATTAAAACTAAAATGAATAAATACATGTACCACATATACCGAGGGTCTGGATGAAAGAAGGTTTTTTTAGGTTTTCTTTAAATTTGTAAATCCCTTTCGTTCTCTTATGCTTAATATTCCCAAATCTTTATCGTTTAATTCTCTATTTTGTTTATTGCAAATTCTTCTATTTTCAGACCCTCATGTATTATATAAACCATCTAGTATAAATAATGTAATTTATGGAGAGTGTTTTATAGAAATTTATCTTTTATTCATTTAAATGAAAAACAGGATACACCAATCATAACCAGAAACAAAAGAGCTGACGACAAGAGAAAATGTATTCGTGCGTAATGTTTAATATTATTAAGTGTGGCAATCTTTTTATTGCATTTAATTTTTCTAAGCTTAAACTTGATATCAAGTTATTAAATGGGAATATATCCATGGGACACAGCCGATAACCACGCTTGCATAAAATGTAAAAGAATATAACTCAAGACACTTAGAAGTTACGCCTCCGTTTTGAGGTACAAAGCATTGTGCATAAGATTCACAACATTTGGTTGAGGCATACAGTACTTCCGTTAGAAAAGGAAACGAAAAATTCAGCATGTTTTCCATTTGTAAAAGGGGATAACTCTAGAACGGTAAAAGTTCAATCTTGATCTTTTTTGTGGTAATAAGCATTGTGTATATATTTCAAATTATTTAGTTAAGGCAAACTAAAGTTAGAGAACGGAAACGAAAATTATAGTCATTATTCCATTTATAAAGGGGCATAACTCTAGAATTAAAGTAAAAGAAGTGACCCCATCAAACTTCAGACTCAATATGTGTTTTGTGGTAATATACATTTTGTATAAGTTTCATAGCATTTGCTTGAGGAAAACTTAAGTTGGAGAACGGAAACAAGTTTTGAGACAAACGAACGATTGCCAAAGGAAAATCATTTGTAATTAAAGTGCCGTTATAACACAGAAAAATGAGCTACATACATAATGTAATTCGGTCAACTCTTCTTGCTCAAAAAGATTTACAAAAAAATATTCAATTCCTAAATATTAAAAATGACCCTTCAAATCAAGAAACAACCGTTAAATTGTATTGTTGATTTTATTTGACATTCTAACAGATCAGCGTTCTAGTCTACATAACTGTACACATGCATTTTTGTACAATCGAAAAAGTTTACGAAGTTATTCATGTTATTCATGTTGCTGGTTGGCTTGATGCAAATGAAAATCATTTTTATTCAGGCATAGTTTGTTACACACATTACACTGCCACGGATTCGACTGTCCGTGAAGCGAAGTATGGAGTATGTACAATCCACGGTCTTCAAACATAATGCAACAATGGTGACAACGGAATATTTTCCCCTGTGCCTCTAGATATGACATTATTTCCCTTACAGAAGGAATATCTGACCTCTCAGATGTGAACTGTGAACTGAAATCACGTGTATGTCTCGGTGGATCGACGTTGATTGAAAGACGCGGAATGGTTCGTGCGTTCAGTTCTTCAGATGATCGAATACACGTGTGGATCCTTGCCAAGACTTCCGCCAAACCACTTGTTGAATCAGCAATTCCCCCTTCTCTGGACTGCGATGAATACGAACGTGGAGTGGACACTCTATCATCACTAACAGAATGAATATCGGAAAAGTTCAAAACCGGGTTATCTTTCTGAACGCTTTCAATAGCACTAGTGCTCTCTGCATTATGTAAGTACATGTCAATCTTTGGCGACATCGGCTCTGCTTTAATGATTACATTCTCAGTATTGCTTTGGCTAACTGCAGAAAAGGGAGCGTTATGAATGATTGCATCGTCTGCTATTGGATGCTGAAAATCTTGTTTGAAAGTTGGTAATGAATCTGGGTCAAATGCCTGTTGCCTAGAACTTGACCTACGACGCAGTTGCTTTCTGTCGTAATTACCAGGAGTACTAACAAATGCCTTTTGTTTATTCAATTCGGTCGCGTGACTTGTGTGAATATGATCATTTAACGTAATTTGATTTGGAGTTGAAAATGAACACAAGTTGCATGATAGCACAGTTCCTTGGTGCCCCTTTATGTGTCTTTGTAATGCATCCTCGCTTAGAAACCGCTGTGGACACACCGTACAAGATAGAGGGCGCTTATGTACAGTTCTGTGCTGCACGAGATTAGAGCGTGCAGCAAATCTTTTATCGCACAGACTACATTTATACGGTTTAATACCAAAATGAATATTTTGATGCTCTAACAGAATATTTTTGTATCCGAATCTACGATTACATATTTCACATTCGTACTTTCTTTCTTTAGCGTGTGTTAGTTTTTGATGACGTAGTAGGCCATTTTTGTAATTGAACTCTTTACCGCACTGCTTGCAAGTTAATTCCTCAGGTTCCATGTCAAATAACTACTTCTGCAAAATAAAATAAACAGTTAATATGTTACATACTAAAATAATAAAACAAAAAAGTTCAATATCTGTATCTAAAAATAGGCAGATTATACATCGCGTTTAAAATACCACTGAAACTTGTTCCGTTTCATGTGACTCTAATAATACCTATTACGGTACATATGTCAATCAAGCGACAGCAAACTGACTCAAACATGTAAAATAACAGTACCAATGCCAATGAATAACGGAAAACAAGCTGACGCTAATGCAGTACCGATGTTAACCAAATACGAACCACACGCCGACTCTAATGACAGCATCTATGTCAATCAAATACGGACCACAAACTGACTCAAACCAGCCAGACAGACAGACTTATAGTACCCGTTTCAATCAATCACGGACCACAAACTGTTTCAAATGAAAGAAAGTATATATATGTCCATCAATTACGGGTCAACAAACTGACAGACCTGGGGAACAACCAACACCCGAATAACAGCCACACAATACAAAACGAACAACACACGGTCTGACTTGGAAAATGCCAAAATTCGGAGAGTTTGGATGATCTTGGACGTACGTGCGAACAAATCTCCCCCTTTTATGTACATTGTAACTATCAAGACCGTTCATCATGTACATATTACAAGTCTTAAAATAAAAAATAAATAAATAAATAAATACCCTTAAAAGTGCAGCTTCGAAGCGTATGACCACTTACTTGAACAAGAAAAAAGAGAGGGAGACGGATTTATAAAAGTTTTTCCAAACTTGTTTCCGAATCCCATATTTGAACTTTATGTAACATTGTAATATTTGTCTTGACATTTTTCATTAATAAATACTGTTTAAACTAAGAAAAAAGAAAAGAAGAATGTCTTCAATGGACACTGATGCCCCCCGTTTATAAATGTACGGCATACTGCATTTAATCAATTCACAAAAGGACATCATGAACCCACAAACTGCGAAAGAGTTGCCACCCAAGTTCGATCTTGATCTGTGTTTGGTAGTATTATGCGTTGTGTATAAGTTTTAATTACATTTTGATTGAAGCAAACAAATGTTAGAGTGTTAATTTTACATTTATAAAGGGACATAACTCGAGGACGGTGAAAGTTACGCTTATCACTTCAAATACAAATTTGAGATGTGTTTGGTGTTTGAGTGGTAATCATTATTGTGTATACGTTTCATAACATTTGATTTGATTGAGACAAACTAAAGTACGTTTGCGGACACTGCAAATTTGTTTTTTTTTCTTTTAAAAAAAAGGTCACAATAATTTGAAAGACATCCAATTTCAACCTTCGGTGTCTTATTGGTAACAAGCATAATATTTGCAAGTTTCAGAAGATTTGGTTGACAAAATGATGAGCAAACTAAAGTTACGAGGAACGGAAACTAATTTTGGGACGTGCATACAGACAGAAATAATGACGGACGTATAGACGGACAAGGTGGGGGGGGGGGGGGGGGGGGGGGGGGGGGCATAAAAATGGCACACAAAAATTAAGAAAGTAGGTTCAAAATGTGCTCGCTATTACATGTATTACATGTATACATGTCTTTATGGAAACATTTCTTGCTGGAATGATTCTTACAATTGCAAATAAAGTCTTATGAACATGATGAAGTCTTTAAACAAATTAAAACATATAATTTCCTAACAGCCAAATAACGTTAAAAACATCATATGAAGACTTATTTATTGATTGTCTGCACTTTAAGCGTTATGGTAAAGACATTAAAATTATGTGTACATTGTAAAAGATCGTATGTTGACAACTTGATTGTGTTGTATTGTTGGGTTTCCGTCTTTAACTATTTCAATTAATATCAAAACTCAGAATGCTAGCTAAGATAATGTGCAATTTTGAAAAATAATTGATTATTTATGTGATTCCATAAATAAATTAATCGATTCGAGATTTGTGGTAGATAGTCACACTTAATTGTTCAACTTGGATGTAAAATGATTTGTTTTGTTTGTTTGTCACTTTAAAAATAATATAATATTTCCCACTTATTGCCCTTTTCGCATAAGAAAATTCATATAATGCATCAGTTCCTTCGATGTAACCCATGAAATAGTGCATTAACCCCAGGCTACACTATTTGTGTATATACATGCTTTAGTATAAATCACGACGAAATATTTATATGTTAAACATATACGTTTCATGTTTAGCGTACTGATATGATTATAATGATCTATTATGAATGTACATGAAATATATTTATAACGTAATGCGCATGCAAACAAAGAGATTTCTTTCTATAATGTATTTATAGATTTTTCATCTCAATTCCATATCAGTTTGTGCCTGCATGTGGAATACACATGATATAAATAATGTACAATGCATTATGAATGCAGATACTATACAGAAATGTCCACACATAGAAATTTAACAATACGATAATATAACAATACACATTATCATTATGTTAATGCATATTTTTATAACTATCAGCTAAACAAGGTATATACATAATGGCAGACGCTATATTTATGAAATAATATATCAACCCTGCAGATCACCTCAAATCGACAATAGTGCAGTTCAATGTAGATTAAAAATGTGGGTCACATTTTTTGTGTTAAATGTATATAAATATATTATTTATAACAGAATGGTAGACATTAAATTGCATTGTTATAATTTAAATCTGATGAACTTTAAATATAGTTGCATACTAAATATATATCTAAAAGTAATAAACTTACTTGTGTGAAATTGATTTGATCAACCGGTCTTTGTAATTTCTTTGTACATGAACATGTTTGCATAACTATGTTGATTCACTGATGGGGCGCTCGAGGGTTTTCCGATATCATATTATATGTAATTATTTTAAACTTAAATTTTAAATTGGGGACTTCATAATTTTGGGGGAACTCCGAAGGGTGTAGCTTTTAAATTACGCTGAATACCCAATATATATTTTAATTGGGATGGTGCAGCAGTCCTCTTATTTTGCCGGTTTGTGTATTAAAGAAGGGTTGTAATGTCAATGGAATATATAAATACGATGTCGATTTCATTGAAAAACGCGTGCAAGTATCAGTGTATGATCGATTATTTTCCCGATAATTCTGGAAATAATAAAGCACAATATAATGGATGCTTGTGCTTTAGTACTATAAATGCAAATCATACTAGATAATTTTTTATGTTTAATTAACAAAAAATAAATTATATAGACAATAATAGTGCATTGACTTGACATATCAACGATATAAGGATGAGGCTTGAAACGGGGAAATGCGAGGCTGTGCCGAGCACTTTCCCCGTTTCGGGCCGAATCCTTATATCGTTGATATGTCAAGTCAATGCACTATTATTGTCTTTATACTGCAATCTAAAAAAAATTTCAATTGTTGTTTATTGTGTTAATATTATTTATTTGATTTAAATATTGGGGGAAATCACCCTTTAAAAAGGCCTCATATCACACAGGCGGAGAAATATACAGCACGATGAAATGTACATCATTACCTGTTGAAAACAGTGGTGAACGAAATTCGTTTGTTTATAGACTAAAATATCAACAATAAACATAAAACATAATGATTTATAGGTTGCAAACAAAAAATATTAACAAGTGAAATATATTTTTTCCAAAAATTATAGAAGAAACAAGTTTGAGTGGTTAAACGCATCGTTGTTTACATTGGAAACAAGAACAGGTTGAAGAGGTCGTATGAATAATTAAAGATAGTTTCGACAATTTCTATTTAAATATTCATGAGGAAAAGTGATATCATGTCAGTGACTGTATATGACATAGAAATATACGGTCAACGCAGTTTGACTGCTCAAATAGAACGAGTGCAGTATAAAAAAATTTATACATACAATCAATCATATTGCAAACAGACCCCATTTTAATTAAGGGTGTCTGGGCCCGGTCACACTATATAAATATGGTCACATTAGTTTATGTCTTCTGCCGATCGACAACAGTATAAGACCCCATAAAAATATGAGCGTCCGCTGGGTAAAAGCTGTTCGGGATGTTTAAATTCGCGGCCACGCCCGTTCACGGAATGGGAACTTCGGCATTATTTAACGCTGCGTCGTGTAGAGAGAAAATTAAGTATAAAATTGAGAATGGAAATGGGGAATATGCGTTAAAGAGACAACAACCTGACCACAGAACAGACAACAGCAGAAGGTCACCAACAGGTCTTCAATGCAGCGAGAAAATCCCGCAACCGGAGGCGTCCTCCAGCTGGCCCCTAAACAAATATATATATATATACTAGTTCAGTGATAATGAACGCCATACTTAACTCCAAATTGTACACAAAAAACTGAAATTAAAAATATTACAAGACTAACAAAGGCCAGAGGCTCCTGACTTGGAACAGGCGCAAACAAGCGGCGGGGTTAAACATGTTTATGAGATCTCAACCCTCCTCCTATACCTCTAGCCAATGTAGAAAAGTAAACGCATAACAATATGCATATTAAAATTCAGTGGCGCTTCGCTTTATAAACCTTTACCAGGAACGCAAAATCATTTAGATATTCGATAGCATAAGGTGGCACAGTAGTATATGCATTCCAGAATTTAGGTTGCTCTTTTGGGTACCTAAGTCAATGTATCTGAACAGTGTGATTGCATGGACAAAAAATACATTATCAACTGAACAGACTTTCCCAAACTGAGGGATGAACCAGGTGTAGAAAAATATGAAATAATTTTACAAACAGATGAAAATGAATTTTTGAGAATTTTTGAGAATTTTTGAGAATTGTGTATTCGCTGCATGATAAAAGACCTAAAAGCACAAGTGGCCTTAGTAGGTTTTTAAATATAGCAAAAAACGTAAACGGTCATGATACACATTCAAATTCATTTCTGAATAGTAAAATGAAAGTACTTCAGTTAACTGTGAATGTAGAATTTTTTGCAGTGTTAGAAAGTGGTGAAAAATCTAAAAAGGCTATTATTATCCCTTATGGGCCAGAAGACCCGTCATATATAGTAAAATGTAGAATACAACGATCGTCGGTTCGGAGACAAACCGGCCGGCTAAACCACCCATTTGGTCTACAAATTTAATAGTTACAGTATAGAAATATAAAGGCCTTTTGATATAACATGGAGTACACCTGTTCATACTTTTCTGTCATTTTACTTTGGCATGAATATATTCTTTTATACTATGAAGACATTATGAAATAACATGGAGCTATTCATGATACCTTTTTATACTGATTTCTAATTTTATACTATACATGCTATGCCACTACGTCATGTTACTGTCTTATTAAGAATAAGAATAAGAATATTATGATAAATGTGTATACATATACATTGTCAACCATCTCGATATAACATAGACATGATAGAGCAACCTTATCATTGCTTACTGAGCTTTTCATACTTTTCTTTCATACTACTATCTTACGACGATAAAGTTCACTGGTGTTCTACAAAGACATCTTGGAACCATATTTGCATACCATCTTATCACCTCACTATTCTATTCCGACAGACTACGATTTATCATAATGATGCATCTTTATACTATAAAGACGTTATGATATAACAGTAAGTTTATTTTCAAAAGAATAAAATTCTTACATTTGGATTTGATAGTTTTTGTTATAAAGCACACTTCTAAGGTAATATGCAATAACTGTTGTTAAAAAATGATATACTTCATATGATGAAGACTTAATCTTTCAATTAGTTTAATTGAAGTCTGGAGCTGGCATGTCAGTTAACTACTAGTAGTCTGATGTTATTTATGAATTATTGTCATTTTGTTTATTTTCTTTGGTTACATCTTCTGACATCAGACTTGGACTTCTCTTGAACTGAATTTTAATGTGCGTATTGTTATGCGTTTACTTTTCTACATTGGCTAGAGGTATAGGGGAGGGTTAAGATCTCATAAACATGTTTAACCCCGCCGCATGTTTGCTCCTGTCCCAAGTCAGGAGCCTCTGGCCTTTGTTAGTCTTGTATTATTTTTAATTTTACTTTCTTGTGTACAATTTGGAGTTTAGTATGGCGTTCATTATCACTGAACTAGTTTATATATTTGTTTAGGGGCCAGCTGAAGGACGCCTTCAGGTGCGGGAATTTATCGCTGCATTGAAGACCTGTTGGTGACCTTCTGCTGTTGTCTGTTCTATGGTCGGGTTGTTGTCTCTTTGACACATTCCCCATTTCCATTCTCAATTTTATTACAATGAATATGATTTTCCATGTTCTAAAAGTCTGTTACAAAAACATAGCTAAGTTAACCTTAACTTGGTTAGCCAAAATCATAACTGCCGTGCAGTTTGAAAAATCAAATGTTCGCCATGACTGCGTCTGCAAACCAAAATGGCCGAAATGTCTAAAAATAGATTATTATTAAAGGGTAAAATATAAAAAAAAATGTCTAATGAGACAACTCTCCACAAGAGATCAAATGATACAGAAATAAACAACTATAGGTCACCGTACGGCCTCAACAATTAGCAAGGCCCATACTGCATAGTCAGCTATAAAAGTCCCCGAAATAAAAAATGCACGTTTTATCTACATGTATTATTATATCTTGAAAATCGCAATAGAGAAAATCTAACACGGGGGCAGAAATGTCCCGAATTTTTAGATCAATCAACAGTTCATTTACATCAAAACTGTCAGACGACTTCTTTTAAGAGTTATTGGCATTATGTGACAAATTATACCTATGGTTTCCCTTTAGAATTAAAACAAATGATATTGGGTATCCATGGACATAACACAAAATCAGTACATGCACAGGAACACATTGCTCGCATTGTTTTTCTTCATCTCAACGCCACATTGAGGCCTTCCACACAGAGGCAAAAAACGTACCTTAGTGCAAGTTTAAAACAGTCCCTAGAACTGGCTTGAGCGAAATTCATTTACAAAAATAATTCAGATAGACTTTGTAAGATATGACACCACAAAAGCAGGCCCGGCCAATAAGAACGTTTTTGAAAGTAGTACACATTTGAAACAAAAAAAAAATCCTCCGCGTAGGTGTAAATAAAACTGTTTGGAAAATATTTTGGTTAGGTATCAAATGAAAGATGAAAATGCATGAAATATTTGCCCCTGGATATTAAATATCCGTCTGTCCAATCAGTTCAGTCATGACGTCGCGTACGGTGTTAGTGTTAGTTTTGGTAACGTTAATTTGACGTTATTTTCATGCATTGTATAAATTACATCGTAATTCTTTCTTTTCGTGTCGATAAAATAATGATTAAAGTATTGTGCCATTGGGTTTTTTTTTTTTAAATTGCTGAGCAAGTCTTTTTCAAAACTATTTTTTTTAGTTCCTACCGGTTTCACTGTTTCACAGATATTCATACAACACGTTACAGTGAAACCGCTAGGAAATTATAAGGAACATTTTAGACACAACTTTTTGAAATTGTTGGTCCTCAATGCTCTTCAACTTGTATTTGTTTGGTTTTTTAACTATTTTGATCTGAGCGTCACTGATGAGTCTTATGTAGACGAAACGCGCGTCTGTCGTATACAATTATAATCCTGGTTACTTTTGATAACTATTAGAACAAAGTCTCAATAGGCAAAATATTAAATATCAATATTGAGTGCATTTTCAGCCTCATTTTTTACCCATAATATATATATTTGTCATGCAGATATATACTATCCCAATGGAAACCCATTTTTAATTATTTTAGCCCATGTTAAAAAATTTACATATTTCTAATATTTCGACTTTTTATTCAAATTATCTATAACACAGAATTACTCATTTCAACACATTTAAGTATATTCTAGTGAATATCTTCAGAAAGTTTAACTTCACCACTACGTACACAAACATCAGTGCATATATGTCATATATATAAGCATGAATTTGAAGAAACGAGCCCATATTTTGAATGAATGGAGTAAACATTGTAAGTCATGTACCACTATGACGAGTCTGACACGGCATTCTACTTTCGTGTGGTTGTCCCATAAAATAAAACACATTTATAACCACAGTGGTTATTGATGTGTAATAACGACAGCATTAACGGTACCATTGGTACTACATAACTTATGCGCATGCACCAGGCCGGAAAACACTACAAAGAACTAACCAATTCAATTCTTTAAAAGTTTGAAAAATCTAAAAAACGATCAAAGATAAATCAAAACTCAGAAAAGGAATCACAACGACTTTTATTAGGGTCTGGATGCGAGGTCCTTAGTTTCTGTATTCTTACATTTTTTTTCTTTATCTTTAAAAATGATACTTATTCTGTAAAATCATATGAGAAGATGATTGTATCTATAAACTTTTTGTGTAATTAGGTGATTTCTTTATTCAATTATTGTTCTTTAATGTAATCAATATAATTGCATTTGTAATTCTTTTATTTTCAACAGTTATTCTTTAAACTTTTGAAACCCATCATTCTATACTCTAAACATTTTTGCCATTTTTTCTCTATTTGTTATCTTTGTGCCATTTTTTCTATTTGTATTCTCCATTTACTCCATTCTCCTTTCTAGACCCTTATTATTGAAATTGTTTTAGTCCTCTGTCCAGTTTACACATCAGGAACCTCAAGAAAAATGTGTTTAATCCTTATAATTCTAAACTAAACATTTGCTAAATCTATCAATTTCAACTCTCTTGGAAGCCTAGGACTCCATTTCCGCGCATTAGCATATCGCATCGAAATCGACACATTTGTCACGAAAGAAGTTTCGGCAAATGGTCTATCTAGGTGTAAATAAATGGAATAATAATAACTGACCAATCGCATTCAAGTATTTGAAAATATTAAAGATTATCAGAAATTGACTGAATGACGTGCATGTACAACGTGTATACAACCCCGCATCCAGACCTAATAAAAGTCGTTGTGATTCCTTGTCTGACTTTTGATTTATCTTTGATCGTTTTTTTAGATTTTTCAAATTTTTCAAGAATTGAATTGGTTAGTTCTTTGTAGTGTGTTCCCGCCTGAGCATCCGAAGAACATAACTAGTATAACTAGTATCTTACACATAAATATAGCATAAAAATAATGTGATTATTATAATTACGAACGACAAATATTCGGTCAATCTTAAAGACGAGTGTCCTTATTATAATTTTCACATATTTGTACGTTATACTTTATTATACAAGTCACACTGATAATTTTAGAAAATAATTTTTGAATTAGATCCAATTTGTAATAATTTCATTATACACCTGTCTACAAAAGTCATCAATTTGACAAGCAATTTGTCGAAGTAAACATTCAATTACGATTAAAGTATCAATTGAATGGACCAATACAGATCTAATTTCCTGTTTCATTAGAATTCAATTGGTGATGCAAATTACACAAATGTAAAGATAAGAGAAAGATTTTCTCAAAATGACACATCGGTTATTGTGATTGTCATCCAAGATCTTCATTGATAAATGTAAGTTTTTTTTTTAATTTTAAAATTCAATTTTATTGTAATCTCTTTTCTTAATTATTTTGTCATAACAGATCTCTACATGTAGCTATTCCTATTCTCAGTTTATTTTCTGTCATACCAGATCTCTATTCATATTTTAAGTTTATTTTCTTATTTATTTTGTCATACCAGATCTCTATTCCTATTTTAAGTTTATTTTCTTATTTATTTTATCCTATCAGATCCCCATTCCTAAATGTAAATCAAAAATCGTATTTCCATAATGAATGAGAAGAATTTATGCATGATTAATGGATTCAACACCAATAATTAAAATTTGCAGAAAACAATAAAATAAAATTCAATTCCAAACGTTGTTTAAAAAATAGACGTCAATTGGATTTTGCATTTCTTCGGATTAAAGTTTGAACTTTCAAATACCGCTCATTTTAGATTTGCATTAACTGTTTGCCACTGGAAGTTAAGTCAACGAAATTAATTAACACATACACAATAAGTCCCACACAGCTAATTTTGAATGTTTAATCCATTTCAGTAATGTTCGTATTTGTTTTATGAAATATGAACAAATAAAAAGTATAGTTCACAAGTCTTTTTTTAGGAAGTTTATTACATTTTAAAGAAATTCTTTTTATTGTTTTACAAAAAAAAATCATCAAAAATGTTTAATAACTCATTTTCCGGTTTCACAGATGATATCGGATATGTTCCTTACGTCGTAACTACAATTCCCATTCCCTTTCATGAATGTGACCTACCGAATTAGACTATTTACCGGATTTATTATAACATGAGCAACACGACGGGTGCCACATGTGGAGCAGGATCTGCTTACCCTTCCGGAGCACCTGAGATCACTCCCAGTTTTTGGTGGGGTTCGTGTTGCTTATTCTTTAGTTTTCTATGTTGTGTCATGTGTACTATTGTTTGTCTGTTTGTCTTTTTTCATTTTTAGCATTACGTTGTCAGTTTGTTTTCGATTTATGAGTTTGACTGTCCCTCTGGTATCTTTCGTCCCTCTTTTCTTTTAGTCGATAGTTTAAATTAATTCAAAATCTATTTCAATTCAATATTATAAATTGCCATAAACCTATTTTAGTCTTGTATCCAATATTAAGTTTTTATGTTATAAAAACAGATAAAATATAAGAAGAAATATTAAGATATGCATCGTTTAAACACATATTAATTAACTTCTTATTTTACTATGTAACTCATACTTTTCGAAAAGATATATGGACTTATATACGGAGAGCACATTTGCAGCAAAAGTTCAAAGGCATCATTAAGGTAAATCTTCCGCAGTAAGATCACATACGCCTTCGCGTCTGCTTGGGTTATTTACTACCAAAAAAAATGTAGTTTACGTTATCATATTTTGAAATAAGGAGATGTGATATGATGGATTGCAAGTAATACAATTACATGTATGTACTAAATGCGAACAGAAAATGATATGAACAACTATGTATGGCCATTAACAATGAGCAAAACCGATAACATATCGGTTATGGTATTAGGCTTGAGCACTTATAAATATGCCTTACTCCGCCATATTTTTTATATGCCTGTTCCAAGTCAGAAACTGATAATTAGGTGATGTCGTCTGTGGCTGTCTGTAATGTTGTTTATTTTCTCGTTTTTTAAAAACATAACCCAAACATTAGGTTTTCTTGTTGATTTGAAAATAAAAACCCAATCATCATGTTTTCTCGTTTGAAATATTTCACCAAAGACCTCGCGTTGACCTATTGCAGTTGTTAATATCCTTGACCTCGTATGTGTTGCCTCATTGGCCACCATACAGCTTCTATTTTTGATGTATTCAATCGTCAATATCTAGCGTTTAACAATGCAAGGTGTAACTTGACTGTCCGATTGCTCGGGAGTCCCATTCACTGGCATATTGAACGAATTAAATCATAAGAGTCTGCAATTATCGACTGCTTTTTTAATGTGTCTTTATCTTGTGTTGCTAGTACACTGCTTCAATGTTTGGGCAAACCATGTAACATTCCCCGAACATGGGGATAGTGAAGAACCACAACATAACTAAGAACAAACTAAAAAATGGTCAGCTGAAAAAGGATTTATGTATCGGATCATTACAAAACACACCAAAATTACTATTACAAAGATTTAAGACACAAACTATCGATTTGGGATTACTCACAGTCAAGGAAAGCTATTTCAAAGCAAATATAAACTTATCAAAAACTCATTTTTCAAAGACAAACGCCATGTGTGTGAACACTCTGGCATCCCTGTTATCATGGCAAGTAGAGTAATATAACAGAAAACTGAAGCAATCAGTGGAAAAGGGATTGACTGTTATTGACTATTATGATTAATTTGTTATTTAGCTTCTATCTTGTGAATCAGGGGTGGTGTTCTCGAAGCTATCTTAGGATTAGGACGTGTCCTAAGACCATATTGTGACAAGTCTTGATCCTAAGTCGTGTTCTCGAAGCTAACGTAACTTATATCACATATTTCGTCCTAACTTTAGGACACCTAATTAGGTGTCTTAAGATCGTCATATCTCTATCTTAACTTTGTGTGTGCTTTTTTTCTCAATGTTTTACGTGAAGATGAACATGAAATGAAACACATCATCGGTTATTAACTCGTATAAAGAAATTGTGAATGATTTTAAACTTTGAACTTCGTGTTTTACGATACGATGACACTACGAATTCAATATTCTCATTTCAAAGAAATTGTTTAAATCACAATCCTTTTTTATATTATTTGATATTTTACATTTGAAATCATGCATTTAATATTAGATACAAGTAATTATAAAATTTCGTAAACAATTTTATTAATTGGTTTCGTCTTTAATACATGTTTTATCAAACTATTACTTTGAGTATTTAAACTGATTTCGCACATAGGATATGTTAAGGGCGTCCTTACATAAGATGTGTCTGAGATAGCTTCGAGACACAACTTAAGAGTGTCCTAAGTAAATTCTAAGTACATCCTAAATTTGGTCTTATCTATGACTTAGGACGAATCTTAGGATACTTTCGAGAACACCACCCCAGATGTTATTTCATAAGACAATATATATGAATGCATTGCAATTTAAATATGTGAATGGTTTTATTTTAATTTTTATCTTAGATCTCCTTTACATCAGAACAGTGGATGGCAGTTTTGAGCCAGTCTGACTTCTGAAAAATATCAGACAAGAGATGCGCTAATTCATTTTTGTTACTATGACGACATTCAATACACCAGCGATAAATCTGTCTTCGTATATAGAAACCATAGATTTCGTTATTAGCTCAAATGACGAAAGAAACTCTTCAAATAATGATATATCTAATACCGAAACCGTAATTGATCAGTATTTGCCGCCATTGCTCATTGTAATAGGTGCCATTTCAAACATACTTGTGATTAAAATCATGCGCAGTGTCTTCTTCCGGTTTGTCTCTACATCATTCTTTATATTAGTCACTTCAGTTTTGGATGTTTTTAGTTTGCTTGTGTTGCTTACAGTTCACTGGATAAATGCGAATTTCCCAGAAATAATGTATCGAGGAGAGCATGCGCATGTCATGTGTAAAATTTTCAATTTCACTGGATGGGGGACAAGTGACCTTGGCATAATTCTAACCGTTGCCATGACAACAGAAAGAGCATTGGCGATTTTGTTTCCAATGAAAGCGCATAGATGGTGCACTGTGAAAAAAGCAAAGGAAATGTTTTCAATATTAACTTTAGTTATTATTATCAAGGACTTCCATTTTCTTATAACGTCTGATATGACGCCTGCAACACGTCGCGATCTTTTGTGTTTTGTGTCTCCGTCAAGTAAGTTTTTTCAAACTTTTTGGACGGATGTTTGGCCATATCTACACAATGGATTCCTTTTGGTTTCGTTTTCAATTATAATGATAAGTAATTTCATCATAATTAGACATATTAGGGAGTCTGACAAAATTTACAACAGTAAATTATCGGAAACTAAACAAAATTACGACGCACACAATATGTCCAAGCATCAACGAGGACATTCTAAGCGTCGACAGATAGCAATTATGTTATTGGTCGACTCGTTTACCATAGTGATATGTACACTTCCATTTTCCGTATTTGTTACGCTGGAATCGAATAGTGAATTTTTAAACAGCAACTGGAACGAAAAACAAATCCGACATCTCATATCGTCCTTGGGTTTTTATTTGCTTTATGTGAACAGGTGTTGTAACTTTTTCCTTTATTGTATCAGCGGAAGACGGTTTCGCAAAGCACTAACAATTGTTGTTTGCAGATGGCGACACACTTTGGAAGAAAGGGTCTTATCTGATAATTTTAACTCGAAAAAGAGTAGCTCGCGACCTGCTAATGCCATTTTGTCGGTATCACAAGATGTCCGAAACAGCTGCCATAGTTTTAGCACCAGATTATAATAAAAATGCCTGACAGAGTGGAGTACTAAATTTGCATTGTTTTATAAAATTGTAAGTCTAAATAAAAATGGATTAAAAATAAAATATATTTCAAGCAAAATTTGTAATCAATTAAACACGGCGTTGAAAATAACCATTCAAGTGCATTATTTATAAAAAGATCATTGCATTTAAATTTGTACTGAATAGAAACATGAAAAAGCCTGGCTCGACGATTTTTGTCTCCTGTTGATAGTATAGGGAGTACTACATTTGTTCACTTATCATTTTCCGACAACGTATTACGTAGATATTGTTTAACATTCGAACTCGATGCTGCCCGTTCATTTTTAGTTTGAATTATTCCTTATTGTTTTGATTTTTATGTAAACACTACCCAAATAAAGCAAATAAAAGTGTTTGATTACAATATTTGGCCTTCAAACGTATTATGCAAAGATGTCTTAAATTACAAAAAGTGCATCGGACGTACAAAATTTATATTATCATATACTTCTTTTTGAAACCGTGGACATGTTGATACAATTTTGCAAATGAAATGGAACAAAATTGATCACAAACTGAAAGTGGTCGAAATATATATTTCCTTTCTATGATATTGTGCACTAACGCGATTTATGTCAAGATTAGATACAAAAGCTATGAATCTAGATGAGTTTACATTATTGTCATCGTGTTGAACGCCAAATAATGGGGTTTGGCTATTCTAGACATGGTTGGCGTTTTTTAAAAGAAGAAAAAACTATCAAGACAAGTAAAAGTACGACATTTTCTTTTATCACCAACTACTCATAATGTATTGCCCTGAAGGTATCGTCACATAATCTTTTTCCGGAAAGTAGAAGCAGACGACCAGTGGTCTCTTTTCTCAAACACACTTCGTGTTTTATATTTTTATACAATGCAAGTTTTAGGTTAAAAAAACTTTCACAGTACAGAGTAAGACATAAAGCCAGCTTCCCATTCAAAATGTTCTTGCTTTAAATTTAATGTGTCGTCTATAGATGGAAAACGGCACATGGGGTGGCAGATTTCGCATCTTATGGGAGTGAGGCATTCTTTAAAAAAAATGTGAGCTAAAGCAGTTATTTGACCCCAGCTGCTCATTAAACATGTTTTCCTAATTGATTAATAAGTTTAAATTAAATCAATCTAATTAAAAACCGATCTCTCATCGCTCCTGTTTCTGATATGTCGCGTGGGAGATCTAACGAAACCCGCTTTGAGGTCACATGTGAGTGACCTCGTAGGTGTGTCTTTTTCGACCAATGAAATTGAGTCTTCCACGATCTTGGAAGTTTAACATAAGGCAAAGGGATGTAACTCATTTTATTTACGACGAAATCGTCAGTCATAATAATTCATAAACTTTTTTGATTGGCTTATTAATAGGTCGTCAACTCATTTGCATATCTTTATAAATTCATGACTTTTAGTTCACTCACATGTGACCTCAAAGCCGGTTTCGTTAGATCTCCCACGCGACATATCAGAAACAGGAGCGATGAGAGATCGGTTTTTAATTAGATTGAAATTAAATTAAATTAAATAAAAAGTCGGCTTCCACTGGAACAGCGATTTTATAGGATAATTTGGGAATTATCTTCTCTGCAAAAACTAGGTAATAGATACATGTAAAAGAAAGGGATGTATTCATTCTTGCTCACGATGAAAGAAAGGAACAAACAAACAAACAAAAAATATAGTTCATATGATACCAAATTATGTTATATTTCAACTTTGCAATATCAGAGCAAGAGTGTCACTTCAAAATAAGCTTTGGCTCACACCGAACAGCAAGCTATAAAGGGTCTCAAAAATTACAAGTGTAAACCCATTCAAAATCATTATTAAGTAGTTTTTAGTCTGAAAATCGCATTTAAGAAATCTGCAAAACGGAAAACTTCAATGATATACTTGGGACGTCTGCTTTTCCTTGATGGTAATAATTATGGATTAGTACCTTCCGTGTTAAATATAACATAGTGCTAATATACCTAATAAAATATGAAATTATTTTTTTCCTTGATAATTTTTTCTTCGCTTTGAAACCGCCAACCCGTGTCAAACACAGCAAACACCCCCAATGTAGTAGTGTTTTACTCAGTGAGTGTGTAGGTTTTGTTCTGGTAAGTGGTAAGAATAAAGGGAAATGTGTTATTTCAAAACACAAAAAATACGACAAAGAAACAAAAACCAAGGAAATTCTTCTTTAAAAAATCGATTAAAACTCAAAGCAGAAAAGTTGCAACTCTCAAAAGGTCAATTGGTAACTGATCCTAAGGAGTATTAAGCGACCATTTTTTTATACTCGTTCTCACCAATGATTCGGAAATAGTATATCTATGGTATGTCTGATAAGGAAACCTTAAAAAATTCTTTGTTTGATGTTACCAACCCATGTCTAGAAGTGTTTTCCCCCTCTATTTTTGACCATAAACATAAAATACATGTGTAAGACGAAAAAAAGGGCGTTAAAGCAGGTAAAAAAAAAGAGAAATGATATTTGTAACATATATTTTTGTCTTTTTTTTTTTTGGGGGGGGGGGGGGGGGTAGCTGGGATGCTTTTCAGGTGTGTAGGAAGGTAACATTAAATAATTCAAAGTTTGGCCCAACGGGGTGTCCCTGTTCATATTTAACATTTATTACTACTAGTATTGATACAGCTGGCATACATACAAATTTACACAACATCAATCCATGCAAACTCAGTGGTCCCAGACACTGAAATAGCATACTTATAAATAACTTCAAAACATAACAGTATCAACCTATTCCCGAAATCAATTACAACTGGCTGTATACCATCTGACTGGAAACATTCAAACGTCGCGCTATCATATGCGAAAAAATACACCGTAATAGCTGAGACTCCCTCCCTTGCATCAGTTGTAATCTTATGTTGCATTTCATACCAAAACATGTTGTTAAAATAGCTACTTTCCATCCCTCTCATTCTTGTGGATAGTTGTCTCATTTGCAATCATACCACATGTCTTTATCTTTAAGTTGTACTACGTAATTGCCTATCTATAGAAAATACCAATTCATTATACGATATCAGACACAGCATCATATATTCCAAATCCTAGAAGACATATCTACAGTCTCTATGTAAGAACTTGCTTCAAATTTGGACAAAACACTACACAACATGGTCATTTTGAAACTTTGCCAAAGCTTTTGACGAAGTCCGACAACAGAGACTCTCATACAAATTCTATATTCAATTTTGTACACAACTAGTTCATGCATTTTTTTGGTCAGAATATTCATTTTTGTTCTGTCTAGTGCCAAGATTATTTTGGTAATTCTTAGTTTATGCCAGTATATTTGTCTACAAACATTCTTACATTTTTTTAGTACAATACAATATATATTTTGAAGAAGAATCAATTCACTTGTATAGTGATTTTCTGTCTAGTGCCAAGATTATTTTGGTACTTCTTAGTTTAGTCCAGGATATTCGTCTACCTATACATTCTTACATTTTTAAAGTTTAAAGAAGAATCATTTCACATGTACATGATGTATATTGTGATTTTTCTTGGAAATACATAAGATCAAATCTGGACAGTTTAGTGGTCTTTGTGATTTGGCTTCTAGGAGTGAAAATTTTTAATTTTCAACAAGGAAATACTCTGAAAATTCATTTTATTTGCCAATAAATAATTCCAAATTTTTAATATACTTTCTGTTATTGTCCTCTGCCCTTCAGAACAGCAAAAAATCCCAGATTCAATCAAGTCTTTAAAACAGTAGGTTTTCAAATAAAAGGAGACAGCATTTTTAGTTCTCATGATTTTCCTGTGAGCCTCAAATTGAGGAATGATACAATTATTATATGTAAAGTACGGATTGATTCACTTTAAATGCCATTTCTATACCACTAATATGTAAACATGCAAATTGGACAAACTTAACCAAAGTCATGCTCGGGGGGCAGACCTAGCCATTTTAAAAGTGAGAGGGGTCCTAAATCAACGAGAAACAGGGGGTGGGGGTGGAGTGGGTGGGTCAACCATATGCATTGATCGTCCAAAAAGGGGGAAATCAAAATTACAGCAATACTTTAACATATATAAAATCATGTATGTTATGCAAAATATTCAAAGTCAATGAACCATGACTGAATGTACAAAGCCGATTAATCTACATGAGAATTAAATGTTCCAATGCTTATAAAACTGTATACAAAATATCATTGATTCAGCATAAGTGGTTCTCATTAAACTGCTGACCTTATCCCAAACTGTAATTTGTAAACTATGCAAAAGTTCCAAAATCAATAGACCCTGAATGATGGGCATGGCCAATCAATCTTCATGGAAATGCTTACACAACTGCATGCTAAATATCTATGATTTATCATTATTGGTTCCACTTGAACTAACCGAAGCACCAACTTCAACAAATTGTTTACACAGAGGATTTTGTCGCTGTTGTAAACAGCATCCTTAGGTATGTCTTGCTTTTTGACTCTGTCAAGACAAGACAATTCTAATGTTTGTTAAAAGCATTTATTAGATTGTACAAAGTATGTATATAAAAATATTATTTATAAAAATAGATTTTGTTAAACAGTCAATAAACAAAGTTTAATTACACTGAAAAATTCCTTAGTTTTATAAGCAATATAGAAGATTTAAACAGTGCTAACAAATACATCGTTTGCTCATCATGCTAAATTCAACTTGCTTATTACATTTTTTTTTCATTATGGGAAAAAAAATCAGACAAACAAAACACTTTTAACAAAAGATATATGTTTAAACAGGGAGATTAAAAAAAATAGTACTTTCCAGTCCACTTCATACAAAAAAAAATGGTTTTATTTCTTATTCATGTAGAAGATTTTATAACAACAAAATAAACAATGAAACCAAAAACAAATAGCAAAATATACAATAAAACATAAACAAATGGAATAATATACAACAAATCATAACCAAATGGGAACACTAGGTTGTAATACTTGAATACTTAACAAAAAGTCAAAAATTTCTAAAAACTGGGGGTAAAGATCAAAATGTTCATGTAGTCTTGTAGGAATTCTTACACCATATCGTCGCTGGGCTTCTAAAATGTCGTATATGACTTTTTGGGCTAAAAATACTTTTTGACACCAATGGTCTTGGCGGGGAGGAAATCTTTGGTATTACAAAATAGCATGCAGTTAGACCAATCAAAATGTGTGAAATAAAACATATTACAAAATTGCCAATGTCAGTTGTTTGTAAAGTTTGCTTCCAAAATGTTGTATGAAAACTTGAAAATCGTTGTAGAATGGCTTTGGGAAAAAAATAATTGTACATTTCTTTATTTCTGTGAAAATAATTTAAGTTCTTGGATAATCCAGAAATGTCAATGTTTTTATTTCCCTGCTATTTACAAAAATGTTCAAGTTTACATACGGCATTTTGGTAGCATGCATTTTGCCAAAATTTGCAAAGCCTGTTTGTGAGATATTTTTTTTCTTGAAAAATTTGTAATTTAAAACATTTTAGAAGCCCAGCGACGATATGATGTATGCCTATCACACACAGTTTCATAGAAACAGACCAAGGAGACTGTTCCTTAATGGTTATAGTTGGTTGAGTTTGTCATAAGGGTTTTTCTCATTGTTGTAGGCTGTATGGTTGCCTATAAGGGTTTTTCTCATTGTTGTAGGCTGTATGGTTGCCTATAAGGGTTTTTCTCATTGTTGTAGGCTGTATGGTTGCCTATAAGGGTTTTTCTCATTGTTGTAGGCTGTATGGTTGCCGTACAAGGGTTTTTCTCATTGTTGTAGGCTGTATGGTTGCCATACAAGGGTTTTTCTCATTGTTGTAGGCTGTATGGTTGCCTATAAGGGTTTTTCTCATTGTTGTAGGCTGTATGGTTGCCGTACAAGGGTTTTTCTCATTGTTGTAGGCTGTATGGTTGCCTATTGCTATACTTGCTTACATTTACCTCATTTGAACTCTGGTTAACAATTGTCTCATTGATAATAATACTACATCTCCTTATTTTTAGACAAATAAAAACTTTGACAACTGAGGTGATTGATTGATTGCTGCTTGCTCAACACAGTGACAAATATTTCAGGGCTTTTTTAGAGATAACTGTATTGTATTTGAAGCTTTAAGGACGTCCATCGGTAGTTTTACTGTCGCAAATTTAGTTTACCTGGCGACACGGAGCGGAGACAGGTAAACGGGTATTTGCGACAGTAAAACTACCGATGGACGTCCTTAAAGCTTCAAATACAATACAGTTATCTCTATTCTATTGCAAAACAAGTTCATAATTAAATTTCAATCATTATATCAGTGTAAAATCTTCATTTAAGAAAATTCCGCGAAAAAGATGTTGTCTTCTATGGACCCTACACTAGGTGACGTCATAGGTATGCTTCCGGCGTCAAACATAAACACCGGGCGTTTTCTGGCTTCTGTGTCGCTTAAGAATGTAATAAAGTTTGATAAAAAGAAAATTTTTAGGTGCAACATGTTAGTTTTTATGCTTATTATTGTAGAAATTACATGTCAATACATTCAGCAATTCAAAATGTCGGCTTCCTTAGTTACAGACAAGGAGATAGAGAATTTTATGCTAACTGTCATTCAAACAGAATCATTGATACAAAATAATTGCATTAGAATTTTATATAATTAGGATGAGAATGTATTTATAATATAAAGTTTTTGTATATCAACATTAATGATAAGCAGGAATTTCCAATGCAACTGAAAATGAGGATGTGTTCGATAGGGACAGAAATTAATTATGCCATGCAAAAAGCAACATACAAGTACCATTCAAGCATGAAATTGAATTGAGGTCAGACATACAGTATAGCATAAGTCTGACTTCTTCCAACAAACTAACCTCTGAAATATTGATGAACTCGCATGCATGATAAATAATGAATATACCTTCATTTGTAAACTGAACTAAACAACTGAAAATGAGATTTTGGTCCCATGACATAATTCATACCTTTTTCCAACTTTCAAAATTTCCATAGGGATATTTAAGCATATGAGGTATAAAGACATGTCTTATAGATGTCATTAAAATGGATGTGCAAAGACATGAAGAGATTTTCAAAGTCTTTCAACATCCAACATACTTTCTTAGAGTATTTTTGCTCACATTAAGTGATAAACATTTATAAAATGGTCCGTAATACAGGTAAAAGTATAAAACTTCTCTTACTTCACACCTACATCAATTTAAATGGAATAGTCCTTGCTCCCCACTGCATTGCTATTAATGAAATAGCACTTCCTGGTCACTACATTGCTTTAAATGGAATAGTCATTCTCTCTACTACATTTCTTAAAATGGAATAGCCCTTCCTCACCATTGCATTGTTTTAATGTACAGTGGATTCATTATTATTCGTTGGATACCAGTTTTCGTGGGTACAGGGGAACCATGAATTCAAATGTTCAACATGTTCAACGAAATACACTTTTTCTGTAGGCTTTATATGCAGAGATTGACAAAACCACGAAAATGCTGGTTTTCCTCAATCCCTGAAAATTGATACCCACGAAAATAAATGAATACACAGTAAAAGCTTCCCATAACATCACTTTTAATTAAAAAGTCCTTCCCCTCCACTACACTGCTTTTAGTTGAATAGCCCTTGCTCCCCACTACAAAACTTTTGATTGAACAACCCTTCTCCCCACCTACATAGATTTGAATAGAAAAGTCCTAACTGTTACACTTTTTAACATGATTAACTTTATTTCATGCTGACAAAATGTCTTAAAAAAATCCACTGTTCAGTAAAAGTTTATAAATAGGCACATAACAAAAAATTTAATTATAAGCACTGAATAAATAAATAAATATAAGAAACACCCAAATGAGACACAGTACACACTAAAAACCTAATATAAGCAAGCAGAAATTTTTCACTTTTAGCATATGAGCTTTGTTGGATATAAGGCCGCCTACAGTTACCCAAAGGCACCTATGGGTTAAGTTAAGGATAACAGATGTATTGATATTCATTTGCGTAAGATCAATGTTTATTCTATGCAGCTTATATATAATTTAACCCAGCACTCATCTCAAAGATACAGGCATATTTTTATGGAATCCATAAATAGTTTTATATATATTGTGGTAGGTTCAAACAGAAAAAAAGATATCTGAGTTATCTCCCATTAAATTTTTTTTTTAAATTAAACAATTAACATTCTAAATTTTAAAAACAGTTATTATAATAAATTTGATATTTTTTTCTTCATTCTAAAGAAAGAACTTTAAAACATATTGCATTTCTGATTCAATATTTGCATATTACATTTAGATCTAGATATATTGCATTCTGCAATTTACAATCTAGGACAGCAGAAGACAACTGAGCTTTTAATCATCCAAATACCTCTTAAAATATTTGATATTTACAACCATGTATTGAGGTGTGTACGAAGATAATAGAAGGTGAGTTTAATTGTTTGCTAAGTGGACCATGAATTCATTGACAGCTAAAATGACAATTGTCTCATTGGCACTCACACCACATCTTCCTATATCTATATATTTAAAAAATTAAATTATCTGAGTTATCTCCCCTTATATATAAAACTTAATTTCCCAGATTAAACCAATTAAGGGGAGATTGGAGGCCCAGTTTTAAAGACCCAAAACATTCGAAATTATTTCATTTAGAGTACATACAAAATTTAATAAAAAATGCAACCATCAACTAGTCATTAATTTATTGTCTGTAATCCCCCAGATATTGATAAAGTATCTATAAATTATGGAAAAAGTAAGAACCTTGTTTGGAAACTTTTTCAATATATATATATATATATACATAAATAGCTCAATTTCCAATTCAACAAACAAACTTAACATTTATGTATTCAATACAAAGTTTATCTGGAATGTCGCCAAAATCTTCTGGAACCGCCAATACCCAAATTTCCTCACCATGAATAGACTGTAATGTTTCAATGGGATATCAAAGAAAATTAGCTAAAAAGGTGTTCAATATTATAGAGATTTATAGGAACATACATACACTTTCCCTCCGTTTTACTTGGCAAGCGGAATGGTTTTACACTAGTAATTTTGGGGCCCTTTATAGCTTGTTGTTCGGTGTAAGCCAAGGCTCTGTGTTGAAGCCTGTACATTGACCTATTATGGTTTACTTTTATAAATTGTTATTTGGATGGAGAGTTGTCTCATTGGCACTCATAGCACATCTTCCTATATCTAAGTCTACCAATTTCAATTTTAAGGACATTGACTTCATGTTAAACATTTCAATATAAACAGAATTTGGGATAAAATCTATATTTCTCTATATCTTAGGAAATTTTGCAAACATGAAATGTTCTTAAAATTTCACTTTAATTACTTTACTTGATATTCGAAATTGGCATCACAAGTACATGAAAATTTTCACAATATAAATCATGATTCTTAGTTTACATGGTAATTCAAATTGATAAACCTATGAAGTTGATGCTTGTATTGGCACTGTTTCACACTGTTGTGGGAAAAAATAAAAACGTTTTGATAATGTTGATTCAAACTCTGACACGGCAACTGCATCCCTGTTCTCCCTATCCTTAGCTCTTCCAAGACTTACTAAATGATTGACCTGAAATATATAACAGCATATAAAACAGTTTGAAAATGTTTTCTGAAAATAACAAACTTAAGGGGGCTTGCTGGTATAAATCAATTTCTTTTTTAAATATAGATTTCAATATTTTTTCTTTAAACTTTATCCTATTCTTATGGGAAAATTAGATGAAATTATGGGGTCACCCTTCATCTGCCTTCGAAAAGAAGCATGCAGATTTGTTAAGGTACTTTTTTTCTGTTGAACTAATGAGAAAAAAAAGTAATATTGAAATAAAAAAAGAACTATATTACAGAAATCACTTAAATTTTACAATAATTAAGTTTAAGTACAGTTATTTGAAGAAAAAAATCAAAATATAGGTCAACGATGAGTTCAAAAAGATATTTCAATTTTAAAGCAAAGAAATGGATTTTTTTACCAAAGGTAGATAATTTGAAGCTTTTCCAATGATATAAACATTAAAGTCATCTGGGGCCAAAATGAATTTTTTTTCGGGTTGATTTTTGTACAAAGATATCTATTTTATTTTATCCAATTGTTTTTATTTGTCACTTCAGGATTTATAACTGGCTATATGCAGTATGGGTTTTGCTCATTGTTGAAGATTTTAGGAGACCTATAGTTGTTAAATCTATGTCATATGGTCTCTGGTGGAGAGTTGTTGCATTGCCAATCATACCACATCTTCTTTTTTAAATATTTTATAACTTTACATTGCTACTGTTAGACCATGTCCCCTCCCCCTTTTTCTTAACAACTTGTGGTTTATGTCAACTAACTTACATCTGACAACATGGAAAGAATATCTTCATTATGTGAACACTTCCTGAAAACATAGATAACTGCCTGCATGAACCAGGAACCTAGAATTCTGTTCCTAAAGGATACCATGTCTGAAATTACAAAAAAATGTTTATTTTTTACAAAAAATGGAACAAAAACTCCAGTCAAATTACATGCAGTGAAACCAGCTGTCTAAAACAAAAAAATCATAATCTATGTGACTTGCTGCAATCTGGCCTCTTTGAACTTATACATTTACAAAATTTATTTTGCATACATCAAATAGACAAACAACAGTTGTAAATCCCCACCTAAAGGTAGGCCTACTTCAGTTAAAATGGATGTCATACTGAACTCCAAAAATGCATAAATGAACTAAAATTAAAACAACCAAGACTAACAAAGGTATGACTTGGGACATGCACAAAAATCAATGAGTGTTAACATGTTTAGTGAGAGCTCAACCCAATCCCTATACCTCTAGCCAATGAAAAATAATCTATAGTTTGTTCAAATTCCCCTGGTTTCTTCAATGAAGATAGATATAGACCTTTAAACTCAAAATCCATGAAAATTTGTATCCTCAAAATCATAATTACTTCACAGTATCAATATTTGTGATCCCATGTTTAATTCCCCATTTTTCTTTTAAGCTGCACTATCATCTGAAGGTACAAGCAATTTAGATAATTATTTACAAACCCATTGTTGTGGCCATGGCAACCAGCCGATGTGAGTCCGTTGCCACACTTTTCTCCACTGTTGCATCTGTATCATTGGCGTTATTTACAGAAATTTTATCAAAGTCAAGTCTTGTTCTTTCTAATGCCAGATTGACCACGTTACCAGACATTGCACAATCAGTACTTGATGCATCAGGAACAGTCTTATTTCTGCCCCCGTCATATTCCTCTGAAATAAAGAAAATCAAGAATGTAAATGTTGTCCTGCTAAGAATACCCTATCTTGTAATTCAAAGAACAAGAAAATAGGAGGTAGGTACCTTGGACAAGTGGCTGTGTGAAGCATACCCCACTAGTAATTCAACGCACATGTAGACGAAAACAGGAGGAGTGTGTGTCTGATAGATACAATAAGTGCACATGCATTACAACTTATGACTGATGAGCTGCTAACCAAATTATAAGCTAGTTTGTTTAGAGGACAAACCGAGGGGTTAATGCATCAACCTCTTAACTCAAAATTTTGCAGTTTTGAGATTTTATGATTTTATAAAGACAAAAGTAATATATAATATTCCCGAAAATTTGTAGAGCAATTGGTCATAAAACAAATTTTTAATTGACATGTTCATCAATCTATTATAAGTTTGATAACGAAAGTATGCCAACATGAACGACTTATCTCGTATTACTATAAGAATGAACGATTTATTCTTAAAATTAAATAGCTTGCACCAAGCGCCTCAACAAAATATCTAACTATAAGGTGTGTTGCATTCCTATTAACAAACAATGTATGAAAATGCATATGCCTCAACACTGTAACAAGTACTACCTTCATATTGCAATTGACATTTTGATTTATTTATTTCAACACCTAAAACTATTTCCCCCACAACATCAGATAATGTATTGCAGCTGTTAAAGAAATGTGAATATCAGCAGGTTATCAAACAAGCAAGGTCAATTAAGTGTTACTGGCATGACCTCATATTAGATAATATAAACATCAACTGAGATTAAACCAAGTAATTGTTTTGATTGATGATGGGTTTTGACATGGAATTTTGATATTCAGCAAAAAAGCTGCAAATTAGAAAAAAAGGTTTGTATATTTTGTTTAAAAATAACGCAAATTAAGATAGATAATTAGTTTTTAATTCAATTATACTTTAATAACTTTTACATTTTAATTTACGTTTTTAAAATTGAAATTATAACATAACATAATTATTTACCGTACAATTTATTAAACCTAGCTGTTTCTTAGAGAAAAATATTTAAAAAGATAATAAATTAAAGATGTTTGTATCTTTGTAAATTTCATTAGTAACAATAAGCGCATGTTTTTTGTTTTGTTTTTGCAGTCGCATCTATATTATTTAAGACAAGAGAAAAAAGAAAAAGAAAAAATGTATGCCTACAGATATTATTTGGTAAGTTTATACGGAAAAAGTAGTATATTGAAAAATGAATCAATTTTTTAATGAAACATACAAATTAAGTATATTTTTTTTAAATGCAAAAAATAAATCGTAACATATGAATTTTTTTAAAAAGATAAATAAGCTGTATAAGTATGTAAGAAAATATCAAAACACTTTGTACACGCTTATTTCATATATACAAAAATTATGTAACATTTAATCTAATAATACTAGATTATATATGTTTTAAGGAAAAATATTTGAAAGAACATATCTGCATTACATTTCGTATCTGTTGTAGATATAAAAAAAAATATGGCAGACATATAGTGGTCCTCAGATGATAACTTGGAGGAAACTTTGATACGTAATCAACTATTCAACAGGCTGATGTCACTGTAAACCCTGATACAGAATAAACTATCCAACAGACTGATTTCACTGTAAACCCTGATACAGAATCAACTATCCAACAGGCTGATGTCGCTGTAAACCCTGATACAGAATCAACTAGCCAACAGGCTGATGTCACTGTAAACCCTGATACGGAATCAACTAGCCAACAGGTTGATGTCACTGTAAACCCTGATACGGAATCAACTATCCAACAGGCTGATGTCACTGTAAACCCTGATACGGAATCGACTATCCAACAGACTGATGTCACTGTAAACCCTGATACGGAATCAACTATCCAACAGGCTGATGTCACTGTAAACCTTGATACGGAATCGACTATCCAACAGGTTGATGTCACTGTAAACCCTGATACAGAATAAACTATCCAACAGACTGATGTCACTGTAAACCCTGATACGGAATCAACTATCCAACAGGCTGATGTCACTGTAAATCCTGTTACGGAATCAACTATCCAACAGGCTGATGTCTGCTGTAAACCCTTATACGGAATCAACTATTCAACAGGCTGATGTCACTGTAAACCCTGATACGGAATCAACTATGTCACTGAAAGTTATAGAAAAGACGAGAAAAGGTCGTCCCGTAAATGTAATGGAGATACCTAAGAGATTTACAGCTAAACAGACAGTATCTGCTGCTAAGAAGAAAGATTTACTGAATCTTTGTAAAACTGGTGTTATTCCAAGAGAGTACAACAGCCTCTACAAAGGATTACAATCTGACAACAAAACACCAAATATACTCCCAGATCCGGATTTTGAGGAGGATGAAATTGACTCCGAAAAAGAATAATGATTAAGACTGGAAACTGCATCAGTTGTCTTCAAAACAAATACAATCTAACAATCTTGGTTTATCAGTTATATTAATACAACTTAAGGGAATATTAGGAAGAAGAACAATTGCGACATTTATAACATTAACTGATATAGTGAATTATGCATTTCATTTTCCATTCACGTAACCTTAGGAAACTCATTGATTGTTGCTGTGTTATATTTTGTTGTAATCAAATACATGGAATTATTTTAGTCTAATTGCCACTTATGTCGAATTAAGGAAACATAAGAAAGTTTTCAATTTTGGAAGAAAAGGAATATTCTAAAGGCAAAGTTTAAATAAGCCTTTATTCCTCCATTATTATTTCAATTTTGAAATTACTATATTTTGTTTTATTAACAACATCCAATCATTTTCTATTAGAACTTTTGTCTTTTCTTCTTTAAGATTCAGTGAAAATGACTTCACACAATACATTAATAAATTCAATTTCTTTATGTGTATATAATTTCATCATGTGTTTTAGAAAAGAATAGTATTTATTATAAAAATAAAAAGGATCCATTGCCATAAATTCTTTTAAATTAAATGCAACCTTTTAAAACTAAATAAAAAAAAAAATTGGATAATAATTCGTCAAAAAAAATGATTTTGTTCATGAATAATTATATATTTTTTTAATTCACTTTCCGTGGTTATTTTGTGTATAGTTTTCCCTGTAATTACATCATCTTATATATTATTTACTTTAACTTAACAATGTTTAATTATTTTGAATTTGTGTACAGTATATAATTCAAAACAAATAAACAATAATTAGTTATATTAATTCGTTTTTCAAATTCAACAATCTCTTATCGCTTGCAAATGCAATGATGCTTACCAAACAACATTTAGAATAAGATATACCACACAGGTTTAAATCTGTTATCACTAGTAATGACCTTGTGACACAAACATCTGTATTACTTTTTAATCATTATGGAATGCATATATCCGTTAAACGTTTCAAGTGCAATTATATCTTTTATCTGACAACCAATTAGCATCAAATTATAAAAGGATAGTAACTATGTCTATTTTTGCAATCTATGTTAATTTGATACATTTCTGTTGTAAAATAGAATTTACATTTACAGTCAAACTTTGTATGTCGGTTTCTGAAAAGTCACAACTTTCTAGATACGAGATTGTTGCATTAACCCATCGAAACATTTTAAACACATTTAAAATACGAATAATTTAAAGTATTATTGGCAAAATCTAAGTGTGTATCACATCTTACAACTCATCACTCATGAGCTGCTGATCAAATACGAAGTTAGTTTGTTTTGCAGCATATGAGAAATTTTTGACAAAATTTCAAAATTCATTCACCTCTCTAAAAAGTATTGGCTAACTTGAAGAAAATTTCAGCTCATACCTTCAACACATCACTTCCCAGCTGATGATCAAATACAAAGTCTTTCTGCTGAGTGGTTTATTTGGAAAGTATGACAAAAAATATTTGCAGATGTTTCCATGGTGGTTGCAATATACTGTGGATTCATTATTTTCGTAGATACCAATTTTCTTTGATTGAGGAAAACTTGGATATCTAATTTCTTTGTTTTGGCAAAGTATGCATCCATTCCATTAGGAAATTTGTAATTCATTGAACATCTAAATTTGTGGTTCCCCTGTTTCAATGAATTCCATAAAATTGTTATCCAAGAAATATTACTGAATCCACAGTAGCCAACTTATATAGTTAGCAATAGAATCATAGAATACATACCCCCTCTACAGGCCTGAATGAAGAACAGTTTTGGTTTATTCTCCATACAAGGGAAATTCCTTGCATTAAACATGTCTTTAATATCTCTTATTTCTACAGTTTTGCCATCACTACCATATATAGCATTTTGTTTTCCATGGGTGAGAATGATCAGAATAAAACAATCAGCATTTCTGTGGAACCCTACATCATTTGCTTCATCTCGTAAAATGTCTACTATTTTCTATCAAATAAAAAAAAAAATGCAACAACAATAAATATATCATATTATTTGTAATAATTTTTTATAAAAAAAATGTTTTTTTTTAATCTTCTTTTTTGTTCAATATCAATAGTAATGTGTTTCCTGAACATAAATTGTAATGCTTTTACCCCATGACCCTTAAATCAATGAAACTAGAGACACCTGTTACCTCCCCTTGAAAAGCCATAAAAAATAGTTTCTGATTTTTAAAACTTTGACTATCAAGTACACCTATTATTTTCATAATAACTGACTGCCATTCATTTTTTTTGTTCAGAAAAGTAAGGAAAGACAGATAGTAAAACAGCTCAGTCCCATTTTCTTTTCTGTAATAAATTAAAAAATTCTAGTTTATAAAGTACCTGGGCATTTTTATCTTTGTGAATCTTTACATGAAAATGGAGATCTGTAAACAGTTTATGTAATCCTTGGACATCTTCATCGGTACCTTCCCTCATGGCTAACATCACTCGGTTTTTACCGTCGATCTTCTGAACTGGTCCGTGGAATATTTTATTGTTTATAATCACAGCTCTGCCTCTTGGATTCCTCTTCATTTGGTATGCCTAAACAAAATATTTTAAATGGTTATTGACTGAAGATTTGAGATGCAATCATTGGGCATGAAAATAAATTTATTCATTTAAATTATTTGGATTATTTCCCCTTCTTATAAACATGATAAACCATTTATAACTTCTAACAATCTTAACTTTCATGTATATATAATTTTTAGCACTATTTTCATATAAGCTTTTTCTTACCTTTTAATGACAAAAACAAAGCAATTTATAATAAACAGGTAAAGGTAATCTTATGAAAATGTTGATATGTTTTTCATTATTCCATTAAAATGTATGTAGGATGATAGGAAAGGACTTTTGTGCCATACTGGAAAATATTTTAGAATGTATGGCAGCCATCTTGAAATAAGCCGCCATATTGGATGTTGAGGGTGGGTCTATAGCTAATATTGCTCAGCACACTAAATTGTACAATCATGCAAAATTTGGTGCTTTCCTCATTATTTGAGCAATTTTTTCACCGATCAGCCGGACTAATAGGAAAGGACTTTCAAAATATCCCTACAACCAAGAACCCTTTTTTTTTAGATAATTTCACATAATGCCAATAGAAGCATACTTAAAAAAAAAGATCAAGGACTCACATTCAATAATTAAACTTTTCTTCCTACCCTCCCACATACATTTTAATGGAATAGCCTTTACAGAATAAATGACAACATCTGAAGAAAAAAGATAAATTTATACACATCAAATGCATATTTAAAAAAAAAAATAATAATCATTCTTTCAAATGTAAATAGACCCTCTTTTTAAACTACATGTACAAGATAAGTGAAGGGCCTATTTTTTTCTAATCTGTTTTTTTATTGCTTTAGAATCTTACCCTTCCAGAGATACTGTGTTGCATCAGTGAAGGATCATGGGGTTTTATTTTACATTGGGATGCCTCCGAAATACTTCTTTCATCTGGCCATGCTGTAAATAAAAAAAGTATTTTATAAACTAAATAAGATCAAAATGAGATGTGGTATGACTGCAAAAGAGACAACTATCTAACAGAGTCCAAACCACATTGTTTTAAGCAATTATAGATCACTGTATGGCCCTGAACAAAACTTGAAACACTACAAAGTTTTGTGGTCTTCTCATTTAAGTCTGCATAAAAACATACAGAATAAAATACTTTGCTGAATATAAATTTGAGATTTATCTGTACCCATAAAATAAAAAAAAAATTGTTAACTCAAAAACACAATAGGCTTTTATTCTGTTTCAGATGATAATTTTGAGCATAGAACTTCAACAAATGTGAATTCAGAAATTTGTGCATGCATTAGCTATTACACTTATGGAACTAATGCAAGATCAATTATTGTCAATTCAGGAAATGAGGCATAAAAAAATTGTCTTTTTATTTTATGTACTAATACCGTAACATTCACTATGGAAAAAATATTGCAAAAATTACTAAATTTAGTCAATGATTATAAAAATTATCTCCCTTTAAAGTCCTCTCTATTTTAAACTTACTTTCTGGTAGTTGGTTATCTCCCCCTATAGTGGGAAGATTGACAGGCTGTGCAATATATGATCTTTGATAAGTAGTACCAGGAGATCCTGTCATTAATCTATCGTAAACATGCTTATTCTTGGTTTGATTTAGTACATCCAGAAAGATGTCAAATGCTTCAGGTCCTCTTCTTGGAAGTATATCTAGAAATTTCCTCACTTTTTTCTCCTTTGTGTCTTGGACCTTTATAAAATATAAGTAAAATAAATTCAAAGAAAACACTTTCTTTGTTTTAAAAAAAAAGAAAAAAAAAAAGAAACATCTTTTTGAGCACTCAGACTGTCAAATGACTGTAGTTAACAAAATTTACATCATTTTATTTTTATAAATATCAAAAATAAAGTAAACTTATTGAAAAATATTACAATTGTAAGAAACAAAATTCAATTATTATCTTTACTGGAGCTGTTGGTGGTCAAGTCATGCAAGTGGTCAACAATGGTCAAGGTACATTGACCACTTGCCTGTTAACACTTAGATTGTGAGTTTAAACCTGGTTTATGGTACATGTATCTTCTTCCACTTCGAACTAATCTTTATATTAATTAACTGAAAGTAAGTGGTTCTCTTTAGATTATTGAGGCCCCTCATGGGGGGGTCCTAGTAATCACATAATCACCATTTTTTTGCCAATATAATCACATAATCATTAAATATTTGTTTATCTTTAGTAATCAAATAATCATAAACTAAAAATACAGTCCTAGGTAATCAAATAATCATGAAATATTTGGCTTAATAATCAAATAATCATTAAAAAACGGCCAAGTAATCACATAATCAAAAACCCCATGAGGGCCCTCATTATTCTAACTGAAAACTGGCCTTTAAATAGACAAGAGTTAAATAAGTTTATTCTCAGTTTTGACTTTAATTAGTTCGTGTTTGTAAATTTTCATTCTGATTAAAATTAAATCTCTGCACTCACATATTTTATCCCAACACAGCAATCAAGCATAAAAACATGAGATAGAGAGTGCAAATTTAATTGTAATCATATTGGTCGATTTCATAAACACTTCATTTACCTAAAAGTGACCATTCACATTAAAATCGCAAGTATTAGAATTGGTATTTCGTTTTTTTTTTTCTTTTCAAAATGGTTATCATCAACTAATAATGTTCATATGAGGTCACTCATAATGTAACGTTACCTGTGACAGTATTCAACTGTTTAATCTATAGAACCCATCCTGTCCCTTTTTCAAGATCAACCAATGAAATTATAAAACAAAGGTACCTCAACATCAGCTTTCATTCCATCGGTGAACACTTCACGTGTATATAACTCTTCATTTATATCCTCTATATTTTCTATATTCTTTACAAGAAATGAACGACTGGTCTGTAATTTTCTTCTATCTTCGTCATTCATGTTGTAATTTTGTGGTTAGTTTTACTGTTCTCCTAAAAATGCATAAATAATTGGTTGAATATAAAATTATACCTCTTATTTCAATCACTATATTCCTATCAAAACTTATTTTTTTTGGCAACATTAAACATGTTATAGGTTGCCAACCAAGGACTAACAGAAATCAATCTTTTGAATGTGTTAAATATATGTAGTCTTTCATTTTTTGAGGGAAATTATTACCAACTTAGTTAGATAATAAGGTGTAAAATATTCAAAAATGAAACTAAAATACAAAAAGAATCATATTTTAGACATAAAAATATGTAGTGTCTAACTCTTCTTAAGCAGCTGTCACTCATGAAAAATTAGCAATTTGTCTGTTTAAGAGAAGAAGTTTCTAAAAATTCTGATTCTGATATCACACATGGCTGGAATCTGCAGGTTTTTTTTCAGTGTTAACTGGTTTACAATTATACAGGCAAAATACTCCCACTGCTGGACAAATATAGAATTTACAGTTAAATAATTGCATCATAGTGATAAACCTTGCAACTATAAATCATGATAATAAACATGATAAGCATGATAAGATATAGTAATTCATTTTTTTATATAAATAAGGCCGTTAGTTTTCTTGTTTGAATTGTTTTACATTGTCGTATCGGGGCCTTTTATAACTGACTATGTGGTATGGGCTTTGCTCATTGTTGAAGGCTGTACGGTCCCCTATACTATAGTTTTTAATGTCTGTGTCATTTTAGTCTCTTGTGGACAATTGTCTCATTGGTAATCATACCACATCTTCTTTTTTATATAAACCAATATATGTTAAAAATTTTGGTAAAACTACAAAATCATACTTTCTTACAAAATATTGAACTTGCTACAATTGTACTTAAAACAGCCATTTTATAAATAACTTTTATATATATATCATGTATATATCAGATATTCCCCTGACTGTTGAAGACTTGGGTTAGGCATGGGCCAGAGTTCAAACCATCAACCACCTACACCAAAGGCTAGCATATGCATGCTACAACAAGACCACTGAGATGCATTTAAAACAAGAATGTGCCCATAGTACATGCACTACCATTTTCTTTGTTCAATGGACCGTGAAATTGGGGTAAAAACTCTAATTTGAATTAACATTAGAAAGATCATATAATACATATCATACATGTAGAGAACATGTGTACTAAGTTTCAAGTTGAGATTTCAACTTCATCAAAAACTACCTTGACCAAAAATTTCACCTGAAGCGGGACAGACCAACAGAGGCATACCTGCCAACTGTCACATGGAGTTTTCCCCCATCATCCATGGAGCCTCCCAATTTGAAAGAGCAATTTTGTCCACAATTTAAAACAAAACAATAAATTTTACCATGGTTTTATGATTGCAGAAGTATGAAGAGGCAAATAGATATCATTAAAATAAGTTTGAAGGCCCTTTTCAGGTTTTGTAGGACTATGAGAGCCATCTTGCATGTGAAATGTTGGAAGGTATGCGGACAGACCAGAAAACATAATGCCCCTCTACTATTGTAGGTGGGGCATAAAAATCAACTTAAGATCATGAGATTGGTGTTTAATTTTAAATTTGTCATTTCAAGGCATTCTTTTAGCCAACTTAGTATACGGTTGGAATTTTGCGCATTGTTGAAGGCTTTACAATGACATGTGGTGATTAAGGTCTATGTCATTTGGTCTCTGGAGAGTGTTAACCACATCATCTTATTCTTATTATTCATATGGTCTCATGTATAATAATTAATATATATATACATGATGCAAAAAGTTGTAATTCATTTCTTGACATGCTTGAAAGGGGTAGTTATATTATATATTTTTTCAAATCCAGTGGTTATACTTAATATCTATAGATGTAGGTGTGTTTATTGATGACCTGATCGTTTAATTTTTATAGATGTTATTGTACAGAGTAATCCATCTTTCAGGTGTTGTGTTTTTGTCAGTTTGTAGGAAGACAGTTTTTATGGTAAATTTACAACGGACTGTTAATTCTATGCGAGATCATTCGACCTACTAGATGTTTACAAAGATTTTAGTCGACTTTATCTGGTCCTGACACTCCAAATGATGACCATAGACATGTTTCGTCTGATGTGAATTCAGGATTACTAGATTACATGATTAACGAAAGCTGATCATGTTTCCCTGACAAACAGAAAGTAAAGATATTTTGTGTACAACGTCATCAAAGTGGAGAAAAAACTAAAAGCCCAAACAAATAACGGAATTCCGAAATACTCTTTTTACTTGCATTTGACTCCTGAATTAAGAGCACCTCTGAAGCGCTGCAAACGTTTATTTTGTGAACTTCAGTTCTTATTTAGATATTCCGAGTAACAACTTTCGGGAGGTATTAACAGAGGTGCAGACACTTTAAACACATTTCTTTTAATTTACAAATTGAACAACGTAAAGGATTCAATAATTGAATTGTGATACTTGCCGGGGTAAAGGATCGTAATCATAACATAAAGTTATACAAAAAATTGTGTAGAAGTTTAAAGAGTTAATGATATTCAAAATTTATTTTTAAAAGGATATTGATCATATTTATTTTGACCGAACGAGTTTTTTTAGCTGCCGCGGGTATCATGAATCTTAGTATTTATCATTGAATGGTTTTTAGTCGGTGTGGTCAGAGACATATAATACTTTGTATTATACGTCTCTGGTCAGAGGCGGATTTTAGAGGGGGGCCCAGGGGGCCCGGCCCCCCCCCCCCTTTTGGGGAAAAAATTTGGTTGCTTATATAGGGAATCACTGAAGTGTGACTGGAGCGGGCCCCCTCTTAGGTCAGTCAGTGGGCCCCCACTTATGAAAATTTCTGGATCCGCCACTGCTGGTGTGGTGAAAAAGTGTCATGCATCATGTACCACATATATATATATATGTCAAGCCGTTTTGCTTTTTATTCTAACCGTCAAGATATCTATATAAACTTTATAAGATATCTTATAAACTGTACCAGTGTGGATACAGATTAGTGTGGACAGTATGTTTGGATGTTTGACAGTGTTTTATCACAGGTACTTGTCTCAAATTTCCCCCCCCCCCCTATATACCTTAATGTTATATTAAGCTATATAAGATTTTTTTTTGAGACAAGTGCCTTAGTATAAGATATATCTTCTATATTATAACATTTTATATAAATGCATTTGTTTTTGTACACTTGAAGAATTCAATGCAAAGAAGTTAAGGATCAGGGATACCTGACCAGTCAGGACAAGTTCTACGTTTATTTTTTCTCCACACTACACCACGTATTCTTTAATTCGTGAAAATCACAGGCACTTGTCTCAAAAAGGGATTTTTTTAGACAAATGCCTGTGGTGAAAATGGAAGCCATTGTACAGGCAGAATGATACCAAGTTGAAGTTTTCATACAAATGGAACTCTTTGTACATGCTTGCCCAAAGCGGAAATACTTTTTACAGTCGGTCTTTCATTTGACCAACCCTGACACCTCTCAGTGTGTTATTCAACAAGATAAAACCTTAAATATGCATTATCTTTAATGTTACGCAATAACTTCCTGTTGTAACGGTCTTCCGAGAAAACAGCGATTATCTATAACTGTGCTGGCTTGTTTCAACTTTTCTGTAAATTGTTATATGTATCTGTATGTTGAATCTGTATGTTAAGGGACTGTATTGTCTTAACCATGATTGTTGTGATAAATAAATAAATAAAATAAATAATCTTTATTTCAAGAGGATGATCCCATTAGTTAAAACTAATCTTCCTGAGAGTCCTCAAAATAATAATAACATATTTATAAGTACATAGAGTATTATAAAGTTATATTATACACAATATACAATTGTATTTAAGTAATAATGAAAAAGCATATTAATTTGCACAATTGATGAAAAATTTGTAACATTTTGTGATGATTACATGTAACAGCCTCTTTTGGCGTTTGAATCCAAAGTAAAAGGATCATAAATTGAAAGCTCTCAGTTTTATTTACATTATCTTTGTCTTTAGTCCCCCAAACCTAAGTCATGGTGGAGGAGCCGGGCACAATTCTTTTATTGGATGTTCTTTTATTCATGATTTTTTAACTAATTTTGTATTTCTACTTGTTTTAAAATTCAAAGAACAGGGTTATCTTTCAATAACATTATAGTAGTGCAAATATATGGATATAGTGAACGTGTATAACTAAAGTAAAAAAATAACGAGGTTCATCCAGACTGAATCTCGGAAAAAACTACGTACGTCAAACCAGGAATTATTTGACTCTTATATATTCTTCTTCCTTTGCGTCAAGATAAAAAAAAAACCCACACCACTTGTCATTTTTTCAACCTCTCATATTTTCATCTTATATCAAGAATCGACTTAAATAAGGAAGAAGTGTCTTATGACAATTTGATAAATTTTATACAACGCTTGTCATAAAAATAGGAAATAAGTGGCTGTAATTAAGTTATATTAAAACTTAACCGATAATTTTCTCTACATGACTAAATAAGCATTATTTGTACTGAACGAAATATTAGAGTATTCATAATCGATACTCTGGATGGGAGGGTGGCTTTATTCTTTATCTTTTAAATTTTTAGATATTTTTTCTCTATTCTTATCTATTTTGTCAATTAATTGTTCTCTTATCTCTGTTTTTTAGCTCCCCATTATTCTTATTTTTTTGTATTTTGTCCTTTCATTTTGCATATTTTTGTCCATTATTCTCTTTTCATATTGACCATGGTATTGTCGGTTTTCCCGGACGAATTGTTTTTAATTGTCAACTTGGTGTCGATCATCTCTAAATTTTGCTGTAATCTAATTGAGATTTATCAAATTTTAGTGAAAATATCATTTTAATTTTATTCAGTACATAACATTGTATTATTTAATTGAAAACCAGAAACGATTAAAAAAAACATGCCTTAGAGACTTTAAAAATCAAGGAAAACACATCCTTAGAGTGATTTTAGTGTTTTAATGCTATGAACAGTCAAGAAAATAATTTCTTGTGCAATGACAAATAAAAGTATCGACATGAAGCATGATCGTTAGGAGTAAACATTGAAATAAATCAGTATCATGTTATATATTTATAAATAATGCAATATGTAAATAGAAAAATAAACGTGAATGTGAATTTATACATAAAAAAAAAAATATTTGATCGGGGGATACCTGAACAGTCATGCCAAGTTCTACTTTTATTTATTATCTCCCCACTACACCACTTATTCTTTAATTCGTGAAAATGGAAGCCATTGTACATGCAGAATGGTACCAAGTTAAAATTTTCATACAAATGAAACTCTTTGTACCTCTTGTTGTCATGGTTGACCAAAGCGGAAAGACTTTTTACAGTCGGTCTTTCATTTGACCAATCCTGACACCCAACGGTGTGTTATTCAACAAGATAAAATGCTTTATCTATAATTTTACTTGATAACTTGCTGTGGTAACGGTCATTTCTGTCAATTCTTTTATGGGATGTTGTATGTGTTCTTTTATTTATGATTTTTTACTGCTCTTTGGTATTTCTACTTGTTTCAAAATTCAAATTTATAACAGGCTTGTCTTTCAATAACGTTATAGTAATTCAAATATATGGATACGAGAAAGTGTATAACTAAAGTAAAAAATCAGCGAGGATCATCTAGAGGATCATCCAAACCAGGAATTATTTGACTTTTATACATATTCTTTTTCCTTTGCGTCAAGATAAAAAAAAAAACACACCACTTGTCATTTTTTGCAACCTCTCATATTTTCATCTTATATCAAGAATCGACTGCAATAAGGAAGACGTGTCTGATGACAATTTAATAAATTTTATACAACGCTTGTCATAAAAGTAGGAAATAAGTGACTGAAAGTTATATTAACACTTAACCGATAATTTTCACTACATGACTAAATAAGGATTGTTTGTACTGAACGAAATATTAGAGTATTCATAATCGATACTCTGGATGGGAGGGTGGCTTTAAATATTCTTCATCTTTTAAATCTTTAGATATTTTTTTCTCTATTCTTATCTATTTTGTCAATTAACTGTTCTCTTATCTCTGATTTTTAGCTCCCCAATTATTCTTATTTTTTTGTATTTTGCCTGTCATTTTGCATTTTTTTGTCCATTATTCTTTTCTCATATTAACCATGGTATTGTCGGTTTTCCCGGACGAATTGTTTTTAATTGTCAACTTGGTGTCGATCATCTCTAAATTTACAGTAATCAGTAATCTAATTGAGATTTATCAAATTTTAGTGAAAATATTTTTATAATTCTATTCAAATTATTTAATAGAAAACCAGAAACGATTAAAAAAACATTCCTCAGAGACTTAAATCAAGGAAAAAACATCCTTAGAGTGATTTTAGTGTTTTAATGCTATGAACAGTCAAGAAAATAATTTCTTGTGCAATGACAAATAAAAGTATCGACATGAAGCATGATCGTTAGGAGTAAACATTGAAATAAATCAGTATCATGTTATATATTTATAAATAATGCAATATGTAAATAGAAAAAATAAACGTGAAATCAATGTGAATTTATACATAAAAAAAAATATTTGAAAAAAGATTAATTAAGTTATGTTTTAATTTGTTGATGGAATAATCTATATAAGTGCCAACGTAAACAATATTCAAAGATCTTATCGTGACACTAATAACATAACATTACTAGTAAGGTTGTTTCAAGATTGATGATTTAACACGGATCACATTTTACATGTTTTAGTGGTTTCTGCGCTTTTGTTATATGCATATATCACCTTCAACATGCCAAAAACTTTCGGGTAGATGGTCTGATCGATGACGAGTGGGATAGACTATCCCAAACATCCTTGTCGATTGAGTCAGACCAGTCTCCCGATCACGTAATTTGTCTTGATCGGGCTTGATCGAGTTGATCTGATCGGCAGTGTGAACCTAGCTTAAGGTAACTTGGTTGTTGTTTTTTCCTGGCCGGCGGGTTCGTTTATGACAGAGTCAATGTTTTCATTTCGTATTGAAAGCATTGTTTATATGTGTATAGATATTATTTGCATACAATACTATGTGTGTTCTGATAGATTATAATAAAATCCGGTGTCCTTCTAGTCTTGTGGGCGATCGGCAATTATAAATTGTGTTTGATATATTTTTTGTTATATATAATGTATAGTGTGTACTGGTATAGGTATTGTTGTATGTGTCAACTAAATGTAACAATAACGTGTCTTTTCTGAGTTTGACCACGAATTGTTATTTATAGTAAATCGGCTGACAAAGGAATATGCCATATGGAATGAAAATTATATTTCAGGCTAATGAGTATTTAAATGATTTTTTTTATAATTTAAACTAGATGGTAAATATTTTTTTCTCTCATTATTTGGAGTCCTGAACTATGTTTAAATGCACTAAGCACTATTATAAGACACTTCTGATCATGGTTTTGAAAAAAAATCTATTGTTTTGAACAACAATTGCTTTCCGGATGTAGAAGCAGGGGTTTCCAAAAACGCACGTCACACCCTGTTGTCAAAATTCATTGTTATTCGTAACAATAGATCTATAAATCTATTCAATTTTTACTTTTTATCAAAAATAGAAACAATGAAGTATAACAATAGAACTGGGATGTACAAATATAACTGTAACTGCTTGAAACTAGACACAAATGAATTGTTACGGTGTATGAAAAATACAAGTCACTTTGTAAGTAAATAATTTTATCAACTTAGTTTATGAAAGGGGGATGCTTTGTTTGTTTCCTTCTTTTTCTCATGAAACGGTTTTTGTGAAAAGTTAATTGTTGTATATTTTCAACAATTTTTATCGAACTACTCAGAATAATTTTCTCTGTTATTTCTAGCTATACATTTTTTATATTAAGAATCAGGATTAAATATAATACTAAACCTCATTATAATATACGAGACTACTGTTGTATCGAAAATAAGAATATTTGGTCATTTAATAGAGTAAAAATGTAAAAGGTATTGTTTATAGTGACGTAACAAGTTAGGATCTGGCACGAAAAATATGAAACCTTGATACAAGTGCAGGTATATAATACGAAAAACGAATATCTGTAGGTAGAAGTATGTGTTCCATTAGATTGAGTATGAATCTATAAGATAGTCAAAATCCTACACACGATTGTGTTTAATCTGGTTTGTTTAAAAGCAATATAAATATCTTCCATTATCGAATTTATCTCGCATGATGTCCTTGTATTTTGACGATAACTTATAGTGAATCCTATCATAGTTTTCCATAGATTCACCTGCAAGTTACCTGTCCATTTAAACTTTTGTAAGTTCTATTGTCCCATTGAACAAATACAACAGGTATTGTTCTCTGTATAGTTTATTTGATGGGACCTTTAAATTTCTTCCAAGAGAAATCTATCACTCATTGATTAATTTACCTGAGTAAAAAAAAATTCTTCCAAATAAATGAAAATACACTTGTAATTGTTCAATATACCCTGGTTGTTGTTTTTTATTTTTCATTCAAAACTGAGGTTTTGTTATGTTTTCATGAAAGGATGTCAATAGTGTATTTATTAGGACAGAAATCAATATAATAGATGCCCAAGGTGTATGTATGTGTGTTTTTTGTTTATTTTTCAAATTCTGTAAACCAACTTATTTTCACAAATAGTTATTCATCTCAACTTATTCCTTTTATGTTGATTTCTCAGCTATGTATCTGAATAGATTAATAATTTTCTTGCTGTTTTTATGTAAGGGAAGACCAAAAAGTAACATTTGTACAATGATTTATTTGTACTCTTATAATAAGACACAACACCACAAAATTGCTTGCAAAAATTAGTTGGTTTACATATTTGCATATTTTTTTTCTATTTGTATTTCTTTCAGCTGGATTGCAATAAATAAATAGGGGTAAATGCAGTGTAAAATTAGGAATCTTTTGTTAATAAGTGATTCCAAATCTTCAAACACTTTATGGAAGTTTTGCCATTGTAATAATGAACATTACATTTCTTATGAAGTTATTGTGTACAGATTGAAAATTTAGTCTTAGAAACATGATTTTTTTTATTAGTTGTTAGTGCCTTTGAACTAACTGTCAGTTAATTGCAAGTACTCTCAGATCTGTTTTTAGTGTCTTTTTGTTGTTTTGATGTACATTAGTACCAGGCCACATCCACTTGTATTTTTGTTAATCTGATGAGTAAAGCATTTTCAACTGATTTTAATAGTTTGTTTTTATGTTGTACTGTTATATCACTATCACAGGTTAGGGGAGGGTTGGGATCCTGCTATCATGTTTAACCCCGCCACATTATGTATGTATGTGCCTGTCCCAAGTCAGAAACCTGTAATTCAGTGGTTGTCGTTTGATTATGTGTTACATATTTGTTCTTTGTTAATTTTTTTTATAAAATGAGGCCAGTAATTTTCTCATTTGAATTGATTTACATTGTCATTTTAGGGCCTTTTTTAGCCAATTATGCGGTATGGGCTTTTATCATTGTTGAAGGCCATATGGTTACTTATAATTGTTAATTTATGTGTCATTTTGGTCTCTTTTGGAGAGTTGCCTCATTGGTAATCATACCACATCTTCTCTTTTATATTATAAATAGTGAAAGCAGTTTGGTCATAATTCAGCAGAGTTATGTGGGTTTTTTCCCTAGTTTTGTTGAAATGGATATTGTCCCATATGCTTTCATTTACATTTACCTCTTATTTATAGTTAAATCAAAGAAAATATATGAATATAAAACTAATATAGCCAACAAATTTATTAACTTTATAATAACTTTTTCTGTGTCATAGAGTTTAGAATGCATGTCACTTAGCAAAGACTAGTACGGTATACATCAAACTTTTTACTTTTATCACACTTAAACTTCCTAAATATTTTCCACTGAAATTTTCATCACAATCACTGAAGCTAGATATATAAAGTGTCTCAAGTTACTATACTCCACAGGTATTTATGGAAGTTTTTAGTATATCCACAAAGTGCAAATCAGCACCATATAATTCTTACAAACTAATGAATATATGTCTTCGTTTGTTGCCAGCTAACAAGCACTAGTTTAACAAAATGACTTAAGAGTTATCTCCACTTAGAATTAATCACTAATATTTTTACATCAAACTTCTGTTGAATAAAAGTCAAACTTTGTATAAAACAAATAAAAGTTACATAGGTGGTGATCCTTTAGGTAGTGGTGGATTGGTTGGTGGTGGTGAAGTTGGCATTGGAGGTTGTTGTTGAGGCTGTTGAGGCTGTTGGGGATACTGATATTGATAGTAAGGATTGTAGTAGCCCATTTGAGGATATCCGTAAGGCATAAATGGATACATATAATTTGGTTGATATAGACTAGATTGTGCAGACATTGCTTGATCAGATGAAACTGGACGGGTTATGGTACAAGTGGTAACTGGAATTACTATATCAGTTGTTGTTTTCTTAGGACTTGCACATCTAGTTTTGGCAGATGCATGTGTGGCATTACTATTATCATCAAAAATATTATATGACGACCTTCTTTTAAGTGTGCTGACAATTCCAAGTGCTTTAGGGAGTTCCACATTATCCTCTTTTGGGTCATGTTGTGGGATTTTACAGTTGTAAAATTCTTTGAGTGTTATTAAATCTCTCATTAATAAGTTTGTGCACAGGGAATATTTCATTGGATTGATGGCTGTCAACCTAAGTTTCATAAGGTGCATAAACGAGGACTGAGACCTCTCTGCAAATATATCCATTTGCTCTTTTTCATTTTTGACCTCTGTTATATCACGATTTAATTCTTTGATTTCTTTTTCCATCTCTTTTTTCATTCTGCTGACCTCTGGTTTGTGTTTGTCTCTTCTTCCACAATACTCCCATGAGGTACATTGTTCTTTCATACAATGTGATCTGTACTTATTTCCATCCGACTTATGGCCTCGAACATGACAAATTGAAAATGTCTTGGTTTTATAAGGCCCTTCAGGCTCAGGTAATGGGATAAATTTTTCAATTTCTTTCTGAGCTGCAACAGCTTTCCCTAATTTGTCATTTAATTCTTTCAGTTTATCAACCTGTTTCCCTTGTATCTTTGATATACTTCCTTTCTCTTCATCTCCTCTGCATGGTTCTTTGTTATCACTGAAATTATCATAGGGTTTTGCGCTGGTAGCAGTTTTCAAATTTTTAACTGCAGCTTCAATATTTCTCCTATGACCTAGGGGCATACTTTCATGTGGGAACATGGTTAACAGGTCTTCTTTGGTCTCCATTGTGCAGATAGTTTCAACATCTGTAAATCCATGATCATTAAATGTGGCAGAGTACTTCTTATAATCAGGACCAAGTTGTAAGAAAAAGTCTTCAGAAGTCATTTCGAAACTCATTATTACCAAAAATGGCACTTACTTTCCAAGAGAACAAATTTACTAATGCCTATTTTTTGTTTAGACTTGGTATATTAAAAATAAACTGAAAGAATCAAATGAAAGATGGGGGTGTTTTCATAGTATGTGTATGTATAGATTCTTATGAAGGTAAATGATTTTTACCTATCTTCACCTGTAAAATGGAACAAACTTTAGAACAGGTTGACAATACCATCATCTTCTTCTACTATACACAATCAGTTAAAATTCATGCTACTTGCATGAAATTTAAGAATGGATTTAAAAAAAAACAAGAGAGGCCATATGTAGGGGAAAAAATACCTGAACTCGAAATAACTAGAATTAAAAGAATGCATCAATCTGGATTAACCTTTTCTGCTATTTCCAAGCAGACTGGTATATGTCAAAAAACTATTAGTAAATACATTTGTGGTGTTGAAAATAGATATAAAGTAAAGCAGCCTAAAAGAGACATAATGACCGAAGAAGTGTTAAAAAGTGTGGAATTTTTTAAATATTCAAAACCATCTTTAACTTATTCTGAAATAAGGAACAAACTGGTTGTAAATGGTGTTTGCAATCAACAGAATGTTCCATCTACCAAATATCTTTCTCATTCTTGTGTACATGAACTTGGATACTCATATAAAAAATTGGAGACTTTACCTGTTGAAACTCAAAAAGATGATATCCAGCTCCAATTTGATAACTTTGTTGAATTTATAAGCCAGAAAAATCCAAGTACTTTACATTTTTTTTTTATGAAAGTGGTGTAATAAAAACATCTGGCAATAGAAATTATGGAACTTCAGTCAAAGGTTCTAGAGCATTTGAATTACAAAGATATGCTTCAAATGCAAACTATACAATTAATCTGTTGCATTCAAGATTTGGTGTGGACTATTTCAATGTTATTGATGGATCATCTAACAGTTTGGAACTTATTAATTTTTTTGCTGAGGCTATTGATATCAATAATGATAAACTAGCTAATGGACATCAACCCCTGTTTGTGCCTGGAGACACAATTATTATGGACAATTGTGCTTTTCATCATTCACGTATAGTCAACACTAACTTACCTCATCTGCTAAGACCAGCTGGAATTACCTTGAAATATCAACCCCCTTACCACCCTCAACTTAATTCTTGTGAATATTGCTTTCACATAATAAAGCAAATATTAAGATCAAACAGTGATTTTACTTTTGACCATACAAGAGCTGCAATATGTGATGCAGTTATAGATGGAATAACGCTTGAAAAATCTGAGAACATTTTTAAACACTGTGGATATATTCATTAAAATGATCTCCCCTGGTTATTGTTGAGTCTGACTGTTCATTTATTATGTAGTTCTTTTGATTCATACAAAGTGCAAATTTTGCATTGGATACATTATTTACACATTACATCAATTTAGATAAAAAAATATTTTAAGAATTACATGATGAATTTGATTAAAAAAACGTAATTTTGCATCTTGAATAATTTTGAAATTTTGAAAATGACTTTGAAATTTATTTCGCAAACTAACTTAACTAAATAATAGCAATGCACACTTGGCTGAGATTCATTTTACTATCATAAATACTGAAGTATGACAAAACTAATACCCCCTTAGACAAGCTAACCCTCCTATAGGTAGGTTAATTATACAAAAGTTTGATTTAGAAATCAACTTTTAATTTTTGAATCAGTGTTTATAAAAGAAAATAACCCCATATACATATGTAGGTATATAAAGATAACCAAGTTATATTTCATTGGAAAATGGCGTTCTTTTATCTACTTATCATGTTTCAGAATATTTCTGTTATAACAATAAAAAAGAGAGACATTTAGCAAGACATAAGTCGGAAATATTACAGGTTTTAAACTTCAGTTAAACGATAGTTGTAAGACAAAGTTTATAATTATACAAGTTAGTGAAATTAAAACATGTATTTACAAGTATCCATAAACGACTGTTGCCATAATATATCTAGAGTCACTAATGATTTATCTGTAGACGCAACGTACATGCAGAGTACTAAACAATAAACCTAGTATCTGATTTTTTTCAACAATTTGGTCGTTGCCAAACTTCATGAACGTTTCTGCTAGCTGGTATCATTAGACAAGTGTTTACCAATTTTGTGTTTAAATTAATTTGCATTGATATTTTGTTTTTTTAGATTAGTTGTTCAGAATTAAATGTTGATCAATTCAAATTAATAATGTTTGTCTAACCAAGTTAAATATCGCTTTTAAGTTGTATCTTGCACAATTTTCGTAATTCCTGTTTTTAAATGCTTCGTATTTTTGTTTGCCTACCAAGTGTTTTGATTTCAGCAACACTAATAAGTCTGATGTTGACAAATCTTTCGTGTGCATTTAAAACGTAAAATCACAAAAATACTGAACTAAGAGGAAAATCAATTCGGAAAGTCCATAATCACATGGCAAAATCAAATAAGAAAACGCATCAAAAACGAGTGGACAAGAACTGTCATATTCCTGACTTGGTACAGGCATTTTCAAATGTAGAAAATGGTGGACTAAACCTGGTTTTATAGCGCTAACCCTCTCACTTTGATGACAGTCTCATCAAATTCCGTTATATTTACATTGATGCGTTAACTAAACAGACACAATAAATAAAATAGTCAAAATATGGGTACATCAGTCATCATCGTATAACAATTTTAAAAGAAACAATTTAACAGAACACAAAAACATCTATCTACAATTCATTCATTGATTTGTGTGTCTGACGTCAGAAAATTGTATACGTCACATAGATTTGTCGTTCAATGCGCATACAAACAATTTTAAAATTTACATAGGCAATGTTAGCATATAGACGGCGTGCACAAAGTTGACGGCAACTATAAAATGCGCTTTTTTAATAGTTTTATACAACCGTGTTTAAAATATTTTTGAATAAGAATAAGAAAAAGATTTTTTTTATGATGAAATGATGAATGCATGCCATTAAAATCCACATTACTAGTCAGGTAAATTAAAATTAAATCTATAAAGCATGAAACGGACATATAGAAAACGGCAAAAATACGGTATAATTTGTAACATTAAATAAGCATAAATTAGAGTTCTTGACCTAAAACTTATACAAATTCAACATATTTTCCTGCATTTTCGTATAATAGAATTTTTCGGATTCGGACTCGCACATCACACGAAATTCATCGCAAAAACAATCAAAAACGATCATGGTAGATAAGTTTGGAATGATCTTCGTTATGTGTAAGAAGTAGTAATTTAGAAGGACTAATAATCGAAATGGAAGAATCGGCAAGAAAAATATGTAATTGCAATCTTTTTATTTTCAAACTAACTTGGTATTCCAAATGTGCATAACCAGAGGTTTAAAATAATCTGAAAAATATGAATGATTCGATAGTCTAGACTGAACACCTGAATTTTTTTTTAATGTCCAGCTATTATGTTACAATCTAAAGAAATGACGTTTTAACGCTATTTTCTGAAAAGGGTCCACGACATAGTCGCTAATCAATTCCATTTCACTGCTCTTAGCATATATTCATTTATATTTAAAGAATGTGCATTTGCTGCACTTTTTTGTTCGAAAGAAAAAAGAAATATGTTGAACGTAAATATTTAAAGTTATTTGATAAACTAAGTGTCCAGTGTTTTTGTTACGCGCTTGTTTTCTGGGGGAAATGCCGACGTCGTAAATGATTTTAGTACTTTGAAGACGTTACGTTTGTGGACTCAGCTTTGTGCACGCCGTCAAAGGGTTAAAAAATCAAAAGTATGTAAGAATAACTTTCAGAAATAGACCGAGATTGAAAATAGTCCAAAAGTTATATATAGAATTTATAAGAATCCACAAATAGTTAATTCCACTACGCGATTGAATGATTTTGACGTTTATGGTTCAACGTATTTTGTAATTCATAATAGAAACATATCATAATGACATAAAATAGAACAATATCATACTGACGGGATCTTTTAAAGTACAGAGTCACGTTATAAGAACCAAAGAAATACAAAAAGTCGCAAATACAAAACACGCCACCAAACAATGAAAGACAATACAAACACATTGACGAGATGTATAAGTAACGAACCACGTCAAACGGATATCACATAAAACCATGCAACAGTAAAAGTAATATTAATAATAGAACAAAGACAAATGAAACTATTTCCTTGTATCTTTTATGATTTAATAAATTAAAAAAAACCATGTATAATTACTGGATAATATTGATGTTTATTATGATATTTTCGTGGTTCACCTTTACCCGTAAAATCGTAAAAGATAAGGAAGTAATTAATAGCATTAACTCTACACTTTTATTCTGGTCCAATATGTTATTACGAAATTGAATAGTTATTCTTTTTTGGCTGTTGTGTTCATAAGGATTGTTTCAAAGAAGAAATTTGTTTTAATTTGTTTTATAGAATTTACAATTTAAGAAGACACGTGAAATTTGATGAAATGAACATTGGTTTGTTAATGGTATTCTCTTTCCTGTTATATTCATGCAATGGAAGTTTGGTTGATCAAAACACTCAAAGTTATACAGTTGCGGCAGTTGATGGGAAAGACATAACGAATATCAAAACGGAAGTTGACGTTATGAAAGGAAATTACCATGCTCTACTTATGAGAGTAGTTAATAACGAACATGAAATCGCTTTCCTAAAAGGTCAAACACAACAGTTGGAACATAAACTTGAAAACACTAAGCGTAGATTTTCATGTGAAATTGAAGGTTTGCGAGATGGCACCATACAGCTCGAACAAGAACTAAAGGAAACAACAAATGCATGGAAAACAATTAATGACACAATACAAGATCTAAGTCCGATGGTCAATGTGTTAGATAGCAAATACTCACCTTTACCGGAGATACCGGGAAAGCATAGCAATGAGTCAGGTGTGTATATTTATTTCTTGTGGGAAATAGCAATGAGTCAGGTGTGTGTTTTTATTTTCTTGTGGGAAATAGTAATGGGTCAGATGTGTATATTCATTTTCTTGTGGGAAATAGCAATGAGTCAGGTGTGTGTATTTATTTTCTTGTGGGAAATAGTAATGGGTCAGATTTGTATATTTATTTTCTTTTAGGAAATATCAATGAGTCAGGTGTGTGTATTTATTTTCTGTGGGAATTAGTAAAGGGTCAGGGGTTGTATATGTATTTTCTTGTGTAAAATATAAATGAGCCTAGTGTGTATAAATTTTCTTGTTGGAAATATCAATGATCTAGGTGTGTATCTTTGTTTTCTTGTGGGAAATAGCAACGAGTCAGGTGTATACATTGCATATCTATGTTCTTGTAACATGAGTATAACTGTTATCGATGTGTAATATTTGAAAGCTAGGTAAACTGTTATCGATGTGTAATATTTGAAAGCTAGGTAAACCGCCATAATAATACGAACGGTACGCAACCAATTGTACTGCATCATAAGATTATATTTAATAAATATACCTAAGAGATGTCCATTGCCAAAGCACTCAAAACTGAGTATAAATGATGCAGACATGGTAATAGGCAAACAGGGCCCAGGAATGGCAAAAATTCTGGTCATGGAATAACACTGTATGGTAGTCATCTTTCTTTAACATAAGTCAAGGTAAATCAATATGAAAGCATCAATTACTGGTTGGATGGTATCCTGGACATATTATGAAGCTGTGCCGCCCATTATTGAGCATGAAGATTATCAATGGATAAAAAACATTTTCTGGAAAGGTTTCCATTAAGGAAGCGTCGAGATTGTAAAGTTTTGTTAAAAAAAATATACTGAAAATGTTTGTAAGCATGAGAGCTAAATGTATCCAAACAATGCGGCCAAAACTTTATTAAGGAACATATCATGACAGAAGTACAGACGCCGATGATATCCGACGGGCATGGTATCTTCATGCTTGATATAAATAATAAAGTTAGGAAATATTCACAAATCATCTGAATTTATTTTATATGTTTGTCTTCGATCTTTTATAAACGCAAGGTCAACAAATATATCTACAAAATTGTCAAAAGAATATATTTCTGATCAGCCAGTTTTTTGGTAATTTGTTACAATAGCCTCACCGCCTTGAACTCATAATACACAGTTATCTTTAAATTTATTATCCATTGCCTTTTTTATTTGAGATATTTTCAATTTTACGCAAAGTACAAAAAATAATGAGTTTTGATCGAAAAATTTAATCTAAGCAAAGGCTAGTCTATTGATTTAATATTGCATACAAACATAAAATGCAGAAACCATATATATTTCTGATTAAAAAAGTTTTTGTTTATTATAAATACAGGTGACGGATTAGAATGCCCTTTAGATTGGGTTAGACGTGTTGGCTTTGGTGCCTGCTATTTTTTTAGTTATTCACAAAAGTCCTGGAACGATGCACAGGTAATTGGGGAATCAATTATGTTAAGTATTTTCAATGTATCATTCCTATACTATTCTAGCTTTGAATCGAATAGGAGAGGCCCTGATGTCCGTCCTTTCTTCTGTCATAAATAATTAAGGTATAGGTCTTTCACAGCATTCCACGTTGCATACTTAAGGTAGGCATCTAAAATTATATCGGTATCCACGGATTTCTTGAATACCATATGTAGCTGCATGGTATTATTTCACTAGAAGGAGCAGCCATTAACGTCACTGTCACAGTACTGTTATATACTTTAAAAATGCTATAAATTTAAGTTTTATGATGACAAAAAGAAAGAAAAAATAGATTGCATTTGTTGTCTGTGTGAACAATTTATTCCGTTTATTGTGAGTACCTCTTGACGTAATATGATCAGATTATGTTATCCACAGCATCCATATCTTTATCTTGAACTTCTAAATCGGAGGCTGTTTTCGATGGTTCGCATTTGAATGTTGTATTCTTTCTGTTCTTATAAAAAAAGGTATATGCCCGTTTTTGTTTTCTAAAGATAACATTCTTTTCAAAACTCAAGTAGACGAAGGTAACACGTTGAAAGGCAAAAGTTCCTATGAAAGCCTTACTCCAAATTCATAAGAACTCCAGACGCTCTTTTCGTCTAGAAGAGACTTATCGGTGGTGTTTCATTCGAACAGGTTGAAAGGTCGAATCAGTAAAGAGGTTAAAAATCAGACACAATAGGACTTCGTGCCTACATAACTATGCTCAATGATATTTCATGTCAGGAAAATGCCCTCCAGCGGAAATATATTTGAACGACTTTCAAACCTTACTCAATAACTGACACTTATTATATTAGTACCTAATATTCTTTGATCAATTTGTCGCGAATAATATAGAATTAGAAGCTGTAATGAGGCAAACTAACGTGGATATCCGCGAATATAGATACATGTAACTGTATTATCTTGATTAATAGGCTGCTGACCTGTCTTTTTGACTTTTAAATGAAATATTTACTGAAAAAAGAAGATGTGGTATGATTGCCAATGATAAAAACTCTCAACGAGAGACCAAATGACACAGAAATTTACAATTTTAGGTTGTCATACTGCCTTCTACAATGAGCAAAGCCCATGCCGCATAGGCAGCTATAAAAAGCTCCGAAATGACAAACGTAAAACAATTCGAACCAGAAAACTAATGGTCTAATTTATGAACAAAATACAAGAACGAAAAACAAAGATGTAACATATCAACAAACGACAACCACTGAATTGCAGGCTCCTGACTTGGGACAGACACACACATAAAAAATGTGCGGGATACCCAAACTCTCTCTAACCTTGGACAGTGGTGTAACAGTACAGCATAAGAACGAACTATCATATTCAATTGAAAAAGGCTTAACTCATCAGATGGATACAATTAGAAAAACATCTTACAAACACACAGAGTTGACGTGGACGGGGACTTGTATATCACATATTTTAGGCCAAAAAAATGATGTAATCCTTTTCAAAAAGAGAATCTCAAAATTCAAAATATCAATGTTTTGAAGGAGCAATGCAGACGACATAACGGATCACTTACAGATATCAATTCTGAAAATGAAGCCGTGTTTCTGGCTGAATATAGTCGTAATAATACAGGTTTGTACTTATTAAGCACTATTTCTCCTAATATAAATGCATTCAAAACCGACTTTATTTTCCGTTGAAAAGTTTCTAGCTAGGTTAAGGTTATCATTTTATTTGGTATTCTTCTACGCATCTACTTTTGCATAGGTACTGTTTTTGTACCAAAAATCTGTAGTACCGAAAATCTACTTTTAATATTCAGTACTATTTTGTTACTTTAAAATTATTCTTATATTTAGGTACCTGTATTTTACACTACTTGATTTGTACTTGAAATTTGAACTGCAACACCTTATGGCTGCAATGACAAAATTGATGGTATAGGTATTCTATCTAGTCCTTCGTGTAACTCGGTGAATGTGATGAATATTTTCAACTCGACTCCTCGACGTAGACGCAGTCATGGTCATCGTCATTATACATCACCTTCTCTGCATGATGTCTCTATTAATGACTTGCTGCCATTCATACAAAAGCCGTTAGGTATTCATCACATTCGCACGAAACTTTATTCATTACCCCTTTCGAAACTTCATTCTCTGTTCAATTTATGTTTGGAATCCACTGTTACAAACCCTCATTCAAACCAATACAAACTTGAAGCTATAATTTCGGATATTGCAAGTCACAGACTTTTCAAGCCAGTTCGCATTGGAAAAGATGAAAAAGAGAAAAGATCTTTTCTTAATCTTTCCTTTGCCAACAAAGGTCTCGATGGCGTCAACCTAGGCAATATCCTTCATCATAAATTAGTGCAATCGAAAATACCTCCTTATTTCAAAGACCAGTCTGTACCAATAATTTCTTAAACCTATACCAAACCTATTGCAACTAAAATTTTCAATTACAAACGCGTTTTGCAGGATCTCGATATTGACGACTTCAAGTCTAAACCTCCTGATTGCACTTGTGCTAGTTCCAAATTCACATATAATCCTGCTGGCCACGTTATTACCGGTGACCTTAACATTGTTAATAACACTTCTCTACGAAATGTGTTATCGAAAGGTCCCAAATATCGTGAGCCTAAATCCATCAATTGGAAATACAACTTTAAAATTTTGATGGATTCAGTCGAGGATTATGCCAGGCAATGGGCTAAGCGCGAGAAGAAAGACGTAGACACTCTTTCCGAATGGATTAAGGCAGTGAGGTCGTTGAAACAAATCAGAATTAAGAAACTGAATGGGTCCATCAATGCCCATGCTACGTCAATCTTTAAAGACCCAAATGTTGCAAAACACCTATCCGACCTCCATGACAAATATGTTGTTGTTCCTGCAGATAAAGCCCCAAATAACATCGTTTTTGTGTGTAAAAGTCACTACATCAACTGCTTGATAAACGAATTAGGTATTGACAATTCACTTGGTAACTCAACATATACCCTCACGACACTTACCAAAGAGGAAATCCTGGATAATCATAGGTCTGTTCTATGTTCCTTTGGAATTTCAACCAAAGATGAAGAACTGGATCTTCCATCACTGTATTGGATACCTAAACTACATAAGTGTCCTTACAAACAACGGTATATTGCTGGGTCTTCCAAGTGCTCCACGAAACCTCTTTCTAAATTATTAACATCTATTTTATCAGCAATCAAAGACGGGCTTCAAAGTTATTGTGAAACTGCCTATTCTAGAGGTGGCGTGAATCAGATGTGGATACTTAACAATTCAAAAGATCTTTTAGAGTACATACAATCTAACTCTCTTTCATCTTGTAACAGTATTAAAACATTTGACTTTTCTACCCTGTACACAAGTATTCCACATTCCAAACTAAAAGACAAATTGAAAGAGTTGATATTACTTTGCTTCATAAAAAAGAATGGCCAACGTAGATACAAGTATCTTGTCTTAGGGAGGGATAAATCCTACTTTGTAAAGAATCACTCTGATTCAAACAAAAAATTCTCTGAAACTGATATTATCAAGATGCTTGATTTCTTGATTGACAACATATTTGTTACATTCGGAGGACGTGTTTTTCAACAGACTGTCGGCATTCCAATGGGAACAAACTGTGCCCCTCTACTCGCCGACTTGTTTCTTTATTATTATGAGGCTGACTTCATGCAGGAACTTCTTAGGAAGAAAGATAAGAAGTTAGCAATATCCTTTAACTCTACTTTCCGCTATATAGATGATGTTCTTTCACTAAACAATTCAAAATTTGGTGACTATGTGGAACGCATCTATCCAATCGAACTAGAGATAAAGGATACTACAGATACAGTTAAGTCGGCTTCATATCTTGACTTACATCTAGAAATTGACAATGAGGGTCGGTTGAAAACAAAACTTTACGACAAAAGAGATGATTTCAGCTTTCCAATTGTGAACTTTCCATTTCTAAGTAGCAACATTCCAGCAGCACCTGCATACGGGGTATATATTTCCCAATTGATACGATATTCCCGTGCTTGCATTTCATATCATGATTTTCTTGATAGAGGTTTGCTGCTCACAAGGAAGCTATTAAACCAAGAGTTCCAAATGGTGAAGTTGAAATCATCCCTTCGTAAATTTTACGGACGCCATCACGAGTTGGTTGACCGTTATGGAATAACCGTTTCACAAATGATATCGGATATGTTCCTTACGTCGTAACTACAATCCCCTTTCATGAATATGACCTACCGAATTAGACTATTTACCGGATTTGTAATCACTTGAGCAACACGACGGGTGCCACATGTGGAGCAGGATCTGCTTACCCTTCCGGAGCACCTGAGATCACCCCTAGTTTTTGGTGGGGTTCGTGTTGTTTATTCTTTAGTTTTCTATGTTGTGTCGTGTGTACTATTGTTTTTCTGTTTGTCTTTTCTATTTTTAGCCATGGCGTTGTCAGTTTGTTTTAGATTTATGAGTTTGACTGTCCCTTTGGTATCTTTCGTCCCTCTTTTAAGTACGACAGATTTTTGGTTGCACGGTTACCTTTTCAGCATTTTGAAAGTTTGTCTTTTTGAAATCTCATTAGTCATGTGTTGTTAGTTAGGATGTTCAAACATTGAATATTGTGATCATTGTTGGTATTTTTTTTTTGTACCAATATTTTAAGTACAAATCAAGTACTTGAAAATACAAGTACCTAAATATAACAATAGTTTTAAAGTAAAGAAATAGTACTAAATAGTAAAAGTAAATTTCTTGTACTACAGATTTTAGCTGTGTAACAATTTATAATTTAATTGTTTAGATAACGGAATATATGATTGCAACATGTGCTAGTGGTTCCTGGAATTTGAGATATGAATAATTGTATGATGATCTGATAAACTCATCCTTTTAGCTAGTCAAAGTCAAATATATTTTAACTAATCGAAATTCATTTCTTGCTAGGTGTCAGTTTAATGAATCGCCTTAAGATTAAACCATTTGTAAAAAAATAATTGATACTGGTTTTTTTTTCAAATTTAAGATAACAAGTAAAATATATTCAACTTATATTTAGATTTCGAACCTTCATGCAATCTTGTAGCGATTAATTAATTATATATGAACTCTAAAAATTACATATTTGTAATGGAATCGATTCCACATAAGCGATCTTACGTCACGACTATGTTTAGATATCCTCAAAGATTTAAATTTGATTTGCGTTCCACTATGTAAATGGTAGTCACCACCATTTAGATGAAAAGTCATATAGGTGTAAATATAAGCCCGGACGGAAAAACAACATGTAAATAACACAGGTCTTTCTGTTTATGTAAAAAAAGTGGAAATAGTGGTCAAGTCATGTAATGTACTCCAGTATGTATCATTAGACATGGTATTCTAAAACATGCATCATATTTCTTACATATTCACAGTGATAAAAAAGACATTTTTTCTGAGCTCGGAATTTAATTTTCGAATTTTAAAACGCATAAAATACTTAAGAGCATACATAATAAAGTGCATAAAATAATAAAATCGCATGAACTCCAGAGGAACAATAAATGGCGAGTTTATAGTGTAAGCGTTTACTGCTTCTCGTGTATCTCTCGTTATTCGAATCTGCACTCAAAATGTCATAACAATAAAAGGATTACAATCGATGAACGCAAATCAAGTTGATGCAAGGGAATTGGAAGTTGACGATTTGAAATATGACAACACGTGTGTTAGAGATTCTAGTTCGTGATTATCAAGGAAACGACCGCGACATGAAGTGTACACGTGTATCCTTCTTTTTTTTTTAAAGTAAACCTTATTATAAGTTCTTTTGGACACTTATATGTTTAGATATCCTCAAAGATTTAAATTTGATTTGCGTTCCGCTATGTAAATGGTAGTCACCACCATTTAGATGAAAAGTCATATAGGTATTAAATGCAAGAACTCATTACAAAGTGGGAAATTTGAATTGATAGAGAAAGAGTATTAAATGATAGGACACGTCAGTATATCAGGAAGTTAAATTGTAACAACTTGATAGCATGATAGTTTTATCTTTGGTTTTCAGAAGAAACTTAATTGATAATAGATCTAGATGATCACGATAAGTTGGTATGTATTTGGATAAGCAATGTGACAGGTACAAAATAAAGATTGCTGGTATTTCTCCAGCTACTGGTTAAGCATACGTCATCATACTAATTTTGCATGTCGTCTTTTACTGTACAATATATACTGAGTGCCAATGAAAACGTAACACTTAGTTTTTCAAAAATAAAATTTATATTAGAAATGACAATCTTTCAAAATAGATTGTTCTTGAAAATTAACAATTTTAACAATAGATCGATATCAAACAAAAATGTTTCATTGTCATCTTTCGGGCGCAATAGGTAAACGAAACATCCAATGTCAAATCATCAACTCACAGTCCTTACAAAAAATGTTACGACCCCGTGGTGCAGCGCAATCTCGACAGCGCCGTGGAGTTGATCATCCTGGACGTTTAATGTGATCCACTTGTCCCGCAAAGAAAACTAAAGTTGACTTTATGATATTGGTGGCTGTTTTCATCGTCTAAACCATGTCAAATCTGATGCAAAATTGGCTCGATCGTACCAAAATCCGACGAAAAGCATGACTTTTGTCCAAGGCGGGTGCAATATGCCTATGTAACTGTTCCGGACAATATGTATATTTTGACCATACGCGTATGGTCATGACCATATGCGTATACTCATATGGTCCGACCATACGCGTATGGTCCGACCGTACACGTATGGTCGGACCATATGAGTATATATACTCGTTTGGTTATTAACGGGCCGGACCGTATGAATATATATACTCGCGCTTGGTTATTAACGGGCCAGACCATACGAGTATTTGGACCATATAGTTTTTTTTTGTCAAATATGCATTAGAAACGTTTCAATTATAAAATAACTTTATCTTAAAAAAAAATGATAGTTACTTAGAAATGTATTAATTTTATAATTCAAAAGCTACGGAAAAATAAAATATATATGCCACAATCAGTTGACCTTAGTTTTCATCGCTTATTGTATTCTTGCATGTATGCTTAGGGTGACGTTATACTTCCACATGGTACCAAAGACTTTCTGCATTTGCATGTCTTGGTTGTGCACGTTCCTTTGTAGTTACACCTTTTGCTTGTGAATAAAAAGACAGCCTTCTTTGCAACTGCGTGCAGTAATACCGAGGTCTCGGGCCATTCCGATGTGTCTACGGTGTTTTTAAAAAGCTCTGGATCTGTAATATCTTAACATGACTGCAGTACACCATATTCACAGCACTACAGAAATAAAATATACCACGGTCCTTTACACAATAAACGTGGCAAATCACCAGACGCCCTGTCAACCACCGGTATACGTAAAGTAACAAAACTTCCTTTTACAATATGTGCATTTGATTTTGACATCTGCTTATTGTAAAAAAAATGTACTTTGAATAAGGGAGTAAAATAACTGTGTGAAACTGCTTAATTTTTATTAAGTTAATCTTTTTTTATTATCAAAATATAATAAAATGACCTTTTATTGAGTTTTAAATGACGTGACAACTGGAAGGGTCATACCTTATGAAGAGTTTAAAAGTAATTAAAGAACACGTGCTAACTACCCCGACCATACGCGTATGGTCGGACCATATGAGTATATACCCATATGGTCATGACCATACACGTATGGTCCAAATACTCCTATTGTCCGGAACATAACCACCACTGACGCATGTGACGGTTTTGGTACATAATGAATGATTTTTGGTCTACAGAATTCGATGTTTACACCAGACGGCCGTTTAGATGAAAGACTGTGGTGCTCTTTAACAATTTCTGCACACATGGTGCTTTACTGAAATTGCTCTTAATATTCTACCGTGACGACCATTGAACTCGGGTGATCTTTGGACAGCCACCAGAGTCGATATCGGATATGTTAAAGACCAAATGTATCGGTCTTGCGGAGCGTTTCTTGCTTTTTGTACCCAGGGATGTGGCTTATCATTAAATTATCCATTTTGGTTGAATTTGTGGATGATTTGGATTATTGTAGAGGCTACAACTTCAGTCTTCTCGTAATTGTATGTGGTGAAAGGCTTCAGTTGATCATGCCCAAAACTGCATGTCTCTGATTGTCAGAAAGTCCTAGCATTTACTCAGATGTTAATTGTAGTTTCTTAACAATAAGGGCGGGAAAATTCATTAGCCAAGCTTTAAATGACAAAATCGTGAAAATGGTGCGTATGTTGAAAAGCGGTGAACTCGGTGTATGTCCGTTCAAAATAACCCTCATTCGCATTTGTTTCTAAAATCACTCAACCGCAAAGTCGACAATTGTCTTAAAAGTCATTTTCAACCATATATACAAAGTTCTAATATAAATAAAATAAAAATTATAAGATTTTTTGAAAAACAAAAGTGTTGCGTTTTCATTGGCACTCAGTATATGATAGTTAGAATTTTAGAAAAATGTCAATTATTTCATTGAGTGTTGTTTTTGGATTCAGAAAAATCAGTACAAAAGTTATTCTTTCAAATGCTTTGCTCAATTTTTATTGCAGCACGTTCTGTCTGGATTGGTGGGAAGAATGACCATGGCGTGTACAAATGGTTTACATCCGATGGAAAAACCAAACATATGAATTATACTCGATGGACGAATACACAAACACAGTACAATACAAGAAATCGTTCGGTGTGTGCTCAGTTGTATGACGGTGTGGAGTATAAATGGTTAAAATGGAATTGTGATGCGGCAGAAAATTTTATCTGCAAAACCTATATTTGACATTTCACTCGCCAATTTTTTTTGATCACTTGATGTAACATTATCTAACAAGAGTAAACACCTGAAAAATATCTCGCTGGCTTAACTATCCATTGGTTTTTTGTCGAAAGTATCTAAAATAAAGGTATTACAAAAAGCATAACCCATGACAATGAGATCAAGGTATGATGTTTTGTGTCGCACAGACATATCCACCTTATAGATTATAATACATAAGTAGTTGACCTGTTGCGTATGATAATTGAAAAACAGACCAAGACAATTGAAGTATGAATATGAGATCAAGGTCAAATAATACTTAACAGACAGACATTTGACCTTACAATTATCCCATACACCAAATATAAATGACCTAATGTAATTAGTTTTTTGAGACATTTGCGAAACAGACATAATCACGTAACTTTCACCTTGATCACTGATCCATTAAATGACGTCTAGGTAAGGTGCACATCCAGACTGTCTTACGGATATATGTTCGTTGCAACGAACCCATATACCACCAAATATATAGACTTTGCAACGAACTCATATACCAAAAACAGTTATCTTATTTCTCATATTAGGTGAGAAATATTCATGACAGTGTGTTTTCAAGCCGTCGCTGAAACCATGAAAATGAAGCCAAGGACAATTGAAATACGATTGACTGAAAATTTGTTGTATAAAATTTCTGTAAACAAGATATGAAGCATTCAGTTCTTCTACTTTCTGAAATAAAAAGCTTTACACAAATAGTTTACGCCGCCGCCAGAGAATTATGCCTCTGTCACGTGCACTGCGACGAAAAACGATTAGTAGGGGAAAGGGAGTTTGAAAGGATGAGAAAACGACAATTGATTACACACGATGGCAACAGGAGGTCCAAAAAATATCATCATTAACTTAAAATAATCGCTTAGTGTGTGTGGAATTATGAGTGTATTTCAAGTTTAAATGGTTTTCTTAGTATTGTCATGTGGAATTCAATTGTATATCCAAAAATGATAAACAACAATAAATTAGGCTTTGTTGTTGATAACACTTACAAAAAAAATTAATTACATTTGGGATAGGGAAAATAAAACTGCATGAAACAGAATAAAGGAAGAAACAAAGCATTAAAGAAATACCAAAAACGTCTGTGATTTTTTTACTTAGATCATTTGATTATAACCAATTATACAATATACAAAACTGAACTATTGTGTATATTATTCCGGGTTTATACAAGATTCAAGGTATATCATCGTGAGTTTTCCACTAACTGTAGAACGTCGCGTATCTATGTATAATAATGTAACTACGTGTATATATAAAAAAAACTCTCCACAATAGACCATCATATACAGAAATCAACAACTATAAGTCACCGTACGGCCTTCAACAATGAGCAAAGCCCAAACCCTTTAGTCACCTTTAAAATCCTAATGATTATAGACCGCTTATGTATGACTCGAACTTATCGTAAAAAGCTAATAAACTCTCTAAACGCTCATCAGTCTAAATGTTATCTCATGTATGCATTGATAATCTTGTGAGTTTGACCATTACGATAATTTTGACTTGAGGTTGATCTTGTATAATAAAACTTCCGACTGGAATGCGTAAATGGAATGTGGTATAAACTCTGGGGCGTTGGTATCTGGTACTGAAGATATGGGGGTGATGACGGGTTTCAAGATTTTGTTTTATCTTTTCCAACTTTGCTTTCTTATTCTAGATAATTTTTATCTGTCTCGCTTATCTCATCCGTTATTTCTTCGGAATCCACTATGTTTAGTTTAATATCTGTTCATCAAATTTGGCTAGAGTTTTTTTTTTATCAACTGCTTCAAGCAATTTTGAGTTTTCCTCCGGGTCGAAAGTTTTATCACCAAAAGGCGTCAAATTAATTCAAAGTTGAAAATAATTCAATAAAGGCAAAAGTAGTATACCACTTTTCAATAGTCATAAATCGACTGAAATGAATCCGAGTCATTAACCAAAACTGAAGGAAACACATCAGATAAATAAGAACCGAATATTGCAAAAATGTTTGGAAAATAAATCTAAATCAACAAATTATTAAGAATTCTCTTCTTTGAAAACGTCAATACATAAGTAAGTGATTTGTATAATTCAGCAGGCTAAAAACGGTATTTCTACAGGAAAAATTAACACATACATTATATTCCTTGTCAACATAAAAGTGACGAAAGAGACGATTCAACTTTTGTTGAAGTTTTTTTTTTTGTTTGTGATATTTTGTTGCACATGTTGTAAATACCTTAGCTAGCTTGCTGTAGTATCGAACACATGTCAGGCTGCTACCAAAAGGATTAGCTTTTTGTTAGTACCTTCAAACTAGTGGTCATCCATGAAGTTGGTTACTGTATTGTGCTGGATTTTACTTCAATACGACTAAATTGGATAATGCTGAGGTTTGTGACAGCGTGAAATAGGCTTAACTCCACAACAATTTGTGCCCATACCGAGTCAGGCTATCTGTACCATGTGTTGTTCTATTTCTTGGTTATTTGTCTTCCTCTTAATAACGACGTTGTTTTTAGTTCGGTAAAAAGTAACATTAATAGAGTACCGGGCTACGTGGAAAATTCAAAACGAAAAGTCCATAATCAAATTGCAAAATCAAAAGCTCAAAACACGTCAAACAAAAAGATAACAAATTTCATATAACAGACTTGGTACATGCCTTTTCTTCTGGTAGAAAATGCTGGTTTAAACATGTTATACCTGGTGTTATAACAATTTAATAAAATGCCATTATATTGACAATTTACATATGTGAACGAAACAGCAGACATATTAGGTAAAAATTTCAAAAATTAGGAAAACAGCAGTCAACATTGTGCTATAAAGATATAAGAAGATAAGATGGGGTATGAGTGCCAATAGGACAACTCTCCATCCAAGTCATAATTTGTAAAAATAAAACTATTATAGGTCAACGGACGGTCTTCAACACGGAGCCTTGGCTCACATCGAATGGCAAGCTAAAACGGACCCCAAAAGTTACTAGTGTAAAACAATTCAAACGGGGAAACTAACGGTCTAATCTATATAAAAAAAAAGAAAAACGAGAAACAAGTATGAACCACATCAACAAACGACAACTACTGAACATCAGATTTTTGACTTGAGACAGGTGCAAACAAATACAGCGGTTTTAAACGTTTTAACAGGTACCATTCCTTATCTGAAACAATAGTGTAACATCACAACATAGAAAGACACAATATAAAATATCCATTGAAATGTCTTAACTCAATCAAAAACATATCAACACAAGTGAATATCACAATGAAAACAAACAAATATGTCAATAAAGAACAACAATGAGATTGATACGGAAAATTTATCAACCAGGTCTAAGTATCTTCCGATAATTTCTAAAAAAAAAAAGGACAAGATGCTTACGTTTTGTTTAAATAACCCTTGTTCATCAACTTTCTGCTCAGATACTTGACTGGTGGCGTTTTACAAAGTCTAAGTAGCCCTTGAATACCGAATGATTTGGAAAATATATATTCCATATGTGGATGCTATTAAGGTTGGGGAAATTGATAAATTCAAAATTAAAATCGTCACTTTTTCCAAAGATTGTGTTACTGAGATGATCGCTTCGTACTTTATTTGGCCTTTTTAACATTTTGGATTCGAGCGTCACTGATGAGTCTTTTGTAGACGAAACGCGCGTCTGGCGTATATACAAAATTTAGTCCTTTTATCAATGATGAGTTTATTTACAACCACTGGGTCGATGCCACTGCTGGTGGAGATTTATTTCCCCGAGGGTATCACCAGCCCAGTAGTCAGCACTTTTTGTGCTGACATGAATTATCATTGATATGGTTATATTTATAAATTTAATGTTTACAAAATTTAGAATTTTTGAAATACTAAGGCTTTTCTACCTCAGGAATAGATTGCCTTAGCTGTATTTGGCAAAACTTTTAGGTATTTTGGTCCTCAATGCTCTTCAACTTCGTACTTTATTTGGCCTTTTTAACATTTTGGATTCGAGCGTCACTGATGAGTCTTTTTTCGACGAAACGTGCGTCTGGCGTATATACAAAACTTAGTCCTGGTATCAATGATGAGTTTATTATGCATATGTCAAATTCGATGTTTAGGTCTAAAAAATGAGACAAAGTCGTGTCTGTTAATTTCTTTAATTTTTAGCTCTGGATGATATAATAATAGAAACCAATTATAAAAGTTCGAATTTTTAATGGAAAGCAACATCACTTATATATCTGAATATGAAATAAATGATCTGGCGTCTTTGATAAAATTATTTTTGACACTTGTCTAAAAAAATAGGAAGAGGTGCACAGATTGTGTCCGACAATGTGTTTTCTATACATATGCCAAAAAATATTTATGTAATCTTTTTCTTTATATTTTGAAAAAAATACGATTTATGTGCTGTTTTCATATATACCAACTGGAGGTTTTTAGCGACTTTAACTGACTGGTAAGCTCTCGCGCGGTGGACTCGGTGCTCGAAGCGTTTGTTGAGCATTATATATTTTGCATATATATTTTGTTTTGAATATAAATATGGAAAATATCGTAAATATATTTTGTAAGTTTTAAACATGATGTTTTTGTAATCAATATACTATCTTTTTTTTTGGATATTGAGACATTTGACGTGCCATAGTCAACAGAGATGTACATAATGTTTCCATAATTTATTGTAAAGGTTAACTGATTGGTTGAGTTGCATATTTTCAGAAATAATCTATGGAACTATTTCGTTTCAATGCCGATTCCATTCCTTGTTCTTTATCTCTTTTTGCACATGGCGTGTATATTTATTCTTTTTAGGTAAACGTTTCTTTCATTAGGATGCTTTTTAGATATTCGGCTTATGAACATAGAACATAAATTTATAAAAAGACCTAGCTTACAAATGTTAAAGATATAAGAATAATAAAATGTGGTATTATTACCAATAAAACAACGCCCCGTTTAAGACCAGATGACAAAGAAGGTACCAAGTGTAGGTCAAATTACTACATATATACATATAGTAAGCTATGAAAGGCCTTGACATGAAAAATGGGAAACAGTTCAAAGGCCCCATTTATAACAAACAATTTACGAAAAATCATTTTATTTTAAATGATATTTAGATTAGGTCTTTATGCATGGGTATAATGGTTTCTTTTTCTTTTCTTTTTTTTTTTTATTGGGGGCGGGGGGGGGGGGCTTTTTTCCATTTTCTGCTGATGGACCTAGGACCTAAAGTTAAAAAAACTTGTTCTGTAACTAAAGTTTATTAGTTTACCGGCATTCTGTTAAGTACAATAATTATTACTTATTCAAGTAGGGAAACTTATAGACGAAGCGTTGATATAAATTTCAGTCACTTATTTTCTATTTTCTCATGCTAAATAAATGTTGTAAAAGTAATTGAATTGTAATAAGAAACTTCTTCCTTATTACTTTGGTTCCTCATTAGAAGATGAAAGTATTGGAGATGTAATCTACGACAAGTGGTGATTATTTTTCAAACTTGACGGAAAGGAGGAAGAAGAGTCAAATAATTTCTGGTTTGACGTACATGTCGTAAATATTTTTCACTAAGTCTCATCGATATTGATTCAATGGTGACAATAATCACAATATTATTAAAGGATTATAATTCAGGGATTAAAGAAAAGTACAACTTGAATATAACAGTCGTTATCAAACATACATATTTAAATTTTAAATACATGTATAATTCCCTTTACTTTGCCTAATGATGACTTCCAATACTGTAAAAAGTAAAATCACAAAAATACTGAACTCCGAGGAAAATTTAAAAAGGAAAGTCCCCAATCAATTGGCAAAATCAAAGGTTCAAACACATCAAACGAATGGATAACAACTGTCATATTCCTGACTTGGTACAGGCATTTTTCTTATGTAGAAAATGGTGGATTGAACCTGGTTTTATAGCTAGCTAAACCTCTCACTTCTACGACAGTCGCATCACAGTACTGTTTATGTTTTACTGTAGTAAATACATCAATTAACATATGCCTTAAGTAAACAAAATATTTTAACAAGCTAAATATTAATTAAAAGAAGCATGTAAGACATGTCTTATCGGGCCTATTATAGCTGACTATGCGGTATGGGCTTTGCTCATTGTTGAAGGCCGTACGGTGACCTATAGTTGTTAATGTGTGTGTCATTTTGGTCTTTTGTGGATAGTTGTCTCATTGTCAATCATACCTCATCTTCTTTTTTATATATTGACCATAAACACAATATTATATTTTTTTTTTCATTGTAATCAGAATATAATCAAAAAGTAATCAGGCTTACAAGGTGTTTTAAAAAGTAATTGATTAAATTCAATTCAATTCAATCAGATATTTAGCTGATTAATGATTTCAATGATTTCTTGGAAATTGTAATCAATCACAGTTGATTAATAATTACAATTACCCAAAGAATAGTCCAGGGTATATGCGAAAGATAGTTCTTCCCATATTTTTTTTTTATAAGAGACAAGTTTTTGTTTGTTAGACAGTTAATAGACAAAAATCATTGGCGAATACTTTTAAACAAACTTACGCTCGTGAGTACAGAAATAAAGCCAATATAAACTGTCGTGAATGTATCAAACTGTAATCTCTCTTAAATGCATTTATTAACCAAAAATCATAAGAAATCATGAGGACAAAATAGGCGCTTAGTTGTACAGAGAGAATAATCATGAAAGAAGAGTGGTTTTTTTTGTGTTTTTTTTTATTATTTACATGTCTTTTATTTCAAATAAAGCATTCTGATAGACTTGAGAAATACAATGGTTTTGGTAAGAAAGAGATGTATGTGCCCATTTTGTTTATTCATGGTTTACATTAACCAGATTGATCATCTAATGATAAATAGCACATGGAGAAGATCATTATTAGATGTGAAAGTTAAGAGAGGAGCCGATGTAGGATCTGACCACCAACTGATAACAGCTCTCATCCAACTGAAACTCAGGGCAACTAAAAGAAAGTTCCATCAAGGAAACGTTTTCATATTGATAGACTGGAGGATATCAAGGTTAAAAGAGAATTTGCCATAAAGTTACAGAACAGATACCAGGTATTGGAAAACTCAGTAAGAGATGAAAATGAAACATTAGATGAGAAGTGGAATGAGATATCAGATATATACACTAAATGTAGCGAGGAATGTATAGGCTATAAGCAAAAGACAAAGAAAAAAGATTGGATCACACCGGAAACATGGAAAAAGATTAATATCAGAAGGCAGTCAAAAAAGAAAGTGAATGATACCAAATCACCAAGATTGAAAGACAAATACCAACAAGAATATAGTGACATACATCGCCATGTCAAAACCCTGGTTAGAGCTGATAAGAGCAAATATCTGGATAATTTAGCATATCAAGCAGAAGAAGCGGGTAATGGACCGTTCAATATCTATCAGATGGATGGGCCGGTGCAAAATGGGGCGGGGCAAGCACTTTTTTGTAGAAATATTTGGATGGGCAAGAACTTTTTTTAAAATATTTAGTGGATGGGCCAAAACATATTTTATAGGAAAAATTTTGCTATCAATTTTATTGGTTTGTAGGATATTTCTTTTGCGGGCACTCAAAACATGTCTCAACAAACTGGTAGCTTGGCTCATTTCAGTCAATTTTAAGGATTTAATTAAGGAATAAAAAGCTAGAATTTTCTGTTCAGACTATCTTTTAAATTATTTTGACCTTATAGAATACCAATATGTTTAATAGTTTGGTGTATTGCGGTAAAATTTATGGATTTAGGTAATAGGTAAGAAAAAAAAAAGCTCAAATTTTTAGATAAGGCTAAATTCAGATAGTAAACTTTAAATTTTTTTCTAACTTTTTCAAATCAACTTGGATTTTCATAAAACTCTACAGCTATCTCATTTATATTATGATCTTATAGAAAGCCAGGTTGCTTGGTAGTTAGGTGTATTGCTGTCATTCTTATGGATTTAATAAAAAGGTTAAAAAAAAAAAAAGCTCAAATTTTCAGTTTAGGCTAAATCCAGATAGTCATCTTTAAAAATGTGTATATAAATTTTTCAAATCAACATGGATTTTCATAAAACCTTACAGCTATTTCATTTATATATTGATCTTATAGAATGCCTAGTTGTTTGGTAGTTTGGTGTGTTGCTGTCATTCTTATGGATTTAATAAAAAGGTTTAAGAAAAAGCTTGAATTTTCAGTTTATGGTTATTTCAAGATAGTCATCTTTAATTTTTTTCATAACTTTTTCAAATCAACTTGCATTTTCATAATACTCTACTGCTATATCATTTTTATAATGATCTTACTGAATGCCAGGCTGTTTAGTACTTTGTTTTTTTGCTGTCATTTTATGGATTTAGTTAATAGGTTGACAAAAAGCTACAATTTTAAGTTTAGACTAAGCTCAGATGGTCACCTTTCATTTTTTTATAACTTTTTCAAATCAACTTAGATTTTCATATAACTGTACAGCTATCTCATTTATATATTGATCTTAAAGAATGCCAGGTTGTTTTATAGTTTTGTGTTAAGCTGTCAAATTTAGGGAATTAATTAATAGGCGAAAAAGGCTGCATCATTAAAGTCAAAAACATGTCTGCCTATATTTGCTTAGAAAGACCATATTAAATTTCTTTTTTGAAAAGTAGAATAGATGAAGGGACATTGATATTTGAACTATAAACATGTTCTGTTATTAGGACAATAATTAGTAATTCAGTATATGATAATATGTTTACTAGTCCAAGAGTTATTGTCCCTTAATTTAAATTTTTTCCTTTATTTTAAATCAATATTGTATTTGAGGCTGTACATATAAAATCAAATCTGTACATGTATATATTCATACTGGTTTTGAAAATCAATAAAATGTATGGTTCTGATACACACATATATATATACATATAGAATTAACTAGCACATTTTAAATTTTGTATTAAGTCAATTCTTTGATTTCAAGACATAAAAATTTAAAAACTTAAAAAATAGAAAAAGAACCTAAATCATTTTTGATTGTCTTTGTAGAGTTTTAGAGGGGCAAGGACTTTTTTTTATAGATGTTTTTAATGGGCAAGGACTTTTTTTTCAGAATTTAAAAGGATGGGCAATAAATTTTTTAATGAAACAATATTAAGAATGCACCGGCCCATCCATCTGATAAATATTGAACGGTCCCTAATAAAAGAGAGCAAGGCAACCTCTACAAAATTACCAAAAGTATCTGTGGAAAAGGCAAGTCTTCACCTAACATACCAGTGGAAGACAAACAAAGATATTTACTAACATCAGAAAAGGAACAAGAAAAAAGATGGGCAGAACACTTCAGTGAAATTTTGAACAGACCATCTCCAAAAGAACTACCTACTATTCCAGAGCCTAGCTTTGAACTGGAAATAAGTATTGAACCACCCACCATATCTGAAATTGTAGCAGTAATCAAAACTCTAAAGAACGGAATTCTCTTGGTTCAGATAATCTGAGTACAGAACTGTTCAAAACTGATCCCATCTTAGCAGCCAATACCCTACAACCAATTTTCCATAAGATCTGGAAAGAACTTATAGTACCAACAGAATGGGATAAAGGTATTATCATACGAATACCTAAAAGGGTGCATTAAATGATTGCAATAACTGGCGTGGAATCACCCTTATATCTATTCCTAGCAAGATCATGGCCAAAATTAATATAAACAGAATATCTGAAGCAATCGACAGTTTACTCAGAAAGGAGCAGGCAGGATTTCGCAAGGGAAAAGGCTGCGTTGACCAGATTTTCATTCTGAGAAATATCATTGAACAATGCACACAATGGCAGCGGCAACTCTACATCAATTTCATCGACTTCGAAAAAGCATTTGATAGCATTCATAGGGAAACCCTTTGGAAAATCATACAACTTTATGGCATCCCACAACACCTGATCAATCTAATCAAGGCTTTTTATGAAAACTTTAAATGTACAGTTGGAAGTGAACAACTTTATTTCCTAAATAAAACTGGAGTAAGACAAGGATGTTTAATGTCATCTACACTATTTATAATAGCCATTGACTGGGTGATGCGACAAACAACTGCAGATATCCCAAGAGGCATAAGATGGGGAACTTTCACCATTCTTGAAGATTTGGACTGTGCTGAAGACATTGGCATGCTATCGCACACTCACCAACATATCCAGGAAAAGTCCAGTCGAATAGAAAAGTATGCAGGACAGATAGGTCTCAAAATAAACACTAAGAAAACTGAAGTAATGAGTTTAAACGCTAACAACCCAGCACCAATTATAATAAACGGGACATCATTACCACAGACCGATACCTTCACTTACCTAGGAAGTACTGTAAGATCAGATGGTGGAGCCAACACTGACATCAAACAAAGACTTCAAAAGCTAGAGCTGCATTTAATACCTTACAGACCGTATGGAAATCCGGTCAATACACCATCCGAACAAAGCAAAAACTATATAACAGTTATATACTACCTATCCTGTTGTATGGTTCTGATAGTTGGCGAATGACAGAGGCAGACCAACAAAAGCTCTCTACATTCCATACCAAGAGTCTGAGGAGAATCCTAAGGATATTTTGGCCACAAAAAATCACCAACCAGAACCTCCTCATTAAATGCAAACAGGAAGATATCAGCATACTCATTAGCAGGAGAAGATGGAGATGAATTGGCCATATTTTACGTAAGAGCCCTGAAGAACTTACAAATACAGCAATGTTCTGGACCCCAGAGGGAAAGAGACGCAGAGGACGACCTAAAATAACATGGCGGCGCACAGTTGAGTCTGAGATGGCAAATTTCCAATATACTTGGGGGAGCTTGAAGAAGAAGGCACAAAACAGACAGATGTGGAGAAACTTCGTTGCTGTCCCACACGCCAATGGGCGGCGTAATGGGCAGTAAGTAAGTAAGTAACATTAACCCACAATATAGTAAAAGATACTTTTAACTTTTACTCTGAGCTATTTGTTTCTTTTACAAAATGAATAAGTAATTCGTTTATCCCTTGTAGTGTCTGATAAATCGCAATTGTTAAATGGTGATAATACGCTCACTTTAATATGCATAACGTTAAACAAACGAAAATAGTTTAACTTCTGCATAAACATTCATTTAAACTCAAAATAAGTGTGTTTCCGATTACAAGCACATGAAGTATTCAATTCAAGTGTTTCAATGATATGACCACCTTACGTTATGTACATCATGTTCAATAATCTTGTAGAAATTTGAAATTAACTATATTTGTTTTCCAATTCAAGAGGACAGTGAAGAGTCTTGTTAATGAAACGTTTGGAAAACCTTATGCGATTTCTTTTCTATTTATATTAAAAATAAATTTACTTTCAAACTTACAAATATATTTATAATATTTTTTTTTCTATTTTAATTCAAACCTTACAAATATGTTATGCAATATTTTTATATGCATATTAGAGTAAATATGTACATAACTTTCACACATATATGAATCAATTTTCTACATATTTTAAAACAAAAATGATTTATTTGCAGTATTTGTATATATTCTTACTGGTGTTTCAGCTACCTTGATTGGTTGGTAGGATCTCACGAAAAATATAGGTGATGAAATGCGTTTGTAAATTTATAGGAGATATGCGATTTCATAAACAGCAAATAGGAAAAATCATCGTTGAATACTTCAAACAAACATTACGAACGTGATTAGATAAATAAAGCGAATACATATATATCAAATTGAAATCTCTTTTAAATAAATATACATAATTTAACAAAATATTTTATGAAATGAAGGGAAATTGGCGCTTAGTTGGTAAAAAAAAATAATCGTGAAAGACGAGTGTTTATTTAATTTTTAATTTTTTTATTTTTACCAAGTCACTTTTTTGATTTAAAGATTCTGACAAAATTATGAATGCTTATGGTAAGGTAGAGGTTTATGTGTCCATTTTGTTAAGTTCACGTACAAGGGCCTTATGAAATTATGATGATAGAGTGTTTTCGGTAAAGAAAATAATCAATCGAATCAAAATATAGATCTCTGATTGCGTTATACTACATATGAGCATAACGAAATCAGAGATCTACATTTTAATTAGATTGGAAAATAACAAGATATTTTTTACGAAGACTATAGAAAAAACTAAAAATATGAATGAGTATGATAAAATGTGTGTGTTAATTATATACAGTTAGAGTAGCTATTGATGCATGAAAGTTTAGGTTATAAGAACAGTAATGAGCATGCAGTTGACATCTATTATCGTTTTGACTAAACCAGAAAGATTCATTTCTACAGAGACGCCAATAGTTTATATTGAATATATTGTATTTATTTGAAATTTCTTTGCAGAAATAAAAAGTTGAATTGTTTTGACAATATCTGTGTATTTATATATTAAGTTGTAAACATGAAATTGAAGAATAAAAATACCGAACTTCAAAGTTTATTGGTTGCATGAAGTTTGACGTTTATTCGTGGTTCACATTATCACACAATATAGTAAAAGATACTTTTACTTTGAGTAGTTTTCTTCTATTACAAAATAAAATAGTTATTCTTTCATGCCCTTAAGTGTCTGAGAAATTAAATAATTGTAGGGTAATATGGTCACCTTAATATGTTGTACGTTTTAAAAAAACTAATATTTAAACTTCCGCATATACATGCATTAAATCTCAACATAAGTATGTTTACGATTACAAGTACATGAGTATTTAATTCAAGTGTTTCAACGTTATGCACATCGTGTGCAATAATCTTGATGAAATTTGAAGTTAACTATATTTTTTCCAATTCAAGAGGAAACTGAAGGGTCTTGTAAGTTAAACGTTTGGTAAACCTTATACTGTCCATATAAAGTAGGCTGAGCTAACCTAATCCTACATGATATATGCAGCATTTAAATTTTACCGTGCTAGGAAAACATTATTTCATTTTCGTTCATCATGCAAACATTATAATTTTGGTCTGTGCTATTTTCATTTGAAAAGTTTTCATTTTTATTTACGTTTCAAAGAATACATATTTTTTTTAATTTTGTTATATTGGATTTTTTTTTTAATTCTATATACGTGAAATAATTCATGAAATGAAATGTGGTTTGTAGTGATATTGTCTTTCCTATCATATGCATGCAATGGAAGTTTGGTTGATCAAAGTACTGAAAGCTCTGTGAATGCTGAACTAAATGGGACAGACATCACAAAGATCAACATAGAAGTTGAGGTTATGAAAGGAAATTTCCATGCTTTACTTCTAAGAGTGATAAATAACGAACATGAACTCACTTCTCTGAAAGGTCAAACACAACAGATGGAACATGAACTGGAAAACACTAAGAGGACATTTTCATGTGAAATTGAAGGTTTGCGAGATGTCACCATACAGTTCGAACAAGAACTAAACGAAACAATAAATGCTTTGAATACAATTAATGACACAATACAAGATCTAAGTCATAGGGTCAGTGTGATAGATGACAAATACTCACCTTTAGAGATACCGGGAAGTTATGGTAATGAGTCAGGTATGTATATTTTTTTTTATCTTATAGGAAAATAAATTATTATTTATTTTATATTTGTAAACACTATAATCAAATAAATTAGAGCTAAATATTTATATGCTAAATGAGAAATTATTTTTTTTCGAATTTCTAAACGAATAACAATTAACAACTAGCCAGTTTTAATAACTGACACATGTGACAATCCAGCAAATAATAAAATTACAAAAAGGAATTGCCTAAACAATTAGGGTAGGAATCATGTTGCTTAGTCTTTAGTTGTCTGTGTTGTGTTTTGTATTATACTGTTTGTTGTTTTTTTAGCCATGACATTGTCAGTTTATTTTTGACTTTAAGGTGGTACCCAACACTTTCACTAAAATTAATTTGGTTCGTTTAATTTTCTTAAAATTTTGACAAATTATTTACTTTGACCCTTTGACAAAAATATAAAAATTTCAAAAAATTTGAACCAACCGTTTAATCAGAAAAATTACACTGGTTATAAAGCAGTTTGACAAACACTTACTTTGATCATTGAGAAGCTAAATATTCCCTCATGAACACAACGTCATTAAAACGTTCTGCTGATTTTACAAAATTATCTCCATATAGTGTTAGGTACCACCTTAAGTTATTATTTTTATAGTTTGAATGTCCCTCTTGAGTCTTTCGCTCTTCTTTTATCGTTGTAACACTCAACATCATGACAGTGGTTACAAAGCTGTTTATCAAATTCAACTTTATTTTGAATTAGAATAAAACAATCAGATATATTTTGTATTTTTCTAGGTTATGTTTCAAATCAACTAATTCTGTGCAAAAAAATACATTTCGACGATGGCTAATCTGGCTGTAAAATTAAACACGATTATTTTTTTTACTTCTATATACATGCAGGTCTGACAGGAGATAAACATGAATGCCCTTTGAATTGGACTAGAAGTGTCGACTTTGGTGCATGTTATTTCTTTAGTGATGAAAGAATGTCTTGGAACGATGCACAGGTAATTATGGAAACATTTATTATCATATCGTATTCATATGTTATAAGATCTTTACATCTAAGAGAAGGAGACTTATATCCGTTCTTTTGTCTGACACAGTGACAACTCTACGAACGAGCAATCGATTGGATCACCAGTGAAGGTGGTACACGGCTTAAAACAATATTAGTTTCATAATTTGATACTATCAGCACAACAATGTTAAATCTGCAAATTTGCGAAAGCAAATTTGTGTTCTTCCCTCACCCTAATTCAAACTGATGATATTGAGATATCGAGACAACACCGCCTTGCGCTGTGTCCAGCGCTTATATTCACTCTTACATTGAATACCCTATTAAAGTTATAAAAACACCAATATAATAAACCAAGTAATTCCAATTATAAGTGTTGCAATGCTTAACATACTTACATCCCAAACCCCAACAACTGAACTATACTTAGAAAAAGTTATTGGTTTCGTATCAATGGCAACCAAACAAATGTTTGGATTTGATTACGACCGGATGTTTCGAAAGGTCTTCAATTGGCCAATAGAGTAACAACAGAAATGCTATAATGTATTATACAAATCTTAAAATATTAACAGTAGTAATGTTATATGTTCTATCTGTGCTTATAATGGCTAACTTTACTAGTTTACTAATATACAACATAAACGTTTCTATTCTTAAGATGAGCAGCTATTTACGTTAGAATCTGTCACTGTTATAGAATGTCGTACACTTAAGCTTTAAATGTTCTAAACTTTAGTATCATTATGAAAAAAAAAACTTAGCTTCAATTTTACAGACTAATTGTTTGATATTATAATCAATGTCCTATCTGTGTTGTGAGTACCGCTTGAAGTTATATGACCTTGCTCTGTTGAAAAAAGTCAGCATCGAAAGCTCTACCGCTTGCGTAAACATTGATCTCCATTTTTGTGTTTTGAATTTTAATATTGTTTAACTAATATTTTATTGTAGAATTTCCACTTTTTTCTTAGCCCGATGGTTCATACTTTTCAAAATCTAAGCATGCATAGCAAGGTTAAAAGTAAAAGGCAAAATACCATATGAAAGTTTTTATTCCAAGTTAATAAGTAAACCATACGCACCTTTCGTCTTCATAAGACATAACAGTGTTGGTCAAATCAAAACAGTTGAAATTCAAAGCCAATAAAGAAATTGAAGAGCATTGTAAACGAAGGTTATAAAAAGCTGTTGGCTTAAAGTAAGCCTCATAAATCTCATGTCAATTTGAAGTGACCGGGATGCCTCCATCCTACATATACTTGAAACTCTTTCAATACTTACGCAATTATATATAATACGAAAATATCTGAGATTGTCTGATATTTGTCATGACAAATATAAAGATTATGGCATGTCCATGAGAGTCAATATATGTTTTTGCATACAATAAGATATATTATTACATGACTAAAATCTTTCTGATTTCTCATTGGCTAAAAGCATAGGAAATCCTCATTGATAAAACATTATGTTCAACGCGCTAAAATTCCAAGAGGTTAATAAGACAGTTGGAACAGCGTCCGTGTATCTGAATATAAATATTCCATGACAACGTCAATGACATAGGTTCAGGACGTCAAGTAAATTTCCGGTATTTGTAATGATTTTTTCTTGTTTTTGGTGTGTTTTACTCATTTCTTCTTCTTTTCTTTGTATTTGATTTTAGCTTACTTTATTGAATATTTGATCTAAGCAACTGCAAAAGCATATTAGATATTTTATAGCATAGCAGGGAGCAGTTTTCTTGAGCAAGTACCAGAAAATTGGAGAAGGATAAAGAGTCCTATAATAAAACAATTGTTTACTTTTGATTTCAGTTGATACATATAGATTATAACATGGTATTTTTCATATCAGAGCCCTTATCAGCTCTAGGTCATGATATGAGCCCGAGAGCCGACAGGCTCGAGGAATGATTTTGACCATAGGCTGAGAAAGGGTCTGATATGAAAAATGACATGTTATGTTCTTTTTATCACATACTTACAAAGATGACCTACAGACAAAAATGATTTTTAAACTTTGAAAAAAAAAAATGCTTTTGTTGTAATATTTGTTTTGCATTTTTTAATAATATTTGTTTTGCATTTTTTAATGATATAATTTGCTGATTCATAATATTTTCTTTTTATTCAATTTTGTTATGTTTTACAGGGGGGAAAAAACCGTACAATTGAGGTATTTTTCCAAAATTTGTCGAGTGACGTCGAAATGTCAAGCGATAACGTTACAGCAAAGCATGCGATAATAACCGGAAGCAGTTGATATGAAACGGAAGCAGTTGATAACAAAAGTCATATCACACGGCTGATGCAATTCTTCAAATTTACTGAATAAATATATGAACAAATAAGTTTTATCATTGGGTACAATTATGCCATTATTTTCTATAAGTATAATTTAAAATGATTTATCAATGCCAGAGATATGTCATTCACACTCGGCCGTTGGCCTAGTTGAATATCATATACCTAGGGGTTGCTTAATCATTGTATCAATTGAAATCAAAAGTCAATAATTGTATATTATCATTTCTTAATCATGTTAAAAAAAAAAGTATCAACATTAACATGTAAGTTATCTGTGTTTTGAAGGCGCAATGCAGTAAACAGAATGGGTCGCTTGCAGATATCTATTCTGAAAAAGAAGATAGGTGGGTGGCTGACTACTGTAACCAAACAGAAGGTTTGCATTTTATTAAGTTCTCTTTGCCCAATATGAGGGCATTTGTTACCGAGTACAATATACGTTGCAAATATAACTTGGGCAAGGGTATCATATTATTCAGTTTTCTTTTAACAGTTCACAATTGAATTGTAAGACAGGTGAAATAAATGATTGCAAATGATTCTCTTCTATAGTTCTTGAATTCGAAAATTGAATAATTTTTATAAAGATCTAATAAACTCCTTTACTCAGATAGCATATCCGAAAATAAATTAAAAACAAATGGCATGGCAGTTTTGTTTTTATTCTGTAGAGGTTGAATACATGTACATATGATAATTAAAATTAATTTGCCAATACATATTGGAGAACAATATGTTTCCATTTGCAAGTTTGTTGGCTGAAATATCAATCAACCAAATTTAACAAATATGATTTTACCAAAAGGTTCATCATTTTTGATAACATAATTTGAAAATTTATTGTTTGAATCAGAATACTTCTTTAAACATTATAAAAATAAGATGTGGCATATATCCAAAAAAGACAACTCTCCATCATATTTGAACGTGTAGATTATAATAAAGCTATGTCGTGTCGTCACAAAAAGTAAGAACAAAAGATATCTCTTAAATCCTCGATTTTATTTGTTGAAGGTGAAGAACGCCTACAGAATTGGAACACATGTGTTGGTTTGTTTACTTATTTCTAAGCGGGATTCGAATGTTTTAGGCTTATAATAAATATGAAAAATCTTAACAGATGGGAACACTTTTAATTTCCGTTAGCATTTATCATTATTAAACGTTCTTTCATTCCAAAAGTGATGAAAATATAATAGAAGACACATAAACAAACCAACACGAGCTTTCCTGTAACAGTTATCTTTTCTTTGTGTTCGTGTCGTAACTACAAGATTCAACATGGAAAAGCAAAACATGGAAAAGAATGTATACAAATGGAAATGATTAAATATTAGTGCCAAGGACTTGAATATTTAAACATAAATAGGTACTTCATATCCTCAAAAAATATCCAACGAAACGAATAAAATATATCGATAATCAATACATTTTTTGGGAAATTTGTGCGACCGAAATCTACGATTCCGCAGCTAAAAATAAAGGCAAGCAATGCTTTACGAAGAGAATTCTGCAATTGATGACGTTGTGGGTATATTGATACGTAAATGCGATAGAACGTTAACCAAATAAAAGAGTATAAAAAAAGTCTGAACTGAAAATTAACTGATTCATAACACTCCTTATTAGACTCAATGAGAGAATGGTTTTTATTAATATTTTTGAGTATATCTAAAGAAGATTGAAAATTCCGCCCCTGGATTGAATACCTTATAACAATATTTTTGAATATCGTCTTTTCATGTAGAACGAATGAAATTTAGAATATGTCGAACATTATAAATATATTGAGCATATAGAAAAAGTTTGCAAACCATACCAGAGGGAAAATTCAAACTCGTACATCGAAAAACAACTGACAACGCCATGGTTAAAAAACAGACCAACATAAAACAATCGCGTTTCAGAATCTAATGCATCCTGGTAATATTCAAGTGTACACCACACGTCCTATGTTAAAAATGTCAACATGAATTACAATGCGTGCGTTATTCATTTGGGGTAGAAATGAAATTACCATGATTTTTAGTTTGAAACGGGAATTATAAACTCTCTTCGAAAATAGATTTGGAGACAATCAGCTCTCCTTGCTATAGGTCTGCCATTGAAAGTTATTAAAGAAAGAGCCTTACTCTTTTTTTGTTGCAGGAAACGGTATCTGGATTGGTGGGAAACGTGACCATGGCGTATTCAAATGGTTTACTTCCAATGGAAAAACCAAAGAAATGAATTTACACACAATGGATAACAGATCTAGAAAATGTTGTGACAGTATATCCAAATTATATATGTGTTACGATCATATTTTTTTCTCAATATGAATGGTTTTCCTATGATTGTGATATAGCTTTAAATTTTATCTGCAAAACTTATATGTGACATCACAAACGACATTTTTGTTGATAACTTGATTGCAAAAATATCTGAAACGATAAATTATTAATAATAATAAGGAGGGGTAACAAATGGAATGACACAGAAAATAGGAATTACAAAGCATATAAATTTTTACCGAAATTTCTGTGTATTTTATTATCATATTTTTTGTAACAAACCGATTACTCAATACATAAGTTTGATCCATGAAGGTGTATATTATTCCATGTAGGGACAATATTCAAGGGATAACGTTTTGTATCGTGAAATATTTTATTTTTCCTGAATAGGACAAACACTTTTGTCTACGTTTTTGGTTTCAAAAATACGATAATCCACTGGTATCAATTTAAGAATCTATATTTAGACTAGTGTTCGCCAGACTCAGTTGAAATGTAAGAATAGGTTGTACACAAATAGTTACAACTTTGCGATCTATGTTTTTAACAGCAACAAAAAAAAAGACAATTTTTTTTTTTTTTTGCTGTTAAAAACATAGATCGCAAAGTTGTAACTATTTGTGTACACCTATTCTTCCATAAGTATGGACGTTTTCTTTTCGCGTGTCGATAATTATGCCCATGAACATGGGTGGGACTGGTATGCTCGAAACATGAACTTAAGGGGCAGGACTTTTTTCGGAAGTCGGGATCGGGTGTTTTAAGCCCGGGATTTCGAGATTGACCCTTTCGGGATCCGGGATTTCTTTTTTCGAATTTCGGATTGTCGGGATTTTTTTTTTTTTTAAATTCGGGACATCGGAATTTCATGTTTTTAAGCCCGGGATATCGGGATCAGAACCCCTACGACCCACCCTGTACCCCTTCTTGAACCTTTGTTCCGAGATTGGTACTATTCCCATATTAGTAATGCACTAGCATCGCAGGGGTGGATCCAGCCATTTTCAACAGGGGGTTCCAACCCAAGATAAAGGGGGAGGGGTCTGACCATATGTCCCTATTCATAAGCATTGATCGGCTTCAAAATGCGACGTTGTTCATTTCCATACAAAGTTTTTACGCAAACATATTCAATTGATTGTAAGGTATAAAAATGCAAAAGTGTAGCAGGCGAGAAGAAAATGTTAAAAAAAATCGCAATCAAATTTTAAGTCAGAAGGGCAACAGTTGCGAATACAAAGTTGTATCATCACAAAAACGACACTAATTACTATTTCAAATGAAACAGTTTGTAGAGTATCCTCTGAACAATATTTTGCTGGTTTTCGTATACTAACAATGCATTAAAATTACTCTGTTTCGCGGGGAAATATATTGCTCCTGTTGATAATATACACCTATCTACACCTTCGGTCCTTATAAATCATTGTCTTCAAATATTCTGCTTTGTTTCGGTACTGATGGTAAATCCAGAAAAAGACTTCGACGCATGGAGTTTTACGTGTTGCTTAAATATTTTTTTAGGTCACCTGGCCCAAATTAGAGCAAATTGACATGGGGCAAATGGTTATCAGGTCAAGTCATTGCCTGAGTTGGATGAACGTACAACCGTAAAAGGTTACTGCCCGAATTGTAATTAGACACTTTGCGTTTCGTTTTATCTGAATACTATCATGATAGAGATAACTGTAAACGCAAATGTTCATAAGTAGATCTACAAATAAGTCAACAGACCAAATGGTCTGTTAACCCTGTACGTATTTCCCTTATAGTCATTTTAACTTTCGTAATTTAGTCACTTTTACAAAAATCTTCTCCTCTGAAACTACTGGGCCAAATTAAACCAAACTTGGCCACAATCATCATTGGGTATCTAGTTTAAAAATTGTGTCCGGTGACTCGGCCAACCAACCAAGATGGCCCCATGGCTAAAAATAAAACATAGGGGTAAAATGCAGTTTTTGGCTTATCACTCAAAACTAAGCATTTAGAGCAAATCTGACATTGTGTAAAATTGTTTATCAGGTCAGATCTATCTGCCCTAAATTTGAGATGAATTGACAACCCGTTGATAGGTTGCTGCCCCTGAATTGGTAATTTTAAGGAAATTTTGCTGTTTTTGGTTATTATCTTGAATATTATTATAGATAGAGATAAATGTAAACATAAAATGTTCAGCAAAGTAAGATTGCAAATAAGTCAACAAGACCAAAATGATCTTGATCCCTTCAAGAGTTATTGCCTTTTTAGTCAATTTTTAACAGTTTTTCGTAAATTTAGTCATTTTACAATAATTTTCCTCTGAAACTACTGGGCCAATTAAACAAACTTGCCACATATATTGGGTAACTAGTTTAAAATGTGTCAGGTGACTGCAAAACCAAGATGCCGCATGGCTAAAAATAGACATAGGGGAAAATGTAATTTTGCTTATAACTCTGAACGCAGCCTTTAGAGCAAATCTGACATGGGATAAAATTGTTTATCAGGTCATATCTATCTGCCCTGAAATGTTCAGATATTTGACAACCCGTTGTTGGGTTGCTGCCCCTGAATTGGTAATTTTAAGGAAATTTTGCTGTTTTTGGTTATTATCTTGAATATTATTATAGATACAGATAAACTGTAAACATCAATAATGTTAAGCAAAGTAAGATTTACAAATAAGTCAACATGACGGAAATGGTCAACTGACCCCTAGGAGTTATTGTCCTTTATAGTCAATTTTTAACAATTTTCATAAAATTGTAAATAAAAAAAAAAAAAAAAAAAAAAAAAAAAATGAATTTTAACTATCATTTTCCACTGAAACTACTGGGCCAAGTTCATTATAGATAGAGATAATTGTAAGCAGCAAGAATGTTCAGTAAAGTAAGATGTACAAACACATCACCATCACCAAAACACAATTTTGTCATGAATCCATCTGCTTCCTTTGTTTAATATTCACATAGACCAAGGTGAGCGACACAGGCTCTTCAGAGCCTCTAGTTTTATAAAGAAGACACCATTTGCTATTTTGTATCTGTTTGTTGGTTTGTTTTTGTATTTTAAGATGAGTTTTTATCACCTGTAATCGTAGGTCTAAAGTGTAATCCTAGGTATAGACCTAGTTTCCGCAAATGACTAATATGCATTATGTTTATGTTATGTTTCATTTTGTTTTTTCGCCTTTTTGCACTAATAAGTGCTGATAAATATGTATATAAACTGAATCACTCATTTTGGTCTGCATTGCTCGCAAAATACCAAACAATACATAATGTTCAGTCTTTATAACTTAACCACTTATACATGCATAGTTGCACCAATGTCGCCCTTGCAGAAAGTAAGCCTTGTAGTCTTCCACTGTGATAAACTCAGCGATGTTCAGCCCATTCGCTTGAATAATTTAGTCTGTTCATTCATTTCAGTTGTTGATTTAATGTACAAAATAGAAAAATGCTGAATGGTATGAAATAATGAGATGGAAATGGGAATGGTCAAAGAGACAACACCGACCGTAGAAAAAACAACAGCAGAGGTCAGCAACAGTCTTCAATGTAGCGAGAATTCTCGCACCAGAGGGTCCTCAGCTGAACACCTAAACAAATTATACTAGTTCAGTGATAATGAACGCCATACTAATTTCTAAATTGTACACAAGAAACTCAAATTAAAATAATACAAGACTAACAAAGGCCAGAGGCTCCTGACTTGGGACAGGCGCAAAAATGCAGTTGGGTTAAACATGTTTTTGAGATCTCAACCCTCCCCTATACCTCTAGCCAATGTAGAAAAGTAAACACATAACAATACGCACATTTAAAATTCAGTTCAAAAGAAGTCCGAGTCTGATGTCAGCTATTAGTCTATAAAAAGCCATTATAGTAGTAAAGATCAAAACAGTATTAGATTAACAATAACAACATATTTGTCAAATAACTGTGTTAGAGCGTATTTTGTTAACATGAATGCATTTGTATGCCCCACCTACGATAGTAGAGGGGCATTATGCTTTCTGGTCTGTGCCTCCGTTCGTCCGTTCGTCCGTTCGTCTGTTCGTTCGTCCGTTCGTCCCGCTTCAGGTTAAAGTTTTTGGTCGAGGTAGTTTTTGATGAATTTGAAGTCCAATCAATTTGAAACTTAGTACACATGTTCCCTATGATATGATCTTTCTAATTTTAATGTCAAATTAAAGTATTGACCCCAATTCATGGTCCACTGAACAAAGAAGAAGATAGTGTGAAGCTCAGGTTAAAGTTTTTGGTCAAGGTAGTTTTTGATGAAGTTGAAGTCCAATCAACTTGAAACTTAGTACACATGTTAACTATGATATGATCTTTCTAATTTTAATGCCAAATTAAGTATTGACCCCAATTTCACGGTCCAGTGAACATGTAAAATGATAGTGCGAGTGGGGCATCCGTGTACTATGGACACATTCTTGTTTATCTTTTGAATAATGTTTTCAGAACATGCATAAATGAAAAGTTGATTTTAAACGCACAACTATTTTTGTCTTTTTTTATTATTACAGTACTTTTTTAGAAAAAAGTAAAATCACAAAAATACTGAACTCCGATGAAAACTCAAAACGGAAAGTCCCTAATCAAATGGCAAAATCAAATGATAAAGCATATCAAACGAATGAACAAAAACATTGCGAAAGTGATAAAATGAGTGAAATCGAAAATATAAGTTTGTGTTTCAGCTGTTAATGAACAAAACTAATAAAACATCAATTCACTACAATCACGTTTTACACAAATTCAATACTCAATGACAAATCAACTCATACAGTTATCCAAATACCGTCAGCTGATAACATGTAACGTCAGTGTGTTGTTGTAATGCAACGCTTTCGTTATTAAATAAAATGGCTGGTGACGCTTATTTGTAACTTACAGTAACTGATCATCGACCAAGCGAAACATACTTTTCCTTATTGTTGATAATTACTATGATTATGTGCGTGATATAAGGAAACTATCAATCGATTTATTTTTTTCGTCTTATACTACTTTCAACAAAACTAGATATCTAGATATACACCGAACAAAAATAAATCCTCTTGGCTTGCGTCAAATGAATGTGATCACTGCTAAGAACGTTTGATTTAAAGGAAATCTAACACATTTACGAATTATTTTTATTTATTCTTCACTATTGGTCATAACTGATAATCAAATAATTCAATTTGAATACCTCATCTTTTTGTCATAGACTAATATGTTAGCTGTTATGGCAAGATTTTATATCGGCTAATTATTGGATTTTTTTATGGGAAGAAGCTGCACACCTCTAATTACATTTTATTTCTTAATTGTTATGACTTATTTTTGATGGATAAGGACAATGAAAAACAAAATACACATTAATCGACAGTTAAGTGATAACATTTCCATTATTGTCTTGTATACTAATATTTGTCTGCGGGTTTTTTTAGCCATGGCGTTGTCAGTTTATTTTTCGATCTCTGAGTTAGAATGTCCCTCTGGTATCTTTAACCCCTCTTTTAGCTGTATTCAATAATGTACTTATTTTCAATTATACGTTTTTCATTTAAGGTAGATTAGGTGTCTAAATTATAATCCATATAATTTTTTAATAATTTACCAAAATGAAGAGTATATTATGCTTTTTAAACAAAAGTTATAAAAAGAATGGGTCACCGGGCTTATATTCATGCTACACGGTGTTCAAAATTGACAAATTTTGTATAGATTATGCATGGAAACCCCAATTTTTTGCAATAAAGCGTAAACTACACCATAGAATTTTGAGATAACATATGAGAAGATAGCTTTAATAGTATGCTTTTAGTTAAGAAAAAGAAAAATGGGGTCACCGGACCCGTTTTCTTGTTACATGATAAAATAGAGAAATTTCTTACACATTCTATTGTAAAAATACCTTAATCTGAATTATCTGCCCTTGCATTTGAGTTGCCTTCTCTTATGTGGCAAAGTTGGAAAAAAATTGTTCAAACAAACATTTTCTGTTTTTTGTAAAATACAATCATAAATATGATAAAACATGTCATTATATATGTAGAAGTGGAAGTTCTTACACATGAATTACCTACTACTCTAAAAATTTGCACATTCTATTAAAGATCTAGACCTTTTTTCTGGTATTTCTAAATCCAAGATGGAGGAAAACACCTTAAGCAACCAACATTATACATCTAGCTGGGCTCCGTGTTGAAGACCGTACTTTGACCTATAAGGGTTCACTTTTATAAATTGTGACTTGAAAGGAGAGTTGTCCCATTAGCACTCATTCCACAACATAACACTTATTTGTCAAACATCATGATGAGATAACACTTTACAAATTTGCAGCGTACACATCACTTGTCTTGATTTAAATTTATCATGCACTCCCAAATCCAAATATTTGAAAACCAAGGATGATTAGACCCCGAAACAAAAATAGGAGCTATATATCCTTGTTGTGTATTATTCATTTCATAGGATACGCTATAAACGAGTTGACAATACCATTATATCAAATATCTTAAGAGCATCAAAGCCAGAAACGGAACGCAATGTTCGGGTTTCGTCTACGCGAGACCTATCAGTGGCGCTCGAATTTAACAGTAGAAAGGGGGAAATTTGAAGAGCTTGCAAACCGTTAATTGCGAAAAGTTGTGCAAAATACGGCCGAATCAATCTTTGGGGAAAAAACACCTTTGTGTTTTGAATACTTCAACATGATATACACGTGAACTTTGCCATTAAAGACTTCACTTGAAAGGTAAGTAAGTAATAGAGTATGTCAATTGTATTCACATTCGTCATTTGCGTACATATTTACAAATGTAAACATATGAGCTCTGGTAAGCTCTTTAACCAACTTTCAAAAAAGATAACGCATTATTATGCAAAACCTCCAAAAAACAAATTGAGGAATGCAAATATAATCAAGGCATATCAAACTTGATATCTAGAACAGTCAATGCCCATGTGTCGAGCAACCTCTGCGCTTTGACGCAAGTAGTAGATGTATTTTGGAATCTTTCTAGACTTTCTTTTTCAATTACTAAATGTGTGAATGCAAAAAGTTCAGCCCCTCGCATTCATAATAATGTCTTTTTTCACAACCCCGCACATGGTCTATCAGTATAAATTTTTAGTCATTCAGTCATTACATTACGCTTAATGCGATAAAGAATATGTTAAACTGGTTGCAAAATAACATTTCGTGATATTTAAATGATAGAACCTAGTAGGTAGCTAGATATCACCACATTATAACAAAATATTGAAACAACACGGTCAACTCTTATAATGCGGAAGCCTTTTTAAAGTGTTTTATCGTTTAAAACTAGCAGTTATGTTTGAGTTTTACGAAATCTTATTCTGCAACCAGTTTAACATATTTTCTATTGCATTCAGCTGCCTGGGCTAGCTTTCTGCATATTATGTGCTGTTTTTCTATCTTCTTCAAACTTGTGGTCATCTAGTAGATTGCTGTAGTATGCAAGGTGTTCGGACCAAAACTCTATAAAGGTAATAGGGAGGTTCAGTCCCAATTATCCTTTCAACATTTTGGACCTGTTCAAAATAAGGCTTTCTGGCCCGTGTGTTGTACGATGTCATTGTTGTTTGTATTGTGCGTTGTCTGAACGTCTATATATTCAGTTTATATGCTTGGTATGTTGTCCTGTTGATTTCTGTTATCCTTGCTGTGTATTGTCATTTATAGGATAAATAAATATTTAAGTAATACAAAAGCCGAAAATAATAGCAAAATCACCACAGGTCACATTTGCTGTCAGAAAAGCATTAGTTTAAACATATCTTATTCTTGAATATGTAAATAAACTTATCATAGATACAAGATTAAATTTTGTATTTACGCCTGACGCGCATTTTGTCTAAAAAAGACTCATCAGTGACGCTCGAATCCAAAAAAGTGTAAAGGCTAAATAAAGTAAAATGTTAAAGAAAGGGATGACTTACTAGTTTATCAAATTTAAAAGCGTCTTCAGTCTGAATAACGATTTTATTTAAAGTAAAAATAACACAAGCTATAAACTTCAATTTATCATTTGAATATGACCTAAATTCATACAAAACAAAAATACCGACTATGGTTATATAGGGTACTGACAGTCAACCAAAGTGCAGCTGACCAACTGATAGAGAATACACGTCTATGTTGCTTGCCAAAGGATACATTGACATCTCTTCATACAAATCAATCACATTTTTAAAGTGAACATAGAAATTGTCCTTGCCATTCCTAGGTTCATTATATATGTTAAACGTGACCCGCAATGTTCTGGGACAACTTTTATAGATTGTCATCTTTTATGACTCTCAAGTTATACAAGTTATAGATAACAGATTTATTCAGCGTGAAGTCAGGTAGTACATATGTTTGAAATTTATTATATTAATAATCACCCGTATCCTGTTCGATATAATTTTTCTTTCATTTTGAATTCAATAATGTTACTTTTACGCATATATATATATATATATATAGTATACCTATAAATATAGATTCTACACTGCATCGAGTGTGATACGATATTTATCCAATCGAGACAGTTAAATTTCAATTTAAAACGCGAGGCTCGCCGAGCGTTTTAAATACTTAAAATTTTACTGTCGAGAGTGGATAAATATCGTATTACAAGAGATTTGGTGGTAGAATCTGTTTCTCTAATGATTTTCAAACAATATGCAAGCAAACGTATTCTCTTTCGAATGATCTGCAAAAAGATGTGTTCTTTCTATGTGACGTCATCAGCATGGTCGCTTTTTTGCATGCCGTACAATAGGAAATTCGGAGGAAAGCAAGAAAATTCGACGTCATAATCGATTTTAACCAATGAAGAACTAAGATCAAACGAACCACACTTTGATTAAATTCTGTTATAACAATGTACGCGGAAAGGGATAAATTGACGAGAGTTAGAGAAATTGGTAAACAAAGTTTTCAACCTTTGTTATTCTATAATGTTTTAAATTTGGAAAGATTAGTCAATTTTTACGTTTTTTTTTTTCAATAATCTCGATTTTTTTCATTTCATTTTGTTTTTCCATTGTGCATTCCGTTGACCTTTAAAAAGACAAAAACCACAGAAAAGTATATTCTTTAATACATTTAAAAACGATAAAACAGGAATTACCAAAACTTTTAAAGAAATCAACAGACCATATCTGGCATTAAACACATAGTTATATTAGTATCAGGTTTTTTTTAAACTTTTACAATAAAAGTTCCAAATTTGCAGGCTAAAAAGAACATTTTACAGAACAAATCATCGCACTAATGAACATCTCGATAATGACATTTACAAAACATACCTCAAATCTAAACAAATATTTACAATATGACATTTGGAATATCTCTCTTTATCATATCTTTCAGCTCGCCGTTGTGACAAATTATATATATCACCATGCTGGAGCTACTTGCTTTGCTGATAATTGTGCCGTCTGCTGCAATTGCGGCAGATATATCGGTACCTATGACCCAAATTCGCGACCAAGGTAATGGACAATTCGAAGGTCACTTAAACCTTTGCCCTCACGGAAGAAGTCGTTGGATGGGAAGTAGTTGTAAACATTTTCTGCTCCAGTCACAGGATTATCTGTAAGTATTATGCTTAAAGCAATCCTTTTGAAAGTCGTAGACCATTCATCGTTTATGGTAGCATGAATTTCCCCCCAAACTGAACGAAAACAAATAATTGTTTTCACATCCCATCTTAAACAAATGTTTAAAATCATCAGGAAAATATGATTAAACAATGTTTTCTAAAACAACCAAAGAATAATAAACTATAAAATACACTGTCTAAGTACCAACTTAATCATATATAAAGTTTTAGCTAACATCACTGACATCAAATCTATCCATTCTCATTATACTGAATATAAATCATGACGAAATTCTTTTGCAGGGTCAATTTATTCCAACACAGTCAAGGTTGCCAACTGATTCTTTTTTTTTTGCATAACCTAAATTCATTCTCTCTAATCATATAATCAACAATATAAGAAATGGCTGCATTACACCTATCAAAATAGACTCTAAAAACCCCCTTTTATTGCACTTTTTACCCTATTTTATCTAAATAATTTGTTTTTTTAAGAAAGTTTACTGTTGAACACAATTTTTATTTTGTTGTTTTCAAACTGAAAAAAGTTTTAAATGTCTGAATATCTGTATTATTTTCTTTTTATTAGACATAATTTATCATAATTTGTAAACACTGCATTTTCCCTCTTTTTGTCACTTTAAGTCTGTTACCAAGGAAACAGTAAACATATGGTGCTAAGTGTAATGATATTTTTTGTTAAGCTCATGTGGCTCTATTGAACTAATTAAATTTAAAACAAATATTTTTTAGTGCGTGCCGAAATATTTTTGTGATTACAGGAATTGCTCTTAAAGAGTTAATAGTTGGTACTAAATCTGCATCATAATTTGAAAGTTTTGGATCTTATTTGTATATTCAGTTCATTAGATTGTTTTGTAAATTTGGTTTTTAGTATAGACTATTGAAACTTTTTTGTCAAGAACCAAAACAAACTGCTTTATTATCATAGATCGCTCCACTTAAGAATGTGGTAACATTTTTTGGTGTAAGCAGGTGAACAGGAAAACAAGAAAACAATCATTTGTCCCATCTTGGCACAGTGCTGATACATATGAAATGTTCAACATCAAATTTACTTAGACTTCTTTTGTCGCTTGAACCGAAAACGTAGGAAATGAGAATCATCAGAGGTCATGACAACTATAAAGCAACAAAAAAATGATTAACTGAATTTTTGTTAAATTTATTAACTAATAAATTGGTGTTTATATTCTTCTAAACTTGTAATTTTTGCATATTTCTAAATATTTATCTCCAGATTAATTTTCATTTTAGCAATGGATGGGGACGGAAATTCGTCATTCAGCCGACAACAAAGTCCATTATATTGTAAACCTAGAGTACGACGGAATTCAACATGCCGGAACTACTTTTGATATAACAGTTCGAGGAACTGCTGCAGGTGGTAGTGCACCTACTGCTACCGCAATTTTGAAGAATATGGGAATTGACGGATTTACAGTACCACCAATAATCAACAGTAAGTATAAGTGAGAGGCTTAGCGCTATAAAACCAGATTCAATCCACCATTTTCTAAATTTGAAAATGCCTCTACCAATGTAAAAAAGAAGATGTGGTATAATTGCCAATGAGACAACTATCCACAAAAGACAAAAATGACACAGACATTAACAACAATAGGTCACCGTACGGCCTTCAACAATGAACAAAGCCCATACCGTATAGTCAGCTATAAAAGGCCCCAATTAGACAATGTAAAACAATTCAAACGAGAAAACTACCAACGGCCTTATTTATGTAAAGAAAATGAACGAAAAACAAATATGTAACACATAAACAAACGACAACCACTGAATTAAAGGCTCCTGACTTGGGACAGGCACATACATAAATAATGTGGCGGGGTTAAACATGTTAGCGGGATCCCGACCCTCCCCTAAGTCAGGAATATGTCCATTCGTTTGATGTGTTTTATCATTTGATTTTGCCATTTGATTAGGGACTTTCTGCTTTGAATTTTCCTCGGAATTCAGTTTTTTTGTGATTTTACTTTTTAGATACATTACTTTTTAAAACTCTCTATTCTACCTTCGACTCATTGTTCAATGAAAACAGTTACGATTTGAAATTTAAAAAACGAACATTTGCGATCTGTTAAAAGATTTGAAACTTTTCTGTCCTGAAGGTATATGGTATTACACGTAATATGTTGATGGTATTATTCTTTCTCTCTTCTGCTGTTAAGTTAAAATGTAGGCATATTTGTTTGTCCCACCTACGATAGTAGAGGGGCATTATGTTTCCTGGTCTGTGGCTCCGTTCGTCCGTCCGTTCGTTCGTTCGTTCCTTCGTCCCGCTTCAGGTTAAAGTTTTTGGACAAGATAGTTTTTGATGATTCAGAAGCTGCAGCCCAATCAACTTGAAACTTAGTACACTTGTTGCTTATGATATCATATTTCTAATTTTAAAGCCAAATTAGACTTTTGACCCAAATTTCACGGTCCATTGAACATAGAAAATGAAAGTGGGAGTTTCAGGTTAAAGTTTTGGTCAAGGCAGTTTTTGATGAAGCTGAAGTCCTATCAACTTGAAACTTAGTACACTTGTTGCTTATGATATGTTCTTTCTTATGTTATAGTGGCAAATTAAAGTTTTGACCCCAATTTCACGGTCCAGTTAACATAGAAAATGAAAGTGAGATTTTCAGGTTAAAAGAGAGAGAGACCAAAACACAACAATGAGTGAACATTGTATACTATATTTAAGGAATGACTGTAATATTTTTTCTGTCTATGAAGAAATAACATAAAAAAATGTGGTGCACAATGAATAACGAGCGTTGCGGGTTATTTAACAGTGTGCACCACACATGTTTATGTTATTTTGAATAGACTGAAAAAATATTACAGTTATTTCTTATAATCTATTTCTAAATTCCATTTTAAATCGTAGAAAACCATGAAAAAAACGTTGATGACGTCACAGTCACATTACTAAATTATGTCTATGGGCTGAAAAACAAAACGACGTCAGCCAATCAGAAGACGCGTTACATCCAAAATTAATTTATGTCTTGTTATACATATCTATTTTTCCTTCTTGTGGTATTTCAGGTGATGGAACTCCTTATAATTATGACGAAGTTATCACAAAATCTATTTTATTCTATGCCGCACAGAGATCTGGCAAACTTCCGGCAGACAACCCTATTCCATGGCGAGGTGATTCTGCATTACAAGACAGTGGAGACAATGGCGAGGACTTAACTGGCGGGTGGTATGATGGTAAGTACTGGTTATTTACTAACTTAAGATATTATTCTATGCCGCGCAGATATCTGGCAAACTTCTGGCAGACAACCCTATCCCATGGCGAGATTTTCTGCATTACAAGATAGTGGAGACAATGGCGAGGAATTAACTGGCGGATGGTATGATGGTAAGTACTGGTTATTTACTAACTACCTGTGTTATTTCTTGCAATGCTCCGCAACTTCAAATTGGATTTGCATGTCCTTCGAGGTATTTGATTCGATCACCACTGATTTTTATGAAGAAGAAACGTATACTTTGCTTAACAAAATATTATTTGGTTTTTGTGTTGAATGTCTCTTATTTATTCTTTTCGTCATGTGTGTATTTATTCATTTGCTTTATGATTTATTAAAAATCTATCCATCTTTTTGTGTGGAGTGTGCGTTAGTAAGATTGTAGAATGCTATATTCTTTAGCCGATTTGAACGGATGCACAATCATTTTGCCTTTGAATATCTAGTTCAAAACATTGTGCAATTATGCTTAATCACGGCGATAGCAGACTACGAATGTTCAAAATTCGTAAACTGATTAGGGAAATTAAAAACTGAGGGAATTGCATGACAGAAACAAGGAACTAAGCTGGATGCGTTGACAGGGTAAGGGTCTCTTGCTATGCATGTATCATCCACCATACCATAGAAAGATATAAGATCGCACAAACATGTGGCCAGTGAGTTGAGACACCGACACGTCATATCAATCAAACAAATAGTGATAATGACCGTTACATATATGTAACAAGATTTCACAAATTCTTCCTAATCATTCTGTTCGAACAATTTTGTGTAAGGATCAAAGTTTGTAACAACTTCGGTGAAAATTGGACCGTATAGGTTTTATGCACACTAATGATTGGTATTGAAGATACCTTTCACGAACAAAACCGATAAAGGTCATTTTAGAAACGCGCTCTTTGTGCTCTAAAATCTAATTATTAATTTTAGCTGGAGATAATGTTAAATTTGGATTTCCGATGGCGGCTTCAACCACGTTACTTTCATGGAGTCTTCTGCAATACAAAGATGCTTACCAAGCCATTGGACAACTGGATGCTATGTACGACTGTATAAGATGGCCTCTAGAATGGTTGATAAAATGTCATACAGGAACGAACGAACTTTATGTGCAGGTATATAAGCTGCAAATTGTAAAATGTAAATTGTGAAAAATAAATATAATAAGTTTGCGAATTTCTGAAAAAAAATATTATATCAAATATTTCGAAGATTAATTGTATATGTTTAAAATTGTGAAACAGATAGATAGAATAAGCTAGCAAAATTCTGAAGAAAACAAATATTACCTTTATGCGTTTTAGATAAATTGAACAAGTTTCTAATTGAAGGCATGGTTCCGATTTTTAAAACGCTGTAGTAGCTTATAAACACATGATGTGTACCGTTGTTGAAATTATATAACCGATTAATAAATATTTCAAATCATTTTGCATTCTTTTAACCAATTTGTTTTGATTTGTTGGAAATTAATTTGATAAATTTAGTCAAAATGTGAAAATAGCAAAAATACCGTATCGTAAGGAAATTCAAAACAGAAAGTCCTTTAACAAATGGCAAATTCAAAAGCTCAAACACATCAAAGGAACGGAAAGCAACTGTCATAGTTTTGACTGGTTACATGTATTTCCTAATGTAGAAAATGGTGAATTAAACCTGGTTTTATAGCCAGGTTAACCTCTTACTTGTATAACAGTCGCCTGTTAGGTAGTTAAAACAATTGCTGTATGTTTTAGAAAACAATATTTAAAATAAATTAGTTTCTGAAATGGAAAAGCATTTCTTTCAATGGTATATTTACCTCAGGTAGGAGATGGCCAAAAAGATCACGGCGTTTGGGGCAGACCAGAAGACATGAAAATGGACAGACCAGCTTATAAAATCACAGCAAGCAAACCCGGGAGTGACGCAGCTGGGGAGTATGCTGCTGCTATGGCTGTTGGTTCAATTGTGTTCAAAGACAAAGGTTAATATAGAACAAATATGAACATTAGGAGTTTCTGCTCGAAACAATTCTAGTCTTTTGATGGTGTTTAAAAGTGTATACATTATACAGATCCGTCATGCTCAGGAGAGATATGAACAAAAAATTCTAGTCTGAGAGTACTCAACATCAAAAAGATTCCAGTAAAAATATTGACGTTACAAATGAAAATATACGACGCCACAAAGAAAAGTGTGATCGTTGTACGACGTCGATTGTTAAATAAAATCAACTGTGACAATTTTACTACATCAGACGCGTATTTCGACAAAAAATGTCACTTCAGCATTGTTAAGTGTTGATTGATCTATTTATAATAGAGATTAGAAATAAGATACAGAGTTAAACTACAGTATCAAACTTGTTTTACAAATGTTTTCAAAAATGAGGGAAAAAAACCGTAAAACTTAATTTATCAAATAACCTAACTCCTCAGCACCTTAGAAGGAATAGGCAGATTTTGGTCCAGAATGAATAATATAAAGTCTTCCATTTTTATTAAAACTTTACAGTTTAAAAAATGCATTATTTTTTTTGGAAAATTCCATAGTTTTGAAATAGAAGAAAGAGATGTTTTTTTTTCTGTTCTGCACTCAATATTTAGAAACTGTTTTTTTTTCCTTATCATTATAGATCCTGCCTTTTCTGCAAAACTTTTAACACATGCAAAGCAAATTTATGATTTCGCAAAAACATACAAAGGAAAATACAGTGCTAGTGTTACTGAAGCAGCAGCTTATTACAAGTAAGTGTTAAAATCATTTTGATTGGACACGTAATTACTTAAAAGACCAGGATGTAGAGATACCTTTTTTTAAGCAAATTTTGTTTACCTCGGATATTTCTGGTATTCTTTGGGAAAAAAATATAACATTGATATACGAGAGAGAGAGAGTCTTTTCATCAGTGTATTATCTATCTTTGTCTTGTAATCAGTGTACAATTTTTTTGTCTTTTCATCAGTGTATTATCTATCTTTGTCTTTTAATCATTGTACTATCTATCTTGGTCTATTAATCAGTGTACAATCTTTTTTGTCTTTTCATCAGTGTATTATCTATCTTTGTCTATTAATCAGTGTACAATCTATCTTTGTCTTGTAATCAGTGTACAATCGTTTTTTGTCTTTTCATCAGTGTATTATCTCTCGTTGTCTTTAAATCATTGTACTATCTATCTTGGTCTATCAATCAGTGTACAATCTTTTTTTGTCTTTTCATCAGTGTATTATCTATCTTTGTCTTTTAATCATTGTACTCTCTATCTTGGTCTATCAATCAGTGTACAATCTTTTTTTGTCTTTTCATCAGTGTATTATCTATCTTTGTCTTTTAATCATTGTACTCTCTATCTTGGTCTATCAATCAGTGTACAATCTTTTTTGTCTTTCCATCAGTGTATTATCTATCGTTGTCTTTTAATCATTGTACTATCTATCTTGGTCTATTAATCAGTGTACAATATATCTTTGTCTAGTAATCAGTGTACAATCTACTTTTGTGTATTTACCAGTGTATTGCCTATCTTTGTCTATTTATCAATGTATAAAATATTTTCGTCTATTGATGGGGGTACAATATATTTCAGTTCTGATAACTATGTTGATGAGTTATCTTGGGCAGCTGCATGGCTTTACATGGCCACCAACACGTCTCAATACCTGACAGATGCAGAGAGTTTTTACCTGTCAGGAGCAGCATGGGGACAGTCGTGGGATGAAAAGAATGCAGGGACTATGGTAATCGTTCTTAAAGTTACATGTATAAGCGGTATTTGCTTACACCTCCGGTGCATCTGATAGCATCCGGGTTTTTTATGGTGGAAGTTTTGGTTTATCGGTTTTTGATTCTTTTTTTTTTGTAGACTGTTTTCCATGTCGTCTGCTTTCACCTTATAAGTTTGACTATTCCGTTGCTGTATTCTGTCTCTTTTTTACATATCGTATTTGCTTTTTTTCTCTACCTTAGAAATTACAAGCGCTAAACATTTTAAAACTTCAAAAAATCATACATATCATTCTTTCGAGTCTCTCTTGTCTTTGGTACAATTTAAATACAAAGTAAGATATGGTTGGATGCTAATTGCTTATTACTCATGACACGAATAGCTCATGACAGACTATGATAAATCTTTTATTAATTTAAAACCTGTTTCTAAAGCTGTAAAAAAAAAGGAACACAAGGCAAAGGACACTATAAAACAAACAAGCAATTTTCACTATTGCGCTGAATAAAAACTGATTTCAAATGTTATTTAGACATGACAATTTTATTGTAAATTTATGAATTTTAAATAATTGAAAATTAGTACATGTTCTTTGTAAGTTGCTGATTTGACTTTAGACTTCCAGTGCACCGATATATTAATCTCTAACTTATATAACAATTATTGAATCGTTGTACAATGTTGTAGTTTTAAATGAATTCAATATACTATTTTAACAAAGGAAAAAATAGAAGATAAGATAACTATGTTGACAAGGCAGCAACTTACTTATATCGGTAAAAATGGCAACATAACTCATGAGGTCAAAATATGGATTTAAACAGTATTAAAAAAATAAATAACAAATTGTCAAGCTTTCAATCGCACTGAATCAAGAATTGTTTGGCATCTAATTTTACACGTTTAGATATGTTTAGAGCAAATTGCCAACTACGGTCTTGATCGGGAAAGAATGACAAATAACGATGTTGGTCTGCTTTGGTCTCTACTTTCATTAATTTTTAAATCGATCCGATACAAAAACAAGGGTACAAAATAAAAGGTAAACTCCAACTCAGAAACAATCGCATTTCATTAAGACGGAAGTGATTGTATTGGTGCAAGCAACTTATATAATAACTTACATCATTTGAATCTACTCAATTATGTTTTAAACCTTATATTTAAGGTTCATCATGATTTTCAATATTGTATTTTCTTTTTTTTTCTCTTTAAATTGTTTAAGAATATTTCCTAAAAGTCATGAAAACAATATTGCTGATAAGCATTTCCTATTCTTTTATTGTGAAATAACTGAAAATATTTATTTAGATATTGTTGTATAAAATAACAAGCAAAGACAAATATAAACAAGACATTGAAGCAACATTTACCAATTGGTTACCTGGTGGTACACAATCTGGACGAATTCCTTACACTGCTAAAGAGCTGGCCTTTAGATCAGTCTGGGGATCCCTCCGATATGCTTGTAAGATCATATTTATATTATTACATAACATGACTGTCATTAGAATCCGTAACTTTGATTTGTTGACAACAGGCGCAAAGCACAACAAAATATGCACGTGATATTTCTGACAACATTAAAACAATACATGGAAAAACGAATAAAAGGCCTGACATAACGCTTTTTTTCATGGTTGTAGCAAACACATGTAACTATAAAAATTGAATGTTTCTTTTTATAATTTTATAAAGCGTTGATCGTGCGCAAATTTGTCGTATAAATTGCCTCAGAGTTTTATACCCAATGTGTTTCGATTAACTTTTTTTGCCCTTATAAAATACAAAACAAGCAAAAGGCCTGACATAACGCTTTGTGTCATGGTTGTAGCAAACACATATAGCTATAAGAATTGAATGCTTTTATTTTTAAAATTTTATCAGTTTGTAAAAGCGTTGACCGTGCGCCCATTCATTGAATGGATCGCTGCTGCACTTTATACTGATATCTTCGGTCAACATTTTGTCACCCCGATGAAAAAACCAAATAGAAGCATTAAATTCTTAAACAAATATGATTCCGATGTTATTTCTTATAAGCTAAAAAAAATATAATCAGCCTCGTTTTTACATTGAGATTCTTATTAAATTCATAATAAGGCATAAGCAGCATGAGATTATTAAATCATTTTCTGCATTTTGTATGAATAGAGTAAACCGAGTTTTTTTTCCATCTCTAAATTGGTAAAAAATTGTGTGCAGTATTTTTAGTCGGTTTTTTTTCCAAAACAAATGTGTAGAAGAACATCTTTTGATAATAATTTATGTATTATATCAACATGATCAATTTCATGGCATTCTGTTATCTTTTTATAAAGCAAATATGGCTTTCATGGCACTATTGGCTGCTGAGACAGGATTGCATCCAACCGAATATAGAAATTGGGCAAAAAGTCAAATTGGATATGCTCTAGGAGATACTGGAAGAAGTTTTGTAGTTGGGTTCGGTGTCAATCCACCCACACAACCCCATCATAGAGCAAGGTAAATGCCAATTTTTTAGACCAAGACACGTGAAGAGAATAAAATGCCAAAATTGTTAGAATAATCGACAATTATTAATTTTAACTAATCTATCATTGTTCAAAGTAATCATTGAAAGTAAAGAGATACTAGTTGGCCCTAAGAATAATGCACTGAAGGTAAAAATGATATATGTAAATTAGGAAAGATTCAGTTTGATAAAAGGATATGTGGTAAATACGCCAATGAAACAGTAACCAAGAAACGGACAAAGCCTGAGGAATTTTAAAAACATATAATCTTTATCACTAAATACAATGTAGATGTCAATATATTCTTACAAGCTCTTTATCGCCCATTGTTTAGAACAGTAGCTAATAAACTAAACAATGACTATCAGACATTTTACAATCAGCACTAAATTATCCATTACAAACAAGAGCTGATATCATATAATTTAAAGTAGCCTAGATGACCGAGTGCTCGGCATAGTTTTAAAGTATAAAGGTGCATTCGACTCCAACCAGAATTGACTGAATTGCCATGCCAAAGGTAAATGCTTCTCTTCTGGAACTTCGGCTTCCTCAAAAAATAAAAAATAAACTCTAATTAAGAATTAATAGTACTGAAAGTGGCATTCAACACCAATAAATCATTCCTAAAGATATGAAACCAAACAGTCATGATACCAATAGATCTAATACATGCATCAATGAAATTATCATAAATGAGTAATTGCCGATTTTTTGGAGATATTTTGAGGGTAAATGAAAAGATATTCCAAATGTTTTTTCGTGTCCTATGATACACATAACTAGTCACCAAATAGATCTTTCATGACACAAATTGAGCATTTACTCGTACATATCGATAGAATTCGAGCGTGCACTTTTCAGGGATATTTTAAAGAATAGTCATCAAAGATACCAGGCTATGATTTTATACATCAGACGCACGTCTTCATAAAATAAATACGAGGAGTTCGAATCAAAACAGATAATAGGCCATAATAAAGGGTTTAGTAATAGAAAGTCTTACAAAACTTTCAGTTCATGTCCATTGATACCTGCTCCATGTTCATGGGCTAATCAACAGGAAAAAGGAGCGAATCCTCACACATTATATGGCGCTTTGGTTGGTGGTCCTGATCAAAATGACAGGTACACGGATAGCAGGACAAATTATATCAATAACGAAGTGGCGTGTGATTACAATGCTGGTTTCCAGGGTGCTGTTGCAGGTACCAAACTAATTATCTTATTTATTTACGTTAAGATAAGGCCTAGTCTGTTTGGTTTTTTTTTTGTATTGCGTGAAGTAAAGGCATTAAAAAAAATCATCAAACTTACCAAGTAGTTTAAGTGACCATACGAGCGTTTGCTCTACTTAATCACGTACGTATTAAACCTGCACCTTTCCACATGTTCCAATTAAAAATACATTTCAACACATTAACTCAATACAAATCAAGAATACATGCTGCTTGGGATCTGCATTAAATATCATTCTGATGAGGGCGTACCTACAGTTGTATGTATCTTAATGTAGATAAATGTTAGTTTTATTACTGACTTAATAGTTAAGTTATACAAACAGGTTGGCATCATTGAAAACATATTGTTTAATATTGTGTTGTTTCATTGGCCGAGAATGTTGCAATGCAACGCATTTGGCATTTGTAATGCATTGGTTGTAAAAGTGAATTTGATTTGTACGCACAGGACTAGAAGACAATCAAATTATAATCAATTACATGGGGAATAAAGGCAACAGTACTTTACCGTTCTTTAATAGTCATAAATTAATTAGGCGAAAACCAAGCAAACCATAACTGGGGGAAACACATCAACTATAAGAGGAAGACAACGGAACAACAGAAACACGGAACAAAAACAAACGCAAACATACATAGAAACCGGTAGGAAACGTTACTACAACCAAAGCCTATAAACAACTTAAAAAAACGTCCCCTCGTAAAAATTGAAAGAATAAAAAAAAAAAAAAATCTTCTTACACCTTTTTTATCACATTTCTTTTTGATTTAGGTAAAACAAATTGACTGCGCTAGAATACACTTGTTTATCGATATGTCTGCCATTAAATATTTTCATAACTCAACTATTTTAATTCATTTTCAGGTCTGAAATCGCTGCATCTGAGGAACCTTTTAGACAAATAAGAAATAATATAATTATATTAAACGAAATAAAAGTAAATATCTTTATGTTTTTATCTTTCGTAAATGTTGTAGTTTACGTGACATTTGTGACATAATTGCAATAGGACATCCTATGAGAAAAAAAATAACTTAGAAAAAGAACCCATGGTTAATAATCTTAATCATTGGTTTTTTTTTAAGTGTTAATAACTATTGGCTTACTGGTTCATATTGAGAAACAATCCACCAAAGAAACCAGGCTTATAATTTTCATCTACACTAGTCTCATCAGTGACGCTCGTATCAAATTATTTATATTCCAAGAGATCGATGGTTCCTTCGATGGTAAATGACTTCTTTCAACAATACAAACTTGAAACCATGACGTATCCAATCGTACTGACACTGGCATTAAACACTTACATTTAATCATCAATTATATTTTTAGAGAGCAATCACAAAATATCACACCCAATGGTTACCTAATACTCCGAACTAACCGACAAAGTTCAAAATGAGATCAGAGATACAACTCGAACAGTAGTAATCTGATGTTATATTTGTTTTTCCCGTGGGATATTGTCTGATGCTTGGTCCGTTTCTGTGTGTGTTATATTTTGGTGTTGTGTCGTTGTTTTCCTCTTATATTTTTAAGGCGTTTCCCTCGGCTTTAGTTTGTTACCCCGATTTTGTTTTTTGTCCATGGATTTATGAGTTTTGAACAGCGGTATACTACTGTTGCCTTTATTTATAATGTTCCTAACTTAGAATTTTGTTTCGTCAAAAAATCTTATAGGCAAGTGTTATTCAGTTCACTATTGTAACATGTATAAGCTCTGTAATATATAATAAAAGTTTACATAGAACTAAAGAGCTGTGTTGTACTTCTGTGTCTTCAAAAGAGGGACGAAAGATACCAAAGGGATAGTCAAACTCATAAATCTAAAACAAACTGACAACGCCATGGCTAAAAATAAAAAAGACAACCTGTCATGTACATTAAACGGGGACTCTGAAACAGTCTACAGATGAACTGCACTATTATAAATCCGCAGACTTCCCCTTCAGCCGTATTGTTTCTTTAAATTCCATTTATCATTAATAATAAATTATCAAGATTTTGAATTACATGTGTGGTTGTTTATTTATTTTTTTGTAATAGAGTATGTAGAGCGAAGGACTGTGGCCCACGATTTTCATTTTATATTATATATTTCCATTCACTACTATGGATTCATTATTATTCGTTGGATACCAATTTTCGTGGATTTCATGGTAACCCGGATACCACGAATGGCAATGTATAACGAATTACAAATTTAAATAAGAATGAATGTAGACTTTGGCAGAACCATAAAATCAATTATCCACAAAAATGCAAGTTTTTCCCAATCTTCGAAAATTGGTACTCACGGAAATAAATGAATCCACCGTATCAAATTTAGTTCGTATTTAAAACTCTTGGCGGATTAAATGTCAATCAAATATTAGCATATGTGATTTTAAAAGGCCATTGATTCCAGAATAAAATAGATTGTAGCTGCTGGTCTGAGTATGTATACTGAGTCAAAGAGATGTCTACTTCTTTACAAGTTAAGATGACAAAATAAATGGACGTAAAACAAATACATGTAGTTAAGTGGCAGTGGCCGTTCTACATGGCATGATGACATGTTTCACAATACAACTATTAAAATCTGTGGTAATAATTCAAAATATTGATACATGTATCCCATATATAGTCTGTTAGTCAGCTCTGCAAACATTTTTTAATTTCAAAGTATACTACAGCTATGTTATTTTTTCAAAAATATGGATTGGTGGCGCATTTCCTTTAAATATTATCACAGTGCATTCATGATAAAAGGGAAAAAGGTTTTTTTCAAGAAGGTTCTAAAATATGATCGCCATCATCTTCATTTCATTGATATTATCGTTTTCTTCAACATACATTTATTTTCGTCCAATTGAATTGTTTGATTTTTTATTTGTCAGCTAATAGGAGTAAATGTTGTGTCCTTCATGTGTTAGGCGAAGACAATAAACGATAAAGAGTACATGTAAACAGCAAACATTATCGTCAAACAGTTAAACACAGCTGATATATAAGTCCTCTTTTAGAATTGTTTGCACTTGAATTATCCTTTTGGGTTTTTTGGCAAGTATATAGAGAATAACTGAAAACAGAACAAATAGGCACCATTGAAAATATCAACAAAAGATCTGAGGAATGAATTATATTCAAGTCTTCAATATAGCTATTGCGGATAGACCCATGTCAGATTATTTTCCAAAATATCTCCGATATTCCAAAATTATTCTACTGTGCACTTAAGGTGGCACCCAACACCTTGACTAAAATTAATTTGGCTCGTTTAATGTTCATACAATTTTGACAAAATATTTACTTTGACCCTTTGAAAAAAATATAAGAATTTCAAAAAATCTTAAACCAATCACTTTCTCGGAAAAAAATGGTTGGATATATAGCAGTTTGACAAACACTCATTGTGATCATTGAGAAGCTTAATATTTCCTTAACAATGCAACGTGATTAATACTTTTTGCTGATTTTACAGAGTTATCTCCCTGTAGTGTTAGGTACCACCTTAAAGGACTTCAACCGGTTCTTAAGACATAGTATCATTGATAAACAAAATACATTTGATGAATACTATGATTTCGTCTAAATAATTCATCTAAATAAAGGCAACATAAGTCATCATTATAGTAAGGGATAACAAGCTGAAACCGAGGGAAACACGTCAACTATAAGAGGAAAACAACGGACTATAAGAAAAACTGATCTTACACAAAAGCAAACGGACTGCAGATACCAGCTGCCATATTACTGAAAATTCAGATGGTCAAAAGAAGGAAAACAGGATCTGCATCATTCCTGGGATTATACTCAACATTAGATTCCTAAGGACGTTGAAAACAAAGCTACATGAGTGATGATAGTTTCTATAAAATATTTATAAATAACTGATTCTACTTAGCAATACACTTGAATCAAAGGTATAAGGTGCATACACATTAAAAACTGTTTGAACCTATGGAACTTGTTTTGGCTAGCACTCTATTTATGAAAGGAGCATTTACACTGTCATATAATTTTGAGAAATGTCGTAAGTTCCTTCTGTTTACTACATCTGACTTTACGGTATTTGATGAATTACAGTATACATGTATGAAGAAACTCAGTAACGCGAATTGACATAGAAATAATTTACTTACTTAAAGTCACTTAATAAACAATCGTGTTTTGTTTGGAGGATTGCAGTCTTAGCATTGTATGTGGGTGTATTAGATGTTTATTAATATTCAACTGTTAGTTATTTGTAAGTTAGTGAAAGTACAAAATTTCGTAGTTCAGGCAAAAACAATGTCTTTTCAAGTACATGAATAAAAATTGGCTTTCGTGTAGAGCAGATACGTTTGCGTAATCGGTAACCTTTACAATACAATGCATTTCGCAATTTTAGACATTATATTTAAACTGTAATATATTTCACATCTTTCATACATAAGATGTGAGGAATTTTTCATGAAAGTACCACATTAATATAAGTTAATTCAATCATCACTTAGAACAAATATAAACAAAGATGTGGTATGGTTGCCAATGAACATCTCTTTACAAGATACCAAATAAAAGCATTTTCAAACTATATTTATTGATAAAAAGTTAAATCATCTGTCCAAAATATGTCGAACATGTAAAGACTTCAGTCCTGGAATGAAAGAAAACAGTAAAATATTAGACGAATGAGTATATGTTTTTGGCTTAACACTGGCAATTTAAGATTTTCCGTTAAAGCTTAAATTTTCCGTCCGTCATGTTTTATTGAAAAGCATGACAACTTTCTAAAAGCGAACCAACAAATGTATTTTAAGGACTTATCATTGTTTATGTGCACTGACCACTTCTTCGTTGTTCTTTGAAATTCATCGATGGCGTCACTTTTCAATGAAAGTTTTTTTTTAACCTTAGTGTAAGGGTGTCATGCATTAGACTATAGTTGCAGATATTTACAGTTCCCTTTTTACTATTTGAATCCGTTATATACGCTTAACCAAAACAAATATGAACAGATACATTATTTATATTGTATCAAAATGTTAGAATCCGTTTTCAAATTATTACAAATAATAATTCCATTTTTTATCAGTTAATGCAAACTTCAAACGTATCGTCTCAATAATTTCTAAAACTGTATATTAAACTTTTATTTTGTACCATCGTATTATAATTGCTAGGGCTTTCGGCTGCAAAATACGATCAGCCTCTTCATCCCTTTGAAAACGGTGGTGTATTTGTAGTTATAGATTCATATACATTTTAGAAATAGAAGTATGAAATATATGCGATTATATTTATAATACCTGCAACAGCTCCTTGGAATCCAGCATTGTAGTCACAAGCCACTTCGTTGCTTACATAGTCAGTCCTGACGTCTGTGTATTTGTCGTTTTGATCTGGTCCTCCTACCAGAGCACCGTACAGCGTATGAGGATTTGGTCCTTTCTGTTGTTGTTGGTCCCAGGAACAAGGTGCTGGGATCATTGGGCATGAACTGGAATTTAATGGTTGGTTTTTCAGTCGTACAATATAGAAATAGTAACATGTTTATAGTTTTCTTAAATATTGATAAGCATTTTCTAAGCTATTTATAATGAAGAGTAATGTCAAGGATTAAAACGTTTTATTTAGTTTGGTGCAGAAATATATATCAAAAGCAAAACTAGCAAAGTTAACAAACTAATCATACCATTGAGATAAATACGTGAAATAGTTGGTTTATACTGATGCTGTAGTTAAATAGTAAAGATACAACGACCGTTTATTTTAATTTCCAAAAAAGAGTTGAAAAAAGAGATATCCAAAAAACATGTTACCTGGATGCTGATTGCGTTGCCTTGGGATACGCAACTTTTTACAAACCCTAGAATTTTCAACGATTTTCATATCTTTTTCGTATCTGACCTTAGTTATTCAGTAACAAGTCAAAATTGATACATGAAGTATGAATCTGTCTTCTCTGATAAGAGTTTGAATTTTAATGATCATCGAAGTTAACCCTTTTTGTGAAAAGTAGCAGGTTGGAATTTAATAGGAAGACTAAATACCTTCCCCTGTGATGTGGTTGTGTGGGAGGATTAACTCCGAATCCAACAACAAAACTTCTCCCAGTATCTCCAAGAGCGTATCCGATTTGACTTTTAGCCCATTTTCGATACTCCATTGGATGTATGCCTAATTCAGCAGTTAGAAGAGCCATAAAGGCCATATTAGCTACAACATAACAAGCAAGTCCTCGTAAGATAATTACACGATAAGTTTGTTACACCCATTTATTCAATTATTATGAATTATATAAAACATGTAAAATAAGTTTGCAAATTCTCCCTACTCATCAACTATCGTTTTATAAGGATTAAAGTGTGTAAAAAATTTAAATTAATATACCAATATCATTTATAATATCTGGATAATAGTTCGAATTTAGCATTCTGTTCATGAAAAGGATAATCAGATTTTCTTTCAAGTAAACGAACATCGGAAATCTTGATAATTTCTTATAACATTATCTAATTTCTATATTGTAAGTAATCTATGCATCAGGACATCATTGCAATTATAGTTATACTGATAAGAAATTATTACCAAAAATACCGAACTCCAAGGTTCATTTAAAAAGCTAAGTCCATGAAACGTGACGAAAATCAAACGAAGACGTTCGTTTAAATGTTGAATACGTTATACATACACGTATATCTGAGAGATCCCCATTGCAGTCTGAATGCCAGTCCTTTTGGGGAATAGGGCAATGCAGCAGTACCAGTTCCACCTGGTAACCAGTCAGTAAATGTGGCTTCTAGATCTTGTTTGTAAATATCTTTCTTTGTCATATTGTACAAAAGAATCTACCGAAAATATATGAGAAATATAAAATTGATTATCAATAAAATGTAGAACCTGAAAATATAACTTTAACCGATTTACACACTGCGGAGACATAAATCTGTTTTAAAAGAACATTGTACTCATTCATTATGTTTCTTAGATTATTTGTTTCCCAGGCTATACTTTTTATGACGGTTATAAGGATTTGGCGAATCTTTTGCAACCTTGCGACAAGGTACATAACGAGGTCTGACATATTTCTAAAGGGGTAGACCTTCGTTTAAGAAATTTACGGGTAAGTTTATGTAAACCATTATAATACATAAATTCTCAACTTTTGAGTAACATAATTCTAATTTTTTATCACAATAATGTTTAGAAAAGCATTAATTTGATGAAATTAACTTTTCCAAAAGCAAAACAGATATATAATGGAACGTTAGAGTTATCTTCCTATACCTTGTTCTACCTTCGTAGAATCTAGAGCATTTCCAAAGGCCGATTAAGTTCAGCATTCCTCCTTATAATGGCAATGCTTTTGATTGTGGTAATATTATATTTATATCTCGTTGCATCGGATATATAGATGCAACGAAACATAGTAGCCAATATCAAAGTCACATACGGAGAAAAATAACCTAGGGTTTTAATAAAACATCGGACGTTTCTACATAAGTTGTTAATAATTTTGTAAATGTTAATTACATAATCAATATATGTATTTTATATAATTAACGTTGTATTTAGATCAACGTACATTATGCAAAATATTAGCTAAAGAACTGTACCATGTTTCCTGCATTTTTCTCGTCCCACGACGTTCCCCACGCTGCACCGGTTTCATAATGTTTTTCGGCATCAGCTAAATATGAGGCCTCTCCGGTAGCTCTATGCAACCATGCTCCTCCCCATGTTAGCTCGTCTTCGAACTCGCTGGATCTAGATTGAAAACAGATACATATATATGTAGAGGATTGTCGTTCCTCATTTACACAAGAACTACTTTTGTTTAGGATTTCCCTCTGGACTAAAACTTTTTTTGCATTGTGTGTTGTGAATTGCGAAAAAAAATTGTATGTCTCCCCATGTAATCAATTTAAAAACGAGCAAAATAAAACAATTAAATCGTACATACCTATCACATTTTTCACGGGGAATCTTATATTATTGTTTAGCTTTCATATTGTTATGAAGAAAAAATTATAAGACATATCTTTGTTTTCCTATTTTAGCATTGCATTCGATAATGAAAAAATGAATGATACCATTGTGAATAAAGTATTACTGAAAACACATTTTCACAATTATTTTTTTTTTCTCACGAAATGAAAAAATTGCCAATTTAATCGTAGAAAATATGTCATACTTGCGACTTCTCTTTAAAATACATGTACATCAACAATGTGAGAAAATCACAAAAATAATCCCGCTGAAGTTGCGCTAGAAAGGATTAAGCGTGTCACCAGAGCAATCTAGGTGAATAGGTTTGTTGGTTATATTTCAAGCTCCAGTTGTTTCCTTAAAAACATACTGTTGCATCGTGAATCTTTATTTTCATGTGTGTGCATGTCATAATAGCTCTGAAGACGTTCTTTTAAAACTAATTGGTATCTCTAAAGTTGTAAATTTTATAACTTGACTCCGTTTAAAAATAAGGTAACTACACAGCTTTTATGTTTAAACATTTGATGGTAATTCTGAGCTTATATTATATCTTTTATTTTTTTAGGTTTGTTTGTTTAGCTACCGACTGGAACTTTCAGTCAATAACTATGTAAAATACAAATCAACGCACAAATCTATCTGCATTTGTTTTGCTTCGTATCTTGTAAGAACGAAATGTAGGGTTAATATTTCTCACCACGTAAACTGTTTGTATTTGTTTTTCTCTATTCGATATAATTATAATGAAAGACAACGGTTATTCTGTATGAAACTGCATGTCGGTACCACATAAATATTCAGAATATAATATTCCAATTCTTTTAAATCCTGGGTTCTAAACAACTAACTTTTAATCAATTCAAGGACAAACACCGAAACAACCAGTTATAACACTTCAATACTACACAGTAGACAAGACACCTCCTCAATATTAATAGTGTAATACATAATACCTTTCGTGATGATCCTAACTAACGCCAAGTACGTTGAATCACCATATGGTTTCTAGTAGAATATCGTCATTACTATCTGTTTTAGGAGGAAAGAGATGGACTATATATATTCCTCTTATAGTTTTTTTTTTATTGAATATGCCTTCAAATTTTGCTCAAAGGGGCCTTTACCTGTAATAAGCAGCTGCAGCGTTCACGCTATCACTATACTTTCCTGTGTAAGTTTTAGCAAAGGTGTACAACTGTTTTGCGTGTGTCAATAGTTTGGCTGAAAAAGCCGGATCTGAAAAATGTTAATTGATATTGTTATAAATTTGATCGAATACGAATGCTAAATTTAATATCTTCATTGTGTCATTTAGTCAAATTACAATTCACCCATCAGTGTGTCTAAAACATATCATATTTGTAATTCTCCGCTTTATAACCTAATACATTCTCGGTAATTTTTCCACAAAGGTATATCAACATTTTCTAATTAGTTTACATTAGTTAACAATGTATATTCAACCAATATAGCGACATAATTCTCATTGTGATGTATAAAAGCAGAACGTAAGGGTTGATATCTCTCTTTATAGAACTACAAGTAAGATTAATGCGTAGTCTCTCTTCTAAAGTTGTCTTGTTGGGCCCCTTTTTCAATGTCTTAGATTCGCATTTTATGATTATTTGTTTTCCTTTTAAAATATGTATGATATTTCTAAAATCCAATAAATAATACATATATATTTTCAAAAGTAAACGGTCTTGCATTAATAATATACACACTAATATGTCTATGTAAGGGTTGTCTTTACTGTTTTATTTGATTTTTTTGTTGGAGCTCTATAAATTGTTTAAATAAATGTTGAGTAGGCGTAACTTGGTTCTTTGAAAAACAAATTCCTCTTAATGAGAAGTATTATGGATTCAATTAATAGAAAGTCATAGTAAGAATTGTGTGCTATACTAGCTTTATATATGTTGTGTAACTACGTATTGTTTACGTAATTTTCTTCTAGAGAAACTGCTTTATAGCGCAATAAATATTCATTTTCTATAGAAAAAAAGCAATTACACAACTACATCTCATCAATGATTAACAAAATACAACTTAATATTAAGATAGATATCTCTTTTCAAAATATAATTTTGACTTTACAGCATAACTTCGACTTTGACTTTGGTAAAAAAGGCTACACAAATAACAAGAATGTGTCCATAGTACACGGATGACCCATCCGCACTATGATTTTCTATGTTCAGTGGACCGTGAAAATGGGATACAATCTCTAATTTGGCATTGAAATTAGATAGATCATATTATAGGGAACGTGTACTCAAGTTTCAATTTGATTGGAAAAATTATGTATATAATTTTTTTAACTTCTCTGTAACCTTTGTACTTTTTGTACGGTTTTATGAGAATAAACTATCTTATCTTAACTTCAACTTCATCAAAAACTACCTCGACCAAAAACTTTAACCTGAAAACTTTAATCTGAAGCGGGACAGACCGACGGACAAAACGAACGAACGAACGAACGGACGAACGGACGAACGAACGGACGCATAGACCAGAAAACGGATTGCCCATAAATGGGACATGAAAATAAATGATTTGACGACAATTAGGTTTTTGGCTTTAAAGCATATAATCATAATTTCATGTCACGTATATCAGTATGCGCAATACAAATATAAAACCTTTGTCTTTAAAAACCAACGATCCTACTGTCATGGCGGCTGCGTATTCTGCGGCTACGTCACTTCCAGGTTTACTGGCAGTAATTTTAAAAGCCGGTCTGTCTGATCCCATATCTTCCGGTCTTGTCCAGCTTCCGTGGTCTTTGCCACCATCTCCAACCTTCGTTTGAACAAGTGTATTAGGAAATCATACATATAAAAGAGGGACGAAAAATAACAAAGGGACAGTAAAAACTCATAAATCGAAAATAAACTGACAATTTCTGGCTAAAAATGAAAAAGACAAACAAACAAACAATGGAACACATGACACAACATAAAAAACTAAAGAATAAGCAACACGAACCCCACCAAAAACTATGGGTGTCTCAGGTGCTCCGGAAGGGTAAACAGATATCACCTGACATTTTCTTAACATTTAAAGTCGTATCTAAACGTCGATGTATTCATCATAGTACTACATGTGCAAGCGGTGTTTATATTAAAAAAAAATTGAATCAATCTTGAACTTCAGTTATGTCTAAGTATTAAAAAATCTTTTTGTTATTTGGTTTCAATACATCATTGTCACATACTTTCTTCAGATGCATGCGATATAATAAAGTGATTAGTGCTAAATATAGCCAAATTTATCTTCGAATTCCAAATTAAAATTGGCCTAGTTTATGATAAAGATCAATTTGATAAACTCAAAATATTTATTCATGATATTGATTTGATAATCAAAACAGTAATCTGGAATTTTTCTTAAAACAAAGGAAGATATATAAATGTGGTTTATGTTACTTATAAATATACCTTATTATATTAGTAATATTGTATAAGAAATTATTGATTGCAAAGGGAATTAACTGAAATTGCTCTTAATTTAGAATGCTCATTCAAATATCACATTAAGTATCTTCACTTTTGAAGTGCAACGGATATTTATTTAAAAATCTATCGAAATGCAACTAAATAGTTATCAAAGTACCAGAATTATAATTTAGTACGCCAGACGCGCGTTTCGTCTACATAAGACTCATTGATTCAGTGAACTCGTCCGAGTTTGTTTAAATACATCATATTTCTTTAGAGTTTTAAATAACATAATATTTTAAGTTGTGTTAAGAAAACATTACAAGATTTTGTAATTATGTAAACAACTAATATTTTCAATGGTATATTATATTGTGATGACTCTACTGAAGAAAATGTCATAGACATAAGGTTAATATTGTAATTATGTAAACAACTGACACACTAGAACTAATAATTTCAATGGTATATTAGATTGAGATTACTCTACTGAAGAAAATGTCATAGACAGAAAGTTAATTTTGTAATTATGTAAACAACTGACACACTAGAACTAATAATTTCAATGGTATATTAGATTGAGATTACTCTACTAAGAAAATGTCATAGACATAAGGTAATTTTGTTATTATGTAAACAACTGACACACTAGAACTAATATTTTCAATGGTATATTATATTGTGATTACTCTACTGAAGAAAATGTCATAGACAGAAGTTAATTTTGTAATTATGTAAACAACTGACACACTAGAACTAATATTTTCAATGGTATATTATATTGTGATTACTCTACTGAAGAAAATGTCATAGACATAAAGTTAATTTTGTTATTATGTAAACAACTGACACACTAGAACTAATATTTTCAAATAATGGTATATTATATTGTGATTATTCTACTGAAGAAAATGTCATAGACATAAAGTTAATTTTGTTATTATGTAAACAACTGACACACTAGAACTAATATTTTCAGACAATGGTATATTATATTGTGATTATTCTACTGAAGAAAATGTCATAGACATAAGGTTAATTTTGTAATTATGTAAACAACTGACACACTAGAACTAATATTTTCAGACAATGGTATATTATATTGTGATTATTCTACTGAAGAAAATGTCATAGACATAAGGTTAATTTTGTAATTATGTAAACAACTGACACACTAGAACTAATAATTTCAATGGCATATTATATTGTGATTACTCTACTGAAGAAAATGTCATAGACATAAGGTTAATTTTGTAATTATGTAAACAACTGACACACTAGAACTAATATTTTCAATGGTATATTATATTGTGATTACTCTACTGAAGAAAATGTCATAGACATAAGGTAAATTTTGTAATTATGTAAACAACTGACACACTAGAACTAATATTTTCAATGGTATATTATATTGTAATTACTCTACTGAAGAAAATGTCATAGACATAAGGTTAATTTTGTAATTATGTAAACAACTGACACACTAGAACTAATATTTTCAATGGTATATTATATTGTGATTACTCTACTGAAGAAAATGTCATAGACATAAGGTTAATTTTGTAATTATGTAAACAACCGACACGCTAGAACTAATATTTTCAATGGTATATTAGATTGTGATTACTCTACTGAAGAAAATGTCATAGACATAAGGTAAATTTTGTTATTATGTAAACAACTGACACACTAGATCTAATATTTTCAATGGTATATTATATTGTGATTACTCTACTGAAGAAAATGTCATAGACATAAGGTTAATTTTGTAATTATGTAAACAACTGACACACTAGAACTAATATTTTCAATGGTATATTATATTGTGATTACTCTACTGAAGAAAATGTCATAGACATAAGGTTAATTTTGTAATTATGTAAACAACTGACACACTAGAACTAATATTTTCAATGGTATATTTGATTGTGATTACTCTACTGAAGAAAATGTCATAGACATAAGGTTAATTTTGTAATTATGTAAACAACTGACACACTAGAACTAATATTTTCAATGGTATATTATATTGTGATTACTCTACTGAAGAAAAAAATGTCATAGACATAAGGTTAATTTTGTAATTATGTAAACAACTGACACACTGGAACTAATATTTTCAATGGTATATTTGATTGTGATTACTCTACTGAAGAAAATGTCATAGACATAAGGTTAATTTTGTAATTATGTAAACAACTGACACACTGGAACTAATATTTTCAATGGTATATTTGATTGTGATTACTCTACTGAAGAAAATGTCATAGACATAAGGTTAATTTTGTAATTATGTAAACAACTGACACACTAGAACTAATATTTTCAATGGTATATTATATTGTGATTACTCTACTGAAGAAAATGTCATAGACATAAGGTTAATTTTGTAATTATGTAAACAACTGACACACTAGAACTAATATTTTCAATGGTATATTTGATTGTGATTACTCTACTGAAGAAAATGTCATAGACATAAGGTTAATTTTGTAATTATGTAAACAACTGACACACTAGAACTAATAATTTCAATGGTATATTATATTGTGATTACTCTACTGAAGAAAATGTCATAGACATAATGTTAATTTTGGTTATGTTTTACTAGAAAGAAGTGCTTTGTTTGTGTTGGTGTTTATTATTTACTTTCTTAACTGTGCTTATTATCCTAACGCCTAAAATTGAAATACGTACGATATTTATCGTTAATACTTTTTTTTAAAGCTTACCTGAACATATAGTTCATTTTCCCCGGTATGGCATTTCAATAGCCACTCCAAGGGCCATCTAATGCAGTCAAACATTTCTCCCAGCTGTCCACTAGCGCGGTAGGCGTCAGCATACTCTAAAAGACTCCACCCGAGCAGTGTGGTCGTAGCAGCCATTGGGAAACCAAATTTTACATTGTCACCAGCTGGAAAAGGTGACATTTAAAAGATTTGTCATCAAAAACTATTTGTTACCATGTGTAACCAAAATAAATCAACCCAAAAACGTAAGCAACACAACACTGACACTTCTTAATTATGTTATTCATATAATAATGTATTAAGGATGTAATCGTGTAAAGTTTATCTATTTTCGTCAGGTGATCGGACCCCTTTGTCTTTTTCCTATGATACAAAGTTAAATATTTTTTCCAATATCACACACTGTTCATTTTCATAAAAGTCTTCAATAGGAAATTAAAGGTCATTTACCAAAATTAAAGCAGATTTTAGATTCTTTTCTTACGATTTGAGACCCGAATTATGTCAATGCAAAATATAAAGTAAAAGATCAAATCCATCTTTACTCAATGTTTTTTTTTTACAATCAGAAATATCTAGAAAAGAAGTTCCATAACCTACCAATATGTTTAAGATACTAAATTAATTATCCTATGATTTTTTTTAAAAAGTACCAATTTTAGATTTCATTAATTTTTTTATTTATTTCACCTGACTTCATTAATATGCACTGTTCTTAAGCTTTTTCCAATCATTCTCTTAAATATTCTCCATTTTCATATCATAAATTTTTCGCATAATAAGTCAATGCAGCAAGATGAACAATCACGCATTTATCATCTTTTATTTTATTAAAAAGCTGCCTACCGTCATACCATCCACCCGTCAAGTCTTCACCATTAGTTCCCTGATCATTTAGCGCGGAATCAGCACGCCATGGAATTGGGTTGTCTGCCGGAAGTTTCCCAGATCTTTGCGCATCATAGAACAAAATCGACTTTTCAAGTACTTCGTCGTAATTATATTTAGTTCCATCAGCTGTAAAATATGTTTTATCAGCTCATAAATATATAATTTATCTGAATGATTAACTCATCAGAGATACCAGATTTATAATTGCGTACGCCAGACGCATGTTTTGTCTACTAAAGAAGTATAATTAATTAGTGATGCTTGAATCAACAAAGTTTTAAAAAAGGCGAATGAAATACGAAGTTAACGGGCATTTAGAACCAAAAATAACAAAAGAATATTCAAATACAGCTAAAATAAAGTCTAGGTGTAAAGACAATATATAAGCATGATTTAAGGTTTTGAAATTACGATCGATTTGTTGATTGTTTTTTTTTATTCTAGTATAGATATCAGGTGGAAAAGCACGATGTTTTATTTTAATTTTATCTAGTATGCAAATAACGAATTTAAAGAAAGAGAAAACAAGATATGCTCGGCTCTACGAACATCTAAGATAATCGAATGAAATCTCGAAAAATATGATCATTTACGAACATATATTTCAGGAGACTTTTCTATCTGTGCAATAATAAATAACGTTCTTACTGTTAGGAACTGGAGGCACAGTGAAACCATCATCGCCAAAGTTTTTCAAAATTGCTGTTGCCGTTGGTGGACTACTTCCACTAAATTTACCCCCAATTTTGAAATCCAGTGATCCTCCTGTATGAGCGATAGCAGTGTGTGGTTTGTTGACAAATGTCCACACTTTTTTGTCTGCTGAATGAGTAACCTCGTCCGCCATGTATTGCTGTTAAAACATGTAAAAGAATCATTTAAAAAAAAATAAGCAAAAAATATTTGCAAACGGGAATAAGGGATCAGTCTTATCGGACAATCGTAAACCAAATCCATAATGGACGATAGTGCATGGTATCCAACAGAGATATTTGAAGCTAAAATATATTTTAAATGGGATACCATCAAAACTTGAATCTTGTGCCTTCACCAATATTACAAATGCATAAATTGGAATAGATTATAAGTCAAGGCTGTTACTAAAATTAAAAAGTATAAGGAATCAAACAGAAAGAGACACGTCAATATAACAAATGAGCACCCCGGTAACGTAGGAGACAGCGTGAGCATATCGTGGTACGCCATACAAATTAATACACAGTGAAAATGTCACAATGGGGAAAAGGACGTTGATTCAACTCGTATAGCTACAAAATCTATTATGCATGCATTTAACAAATGTTTAAGGTTACACAACGGATTATTCAACAATATAATTTGCCAGAGCAGAACACAATACTAAAATTCGGAGAATTGTAATGGTCTTGCAACCTACAAAAGACTAGTAGAGATTTCTACTGTAAAAAGGACATAATTCTGTTCTCTTTCCCTCCAGTATGCCATTACTGAAATCACCTTTTAACCTAATATGTACTTCAATCATGAGTAACACGTTGGGTTCTTCTAGTGAAACAGGAACTTCCTAGAACAGATCATTTGAGTTATTCTGGCTCGTTTTCTCCAATTTGTCATTATCTGTGTAGTGTTTTGTTATTGTGTTTTGTCTTTTGCTGATATTTTTATTTATGTTTTGTCTCTTTTCATTTGATGTATGGTATCGTAAATTGTCCCCTTTGTGACTTATATCTTTTATTGATATAACAAATGTAATATTTGTCATAATTATCATTATAATTTAATGATTAAAAAACCAAATACAATAAAACGAATTCAGCCCTTTCATAGTCTTTAACTTAGTCCAAGTTTATTTTATCTAGTTGTATTTTGTAACATATCCCATGTTAATTCTCTATACATTCTGCGACAAATAAAGTATACGTATATATATCATATGTATCTTACCGTTATACTTGCAATTGGTTGATCAAAAGTAATGATTGCCTCCCAACCATTCAATTCCTCCTGAAGATTCCAAACGAGATGTGCCTCAAAATTGTCATCCCAATTATGCATTTTGGTAAGTGTCGTTGTTAAGGTTGACACAGCTGCCGTAAGGGACGGAAGTACTAGTAACCAAGGCAACAACATGGTGACTTGGTTTCTAATGGAAATATTTATAGGTATATATCATGTTTTATGCTCAATCTTCTCTGTTGTTTTTCTTGAGTTTAGATACTGAATAAGTTTCAAGAATTCAAATTACTTGAACACATTTATAGTAATGATTATTGGGTGTTTCTATTAAATTAACAAATATACAAAACTCAAAGAATATTCAAAGCGAAAAGTTTCTAATCAAATGGCAAAATCAAGAGCTCAAACACATCAATCGAATGGATAACAACTGTCATATTTTCTAACTTTGTACAGACATTTTCTTATATGAACAATGGTACATAAACCCTAGATGTATGACTAGCTAAACCTCTCAATCGTATGACATTCGCGTCAAATTTCTATGGGCTACGTCTCCTATCAACAAACTACTATACAAATATCATGCAACATATATATTGTTTTAAAAAAGTGATTCCAGCACTAGAATAAATGTTAAATTTCAGAATAAAAACACTATGTTAATAATTTGTACAGACGTAACAGCATTTATTTTTACTCGTGATGAAACATGAGACAATAATCGATGGTACATGCTGTTCGTTCTATTACTAAACTTCGTATGAAAATTTATCTTAGACAATGTTCTTTTTTAATGTTTGATAAGGCATTTCTAGTACTACTGTTATCTTAATAAGCATATCTTAGTTTCATCGCACATAAAAAAACAAATGATAAAAAGTAAAATCACAAAAATACTGAACTTAGAGGAAGATCAATTGGGAAAGTCCATAATCACATGGCAAAATCAAATAACAAAACGCATCAAAAACGAATGGACAAAAACTGTCATATTCCTGACTTGGTACAGGCATTTTCAAATGTAGAAAATGGTGGATTAAACCTGGTTCTATAGCGCTAACTCTCTCACTTTAATGACAGTCTCATCAATTTCCGATATTTTTACATTGATGCGTTAAATAAACAGACACAATAAATATAATAGTCAAAATATGGGTACACCAGTCATCATCGTTTAACAATTTTAAAAGGAACAATTTAACAGAACACAAAAACATCTACTATCTACGAACACATTTATTGATTTGAGTGTTTGACGTCAGAAAATTTTATACGTCACATAAATTTGTCGTTCAATGTGCGTACAAACAATTTTAAAATTTTCATGGGAATGTTAGCATACAGGGTTAAAAAATCAAAAGTATGTAAGAATAAATTTAAGAAATAGACCGAGATTTAAACTAGTCCAAAAGTTATATATAGAATTTATAAGAATCCAAAAATAGTTAATTCCACTACGCGATTGAATGATTTTGACGTTTGTTGTTCAACGTATATTGTAATTCATAATAGAAATATATCATAATGACATATAATAGAACAATATCATACTGACGGGATCTTTTAAAGTACAGAGTCACGTTATGAGAACAAAAGAAATACAAAAAGTCGCAAATACAAAACAAACCACAAAAAAATGAAAGCAAATACAAACACATTGACGAGATGTATAAGTACCGAGCCACGTGAAACGGATATCACATGAAACCATTCAACAGTAAAAGTAATATTAATAATAGAACAAAGACAAATGAAAGAACTATAAAACACTATAAGTCACTAGCGTTTAAAACAACCAGGTACTAATAATATAAAAAAAATTAGTAGAACTTTGTATTGAATTAATACATAATTCATAATAATAAATTTGTTTCAATGAATACCATTTTTTTGTTTTATATACAATTGTATGAACATTGCAAGTGTGATAATTTTTTAAGTAAATTATGTTTTATCTGGACACTACACTTACTTATATTTGCCGTTATTTAGCTACGTCAGCACAGATCCAATTATTAAACCCAATTTAGTAGAGAATATATTAAAGATAAGATTTCACATTTCTAACCTGGTTTCTGAACTTTTGAAGAATGTTGAATTGACTGGGTAGTACAAAGGAACTTGCTTATGTAGTCGACTTTTAAGTACAAAGGAACTTACTTATGTAATCGACTGGTAAGTACAAAGGAACTTGCTAGATATACGAAAATAAGAATACAATTGAAAATTTAATAATACTCTCAGTATAAACGATTTTAACATGTTTATGCAATCCTGGTGAAAATATTGCAATTTGAGTGAAAAGTGTGCATGCTGTATAGATTTTTTATAAAGTGTTGATTGAGCGTAATTGAAGTTGATTGACCTACATTTGAGAGATTTACATATGTAAATTTAGAACAGTGCAGTCGATTGTTTGAATTTCAAAAATATCTACAAAAAGTAAAGACCTGATAAAACTAAATAGGACAAAAAGTATAAAAAAAACGGCATTATTTTGAAATAAATATTTAATATAACCTTTTAAACTTACCATAAGCAGAAAAAAATCAACTACAGAAAATAAAAAAACATTATCTGTTATGATTGTCAATGACGCTACTTTCCACCAGAGATCAAATGTGGTATGTTTGAGGACATTGGATTTTCTATTGCTGTTTGCTAATAAAAAAAAATCCAAAGCGTAAATTTACAAATTTGCGATTGGCTTAAAACGTCTTTGTAATACACAAGTTATTTCGTACAATACACTTACCTAAGTCTACCTTGCTTACAGCTAATCTTTAGAACAATCAAAGTCGTTAAACTAAATATAATTCGGTATGGGTTAGCAGATAAGATGGGAAACTTCTTATCCTTGAACTTTTGAAACATGTTAGAATGACAGTGAAAGATGTTGTACATGTCAATTGTATAATCTGTGAATTCTATTTATAATCATTCATGTTATTATCGGGTTTTATATAGCTAAATAAATATCTTTAAATAAAGATTGTCATGTCTTACGCAAGAGAAAATTTTGAAAAACAATTTCTGATAATAATCAATTAGGTTATCTTCAGTGTTTATATTAATTTATATACAAGTCTTACAATGTGGTGATTAAAAAGATGTGTGAAAAAATCCAGAACATCATTCCAAAAATAAAAAGAGACGAACAAAGTGCCACAAAGCACTACGCAGAAAAAAATCCCGACAAAACCAAACGAAAGATCGAAGATGAAATCAAGTGCAAAAGTCAACGGTTTCTGCACCACTAGTAGGCATCTTCGTGAACCGTATGTTACAAACCCATTAATGAGTCTAATTCGGTAGGTCAGATGTTTGCTGTCAGCAGTTTCTTTACATCATGATTTCTGGAAAAATGGAAAAATAGGTAAAAATGATATTTAAATATATTTAAAATACCATTAGGGGTTAATTTAAAAAATCTAGTCCTGACTTAATGTGAGATTTAATTGTTTTTGGTCAGTTTCACAACTTGGTGTGTCTATCGAAAATGATTATTAAAATAAAAACCAAAAAACTGTAAAATTTCATGGTCAATAATTTGAAGGTTTATAACAACTTAAATGATCATTAGAACTTACGTTTAACCCTACCACATTAAAAACTTTTAAAATACCTCCTAATCCATGTTCTATTATTGGTATGTTAGTTGACGGATGAGATCAAAACCTTTTAAATTACCCCCTAATCCAGGTTGTTTTATTGGCATGTTGGTTGACGGATGAGATCAAAACCTTTTAAATTACCCCCTAATCCATGTTCTATTATTGGCATGTTGGTTCAAGGATGAGACACAAACTTTTAAATTACCCCATAATCCATGTTCATGATTGGTATGTTAGTTGACGGATGAAATCATCAAATAAATTTTTAAACACAATCAGAAACAAAATTTGAATACTGCTTGATAGCACAATTGTATAAACCATGATATCTTAAAATCTCTTCACTAGTTTAACACTATAATAAATCATCCGTTGCAATAAATTAAAAAAAAAAACTGATGTCCTAATACTAAACGGTTTCGTAAAAAGAAACAGTATTTGGTAATTTCTGCTTTAATCATTTTTCATTTTAATTCTTTGTTTTAGTAAAATGAAAAAGGAGGGTTACAAAATCTTTTGTATTTAGATTTCTTGGTTAGTTTTATCCTAAAAACAGGGCGTACATGTGCCTGAAATCTGCAACATACGTTTATATTTCTGATAGTCTCTCCTTATCGACTCATTATAGATCATTGTTTGTCTGCTAGAGCTTGGGATTATGTGTGTGATATTTATAATGCATGCAATTGCCAAAAGATCTTAAACTATTAACAACAAAAAATTGTTGATGCATGCAATGGACGTGTATTGAAGGTCGCATTTTCACTTAAAATTGTTTACTTTTTTATGTGACTTGGATGAGGCAGGTGTCATTTGTTTCTCGCATTTTTTTTTCTTTTTTATAGATTAGACCCATTTATGTTCTGTTTGTATTGTTTTACCTTAGTTATTATGAGGCCCTTCATAGCTTGCTGTACGGTGAGTGCCAAGAATATACGTTGAATGTTGAATTTCGGTCTATAATCATTTACTTATTATCTATACATTGTGACTTGGATAGATAGTTGCCAATCGTCATGTGTTTCCCGTTTCTCGTTTTATATGCATTAGACCGTTAGTTTTTCTGTTTGGATTGTTTTACGTTAGTCATTGTTGGGCTCTGTAAGGAAGCTGGCTTGTCATGTTTTGAATTTTTTGTCAGATTTCGGAATCCTTTGGTTTTATCCATTTGAATGCCTTGAAATATTTTGCCGGTGACCCCCATTTGTCTTTTTGTAAATCTTTTACATGCATAAAGATAAGCCATCTGTAAAAGTATTATAAAATTTTGATTAACAGTTTTTGAGATCTTCAACTTGTCAATGATAAAGCTATGAAAAGTCAAGAGAGAATATTTTTCCGCCAAAATTTCAATGGCTTATATCTCAAAAAACAAGCACGGTGACCTATTTATTTTATTTGCTCGTTGGATTCATTTTTTAATCCCCTATTAATATAAGCTAGTCTTTTGAAAAGTTAATTACTTCGAAACTGAGAAGCGAACTCCCTTAAAGCTTCCTTTTCGGTGTAAGCAAATAAACCGCGTTGACGACCGTACTTTGGCCTATAGTTGTTAACCTTTTATGCATTGTTGAGTAGACTGAGAGTAAACGTGTTCTCATTGGCCGTCATACCAAATCATCATATTCATATTCTGTCAATATTATCCCATTTTTCTTCTATTATTTCCTTTTTTTCAGAAGTTTATATCGTAAATATTGATTTAGATCGTGATTTAAGTCAGTTTTATGAGAGACATACATTTTTCAAAAGTCAATATTACTGTAAAATATCAATCATTTTTAAATTATATGTTAGTTTATTACCAGAGTTTGGACAAATTATCTTTAAAACGTTAAAAATATTGTTATAACATATTACGTTTAATTCGAATGAATGATCTATTTTAGATATCAAACAAATAAATATACTTTTGACAGATGTTTAGATCTCTTTTGAAAAGTTACAATAAGGATATGTCTTATATATGGCTAAAAAATCATGAATTTGGTCAATTGTACGAGACAGTTATTAATAACCATTATTTTATTACGAATCAATCCTTTTTATTTAGTTTATTTCTTGTATGTATAATTTAAACTTTATACTATCTCTTCTTTGAAGACATAACAACATAAAGGTCAATTCCAAGAATTGATTTATTGAAGATATTAAACTAATTAGATAAAATTTTAGCAAATGATTAGTTCTTTTTTAATAGTCACGAGACACGAGACAATTTTTTTCAAACTGGGGGTTATCAAAATTAATAAAATTGGTCATATCCGGTTTGTATGCTTAACGAATTGAAGAACATTGTTAATACACGAATTTTAAAAAAATATATACAACTGACAATTCGTTTTTTCTGATATATAAAACTAAAGGCTTAACAGGACCAACCTCAATCAAAATAGACAGAGTTATCTTAGGTACTCCAGAAGTTGTATATGTGACACACGTCGTGTGCACATGTACAGTAATCACATATCAAGTGAAGAGTCTATTTAGATAGATAGTAAACTACATCTAGGAATTGATGCTCCATGATACGGTTATTTATCAGCATATTGCACAAGTCGACTGGATTTGTTGTTTTTTTTTGTAACCTTTCATACATTTCCAGACGTTTCGATTTTAAAATACAATAAAAGAACATTCACGAGATAAACGTTAATGTAAAGATAGCAATATTCAAGATTGACGCAATATGAAAAAAAAACCAGAAGTTTCCAAAATAACGATTAAATATTAACGGTAAATAATGTCAACAGAAGTATACAGCTGTTCAAAAGTCGTACAATCGATTAAGCGAGAGCGAATCAGGATAAAAAACCAGAACGGATGGAATCACATCAACTATAAGAGGTGAACACCGGAAAACAGAACCAATGAACTTCTTCATAAAAAAACGCCAACATACATAGAAATGGACTATTTGATAAAATTATAGGATAACACACTTAAAGCGGCAGCATTCAGAAGTTCCTCGACACAACTTTATATAGCACTATTGTACATACACGAGCTTCACGACGGTAGCCACATATGGATATGATCATCCTTGCGGAGCTCCCGAGACCACCCCCCTTTGTTGATGGGGTTCGAGTTGCTTTGTCTTTAGTTTTTTATAATGTGTTTTGTGAACTATTCTTTGTCTGTTTATCCTTTCTTTTAAGTCGTTGTCAGTTTCTTTTTTTTTTATCTATGAGTTTGAATGTACTCCTGGTATCTTTCGTCCATCGTCAATAATAAGTCTACAACATCACATGCGGTATTTATAAAATAGGAATATTTAGTATGACTTGCAATGACGCAAATGTCTAACAAATTACAAAGAAGTTAACAGCAATACGGCAATACTCTACGGACCTCACGAATGAGCAAAACCATACCACTTTAAAGGACCACAAAGATATTGAAAATAACACGTTACAATTGTAATGCGTTCAAAACACGAAATGAAAAATGTAAAAGCATTTAAATGAAAAAAATAGAACGGTTTGAACTATGTTCAAAACAATGAAGGAAACTAACAACTAACAACAACCATTGATTTTCAGGCGCCGGAAGTGGGAAAAATACATTTATAATGCGGCGCGGTTTAACTAGTTTGAAGGCGCTTACTCTCCTCTAACTTGGAACTGTGGTGTAATTGCACAAGGGAGCTAACAACTACATGAACTATTGTTTCTTTCTTGCTCTTATATTTATAGTGAAGTTAAAATACATTTTGTTGTATCTAGATAGGATCGGAAACATGACATATTATACAATTTGAATGGTGGATACCTTTAAATAAGTATCATTACTTTTTACACAAAAACAAATAATGATAGAAAATAAAACAATGAATTGAAACTTATATTTATATAATCACAATGCGCATACTAGTTTCAACAGGTAAAATAAATAAGTCGGGTTCACCATGTTACAACCTAACCACTACTTAAAAACCTCCATGTCAGAAGTGACATTAGTGTTTATGCTGAGAGTAGGTTTTGTATATTTTTCCTTTTGATTTTGTTACAAAATTTGATGTGACTAGAATGACATGTGTATCTTTAAAATTCTGGAATGCATTTTATCGAAACTAAGATAAATCAAATAGTCAAATTGCACTTCAATTCTTGAAATCAATTTTATACACGAACATGGACGTGTTAGTAAGCATTAGTTTCCAATCTTATACTAAAAATGTCAAATTGGTTAACAAAGAAAGTGTTCATACAATATTGAAACAAAACAATAATTTCAAGTTCAAACTTTATCTAAAAACCTTCATATATAAAGGCAATGACCGTATTAGTTTTTTTTTTATATTTTATCAACATAGAAGAACAAGAAAAATATTTTGTTATTATCTTTCGTATGAGAAATATGGAGAAATAAGATTTTGTCGGTGACCGCCTCGCAGAAGTAGTGTTTACATTTGAATATGAATTTAATAGTGTAAGGCGTGGCATTTTCAATTTTACAGTCAGCAACTGTATAAAACATTCAATACTACAAAAAATACAATTGGATTGTTCAATGAGACCACCTGCGGTGGTAATAATATTCTCCTTTCAATAATAAAAACGGTAGAGAACTGACGAATCCGAACACGTTTTGGACATTTCATTATTAGTTTGATTAATAGGACTTATATAAGCTAACCGTTTACCTCACATTCTTTTAAATAAATCGGTTAATTCTTCATCTATAATCTATCATACATTTTTTTGTATATACATTAACTGGTTATAAAATATATCCTGAATATTAAAATTTCATATATAAGAATTCATTGATTTTTCATTGCTTTACATTCAGTGGCAAAACTATCATGCAGGACTGAACAAAATGCATATATAGATATAGGAAGTTATGGTATGAGTGCCAATGTGACAACTATCCATCCCAGTCACAATTTATAAAAGTAAACCATTATAGGTCAAGGTACGGTCTTCAACACGGAGCCTAGGCTCACACCGAACAGCATTCTATAAAGGGCCCCAAAAATTACTACTTTAATTGATAATTATCTGACAAAATATTTTCCCCAAAAATTCTCTTTGAAAAGAGATTCATTTTTAGTGAAAATAGATTATCGCTATTTTATGAAACTATCCTTTGATCTAACTCACTGAATATTTTCTTTCTCAGCACAGTAGAACGATGTGAAAAGTTCTCGCTAAAAACCAAAGGCGCACGTGGTAATTGAAATATACTACATCATAGGTAAAATAGCGATAAACAGATTATCATTCGACTGCTTTTCTCACTTTCGCCGTACCGGCTCGAGGCGACAAAATTATTATTGTTGAGATTATCAACTATAATTTTTAATTATATGACCAAATTATTCAAGATGATTTTCATATTGCTTCTCTACAGCTTTTGATATGAGTTTCAGTTTGCTGTGGTTGAAATATGAATTCTGCCACAATACCGTGTATATTTCGACAGTTATCAACTTAAGATGACGTGGATTATACTAGTACTTTAGTTATCGAGTTAAAATTGCAGAATCTGATTCTCTAATGATTTAATGTTACAACATTGATATGACGGGAAATAACTAGGGACAAATACTATCAAGTATCTTAATAGATCGAATTGAAAGAACTGGCCTTTAAAATTATTCATAGAATAAAAAAAAGATATTCATACACTGTTTTTGAATAAACAACTTGCAATTCTTTCTAATCAAAAACATCCTACATATTGTAATTTCACCTCACGCATACTGTTCTATTTGCCGTAAAAGTGTTTATTGACAATTATCGATATGATTCTATCAGAACTCACATCTTCCACACGGTTACCCTTTGTCAATATTGAAGAATGAAGTGGTCTGATTATCATACAAACTATGATATATAGGTTCAAAGTGATATATATGCGTTTTAACTAGATTTTATTTATGAATAACATGTTGACCGAAGCGCATTTTATTTATTTATTTAACAAAATATGCGAAAGCTTTTAAAACCCTATTAAATTATAAAAAGAAATGTCCAATTCTTATTAATAAATTCTATATATTGTATGTTTGGTGATTGTTCATCGCATAATATTCGACAGAAGAAAAAACATTACAAAAATAATGATCTCGTAAACACTTACAAAATTTTAGGTAAACAGCCAACTGAAAGAGTGAAAACAACTGACGATTTCTTACTTAATAAACGATTTTGACAGCTCAGAGACTGATTACAGTATAAAAATATTTACATTATAGCACTGGAAAGGGAAAAAAATATGACGAACATTATTTGCAATAAGTCGGTTAATTCTTAATCCTTAATCTTTCTGTTTTGAATACCATAACATAACATTGATTTTTTTTAATTATAATTGATGTTTCGCTTAGTAAAAATACTTTTGCTATTTATATCAATTTAATCTAATTCAAATGTATGAAATCAAATTTCCTATTTGATAACATACATTTGAATTAGATTGAAATTGTGTAAATAGAACATGTAGAAAAAGTATTTTTTACTAAACACAACTGTTATTCACAATTATAATTATTTTTATTCGGTGATGATCATCATTGAAATGTTATAAGAGTTGTGTCCCCTTATTAACTTAGCAGTAAAATGGGGTTATATTTTAACAGCATGCACATGCCGTATGGACACAAGGCTTTTTTAATGTTAAAACCTTTTCAAGGTTTACTGTTTGATATTTCTTTATTATTACAACTTCTCCTCATTTCCCGTATTTATTAAAAACAGAACTTAGTTTTGTAATCAATAGTAGATATTGTCTGATTTTAAAGTTTTTAAGATATTATTTCCTTTTTCAAACATTCGTAGAATTTTATGAACCAATCGCAGAAGCTTTATCTTTTTTGATGAAAGTCCAATATATTAGAATAATTGATCACTTCATCGTAGAAGCATAAAACTTTGTACAGTGTACTAGTAATTTATATTTATTGTTTAAAATCTAAGAAACACTGTGTTAGCTTTCTGATAAACACCGAAATTTGTAATTGAAATATGGGGGAAAAAAATAATTTTACCCCTACAGCACATACATAAACTGAAAAACTATATCTGTCAAAGACTTTAAATATTTCATCATTTAACTATAATAATGTTATGGCATAAATCAGCAGCACAAACATCTGATAGATATTCAACCGTCTCGTTCGCTTCGTGTCATTCTGTAGCTTCAGTTTTGAAAAAGAAGAAAGTATTGTGTTTACAAATCAAGTGTATGGTGTAATTTTTCCAATACCATATATCGGTCATCTTTAATTTAACGGCCATATTGGATTTTGTTTTTGTGCCTCAATATCGGGATTTTTTCTTTGTTACTATAGCTTTCTCTTTTTCAAAGTTTCATGTTATTATCATATGGTGAACAAGATGAATTTCCTTGCATTATACAACGCTACAAATAAATGACTTTTCATTGAAGATTAATTTAGAAATTGAAATCTTGAAATTTTATTAAAGAATCGACAAACTCCAAATGCAATGTCCAAGGGAAAAGAGAAAAAATGAAATCAGTAGAATAGAACTACTAAGGCATTTTAAGTAGAGATTTCAACAGAGATGTTGGTAAAATACATGCAATATTTAATCTAATTTTCATACCAGACCTCAAACTACATGTTTAGAGAAACAATGACTGTTGATTTGAAAATTAAAGGAACTTAAAACAGAACCAATACATTCATAAATACAAATGCATGATGTTAAAATGATTGCAAATTCAAATTCATTGATGTAGTTTTGTCCTTTCATAATGGTCTTGATTGGTTTTTAAAACAATGATAAACAAAAAAGGGGCGTAAGATACCAGAGGGACATTTAAAGTCATAACTTGAAAATAAACTGAAAATTCCATGGTTAAAAAAACCAAAAGACAAACAGACAAAAAATTACACAAAACACAACCAAAAAATTTGGTTGAAATCAGGTGCCCCGGAAGGGTGAGCTTATCCTGCTGCACATGTTTATTTATTACCTTTCGAAATGTACAGTATAAATGGTATAAAAGATAAAGACTACAGAAAGATAAGCCCACAGTACAGAATAGAACAAATATAGTGCTGGAATACAACAGACACAATAAATTATTCATACATAAACATGGTCTTAAAAATAAAGACTAACGAAATGAAAGACCCCACATGCTGCTTTTAGTTTTTTGGTTTTTAAATTCATTTCTTTTGAATGCGAAGTCTGACTACATGTAACAGTTCGCATTCTACCCAATATTCTTTTATCTCCCTCTTGTTCTTTAAAGTATCAGTGTTCCGTAATATAACCTACTTACAAAAGAAGAAAATTGCATTGGAGTTTTTATTATTTTCATAAAAAGCAGTCAACAAACGTTAGGAAAAAACCTTTTAATACATGTATATATAGAAAAAAATATCCTATAGATTATATTTAATTGTTTAGAAAGCTAGTTATAATTATTCTACAAGATATATGTTTATAATACGTCTGTCTTATGCAAATGTTATAAAAGAAATGGCATAGCGAAAATAAAACCTTGAATTACAACTGAGAAATTATTTCTAATTTGAATTGCATAAACGAATTTATGAAGCTCATTAATTCAATTTTTCTATAAAAGTGGCAAATTTATTGAAATATTTCGAGATGCAAATGTTTATAACTTTATGTACGTCTAACATGCCTAAATGTACTTTTTTGTCTTTCAAAACAATCCCTGTTTTAATAATTCAATACCACCTACCGACTTTGCTTTCAATTTTAGAATTGTGTGTAAAAAGTTAAGAGATACTTTCTCCCTGCCTATACAAACCGCAAAGAGCGAGATGGTGTTTTGATTAGTTTTCATTCAGTAATCAGTTATTTAACAAAGTTTTCTTTCGCAATTATTTGTAAGTAAATACACAGTAAAATTCAAATTGCCTAGATCTCGAACAAAACATTTATTTCGAAACGAAAGAGAGGCGCTACGTATTTGTTAAAAATACGGTAATGACCGTTTCCATATAATACAAAGTAAGTGTCAATTTACCAAGCAGTTGTTTATTCTAGGAGTAATTCATGGTAAAAAAAAACAAGATAGAAATAGATAAATTAGGTATAAATAGGCTTACAACAAAAGGAAATAAAACAGATATAAAGAACACTTTCTTAACCTGATTATTTTTATAATACGTACAGTAATTTAATCACACATAATCTGTAGTTATGGAATTTTATTAAAACAGCAATTGGTTATTTTCAGGTGGGATGTAACAGATGCCGTCATTACAACTTGTGATTTATTTGTCATGCTTAGACCTCGTAATGGCTATATAGCTGAGATGGAAACAATTTACGATTCTATATGGTGGGAGTTATGTCTGAATATGGTGCTTCATTCCAACCGTTATATAACCCTTTGCCTTCAAACGACGTTAAATTACGTCATTTGTGCGACACAAAAAAACAGTATGTTTTGCCTAGGAATAAATGTCTAGAATGGAATAGTTTACCTATCGGGGCTAAGCTAAATTGTTGAATGAATGTGAAAATGAACGTTAAATAATGTATAGAAGATAGAAACGTACATGTTTCGTTTACCCATACTAATATATGCGTTTAGTATTCAGATAAACAATGTTGCGTGAAACGGTATGACCTTTTTGATGTGCAGTGGTAAATATTCCAAAGGAACGAAAAACCAGGCATATTTCATCCTTTTCAATTTTTTTCGACATATTTTTTTTTAATTCTATTTGATACATATTTTTTAGCTACATGTATAAAATCCTCTTCCCGTTCTCGCTTCACTCCCTTCTTGATGGTTTTTAGTCATATTCTTGATGTTCTGTCAGTTAGTACGTTAACGATTTGATCTAAATCATTACTTCTATCTAGCATCGTCACCTACTCGACAAGTAATAATCACTCCGAGAGTATATTAATTGCCTACATAATAAGAATGTTTAAGTTCACATAAATGCTGAGTAATGAATAAGACAATCAGAGCATTTTATGTTCCTCATAATGTACAAAATATTATTAGTTACATATAGTGTGCTAGTGGCCTAATACGGTATATATGGTGTCAGTAAATTCCATATGGGGTGAGAGCGAAGGTCGAATCCACATATGGAATTTACTGACCCATATATACCGTATTAGGTCACTAGCACACTATGTTACGAATTTATCTTACCGACTATCTTAAGGTGTGAAATTTAGACCTATCACAATGAGCAAGTCTTCAATACTGTTAGCATTAATAAACCACTTCCATTGATCATACAAAAACAGATACCAACAATAACAACTTGTTAGGTTTAAATGTGTTTTATGAATTTATTTCAATCTTAATCATCAATTTCTTCGTCTGTTGAACCTTTACGATTTTTTTCTCAGTACCGTTTTGTTTTTATAAATGGACGTAACACCACTACTAACCATGAATGAAATAAGCCCCGCCTCCCTACGACCTTATATGGAATAAAGGGACGTAACTCCACTACTAACCGTGTATGAGATAAGCCCCGCCTCCCTACTAACCTAATATCAAATATACACCGTCTCCATGATGGCGATTTTAACCAATCACTTTCCTAGAAATGTATAGGAGGTAAGATACAATATGATACAAGAAAAGTAGTTAAAAATTAAAGTAATACATTTTCCAATAGATGAAAATTTACAGTTCTTCATCATTAGTAGCAATTAACTTCCGTTTATTCGATTCTGAACAATTGTATTGTTTAACCAAAAACAATTATTATGTCAAAAAGATCAAAGGAAGCGGTTTTCTCTTTTCACCTTGTTTCCTTTATCCCCCATTGATAAAATCCTCAAAATGTTAAATCAAATGTCTACTGTATAATATCTATATAGTTCAACTGGACAGGGAGGTATTTAGGCGTGCTTCATAGTATGGCATACTAGGATTCAGAAAAATTCTTATTAATAGTAGTATATCATAACCACAACGCTCTAATTGCTATATTATTGTTTCGAAATCCATCCGAAAATGAAAAAAATATTCGTGGTTACATCTCTTTTTCATCACAACAGTCGTAAAAATAAAGAAAAGGCAGGAATATATTCTTGCTTGATATGACGTGTGGAGTACTAGGTAATATGTGTGTTTGTATTTTATCTGCTTGTACCTTATTTTTGAAACCAATTCGCAACATTTAGTTTTGTCATATAGCTCTTTGACGGTTTCGGTATTTATACATCCTCGGATTTCAAATGTTTGGCTTTCAGCGTTCCTGATTAAGGTAAATCCAGAAAAGCGCCTCGGACGCATTGCAATTATTAAACGTGTTGTTTTTAAAAATAAATATTTAGTCATTCCACCAAAGATCGTTATCATCACCAGTTGTATTTGCTATCCCAAGGTTTTCTGTCATTGTAGACATACTGCTAAAGTTCTTATATACACATGTAAAAAAGTATTGCAACACCAAATTGAAATTCAAATTAAAAAAAAACTCTTTATTTTTTGTGATATGATTTGTTGAAATAGAACTAGTTAAATATTATTTAAGTATCACCTGATTTTAATCAATAAATATTGACTCAATAAGTTCTTATCTGCACATGCAGCTACTGTACTCGTTAACAATAAAACAGATGTTTTTATCCTCAGTGTTATCAACACTTTAAATAACCAAGTTTATAAAGTTATGTGATTGACCACTTGTAATTGGTTATCCACAACTCATAACTGCAGCAAGATGGCAGATAATCAGCATGAGAGAAGCAGGTATGCCCCTGTGACAATTGCACGTATTGTTGGTCATCACCATTCCACTATAAGTCGTTTTGAGAATTAAAATCAGGCAACAAACGATGTTATAGACCTTCCGAGATCAAAAAGACCCCCTATAACATCTGCTAGGGAAAATCAAGCATAATGAAGGTTGGTCAGAAGGAACCCCAGTGCAAACAATACAATCCTAAAAAGAGAGTGATGACCATACAGGAGACTTTAAACAAGAACTGTTCGAGATCGGTTCATCGCTACCGATTATCATGCGATAAGACCATTTCGGGACCTTTGCCTACGAACAGACACACAGTTGCTCGTATCCCTTATTGTGCAGAACACGCCAAAATTGGAAATTAGCATCGTGGAGGAAGATTCATTATTCCAATGGAATTCGGTTTATCTTCCTGGGCTCGATCGTAGCCCGAATTGGAACCATATCGAGCATATATGAGTCACTTTTGGGCGAAAGTGCACTAAACATGCTAAAGGACACCCAAGTACAAACACGTCATGAAATAAACAATACCCTTCGTCAGCAATGGTTGCTGCTACCTTAGAAACAAATTAGTCGACCTATGGCAGTAATCAGAAGACGTTAAGATGCGGTTATTCTCTGACGTATAACGATCAACCATGTTGTGAACAATCATCTAAAGATTAATTTTGAAATGTCTGACATTGCCTGCAGTAAAAGCTGTAAAATGATTGTTTTTTGTACAAAAAACACATCATTTTGTTATAAAAATTTTGGTTAGAAAAAACAGGTTTTTTTTCAAACATTTTTTGTTCGTTTTAATGCCAATATTATCATTAACTACGTTACAATAAATTTTTTTTTTTGAAACATGAAAACTTAATTAAACGCCTATTTCTACATTATACAATATGTATTCAATGGCGTTGTACATAAATGACATATAAAATACAAAAATACTAAACAAAAATACAATATGTATGTACAATACCAAAAATTGAAAATTTATACTGTGATACACAAAAAAAAGTCAGAAAAGTTCAAAATAATTTTGGAAGTACAATGTTTTCAACCGACATTTAAAAATATCCAAAGATTCAGAGTTTCTTACATTTGTACCTAGTTCATTCCACAATTTTGGCCCAATAGTACTAAAGCTTCTATCTGAAAAAGTTTTCTTTTTGTTATATGGGACTGCATAACAACCAATAGATGACTCTGACGACCTTAATGAACGTTTCGACACTTGAGGATTTAACAAATTGATCAAATATGACGGTGCATTACCTACATGACAGTTGTACATATATGTTAAGATTTTAAATGTAATTCTGGCTTTGATCGGAAGCCAGTGTAAGTCAAACAATGCCTGCTTGGCACTGTCATACTTAGAACGGTTTAACACAAGTTTGGCACACATATTCTGTATACGTTGCAATTTATATAAATCAGTTTGTGAAACTCCAAAAAGTATAACATTGCAATAATCTAAATGTGAAATAACCAAAGATAAGACCAAAGTTTCAGTTGCTTCTTTCGATAGATAGGATCTTATGCACTATATTTTGTAGTAGTTCATCATTGCTGTCTTACATTTTTAGTAATATGGTCTTTGAAGTTTAGAGTCTCATCCAGAAAAGCTCCTAAGTACCGTATACATGTTTTTGATTTTATAACATCTCCACAAATGATTATTTCTTTTGTCTGACATTTAGAGAGTTGTTGTCGACTGCCAAAGAAATAAACTCTGTTTTCGCATTGTTCATTTTTAGTTTGTTACTGTTCATCCAGGTGTTTATAAGAACAGCGCAGTCCTGTAAGTCACGAATTGCATCCATCTCATTCGTTAATGTTGGCACGAAACGTTTATTAGCAGTATGGTCGTCGGCAAATCCGTACACAGTAATAGATGGTGGAATAATGTCGAATAGGGTTCCGGCGTAGACTAAATAAAGCCAGGGACCTAAGCAACTTCCCTGTGGCACGCTACACTCAAGTTGTCGCTCTGATGATGTTGTAGAGCTGACATTTACACGACAGCTTCGAGGTCTCAAATAGGAATCGATCCATTTAAGTGCGGTTCCATTTACACCGTACTGATATTCGAGTACATTTATCAAAATACTATGATCTACAGTATCGAATGCTGCACTTAAATCAACGGCGATCATAGCGGTGACTTCTTGATGCTCCATCCCATCGAGTATGTCATTAACGAGTCGTAGAAGGGCCGATTCGCACGAATGGAATTGACGATACGCAGATTGGTTTGTAGGAAGGAGATCATGATCTTTCACGTGTTCATTCAGTTATCAAAGGTACCAGGATTATAATTTTGTACGCCAGACGCGCGTTTCGTCTACATAAGGCTCATCAGTGACGCTCATATCCAAATATTTATAAAGCCAAACAAGTACCAAGTTGAAGAGCAATACTTTTTTACAAATACTTTATCATATTTCATCCAAAATGAGAGGCTGATTTTTTCAAGTTTTAAAAAATCATGGTGTTGCAATACTTTTTTCCTTGTGTATATTAATAAACTATTTAAGAATACTATTTTTTCTATGCTGTAAATGAACTGTCATGTTTTGTTTTAAAGGGTATCTGCAATAACATAAATGCATGTCTTCGAAATGTTACGAAAAAGTAATATAACATAACTACAAGGAAAATTCAAAATGAACAGTCGGTTATCAAATGGCAAAATCAAAAGCACATCATACACATCAAACGAATGGAAAACACCTGTTATCTTCCTGACTTGGTTCAGACATCTCTGTATATTGAGTTTGTAATAACATAAGAAACACGACGGGTGCCACATGTAGAGCAGGATCTGCTCACCCTTCCAGAGCACCTGAGACCATCCCCAGTTTTTGGTGGGGTTCGTGTTGCTTAGTCTTTATGTTTCTATGTTGTGTCATATATGCTATTATTTATCTGTTTGTCTTTTTCATTTTAGCCATGGCGTTGTCAGTTTGTGTTTGATCTATGAGTTTGACTGTCCCTCTGGTATCTTTCGCCCTTCCTTGAAAAAAGTGAATTAAAGTTGGTTTTGTATGACTGTTTTTTAAGAACAAACAACATGTTAACAAGAACGGCATCCTTACGTTCTGATGCTTTTTGAAAACAAACATTGTAAATTTGGAATTTTTGAAATACCAGAAGGCTTTTCTACCTCAGGAATAGATGACTTTAGCTGTATTTGGTAAAACTTTTAGGATCTGTTGAACCTCAATGCTCTTCAACTTCATACTTTATTTGGCCTTTTCAACATTTGGGATTTGAACGTCACTGATGAGTCTTTTGTAGACGAAGTGCGCGTCTGGTATAAATATGAAATTTTAATCCTGGTATCTATGATGAGTTTATTGCACATAGGATGGCAATTAAAGGATTGATGTAATGGTTTAGTAATATGCATTTATATAAATAGCACTTCATTCATTTCGTATGCCCGAAAAGCTTTAAATCCAAGAATGTGTAAGACCTAAACATGTAAAGGACTATATGACGTAAAAGAAGATGGGTTATGATGAAGTTAAAAATAAAGCAAATTGAGAAATATTATAAATCATTTACAACATCAATTTTCTATCAATATATCCATTAGACAGTTGTGTATCAATATTTTATTCAGGTTTAACAGGCAGAGCAATAACATTTAAAACCATTTACTTAAAAAGTTTGACCTACCTTACAGGATTCTGAAATTTGAAAAAAAAACCTATGCAATACCCAATGACAGTTTTATAGAAAAATAAACAGATTTTTTGGGTATTTTGATAAAAGCAGGATAATACCGTATGTGCATTGTTTATAAATCCCCAAACTAAAATGCATAAACCTTTTATTTATCAATAATTGATATGTACATGTATGTTATAAAATTAATTATCGTATTTGTCGATCGATTAATAGTTACACACATTTACAATAATTGCTACAATACCGTTAACTATTAATAATAATGTAAGTTCTTTTCTTCTTTCAATTACACTAAGTAAGTCCATGATTGTCAACATTTTATTCTTAATGTCTGCAAATTGGCAAACATAGCCTTATATACTTTAAAATGAATTCCAATCCGTTGCACTCATTTATTCGCAGACGACGAAAAACTATTTAACGGAAACAAATTCGTTTCGCTTTTTGTATTCTAAAACATTATTTAAACGTCAAACGGAAACACGTGTTCTACATATAGATATTGCGTCATCAATTCTTTTTGGTCTGTGGCACTGATGGACACATAAAGTTCCGAGTCTTCTGCTTTGTTCTGTACAGAGGTCACAAAGTAGTCGACAAATCCGTTTACTTGTATGAAATCTTCCATGGTTTGCATATGTTTGGTCACTTCTAAATAATGCTTCTGATATTAAACGTCTTTCTAGTTCTAGTATATTTTGAAATAATTCTTGTGTTAAAACTCCTTGTGAAATGACAAAGCTGACAACAGCTAAAGTTAACATGAAAGAACAAACTGGTTTCATTCTGAAAGATAAAGTAGATTCATTGTATTTTCTATAAAACATATTTATTGAAATATATCGCATAAAATAAACCAACGCATTTTCAGTATATAGTTTCCGTTTATAATCCATTTAATTCCTGTCACGTGTCTCTTTAAACAGCCAGGGGCGTTACTTAAACAAGTATTTTTTTAAGTTACTTATATAGGTAATTTTTTTATTTAAAAAACAAAAATTACTTAATAGAGTTATTTTAAATTTCAATAGAATCATAGACTAAATGTAGATTTCATCAATTTTAACATTTTTTTTATATCATAAAATAATGAATCTATTAGATTCGAGAGGAGTAAAAAGACAAAGGGCTTCTTTGGAAATAATTACAAAAAAAAATTGCTTGATTAAATCATTTTTATTTTTATTTGAAAGAACTAGTAATCACACTTATTTAAGGAAGATCTTTAGTTGTTTTTGGTTATAAATTATAGATAACTTCAACTCTTAACTAATTCACAAGTATAAATCTATTTATATCAGTCTACCTTTAAGTTTTTGGATGAAAATGATAATTTGATAGTCCCAAGAGACCAGTCTTAGACCAAGAAGTGTTTCAGAAGGATTAGATTTTATATTTTATGGGAAAAATAACTAGACGACTGAGAAAATTTGTTAAAGCTAGTTAAATGAGTTTTATTGGACACCTTTAAAACCAATATTTAGAAAAGTTACTTATAATTTTAATTGTTACTTGTTTAAGTAATGCCCCTGACTGTTAAAAACAGACATATTTAGTAGTGTAAAACAGGTACAGTAGCATCTAATTACGTAGTATTCTGAAAAAATTCAAACATATATAGGGAGTGGCATTATGACGTAATGGACAGGGCATGTGGGTGTACGCTCGGGGCAGGAGCATCCGTTTTGGCTCCGATTGCATGTGTAGTCATCCTTGGCTTCCTAAATTTGAAAGAAATAACATTTGTATTCCTTTTATTTTTGTTTCTATTTCAAACATCAAATAGGAAGTCCAGTTTACAAACGTTCAAAATCAGAGTATCATGTGTGTTTTGTTCGTTGTTGAAAACTGTACTGTGGCAATTATTTGTTTGATTAGTTATCTAATTGGCTCTCTAACCACATCTTCTTACTTTCAAGTCATTAAAGTTCTTTTCGTGACCACGGAAACGTTATGTTTTGAACAAATTTATGTTTTACGATTTAGTTTAATTTAAACATATTTAGTCACTAATTAGTTACATTCGTGAACACATGAACGTAATATTTTAAACACCTCTAAGTTGTACTTTTTAATTCCATTCGAACACAGCTTAAAATATGTTTGAACAACGCTATCTTGTACTGTTTAGTTCCATTCGTGTATAGGTGTATGCTGCATTTGTACAAAACTATTTTTCACGTTTTAGTTCCCTTCTTTATGTTTTAAACAACACTACTGTTCAGTTCCATTAGTTAACACGTGTATATACGCCATTTTTCAACAACACTATGTTGTTATGTTCTTGTTTATCTTAATATATTTTGGGAAATAGTTTATGATGAAGACAAATATACCAATAATTGAAATATAATTGTCGTTTTTCTTTTGATTGAGTTATATCATTTCAATTTATATATAATAGTGTGCCTTTCTATGTTGTGATGTTACACTTTTGATTCATATAAGGTTGGTACTTATTAAAACATTTAAACCCGCTGCATTTGATAGCACGTGCACCTGTCTTAAATCAAAAACCTGATGATCAGTGGTTGTCGTTTGTTCATGTGGTTTATTAGTGTTTCTCGTTTCTGGTTTTATATATATTAATTTATGACTATGACTATGGCTAAAAATGAAAAGAACAAACAGACAAACAATAGTATACACGACACAACATAGACAACTAAAGAATAAATAACACGAACCCCACCAAAAACTAAGGGTGATCTCAGGTGCTCCGGAAGGGTAACAGATCCTGTATAGAAGGATACAGACGGTATGTTGTCAATGTCAAACTGACACAATGACCTTATCAAATCAAGGAAGCAAAATTCTGTTTTTACCTTAGATTATTGTTATGACGTCATCAATCAGCGTATTGTAAAAGACTTCTTATGCGAACTAAAGTGTAATTATACTTCTTTTGTATTTATTGTTAATTTTTATTAGTAAGTTCTACATTATTATTTTGAAGCATTCATGAATAGATATTTTATAATTATGTGTACATATTTAATGAGTTTTGAATCATGTAATGCATGACTATGCCTTTTTATAAAAACATATTCCTTCAGTATAACTGTTTATTTGTATATACAGTGTCTCGTAAGTCTTTATAGGCTGGGTATTGATCCTTTTTTTTATGATGTTATCGTTTTTATGTATTTTAATGTAGATCAATATGTGACACTTTAATAAACTATTATTTATCTTTATCTTATCTTATGGAAATGGAATTTATATGGATCAAATATATAGTACAATTGAACTTTCCCGTTCGCACTTAAATGTATAAATTGTTCGTAGATTTATAAAAGTACTATTTTGCATTTTGCAATCCTTATCGCTCTGATAAAAGATGATATAATTGACGTTGTCAACAATAAAAAGTAAAATTAAGAAAAAAACGGACGCCGAGGAAATTCAAAACAGAAAGTCCATAATCAAATGGGATCATATGTATGTTTAAAACAGACATGTAAACAATTTGTCAAATATTTTTATATAATTTAATTTTGGACGTAACGCGTCTTCTGATTGGCTGACGTTATTTTGTTATCAGCCGATAGACATAATTTAGTCATGTGACCGTGACATCCTCAACATTTTTGGTGGTTTTCTACGGTTTAAAATGGAATTTAGAATTAAATTATAAGAAATGACTGTAATATTTTTTTCTGTCTATTCGAAATAACATAACAATCGTGGTGCACACTGTTGAATAACCCTATAGGCGCGTTATTCTGTGTGCACCAAATTTTTTACGTTATTTCTTCATAGATAGAAAAAAATATTACAGTCATTCCTTAAATATTTCTATTTTTATTATTAAACTAAGCTTAAACACGTTAAAAGTACACCAATCGTTTAAGGAAAACTAATTTTCACATGATTTCTTCTAGCTGTTCATTGCCCATTGCGATCAAAGACAAAAACAAATTTAGGACCATCAAATTACCAATTGATGTCATTGGCGCAAGCGATGTTGCATTAGAATATGTATCCATCTATAAGACTGGGATAGATATCAACAACATGATTGATGGATAGCATTTACTTTTTATCAGTTTTTGTGAACTTTTTAACTTGCCTTGGAGTTCGGTATTTTCATTTTTATTTGTAGCTAACTAACACAGTGTTAAATGCCGCATTTTGTATTTACTTGAAACGTGTTGTATAACAGTACTTTTGACGAACAATTACTTTTTCATTGAACAATTTTTCCTTATTTATTTTAAGACAATGTTTTTGTTACAGAATTTGCAGTTAAAATGATATTATTTTCCATCACAATCCTTACGCAAAACCTAACCATATTATTGTTGACATTCCATGCTGATTAATTAAAAAGACTGATGTAATGTCATAAAATGAGACAATCCTAACTTCTCAGCCATTCTAGTAACGCCTTCAATGTTGGGTAACGAGAATGGCCGAGTAGTTACGATTGATACAAGTTGTGCGATTCAGGTGTTTTCGGCTTTCAAACTGCATACAATAATTGTATTCGGGTCAATTGGAAGTTTTTATTCATCCGTTAAGACGCATACGGATTTCTGGTAAATCAAAAAATCATCGGAGCAAAAGCTGAGAGACCAGAATACTTGGTTTATAAACTCGGCACTCAGAGTTCATTCAACATACGAACTCGATATATAAAATCTAGTATTTTGATCGAGTCTGATTGAGAAAATTATCGTGCTCGACATTTTTATGACATCTTCTACACGACGATTATTTTTAAACAAACTGTTTGGATTCGAGCGTCAATGATAACATGGATAAGTCTTTTGTAGAAGAAAATTGTGTCCATCCTTAAAAAATATATGTCTGGTATCAGAATCAAACTAAACTCATTCTTTCAAAAACACCTTGTATATATAAATATAAAGTGTGGTTTTTATCCATACTCTTGGAGTTCTGTCAGAAAGAACGTTAGTGATATGATCTAAATCGTTACTTCTAGCTAACTGCACCACCTGCTTGACAATTTATACTATCTTCGGGAGTGTATCATGACAAATGCTTACATTATATGGAGGTATATATGTTTAAATTCGCGTGAACGCTGAGTAATAATTGGTATGATCAGAACATTTTCTGTTTCTCATTATGTACAAAATGTAATATTTGAAGCATGAAATAATAGTCAAAAAATAATACATTTTCCATTAAATTAATCATAAGGAGCAATTAACGTCCGTTTCTTGCAATTCTGTACAAGTGTTTCTTTAACCAGACAACAATTATTATGTCAAAAAGATTAATGTAAGGGTTTACCTCTTTTAACATTTTCTCTCAAATCATTTTTTCAATTGAGTCTTTGGGGTGGATTTAACAAACGTAAATAAAATTCAAAAATAAGAAAGCAATGATTGAGGTTGTTAAATTTGATATATGTCTTTTTGTACTTCTTTGTTAAATATTTGTTTATGATATTCTCGTATATTAGTCTTTTTATTTGTGTTTTTCTATAAGAAAATATCTGTACCAATAGTTACAAGGATTATAATTTAATACGCCAGACGCGCGTTTAGTCTACATAAGACTCATCAGTGACGTTCAGATCAAAATAGTAATAAAGCCAAACAAGTACAAAGTTCAAGAGCATTGAGGACCCAAAATTCCAAAAAGTTGTGTCAAAGACGACTAAGGTTATCTCTTCCTGGGATAAGAAAGTCCTTAGTTTTCCGAAAAAGTTAAAGTTTTGTAACAGGAAATTTATCGAAATGACCATATAATTGATATTCATGTCAACACCGAAGTGCTGACAACTGTCGCTGGTGATACAAGTCAGGAATATGATAGTTGTTATCCAATCGATTGATGTGTTTGAGCTTTCGATTTTGCCATTTGATTACACACTTTCTGTTTTTTCTCGGAGTTTAGTATTTTTTGTGATTTTACTTTTTGATATAAGGACACGTGTGAAATATTAAACCAAAGGGCTACTGTATAATATCTATATAGTACAAGTGGACAGGACAACATTGAGGCGTTCTTCAAACTAGCCTTCACGGAGGCAAATCAGAGATATGTTATCAATTCTTATAAGTATGTCCTAACCATAACGCTTTAACTGCCAGTCTTTGTAAGAATCAGGCAATTTTGGTAAAAATTTAAACATGATTAGAAAAAACCCACCGAGCTAATCATGCTATTTAATACTAACCATCATCCTGAGTTAAAAAGTATTAGTCTTACGTTTGTGTGTGTCTGGTAATATCAAATAACTTGGTTAGAAAATTGGTTACAATGATAGCAAATTACAGAGTTATCTCCCCTTATTTGTTAATTTCTAGTGCATTTCAACCAAATTGTATCTTCTATTACCAGAACAGAAAATGGAAATGAATGTTATTTTTGTGCATAACTACATATTATGAACTGAAATCAATGTCAAATAGGGTGGGGTTTTTTTGGTCATGTTTTCACCACTGTCTGATTCTTAGGCAGACTGGCACTTAATTGACAACACATGTGCAATATTTGTTTCGAAATGCATCCGAAAATGAAGATTATATTCGTGTTTACATATCTTTTTCATCACAACAGTCGTAAATATAAAAAAAGGCACGTAGGCAGGAATATATTCTTGCTTGATATGACGTTGAAGTACTAGATTAAATGTGTGTTTGTATTTTATCTGCTTGTACTAGTGGCATGTACTTTATTTTTTGTAAAATTGAGAATGGAAATGGGGAAAGTGCCAAAGAGACAACAACCCGACCATAGAGCAGACAGCAACAGAAGGTCACCAACAGGTCTTCAATGCAACGAGAAATTTTCGCACCCGGATGCGTCCTTCAGCTGGCCCCTAAACAAATATATACTGTACCTTATTTGTGAAACCAATTCGCAACATTTATTAGGCTATTCCACAAAATATCGCTATCATAACCAGTTGTGATTGCTATCCTAAGGTTATCGTTCATTGTAGACATTCTGCGAAAGTGCTTTTACTTATAAACTATTACAGATTACTATTTTTTCTACGCTGTAAAGGATCTGTCATGTTTTGTTTTGACTATCTGCAATATAACTACCTAAATGCCTGTCTTCGTTGTTAGAAAAAAAGTAATATAACAACAATTCAAAATGAACAGTCGGTTATCAAATGGCAAAAAAGCTCATCATACACATCAAACGAATGGAAAACACCTGTTTTGTTCCTAACTTGGTACAGACATCTCCGTATGATGGGTTTGTAATAACATGAGCCCCACGATAGATGTCACATGTGGACCAGGATCTACGCACACTTCCGGAGCACCTGAGATCACCCCCTATTTTTGGTGGGGTTTGTGTTGCTTAGTCTTTAGTTTTCTTTGTTGTGTCATGTGTACTATTATTTGTCTATTCGTCTTTTTCATTTTTAGCCATGGCGTTGTCAGTTTGTTTTCGATCTATGAGTTTAACTGTCCCTCTGGTATCTTTCGCCCTTCCTTGAAAATGGTGAATAAAAGTTTATCTTGTATGCCTTTATTTGTAAGAACAAACAACATGATAGCTAGAACGGCATCCTTACGGTCTGATGCATTTTGAAAACAAATGTTGCACATAGGATGGCAATTAAAGGGTTGATATTATGATTTAATATTATGAATTTATAAAAATAGCACTTCATTTATTTCGTATGCCCGAAAGCTTTTCTGCATTAACATGCAACAAGAACGTTACAAATTTAAGAATGTGTAAGACCTAAACATGTAAATGACTCTATGACCAACAAGGATATAACAATAGTCCTTTCTTCCAAGGTCATATTTGCTTGTGGAAGTTGGAACGTTATTTTCTTCATAAAATTAGCCAATCAATATTGGAGTCGAATGAGAATGTCATGATTTCTCCGTGGTTCTAGATTTACCTTTTTCATTTACTTTCGAAAACTACAAAGTCTAATCTTTCAGAAGGTTTCAGAGCATCCAAATCAAACGGGTAAAATAAATCTCAAAACAAAACCGTATTTTCTTCTTTTCCTGGGTGAAGTTGTTATCCTTCTTTTTTTGTGGTGAGTAGGAGGTTCGGTAAAAGAAGATGGGTTATGATGAAGTTTAAAAAATAAAGCGAATTGAAAAATATCGAAAATCATTTGCAACAAAATTAAGTTTTCTATCAATATATCAATTAGGCAGTTGTGTATCAATATTTTATTTATATCTAACAGGTATAGCAATAACAATTGAAACAATCTACTTAAAGAATGAATCCTAGTTTATAGGATTTAGAAATTTTAAAAACCTTATGCATTACCCCAAAACAGTTTTATAGAAAATTAAACAGATTTTCTGGGTATTTAGTTAAAAGCATGGGAATACCGTATGTGCATTGTTTATAAATCCCCAAACTAAATTACATAATTATTTTATTTATCAATAACTGATTTGTGCATGTACGTTAATAAATTGAATACTATATTTGTCAATCTATTAATAGTTACACACATTTACAACAATTGCTACGTTAACTCTTAATAGTAATGTAAGTTCTTTGCTTCTTTCAATTTCACAAAGTAAGTCCATGATTGTCAACATTTTTTCTCAATGTCTGTAAATTGTCAAACATAGCCTTACATACATTAAAACAATTCCCAATCCGTTGCACTCATTTAAACTCAAACGACTTGAAACCATTTAACGGAAACAAATTCGTTTCGCTTTTTGTATTCCAAAAAATTACTTTAGCGTCAAACGGAAACACGTATTCGACATATAGATATTGCGTCATCAATTATGTTTGGTCTGTGGCACTGATGGACACATAAAGTTCCGAGTCTTCTGCTTTGTTCTGTACAGAGGTCACAAAGTAGTCGACAAATCCGTTTACTTGTATGAAATCTTCCATGGTTTGCATATGTTTTGTTACTTCTAAATAATGCTTCTGATATTAAACGTCTTTCTAGTTCTAGTATATTTTGAAATAATTCTTGTGTTAAAACTCCTTGTGAAATGACAAAGCTGACAACAGCTAAAGCTAACATGAACGAACAAACTGGCTTCATTCTGAAAGATGAAGTAGATTCATTGTATTTTCTATAAAACATAGTTATTGAAATATATCGTATAAAATAAACCAACGCATTTTCAGTATATAGTTTCCGTTTATAATCCACCTAATTCCTTACATGTCTCTCTTTAAAAACAAAGACACATTTAGTAGTGTAAAATAGGTACAGTGGCGTTTAATTACGTAGTATTCTGAAAAAATTCAAACATATAATGGGAGTTGCATTATAATGTAAGGACAGGGAATGTGGGTGAAAGTACGGCACAGGAGCATCAGTTTTGGCTACGACTGCATGTGTAGTCATCCTTGGCTTCCTTAATTTGAAAGGAAATAACATGTGTAATTCTTTTATTTATTTTTTTTATTTCAAACATCCAATAATAAGTCCAGTTTACAATCGATCAAAATCAGAGTTTCATGTGGGTTTTGTTCGTTGTTGAATGTCGTACTGTGGCAACTAATTGTTTGACGAGTTGTCTAATTAGCTTTCTAATCACATCTTCTATTCGTGACCACGGAAACATTATGTTTTGAATAACAATATGTTTTACTATTTAGTTCCATTCATGAACACATGAACGTAATGTTTTAAACAACTCTAAGTTGTATTTTTTAATTCCATTCGTAAACAGCTTTAGATATGTTTGAACAACGCTATCTTGTATTTTTTAGTTGCATTAGTGAATAGGTGTATGCTGCATTTGTACAAAACTATTTTTCACGTTTTAGTTCCTTTCTTTTTGTTTTAAACAACACTATGTTGTACTGTTCAGTTCCATTGGTTAACACGTGTATATACTCCATTTTTCAACAACACTATGTTGTTATGTTCTTGTTTATCTTAATATATTTTGGGAAATCGTTTATGCATATTTAAGATGAAGACAAATATACCAATAATTGAAATATAATTGTCTTTTGTCTTTTGATTGAGTTATATACTGTGGATTCATTTTTATTCGTGGTATACCAATTTTCGTGGATTTCGTGGGTAACAGCGAACCACGAATTTAAGAATTCAACGAAGAATAATCCCGAGAAATGTGTATTGAGTCGGATGTTTATTTCCGGTTATGTTATGCAGTTCAAGTATAGTGTTGACTAGCGATAAACATTGTAACATAACACGTGTTTTTTTTTTATTGAAAGAAGATACAAGTATTTTAATTAAATCTATAATAAATATATCTAATATCAGTGATAATTTACTTTTTAAAATTGATTAAAACTGTTCATGGAAACTGCAAGTTGTTACAATGTAATTACCGTGTCATAGTTTGGTTTACCAGTGATTAAACATCAATAGGATTAAGTACGGGGATATTGCCCGTAGGTAATATTGATTATGACAGGAACATTTATTTTCACACCTTATACTTATATCACTGTTTATTATATCGTGATTTGGGAAATGAGCTTTCAATCATAAAGTTTTGAATGCCTTATAGAATTCAGACAAGAATTTATAAATTGTAAAACAAACAAATAATTAGTTGTCTCTGTCCATTATTGTAATCGAAGTTATCAATGAGCACTTTAGCCTAGAATGACCAAGCGAGCTTTTTCAATGAAATTCTTCTTTTTTGTTTTGTTTTCTTATTGATCAAACCAAGGAGGTTAAATGATCTCCTAAATCAAAAAGAAATCCACGAATTACGTATCTATTTTTTGTTGTTGTAATCAGCGATCCACGAATTTACGTATACCACGAAACGTCTTTTTTTCTCTATCCACGAAAATTGATACCCACGAAAATAAATGAATCCACAGTATAATAGTGTGCCTTTCTATGTTGTGATGTTACACTTTTGATTCAGATAAGGGTGGTACCTATTAAAACATTTAAACCTGCTGAATTTGTTAGCACCTGTCCTAAATCAAAAATCTGATAATCAGTGGTTGTCGTTTGTTCATGTGGTGTATTAGTGTTTCTCGTTTCTGGTTTTATATATATATTAGTCCGTTGGTTTTCCCGTTTGAATGGGTTAACTCTTATTTTATTGCTCTTTATATCTGTTCGTTAGGAGCCAAGGCTCTATTTTAACCTAAACGATTTACGTTTACAATTTGTGACTTGAATGCAGAGTTGTCTTGTTGGCACTCATACCGCATTTTCTAATATCTATAAATATAGATTTATTCTGATCGAACGTTACTGCGTATTTATACATCCCAAACAATTAAACAGATGCTCACTTGGTGAAGTCCCACTATCGAACAGAAGCTTATAAAACCAAAGTCACACTTGTCGATTGTTAATACTGTAGTTTATAAAACTATGAATAAACCAAATTAGATAATCAAAGCAAACAATACATTACATAGAAATGAGATGACTATTTTATCTCTTAAATTATTTAATTAGACAGACTTTTCAACAATTATATAACAAGCTGAAAAAAAAGGACAAAGTCTCCTATTTATGTTATTACCTTGGCAAGCTTCTATTTCTCTGTATTCTTCTTGGGTGATTATATACAATGGCATACTGACTGAAAATATTAACAAAATTTCATGATATTACTATCGTAAGACCGTCAACAATGGGCATTTGCCATATATTTGTAATGTTTATCTATGTCAGACTGTCTGTGTGTATGCGTATGCAATATATGACCCTTTCTCATAAGTTCAGTAAATTGCAATGAATAACAGCATGCACAGATTTATAATTCTATGTAAAGTTGTTCCATTATCGGATCATGACGTGTGACTTTAAAGATGTTTTGCCTGAAGATCGTTACCCAGAATCATTCAATAATACGGTTTATTTTAATAATGAACACCCATTAATTTATGACTATGACTATGGCTAAAAATGAAAAGGACAAACAGACAAACAATAGTATACACGACACAACATAGAAAACTAAAGAAGAAATAACATGAACCCCACCAAAACTAAGGCTGATCTCAGGTGCTTCGGAAGGGTAAGCAGATCCTGTATAGAAGGATACAGACGGTATGTTGACAATGTCAAACTGACACAATGACCTTGTCAAATCAAAGAAGCCACATTCTGTTTTTACCTAAGATTATTGTAATGACGTCATCAATCAGCGTATTGTAAAATATTGCTTATGGCAATGGATTTATATGGATCAAATATATAGTACAATTGTACTTAACCAACTAGCAGAGTAGGAACTTTCCCGTTCGCACTCAAATGTATTAATTGTTCGTAGATTTATATAAGTACTATTTTGCATGTTGCAATCCTTATCGCTCTGATAGAAGATGATATAATTGACGTTGTCAACAATAAAAAGTAAAATTAAGAAAAAAACGAACGCTGATGAAATTCAAAACGGAAAGTCCATAATCAAATGGATCATATGTATGTCTAAAACACACATGTAAACAATTCGTCAAATATTTTTATATTTGTTTTATTTTTATTATTAAACTAAGCTAAAACACGTTAAAAATACACCCATCGTTAAAGGAAAACTAATTTTCAGATGATGATTCTAGCTGTTCATTGCACATTGCGATCAAAATAATGCTTCGTTTAATCTTTCTGAACCTTATCAAAGACGAAAACCAAATTTAGAACCATCAAATTACCAATTGATGTCATTGGCGCAAACGATGTAGCGTTAGAATATATATCTACCTATAAGACTGGGATAGATTTCAACACATGGTGGCCGTTTATTGATAGCGTTTACTTTTTATCAGTTTTTGTGAACTTTTTAACTTGCCTTGGAGTTCGGTATTTTCATTTTAATTTGTAGCTAACTAACACAGTGTTAAATGCAGCATTTTGTATTTACTTGAAACGTGTTGTATAACAGTACTTTGACGAACAATTACTTTTTCATTGAACAATTTTTCCTTATTCATTTTAAGACAATGTTTTTGTTACAGAATTTGCAGTTGAAATGATATTAATTTCCATCACAATCCTATTGCAAAACCTAACCAGGTTACTTTTACGGTCATGTGTTTCGATATACAGAATACAACCATGTTGACATTCCATGCTGATTAATTAAAAAGACTGATGTAATGTCATAAAATGAGACAATCCTAACTTCTCAGCCATTCTCGTTACGCCTTCAATGTTGGGTAACGAGAATGGCCGAGTAGTTACGATTGATACAAGTTGTGCAATTCAGGTGTTTTCGGCTTTCAAACTGCATACAATAATTGTATTCGGGTCCATTGGAAGTTTTTATTCATCCGTTAAGACGCATACGGATTTCTGGTAAATCAAAAAATCATCGGAGCAAAAGCTGAGAGACCAGAATACTTGGTTTATAAACTCGGCACTCAGAGTTCATTCAACATACGAACTCGATATATAAAATCTAGTATTTTGATCGAGTCTGATTGAGAAAATTATCGTGCTCGACATTTTTATGACATCTTCTACACGACGATTATTTTTAAACAAACTGTTTGGATTCGAGCGTCAATGATAACATGGATAAGTCTTTTGTAGAAGAAAATTGTGTCCATCCTTAAAAAATATATGTCTGGTATCAGAATCAAACTAAACTCATCCTTTCAAAAACACCTTGTATATATAAATATAAAGTGTGGTTTTTATCCATACTCTTGGAGTTCTGTCAGAAAGAACGTTAGTGATATGATCTAAATCGTTACTTCTAGCTAACTGCACCACCTGATTGACAATTTATACTATCTTCGGGAGTGTATCATGACAAATGCTTACATTATATGGAGGTATATATGTTTAAATTCGCGTGAACGCTGAGTAATAATTGGTATGATCAGAACATTTTCTGTTTCTCATTATGTACAAAATGTAATATTTGAAGCATGAAATAATAGTCAAAAAATAATACATTTTCCATTAAATTAATCATAAGGAGCAATTAACTTCCGTTTCTTGCAATTCTGTACAAGTGTTTCTTTAACCAGACAACAATTATTATGTCAAAAAGATTAATGTAAGGGTTTACCTCTTTTAACATTTTCTCTCAAATCATTTTTTCAATTGAGTCTTTGGGGTGGATTTAACAAACGTAAATAAAATTCAAAAACAAGAAAGCAATGATTGAGGTTGTTAAATTTGATATATGTCTTTTTGTACTTCTTTGTTAAATATTTGTTTATGATATTCTCGTATATTAGTCTTTTTATTTGTGTTTTTCTATAAGAAAATATCTGTACCAATAGTTACAAGGATTATAATTTAATACGCCAGACGCGCGTTTAGTCTACATAAGACTCATAAGTTACGTTCAGATCAAAATAGTAATAAAGCCAAACAAGTACAAAGTTCAAGAGCATTGAGGACCCAAAATTCCAAAAAGTTGTGTCAAAGACGACTAAGGTTATCTCTTCCTGGGATAAGAAAGTCCTTAGTTTTCCGAAAAAGTTAAAGTTTTGTAACAGGAAATTTATCGAAATGACCATATAATTGATATTCATGTCAACACCGAAGTGCTGACAACTGTCGCTGGTGATACAAGTCAGGAATATGATAGTTGTTATCCAATCGATTGATGTGTTTGAGCTTTCGATTTTGCCATTTGATTACACACTTTCTGTTTTTTCTCGGAGTTTAGTATTTTTTGTGATTTTACTTTTTGATATAAGGACACGTGTGAAATATTAAACCAAAGGGCTACTGTATAATATCTATATAGTACAAGTGGACAGGACAACATTGAGGCGTTCTTCAAACTAGCCTTCACGGAGGCAAATCAGAGATATGTTATCAATTCTTATAAGTATGTCCTAACCATAACGCTTTAACTGCCAGACTTTGTAAGAATCAGGCAATTTTGGTAAAAATTTAAACATGATTAGAAAAAACCCACCGAGCTAATCATGCTATTTAATACTAACCATCATCCTGAGTTAAAAAGTATTAGTCTTACGTTTGTGTGTGTCTGGTAATATCAAATAACTTGGTTAGAAAATTGGTTACAATGATAGCAAATTACAGAGTTATCTCCCCTTATTTGTTAATTTCTAGTGCATTTCAACCAAATTGTATCTTCTATTACCAGAACAGAAAATGGAAATGAATGTTATTTTTGTGCATAACTACATATTATGAACTGAAATCAATGTCAAATAGGGTGGGGTTTTTTTGGTCATGTTTTCACCACTGTCTGATTCTTAGGCAGACTGGCACTTAATTGACAACACATGTGCAATATTTGTTTCGAAATGCATCCGAAAATGAAGATTATATTCGTGTTTACATATCTTTTTCATCACAACAGTCGTAAATATAAAAAAAGGCACGTAGGCAGGAATATATTCTTGCTTGATATGACGTTGAAGTACTAGATTAAATGTGTGTTTGTATTTTATCTGCTTGTACTAGTGGCATGTACTTTATTTTTTGTAAAATTGAGAATGGAAATGGGGAAAGTGCCAAAGAGACAACAACCCGACCATAGAGCAGACAGCAACAGAAGGTCACCAACAGGTCTTCAATGCAACGAGAAATTTTCGCACCCGGATGCGTCCTTCAGCTGGCCCCTAAACAAATATATACTGTACCTTATTTGTGAAACCAATTCGCAACATTTATTAGGCTATTCCACAAAATATCGCTATCATAACCAGTTGTGATTGCTATCCTAAGGTTATCGTTCATTGTAGACATTCTGCGAAAGTGCTTTTACTTATAAACTATTACAGATTACTATTTTTTCTACGCTGAAAAGGATCTGTCATGTTTTGTTTTGACTATCTGCAATATAACTACCTAAATGCCTGTCTTCGTTGTTAGAAAAAAAGTAATATAACAACAATTCAAAATGAACAGTCGGTTATCAAATGGCAAAAAAGCTCATCATACACATCAAACGAATGGAAAACACCTGTTTTGTTCCTAACTTGGTACAGACATCTCCGTATGATGGGTTTGTAATAACATGAGCCCCACGATAGATGTCACATGTGGACCAGGATCTACGCACACTTCCGGAGCACCTGAGATCACCCCCTATTTTTGGTGGGGTTTGTGTTGCTTAGTCTTTAGTTTTCTTTGTTGTGTCATGTGTACTATTATTTGTCTATTCGTCTTTTTCATTTTTAGCCATGGCGTTGTCAGTTTGTTTTCGATCTATGAGTTTAACTGTCCCTCTGGTATCTTTCGCCCTTCCTTGAAAATGGTGAATAAAAGTTTATCTTGTATGCCTTTATTTGTAAGAACAAACAACATGATAGCTAGAACGGCATCCTTACGGTCTGATGCATTTTGAAAACAAATATTGCACATAGGATGGCAATTAAAGGGTTGATATTATGATTTAATATTATGAATTTATAAAAATAGCACTTCATTTATTTCGTATGCCCGAAAGCTTTTCTGCATTAACATGCAACAAGAACGTTACAAATTTAAGAATGTGTAAGACCTAAACATGTAAATGACTCTATGACCAACAAGGATATAACAATAGTCCTTTCTTCCAAGGTCATATTTGCTTGTGGAAGTTGGAACGTTATTTTCTTCATAAAATTAGCCAATCAATATTGGAGTCGAATGAGAATGTCATGATTTCTCCGTGGTTCTAGATTTACCTTTTTCATTTACTTTCGAAAACTACAAAGTCTAATCTTTCAGAAGGTTTCAGAGCATCCAAATCAAACGGGTAAAATAAATCTCAAAACAAAACCGTATTTTCTTCTTTTCCTGGGTGAAGTTGTTATCCTTCTTTTTTTGTGGTGAGTAGGAGGTTCGGTAAAAGAAGATGGGTTATGATGAAGTTTAAAAAATAAAGCGAATTGAAAAATATCGAAAATCATTTGCAACAAAATTAAGTTTTCTATCAATATATCAATTAGGCAGTTGTGTATCAATATTTTATTTATATCTAACAGGTATAGCAATAACAATTGAAACAATCTACTTAAAGAATGAATCCTAGTTTATAGGATTTAGAAATTTTAAAAACCTTATGCATTACCCCAAAACAGTTTTATAGAAAATTAAACAGATTTTCTGGGTATTTAGTTAAAAGCATGGGAATACCGTATGTGCATTGTTTATAAATCCCCAAACTAAAGTACATAATTATTTTATTTATCAATAACTGATTTGTGCATGTACGTTAATAAATTGAATACTATATTTGTCAATCTATTAATAGTTACACACATTTACAACAATTGCTACGTTAACTCTTAATAGTAATGTAAGTTCTTTGCTTCTTTCAATTTCACAAAGTAAGTCCATGATTGTCAACATTTTTTCTCAATGTCTGTAAATTGTCAAACATAGCCTTACATACATTAAAACAATTCCCAATCCGTTGCACTCATTTAAACTCAAACGACTTGAAACCATTTAACGGAAACAAATTCGTTTCGCTTTTTGTATTCCAAAAAATTACTTTAGCGTCAAACGGAAACACGTATTCGACATATAGATATTGCGTCATCAATTCTGTTTGGTCTGTGGCACTGATGGACACATAAAGTTCCGAGTCTTCTGCTTTGTTCTGTACAGAGGTCACAAAGTAGTCGACAAATCCGTTTACTTGTATGAAATCTTCCTTGGTTTGCATATGTTTTGTCACTTTTAAGTAATGCTTCTGATATTAAACGTCTTTCTAGTTCTAGTATATTTTGAAATAATTCTTGTGTTAAAACTCCTTGGGAAATGACAAAACTGACAACAGCTAAAGTTAACATGAACGAACAAACTGGTTTCATTCTGAAAGATAAAGTAGATTCATTGTATTTTCTATAAAACATATTTATTGAAATATATCGCATAAAATAAACCAACGCATTTTCAGTATATAGTTTCCGTTTATAATCCATTTAATTCCTGTCACGTGTCTCTTTAAACAGCCAGGGGCGTTACTTAAACAAGTATTTTTTTAAGTTACTTATATAGGTAATTTTTTTATTTAAAAAAAAAAAAATACTTAATAGAGTTATTTTAAATTTCAATAGAATCATAGACTAAATGTAGATTTCATCAATTTTAACATTTTTTTTATATCATAAAATAATGAATCTATTAGATTCGAGAGGAGTAAAAAGACAAAGGGCTTCTTTGGAAATAATTACAAAAAAAAATTGCTTGATTAAATCATTTTTATTTTTATTTGAAAGAACTAGTAATCACACTTATTTAAGGAAGATCTTTAGTTGTTTTTGGTTATAAATTATAGATAACTCTTAACTAATTCACAAGTATAAATCTATTTATATCAGTCTACCTTTAAGTTTTTGGATGAAAATGATAATTTGATAGTCCCAAGAGACCAGTCTTAGACCAAGAAGTGTTTCAGAAGGATTAGATTTTATATTTTATGGGAAAAATAACTAGACGACTGAGAAAATTTGTTAAAGCTAGTTAAATGAGTTTTATTGGACACCTTTAAAACCAATATTTAGAAAAGTTACTTATAATTTTAATTGTTACTTGTTTAAGTAATGCCCCTGACTGTTAAAAACAGACATATTTAGTAGTGTAAAACAGGTACAGTAGCATCTAATTACGTAGTATTCTGAAAAAATTCAAACATATATAGGGAGTGGCATTATGACGTAATGGAGAGGGCATGTGGGTGTACGCTCGGGGCAGGAGCATCGGTTTTGGCTCCGATTGCATGTGTAGTCATCCTTGGCTTCCTCAATTTGAAAGAAATAACATTTGTATTCCTTTTATTTTTGTTTCTATTTCAAACATCAAATAGGAAGTCCAGTTTACAAACGTTCAAAATCAGAGTATCATGTGTGTTTTGTTCGTTGTTGAAAACTGTACTGTGGCAATTATTTGTTTGATTAGTTATCTAATTGGCTCTCTAACCACATCTTCTTACTTTCAAGTCATTAAAGTTCTTTTCGTGACCACGGAAACGTTATGTTTTGAACAAATTTATGTTTTACGATTTAGTTTAATTTAAACATATTTAGTCACTAATTAGTTACATTCGTGAACACATGAACGTAATATTTTAAACACCTCTAAGTTGTACTTTTTAATTCCATTCGAACACAGCTTAAAATATGTTTGAACAACGCTATCTTGTACTGTTTAGTTCCATTCGTGTATAGGTGTATGCTGCATTTGTACAAAACTATTTTTCACGTTTTAGTTCCCTTCTTTATGTTTTAAACAACACTACTGTTCAGTTCCATTAGTTAACACGTGTATATACGCCATTTTTCAACAACACTATGTTGTTATGTTCTTGTTTATCTTAATATATTTTGGGAAATAGTTTATGATGAAGACAAATATACCAATAATTGAAATATAATTGTCGTTTTTCTTTTGATTGAGTTATATCATTTCAATTTATATATAATAGTGTGCCTTTCTATGTTGTGATGTTACACTAATTTTCCTCGGAGTTCGGTATTTTTGTGTTTTTACTTTTGATTCATATCAGGTTGGTACTTATTAAAACATTTAAACCCGCTGCATTTGATAGCACGTGCACCTGTCTTAAATCAAAAACCTGATGATCAGTGGTTGTCGTTTGTTCTTGTGGTTTATTAGTGTTTCTCGTTTCTGGTTTTATATATATTAATTTATGACTATGACTATGGCTAAAAATGAAAAGAACAAACAGACAAACAATAGTATACACGACACAATATAGACAACTAAAGAATAAATAGCACGAACCCCACCAAAAACTAGGGGTGATCTCAGGTGCTCCAGAAGGGTAACAGATCCTGTATAGAAGGATACAGACGGTATGTTGTCAATGTCAAACTGACACAATGACCTTATCAAATCAAGGAAGCAAAAATCTGTTTTTACCTTAGATTATTGTTATGACGTCATCAATCAGCGTATTGTAAAAGACTTCTTATGCGAACTAAACTGTAATTATACTTCTTTTGTATTTATTGTTAATTTTTATTAGTAAGTTCTACATTATTATTTTGAAGCATTCATGAATAGATATTTTATAATTGTGTGTACATATTTAATGAGTTTTAAATCATGTAATGCATGACTATGCCTTTTTATAAAAACATTTTCCTTCAGTATAACTGTTTATTTGTATATACAGTGTCTCGTAAGTCTTTATAGGCTGGGTATTGATCCTTTTTTTTTATGATGTTATCGTTTTTATGTATTTTAATGTAGATCAATATGTGACACTTTAATAAACTATTATTTATCTTTATCTTATCTTATGGAAATGGAATTTATATGGATCAAATATATAGTACAATTGAACTTTCCCGTTCGCACTTAAATGTATAAATTGTTCGTAGATTTATAAAAGTACTATTTTGCATTTTGCAATCCTTATCGCTCTGATAGAAGATGATATAATTGACGTTGTCAACAATAAAAAGTAAAATTAAGAAAAAAACGGACGCCGAGGAAATTCAAAACGGAAAGTCCATAATCAAATGGGATCATATGTATGTTTAAAACAGACATGTAAACAATTTGTCAAATATTTTTATACAATTTAATTTTGGACGTAACGCGTCTTCTGATTGGCTGACGTTATTTTGTTATCAGCCGATAGACATAATTTAGTCATGTGACCGTGACATCATCAACATTTTTGGTGGTTTTCTACGGTTTAAAATGGAATTTAGAATTAAATTATAAGAAATGACTGTAATATTTTTTTCTGTCTACGCGCGTTATTCTGTGTGCACCAAATTTTTTATGTTATTTCTTCATAGATAGAAAAAAATATTACAGTCATTCCTTAAATATTTCTATTTTTATTATTAAACTAAGCTTAAACACGTTAAAAGTACACCAATCGTTTAAGGAAAACTAATTTTCACATGATTTCTTCTAGCTGTTCATTGCCCATTGCGATCAAAGACAAAAACAAATTTAGGACCATCAAATTACCAATTGATGTCATTGGCGCAAGCGATGTTGCATTAGAATATGTATCCATCTATAAGACTGGGATAGATTTCAATAACATGATTGATGGATAGCGTTTACTTTTTATCAGTTTTTGTGAACTTTTTAACTTGCCTTGGAGTTCGGTATTTTCATTTTCATTTGTAGCTAACTAACACAGTGTTAAATGCAGCATTTTGTATTTACTTGATACGTGTTGTATAACAGTACTTTGACGAACAATTACTTTGTCATTGAACAATTTTTCCTTATTTATTTTAAGACAATGTTTTTGTTACAGAATTTGCAGTTAAAATGATATTATTTTCCATCACAATCCTATTGCAAAACCTAACCACGTTACTTTTACGGTCATGTGTTTCGATATACAGAATACAACCATGTTGACATTCCATGTTGATTAATTAAAAAAATTGATGTAATGTCATAAAATGAGACAATCCTATAAACTTATCAGTCATTCTAGTTACGCCTTCAATGTTGGGTAACGAGAATGGCCGAGTAGTTACGATTGGTACAAGTTGTATAATTCAGGTGTTTTCAGCTTTCAAACTGCATACAATAATTGTATTCGGGTCAATTGTAAGTTTTTATTCATCCTTTAAGACGCATACGGATTTCTGTTAAATCAAATAATCATCGGAGCAAAAGCTGAGAGACCAGAATACTTGGTTTATAAACTCGGCACTCAGAGTACATTCAGCATAAGAACTCGATATATAAAATCTAGTATTTTGATCGAGTCTGATTGAGAAAATTATCGTGCTCGACATTTTTATGACATCTTCTACACGACGATTCTTTTTAAACAAACTGTTTAGATTCGAGCGTCAATGATAACATGGATAAGTCTTTTGTAGAAGAAAATTGTGTCCATCCTTAAAAAATATATGTCTGGTATCAGAATCAAACTAAACTCATTCTTTCAAAAACACCTTGTATATATAAATATTAAGTGTGGTTTTTAGTCATATTCTTGGAGTTCTGTCAGAAAGAACGTTGGTGATGTGATCTAAATTGTTACTTCTAGCAAACAGCACCACCTGCTCGACAATTTATGATATCTTCGAGAGCGTTTCAAAGGCTTACATAATATGGATGTGAACGCTGAGTAATGATTAGTATGATCAGAGCATTTTATGTTCCTCATTATGTACAAAATGTAATATTTGAAGCATGAAATAATAGTTAAAAAGTAATACGTTTTCCATTAAACATGTTAAATTAATCAAAAGGAGCAATTAACTCCCGTTTCTTGCAATTCTGTACAGGCGTTTCTTTAACCAGAAAACAATTATTATGTCAAAAAGATTAAAGACAGGGGTTTCCTCTTTTAACCGTTTTTCTCTAATCATTTTTTTCAATTTAGAAAAACATATTAACATATGTAAATAAAATTCAAAAATAAGAAAACAATGAATGAGGTTGTTAAATTTGATATATGGCTTTTTGTGCTTCTTTGTTAAATATTTGTTTATGATATTCTCGTATTTTAGTCTTTCTATTTGTGTTTCTCTATAAGACAATATCTGTACCAATAGTTATCAAAGGTAAAAGGATTATAATTTAATACGACAGACGCGCGTTTAGTCTACATAAGACTCATCAGTGACGTTCAGATCAAAATAGTAATAAAGTCAAACAAGTACAAAGTTCAAGAGCATTGAGGACCCAAAATTCCAAAAGTTGTGTCAAAGACGGCTAAGGTTACAGCCCTTGTATGGTGTAAACTTCCCAAAAAAACGTGTATGGTGTAATGGTGTATGGCATATAGTGCAATGGTGTAAGGTGTATTGTGCTATGGTGTATGGTGTAAGGGGAATGGTGTAATGGTGTATTAGGAATGTTGTGATTGTGTAACGTGCGATCAGGAATGGTGTGAATGATGGTGTAGGACATTTCATTGGTTGCAAACGATTTTTTTTTATTTCATTTTTTCGGATTGTAAACATAAAAATAATAATAATCTTAATATTTAAAATTTAATTGCATTATGGGTAATTTCGGATCGTTTAGATAGAATGGGGAATGGTGTATATTGTGAAGTGTAAGGTGTATGGTACAAAAGTGTAACGTGTATGGTGTAATGGTACAAGGTGTATGGTGTAATGACGTATGGTGTATGGTGTAATGGTGTATGGTGTTAGTGGGAAGTTTACACCATCCAAGGACTGTATCCCTTCCTTGGATAAGAAAGTCCTTAGTTTTCCTAAAAATTTAAAGTTTTGTAACAGGAAATTTATCAAAATGACCATATATGTGATATTCATGTCAACACCGAAGTGCTGACAACTGTCGCTGGTGATACTTGTCAGGAATATGATACTGTGGACTCATTATTATTCGTTGGATACCAATTTTCGTGGATTTCGTTGATTTAGGTGAACCACGAAATTAAATGTTCAACGAATGACAAATGTCCTAAAGGCTTGTATAAAGACTTCGGCAAAACAACGAAATTAAATGTCCACGAACATGCAAGTTTTCCTTCATCCACGAAAATTGGTGCCCACGAAAAGAAATGAATCCACAGTAGTTGTTATCCATTCAATTGATGTGTTTGAGCTTGGTACCTAACTTGGTACAGACATCTCCGTACGATGGGTTTGTAATGACATGAACACCACGATGGGTGTCACATGTTAAGCAGGATCTGTTCACACTTCAGGAGCACCTGAGATCAACCCCAATTTTTGGCGGGGTTCGTGTTGCTTAGTCTTTAGTTTTCTTTGTTGTGGAATGTGTACTATTATTTGTCTATTTTTCGTTTTCATTTTTAGCCATGGCGTTGTCAGTTTGTTTTCGATCTATGAGTTTAACTGTCCCTCTGGTATCTTTCGCCCTTCCTTGAAAATGGTGAATAAAAGTTGGTTTTGTATGACTTTTTTTAAAGAACAAACAACATGTTCACAAGAGCGGCATCCTTACGTTCTGGTGCATTTTGAAAACAAACGTTGCACATAGGATGGCAATTAAAGGGTTGATATTATGGTTTAGTATTATGAATTTATAAAAATAGCACTTTATTTATTTCGTATGCCCGAAAGCTTTTCTGGATTAACATGCAACAAGAACGTTAGAAATTCAAGAATGTGTAAGACCTATATGACCAACAAGGATATAAAAATAGTCCTTTCTTCCAAAGTCATATTTGCTTGTGGAAGTTGGAACGTTATTTTCTTCATAATATTAGCCAATCAATATTGGAGTCGAATGAGAATGTCATGATTTCTCCGTGGTTCTAGATTTACTTTTTTCATTTACTTTCGAAAACTACATAGTCCAATCTTTCAGAAGGTTTCAGAGCATCTAAATCAAACGGATAAAATAAAACTCAAAACAAAACCGTGTTTCCTTCTCTTCCTGGTAAGTTGTTGTTCTTTTTTTTTGTGTGGTGAGGTGGAGGTTTGGTAAAGGAAGATGGGTTATGATGAAGTTAAAAATAAAGCGAATTGAAAATATTCAAAATCATTTGCAACAAAATTAAGTTTTCTATCAATATATCAATTAGTCAGTTGTGTATCATTATTTTATTCATATTTAACAGGTATAGCAATAACAATTGAAACAATCTACTTAAAGAATGAATCCTAGTTTATAGGATTGAGAAATTTTAAAACCTTATGCATTACCTCAAAACAGTTTTATAGAAAATTAAACAGAATTTCTGGATATTTTGTTAAAAGCATGAGAATACCGTATGTGCATTGTTTATAAATCCTCAAACTAAAGTACATAAACTTTTTATTTATCAATAACTGATATGTGCATGTACGTTTATAAATTGAATACTATATTTGTCAATCGATTAATAGTTACACACATTTACAATAATTGCTACAATACCGTTAACTATTAATAGTAATGTAAGTTCTTTTCTTCTTTCAATTTCACAAAGAAAGTCCATGATTGTCAACATTTAATTTTCAATGTCTGCAAATTGTCAAACATAGCCTTACATACTTTAAAACAAATCCCAATCCGTGGCACTCATTTAAACGCAAACGACATGCAACCATTTAACGGAAACAAATTCTTTCGCTTTTCGTATTCAAAACAATTACTTTAGCGTCAAACGGAAACACGTGTTCTACATATAGATATTGCGTCATCAATTCTGTTTGGTCTGTGGCACTGATGGACACATAAAGTTCCGAGTCTTCGGCTTTGCTCTGTACAGAGGTCACAAAGTAGTCGACAAATCCGTTTACTTGAATGAAATCTTCCATGGTGTGCATATGTTTGGTCACTTCTAAATAATGCTTCTGATATTAAACGTCTTTCTAGTTCTAGTATATTTTGAAATAATTCTTGTGTTAAAACTCCTTGTGAAATGACAAAGCTGACAATAGCTAAAGTTAACATGAACGAACAAACTGGTTTCATTCTGAAAGATAAAGTAGATTCATTGTATTTTCTATAAAACATATTTATTGAAATATATCGCATAAAATAAACCAACGCATTTTCAGTATATAGTTTCCGTTTATAATCCACTTAATTCCTTTCATGTGTCTCTTAAAAAACAAAGATATATTTAGTAGTGTAAAACATGTACAGTAGCGTCTAATTACGTAGTATTCTGACAAAATTCAAACATATAATGGAAGTGGCATTATAATGTAAGGACATGGAATGTGGGTGAAGGTACGGCACAGGAGCATCAGTTTAATTTGGCTACGACTGCATGTGTAGTCATCCTTGGCTTCCTAAATTTGAAAAAAACATCATAATTGTCTTTTGTCTTTTGATTGGGTTATATCATTTCAATTCATATATAATAGTGTGCCTTTCTATGTTGTGGTGTTACACTTTTGATTCAGATAAGGTTGATACTTATTAAAACATTTAAACCCGCTGCATTTGTTAGCACCTGTCCTAAATCAAAAACATGATGATCAGTGGTTGTCGTTTGTTCATGTGGTTTATTAATGTTTCTCGTGTCTTGATTTATACATACCTGTACATATTATTCCGTTGGTTTTCCCGTTTGAATGGTTTTACTATTATTTTCTTGCTCTTTATATCTGTTCGTGTGGAGCCAAGGCTCTATTTTCAAGACCTAAACGATTTACGTTTACAATTTGTGATTTGAATGCAGAGTTGTCTTGTTGGCACTCATACCGCATTTTCTGAGATCTATAAATATAGATTGATTCTGATCGAACGTTACTGCGTATTTATGCTGTACATCCAAAACAATTAAACAGATGCTCACTTGGTGAAATCCCACTATCGAACAGAAGCTTATGAAACCAAAGTCACACTTGTGAATTGTTAATACTGTAGTGTATACAACTATAAATGAACCAAATTAGATAAGCATAGCAAACAATACATTACACAGAAATGAGATGACTGTTTTATCTGTAAAATTATCTAATTGGACAGACTTTTCAACAATTATATAACAAGCAGAAACAGAAGGACAAATTATCCTATTTATGTTATTACCTTGGCAAGCTTCTATTTCTCTATATTCTTCTTGGGTGATTATATACAATGGCATACTGACTGAAAATATTAACAAAATTTCATGATATTACTATTGTAAGACCGTCAACAATGGGCATTTGCCATATTTGTAATGTTTATCTATGTCAGACTGTCTGTGTGTATGCGTATGAAATATATGACCCTTTCTCATAAGTTCAGTATATTGCAATGAATATGAGCATGAACAGATTTATGATTCAACGTAAAGTTGTTCCATTATCGGATCATGACATGTGACTTTAAAGATGTTTTGCCTGAAGATCGTTACCCAGAATCATTCAATAATACGGTTTATTTTATATTTGTCTTGAACCCATTTGCCATGTGCAAAGCCAAACCTGGTCAGGTCTGTAAAGGATGGTCATGTGTCTATAATGTCGTCGATGACTGCTCCTCAAAATTTAAAGAGCAAAAAAGATGGTGTTTAATACATTTCACGAAACTACCTTTTTCCTCATTTTTTCGTAATCTGTACGAGGTTGTGAACAGCACATTATTCTTTATTCTTAATAATGAACACCCATTAATTTATATTCATTAGATTTTGCTGCTTACTCTACAATCTGTAAATCCAATTCTGGCCTTATCGATTGCATGATGCGTACACACAAACGTATTTCATAAGGAGTATCACTCCTGGTAAAACTAGTAATGCAGGTAAGATATACTTACCCTACCAAAACTACAAGATCATTTTTACGGATCTAAATTTTTAATTTTTTACTTACTGCTTTACGACTGTTTCCTTTTTACTTTTGCCTTTAAAGCTTTGTTGGTTATTTTTTCATTGATTTATGAAATTATTTGCTAGTGGTATCGTATGGCTACTTACGATATACTGATTCATCGAACGCAGAAAAATCTGTATGTTAAAATTTGATTAAATAGGCCAGTGTTTTATTTTCTAACCGTGATCAGCTCGACATTTAACCTTTAAAAAAATATTTTTGGGGAATCGCAATCTGATAGTAAATAGTTATCAAAGGTACAGGATTATCATTTAATACGCCAAACGTGCGTTTTGTAAACATAAGACTCATCAGTGACGCTCAGATCAAAATGATTATAAGGCCAAACAAGTACAAAGTTGAAGAGCATTAAGGACCCGAAATTTCAAAAAGTTGTGCCAAACACGGCTAAGGTAATCTATTCCTGGGATATAAAAATCCTTAGTTTTCGAAAAAATCAAAGGTTTGTAACAGAACATTTATAAAATGACCATATAATTGATATTCATGTCAACACCGAAGTGCTGGCTACTGGGCTGGTGATACCCTCGGGGACGTAACGTTCACAAGCAGTGGCATTGACCCAGTGGTTTAAATAGTTATTAAAGGTACAAGGGTTATAACTTAATACGACAATCAGGCGTTTCGTCTACATTAAACTCACCAGTGACGCTCAGATCAAAACAGTTATAAAGCCAAACAAGTAAAAAGTTGAAGAGCATTGAGGACCCAAAAGTCATAAATGTTGTGGCAATACAGATCCTTCTTTATTTTTTTAGTGATTTTTACATCAGCCAATGGAATGTCTACATTCAAAATTGTGAAAGTGTGTTTCCCTGGGACAAAACAAGAGGATCCCGAATGTTCTTTTAAACCAAACTTAGACTGGTGTGTGGTCAGATCGTTGTAAGTGTAACGTTAACATAGGATCTTTATTTTAATTATATTGGTTGAATCGGTAATGTTGGGTTTTTTTTGCCTTTTTTTTCTTTTATTTACGTCTGTATTTATTAACCAAAAATTTACTTCAGATTTACAAATGATTGTCGTTCCGAACTGCTCAGATCTTTGGTCACGAGTGCACTTAACGAAAGGTTATTCCTGGTAAGACGGAAAATCCTGTCTTTGTTTTTTTTTTTTATTCAAATTAGAAACTGTTAAATATGTGTTTTGATCTTGCAACTATCAATCTTGTATTTTATTGCCAGAGGAAAATTCAGTTGATTGCAACTTTAAGATCATTTGTAACAATATATTATGTATTTTACATAAATTTATTTAGTTTTAATTATAGTTCATTTAAGTGTTATTTGAGATTTAATCCTCTTTTTATTCTTATTCATAATATATAACATGTTTACGGTGAAAACAAATATTTAACGTCGGAATGGTCATGAACTTGGCACTGTAGATGTAAGTCTGTTATAATGACATAGACATAATGTATCCAAACGATCTTGAGTTATATAGGAAGAGGCACGCTTGTGTTGGTTACGAAAATGACTATAATATATTGTAATTGTTCTTTACAATCAAATAATACTGGAAAAGCAACTTGAATTCTCTTTGAGAGACGATGGCTGTCCAATGGACACTCGTTTATCTTAGATTAGAGGTCAAATGACAGTATGACTCAATGTTATCACAGAATTGAGGGAGAGTTTCCAAGATTGTTTTTATTCAAATGGACAGAAAACTTCATGTAATCAAGACACAAAGACCCCAAGTTTTTTTATGGGATTCGTGTTGCTCAGATTTTAGTTTTCTATGTTGTGTTTTGTGTACTCTTTTTTCCTGTGTTGATATTTTTCTTTTCTTTTTTTATCAATGGTGTTGTCTTAAATCCAACTTTTATGAATGAACTTCACATTTCTCCCTCAGATAATTTTAATTGCAAGATCACTCGACCAGAAATTTTATGTAATATAAATTAACATAACAAAAGAACGAGTTGAAATTTTATCAAATTGAAACGGCTTAATAAATACAGGAAGCTCCTGTGAGAAAAAAAATACAGATAGAATGGCTATATATAGATGGTGTTAGGTATAAATAGATAGATAATAATTACATGTACATTTGTACACAGAGAGATGATATTTATAAAGATAGATTTTAATTATTTATAATGGGAGGTTTTTTTCTCATTTGCTTTTCCCCCGACAAATGTGACTGTAAAATAGGGACCTCTTTGTTGTTTTCCTGGGTAACTTAGGGTTGATGAAACAGGTGATTATTAATAAAATATATTTAAAATGTTTACAATTTAATTTAATTTAAAAAAAATGATGTCAGTTTATTTTCGACTTATTAGTTTGGATGTCTCTCTGGTATCTTGTCTCTCTTAAATATAAAATGCCATAAACATGTTCTGCAAGGAATGTAACCTGGGAAGCCACTGGAAAAAGAGGATAAATTGGATAGGCAAGACATTTTGCCTTAAGGATCCTACGGACCTACCAGTTGTTAGTTTTCGTAAATGCGGACAGAGCGTTGTATTGTTCTTTTGCTTTAGTTTAAAAGTCCCTATTTCGACCAAAAGCGACTGCGTTATTATACATGCCTATGAAAAACGCACGTCCATCTTAAACGGATTTTACTGTTCCGGGATGACCACATTGATAAACCAAGTCATTCACTGGGGTACATGTGAGACATAATAAGCAAATTCCGTTTTATGAAATAACATATTAGATACAAATCATTTCATTCTTCAAAGTGAAAACGAAAATGTGCCTGGACCTAATTGTTTTATCATTAAAGTTACTTAAAATGTTCAACTTCTGGTCGAGTCAAAAATAGCAGTCTTGACGTCATTCTTTAAATAAGTCTTAAATAATTAGTGAATTTAAGTGCAATAAGCAATTATCTGATATTCAAAATCAGGAGAATTTCGATAATGTTAATGTTCTTGACTTTAACACTCAATGTAATCCCATTATCATGACATTTTAATATGTGCTCGGAAGCCCAAAGGAACAAATAAATATCTAAATTGAAAAATATACATCAAATTTACATTGACAATCATAAAAGTGAAAAAAATTAAAGAAAAAAAATAGTTGTTGTTTCTGTTTAATGTAAAACGCTGCAAATGATTTGAAATATAATTATTGTAAATGGCATTTCAAAAACTAATATTACAAATATTATAATTATTATAATTATGTACAAGGAATTATAAAAAAAAATCAAATATGCAGGTAATGACGTTAATACTGCACGTAAGACCTTGAGAATGAAACTGTAGGTTCTTCTACTTTCTTGCTCTTTGGATAATCAACACTTCCATTGAGAGTAACATGAGTAATGAGGATACAAAATTCAGGGTGTATATTATTAAGAAAACAAAAACTTGAAGGTTCTGTTCTACTTTATTTTCAGTCAGAAACTATGTTGCTTATCTTATCTGATGATTCCTACTATGTTCATATTGTATAAGTATACTTCATGTCAAATAGTCAGATTTTGATTGATTGATATTAGGGAGACTTTTTACTCTATTTCATGGCAAAAACTATGTTACCCTCACGGAGAAGCTTGCTAAAGTGAGCGCTTTCATAAATACGGATGATTGTAATGCACAAGACGATATCGGATATTACGCTTTTTTATTTATTTATATAAAAAAAAGTAAAACAATAATAAACTGGTGAAATGTACCTAGTGAAACCGGTTTTTAAAACATCCAAATAGAAATAATTGTTTTTTTTTCAAAATTTTAATATTTCAGCTTTCCACCTTTCTTTCCATACTATTGTGTATTCTTTAATTGTTTGTCTTAGTTATGATACCAAGAACCAAGAACAGAGAAAAAAGCGGTGGTAAAATTTAAGGGATCGAGAAAAATGGGCAAAATATAACGCATAGAGAAACTTAAGAAATACAGAAATGGGGGACCCCCATTCAACCCTCGTGCATAACATAAAGCAATAGTTAAGGAGATTCCTAAATTGGGAATAGTTATAATATGTACCAGGCTTATAATTGGATACGCCAGACGTGCGTTCCATCTACATAAGACTCAGTGACGATCAGATCAAAAAAGTTAAAAAGCCAAACAAATACAAAGTTGAAGAGAATTGATGACTCAAAACTCCAAAAGGTTGTGCCAAATACAGCTAAGGGTATCTATGTCTGGGATAGAAAAATCCTCAGTATTTCGAATAATATATACTTTTGCAAACAGAAAATTTATAAAAATGACCATATAATTGATATTCATATCAACACCAAGGTGCTGACTACTGGGCTGGTGATACTTTTGGGGACGAAATGTCCACTAGCAGTGGTATCAACCCAGTGGTGTCAATGAAAACATACATTATTTTAAATAAGACTTTAAGCTTCTTTTTCTTGTTTTTGTTTCTTCTTACATGAAACAATATACCATACAAACAAGTATTTAAAAGTACTTAACTTCAAACTAACTGTATATTAGTAACGAACAACACAAACACAACAAAGCATGCCATATAAAAGATTGATCATAGATCCTGAAAGCGATTTCAAAATACTTCCCATGTTAATATCAAATAATGAAGTATTATACTTAATATTGGTTACTGGACTTCATAGAAAATGGTCAAATAGCAACAATAAACAGAACAAGAAGACACGAACATGTGCAAAGCCCAAATCAAACACTTAAGGATGTTTGCTCCTCGATTTTTAGGTTTTTTGCCAGATTCTCGGAATCCTCTGGTTTTATCCATGTATTGCCATAAAAAAAAATTGCCCACTAACCACTACTTTTCTTTTCATATTTTTATTACATAAAGTTTAAAAAGCCATATCTAAAAAAATTATAAAATTCTTGTTATTTTTTCATTGTTTTTGAAACAAATAAGGTGCCATTGTTAAATAAATGAAAAATCTAGAGAGAATTGTTTCCCGCCAAATTTTCAATGACTTATATCTCAAAAACGAGCACACGAACCCTCTAATTTTTTCTTCTTTTTTGGTTTCTTTATTAATATACTATCAATTCATAATAGTCTTTTAAAAAGCTTGTTATTTTTTAACAGAGTAGCAAACATCCTTAATACATGGAAAAATAAAAGAAACAGTTTTGAACTACGTAACAACTATAAAATAGCGATGTGGGGTTTATATCCAAATACGTAAACCAAACGCAGCGTTTGAACGTCATTGCATAAAAACGTAAACTTCATCTATAAGATTATTAGACCTATGAGACAAAGGAGTAGGTTCAGTAAGACCCCTTTTTCGCCCCAAAATATATCAGTTTTACAAAATTGTTAAAATGTAAACCTTTAGTTATTTATTGAACAGTAGTATGCTTCTGCTACATAAATATGGGCTGTTTTTGACAATACAATGCACATATATCCGGTACTAGCACCATTAAGTCATGCTAAATTACTGAAATCCTCATAATTCTAGCATTTTAGTTAAATTTTAGACGGTTTTCGTGTAAAACGAAAGTGGCCGCATTCGTGTTCATCCTTAATATTGAAATGTAAGTTGTATTTTATGATAATACATAACGTATATAAAGGTTGAGGATGAACACGGGTGCGGCCACTTTCATTTTTACCAAAAACCATCTCCAAAGTGACATTTTTCGGCATATTCGGTAGATTTTTCATATTTGAGCTTGAATCAAATCGTTTTTAATGACTAAATCTGTTAAAATCTTTCACATAAACTAATAAATTCAAATAAAACAGACACTTAAGTGTTTAAAAAGTGGTCAAAATCTTTCGTCAGATGAACCTGAAATTTGAGGCCAAAATCGGTCCTTACCGGACCTAGTCCTTTGTTTGCTTTATAAACACTTAAACAGCAAAATTTTCTAAATCTGCGAAAAGTTCAAGGAAAGATTTTGAGATTTTTTTATATCTATATCTATATATCTTGTTATTTTTTTATTATTTATTATAAGTGTGTTTTTGTGTAAGTAATAAATGTCCTTAACGAATAAAATCACTTACTACTTTTTTTACCATTTATCTGTCATACACTTACAAAATTCAACATTCATTATAAGCAGATCCGGTACATTCACTCTTGTATTGTTTTTGTAAACAGGAACCAAAGTTTATAGTCATAAACACTAAAATAAAGACAACAGTGGAATATCCATATTCATAAGTCATAAATCTATTGAGAGAAATCAAATCCGTGTGACAAACTAAACGGAGGTAAACACCTCAACTATAAAAAGGAAATCAGAAGGAACAACAGAAAACACTGAAGTGCAACAAAAAAACGCCACCATATATACATAGAAGCGAACTATTTGATAATAATTGCCTTATTCCTGACTTGGTATTGGACATTTGAAACGAATGTATTCAAACGTTATAACGCTAGAAACTATATTATTTAACTGTAACTAAAAAGATCGTTTAAATAAACGAACCACTAGGGGGGAAATGTCGAAGAATGAGGAAATCAAGCATAATTTATAGGACGAAAAACCCAAGAATACAGCCACTTTCTTACTATTCCAGGAACATATATATTATAATTAAAAAAACAATAGTACGGTAGTATTTTACATACATTATTATATGATGTCAATTATGAAAGTCATTTGAGACAGTTGCATGTATCATGTTTAATACGGTTACCCTTGTATTTTGGTGAAATATTTCCCATATTCCAAGTCTCACTTAAAATATATTTAGCCTAAACGTCCGTTTATGGTAATAAAAATAATATATCAAGAAACCAAACTATCTGTAGGTAAATTAGAAGAATTACACCATATTAAAATGTGTTCCTATATACGTTATTGTATTTAAGGAAATGTTAAGAATTTAATAATTGTTAAATTAAAAAGAGGTGATTTATATAAAAATTAAACATCGAAATGCTGTATGTAAAATATAATCATATCTCATAAAGCGAATTAAGGCGACTGCAGTTAACTAATGTTGAAACCAAGTTCAAAATGTGTGTCTTCAGAAAAAAAATACTTACAATTCTAGGTTTCTATAACTAATCATGAAAGGTAAAGGTACATTTCCATTATTTTCAAATCAAACTTCATCATTCACTATAACAATAACATTATATAATTCTTTAATCATATGAGTTCAATGGCATTCTGTACTTTTTTGCAAATACCAATGTTTTTATACTACTTAATATTGAAGGAAACACGAAAAGCGTGCTTTCCTTTCTTTACAATAGGAGTGTTTTAACGGCATGAATAGACCAGCTATTTAGTACACTTTAATATGTCAATCAGTATTCAGATGACAGCATCGTTATGAATCTAAATGGACGTTATCCGCCGACGTAAATTATACGTGTGGTGTTAATAGAGTTTTGATTTCATAACATTCATTCAATATCAGAGTATTTATTTGTATTCTTGTTTTCAGTGCTGTTACATTTGTTTGGTGCTATTTATTTTAAAAATGTTTTATGTCCTTTTCGTAAATGTCTTTATGTTGTTGAGTTGGTGTATTGCTCACATTTTCATTTATCACTAAGGAATACAACATCATAGTATCCTCAAAATAGTCAATACTTTTAAGTAAATAGATAATTGAACGTTCATCCTCTGATTAAATAGTGTAGAAAGAGAGACGATGTTACCAAGGGACAATCAAAATTCTCAATTCGAAGAAAAACAGACAACACCAAGGACAAAATTGAAGAAGACAAAACGAATACATAAAACATGACATCCCCTCCCAACAACAAAAAACTTACTCACACCAAACGGAGCGACACAATCCTAACAAGAAAACCGTGTTGATATCAAGTACTCAGGAACGGTAAGATATAACTGCTCTATGACCCGTTGTGTTTATACGAACTTCTTTACAATGATACCACTGTGTTTCTATTATATGTACGCTATGTTTATAGCGCAAAATATTATTGCTTTATAAATATATTCACACGGCCGATGGAACAACAAACGATGTATACTAATGAACGATGGAAGATATTTCCTTATAATGCTGTTAGAATAGTTCGAAAAGTTTTTCTGTTCAACGTTCATCTCAATACGACAACGAGAACAATAACGAACATATTCTCAATTGCCCACACTAGCTTAACCGGGATATTTAGACTTTGGGAAATGTCTGTTATACATACTATACGTAAATGATAATGAGTGTTATTTGTGGAGTTGTTTTCTCAAGTATTTGATTGAAATCAATACGTTGGGTATCTTTTTACATAACGATCCAAAACCTATTGTGTAAATGGTAGATACAATTTGATATTGTTTCCTAAAAAGCAAAATTTTTAACTAAAGCTTTTGAAATAGAGAACAACATTTTATTTGACAGGATACATTTTCTTCATAGATGTCAAAACCGTTCAATATCAAACTTATGACTACATCTTTCAGGGAATGAAATTTAAAGATAAAAACAAATTTGATATAAGAAATGTCCTAGCCTGAATTAATATTCTACACATTTTAAAGGGTTAGAAAAAAACAAGATTAAGAAATAAAATAGTATAATAAATTTTCCATGCGCAAGTTTTAGAATTGATTTATTTTTGACACACACGTAAATTCCTTCTTAATATTTATATCATAAACAGGAACAGGAAAGTTATGAATAATTTCAAAAGAAAATAAATGATTTAAATGACCATTTTAGAGCCCAAGACGTTATCTCAGTTTTTGTTAGAATTCGTGTTGTTAATCTTAAATTTAAGTTATCTGTGCTGTGTTTTATATGCTGAGTTTAATATATCGGTGATTTACCTTGGATAGTTTTTAGTTTGTATTATTGTCAAGTCAGTTTGTTCAACGTATGAATTTAAATAGTTCTTTCGTATATTCTCTCTAGCCTTTTATTGAAAAACCATTACGAAAATGCGTTCGAATTGCTGCCAAATGATATTTTTATGTGTTCAAACACCTGACCTGAATGATAGTATTCAAAGTTAGTACTAGAAAAATATCTGACGCCTTCCAAAGGGAGCATATTTGACAACTCAATTTATGTATTTTTCATCGTGTGTGAATGCCCTTTTGATATATAAAATCTTACCATTCTGAAAAGTGAGAACACGCATTTGTATCTCAATATACATGTATAACGCTAATTAAGTTTAAAGGTACAAAGAGTATTTGCACTGAGGACAAGTGTCTGTGAAATTATGACAAAATAAGATCTATAAAATGAAACATATCCTTTAAAAAAACAGGTTTTGCAAAATGAACGAAATATCAAAGTTAACTATACCAGCATTTCATCAATTACAGACACCCATTTTCGGCGTTCATAACAGACGGACACCAAAAGAACATTATACACACTTGTTTTCATACAATATTATTTGCCACATACTGTATATATTTACAATTCTTCTTTCAAGCATTTATATCTCGTACCTGTAAATATTCATTTATTGATTCTTAATTATTATATCACTTTGTGACTACACTTCCTGTTTAAATAGGATTGTAAATAATGCCTTCATCAGTAAATTCATTGTTTATAAACCATATTACTGTACTAAGACTGAAGTTGCAATTCATGTAAAAAAACGCTATCTGCAAAAAGATTTCTAACAAAAATCAGAATCAAAGCAAATGTTTCCCTTCACCAGCAGTTGTACAGACTGATTGCTAGTAATATTTTTAATATTTGTCAAAACCTCTAGTTATAAGGGGTCTTCAGTGCTCTTTAACATTATTTGACCTTTTAAACTTTTTTTATTCGGGCGTCACTGATGTGTCTTTTAAAGACGATATGAGCATCTGGCATACACAATTTTCATCCTGGTATATATATATATATATATATATATATATATATATATATATATATATATATATATATAGTGATTTTAATTGGTACTTGTGAATGTTGTGAAAGCTTTTGATTTTGCCATTTGCTCACTTTCTGTTTAAAATATTCTTCAAAGTTCGGTATTTTTTTATTTTAGTTTTTATTGACGTGAACTCGATGGTTTAAGGAATGATTGATGATAGTTGAACAATAAATTATTTCATATATTTCTAAGATTCTATAAGAGAGTGCTTCTTTAGTATTAAAACTAGAAATTTGACAAGGGAACATGAACACTTCACAGATAAAAGTTATTTGTTATCTGTATATTAAGTATATACTGACTTATATTTTTTTTATTCAAGTAATATTAAAGAGAGACGAGATATACCAAAGGGATACTCGAACAAATAAGTGTTACAATTTTTACTTTTAATCAAAAGAACCCTCCTTTTAATGAAAATTTGCATGCATTGCGACTAAAAGAACCCACACTTCTTTTTTCTTCTTTTCATTTACATGGAATTTAAATTAAAAGGACGGGTACATATGTATTTCGGAATTGATTATTTTATCATGAACAATGAGACTATAATAAAACTACAACTGTTTCCTTAAACAGAGGTGTATGAGTGCAAACTTAGCTTATATTTATTGTCGATCTTATAAACTGTGGATTCATTTATTTTCGTGGGTACCAATTTTCGTGCATTAAGGAAATCTTACATGTTCGTGGATATTTAATATCGTGGTTTTGCCAAAGTTTGCATACACACCTATAGAAAAGTTGTCACTCGTTGAACATTAAATTTCGTGGTTTACATATACCAACGAAAACCACGAAAAATACTGAAATAATTGTTTTTACTTAAGTTATATATTTATCTATGTATTTATGTGCAAGTCATGTGAAAAATAACATAACTATTTGTTAAACACTAAACCAGCTATATTGTTTTTGAAACCTATGAATTTATTGGCTTTAACTATAGTGCAAATACATATTTATATAAAGATGCATTAGTGTTAACTTCCAACATGAATTATTTTTGCTGTATTAAGACTTCGTCACATATTTATATACCTTAACATAACTATTGGTTAGAACTTTTAAATAGCTGAACGTTATTGCATTAAACTATAGTGAAAATACATATTTATATATAGATTCATTCGTGATTACTACCAATTTGTATTATTTTCGCTGCATTAAGTTTTGCAATAATCCTTTCAAAAATAACTTTGTGTCTAAACTCATTTTTTTAGTTGATTAATAAATGTTTAACTACATTCATTTAATATGTCGGATTTTCTTTTCCAGGCGCAAGATCTTAACAGACATAACTGTACTTTTACAAACTGTAGGATAAAATAAGTCATTTGATTCTATTACCAGCTTCATGAAAATATTTGATAAATCTGACTGCATGAAACATTTTTCAGTTTGTAGATGTATAAAAAAGATCAAAAGAATTTTGTCTTAATAAGATGATAAAAAAGCGGCTTTAAATTGAGATATTTTGTAATAAACCTTTCTTTCGTATCCTTGTCTATAATATACATATTTAGAAGAAATGTGTTTGTGTTGAAGGTTTTCAAATACCTTTGTTCAGTTAATTCAGAAAATGTTGCAATGTTTTCATTTTGGCAAAAAATGCGACATGGTTATAATCGCAAAATTCAAACTTGCATTTTGAAATTGTTCATATGAATTCAACAGGATTTTTCAAAATATCGCAAATATTTAAATCGCATTTAAGCTTTAAATGATAAAATCGTATTATAAAAGCACGCAAATTTCTGAATTTACAGTGCATACGTTGCGTTTAATATCGTACAGCTAGTAAAGTCGCAATTTTGAGCGATGTGCTACTAGGCTAGCTGAAACTAACAAAATAGTTATAATCTATGCGACACCATTTTGGATTATTCAAATAGCATTTTTAAAGCTACTTAGACCTTTTAAGAGCCAAACCTTACTATCCGTTCAGTATTCAAAATCTATGTATCCCTACGTTGCAGCTATAATTGTGAACCCAACCCTGTACACGTAGGGTTCGTTGTCCTTTTTCTTTAATCTTTATAAGTTTGTTATGTAAATTCGTAATTAGAAACATATAAATATCAGTTGCTTTCATGCGCAAATTTCATTACTAGATCAACATGCTTAATATATCAGTAGTCTTATATTGAACAGTTTTAACATATTTATGGGTTAATTTTATTACTTGTAAAGGGTAAATGTGGAGAGATCGTGATGTATTCAAAAATAATTAATTCCCATGATTTAAAGACCTAGCAGTTTTAAAATATCAAGGTACAGTTGGAATTTTGATTGTCCAAGATATGAGCAATATGTACACAATGACTATAGCTTGCAGTTTGATCTAAAATAAATAAAAAAAAATTGTAAAAAGATAACTCCTTATCTTTTAAAGTATTATTGTTTATTTTATAAAAAAATCTGTTATAATAAATGTCATAACTACTTGTAGTATAAGTCGTGATTGTAATATAAGTCGTGAATCTTATTACAAAACGTGAACTTAATTGACAGTTAACATTTGGCTTTTTACAAGCATAACCTTGAAATACAAGTATTGTATGGATATTTTACGATTGAGAGCTTTCATGTAAATGACTCATTATTGTCAATATCTGCTGGATCAATTGTTTGCATTTTAACCTGTTTAATGGATAAAAATCTATAAGATTGACAAATAAATGTTAATAGTTATTGTATACAATAAATTATGCGATGAATACTAGTCATTATAAAAAAAAAACGATGCTTTTTTAATTCAATTTCAATATGCAGAAAACGGATACACGGAAACGAGATAAATAAAATGTTCAATAAATATCATGTTTGTAGGGTGTTGTTTCATTATTGTATCAAAATCATTGATTTAAGAAGACCTTGCAAATGTCAATTCGAAATTTCAATTTCAATTTCAAAAAATATTTCTTGTTCAACTGTATATTTCAAGCACTGAAATTTAAATTTAAACTTGTTACATAACGTTGGACATAGCCTGATTTAATTTTATTTGAACACAACATTCTCATAATTATGATTTATGTTCATATTTCACTCGTGTGTTTTTGATATGTAATGCCTTCACTTTACACTTACAATATAGTCAAGTATTCACCTTGATTAATATCAATTAAACATTATAATGTAAAATATTAAAACAGCAGACATTGAAAATAACGGCTCATTGACATAAAAGCCCTCTATAGTTCTAGGACAAATTTTTAAATATTAATTAAATACTCGAAGTGCAGAGTTGTACATGTCAAAATAAAATTATCCATTGCCGTAAAGACTGCTGGTTCGTTATCTCTTCTTTAATATGATACTTCATTTTTGCTAATGTCGTTTTAGAATGACCTAGTTTGTCAATAAAAAAAACATAACACAGTTTCTTGAATTAGATGAAGATGACTTGAGCAATAAAGTTTATGAAAAAAACAACATAAAACAATAATAAGTGTTACGAAACACATACTAAAAACTAATAAATTTTATTGTTATTGTATTTGCTACGTTCATTTTTATATGCTTTTTACGAATTAATGGAAAATGTCACGTTCACGTCTGTGAAAAAGAATGCCATTAACACAAAGAAATAAGCCTTCAGATTATTCAATGTATCGTATGCCGTCATATTGAATAGATGATGACGAGTGAGGAAGAGGAGGAGAGAGAGAGATTTTCTAGTCTCCTACTAAATAATAAAAGATATGATATCTGCTGATTTTTTTCTTTCATATCAGTGTTTAGTCATTTAGGTTCCCATCCAGTCAAAAAATAATGGGGGTGTTTTTTCAGAGTAAAACTCGACTAAATGAATTGAAAATTTAGATGAGTATGAAACTGAAAAACAAAATGATTTGCCTTTTTTAAATGGGTCAATTTACACATTTGGTCAAGTGAAAACAATTCGAATAGGGCATGATAACACTCACTGTTAACTTCATTTGAAATTCTATATTCTTCGAATCCGCAAATCTGTAAAAAACGAGATGACTTCTTTGATGTGTTTTTCGGGGTGGGGGTTACTGGCATTTAGCGCAAATCAAATTTCATAGTTATATATTTCAAAATGCCAGATTGTTGCAATGTTCGGTCGACATTAATACACTGAAGCTTGTACTATGATGATTTGGTCCGCTGGTCGTCAGGACAAAACCTTTTACTCCAAATGCAATGGTTGAGCTGGTTTGTCAAAAGGTTGCCATATAGCTAGATAATGATAACATCGGATTGATTTTCTCGATTGAGCCGGGACATCAAAAGTGAGAAAAACAATCGAGTTGAGATGACCAATGATAATCTGTTTATCGATATTTTACCTATGACAACGTGGTAAATTTCATGTCAAATGCATGTCAATTTCATTAGCAATGCCACATGCCCCCTTCGTTTCTAGCGATAATTTTCATATCACTCGACTTTGCTGAGAAAGAAAATTATCGGTCAGCAAGATCAAAGGACAATTTCGTAAAATATCAATAATAGTATCTATCAAAAGGTTTGCATTTTAGTAATTACATTGTACATATGTTTTGTCTGAAGTATGGTAATTTAATCCGACTTTTGCTATTTGTTAATTACGTCGACTAATCAACGGGTCAGGTCAGCAGGAATACAATTAAGCAAAAAGTGATAGTTTGGTCACTTTGTATAAAGCTGAGCAAGTAACTAATACTACATTTAGTTGCCATTTCATTAATTTGCTTGTCTGCAAGTCAAATTGAGCTGGATTTACAAAAACAGTATAGTTTTGGTTTTGCACGAATGTAAGTTTACTTTTTACCTTACCTTTCATCTAAACCCTGATTTATACTTATAATTCTATGATTTATCCATTGCATTGATATTTACCTGTCGACTAGCCATTTTTGTACAATGTTTCACCAATAAAGATTGTCAATTTATTCTATTAAAAAAATTACTACGCATTAACGATGGATCTATTAATGCTTCAGATTATTCAATGTATCGTATGCCGTCATATTGAATAGATGATGACGAGTGAGGAAGAGGAGGAGAGAGAGAGATTTTCTAGTCTCCTACTAAATAATAAAAGATATGATATCTGCTGATTTTTTTCTTTCATATCAGTGTTTAGTCATTTAGGTTTCCATCCAGTCAAAAAATAATGGGGGTGTTTTTTCAGAGTAAAACTCGACTAAATGAATTGAAAATTTAGATGAGTATGAAACTGAAAAACAAAATGATTTGCCTTTTTTTAATGGGTCAATTTACACATTTGGTCAAGTGAAAACAATTCGAATAGGGTATGATAACACTCACTGTTAACTTCATTTGAAATTCTATATTCTTCGAATCCGCAAACCTGTAAAAAACGAGATGACTTCTTTGATGTGTTTTTCGGGTGGGGGTAACTGGCATTTAGCGCAAATAAAATTTCATAGTTATATATTTTAAAATGCCAGATTGTTGCAATGTTCGGTCGACATTAATACACTGAAGCTTGTACTATGATGATTTGGTCCGCTGGTTGTCAGGACAAAACCTTTTACTCCAAATGCAATGGTTGAGCTGGTTTGCCAAAAGTTTGCCATATAGCTAGATAATGATAACATCGGATTGATTTTCTCGATTGAGCCGGGACATCAAAAGTGAGAAAAACAATCGAGTTGAGATGACCAATGATAATCTGTTTATCGATATTTTACCTATGACAACGTGGTAAATTTCATGTCAATTGCATGTCAATTTCATTAGCAATGCCACATGCCCCCTTCGTTTCTAGCGATAATTTTCATATCACTCGACTTTGCTGAGAAAGAAAATTATCGGTCAGCAAGATCAAAGGAAAATTTCGTAAAATATCAATAATAGTATCTATCAAAAGGTTTGCATTTTAGTAATTACATTGTACATATGTTTTGTCTGAAGTATGGTAATTTAATCCGACTTTTGCTATTTGTTAATTACGTCGACTAATCAACGGGTCAGGTCAGCAGGAATACAATTAAGCAAAAAGTGATAGTTTGGTCACTTCGTATAAAGTTGAGCAAGTAACTAATACTACATTTAGTTGCCATTTCATTAATTTGCTTGTCTGCAAGTCAAATTGAGCTGGATTTACAAAAACAGTGTAGTTTTGGTTTTGCACGAATGTAAGTTTACTTTTTACCTTACCTTTCATCTAAACCCTGATTTATACTTATAATTCTATGATTTATCCATTGCATTGATATTTACCTGTCGACTAGCCATTTTTGTACAATGTTTCACCAATAAAGATTGTCAATTTATTCAAATAAAAAAATTACTACGCATTAACGATGGATCTATTAATGCTTCAGGGGACCTCGATGGCCGAATGGTCCAAGTAGTCTAACCACTGTACCACTACCCTGTGAACACTGAGGTTGTGAGTACGAATCCTGCATGGGTCAGGTGCACTCAACTTCAATCTTAATTGACTTGAATTGTTAGTTTTTCTACCGAAGATCTGTCGTTCTCTCCGGGCACTCCAGTTCCCTTTGATAATAAAACATGACCACCACGAAATAGCACTATAATGTTGACAGTGGCATTTAACACCAATCAATTATTCAACCAGCCAATCATTAAATACTTTAGACGAGTCAAAGTAATATATAGTTGTTTCATTGACTTTCTTGAAGTCACGAGGCACTTACATAATTCATTATTGAAATTTCAGTTTATTTTGAAACAATTTTACGATGAAAATTTAAATGGTAAATAATTGATTAGATTGTCTAGATAAGTACATTCTAATTTCAAACCTATAAAACGTTTACGCACATTTTTCTCTATGTGACAAGGATGACGTGCTAAACATCAATGAGTTCTTAATTTACGAAACTAACAAAACGGGTAGACATAAAGTGAAATGCTATTTGAAATATCTTTGTAACATAATGTAAATTTAAAGCTACTCATTACAGTTGAATCTACGTTTGAAACCATCGTATAAAAAACAGAAGTACAAATGTAATTAATGTCACTAACGTAGAAACTTGATGACCAAATTAAAAATAAACATGACATCAGTTAGTGGTATTATACCGCGAAAAGGGAACATAACAGTGACAGCATTCCCACAGTTATTTAAGCAACTACTAATATAGACGTATTCGTTGAAAGATTATGTCTCAAAGATCAGTTGCTGAAGTTAAGTGTATATTGTATACCATATGAGAGATAGAGGTTAAGCTAGCTTTTAAACCATGTTTAATCCATCATTTTTTACATTATAAAATCCCTGTACTAAGAGAGGAATATGACCATTTTTATCCATTCGATTCAAGCTGATGTGTTGGAGCTTTAAATTTTGCCAATTGATATGGTACTTTCCGTTTTTAATCTTCCTCGGAGTTTAGTATTTTTCTAATATTACTTTTTATAAAGAACGTAATTTTTCAAACAAAATATCGTACTGTTATAACGTCACATTATAAAAAAAAACAGATACAAGCGGGTTGGACTTCACAGAAAAGTTGATTGAAATTTAATTTACAGAAGTTTCTTAATCATAAGTTGTTGCAAATCCTACACAACCCTTGTTTGTGTTACACCATGAGCAAACGCCAATTTCTACTGAGAAAGACAGTACACAAAGTGACCAAACGAGGTTATCCAGATGAATCAAACATACAGGACACAACCGGAAGTTGTTGTCGCTTTTGGTATTTTTCATAAAAACTATAAAAAAAAAATATCAAACTTTTTAATTAGATATAAGAAGATGTATGAGTGCCAATGAGACAACTCTCGATCCAAGTCGCAACTTATGAAAGTAAACCAGTATAAGTCAAAGTACTGTCTTCAACACGGAGCCCAGGCTCACACCGCACAGCAAGCTATAAAGGGCCCCAAAATTAATATAATTGTAAAACCATTCAATCGAGAAAACCAACGTTCTTATCTATATAGAAAAAATGAAAAACAAGAAACACTAATGAACCACATCAACAAACTACAACTACTGAAAATCAGATTCCTAATTTAGAACAGGTACATATGTATTATTATTCTGAATTGCAGTTTGTACAATTGCAGTTTGTGCATTACGATAATCATCAAGTTTTTTTTCTACATCAATCAACTATACTCTAATATCCATCGCTATATTTTGAGTGTTATATTTTTTAATAATGATGTATAGCATGTATAGCTATAAGAAGTTCCTCACTCTTAGAAATTACATCCCAGCTCCTTTGTTCTAACAGGGGTGATCTGAGCCGGATCACCCCTACCAGATCACCCTAATTTGAGTTTCTTTGTTATGCATGCTTTCCCAATATTCTGTAACATTTTGGCGGGAATGTCAAATCCACTATAAAACATAATTAGTTATACGGAATAGACTATCTATCAAAATTCACGTAGAAAAAATCCAGTGTATATGCTGGAATTCGAACTGACGACCTTTAGCATATCAAGCCATGACACATACGACTAAACCAGGACGACTGGATACGAACTAACAGTAATTTAACATACTTAAAGAAAGCAAGATCTTTTTATAAGTTGGGCGAGTTGGCAGACCTTTATTCAGTGGGTTCAAACCTTTTTTGTTAATAAGTGAGTTGTCAGACTGATTGTTAAATTTGATTTTACACATTTTCAAAAGTGCGGTGAGTCGGTAAACAAGATTGGGGCGATTTGTTTATAAAGTGGCGATATAGTATGGGCCGATTGGCAAGTGGGGGCGAGTTGACATTGTTTGATATCTACTCATCGTGTTCTGGGTAGAGCATAGGCTTTTTATCACCGCTGGCTAGCCTGCTTGCAGGTGAAAAAGAAAGCCTAGTGAGTAAGTCTTTCTGCCAGTATATAGCCTCTGCATTATTCAAAATTCTGCAATGCCTCCACGCGACAGCACACGGTAACTAGGGTCTAGTACCCTAGGCATAATTGTAGAAGATCTCGGAGCAGCAAGGGCCCCAGAGATGCAGTGTGTAGGCCCACCGGTGTGTGGATATGCCCTAGCACTCATCAACCTTGCCCCAGCTATGGATAAATAGTTGGTCAGATGAATATCATAGCTCTGTTAAAGCAGTTCATCTAAGAAAAGGACAACTTGATACAAAACCAATGGCTAGATGGGAGTCATAAGCTTTGGTTAGCAGCTTATCTAGAGGAAGGAAACCTTGATTAATAAATCCCTGGCCCTCCTGGTAAGGGGGTTTGGCGTCAGACTAATCACCTTGCCCTATAAAACAAATGCTGATTACAGAAACTAATACAGTCGATAAACATGCTTGCCCTTCTAGGGTTGGAGCAGAAGTTGTTTTTAATGCAACTGACCGCCATGCGATGCATAGAATGACGTCTAATAAACCGATACCACTGTTTTCGCCAAAAAAAGTCACTAAAGTTGCGCAATGGAATGTACGCACAATGTATGAATGTGGAAAATGTGCTCAGATAGCAAAGGAGATGAGAAATTATGATATAAACATACTTGGCATAAGTGAGGCAAGATGGAACCAAAGTGGAGTTTTGACACTGGTAACGGGTGAGGAGATTCTATACTCGGGAAACCAAAATGAAAATGATTACCACACCAAAGGAGTAGCAGTAATGCTTTCAAACACATCAAAGAAGAACCTGATGGAATGGGAACCAGTAAGTGAGAGAATAATGTGGATGAGACTAAAAGCTAAATGCCAAAACATAACTGTCATACAGTGCTATGCACCAACCAATGATGCCGAAGATGATGTAAAGGAATGTTTTTATGAACAACTACAACATGTTTGGGACAACATCCCCAAAAGAGACATCAAAATAGTCATGGGTGATATGAATGCTCAGATTGGAAAAGAGAACAAGGACAGAGAAAAACACTAGGAAACATGGTCTAGGAGAAATAAATGAGAATGGAGTAAAGCTAGTTGAATTCTGTGAGATGAATGAGCTTGTGATAGGAGGCAGTTTATTTCCACATAAGAACATACACAAAGAAACATGGGAATCACCTGATGGAAAAACAAAAAATCAGATTGACCACATCATGATAAGTCAGAGATGGAGAAGCTCACTACAAGACGTTAGAGTTACGAGAGGAGCAGATATCAGCTCAGACCACCATCTTATCATAGCCAAAGTAAAAATAAAACTTGCAAAAGGGACATTAATAACGAATGGCAAGTAGGAAGAGATATCATCAAGGAAGTGTGTGAAGATGTACTTGGTAGAAAAACTAACAAAAAGAAAGATTGGATGTCACATGGAACGTGGGATAAAGTAGAAGAGAGAAGGAAAATGAAGGAAAATGTAAACAATGCAAGAACAAGGGCTCAGAAACAAGAAGCACAAAACAAACACTAGCTCCTCAACAAAGAAGTGAAAAAATGTTGTAGGAAAGACAAGAGGGAATATGTAAATGATCTAGCAACTGAAACAGAATTTGCTGCATATAAGGGCGACATCAAAACCTTGTACAATATCACCAAAACCCTTAGTAGACGTAAAACAGCTAAGTCTAAACCAGTAAAGGATAAAAATGGAAAAGTCCTAACCAATCTTAATGAACAGATGGAAAGATGGAATGAATACTTTGTCAATGTCCTGAATAGACCAGAACCAGACCAACCAGTAATAGTAGAGCCAGATGGGGTAGATTTGAATATTAAGATAGATAACATCAAGAAATATGAAGTGAAAAAGGCCATCAAATCACTCAAAAATGAAAAATCTGCAGGCATAGATGAAATACCACCTGAAGTTTTCAAAGCTGGAGGCAATGACATAATCGAATACATGTACAAACTCCTGAATAAGATCTGGCAGGAAGAAAAGATACCAACGGAATGGTTAAAGGGTTTGTTAGTGAAGCTGCCAAAGAAAGGTGATTTAGGGCTATGTGAGAATTGTAGATGCATAACACTTCTATCAGTAGCTAGTAAAACACTGTGCAGAATTATACTCAGCCGAATTAAAGATGCAATTGATCAGGTACTGAGAGACGATCCGCGAACAAGCAGGTTTCAGATCAAACAGAAGCTGCACTGACCAAATATCAACACTACGTACCATCATTGAACAAACGGTAGAATGGCAATCATCCCTTTACATCAACTTTGTCGATTTTGAAAGGGCATTCGATAGTGTCAACAGAGAAGGGCTGTGGCAACTGTTAAGGCATTATGGCATACCAACAAAAATTGTGAACATGATCAAGGCGTTGTATGAGGATTTCATAGTACAGGTGATACATGAATCATCATTCACCAATCCTTTCCATGTAAATACTGGTGTAAAACAAGGCTGCCTTCTCTCCCCTACACTATTCTTGATAGCTATAAACTTGGTAACAAAGCAAGCACTATACACTACACCAAGAGGTATACAATGGAACTTCGGACAAAGGCTAGAAGACCTAGATTGTGCAGATGATCTGGCTCCATTATCTCACCGTTTGAAAGACATGAGACACAAAACCACCGAACTCCATGAAACAGGAAAAAAACTAGGGCTAAAAATCAACATCAAGAAGACAAAAATTATGAAAGTAAAGACCAGAAAAGGAGGAACAGTGTCAATTGAAGGAGAAGATATTGAAGAAGTAGATCAGTTTACTTATTTAGGAAGCATCATGGATAGATCGATAGAACTGGTGGGACAGATGCAGACATCAGGACAAGAATAAGTAAAGCTCGACAAGCTTTTGCTATGCTGAAGCCAGTTTGAAAATCAACAGCATTTACAGAAAACACAAAAATTCGTATTTTTAACACAAATGTTAATTCAGTCCTTTTTTATGGTGCAGATACCTGGAGACTTACAGCAGGAGTACAACATCAAATCCAGGTTTTTATCAACAATTGCCTTAGCCAAATTTGTAAATTTTGGTGGCCAGAAACCATTAGTATCAAATGCTTATGGGAAAGAACCAACCAGGAACCAGCAACTAAACAGCTAAAGAGGAGAACTTGGCAATGGATTGGGCATACTTTGAGGAAACATGTAGGTACCATCACTAGACAGGCATTGGAATAGAATCCCCAAGGACATCGGAGACCGGGAAGACCATTTCACAGCTGGAGAAGATCAAGGCACAAAGAGCTGGAGAAGATCAAGGCACAAAGAGCTGGAGGAAATTGGATATACCTGAACAGAAGCAAAAAGGATAGCCCAAAATAGAGTACGATGGAAAGCGACTGTAGCAGCCCTAGTTCCACAAGGAGCGAAGAGGATTAAGTCAAGTAAGTCATCGTGTTCTGGGGTCATAAAGGGTATACATATGAAGTATATTATAATGGTTGTGTGGCTTCTTAAACTAGATTTTATGAATTGTAAATGGTTTTTCGTCTAATCTAAAACAGCTGGGATGTAAAACAGTTATCCCACTCGGACATGGTGTCTCAGTGTTAGATAACCCTCTGGCATCCGGCCATCGGGGTGATCTTACACTGACACACCGCGTCCTTGTGGGATAACTATTAAAGAAATATGATTTAGTTTGTCTTGAAGAACATATTGTAAATTCATTTATATAATACTGGAACAAAATGAATAACAGGTACATGTAAGTGGGTGCAATAAAGGTGTCTGTAAATGAACTTCAAGTGATATTCGTTGTGTCGCTACACAAAAATATTCTTTGTATCGTCAAAACTATAATGACTAACAAAATTTAATGAGGTACACGAAAAATTCAAAACGAAAAAGACCCTTATCAAATGACGAAATCATAAGATCAAAAATATCAAAAGAATGATAAACAGCCGTTATATTTCTTGACTTGGTAGATACATTGGTATAGTGTACTCTGCGTGGTGTAAATGTGTGACTTGTTTGCTCAGCAAGTCAGACAAACCTTGCAAACTGTATGCAAAATTTCACAAAGTTCAATATTTTGTCGTTTGTGAAAAATTGTTTTCAAAATAATCTTGAGATCATAAATGCATTCTTTATATGGGTAAATGAAATTCGAAATATAAAATTTCCAGCTTGAAATTCCACCTGTAGGAGATGTGTTATCATGTTTATATGTTATCAAAATGTCTAATCCAGCAGTTTTTCGCGGTCTACGTTTTTAAAACTATGTCGATTTCTTTGAAAAAAATAGAGGCAATTATTCAAATTTTAACAACTTTAAAAGTTTCAAGCTACGGGTGTAAATTGTAGGATTGATTGATTGAATTGCTGTTTGGTTAACGTCCAGTGGCAAATATTTCATGCATATTCAGGACGAGAACAAGTTAACAATAAATACAATGGGTAGGTTTTGCAATCCAGAAAGACCATCCGGGATGATGGTCGGGAAAATTTGGACTAACACTGGAAAATGAGGGTATTTTGCATAGGGACAGAAAATTTGCCTTGCAACAGGCCACCTACGGATCCCTACGGGTTCTTGATGTGCAAAAGAGCGTGGCACTCTATTTACACAAGGCATCTGATTTAAGGCCCCCTGTCTAACCGGACGTGGCTGCGAACTTTATATATCCAGCACAGCCAAACGTACACCCTACTTTGGCAAGCGTTTTACTGCTTGTCGGAAGAATACCAAATGACCCCATTTCTATTCTCCAGTCGTTCTGGGAAAGGGGAAAGGGGGGGGGAATTGAGGAATAAAAACAACATAGAAATTATGTACACTGTCAGAAATATAAAATATAAAATTTATTTGTACTCACTAAGAAACAAGTGGAAAGCTCGGCGAGTCTCGCATTTCGTCATTTTTCTAAAGCTCATACGAATACATTTTATATTTTCCGGCAATGTACATATAAAAAGTATATTTATCCACACAAAGAAATACAAACACTTCTAAGAAATACAAACACTTCTTTTACATGTATATACTTGTATACTTGTTCTAAAAACTAATTGTTAACTCCCCGGGCCTTTTCCGATGCCTAGTATGTGAGCAATATGCCCCTCGGGGTCCCGTCCAAAAGGCAACGTTGTTAATTTTCTTTCAGTCGTTTTGTCTCCCAATTTGTACATGTACATTATTTTCAACTCAAAACACAAAAAAAAAACACACAGTATCATCGAATACCCATGCAAGCGTAAATTAACATAAATATAAAATCTAAACGATTTCAAGATCGAGCATTTTTTTCAGTCTCTTTCTGCCTGTTGAATAATAATAAGTCAGTTTTTTGCATGTAAATTTCAAGAAAAATCAATATAACGGACGGAATCAGGTACCATGGAACCAGTCTGACTTCAGCCAGCCCTAACTATCAACTTGCGCTTATAGACGCAATTGGATACTGGGGGCTGGCTTTACTCAGTCTGTAACAGGACCTGAATTTTTTTTATTTTATTTCTGCCGAATCAAGTGCCCATGTATTTCTCAGCCTTTATTCCGATATTGCTGTCTGTCCTGTGTAGACCTGGTTTATACGATTACAAAGCTAGCACTTTATTTTTTAAATGTTTCCAAAACTATATCGGATTTACTAGGTACGGACCAATGAATTTCAGAGACTGTTTATACTTAGACACAGGAAGATTAATTTGGCAAAATAACCAATTGTTTTACATTCTATACAAACAAAATATTTTCTGTACGATTTTCAACGTCTACTTGTACTGTGCTTTTTCGCCTAATTATATCCGCATTCTCATCCAGATAAATTTCAATTTTGTCCGAGTGGTGTTTTTGATGACAATTTTAAAACGAATTAATAGTTGTATATATTCCCCTTTTTTTACACATCATCCTAAGCTTCTGTGAAATAGATTTCTACTTTAAAAAACAAAATTTCATGGGGAGACGACATGAAACATTAATAAGTATTTATCGCAAAAATAAACCAAGAATAAAAAAAGTGATAAAACTCAGTCTGTTATGCAAAAGAACATATATAGATAAATCGTGCAGATGCTTAAATATCAAAGAAACAGAATATAAGTAAAGATATACTTTTAAAGATTAACAATGAGTAGAAGAATTGCCGTAGAACGGTAAAGCAATCTATGTCAAATAACCGTTACGTATTGCATCAAAACTCTCGGCACTCTGCATCTAGGGAAATTAACCGTTAAAAATGTCACAAAAAAAAAAAAAAAGGATTATTATTTAATCACTTTGTGATTGCAAACTCTAGACTCTGCTGCAGTGGCTTGTATGGGTGAACGTTATTCAATAACGTAAGGAACGATAACTCGTGGCGTAACGTCATTCGGTATCGTGTTACCTTAAAACAAATATAATATTGCGTCGTCAAGGGCCATCAAGGGACCATATCAAAGACGTAGATAACAACCTGTTAAGACCTGTATAAATGACCGAAAACTTTCGAGACGTTCCGAGAATTTTATTCTGACTTCCGGCCGAGAGATAACGAGTGGTCCATAGACACATCCAAAACTCGCCAATATATAAGCATGAACCCCTCAGGTGGTTCATGCAATGGAAGCAAGCACTTCGATGTTACAATATTTTCACATAAGTCATAGAAAAGGTTCGCCACCTCTACACGCAAATGTAATTTTATTGAATTTTACGAACACATATTTATTTCTAACATAGCTTCTCTCATTTTTATTTTTTTCAGTTTTTTCCGTGTCTCCCTTAAATGTTACCATAGTGCCATTGTTTAAGATTTTTCAGTACCATGCTAATTTAGGGTATTTTAAATATGTGACAGACAAATGAACTATGAAAACAAATCTTACTACCGAAATGTAATTTTTTTAAAGATTGGTTTAAGCCTTCAATGTTAAGGAAACACTAAATTTGTCATCAATTTCCCTCCAGTTGTCCATGTCTCCCCAAAATGTTACCACGTCCAAATTGAACGTTTCTCGCAAGGAACGTCAATGTAACGTATTATATATTTAGTTTTCCATAGACTAAAAAGTTAAGCATTTTTGTGTCTTAAGCATTTGACACGTTCTGTTGAATGATATAGTGTTTGGAGAGAGTTTTCAAATATTTATTCTAAAATGTAATACATCAACAAGAAATTTGACTTCCATCAAAGTTTTGTAAACCATGTGCTGATCTTAAAGGCGTCGAAGTTTTTGATAAATGATAAGTTTTCTATAATACCGAACCTTTCGACTTTGGGACCTTTAGTAAAAGATATGTTTCTGCTAGTACGAATGTTTGTTGCATACACTAACCAGTTATTTCCACGCATCCGACAAACTGACGCATGTAAAAAATACTGATCCTAATTCAAGGACTGTAGATCACTTTTTAATCTTAATAAAATGAGCAATTTAAAACTGCCGTTTTCTTTCCAAAAGCTGAGAATGAAATTAAAAATATAGATCAAGCAAACAGAGAATACATATAGTAGCTGTTGCTGCCATTGACCCGAACGAGAATTATTTTTCATTATAATCTTCTCGAAAGACTCATATTTGGGATGTAACTGTTGGTAGTACCCTAAAATTATTTCAATAAGTTAAGATTATGAGGAAATAAATAAAATCGAGAATGGAAAGATTATTCATCAAAAATGTATAATCAGTCATGTTCACAGTCTTTATTTTTTTTAAATAAGTAGTCAAACATCAAAAAGCCATATGTATTAAAATAGTGCAAAGCTTGAACGTTTTGTACAAAAGTCGGTTGAAATAAATGAAAATTACGTCGACTGACGTTACCATTACTGAACCGAACGAACACTGTGCGTAACGTCATTGCATGGCATGAAAGAATTATTTCTTAAATTTGATATGCATTGATGTAAAGTACGTCATCCTTGTCGCATAGAGAAGAATGTGCGTAAGAGTTTTATAGGTTTGAAATTAGAATGTATTTATATTATCCAGACATTCAAATCAAATATTTATCATTTAAATTTTCATCGTAAAGCAATAAAATTGTATCATGGTAAACTGAAAATTCTCTTCTAATGAATGTGCCTCGTGACTTAAAGAAATTCAATGAAACAAATGTATATTATTATTACTGGTAGACTGTTTGAATAATTGAATTGTGTTTAATGACACTTTCAACTTCATTGTGATATTTCATGGCGGTCAGTTTTTATTGTTTGAGGATGCCGGAGAGAACCAGCGACCTTCGGTAGGAAAACTGACAATCCTAGTCAATTAAGTCTCGAGTCGAGTGCATCTAAACTAAAAAATTCAGTGTTGTCATAGTGATACAGTAGTTCGACTACTTAGACCAATCATGGCCCCTCTTTTATTTGACGAAGGAAAGTGAATAAAATGTTTTGTGCGTACTTCATTATTATAGTACCTTCAAAAGCAAACAGATTATAGCAAAACGAAACAACGAAAAGTTGTTCATAAAAGGTCAACTTAATCTTTTATATTTCAAAAGATATAGACTGCCGATTTCATAAACACGCGTTTTGAAATATCTGAACAGTGCTCACAAACAATTTTCATATTTTTTTTTTTATAATTGAAATATTGCACTGGCAATTGAACGAACTGAGGAAACCAACACCTGCTAATTATTCTTTGAGAATATTTTCGGAGTTATATTATTTGAAATTTCGACAATTGCAAACGTGATGAAAAAAATCATTCTTTTTTATCAATTCTGCGTTGTCATTTTTAGAGATTTTAATATTGCATGTAACTGTTAACAAACGATTCAGGTTAATATATATATTGTTTAACTATAAACTCAAGCTAGTTGTCAAAATAGCATTGAATTAAATGCAGCTTAATTTTCAAAAACGACTACATGTGTTTTTTATTAGTAACGAAAACGACATCCGATATATTGAAGAAACAAATCTGTGTTTATATTTATATATAGACTACATTTGCAGATGTTCCAAAATTTTCAAATATCTGTTAAGATAATAGTGTGCATACGACTTAATATCTTGCTAATCGCATTGATAAATCCTTGAAGGGAACCATAAAAGCAACCGTATTTTTTAAAACTTCTTATGATCATAGACTACCAAAAACCTAAACCGTGTATAAGTGGCCGGGTCCTCCAACATGTCGTTGGCCTCAATCCTTTCGTTGTCTTGGAGACTATAAGTTTGAAGTCACGCTTTAATTTACTAATTCAAAATTTTATTCCACTGTCCCTACACCACTACATGTATGGCAGACGACACTAACTGTTTTCCTCCGACAAACAAAACATAAGTATACAGTCCCGTAAAAAAGCATATAAAAATTGCTAAATTAAATCCCATATTTCCGGTTACCAGAAAAACCAAGTAGAGGTACATACTGTAAAAGTTGTACCAGAACGTATGAAAGTTGTACTACAAAGTAAAAATATATTCAGGGCATCCATGTACCTTACCTTTTCCATCTAGTTTGTTAGTTTAATGACTAAATCCGTTATAATGATTTCTTCGGTTTCTGAAGCTTATATATATGAAATAAAAATTATGTAATATTTTTATTTATATATACATGGCATATCAACTGCTTCCCTTAGAGATTTGAGGAATTATGAGTGTATTAAAATATTTCAAAGGACGGATTCTGTTGACGCATCAGTTTGTTGAAACCGTATTTTTCGCGTCAGCCTGCTCACGAATTATACATAATTGATTAAGAGAAAGATATATTTACAATAATTTTAAGTCTTAAAATTTGCTGTTATGTCATAACTAGAATTAACCGTTAGCCTTTCGTAATATTTATGCTCGTAAGTTAAGATCTGCCCTATCGTATAATTGTTGTGAACGTGGAAAAAGTCGGACTAGTTTATGTATTTCTTATTTCGGACATTTGGACTTGTTTCTTATATTATTCATAGTTACTGTTTAATCTTTCAGACGATTTCGTTCTATGTCAACAGACAATAAGCTTTGATTTGCATTCTAAAAGATATTTCATGTGTGTCATTTATTTAATCTGAAAACTGTAAGAAAAACAATGCAAGGGATTGTGTTAATTTATGTTACACAACTATTTCATTTCCTAATTATTTTAATCCGTTAATGTCGTACATAGACAATTCTTTTCAATATCTGTTTAATCAGTTCTTGTCCAGGACATGTATGATAACAATGACATTAATCCGTTTTTTAAATTACGGCCTTTTGTTACTTTAAAGTGTTAATCTTATGTTTGTAAAATTTGACAACTTTTTTATTATGTAATCTTAATTCTTTGGCAACCTGTAAACATTGTCTATCTTTATAATGTGTCGGCTGAAGTTAATTCTTCAGTCGGAGTCAGCCTTTAGAACTGACATCATCCGTTCATTAAAATGAAAATAAAAATCCATCCTGAAAGTCTTCGTTAGAAAACGCTCTTCCAGTCTGTGAGTTAGTTCCGCCAGTGGATTTATATTCAATAGGCAGGGGACCAGTCTTCAATCACTGTCATTCGTTTCGGTATCTTCGCCAGTTTCAGCAACAGAACCTGTTGCACGGTATCAAACATTCTAGTAACAACATCGTTGTCACAATGTCATCAATGTGGTCAGGTCAGGTTAAGGATTTTTTTTCAGATGTTCCGACTCCTTGGCTTTTTCCCCAATAATACAGGGTAGAATATTTTGCACCATATCACCATCTTTTCTTTTCATAGAAGACTCCATTAGCTCTTCAAAGGTCATTATCAAAATTTAAGCAGACTTAGAAATATTTATACGATTTAAATTAATGTCAATTCTGAATACAAAAACATATGTATGTGCCTGTCCCAAGTCAGGAGTGGTTGTCTTTTCTTTATGTGTTGCATATTTATTTTTCGTTCATTTTTTTTACATAAATAAGGCCGTTAGTTTTCTCGTTTGAATTGTTTTACATTGTCTTATCGGGGCCTATTATAGCTGACTATGCGGTATGGGCTTTGCTCATTGTTGAAGGCCATACGGTGACCTATAATTGTTAATGTCTGTGTCATTTTGGTCTTTTGTGGTTAGTTGCCTCATTGGCAATCATACCACATCTTCTTTTTTATATATCTGTGTCAACAGTTTATTGAATATTCAGCTTCAAATTGTCTTTTAAAAAAAATAATTAAACTAAGTAATAAAAAATCATGCCATTTATATATTTTCCTAGTTGTCCGTTTTACACAACATGGCCTTCGCCGCGATCTATTCGGTGTAAATCAATCACCAATCACTCAACCAATCACCATGGCTATACAATGTAATTTTAAGAAGTCAGTTTGGTGGATTTTTATACATTACAACTACTATATATTTAACACTGATCGGTCAAACCCGAATAATTACAGTTCCCCTTTTAATACGGTTAGTGTCTTTCCCTGATTGAATTTAGAGAAATATAACGACTGGATTTTTCGGGTTACGATCGATCATGAATTGTAAATATTTGTTTGTGATTTGCAAATAGGGTGCTTTAATTTTAATGTGAAAGTCTTTGTTTAACTTGATTGTTTTTACGTTGGCCTAATGGTGCTATAAAAGGCCTCTTCGTAAAAAGTTTTCAAAATTCAACAATAAAAACTAACGGCTTAATTCATAACAAAACATTTTTAACAACAAATATGACATACGCGAAACAACGACAACCAATTTCCCCACCTTTTTAGGACGACAAAGTTTCTTGTTGCCATAATCCAGGTTGTTATCTTTTTCCTACAAGATTAAAACTTGTTCCTGCAATATGTTTCGTGTTCCCTTTAATATATATGTTGTACCTACTGAAAGCTTGATATAGTGAGGTGTTCCCTCCAGAGTTTCTGCTCCTCTCAAATAAAAAATATTCAGTAATTTATAGGAGCGCACTATGTTTATAGTTCCTGTGGGAACAACATTATAAGAAAGAATATGGGGTATCCATTCATAACACACTATCATGGAGTTCCTCTCCTCTCACATTAAAAAAAATATTCCTTTATTTTTAGTAGCGTACTATGTTTTTTATGGACAATATTTTCCTGTTGGAACAAAAACTTCTTTGTGCGAACAAGGAATTTTACTTAGGATACAACATAAGAGAAAAGAAAGGATTTGGGATATTCATCCATGACACAATATCAGAATACACACACACACACAAAAAAAAAGCAGCAAAGAAACAGCGCTTTTGTTGCTGTTCTTCATCTTAAAGTCACAATGAGGCTATGAACATATTAAGATTTTGTAGGAATATAATGATAATTGTATTGCTTGACCGGCAGTGGAGGATCCAGCTGAGGGCTTGCCTCTTTGATTGACGAAAAAAGGGTATCATGTTTGTCTCGATTCATATGATTTTTTATGATAAGATTGTTCTAAACATTGTTTGCCACGCCATAATTGGCAGTATATAATCAGTTTTATAGACTACGCTCCCCCTTTCAGAAATCCTGGATCCGCCCCTGATCAGATCAATTTGCAATAAAAGTTGTCGTTAACAACAACAGCTTACAATGTACATGGTTAACTTGCAGTAAGTCAAAGGAGGCATAAGAGTCAGGTTTATAAAATATGGAGGATTTCCATCCACCCAAAAAGAGTAGAGTATAGAGTACAAAAAAATTAAAAAAAGAATAAGGTAGACAAAAAACAACAACAAAACAAAACAAATGTAACGAATTTACAGTTTAAGAAGGTTATAATATTTCTACAGTTGTATATTTTTCGAAACTTCTTTGAATTTCCCATTTGATCTATTTATCATTAACGGCATTAAAAATCATCCCTTTATCCGTGGTTGCTATCAGACGCTTTACCTGTATAATTATTGCTAGGGTGCTCTCTTCGAGGTCCGCATTCTAAGTATAAATAGTGGGTAGCTATTCGGTGTAAGATGTCATTCTTATCAAAGACGTTGCTGGAAGAAAACTAGAAGGTAGGACCGTTAATATTTAAAGACGAGTAGCAGGATTTGTCAAACAAAGTGGAGTGTTTGAAACCTGTTGAGAAAATATAAATAGTTTCGGTTCCGTAGAAGTTGTATAAACAGGGTTAGTGCTAAGGTTTTGCGTTCCACATCTCTCACTATTGCAGTGAGTGTTTGCTGTTAAACCATACCTTAGTGCTACCCTGTTCCAACAGTTTTATAAACATATTTTAATAAAGTTTCATACGTCGAACATGTCGAAAGTTTACAACAGTTTGAATAGTTTCCATACATTTGTTTTATATATTCAGGTTTCAGCCCGTTTGATACATTTCGATTCAGCCCCATTTTTATACATTTAGGTTTCAGCCGGTTTGATACATTAAGGTTTAGTCCCGTTTTAAACATTTAGGTTTCAAACTAGTTCCAAACATTTCGGTTTCAAACTAGTTCCAAACATTTCGGTTTCAGACCAGTTCCAAACATTTAGGTCTCAGACTAGTTCCAAACATTTAGGTTTCAGACCAGTTCCAAACATTTAGGTTTCAGACAATAGTTCCAAACCGTCAGACCAGTTTCATACATTTAGGTTTCAGACCCGTTCCATACATTTATGTTTCAGACCAGTTTCATACATTTATGTTTCAAACAAGTTCTATTCAGACTATAGTTTCAAACAGTTGGTTTTAAACAGTATTGGACTGAAAGGGTTTTAAACAGTTTTAATTCAACAAGTTCGGGTTGGGTTGATAGGTGTTGAAATTCGTTTTATGTAGTATAGTATTTGTTTCATATTTAATAGTGATAGTGTAACTTTTTTATTGATTTTAGAACTTTTGAGTTTTTTTCAAATCCCAGTAAACTGGTACGAACCCGAGGATAAACATATTTAAACGTCCCCGCCCGATTACACGTTACACAAATAAAGAAAAGAGAATTATATACAAAAAGAACCGATGCTAACTTATAAATAATAAAAAATGATGGTAAACATATTCGAGAATACCGAAAAATAGCGTAAAAGCTAAAGAAAATAGATATCATATACCCTTTGAAACATATCGTATATTTAGCAAGCGTTAGATACAATACCTTGTGATGAGATTGATAGATTGTTGGTTGCTTATACCTCCTGATAAGAAAACGTGACACAATTCCAACGAGAAAAACTAGGGCATAAGTTTAGCCTTCAATAACTTTAAAGAAAAACACCATTATTAGCGGAAAGTTCAATCAAGTACGCAGTTGTTTTTATCAGTAACATTTTATTTCATAGTTCTTATTAATTGTGTCAACTATATCTTAAGACCACACAGGGTATTTGATTTAAATGATAAATTAATAATAAGTAGATATCACAATACATAATCTGATGGATGTATAGAATCTGTTTTTTAGTAGAATTGAGAAACGGAAACTTAATTATTTTCTCTCCAAAGTTACTAAGTACACGTTTAAGAATATTAGAGAACAACCAGATCTCCTCTCTCTCTCTCTCTCTCTCTCTCTCTCTCTCTCTCTCTCTCTCTCTCTCTCTCTCTCTCTCTCTCTCTCTCTCTCTCTCTCGATCTCTCTCGATATTTGCTGCACAATGTAAATTATTGAATTATAATAATTGTTTGAAAGTTTGAAAGTTAACAAGATTTTTTTAATTTTAGTTTCTACCAATAATACATGTGTTTTAGAATATCCAAATAATTAAAATCTGATTCGGACTAGATTTGTACTCAATGGAATTTATTACGCCTGTCTTTTTGTAAATTTATTTCTTTTTAGGGAATATTTGGGATCAAAGTTAATGAGGTCAAAATATTTAAAATTTAAGTTTGTGCCAAAACAGTAATAGATATAAGTTGCAGATCAATCAGACTTTATTTTGGTGTGACATGTCTTCAAAGTGATACAGTTGTAAAAATGTAATGGATCTCGAAAGGTTGATTTTCCTGTATACAATGACTGTACTATTGTATATATGTTTCCTCTTCGATAAATCCTCTTATAAGCATGATATTCTTAAGGGAAAGAAAAACAGTTAATTCTCATGCAATTACCCTTTCAGTTAATATATGTCATAAACCGATTTATTGAAAATACACCAACCGTAACTAAAACTGTACGAGATGTGGGTTAGACGTCCATAAGACGTCCATAAGACGGCAATCAAACGACAAAAACAACCTAAGAAAATCCAGAAGGAACATATGGTTTTCAACAGAAGCCAGTTGTCTATATGTCAATATTCCAAGTTCTTTTAAAAAGAGTCACAAAATGTAGATAGATTTAACAGAAGCCATCAATAATACATAAGTTAGGCCGTTAGTTTTCTCGTTTGAATTGTATTACATTGTCATTTCGGGGCCTTTTATAGCTGACTATGCGGTATGGGCTTCTTCATTGTTGAAGGCCGTACGGTGACCTATAATTGTTAATTTCTGTGTTATGTTGGTCTCTTGGCAATCATACCACATGTTCTTTTTTATATTTAAAAATATACCATTAAAATATAATTCTCAAAATAATATTATAATTTTGAAAAAAACTTGAATATCCTAAAAGTTCATACTTTCAAAGTTAACAACCTTTTACTATTTTCCCATGTCTCTACTCCACAAGAGGACGGCCAGAAGAGCCGGGGATTGCATAAATTATACGCATATTTCCAAAACACTCTTTGATCGGTCTGTTATGGGCTTGCAAGGAAACACTTCTGTTCCTATCAAATATACCTCCATTTTGACATCTCTTTCCCTCAACTTTTCCCCGGATGTACTCTCTTGCAGTACATCCTGATATATTTCTTGGTTTTTTTTTGTTTTTTTTGCCTGAATATGCATGAAACAATTCCAACGAGAAAACGTAGGACATAAGTTTAGCCTTCAATAACTTGAAACGAAAACCAATTAGTGCGGGAAAGATCAATCAAACACGCAGATATTTTCATCCGTAACTTTTATTTCATAATATTCATATAAAATGTGTCAATAACATAATAAATCCACACCGGGGATTTAATTTTAATGATAAATTAATAATAAGTAAATTTCATAATACATAAACTGATGGAAGTATAGAATCTGTTTTTTAAGTAGACTTGCGAAATGGAAACACGGAGTCACTAAGTACACGTTTGGAAACAACAGAAATAATTCCTCTCTCTCATTTTTGGCGGGGTTCATATTGCACATGCTTAGGTTTTGACTGTGTTTTAAACTGGATAATGCACAGCTAAGGTGTGCCTCAACTACTGAAAAAATACTGCACAGTTCAAATGTACTCTTAACTGAAGGGGCGGATCTAGGACTTTCGAAAGGACCGTTATTCCATAAAATAGAAGGATACCGCTGAGCTTGACGCTGTCATGCTCAAAAATTATATTGTTACTAATCGCAGGTTGGGCGTACACCTGAATCCGCAAATGGTCTTGTAATAACGACATAGTTGATCAATTAACAACTTTGTCATAATTTTTTCTTTCCCAAAATAGAAAAAGAAACTGTTTCTCATTCATTAAACTAGAAACATTATAATATATATTCTGCACAATGTAATTTTTTAAATTATAATAATTGTTTGAAAGTAAACAAGACATTTAAAAATTTTAGTAGTGTTTAACAATAATACATGTGTTTTAGAATATCCAAATAATTTGAAATCTGATTCGGACTACATTTGTACTCATTGGAATTTATTAGGCCTGTCTTTTTGTAAATTTGTTTCTTTTTAGGGAATATTTTGGATAAAAAAACCAGAAAAAGATATAAGATGCAGATCAATAAAACTTTATTTTGGTGTGACATGTAATTCCTCTGCGATTAATCCTCTTCTGAGCATAATATTCTTGAAGGAAAGAAAAGCAGTTAATAATCATGCATTAACCCTTTTACTTAATATATGTCATAAACCGATTTGTTGAAAGTATTCCAAACGGAACTAAAACTGTATGAGATGTGGGTTATGTTATAGATAATGCATATTTTACGGTTTTTCTTGTCGTAGAACACACCGAGGGGTGTCAGGATTGATCAAATGAAAGACCGACCGGAGACTGACACCCTCGAGAATAGAGAAAAATAGCGTAAAAACTAAAGACTGCAGAAATCATTTATCCTTTGAATTATATCGTATATATAGCATGTGTTATATGAAAATGACTCGTGGTTTGATTGATTGATTGTTGGTTGCATAAGCTTCTTGATAAGAAAACCTGAAACAATTTCAACGAGAAAACTTAGGACATAAGTCTAGCCTTCAATAACTTGAAACGAAAACCAATTAGTGCGGGAAAGATCAATCAAACACGCAGATATTTTCATCCGTAACTTTTATTTCATAATATTCATATAAAATGTGTCAATAACATAATAAATCCACACCGGGGATTTAATTTTAATGATACATTGATAATAAGTAAATATCATAATACATAAACTGATGGAAGTATAGAATCTGTTTTTTAAGTAGACTTGCGAAATGGAAACACGGAGTCACTAAGTACACGTTTGAAAACAACAGAAATAATTCCTCTCTCTCATTTTTGGCGGGGTTCATATTGCACATGCTTAGGTTTTGACTGTGTTTTAAACTGGATAATGCACAGCTAAGGTGTGCCTCAACTACTGAAAAAATACTGCACAGTTCAAATGTACTCTTAACTGAAGGGGCGAATCTAGGACTTTCGAAAGGGCCGTTATTCCATAAAATAGAAGGATACCGCTGAGCTTGGCGCTGTCATGCTAAAAAATTATATTGTTACTAATCGAAGATTGGGCGTACACCTGAATCCGCAAATGGTCTTGTAATAACGACATAGTTGATCAATTAACAACTTTGTCATAATTTTTTCTTTCCAAAAATAGAAAAAGAAACTGTTTCTCATTCATTAAACTAGAAACATTATAATATATATTCTGCACAATGTAATTTTTTAAATTATAATAATTGTTTGAAAGTAAACAAGACATTAAATTTTTTTAGTAGTGTTTAACAATAATACATGTGCTTTAGAATATCCAAATAATTTGAAATCTGATTCGGACTACATTTGTACTCATTGGAATTTATTAGGCCTGTCTTTTTGTAAATTTGTTTCTTTTTAGGGAATATTTTGGATTAAAAAAAAAAACAGAAAAAGATATAAGATGCAGATCAATAAAACTTTATTTTGGTGTGACATGTAATTTCTCTGCGATTAATCCTCTTCTGAGCATAATATTCTTGAAGGAAAGAAAAGCAGTTAATAATCATGCATTAACCCTTTCACTAGATATATGTCATAAACCGATTTGTTGAAAATATTCCAAACGGAACTAAAACTGTATGAGAAGTGGGTTATACGTCAATAAGACGACAATCAAACGACAAAAACAACCTCAGAACATCTAGAGGGAACAATCTAGAGGGAACATATGGTTTTCAACAGAAGTCAGGTGTCCACACGTCAATATGTCAAGTTCTTAAGAGTCACGAAATCATATACAACTAATGGATAGATTTAACAAAAACAATCAAAGATATACCATTGAAATGCAATTCTCAAAATAATATTATAATTAAGAAGAAAACTTTAATATCACAAAAGATCATACTTTCAATGTTACCAACCGTTTACTAATATCCCATTTCTCAACCCCCCACAAGAGAACTGTCCGAGGAGTCGTGGATTGCATAAATCGTTCGCAAATTTCATAAACATGTTATTACTTACCCTTGCAACATCTCTTTTATGGGTCTGTATGTGGCCTGTTTGAAGGGAATGTTTGTTCCTATTCAATATACCTTCATTTTCAAGTGGCAATCAACATTTCCACGACCGTTTTCCTGGATGCTCTCTTTTGCAGGACATACCTGTTGTATTACTTATTAATTTGTTCTTGCCTTAATATGCATGAAATATTTGTCACTAGACGTTCAGAAACCAGCAATTTATCAATCACTATGTTTTTATTTCAAAAGAAAGGCGGAAGATACCAGAGTGGCATTAGCAACCATAAGTCGAAAATAACCCGACAACGCCAAGGCTAAACAAAGACAAACAGACGAACAATAGTACACACAACACAACATGGAAAGCTAAAGACTAAGAAACAAAGGTGGGGTTTGTGTCTCATTGGTTCCGGAAGGGTAAGCAGATTCTGCTTCACAAGTGGCCTCTGTCAAGTTCAATATCTTATCCCAGAAAGATTTTGAACTACATGTATGACCGATACTTCTTAGTCAATGGTAAGTGGATGCAAAGTTCTCTCAACGCAATTATTGACATGTTATATTGTTATTAACATTTGTAAATTTAGAATTGTTTGTTATAAGGCTTGGTATAATACTTTTTGGCTTTGGTTAATTGCCTTATTACTATCTCGTTGAATTATAAACCACAGCTCGGTACATTCAAACTGTAAAGAAATTAAGGAAATATCGCATTTTCATTATGTGTGTGTATATATAGTTGTTTGTGTAATGCTAGTCAATACAGAAACTACAAATAATATATAAATAGTCCTCTGTATCAAAAGATGTTTATTTCATATCAACTCTAATATTAAATTTAGAAATTTAAGAATGTTAATGAATTTCTATTTACATTTGTCATCTTATGAGTCTTAAAAGGAGTCAAGATGTTATAGTTGTTTATTATAAAATGTTCTTACATTTAAAGAATTTGTTATGCTAAATGTATGTATTTTATAAAATTTTATAATAAATAAAAGCTTGAATTTATATTCTGAAATATTCAATCATAAATTCCAATATTAGAACAGTAGTTTTACCGTCTAAATTTTGAATATTAGGTGAAATGGGCAATTGATATTAGCCCTTTACTATTCTGGGCCATTCAATCGTTCCCCATCACATCATACAACAGGTCAATAGTCACTATTCCAGTATAACATCATACATAATTCTCCATTTAAAATTTCACATTTAAGAATTGAATGCTCTTTTTTGTAAATTTATTGGGTTGTAAAAGCGTTGACCGAAGTACATTTTGTATAAAGCGCTTAATACTAAAAATGTGCGCAATTTCAGTTTTAATATTCAAATACAATGTGTAAACCTCAAGCATCGTTCCATTTTACAACATTTCACACTATACACCATTCACCATTGTATCATACATCATTCAAAATTACTCCAAACCCAATTCCCCATCGAATAAATGTACTATATATAGAAATAATAAGATGTGGTATGAGTGCCAATGAGACAATACTCCATTCAAGTCACAATGTGTAAAAAAAGTTACCAATTATTTACTGTCTTTAACACGGGGCCTTGGCTCACACTGAACATCAAGCTATAAAGGGCCCCAATATTTCTAGTGTAATAAATAAACAGAACAACCAACGGTCTAATCTATATGAGGAGAAAAAATGAAAAACGAGAAACAATTATAAACCCAACAAACGAAAACCACTGAACAACAGGTTCTTTGCTGAAGACAGGTGCAAACAAATGCATCGGATGTAAACGTTTTAACAGGCGCCCACCTTCACCCTAAAATGAAATAGTAGTATAGCATTATAACAATTGAAATGGCATACTTTTTTATTGAAAAGTTTACGCCATTCAGGGGAATACAGTAGTATTCATATTTCCATAGGTGACAATACTAACATTTTCTTAACTTCACAACTTTTTATAATAAAAACCTGGCCATAACAGGTTAGTGTAATCTTACTACTTTATTATTCTGTTTTACAAATTGAGTGAAATGAAGTCAAATTGCATGATAACCATCTTCAAACGGAACTTGTATACGGTATCCATGCCCACCATCGTTTTACATCAAATTTATGAAAATTGTGTAGCCTTTTGGTTTAGTTCTCAAGAAAATATTTCAGTGTGTTTTGAAATTTTATATTGTAAATATACACACTGTAGACTAGTAAAAAATCATAAATGAATTATAAAAAATATAATACCCTTAATACCCTTGCATCCAATCACAATGCTCCTAACGGTTGATCTCCTTCATTAGCATTTGGTACACAAAAAGCTAACCCAAAGCCTGGCAAATATAATACTACTTTCTCCTCAAGGGTTGTTTCTTTATTGCAATATTATATTATCCAATGCTTATTTCCCCGTTTGTCATGTTTCTTGCGATACAAATTACAATAAAGATGCCAATAGAAACATTTACGATGGTGTTCTTATTTCTTTGTTCATTCATTTTTATAAGAAATATCACAGATAAAAACTTGTTGTTCGGTGGTTGTCGTTTGTTGGTGTAGTTCATTGGTGTTTTTCGTTTCTCGCTTTGTAAAGTAGATTAGACCGTTAGTTTTCCTGTTCGATTTTTTTACACTAGTCATTGTGGGGCCCATAATACTTGTAGCTTGCTGTTCGGTGTGTGCCAAGGCTCCGTTTTGAAGGCAATTCTTTGACCTATAATTGGTAACTTATATATACATTGTGACTTAGATGGGGAGCTGTTAGCGGTTGACTCTCATACCACATCTTCTTGTTTATATTGAATTTGAAAAACGTAATAGACTTTTTAATTTCGATAGCACTTGTTTATACTCCTCATTTCCCAGTGGTTCATATTTAAATAGATGAAGCTCTATATTTTCTGAAATTTGATCCATTTAAAATAAGGTTGTGGAAAATATGTGAATGAATTCTCAAACAATGCACAAAGGAAATTGCTTTCCTCACGAAATTATAAGATAGAATTAAGTTTAATTGTTTCACAAGAAAGATATTGTTTTCTCTTATAATCTCTTTCACTTGAGAAAATAATATATAGAACTTTTATTATTTACAGTAGGTATTTAATAAAATATAAAAAAAATTAAAAAAAATTCCGAACTCCAAGTAAAATTCAATTGGGGAAAGTCCGTTACTAAATGGCAAAATATAAAGCTCAAACGCATCATACAAATGGAAAAAAATATATACCAATGTTGATCTAGTATTGGCTGAAAGAAGAATCACTTGCTTGATTCCTTCATATACCCGAGTTGAAGGAGTATAAAAGTTTTACAGCATTTGTTTCCAGACAACAAACCATGATAAAGGCCACAGGTCATGGTCACCTTAAAAAAAATGCAGCTTCTTCGCCGGAATGTTTTGATGGAAAAAAACTACAATTAAGATATTCCGTATTAAGAAATACCGTTTTATAAAGTTTTAAAATTCGGAAACTATAAAACAAAATTGGTATATTTCCAGAGAGGACTTATGCGGATTTCCAAGAGGGAACAAGGCTAAATAAAGGCAATAGTATCGTACCGCTGTTCAATATTAATACGTCGATTTAATAGAAACAAATATGGGTCACAGACCAAAACTGAGGGACACATATCAACTATAAAAGGGAAAAAACTTAGTGAGAACAACAGAATTACTGAACTGCTACAAAAAAGAACGCCAACATACATAGAAACAGATTAATATGTAATCACAACAGTTACTGTCCTATTTCTGACTTGGTACATGATATTTTAAGAAATAATAGTTGTATGGCAATATTCCAAATAACGCTAAAATGGCAACATTACGTATCAGGAATACAGTATAAATAAATGCAATAACATTCAGAAAAGAGAAATACATAAATAAATAATATAATAATGCATTTTATCATACAAACCGCAGAGTAACAACGAACATCTAAAAGTGCAATCATGTTAGCACACAATCTTTCATTAAAAATATTAATTTATATTGGTTAAACCTTGGAAGTACTATATTGACTATAGTACAACGCAGTTGTGGATACTACATTTAGAATTGATAAACAAATGTAACTCCTCAGCTTTATTTACTATGGTGGCCGGATGCGGCCATTTCCCCTTTTCGTGTTTTCGCGTTTTCTCCTCTCACTTTTCCAACGCGAAATCGGGAAATCGAGAAATCGAGAAAGCAAATTCGCGTTTGTAAAGTGAAGGAAGAAAACACGAAAACGCGAAAAGGCGAAATGGCCGCATCTGGCCACCATAATTTACAGTACGAGAAACTATCTGTATTTGATTTACAATTAGGAGGCGTGGTTACTGTTTGAGTCGGTTTTAGGACGAGAATCATTACATGATATTTTATGCTTTAACGTAAATTAATGTTTATTACAGGATGGTTAGATTTGTGGGAGATTTGACACTTTTAAATAAATCTCAATTTCCAGATAAATGACGTAATGACATTGAACTAATAAAAGTCACATGTACTATAAAGCTGTTGTGTAACAGTAAAGTATAAAATACGGGGTTCTTTATGGAATTTACAGAATAGAGAACATATAGTGGGCAAAATATAGCCGACTATGCGGTATGAATTTTTCTCATTGTTGACGCTACAGTTGTTAACGTCTACGTCAGCTGATCTCTGGTGGATATTTGTCTATTTGACAATCATACTACCGTAACATCTTCCTACCTTTATATAAAGGGACTTCAGTGGCGACGTGGTGTAAGTATTCGAATTAATGTATAACTAGCCTCTCAACACTGAATTGTTGAGTTCGAATCCCACATGTGGCGGTTGCGCTCGACTCAAATCATAATGAGTAGGATTTTCAGGATTCCTATCGAAGGTCAGTGGCTCTCTTCTCCATTAATCAAAACTGAACGCCACAAACTAGCACAACAGTGCTGATGATCGCTGACAGTAGAATATAATACACGTCAATATATCAATCTTCTCTTTATAAAATGTAGGGATCAAAGGTCACAAAATTAATAGAGAGAAAAATTTGACTGCAAATAAACTACAGAGAATATCGGATGCTTGAACATAAAGAATAGAGAAAATCCGGCCACATCCTAATCTCACATCAACCCCCTAAAAACATCCGAACTGCATTCATGCTTATAGTATATGTAAATCAGGTTTGAAGCTATGTGCAGATCAATTGTCAATATTTCAAGATCTTTGTCAACTGTTTCCTTTAAATTTGAAACAATCAACAGCAATAATCGTTGGCACAAAAAAAATGGAAAATGCAACAACAACAAAAAATAAATTAGTGCTTTAATAACTAATGCTACATGTTCTTTTCTTTATTCTTGAGAAATATAAGAAACGATAGACATTTTCAAATTATAAATTATATAAAAATGGTGGGGTAACAGAACCCCAGCTGTACCCCCTATCAGTTAAGTATTGATGACCCCCCCCCTCCCCCCGGAAATATATGACATGAAATAGCAAGGCAAAACAAACGTGGAGGGTTTTTTTCATGCAAAAATTTACATAAAAAAACATACAACCCAAACAGGAGAATACGTTTAAACTTACACTTAAATGACAAACGCTCTATCATCTTACTTTGTATACATGTGTTAAATGATTCCGACGTGGGATGTTTGATTATAAAGGTCAGCATAGTTAAAATTGGGGACCTACACAAGAATCTTAATTAGCAGCTAAAGTTTATAGTAACAATCAATACATGAAATATTTGTTGTCAACGCCCATAGAGAACTTCGTTTCGCATATATGCATGCATGGTTCAATAACATGATAACCACCAGAAAAAAAAATGTTTTATGTCGAGTGTGCTGTTTGAACAAGCCAGTTGGACACAGGCTGAAACTAATACAGCTTTAGTTTCAAAGTTCAATGTGAGGCTGCATAATAATAATTAAACACGAATGTGTCCATAGTACACGGATGTCCCACACGCACTATCATTTTCCATGTTCAGTGGACCGTAAAATTGGAGTCAAAAATCTTATTTTGCCTTCAAAGTAGAAAGTTTATATCATTGGGAACATGTGTACTAAGTTTCAAGTTGATTGAACTTCATCTTCATCAAAAACTACATCGACCAAAAACTTTCACCTGAAGCGTAGACAGACGTACGAATGGACGGAAGAACGGAGGGACAGACGAACGGACGAACGGACGAACAGGCGTACAGACCAAAAAATAAATTACCAATATATGGGGCATAAAAACTCACGACATACATAATACATCAGTTACACGTGAAGCGAGATAAATAAAAGGCCAAATCAAAGACGAAGTTAAAGAGCATAAAATTGTTTTAAAAATTGCAAATGTGCCGATGGCAAACCTTATTGCGTAGAATAATCCAACATTCTCTATAACAATAATTAATATACAGAAAATTGACAGATATTTTATGATAACAAAAAACTGCTGTCTACTGGGCAGGTGATATTCCCGAGTACAAAACGTTCACCAATGCTGATTGACAAAACGATTAAATATGGTATATTATTTACTTCATTTGCATCCTTTAACATCTTATTTTCTTCGTTTCAGCTTTATATAAAAAAACAGAATGCCTATAAAATATTTGAAGTTCTAAATAATCCGAGGCAGGGACAAATTTTATTACCAGTCATTTTGAAGGCCGTACTTTAACCTATAATGGTTTACTTTTTAAATTGTTATTTGTATGGAGAGCTGTCTCATTGGCACTCACACCACATCTTCCTATATCTATTCACTCTATCTAATATAAATTCATAATGGTTAAAATGAGTCCCATCTCATCCATTATTTATGACGTCATTGTGAGTGCAAAATTTTATATCCTCGTCTCGTGGGTTTTCGTGCTATTAAGAATGCATTGTGACATCACAATTTTCATTGGAAAAGCACTCATAGTACGAATAACGTACGAAGTCTTTAGATTTTGAGTTATGCAATGATCCATTTTCAGAGATTACGAATACAAAATTGGATATATATATTCTAAATAAATCAATTGGAATGATCAAACACTTAGTTTTCTCGTCTGAAATTTTTACTATTCGTCATTTCGGGACTTTTTATAGCTGACTATGCGGTATGGGCTTTGCTCATTGTTGTAGGCCGTACGGTGACCTATAGTTGTTATTTTTTGTGTTATTTTTGTCTCTTGTGGAGGTTGTCTCATTGGCAATCATACCACATCTTCTTTTTTATATCAACATAACATAATCAGTGCGAACAGTTTGAACAGTCAATTTAAAAATATTATATGATCTTATAATAGTACCTAATAAACTTTTCACAACAATGTTTCACTGTTACACCATTGTCCCAGGTTAGGGGAGGATTGCCGCCTTCAAACGAGTTGAACCCCGCAACAACCTGTATGTGCCTGTCCCAAATCAAGAACCTGTAATTCAGTTGTTGTTTGTTGCAGTGTAAAATAATTATTTTTCGCTCTTTTCGTTTTAGTTCCCTTGCTTGAATTGTTAACATTTGCCATTTTGAAGCTGTTTACAATTATGCGATATTCGCTTTGCTCATCGCTGAAGGCCGTGACTTATAATTGTTAATTTCTTCGTCATGGTCTCATTGGAAGAGTTTTATCATTGGCAATCACATCATTTTTTTATATTGTCTATATCCCGAGACGTTACGCGCGATGTTCGTACCTCATTTGAAAATCGATGTAGTTGGCAAGATGCATGTCCAAAATATACAATTTTATGATATCATATTGATTGCTATTATTTGTTAAAATAAAAACGAAGAAAAATAATTGCTAAAACTATGTTTAATGCTGCATGCAACAAGCTTCATTTAAAAAAACCGCCATTTTTAGGCTGTCCCGTGTAACATATTTCATTTATTGTAACCACTAAACTATGATTTTCGTCTAAACTATTTAATATTTTGAAATAGGTTTTTTTTCCATTACTTAACAGGAAGGTTCTTTCATTCTTTAATGCATATTGTTATGTCGTTATAATGACATCATAGAAATAAAAGCGTCCCATATTACAAAGACAAATATGTCCCCCGGGAAAAATAATTGGGATTTGAGATTTATAAAAATCAAAAAACATGTATCTAAAATGGAAATAGGTCAGTATTTGTATTTACTACATCAATGTTAATTTTCTTAATTTTATGAATTTGAAGACAAATATCCTGGAAAATGATATATGGTAATTTATGGACGATTTTTCTCAGGCTTACAGGGTTGGCGCACCGCCGTTTTTTGACGTAAAAACGAACTCAACTCAAATTTACGTCAATTGTTTGCTTATCAGTGCTCTTATAATGATAGAGTTTTATGACTTTTTAAAATGTTATTTTTCTTAATTTTTCAAAAATCTAAAATACATCAATTTTCAATAAGTAGTTAAAACGCATCTTCGATTTTGTGGAGTCTTATAAGAATGTCGCACTTGCTTAAAAACAACGTTTCAGTCGAAGTTTTGGTTTGAACGTTACGAAATATTCGCGACGTTGTGTTACGCTTATATGTACGAACGTCGCGCGTAACGTCCAAACATTTGGCCAAACATAACTGAAATACAGTATTTATTTGAATTAATGACTTGTTTTACATATTAAAACATTGTGAAATTAATACTAATTACATAAATTCTGCTTGCATTGGTCAATCAGATGATATATTGTTACTTCAATAAAATTATTTGTTTTCTTATAATGATTTTTATGTATTGGTCTCTGCAATTTATCATTACATTACATCATTTGTCATGTTGTAAATAGACAATTATAATGCATTGACTTGACATATCAACGATTTAAGGATGAGGCTTAGAAACGGGGAAATGCGAGGCTGGGCTGAGCTATTTCCGAGTTTCGGACCGAATCCTTATGGTAGCAATTCACAGTTAGGAGTTTAGTTTCGCATTTTGGCCCCTCTCGATTTTTCAAATAGGAAAGTTATTGTGTAATAAAATTCATTTTTAGACAGATGAGTGCTAATTTAGCATTCAAAGATGGTTTATAAGTGCATCAAGATGATTTTTTTCATGTTTTATGGGCTGTTTTCTGTTTGACAATCCGTATTTTCATAGCTAGACCGGCCATCGGTCCAGAAATTAATGTACTGTTTACAAACACGAAGTTTTTGAGGCAATTTTACAAAAAAATGAGATGAAAGACATATGATTTTCATTGGATTTACTGAATGATATATGTACACAGTTTCAGAAAAGGTATTACTTCAAGCGATTGAAATTCTACTTTTAGACAAATTTTGGAGAAATATGTGACATCTCCCCCCCTCCCCCCCCTTTTGCAATTTTTTATAACAAATAAATGCAGATTGTTGCCATAGATACACCAAAAAGAAATTATATTTTACCATTTTATATACTGGATATAAAATCTATGGATTCTGATTACATACAATATGTCCATTATGACACAAACAGTAAGCTTGATATTGCAAGAAAGCAATGAAAAGGGGATGGTAAAATTCATAAGGGCAAATTTTAGTATTTTTTGCTAACTGTTTATTTCTACCTATACCGTTGATATGTCAAGTCAATGCACTATAATGGTATTAAGAAATCTAAAAAGAAAACATTTTCAATTGTTGTTCAAGGCGTTAAGGTTATTTATTTGATTGAAATATTCGGGGAAATCCACATTAAAAAGGCCTCAGATCATGCTCGTGGAGAAATATACAACACTATATAAATAACACATAGCTGAGAGGGTAATAGAGCAGATTGTTACCCCGAGAAAACATTGCCAACCTCGGCGAATTTAATTAATTATACTGAATGTCCTATCATAATTGTCTTTTACAAATGAATTTAATTGAAAAATATTTTCTATGACGTCACGTACAAAACTACGTTACGGGTATTAGAAAAATCAACAAAAGTGCAGCAAAATGTTTCGTTTTTTGTTTTGACATTATTAATTATATATATCAACTGCTTCCCTTAGAGATTTGAGGAATTATGAGTGTATTAAAATATTTCAAATGACAGATTTTGTTGACGCATCAGTTTGTTGAAGATTTTCTCTGAAACCGTATTTTTGCGTCAGCCTGCTCACGAATTATACATAATTGATTAAGATAAAGATATATTTACAACGATTTTAATTCATAAAATTTGCTGTTATGTCATATCTAGGATTAACCGTTAGCCTTTCGTAATATTTATGCTCGTAATTTAAGATCTGCCCTATCGTATAATTGTTATGATGTCATCAATGTGGTAAGGTCGGGTGGTTTTTTTTCAGATGTTCCGACTCCTTGGGTTTTTTTCCCAATAATACAGGGTAGAATATTTTGCACCATATCACAATCTTTTCTGTTTATAGAAGACTCCATTAGCTCTAAAACATCATTATCAAAATTTAAGCAGACTTAGAAATATTTATACGATTTGAATTAATGTCAATTCTTAATACAAAAACATATATCTGTTTCAATAGTTTGTTGAATTATTCACTTTTAATTGCCTTTTAAAAAAAAATTAAACTAAGTAATAAAAAATCATGCCATTTATATATTTTCCTAGTTGTTCGTTTTACACAACATGCTTCGCCGCGATATATTCGGTGTAAAGCAAACACCAATCACAAATCAACCAATTACCATGGCTATACAATGTAATTTTAAGAAGTCAGTTTGGCGGATTTTTATACATTACAACTACTATCTATTTAACGCTGATCGATCAAACCCGAATAATTACAGTGCCCCTTTAATACGGTTAGTGTCTTTCACTGATTGAATTTAGAGAAATATAACGACTGGATTTTTCGGGTTACGATCGATCATGAATTGTAACTATTTATTTGTGAATTGCAAATAAGGTGCTTTAATTTTAATGTGAAAGTCTTTGTTTAACTTGATTGTTTTTACGTTGGCCTAATGGTGCTATAAAAGGCCTCTTCGTAAAACGTTTTCAAAATTCAACAATAAAAACTAACGGCTTAATTCATAACAAAACATTTTTTAACAACAAATATGACATACGCGAAACAACGACAACCAAGATCCCCACCTTTTTAGGACGACAGAATTTCTTGTTGCCATAATCCAAGTTGTTTTCTTTTTCCTACAAAATTAAAACTTGTTCCTACAATATTTTTCGTGTTCCCTTTAATATATATTATGTTGTACCTACCGAAAGCTTGATACAGTAAGGTGTTCTCTCTAGAGTTTCTTCTCCTCTTAAATATAAAATATTCCGTAATCTATAAAAGCGCACTATGTTTATTTAAAACAATATTTTAATAACATAATAAGAAAGAATATGGGGTATCCGTGCGTATTGTTATGCGTTTACTTTTCTACATTGGCTAGAGGTATAGGGGTAGGGTTGAGATCTCACAAACATGTTTAACCCCGCCGCATTTTTGCGCCTGTCCCCAGTTAGGAGCCTTTGGCCTTTGTTAGTCTTGTATTATTTTAATTTTAGTTTCTTGTGTACAATTTGGAGTTTAGTATGGCGTTCATTAACACTGTACTAGTATATATTTGTTTAGGGGCCAGCTGAAGGACGCCTCCGGGTGCGGGAATTTTTCGCTACATTGAAGACCTGTTGGTGACCTTCTGCTGTTGTTTTTTTTTTTTTTTTTCTATGGTCGGGTTGTTGTCTCTTTGGCACATTCCCCATTTCCATTCTCAATTTTATTTTTTATAACACACTATCAGGGAGTTCCTCTCCTCTCACATTAAAAAATATTCCTTTATTCGTCGTAGCGCACTTTGTTTTTTATGGACAATATTTTCCTGTTGGAACAAGAACTTTTTTGTGCGAACAAGGAATTGTCCTTAGGATACAACATAAGAGAAAAGAAAGGATATGGGATATTCATCCGTGACATAATATCAGAATACACACACACAAAACACAAAAAAAGCTGAGAAACAGCGCTTTCGTTGCTTTTTTTTTTTATCTTAAAGTCACAGTGAGGCTTTGAACATATAAAAATTTTGTAGGAATATAACAATAATTGTATTGCTAAACCGGCAGTGGAGGATCCAGCTAAGGGCTTGCCTCTTTGATCGACGAAAAAAGGGTATCATGTTTGTCTCGATGTATATGATTTTTTATGAGATTTCTAAATTGTTCTTAACATTGTTTGCCACGCTAGAATTGCCAGAATATAATCAGTTTTATAGACTACGCTCCCCCTTTCAGAAATGCTGGATCCACCCCTGATCAGATCAATTTGCAATAAAAGTTGTCGTTAACAACAACAGCTTACAATGTACATGGCTAACTTGCAGTAAGTCAAAGGGGGCATGAGATTCAGGTTTATAAAATATGGAGGATTTCCATCCACCCAAAAAGAGAACAGTATAGAGTTCAAAAAATTAAAAAAAGAATAAGGTAGACAAAAAACAACAACAAAACAAAACAAATAAAGAAAAGAGAATTATATACAAAAAGAAACCGATGCTAACTTATAAATAATAAAAAATTATGGTAAACATATTCGAAAAAACCGAAAAATAGCGTAAAAACTAAAGAAAAAAGAAATCTATCTCTCTCTCTCTCTCTCTCTCTCTCTCTCTCTCTCTCTCGTTTTTTTTTTTTTTTTTTTTGCAGGATTCATATTGCTCAGTTTTTTGTTTTCTAAAACAAAGGACAAGGGCAAAATCTTTTTGTCATTACTGCGCTATAATCTGGATAAAGCACAGCTAAGGTGTGCCTTAATTACTTAAATACTCCATAGTTCAAATGTGGTCTTACCTGAAGGGGCGGATCTAAGGACTTTCGAAAGGTGCGTAAATCAATAAATAGGAAAGTTATCGCTGAGTATGACGATTTTATGCTACAAATAATATAATTTCCAATCAAAAGATTGGGCGTGCGCCATCTTCGCTCACCTGAATCTGCATTTGGTCTTGCAATTACCGCATAGTTGTACAATTAACAAATTTGTTGTTTCAAAAATAGAGGGAAAAGTGTTTCTCATTATTATTTACTTAAACTGGTAATGTTTTTCAATATTTGCTGCACAATGTAAATTTTTGAATTATAATAATTGTTTGAAAGTTAACAAGATTTTTTTTAATTTTAGTTTCTGCCAATAATACATGTGTTTTAGAATATCCAAATAATTAAAATCTGATTCGGACTAGATTTTTACTCAATGGAATTTATTACGCCTGGTTTTTTTTTGTAAATTTATTTCTTTTTAGGGAATATTTGGGATCAAAGTTAATGAGGTCAAAATATTTTATATTTAAGTTTGTGCCAAAACAGTAATAGATATAAGTTGCAGATCAATCAGACTTTATTTTGGTGTGACATGACTTCAAAGTGATACAGTTGTAAAAATGGAATGGATCTCGAAAGGTTGATTTTCCTGTATACAATGACTGTATGTACTATTGTTTAAGACAGACAGACAGATACCATAAACTTATTGACATATAAATATGTCAGCCAGAGTTTGAGCTTGTTTTGCTCTATCTATAAAAACAAGATTGACGAAAAAATCATAATCAAAATCATAAAATGCAAAAAAATACAATTTGCAAATTAAACATTTGACATAAAAGTTCATAATTAATATGCAATTATAATACATAATTAATACGAAATTACATCAAATAAAATCATATCAATTGAATAAATGACAAAAAATAGCAAAGGTGGGGAGAAAAATCTGCACAACTAAACAAATCTATTTACAAAACTACTTGTAAAGATAAATAATGGGAGGTTTGCGGGTGGGAAATTTAAATTTCAAGCAATGTTTTAGAATCACAAGTTATCAAGACGAAAGTTAATGATAAAAGGAAGTGCACACATGGCACGTAAACTTGTGTTGACCCCGCAAGATCATTGACCAATAAGAAGTAAGGAATCCACTCACATGGTTTTCTACACGTGAAAAAGTGTTATACAATTTAGACAATTAATCAAATAGTAATGTTATACAAATCTGACCCACTGGTCACTTCAGAGACATCGTTAAATTTACAATATAAAGTTCTCATTCTTTTTATCAGTTAAAGCTATAAAACTACAAAGTTAATCTTCCTTGCTGTCTTAAATTACTTTAGTCCGCTTCTTAATTAGCAAATAAAATTGGTTTTAAGACAGACAGACAGATACCATAAACTTATTGACATATAAATATGTCAGCCAGAGTTTGAGCTTGTTTTGCTATATCTATAAAAACAAGATTTACGAAAAAAGGTCATTTATTCAAAATCATAAAATGCAAAAAAATACAATTTGCAAATAAAACATTTGACATAAAAGTTCATAATTAATATGCAATTATAATACATAATTAATACGAAATTACATCAACTAAAATCATATCAATTGAATAAATGACAAATAATAGCAAAGGTGGGGAGAAAAATCTGCCACAAATACACTCTTACATTAAGAGTGGATCCCCACCCGAGGGCTGTGGCGACGTGAATCCAGTCTAAAATTCATGTTATTAAAACCAATTATGTATAAATAAAAAAAAATAAAAAAAATTACAGATTGCAGTTACAGACCAGGCAATGCTAACATCTATAACATGCTCTCAAAACAAATCACGAAACATATAATAATGTACACAACTGTAAAAATCACAATTGAAATTAGCATTTCTTATGACAATGATTAATCACAAGATTAATAAAACAGACACTGGTTATTAATAACAGATATTAAATAATTAATTGACAAATATTTTGGCAGGCAATGCTGACCCAAAGCTGTGCAATAAATAACTTAAAAATTTTGCATCCTTATATATTTCATAAAAGCACTCGATTTCCATCTCCCCATCCCATGAATCACGGATTGGGGAATTCCCCTAGCTTCAGCAGAAGTCGCAGCCCCTATCCTGAAACTGTGTGCTTTATAGTACCGAGTATCTAAACCGATGAATGAGAGAGCCGACTTTAAAGAGGTGGTGAAATAAGACCTAGTAACTGGAGCTCCAGACTTAAATTGGAACAAAGGTCCACTTGAATGGCCAAATTGAGACAGATAGTGATGTACATGAATGACTGGACACGTAATATTATCTGCACAAATCGAGAAATAGATGGTTTTTGAATGCAGATCACTGTGTTTATAATATGTCATGGTTAAAGACATACCTTTGAAAGTACTATTTTCACGATCAAATGATATGTCGCCAACCTGAAGCACCTGCTTTGTATCGGAGCCGCTTTTGGTCGATATCTCACCTACTCGTAAAAAGGCATAAAAAGCAAGGAGAAACATAGCCTTAAGGACTAATTGGTTGTCTACATTAACAATTACACACGGCAAAGAGTCAATTAATTTGATCAAGATGTCCTTAGTTATAGGTAGTCTAGGGTCATTCTTGCCTTTCAAATTCTGTACAATTTTCAAAATTTTATGAATAACAAACATATCTGTTGGATCAGGCCAGCTATTTGATTTGTGCACAAAACTCAAAGCTGATATATGGGTGGCGATAGTTGATGGACTATAATTGCGTAAGAATAAATTAGCAATGAAATGAGATAGGAGTATGTGGGAAGATGGAAATGGTCTGCATGCAGCATAATACGTCTCACAAAATTGTAAATAACTATTTATCATTCTAGAGTAAGATTTGTGTGTAGCATCTGATAAAGATGCTGTAAAAAACTTAGCAACTACAGAGTTAAAAATTGCACTGGAACTATTGTTTGTTTTGGAGACAACCATGGGGCAATCAGGCGCACTTTCTGAAAAGAAAATCGATAGAGGAGATCACAAACGACATTATGATTTCCTGGGATATGCTTAGCTCGAAAGTATATATTATGCTTTAAAGATGCTAGGACTAAACGTCTTACAAGTCTCATAATGACGCTGACCTTCGAAGAAGTTTTATTGATAATTTCAACTACTGCAGAATTGTCAGTGAAAAACAAAACCTTACGATTTTCTAAACATTTGCCCCATATTTCGACAGCTAGCACAATAGGAAAAAGTTCCTTAACGGTTATATGTTCAGGTTCAATTCCAGGAGGCCAAATACCTGTGAACCAGTCATTACCAAATACAGCTGCAAAGCCTCCATGCACTCCTGCGGCATCGGAATACAGTCTTAAAGTATCAGAGGACACCCAGTTGTCGAAGAATAGAAAGCATAATTTCCCATTAAAATGTTCTATAAACTCGAACCAAGCCCTCAGATCCGCTCTTGCTTCTGCATTTAAGGTGATACGGAATTGAGGATTAGTGTGACCTAAAGTGAGATTTATTAATCTTCGCAAAAAAGCTCGACCCGGTATGATAACACTGCATGCAAAATTTAATAAGCCAATTAAAGATTGCAAATCTCTTATAGTCACACTTCGCCGTCGTTTGACGGAAACTAGCATATCATATATTTTCTCGATTTTATCAGAAGGCAACCTGGCTATCATTTCATTAGTATCAATTTCGATGCCATAAATGGTTAAAACCGAGGTAGGAAATCGGGTTTTGTCATGTTTGATTGGCACTCCAATCGTTTTACATAACTTCAAAAACGAATGCAGTGCATGGTCACAAGCTTTACTACTTGCTTTACTAACAAAGGCAAAATCATCTAGAAGATGGGAAACGTTAGAAATACCGAATGAACTGGTTAATATCCAATGAAGGGCAGTTGAAAATTTTTCAAATAGCTGACACGATGAAGAAAGGCCCATGAGGAGACAAGTATCATAGTAGAATTTACCATTCCATGTAAAGCCTAAAAAATGGTAATTTTCTGGATTTATGGGCAATAAACGAAATGCATTTTCAACGTCCGCACGTGCCATCAGGGCTTTATGACCTTGACTAAATTTCACGCAATGTTTAAGAATCACAAGTTATCAAGACGAAAGTTAATGATAAAAGGAAGTGCACACATGGCACGTAAACTTGTGTTGACCCCGCAAGATCATTGACCAATAAGAAGTAAGGAATCCACTCACATGGTTTTCTACACGTGAAAAAGTGTTATACAATTTAGACAATTAATCAAATGCCAATGTTATACAAATCTGACCCACTGGTCACTTCAGAGACATCGTAAAATTTACAATATAAAGTTCTAATTCTTTTTATCAGTTAAAGCTATAAACCTACAAAGTTAATCTTCCCTGCTGTCTAAAATTATTTTAGTCCGCCTCTTAATTAGCAAATAAAATTGGTTATATATGTTTCCTCTTCGATAAATCCTCTTATAAGCATGATATTATTAAGGGAAAGAAAAGCAGTTAATTCTCATGCAATTACCCTTTCAGTTAATATATGTCATAAACCGATTTATTGAAAATACACCAACCATAACTAAAACTGTACGAGATGTGGGTTATACGTCCATAAGACTGCAATCAAACGACAAAAACAACCTAAGAAAATCCAGACGGAACATATGGTTTTCAATAGAAGCCAGTTGTCTATACGTCAATATTCCTTTTAAAAAGAGTCACGAAATCATATACAAAATGTAGATAGATTTAACAGAAACAATCAATAATACATAAATTAGGCCGTTAGTTTTCTCGTTTGAATTGTTTTACATTGTCATTTCGGGGCCTTTTATAGCTGACTATGCGGTATGGGATTTTCATTGTTGAAGGCCGTACGGTGACCTATAGTTGTTAATTTCTGTGTTATGTTGGTCTCTTGGCAATCATATCACATTTTCTTTTTTATATTTAAAAATATACCATTAAAATATAATTCTCAAAATAATATTATAATTTCGAAAAAAACTTGAATATCGTAAAAGTTCATACTTTCAAAGTTAACAAACTTTTACTATTTTCCCATTTCTCTACTCCACAAGAGGAGGACCAGAAGAGCCGGGGATTGCATAAATCGTACGCATATTTCCAAAACACTCTTTGATTGGTCTGTTATGGGCTTGCAAGGAAACACTTCTGTTCCTATCAAATATACCTTCATTTTGAAGTGTCAACATCTCTTTCCCCAAACTTTTCCCGGATGTACTCTCTTGCAGTACAACCTGATATATTTCTTGTTTTTTTTTTTTTTTGGCCTAAATATGCATGGAATATTTGTCACAAGACGTTCAGCGACCAGCAATGAATCAATCAATATGGATTTTTTTCGAAAGAGAGGCGAAAGATACCAGATGGACATTAACAAGCATAAGTCGCAAATTAAAACGCCAACGCCATGGCTAAAAAAAAAGACAAAAAGACGAACATTAGCACACAAAACACAAGATAGAAAGCTAAAGACTAAGATACAAATGAGGGATTTGTGTCTTATGTGCTCCAGAAGGATAAGCAGCTCCTGCTCCAAAAGAGGCATCTGTCAAGTTCATCAAGTTCAATAACTTTAAACGAAAACCAGTTATTGTGGGAAGTTCAATCAAACAGGCAAATATTTTCATCAGTAACTTTTATTGCATAGTATTCAAATTAAATGTGTCAAATTACATATTATATCCACAAAAGGGGATTCGATTTTAATGATAAATTAATATTTAAATATCATAATACATAAACGGATTGAAGTATAGAACCATTTCTTTTAGTGGAATTGAGAAATGGAAACATAATTATTTATATCACCTACACCGGAGTAAATAAACACGTTTCATAACATTAGAGATTCCCCCTCTCTTTCTGTCTATTATTGGCAAAATCCTTTTGTAATGACTGTGCTATGATCTTGATAATGCACAGCTAAGGTGTGCCTTAACTACTTAAAAATTACTCCACAGTTAAAATGTACTCTTACATGAAGGGGCGGGTCTAGGACTTTCGAAAGGGCGTTATTCCATAAGATGGAAGGATACCGCTGTGTTTGACGATTTCATGGTAAAAAATTATATTAATTCCAACTCGCTCACCTGAATCTTCAAAAGGTCTCACAATAACGACATATCTGATCAAAAATAGAAATAGAAACTATTAATCATTCTTTAAACTGGAAAATTTTGTAAAATGATACTTTCTGTACAATGTTTAAATCATTGTTTGGAAGCTAACAAGATATTTTTTTTTCTACCAATAATGCATGTGTTTAATAAGATCCAAATAATTGAAATCTGATTAGAATTAGTTTTATGCTCAACGGAATTTATATGTGTATGTCATATACATAATTTTTTTAAATAAAATATGTTTAAAGTAATGAAATTTATTACGCCTGACTTTTTATATGGCTAATTGTTTTTGAAGTATTTGTGATCAAATTTAATGTTTGCGAAAAAACAGAAATAGATATAATATGCAAATCAGTCAAACTTTGCGTGACATGTCTTCAAAAATTAATACAGTTTCAAAATTGGGTTGTAAGGGGGTTCGGATGGGTGGAGGGTGGTGACTTAAAGATTAATGTTTCCTGTTTACTTTGAACTATTACTGTATGTACTGTTTCTTTTTCTGAACACGATATTCTTAAGGGAACGAAAAGCAGATAATCCTCATTCAATAATCCTTTAAGTTAATATATGTCATAACCGATTTATTGAAGAAAAACAAACAGAATTAAAACTGTACGAGATATGGTAGATTCGTCTATAAGACAGCAATCAAAAGACAAAAACAAATTTCGAACATTTAGAGGGAACATGTGGTTTTCAACAGAAGTCAGGTATCTACACGTCAATATGTCAAGTTCTCAAGAGTCACAAAATTCTATATACAAATTGTAAATAGATTTAACAGAAACAATCGAAAAAATTCCATCAAATAGAATTCTTAAAATAATATCTTATTGAGAAGAAAACTCGATTATCACAATATCATACTTTTAAAGTTATCAACCTTTTACTAATTTTCTATTTCTCCACCCCACAAGAGAACTGTTTGAGAAGCCGTGAATTGCATAAATCGTTCTCACATTTCCAAAACACGTTACGATTCCTCGCAACATCTCTTTGAGGGGTCTGTAGGTGGAACGTTGCAAGGAAAAATTTCTTTTCCTATCAAATATACCTTCATTTTGAAGTGGCAATAAAACAAATTCTAACCTTTTTTCCCATGACAGGACATACTTGTTATATTTCTTGTTAATTTGTTTTTGCCTGAATATGCATGGAATATTTGTCACAAGAGGTGCAGCAACCAGCAATGAATCAATCATAATTTTTTCAAGAGAGACGAAAGATACCAGAGGGACATTAACAAGCATAAGTCGAAAAAAAACCGACAACGCCAAGGCTGAAAAAAGACAAACAGACAACAATAGTACACACACCGTATCATAGAAACCTAAAAACTACAAAAAAAAAAGGTGGGGGTTGTGTCTCGTGTGCTCCGGAAGGATAAGCAGATCCTGCTCCAAAAGTGGCATCTGTCAAGTTCAATTTTTTATCTCAGAAAAGATTTTGAACGGTGATAGATATGTTTTAGTCTCTGTCAGTTGGATAAAAAATTGTCTCAATCGGAGAAATTATTGACATGTTATTACTTTTTTTTATTTCACTTGACTGCGCGGAGTTGAACCCGTTCGCTCATCATAGACCACCTATGAACAGGTGATTCTGGATAAACTCGGCAATGAAGTGTACAGTTATTCGACCCAAATCATACACTCAGTTCATTTGTATATCCATTTGATGACACTGACAGGTGATTAAAAATCAATTATAATTATAATGGTCATCATCCTTATCAATTATAAATCACAGCTCAGTACATTAGAACTGTAAAGAAATTAAAGAAATATCACATTTTCGTTATATATACATGTATTAATATTTGTTTTGCGTAAGGAGATATTGGAACTACAAAAAGTGTATGTATTTAAATTGTCTGATGTACAAAAAAAGTTTGTTTCATATCAACTCTAATATTAAATTTAGAAATTTAAGCTTGTAAATTGATTTCTATTTCCGTTTTGTCATCTTCTTATAAAACATATTCATCTTATAAGTCTTAAAAGGAATTCAGATATTTTATAGTTGATTATTTTAAAATGTTCTCACATTTAAGGAAATGTTTATGCTAAATGTGTTATATGTATTTTTTAAATTTGATAACAAATTAAAGCTTAAATTTATATTCTGAAATATTCAATCATAAATTCCTGAAATAGCAAGACCTTTTAATTGAAAGTCTTCAATATTATACCCGTTTCACAATTCCCCTTTACACCATAAAATATTCCACATTTAAATTAAAGCCATTCCTTATTGCACCAGACACACTTGCCCTTGTCCAATTCAATTAAACATCATAGTGTCTCATTCTTAAACACCTTAACTGTAAATTTAATTAACAGAGAAAGAGTACAGTTTCAATTTTTATATTTGAATAAAACTTGTAAACCTTATGGATTGTTCCTTGTGAATCCATTGCCAATTTCACACTATACACCATTCCTCATTATATCATGCGTCATTCCAAATTGCCATATACCCCATTCCCCATCGTACAAATGTACCATTATACAACGCCAAATTATACAATACTTTATTGAAAGGTTTTCCCCATTCAAGTATAGTATCTATATTTTCAAAGGCGACAATAGTATCATTTTTTTTTAAATTCACCACATTTTATAATAAAAACCTGGCCAAAACAGGTATGTACATGTATGTGATATTAGTACTTTATTATTCTGTTATAGAATTTGAGTGAAATAAATTCAAATTGCAGTATAAGCATCTTCGAACGGAATGTTTATATAAATGAATGATTTTTTTGATTTTTTTGTTGTTGTTAAAAGCCTTTTTGAAAAATTCTTGCTGTCCGGTGTGTGCCCAGGATCCGTGTTGAAGACTGTACTTTGCCCTATAATTGTAAACATATATATACATTCTGACTTGGATGGAGAGCTCAGTGTCCCATTGCCACTCAGTACCATATCTTTTAATGAATTTTAAAAACGTAATAAATGTTTCAATTTCGATAGCACTTGTTGATACTCTTCATTTCCCAGGTATTTTTTTCATATTTAAGTAGATGTAGCTCAATATTTTCTGAAATTGATCCATTTAAAAAAAAGGTTGTGGAAAATATGTGAATGTATCCCAAAATTGAGAATGGAAATGGGGAATGTGCAACAGCAGATGTGAATGTATCCTCAATCATTGCACATGGGAAATTACTATCCACACGATATGATCAGATACAATTGAGTTTGGCCTTTTTAACTTTTTTGGATTCGAGCGTCACTGATGAGTCTTTTGTAGACGAAACGCGCGTCTGACGTACATACAAAATTTAGTCCTGGTATCTATGATGAGTTTTTCAATTGTTTCACAAGCAATTTATTGTTTTCTCTAATAATCTCTTTCACTTGAGAACAAAAGATATAGAATTTTTTTTTAAATTCACCACATTTTATAATAAAAACCTGGCCAAAACAGGTATGTACATGTATGTGATATTAGTACTTTATTATTCTGTTATAGAATTTGAGTGAAATGAATTCAAATTGCAGTATAAGCATCTTCGAACGGAATGTTTATATGAATGAATGATTTTTTTAATTTTTTTGTTGTTGCTAAAAGTCTTTTTGAAAAATTCTCAAGAAAACATTTCAGTGCGTTTCAAAATTTTATATGTGTTAATATACACACTGTACACTAGTAAATATTCATAAATGAATGATAAAAAATATAATACCCTTACATCCAATCACAGCACTCCTAAGTTGACATCCTTCATCTGCCTTTGGTACTCAAAAGGCAAAAGGCCTGGAAAATATAATACAACTTTTCTCCTCGAGGGTTGTCTCTTTATCGCAATTTTACCAAATGCTTATTAACCCATTTACCATGCTTCTTTCAATAAAAATTACAATAAATACGCCAAAAGAAACATTTATGAAGATATCTCATTTTTTTATTTCTTTTTTCATTCATTTTTATAAGAAATGTTATAGATATAAACATGTTGTTCAGTGGTTTTCGTCTGTTGATGTAGTTCATTGGTGTTTCTCGTTTATCGTTCTGTATATAGATTAGACCGTTGGTTTTCCTGTTCGAATTGTTTTACACTGTGGGGACGGTTATACTTGTTGCTGCTGTCCGGTGTGTGCCAAGGCTCCGTGTTGAAGGCTGTACTTTGACCTATAATTGTAAACATATATATATATACATTGAGACTTGGATGGAGAGCTCAGTGTCTCATTGCCGCTCAGTACCATATCTTTAAATGAATTTTAATGAATCGATAGCACTTGTTGATACTCTTCATTTCCCAGGTGTTTTTTTCATATTTAAGTAGATGTAGCTCAATGTTTTCTAAAATTTGATCCATTTAAAACAAAGATTGTGGAAAATATGTGAATGTATCAATGCACATAGGAAATTACTATCCACACGATATGATCAGATACAATTAAGGTTAATTGTTTCACAAGAAATCTATTGTTTTCTCTAATAATCTCGTTCACTTGAAAACAAAAGATATAGAATTTTCAATATCTACAGAAGGTGTAAAAACAAAATGTAAAATATAATAAATAATACCGAACTCTCTAGAGGTCCAATGTCACGATGAAAATTTGAACCGGAATTTTTTGATGTAAAAGAACGTTTTATGGAAATAATGTAGGCTGTACCTGGTGTGATAGCTAGCCATACCTCCAGCTTATATGGCAATGTTACATTTACCGCTAAAATGACAAAATTAAATGACAGGAATACTACAAATAAATGCAAGAACATTCAGGACAGAGAAATAAATAAATAAATAATAGTACATTATTAATTCAACATGTAAAGCACAGAATAACAGTAAAACGAATACAGAAATGAGCAATCATGTAGCAAACAATCTTTAATTAAACATATTTATTTATAATGGTTTAACCATGGAAGTATTGTATTGACTATAGTACAACGCAGTTGTGGATACTAGATTTAGAATTGATAAACATATGTGGGCGTTTTTCAATAAAAAGCGTGACTTTCAGACCTAAAAGAAATGGAACATCAACTTGTCTAAAATTTTATGTCAAGAGTTATTTTGAATACCTCTATTATAGACATGTTTGTAAACAAAACGTGCAATCTTAAATACTCTTTAAAATAATATTATTTTCATAATTTGTGTACTGTTTCGTAGGGTACATTTGTCCACTACGAAACTGCTTTTAAACACACATATTTTTGCAATTTTAAATGTCTCCTATAGACCTTCCCGTTTGTTTACTTTATATACCAGAAAGACCTCATTTCTTCTGAATTGGAGAACCATTTTTTATCGATAAAGATTAGACAGTATTTCACATATGACTGTACAACTCATGTTACGTAGTGAACATTTTGACGCGTTTCTTAGTTGACAAAACCGTTTCGTAGTGGACAAAACGTTTCGTAGTTGACATCAACCCTATTCTATGCAAATAAAAACATACTTAAAATTACATGAAACTAACCCTTGTTATTTGTTTGGCACGAATATAATTGAAAAAAGAGTTAAAAAAAAGACTGCATGGTAGTGGTAGTGTGCACTACGAAACGTTTTTTTTTTCCCATACTTGTTTCGTAGGAGACCTTTTTTAAATTTTGAATTTAATTTATTAAAGAACTTATATTAAGTAAAAATAACATTAGTTTCTACATTTTGTTACGATATTTTAGAGTATGGGTGTTTAACAGGCGGTCTAGGGACATGCCATTTTGGTTGTTATGGACCATTCATGAATCAATATCTTATCAATCCCTCTAAAAAAATAGACTGTTTCTTTGCTTAAAAATGTTGAATCTAATTCAATGTACTGACTGCACAAAAAAATTACTTGCAAAGATCAAACATATTTTTTTTAAAGTGGCTGAGACAAGAATTCACGCCCATGTTACTCTTTTTTATTTTTACAGTACGAGAAACGGTCTGTATTTGATTAACGATTAAGAGGCGTGGTTACTGTTTGATCCTGTTTTAGGACGAGAATCATTACATTATTGTTTATGTTTTAACGTAAATTAATGTGTATTACAGGTTGGTTAGATTTGTGAGAGATTTGACACTTTCAAATAAATCTCGATATCCAGATATAAATGACGTAATGACATGGAACTAATAAAAAAAAACACATGTACTATAACGCTGTTGTATAACATTGAAGGTTAAAAGATGGGGTTCTTGGTTTAAAGAATAGAGAATTATGGGCACAATATAGCTGACTATGCGGTATGAGTTTTTCTCAATGTTGACCTACAGTTGTTAACTTCTACGTCAACTGATCTCTGGTTGAGATTTGTCTTTTTGACAATCATACTACCGTAACATCTTCTTACCTTTATATAAGGGGACCTTGGTGGCGGCGTGGTGTAAGTATTCGAACTAATATATCACTAGCCTCTCGACAATGAATTGTTGAGTTCGAATCCCACATGTGATGGTTGCGCTCAACTCAAATCATAATGAGTAGGATTTTCAGGATTCCTATCGAAGGTCAGTGGCTCTCTTCTCCATTAATCAAAACTGAACGCCACAAACTAGCACAATAGTGCTGATGATCGCTGATAGTAGCATATAATACACGTCAATCAATCAATCTTCTCTTTATAAAATATAGAGATCAAAGGTCACAAAATTAATAGAGAGAAAAATATAACTGAAAATAAACAGCAGAGAATATCGGATACTTGAACATAAAGAATAGAGAAAATCCGGCTACACCATAATCTCACAGCAACCCCTTAAAAACATCCGAACTGCATTGATGCTTATAGTATATATGTAAATTAGGTTTGCAGCTATGTGCAGATCAATTGTCAATATTTCAAGATCTTTGTCAACTATTTCCTTTAACTTTGAGACAATCAAGAGCAATAATCCATTGGCACAAAAAAAATGGAGAATGCAACAACAACAAAAAATAAATTAGTGCTTTAATAACTATTGCTACATGCTTTTTTCTATATTCTTGCGTTGCTTTAAAACGACATTGCTTGTTCAAACATGTACGGAGTCGGGTTTTTCATGAAAATTAAAGCATGGGACAAAATCCTGTTTCATGTGTACGAACTATATCTAAATATATATGCTCGAGGGGACCACTTCCTATATACAAAAATATGTCAATAGATCTTGAAAACTGTCCGAAATATATGATAAGGTCAATAAATTTCCCATTATTTCTTCGTCTTTTGTATTTGTTGGTGTCTCCGGCTGTTTGTTTACAACTTTTTTTCTCTCTTATGACACTTTTTTACTCCAACTCTTACATGTATATTACACAACACAAAACCAAAACCAAAACAATATGGGAAAGGGTAACTTTTCCTCCTATGCAATATAAGAAACGGTATACATTTTCAAAATATAAATTATATGAAAAGGGTGGGGTAACAGAACCCCAGCGGTACCCCTATCAATTAAGTATTGATGCCCCCCCCCCCCCCGCCCCCACCCGCCCCGAGAATATATGACATGAAATCCTTATTTGAGACATCAAAGCAAATAAAAACGTGGCGGTTTTTTTATTACAAAACATACAACCAAAACACGAGAATACATTTTAACTTAAATGACAAATGCGAATGCATGGAGACTAAATATTAATAAAACAGAATCAAATAAATATCGCTCTATCATCTCACTTTTTATACACGTGTTATATGATTCCGACGTGGGATGTTTGATTATTAAGGTCAGCATAGTTAAAATTGGGGACCTACACAAGAATCTTAATTAGCAGCTAAAGTTTAATATAGTAGCAATCACTACATTAAATATTTTTTGTCAACGTCCATAGAGAACTTCGTTTCGCATATATGCATGCATGGTTCAATAACATGATAATCACCAGAAAAAATGTTTTATGTCGAGTGTGCTGTTTGAACAAGCCAGTTGGACAAAAGTTGAAACTAGTACAGCTTTAGTTTAAAGTTCAATGTGAGGCTGCATCGTAATAAGTTAAACACGAATGTGTCCATAGTACACGGATGCCCCACTCGCACTATCATTTTCTATGTTCAGTTGACCGTAAAATTGGATTCAAATTTGGCCTTAAAACTAGAAAGTTTATATCATTGGGAACATGTGTACTAAGTTTTAAGTTGTTTGAACTTCATCTTCATCAAAAACTACTTCGCCAAAACCTTTTACCTGAAGCGTAGGCAGACTGACAAATGGACGGACGAACGGAGGAACGGAGGGACGAACGGACGAACAGGCGTACAGACCAGAAAACATAATGCCCATATATGGGAAATCAAAACTCACGACAGACATAATATACACATCAATGACACTTGAAGCGAAATAAATAAAAGGCCCAAATAAAAAACGAAGTTAAAGAGCATAAAATTGTTTTTAAAAATTGCAAATTTTCCTATGGCAAACCTTATCGCGTGGAATAATCCAACATTCTCTATAACAATAATCAATATATAAAAAAACTGCTGTCTACTTGACAGGTGATATTCCCGAGTAGAAAACGTTCACCAATGCTGATTGATAAACGATTGAATATGGTATATTATTTACTTCATTCTCATCCTTTAACATCTCATTTTCTTCGTTTCAGCTTTATATAAAAAAAAAACAGAATGCCTATAAAATATTTGAAGTTCTAAATAATCCGAGGCAGGGACAAATTTTATTACCAGTCAGTTACTCTATCTTATATAAATTTATAATTGTTAAAATGAGTCCCATCTCATCCATTATTTATGACGTCATTGTGAGTGCTAAATTTTATATCCTGGTCTCATGGGTTTTCGTGCTATTAAGAATGCATTGTGACATCACAATTTCCATTGGAAAAGCACGCATAGTACGAATTCATAAGATTTTGAGTTATGCAATGATCCATTTTCAGAGATTTAGAATACCTAATTGTAAATAAATATTCTGAAAAATCAATTGGAATGATCAAGCACTTAGTTTTCTCGTTTGAATTGTTTTACATTCGTCATTTCGGGACTTTTTATAGCTGACTATATGCGGTATGGGCTTTGCCCATTGTTGTAGGCCGTACGGTGACTTATAGTTGTTATTTTTTGTGTTATTTTGGTCTTTTGTGGAGAGTTGTCTTATTGGCAATCATACCACATCTTCTTTTTTTATATCAACATAACATAATCAGTGCGAACAGTTTGAACAGTCAACTTAAAAATATTATATGATCTTATAACTTAATAATCTTAGTACTTAATAAACTTTTCACAACAATGTTTCATTGTTACACCATTGTACCAGGCTAGGGGAGGGTTACCGCCTTCAAACGAGTTTAACCTTGCCACAACCTCTATGTGCCTGTCCCAAATCAAGAGCCTGTAATTCATTTGTTGTGTGTTGCAGTGAAAAATAATTATTTTTCGCTCGTTTTTTAGTTTTTTGCTGGAATTGTTTACATTTGCCATTTGAAGCTGTTTACAATTATTTGATATTAGCTTTGCTCATCGCTGAATGCCATGACTCATAATTGTTAATTTCAGCTGCAGCTTCATAAAAAAATATATCTCGACAGACAGTATACATCAACGACACTTGAAGCAAAACGCGGTAAAGGCCAAATCAAAAACAAGAATTTAGAGCATTAAAAAACGAAGATTGCCAAATTTGCTAATATAATGGCAAACTTTAAATTTTCCAATAATTCAACATTCTCTATATAAACAGTTAATTTACATATTTCACGACAACACAAAAATTCTTTCAACTTGGTAGGTGACTCTTCTTGTGTGGCGGCATCTTAAAAAACGAAATAAAAACTGACGACAGACATAATACATCAGTTGTACTATGTATAAGTTCTAAACCAGTTAGTGAGAGTAGTTGTATAACGTGTTCTTGTTTTTGGTATAATAATGTTTATCAGTTTACTACCATAAATTAAAACATATGTTTGTTTGAGAGCGAGCTGAAACACAACTCTTTGATTTTAAATACATTCAAAATTCTAACATCTAGCTACCATGATTCATTTCATGTTTTAGAACTAAAAAGGACCATAATTGAGTCTGACTTTACAGAATGTTAAAAGTAAAGGCGTGCAGTTACAAACATAGAACATAATGATAACAGTTTTAACCCGCCCCCCTAAAAAAACAACAACAAAATAAATGGATGAAATAACACAAATATTTGTCGTTTCAACAGGGCTAAATGAATAATCAATAATCATGTACTGAGACAAAAACTTTATCAGACTGACAGGGGTCGGAATGCACCAATCATAGGAATATAACACGTTATCTGTCGGATGCTAATTTCCGGTTTATACGGTCTGTTGTTATGTAGACAATATCAGACAAATGACTAATTGTGAAAGACATAATAAGGACAGTTATAGTTTTCTAGAAAGGATTACTTAATTCACTGTAAAATGACATATATTTCTGGGTTTTTTTATAAAGAATTTGAAAAAAGACGAATTATCAAATACAAAGAGCTATGTTTTGACAAAAATGAATATTAATTTCCGTGCAAGTATTCTATTGAATATGTTATTATATCTAAGGTATAGCAATAGGTTTTCTACTTATAGAAATTGTATATTTCGAAGGCATTATTACCTGTTCTTTTATATAACAATAAAAATACAGCAGAAACAATAATACCGGCCCTAGAGCACCGGCCAAAATCGCTTCTTTTTGTAACGCTTGCCGGAATAAAAAAAAAAGCGAGACATACGTATGCTTTTTCCGGCGGTGGCGTCAACAATGTATTATTTTTGTGATTAGGTCTAGTTTATGGTGAACCATTAGTCGTTAATCAAATATATTTGTTCTGCAGTTGTATTTGTATTGGCACATCTCAATACCATGGAAATTATTTGGCCCCGTCCCCTCAGTTATGGTCTATTGACTTTGAAACTTTTTTTCTAGTTTTCATGTATTTTTTATGATTAGGTCGGTTTATGGGAAATCAAATGGTGAGTTAATGATTATTGGTATGCAGTTGTATAAGCATTGGCATATCTCACTTCACGGAGATTATTTGACCCCCCTCAGTCATGGTCTATTGACTGAAATTTTTGCTTACTGTCGAAAAACTAAATATAAATGTTCGAAGCTTTGCGCAAAAGAAATTTTCGGACTCCAAGAAAACCATGCAATTCTAGTAAATTCACTTTAGAAGTGTAGTTTGTAAATTTTTTTGGAAAGTTATCCAATTGGCAATCATACCATATTTCCAACGACACTAAATTTGTTTTTAGATTGTCAAAGTTTCGTTTCACAATCTAGTTTGAATGAATATGCGTTTTTCTTTTGAAGCTATATACAAAGAAAAAGTATCTATCAAAAAATAAAACCTTAACTGTATAAGCGTTCGAACCGCTTTTCAGGATTGACTTCCAACAGGAACGCTACAATTACGTGAAAATCGAAAATGTAACAAAAGGCGACCATTTAAGAAATTTAGATTTGCTTCAAAAATGAGTTTTAAAACTCGTTAGAATAATAGGTTAATGCACAAGCTTAGTATTCAATACTTGATTTTGTCCTCGTGTTTCTGTGTTATGTATATAAATACCCTTTTGGGTAAACACTTTCTGCTTTAACTGCTTGCGAGAATTTTTTTTCAAATTTGATTCATCTGTAAAACGGCATATTGTAATATCGTACTATCCTGTTTTACATCTTGTTGAAGCCTTTGCTTTTAAATGAATATCGACGATATTAATCCTTGAAAAAGTGAAAATGACAAAACATGTAAAATACGTTTCTTTTACTGGTATCATCATAGCACTTGATCACCCACGACGAGGGTATATGTTGCACCGTCTCTAATTTTCCATGTTGTGATTTAAGACTGTTGTTTGTCTGTTAGTCGTTTTTCATTGATTGCCCTGTCGTTGTCAGTTTCGTATCGACTTATAAGGTTGAATATCCCTTTGGTATCTTCCACATGTCTTATCATTACCATGTACATCTTGTTATGGTCATCTTTTTTATGGGTCATTTGGTTTAATAATCATTCAAGTCAGAAAATTTTGTATTAAAAATATTTGGTTTCAAGGCACTACTGACTAAAAATATATATACGAAAATACACAAGATGTGCTTCGAATGGCGGTCGATTTAGTGTAATGTTGTATTTATTAAAATATAGGTTTGTAGTGCTATTCACAGTTCCCTGTGAACTTTCATTAGTTTGTAATATATTTTCAATCGTATCAGACACTGCGTTAACATTGCCTTGTTTCCCGTCTTTCTGCTCGTGTTTTCACTGATTTCAAATATGTTATTAATATTGATTAATCGAACTAAATAACACAGTGTTAACATTGAGTTAACACTGCCTTGTTTCCCGTATTTGTACATGTACCCGTTCGCGGCCACTCTGTATTTTTGTATCCATCTGATGAGTTTATCCTTTTTCAACTGATTTTATAAGTATGTATTTTTAGATGAATGACTTTTTTTTATTAGTTATTATTGACTTTGGACTAACTGTCAGTAACTGTGAGTACTCTTAAATCTGTACTTTGTATCTTTTTGTTGTTGGGATGTACATGTACTTTTTTTTGTATCTATCTGATGAGTTTATCCTTTTTCAACTGATTTTATAAGTTCGTTCTTGTGTTGTACTTTTTCACTGTACTTTTGCACTGTCCCAGGTTAGGGGAAGGGTTTGGATCCTGCTCACATGTTTAAACCTGCCAAATTCTGTATGCATGTGCCTGTCCCGAGTCAGGAGCCTGTAATTCCGTGGTTGTCGTATGTTGCTGTGTTTACTGATTTGACTTTCGTTTATTTGTTGTACATATGTATTTACCGGATTGTAAAGTACAAAGCGATTACGGAATTATCCTATTCCGTGCGATTGCGGAACCGAACTATTGATCACTATTAGGCCGCTAGTTTTCTCGTTCACATTGTTTTATATTTGTTCTTTTGCTGCCTGTTATAAATGACTTTGTTCATTGTTGAAGGCCATACGGTGACATATAGCTGTTAATGTTGGTCTCTTGTGAAGAGTTGTCTCATTGGCAATCATACTACGTCTTCTTTTTTAAAACTAATATATCAAATTTCCACCAGTAAGGACAGTGTTAACTATACTAAAACTATTTATACTACGCCACTGGTTAAACATATATTAATAATCTCACTATGTTGTGTCTTTCCTGAAAGACAGCTGTCTTATTCTGTCTTTTTAGTTTCATGTGCAGTCATTGTTTTTTTACTTTAAAAGGGATGTTAAAAAGGAAAGGAAGGAAACAAATTGCTATAAGACTTATTGTACTTTGTTTCCTTTCTTTCCTTTTTAACATCTCGTTTAATGATTATACAGTATTAATCTTTTAATCTGTATGAGACATTTAACCATGCAACTGGTTATTTTGATGTTTAACCTCCATCAATTGATGTATAAGGTAATGAGTCAGAAGTTGTACTTGATAAAGGGGTCCAAACAAGATACAAAGGCTGTATTTTATTTAGAAAAAGGACAAATCCAACACATGCTATATAGAACTATAGAACTATTTCTGTATTTGAGACTATTTCTGTATCTGTAGTTCTATTTCTGTTTGTGTAGTTCTGTAGTTCTATTTCTGTTTGTGTAGTTCTGTAGTTCTATTTCTGTAGTTCTGTAGTTCTATTTCTGTATCTGTAGTTCTGTAGTTCTATTTCTGTATCTGTAGTTCTATATCTGTATTTGTAGTTCTATTTCTGTATTTGTAGTTCTATTTCTGTATCTGTAGTTCTATTTCTGTATTTGAGTTAATCTTTCAAATTGAGACTTTTGTTCTGGTAAACGGGAGATAATCGTATATGAATACTATCTACTTCCCCTTTTTAGTTGGCATATTTGTCAGGTAAATTTATATCATTTGGCTGAATAATTTTAAGAATTAAACACATTTTTTCTTGATGTTATTGATGTGTTAACCGGGGCGATTAACCCACAAACTGAATAAAAGTCCTATAATAAATGATGTTCAGCAGCCAAAACTGTGTAACAAAACATCACAGACATACAACACAACTGACTGACAATTCCATGGTTCTGAGTTGAAAGTTTTATCAACTGATGGGGTTACAAATACAGTTCTTAGTACTTCACCAATGGTAATATTGTGTACACATATCAATAAAGATAACGAGATAACCCTAGGACTACGAGAACAAGGGTCTCCTTTTCCTGTCACAGAATTCAGAACCAGGCTAATTGTCGTATTCGATGTAAATAACAAACGAAAATTATCAATAGAATACGATCAAAATGGTGAAAAGTTGTTTAGTTATGTCTGAAGAATTTCCACTGATTCATATAATAGCATCTATGCAATTGATCTATTTGAAAATTACGATGGACGCATAGTCGCTTTGGAAAAATCTGGTGGTGTAAAATTCTTTTACAAAGGTCACGATAGTGTTAATACCCCAGAAACACCATTTAACCCAATTGGTATTGTTATCACAGAGACAAATATTATAATAGTCTGTGAAGAAAGAAATGATTGTTTGCATGCGTTGAATACAAAAGGAGAACTGATTGGCTTACAAACTGTAACAGATCTTGGAGTAGAATTTCCGATGTGCTTGGATAGTGAAGGATTTTTATTGATTGGATGTAACACCATGGTCAACGAAGCAAATGATGCCAAAATTCATGTCACAAAAATATCATTATGATTCATTTCTTGACAAAACTTTTGTTGCAATGTTTAAACTATGTATCCTTTGCTTTCTATAAATAAAGAGAGGAATGTTGAATCAAAAGATGTGCCATATAGCATATTTCCAATCGTTATGATGCATTATGATTTTTCAATGTTTGAGTAAACATTTAAGTGTCTGAATTTACAATTTAGCTTAAAAGTTCCATTTGTTGGACCACCAATGTAAATCTGGTAATACTTATCTAATTTTACAGAACCAGAACGCTTGCGGATCTCTGAAAGTGTATTACATCTTAGAAAAGGATCCTCATGTTCAGACCAAAAAGTAGTTGTACTGTTGTATCTGGAATTCATCTTGTATTTATATCCGTTATAGCAGTTATTTGTTTTCACTTCTTGTGAAAAACTTTCTCTTAATAGATTTTGACATAGTTCCAAGCTTTGTCTTTAATTTTGGTGGTCAAATTGTAGAAAAGGTAATGTAAAATCAGTTATACCGCCTATTCTTTTATTTTTTTTTAATTTTTGTTTATAGAACTGTTTATCGACATGTAAATATACAATATTAGGTCAATGTCAGAAAAATATAAACATTTTTGTATGAGGCTGAGAAACTGGGGAAGGGCGAGGTTGTACCGAGCCCTTCCCCAGTTTTGTGCCGAATAGAAAAAGTTTATATATTTATGACATTGACCTAATATTGTTTTTATACTGCAACTTAAATTAATACATTGATAGCTTTTTAAATAGTAACACAAATTTCATCATGGAACACTTTTTCCACAGTTAGGGGTTCATTAAGGGATGAAAATAAGTTTGAAATTTGTGTTACTATTTAAAAATAATAGTGATACATTACAGGAACCTTAGATAAAAAAAATGAAAAAGTAACAAAAAGATTTGAGATTGCTTTAAGTAATGGAAAAGAATTGAGATATGAGCTTCCATTCATATTAGTGGAAACCTACGCAAATTTAAAAAACAGTGAACTACAAGGAACAACTATTGATTGCTGTTTTTCATTTTAGAATGGAACCATTTCGACACAATTAACACATAGTAAAATCTCACACAAAATTTCAGGTTTTTTATTGGTCTGCACAGCGGTTTTAGCAGAAATATTTGATACATGTCAATCATGCTACAGATACTACGTAAAATATAAATAAAAGACTACTTTTAATGGCTAAGCTACAGAGAAACTAACTAGTTCAAGGTCTTGTAACCTTGTTATAGACTGTACTTAGATTTAATATTCCTTTGAGTTTGTATGTAATACATTTTTATAACCTATTTTGATTCTACGATTTTTCTGGAAAATAGAGAGCTTGACATTCTCTAATGTGATTTTCTGATAGCGATATGTCGTGTTGACGGACAAATGTATAAAAAAAAATACCAAACTCCAAGGCAATTTCAAAAAGGGGAAGTTCATAAAATCTGACTAAATCAAACGCTTTCAATCAACGAAAAAGTAGAATAAACTGACATATTCTTCACTTGGTACAGGCATTGTTCGACAAACATGGTGGGTTAAACCTGGTTTTATATATAGCTAGCTGAACATCTTACTTGTATAAACAGCTCAGATAATCTATTCCTGGGGTAGAAAATCTTTAATTTTTCGAAATAACCACTTGTTAAAGCAAAAATATGTCATTAAAGTTATCATTTAAATTACAGTTAGTACGTATACTATATCAATATAATTCTATTTATGTTCTTCAACAGAGCTTAATGTGTCGGGTTGCTTTCTTATTGGTGTTTACTATAAATAACTATTTTAATTCTATGATACTATTAAAAACAAGTCACATTTATACATTTGGATTTGTTCTGTTTGATAAACTTAACTGAAGAAAAAGTTTACTACGGCTATCAGTTATAAGCATTTTTTTTTGAGGGGGGGGGGGGTGGTAAAACGAGTTAAAAAAGGTGGTAAAAAGTAAAATCACAAAAATACTGAACTCCGAGGAAAATTCAAAAAGGAAATTTCCTAATTAAATAGCAAAATCAAAAGCTCAAACACATCAAACGAATGGATAACAACTGTCATATTCCTGACTTGGTACAGGCATTTTCTTATGTTGAAAATGATGGATTGAACATAGTTTTGAGCAGCGCGTGTTTGCATAAGGATGGGTCATTGGCTGTTTATTTTCGCGTCTTAACCAATTGTATTTATCAAATATCTATTAACTCGTTTGTGCCTGTCCCTATAATCTTGGTTTGGTTGGGTTTTTTTATTTTGAAATGCGTAATAAATTATTTTTTAAGGAATTAATTCTAAAAGGAATGGCTTCATCTATCAGTGAAGTACAGTCGCCATTGTCTTGTCAGCTTTGTGACAATCCTAACGTTATAAAATAGAGGTGTAAGGACTGTGAATTGTTAATGTGTGACAACTGTAAAGAACGTATCCATCCCAGATTTAAATTGTCCGAAACACATACTATAATTTCCATTAAAGATGTTGGAAAGAAGGAAAGCGATATGTCTACTCAGCTTGGATCGTAACAAATTTCACAACCAGTGATATCGTCACTACTATCTACGTATACGTCAAATTTTACTGGTTTTCATAAAATCCAATATTCTGGTAAAGACTCAATTTACTGCTCGTACCGTACAAAAGACGATGGATACAAATTTTTCATAGCTCACTTTTTGACTGAATCAATAAAATTATTAAATGAATTAGATATAGACTGTACATATTTTGAACTTAGCAGGAAAGATGAAATATACTACGGAAAATACCATGGTTCTGAGTTGAACGTTTTATCAAGTGACGGTGCAACACAAACAGTTCTTAGCACTCCACCAATGTTTCTACTGGGTATACATACAACGATAAAGACAACGAGATAATCATAGGTCTACGAGAACAAGGGTCTTTATTCCCAGTCACAAAATTATCTACCAGACAAATTGCTTTTTTTTTATGAAAACAAGAAGCTAAAATAAAAATTTGAATACGATCAAAATGGTAAAAGAGTGTTTAGATATGTCTACAGAATAGTCACCGATTCAGATAATAACATTTATTCAATTGATATATTGGGAAAACATGAATGACGCATAGTCGCTTTAGAAAGATATACTGGTATAAAATTCATATACAAAGGTCATAATAATGTATATATATCACAACCATCATTCAATCCAATGAGTAGTGTTATCACAGAGACAGATATCATTATAATCTCTGACAAATAATTCAATTCATTGCATGCATTGACTACAAAAGGAGAGCTCATTGGCTTACAAACCGTCAACGACCTTGCTATTGAATACCCCTCAGTCTGTGCCTTGATAGTGAAGGATGTTTATTAATTGGATGTAATACTGGGGTCAATGAAGCAAATGATGCCAAAATCCATGTCGCGAAAAAAGCATTATAATTCTTTTCTTTAGAAAATAACAAGCAATGAATTTTGCTGCAATGGTGCAGGAAAATTGGTACCGTTAATGTTATAACTATCACTGGGTCGATGCCCCTGCTAGTGGACTGTTAGTCCCCGAGGGTATCACCAGCCCAATAGCCAGTACGTTGGTACTGGCATGAAAAAGACGGATTTTTTTTGTGTTATTAAGTTTGCTGTTACAAAATTTCAGAAATTATTAAAAATTAAGGAATGTATCACCTAATGCAAAGCTCTTATTCCTTTCACGGATTTGGCTATACTTTTTGGACCTTTTGGATTATGGCTCTTCACCTTTTGTAAAAGCTTTGGATTTAAAATATTTTGGCCACGAGCATCGCTGAAGAGACATGTATTGTCGAAATGCGCATCTGGTGCAGGAAAATTTGGTACCGTTAATGTTATTAAACTGTGTATCCTTAGCTTCTTATAAATAAAGAAAAGAATGTTTATTCAAAAGGTGTGTCATATATTTCCAATTGTTATGATGCATTGCTCTTTTACTATGTTTGAATTTACAAGTTTGCTTAACAGTTCAAATTGTTAGACCATCAATGTAAATCTGGTAATAATAATCTTATTTTACAGTGTCAGAACGCTTGCTGATCTTAAATTGTGTGTCAAATGTCGTTGTACCTTTACATTTGTTATAGCGTTTGTTTTCACTTCTTCTTGAATTTAATTTATGTGGTTAAATTGTAGAAAAGATAATGTAAAATCAGTAATACCGCTTATCCTTTTACTTTGTTTAATTGTTGGTTACAGAACTGTCTATAGACATTATTAGATTTCAACTTTGAAATTTTGATTAATAAATCTTGTTTTCACACTTGCAATTCAAATTTTCTTATTTCATATCATAACATAGAAGTGATACATTACAGGAACCTTAAATTTAAAAAAAAAAAGAACACCAAACGTTGAAGATTGCTTTACGTAATAGAAAAGATTTGAGATATGGGCTTTTATCATATTGGAAGAAACCTACGTACAAATCCGTTTTAATCCCTATCAAAACCGTAATAACCCGTACTTATTCGTAGGCCCGAATGATTTCTACGATTAGTTCCGATGAACTACGTTCTAGTACGATTACACCACGTATTTGTTAAGCATACAATATTATTTGTTACGAGTTTGTAAAGGTACGGCACGATTTTATTACGATCCGTGAGATTTAATCTGTATTGGATCCGGCGTGGTGATCATTGAATGTTTGACCTAGGCATGTAAAGATGAGAAAAAAATAAAACCTCGCATATATATTATTGAATTAGAAGTCAATAATTCATCTCATTTGAGTCCGTATTCATGTAACCTTTAATTTGACTTATGCATGCGCTTATCGTAATCAAATATTTGAAATAATAAAATGTCAACAATGAAAGTGATACGAAGGGGCCGTCAGGAAAATCATTTCGTTGATAGGTTCATCCCATGAAAATATCGTTTACATACAGATGAAACGATCATTTACACTTTTTAAAATCCTCAATATGAATTCGGATATCACGTCCTTATTTCTTTATGTAAACAAAGTCCTGTTCTAACTAGCACAGAATATGTCTGTTGTAAAATATTGAGGAAAAAAATGCAATTCAAATTTTCTTATTTCATATCATAACATAGAAGTGATACATTACAGGAACCTTAAATTTAAAAAAAAAAAAGAACACCAAACGTTGAAGATTGCTTTACGTAATAGAAAAGATTTGAGATATGGGCTTTTATCATATTGGAAGAAACCTACGTACAAATCCGTTTTAATCCCTATCAAAACCGTAATAACCCGTACTTATTCGTAGGCCCGAATGATTTCTACGATTAGTTCCGATGAACTACGTTCTAGTACGATTACACCACGTATTTGTTAAGCATACAATATTATTTGTTACGAGTTTGTAAAGGTACGGCACGATTTTATTACGATCCGTGAGATTTAATCTGTATTGGATCCGGCGTGGTGATCATTGAATGTTTGACCTAGGCATGTAAAGATGAGAAAAAAATAAAACCTCGCAAATATATTATTGAATTAGAAGTCAATAATTCATCTCATTTGAGTCCGTATTCATGTAACCTTTAATTTGACTTATGCATGCGCTTATCGTAATCAAATATTTGAAATAATAAAATGTCAACAATGAAAGTGATACGAAGGGGCCGTCAGGAAAATCATTTCGTTGATAGGTTCATCCCATGAAAATATCGTTTACATACAGATGAAACGATCATTTACACTTTTTAAAATCCTCAATATGAATTCGGATATCACGTCCTTATTTCTTTATGTAAACAAAGTCCTGTTCTAACTAGCACAGAATATGTCTGTTGTAAAATATTGGAGAAAAAAATGCCTACCCATGTTAAAATGAGCAAAGAGCTCTTGTTATTTGAATATACGGTTTATAATGTTTCAGTAAAATTTGAGAGTTTAATTCTAATATGTGATCATTAATTTGACAGATAATGTCTTTTTTTAAGTTTTGAATTTCTTGGGTTTTTTTTTATGTAGGATTCATTCTCTCCCTGTTTTGTGAACAAATACATTCACTTGTAAACCTATTTTCATGTGAAACCGAAAATTTGATCTGAACATCTCTTTAAAGGTTTAATCGAAAATTATTAGTCTTCTTCAATCTTTCAGTCACTTTTTAAGATTTTATAACTGCGATAAATTCAATACTTTTCAGAAAATCGCTTGCAGTCAATCTTAATATGTTAAGTCAGTTGTCTGAATGCTCAGTATTTTTTATTTAATTGTACAAAACAGATATAACCCGAATTGTCTGAAGAGCTCATGACAGTACGAAATATACTGCAAGAAAATATCTAAACATTATTGATTTACAACAAGAAATATAAACAAAGTTGGAAGAAGAGTTACTGCTTTTGTATTCAAACCTTCTTAGATAACGTTGAGATAAAAGTAATTATAACCAGCAATTTGGAATATATAAACTACTTAACCAATCAAACTCAACAATTATCAGTAAAAAACACTTTTCTTTAAGTTTCTGTTATTGAAATTATATTTCAAGAATAGATTGTTTTAAAAATTCTTGAACAGATTTTACCAAAATATAAAACTTGTATACTTGTTGTATTGATTTAGAAATGAAATTATTGATCTGATATAACAAAGTTCTATAGATCTGCATTCGATTTACTGCATCCTTGTACGAGAGGCGATATATGACAGAGGGATATTCAAATTCATTATGTCGGAAACAAACTGGCAATGGCTTGGTAAAATAAACGAAAAATAATTCGAAAAACGATAGTATACAAAACACAACATAGAAACATATGACTATTCAACATAGTTCCCATTATTTTCTACTCTATAAACCCCTCTGGACCCTCCCTTATCATTCTTTTAACGTTACATAACAGTTTCAGTAGTATCGATCAATTTAGTAGGTCGCCATTTTAGGTATTAAGTCGACCAGAGGAAGAAGTTTTGTTTCATTAAGTGGAAATAACTTTGTTGAAGTTGAAGTAGTGATCTTAATTTTGGTAAGTACTGTAAAGATATGGTTGGGTTATCCGGTAAAGTTCTTATAAATTTGAAAGATAGAGTATTTCTCATCTAACTGTTAATAAGGAAAATCAATGAGAAAAGGCAAGAAGGCAAAAATATTTAATTGTTCATGTACAATCATGTATATCTTTATTCGAAACAATGAAGATAGAGCAGAAGTATATTGAAGTATACTTGTTGATTTCTTCAACACTGTTCCCATTATTAAATTATTCACTTGAAATTCTTCTACTTGTTTTTCTTCTGACTTAATAAATTAACGTTCAATTTAGTATCGTATCTTACAGTAAGAATATAAATTGAATGATATTCAAATGTAAATCAACTGTAAACAGCAGGTAACTTTTGGATACAGGTAAAATATCAATCAATTACATTTCGCTTATTTTGAAAATCTGTCTTTCGTTTTTCCGTTACTGTTTTAGACCAAACAATATTGAGTTTAGCACTTGAAATTTTACGGGCTCGGGGCCAAAAAATCGCCAAGAATTACTTAAAGACATGGCAGACCAAAATCACAGTAGCCGAGGAAACACCACCTATGCACTTTATGCACTCCGAAAAAAATGCATTTGTCCGGTAAAATTCGTTTCTTACTGAAGCTCATGGACTGCAAAACGTGTGTTTGAAGGCAAACAAAACACCGCATATTGGGACAACAAATATTCAAGGTACAAATAAAGACAACAGTAGTATACCGCTGTTCGAGATTCATAAATCGAAAGAAAAAAAATCCGGGTTACAAACTAAAACTCAGAGAAACGCATCAAATATCAGAGATTTACGACACAACAGACACACAACTTTAAAATGTAACACACACAGAAACGAACTATAACACAACACTGGCCATCATTCTGATTTGGTACAGGACATTTAAGAAAAAAAATGATGGGTTGAACCTGGTTTTGTGGCATGCCAAAACTCCTGCTTTACAACAGCTTTTGTTTACGTTGGTAAAGCATTAAGGATTTTTTCAATGAATGTTAGCATAATATGCATGTTATTGTATGTACCCTAAAGAAAACGATACCGGGGTGATACCCTAAATGCCAAGGTAATGAAACAATTTGATAATCACGCGATAGCCGATATACCAGTTTTTCAAGATGACAATGCGATACCTCATTGCGCACTAAATTCAATGCACACCTGACGTCGGAACCATAAGACACTTTACCCCTTGACTGGCAATTTCACCTGATATTAAACTCGTCGAACATGTATGAGGTTTTAACTTAACCAAATAATGCAAAAATGTGCAGTAATACCAGAAATGAGGATGGCTTTGATACGTGAATGACTCAGATTTTCACAGTATGAGATACGACCACCGGTCTATCAAATCTCTACAGGAAGCGCGGAAGCTACACAAGATATTGACATTACTAAACCTGATTCCACAATCAATGAACTTTCGAAAAAAAAGAGAAAGCTACAGTTTTATTCGGACTAGTGATAATTATTGAACAAACTTTTATAAAATGTGACTTGTTGTTTTAAGTCAAAGTTCCCTTTTGAAAGATGAAAAATTTATTGTTTTTGTATTGCACACGAATTATATTTTATTAAACTAATGTCAACACGACTGACTCTTATTCAAACATATCATATTTTGAAAATATATTTTTTCTATTATTGAAAATATTGGTAATGTTTTACTATGGCGGAGTGTATTATTTGATTCGGGAAGTATCGTTAAGAAATTATCTTTTTATTTCCTCAGCTGACATTTACATTAGATAACCTCTTTTTACGTACAATCTATAAATTACCTTGACTCAATTGAAGTACCCGCCTATTTGAATTGATACGAAATCGATTTACACGACAGAGGAATATTAAGACGATATATGTAAAAGGTATACGAGGTGACAATGCAACATAGTAAATTTCATAACGAGAGTGTATACACGGGGTGTAACCTCGTCATGTCGAGAAGCGTTTAATACAGTGATATTTGGTTGAGATGAACATGCATGTGCTAAGTAACTCCCCGAACGATTGCCTCAGATCTATTCAAACGAGCAAATAAAAAGCAAATAATCTATTTAATCTGCATTGTTAGTCAATGTAAAATTAACGGTACCAATTTTCCTACACCAGATGCGCACTTCGACAATACATGTCTCTTCAGTGATGCTCGTGGCCAAAATATTTCAAACCCAAAGCTTATATAAAAGATGAAGAGCTATAAACCAAAAGGTCCAAAAAGTATAACCAAATCCGTGAAAGGAATCAGAGCTTTGCATGAGGGAGATACATTCCTTAATTTATAAAAATTTCTAACGTTTCGTAACAGCAAATTAAATTAACACAAAAAATCCGTATTTTCATGCTAGTACCGAAGAACTGGCTACTGGGCTGGTGATACCCTCGGGGACTAACAGTCTTTCAGCAGAGGCATCGACCCAGTGGTAGTAATAACATTAACGGTACCAATTTTCCTGCGCCAGATGCGCATTTCGACAAGACATGTTTCTTCAGTGATGATCGTGGCCAAAATATTTCAAATCCAAAGCTTTTATAAAAGATGAAGAGCTATAATCCAAAAGGTCCAAAAAATGTAGCAAAATCCGTGAAAGGAATCAAAGCTTTGCATGAGGGAGATACATTCCTTAATTTATAAAAATTTATAACATTTTATAACAGCAAATTTAAATAACACAAAAAATCCGTATTTTCATGCCACTACCGAAGTACTGGCTACTGGGCTGGTGATACCCTCGGTGACTAACAGTCCACCAGCAGAGGCATCGACCAAAAGGATCTAAATTGAAATCTATCGAAGTTTGTCATGGTTTAGATCCAAATTGATATATATGTGTTTTAGCTCAATATTGATAGTTACATGTAGTTGAAAAACGCTTGTAATTAAACGAAGTTACACAATTTACCAACTGACTTATAAGTAAAAAAAGCTTTTTAAACCAAATTTAGATGCTGTAATTGGCAAAGTGTACATTCAACAATTTAACTGTTCGTGACTTGTCTTTGTATGCAAATCTTACTACTACGACTGTCTTGTAAAAGAATTAGGAATAAATTAGCACTCATGTAAGGATGAGATTTTCGTGACTCATACGTTCTTAATAGCTTCAATGAACATTACTTTGAGCAGCAAATCGGAGGACTTACCTTGTTCGTATAAGATACCTCAGCTTCACAAAATTCCATACAAACAGCCGTATATTCCAGCTCATCTGCATGTTCGACGAAAGAATTGTCCATTATATTTACAAAGATTTTTTCCGCAATGTGAGAGGGTTTTCAGAAATACTGTGAAACTGTTTACTCGAGGAGTGATATTCACCAAATGTAGATTTTAAAAAAACTCCAAAAGAACTGCTGAATAAATGTAAATCTCGATCTTTCTCTGAAATAAATTCAATCATTCCCTACGTGTAATTGAAAAATCGTCTTAAAGAAATAATTTAAATCTACAATGCTTTTCAACTTAAAAATTGTAGCGCACGCTATACATTTATTACTTTTGAATACCATGCAGCATATTTTGTTATAGTGATAAAAAAAGAAACTACTACACACAAGAACAAGTGACCAGTATGCTAGAATTTCTAATGGACAACATATATGTTGAATTTGGAAGAAGACTTTGACGCCAAATTTTCAGCACTTCTATTGGAACGAGCTGTGCGACAGTGACCTCTTCTTATCTTCATATGAGTCGGAGTTCCTTCAGACATCTGTAAAAAACAAGAAGATCAAAGAAGCCAGATCATTTAGTTTCACATTCATAAATATTGTTCTTTCCATTAACAATCCAGACTTTTCTTATTGGATTCCGTTGATATATCCAACAGAACTAGAAATTAAAGGAACAGCAGACACGGCTCCGCCTGTGTCATTTTTAGATTTATACCTCGAGTTTAACATGAGCGGTCATCTCAGTACCAGAATCTATGACAAACGAGACGATTTAAATTTCAAATTTGTCAATTTCTGCAACCTTTGAAGCAATATACCAACTTCTCCTGCATATGTGATAAATATTTCCCAACTCATTCGATATTCTAGAGCTCGAAGATGCTACTCAGACTTTGTATCCATCACCAGTGTCTGAGCTGAAAGTTTATAAACTAGTGGTATGTCAAAGAAAGTCTCGTCCTTTTTCCTAAAAGGTTCATCGGAAGATACCTAGACCTTGTGGGTAAATATTCCTTTTCAACTTCACAAATAATAAACGATAGTCTTTAAGTATAGATTATAAGTACTAACATCGTTTGTCACTTTAATGACGTGTTACGGAACTCTTTTATTTGTCTATGTAAATTATTACTTTAACTGTTTAGTCTATTTTTGGCCCAATCTATTTGACGTAGATCGGTACTTATACATACCGTCATTGTGTTATTGTGCTATGGGGTTTTTTTTTTTGTATTGTTATCTTTCGTTTTTTCTTATGTGCTTCATCTATATGCCTTTTTGTGTTTCTTTGTTGACATATTTGTTTTGTTTTTATATTGACTAAGATTATAACACAATGTTGCCTGCTGTACTCTTATTTTTTGACATTTTTACCTATTAGGTCTGTTTATTTTGTTCACACATCGTCGTCAATATAAAGGAATTTAATGCGACTGTCATACATGTGAGAGGTGAAGCTGGCTATAAAACCATAATCCACCAATTTCTACAGAAACAAAATTCTGCACCAAGTCAGTATAGGGTATTATCAATTCGTTTGATGTGTTTCAGTTTTTGACTTTTCCCCGAAGTCCCGTATTTTTGTTATTTTGCTATTATAATTTAAATAGTCACTGCTCTTTTAAACTATCTTTTGAGTTAATAATTACAAAAACAGAAGTCTCTGCCTTCTGTTTTCACATAGATTATTTTCTCTCTATGTCCATGATGGACTATGTCGATGATATCGTGAGCGACATCACTTTAAAAAGACGTCTACTTAAAGTTGAAAATGTATCAGCTATTCAAAAAGTATTTTTTGTTCTACTTTTTTTATATACTAAACTATATATCTGTTGTTTTATTTTGATCCAGTTTTAATGAATAAAAGGAGATATGGGGTTATATGGCCATGATATAGTATTCCAACTACATAACTAACAAAACGATATCAAGAGGACACAATAAGTCTTCAACCATAAACAAAACAAAATGTTAACGCATGACATGGACAACAATTAAAACGTATTTGTTTTTTGAACTATTAGTAACATTAAAATTTAAATAAAATACACACAAGTTCTGAGTTAAAAATATTTTCAATCAAAATTTCGCATAAGAATGACCTGATTTAATGTCAACTTCTATCAAAGATTATTACGAACGAATAAAATGATTTTTGTAATATTGTGTAGGCCTACATTGGTTTTCTCATTTAATTTTTTTTTTAAATAAAAAACTTTCGGAGCCTTTTATAACCTTTATAGGTTATGAATTTTGTTCATTGTTGAAGGCCGTACGACGACATATAGTTGCTAACATCTAGGTCATTTTTGGTCTCCGGTGGATAGTTATCTCATTGGAAATCAACCACATGTACTTAATTATATAACTATACTACATGTACATTGAATGCTCGTATATATGTCCTTTTGTATTCCAAATAAAACAATTTAAAAAAGACTATTTCAATAGTTGTATAATGACTGTTTACTTTGATCGTTACTCGTCCTTCATTCACATATAGAGTCACAGAACTGAACCTTGTTTAACACTAAATAAATCATGACACGAATGAACCAAACCATGACACCGAATTTTCTGTAATCTCAAAACGTGTGCAGTAGTGGCGCTGTTTTCTGGAAAATTGACGGCAGTTTGATATCATAACCAAAGGTATGATGTAGCAGACAGTAACCAAATCATTTTTCGTTATGCATTAGAAAGGAATCATAACTTTCAAATGTTGACATACGCAAGCATTATTCTGTGTCAAATTTATAACTATATGACACAAATTTTAATGTACTAACGTATAAGCTATAAACAAAGATACTTACAAGATTGAATTTGTTGTCATTTGTTCCTTTAACAGACCATTGGAATGTTTATATTTTGGCACTGTTTGTCATCAAAAATACTTAACACAACCATGTTCATTTTAACCAAACTATGACAAAATAACTGTACTAAACGCTTCTTGATATGAAGGGGTTACTTCCCGTGGTATAGTTGATTCTCCTTTAAATAAAGGCAACAGTAGTATACCGTTGTTCGAACATTTACCACATGTTACCAAGTATGATGTATAAAATGGAATAGAAAATAATAAACCTTATTGACCAATAAAGTAAAGTATATTATAAAATTTCAATTTGATACAGTTTCATTTGTCTCAGAACTGGTCATTAATACAGGTCTAATACAGAAAGCCCGGTTAAAACAGAATTCCAACTGGTCTAAATACAGGTGTATTAACTTTTTAAAAGCTGTCAGAAAATGAATATGTGTATAACGTAAAATTTGTGTTTTCAACAAGTTAATAAAATTATTATCTTTAATTGTTTATAACAAAAAAAAAAGATATATCAAAAATGTGATTATCCTAAAGTGTCAACCTGTATGGATTATGTCTCTCTTAGAGCGTAGTCCCATTAAAATGATTGTTTAGGGTTGGCTATCTTGGTGGTTATGCACCGCTTCGAAGAGGTAGCATTTGTTTAATCAGACCGAACTGTCTGTAGAATGGCCCTTCTCCAACCATTGAAAATACATACTGAAGAAGATCTAGCAAATGTCTTAAAATGGCCATTGTTATATTATAGAACGTTTCTGTGTGCGTTACATTTTTCAAAAGTTGTGTTACTGTTGTGTTGTAGTTCTCCTCATATATTTGATGTGTTTCCCTCAGTTTTAATTTGTAACCCGGATTTGGTTTTTTTTTCTCAATCGATTTATGAATTTCGAACAGCGGTATACTACTGTTGCCTTTATTACTGTAACACACAAATTTTGAAAACATTTTGTGTCTTAAAATGCCTCGTATGCACAACGAAGAGACAGGGGTGAATGATATTAAAAGGGGCATTCAGAGTAATTTTAATTGTCAACCCAATGACCAAAGTCACTTTTTGTAAAATAGTGATAGCATTTAAAAGAACCGTTTGTAAAAGCTATTCTCGGCAACAGACAGATTTCAATATATTTTAGGTGTTAATAAGTCAGCAACCAATATAGCTGTACTAGGTGAATTGGGTCTTTACCTTCTCTCTCTGACATCATTCAAGTCCAACATTAGTTATTGGTTATACTGGGAAAATCAAGGTACCTTTTCTAAGTCTAAATCAATTTCATCTATTGTCAAAAAACTAGATGACAGATTTATAAATTACTGAGAACGGTTACTTTATAGTGTTGACAAAAAGATAGGCGGTAATGAGTTTAGAACATACAGTAATTTTAAAACAAACTTTTGCAGAGAAAAATATTCATTCACAGAAAAAAAGCATTTCAACATATGTTAACATAAGAATTAGTAATAGTAATTTATATATTGAAAGAGGTCGATATCTGAATAAGGATAGGTTTTGTAAACTGTGTAAATAAGAATTTGAAGATGAATTTCATTTTATTATTACATGTACCAAACTTAAAAAGTCAGGAAAGAACTATTTAAAAATATTATTTCTGTTATACCTTCCTTTTCTGATTTTCTGAGTTTGAGAAATTTAAATTTATAGTAAGCTGCAATGACTTTGATACATGCAAAATATATTTTAGGTGTCAACAAGTGTGTGATATGAATCTGTTTTTCAAACAAGATCATTCACTGTATACATCTTACATATACTGAATTAAAGTTTTTTCAATGGTGTGTAATAAGTAAGATAACCTATAAATTCTTGAAATAACTAAGGTATAAATATACTGAACCGCAAAAGAAACGTCGTATTTTTCGAGGACTCCAATTTTGTAATACATTGAAAAAAAAATATTTATTTATTTTGGTTTGGGTAAATTACCTTTAAATGATGTTAAATAAGATTATGTTTAAATCTCCGTTACGGCTGACTGCGTTCATTAATTATGTCGTCCTAATAGTGGTTTCGCTGGGTTCGTGGTACACGTTTCGCAGCAAAATTTCATGATGATGATATGCACGTTTTATCCGTGCCTCATTAAGGATATTTAAGAGGTGCGAAGATTTTGTATCATCATTATCTGTTTAATGCAGTACTGATACATGTATTTCTATGTATAATTTGATCATAGTCCAATGTCTGGACTTTATTTCAATATAATAACTTGCGTACGTATAACATTGATTATAATAACATTATAAAATACAAAAAAGAAATTAATATCAAACTTGTAAAACGTATTTTTCGACATTTAACCTATAATGGAATGGTTCTACGACATCTCTTTTTATATACTCATTTTAACATTAAAACATTACATCATGATTTAATCGGCAGTAAGGATTGTCCATTTAAGTTTCAAATCATCAGTGCATAACCATTTTTAATTATGAAAACAATACGCGTTCCTATGTTACCCTTTCAGCCAATGTGTACGGGTTAATTCTTTCTTTCAATGATTTCTATTTTCAAAATACACACTGTTCTTGGAATCTAGAAATTTGTTTCAACTGATAAAAGTTCCTCCTGATTTTATTTGCTAGTTACATACTACACACATAATACCGGGTTTGTGGAATAGAATCTGCTTACCCCGTGCGGAGTACCTCGAGGTTTTAGTGGGGTTCGTGTTCAGTCGTTGTTTTTTTATGTTGTATTTTGTGTACAATTGGCGTTGTCGGTTAATTTTCGACTAGCGAGTTAGAATTTCCCTTTGGTATACTTCGCCTTCATCTTAAGCATTTATTGTTATTATTGTTTTACATACAATATGTTTTTATTTTTAGGAATTGGTTTTAAACTATACATATGGCTTCTTCTAGTAAAGCACAGTCGCCATTGTCTTGTCAACTGTGTGTCAATCCTAACGTCATCAAATGGAAGTGTGGGGACTGTGGATTGTTAATGTGTGACAACTGTAAAGAACATATCCATCCCATATTCAAATTGTCCGAAACACATACTATAATTTCCATAAAAGATATTGGAAAGAAGGAAAGTGATATGTCTACTCAGCTAGGATCGTTACAAATTTCACGAACAGTGATATCATCATCACTATCTACGTATAAGTCAGATTTTGTTGGTTTCGGTAAAATTCAATATTCTAGCCAGGACACAATTTACTGTTCGTACCATACAATAAACAGGGGACACAAGTTTTTCATTTTTCGGTTACTGAAAAAATCAATAAAAGTATTACAGGAATTAGATATAGAATGTACAGATTTTACACTCGACAGTAAAGATGAAATATACTACGCCCAATTCCGTGATTCTGAGTTGAAAGCTGTTTCAACTAACGGTGTAACACGTACAGTTCTTAGAACTTCACCAATGATTATACTAGCTAGACACATCAATAAGGACAAAGAGATAATCATTGGTCTTCGAGAACAAGGGTCTCCATTTCCAGTCAATGAACTTTGTACTAGACAAATTGCAGTATTCGACGAAAACAACAAACGAAAATTAACGTTTGAGTTCAATCAAGATGGAAAAAAGTTGTTTAGTTATGTCTGGAGATTAAATACCGATTTGGATAATAACATTTATGCAATTGACCATATCAATGAAAAAGAAGATGGAAGAATAGTTGCAGTAAAACCATGCGGCAGTTTAAACTTCATTTACAAAGGTCACAGCAGTGTCAATACACCAAAAACGCCATTCAATCCAGTCGATATTGTTATCACAGAGTCAAATGTCATAATAGTCTCTGACGAAAATAACCATTCTCTTCATGCACTGAATACAAAAGGAGAGAGTATTGGCTTACAAACTGTAAAAGGTCTTCATGTAAAACATCCGTGCAGTCTGTGCTTAAATAGTGACGGGTTTTTATTGATCGGATGCCACGGAAAAGGAAAAGCAAATGATGCAAAAATTCATGTAGCTAAGATAACACTATGATTTATGTCTTGAGAAAATTACATAATGAACTACAATGTTTTTGTATAGTTTTAACTAGTGTTGTCAAATCGTACACTTTTGCCCAACCGGTTACTCGGATAATCGTTCGACCGATTAACCGGTTAACCGGTAGTTTAAGTTGCTGTTTGAAAGCCTTATCAAGAGAACCCTACACATAGATATAAGATGTGGTATGAGTGTCAATTTGACAACCTTTCATCCAAGACATAAATACGCTTTTAGAATTGAAGTTTTTCCTTTAGCATTATAAGGCTTGTCCGTGAGGATTCCTGGCGAAATTTGACTTTTAATAATCAAATACACCGTATCAACTATAACGTTTGTACCAGCATCATATTGAGAAAAAAAAATCTTAATCTCGTAGAATTGAATATGTCATATGTCTGAAACCGATTATTCTTTCCTTTTCTCTTGTTCTCTCCGAAAATAATGTGGTGTGTTTCAATTTGAAATGATTAATTATAAAAAGAGAAGATGTGGTATGATTGCCAATAAGACAATTCTTCACAAGAAACCAAAATGACACAGAAATTAACAACTATAGGTCACCGTACGACCTGTTTCTTTACAGTGTTTGCTTTTTTCTTTAGGCGTGTTATTCGTACTAACACGTACATAAATTGAGTACATGCACATTGGTTTGCATTTCACATTTTTTTTAATTTAAAGTAAAACTAACCCTTGCACTACGGAGGTTGCACATTAAGATGTAGGTTTACACAATATTAGATCAAAAACGAAATAATGAAGTAATTAGTAAAATTTAATCTCATTTATACTGATTTAAAGTTACTGTTAAAAAAAACATGTATACTAATTATGTTTCTTTAAGATCCTGCCCCGAACTCTAATCAGTTTTATGTTTTTAGGATTGACAATAGCAATCAATATACTGGACATTTGATCTGTCAAATCAATTACCACGACGACATTCTTTTTATGATTTCAATACAGATTTATATCAAATCTATCAAAATTGAAAAAAGTCCGGTTAACCGGTTAGCGTTTTTGGTATTCGGTATTCGGTCGTTGATCGATTAACCGGTTAACCGGTTAACCGTTGACAACACTAGTTTTAACTATACATCCTTTGTTTTTAGTCCATTTTGATCTATGACTTTTAACGTCAAGTCGCAATAAGAACATGTATATTCAGGATGTAAATGGATGTAAATGTATTTAATATATAATGCTCATGAAGTTTCCTGCTTTGTTGTAAGACAAACTCTCTGCGTGCATTCTAACATGAAAGCTAACACTATAAGTCAGTAGTTATACGTTTCATCCTTCACAGACATGCTTTTCTGACTCGTATCAAACCAATATTTGCTCATTATGGATTTGGCTCAGCAGAGACGCATTCGATATCAATTTCAAATCTTAGGTTTGATGGAAGCAAACCCCGTTATATTTCGCAATCAAGGAGAGCACACTACTACCAAATTAGTTACATTTCAACATGCCCTGGTATAATACACATCAAACAAAAATAAAAAAAAAGGATTCTTTAACCATGATTGTTAAAAAAAATATGTTTGTACTCCTACATGTGCATGTAAATAGCTTTGGTGTGTTTTATATACCTACTGAAGGACCAAAGGCACAAGAAACATGTAAACACTTATCAATCGAATGCCAGAATACAGACTAACAAAGAATGTCTGTGAAATCCTACTATTAAACATTTAAAACTGAATAAACAAAGATACAGCCAGGAAACATGTATAACATGTAAGTCTCACTCTTTGTAAGAAACAAGCAATTAAGAATATCAAAGCATGGAAGAACAAGTGTCCATAGTAGACAGATGCCCCCTCGCACTATAATTTCTGTATTTAGTAGACCGTGAAATTGGGGTCTATAATTTGGCATTAAAATTAGAAAGATCATATCATGGAAAACCTATGTACTAAGTTTCAAGTTGATATGACTTCAACTTCATCAAAAACTAACTTGACCAATATCTGTTCAAACAATGCAACATATAAAACTATATATTAGTCCTTTTTATAGACATCAGTAAAAGGGGAGGGGTTAATTGGTCCATGTGCACCCCTTACTTTGTCTGGCTTCGTCTTCCTAAACTCCTTCAAGGGTCTTACCTGGACTCGTTTTGGAGCCTTCAATCCAGGCTTCGAACAGACCCATGCAATATGCGGTAGGGTTTAACAAGTGTTGTCATATCCATGTCCTCTGTTATTTATCTTTTTCACATCATCAAAATCATAACAGATGTTGACAGAAGCACAAAACTTTCCAGGAATATTTATGTATGTGTTCGTCTGTCTGTTCGCAAATCAGTAAGGATAAGTGTCCTCTGCTTCTCATGCGACACTCTCAATATGTCAATACCTTTTAAACATCTAAAAAATATAAACATGTATTTTGATCTTGAAACGGTAGTCATATTAACTACAAAAAGGTGAGATAACTGCAATATGACCCGTATTATACAATTTTATTGCAAGCTTTAAGCTAGAAGGTCTGAATAAATTTATAAAAAAGAGAAACGCAGAATATGATCCAGTGATGTTATTTGTCTCTCCTGATGAAATATTTGATGTAATCATGATGTCCCATAGTTTCTAAAATTAGAAAAAAAAACATTTACCAGTTTCAATACACAAACTGTAGATAAAGAGCATGCAGTCTGAAGGTCATTTAATTCCTTGTTCGTGTAATCCCAACAACTTTACTTGCTTATTTAATTTCTTGAATTATGTCTTAAATTTGGAAATATAAATACCAGCTTGAAGTTAGTAGATAGCTGTACAAATGACAAAAAAAATCGGTGTTAATCAGTAATCAACGAAAAAATCAGTAATTACATGCAATTACTAATTTTACAAGTGATTACGGGTATTTACTGAATTGTTTAGTAATTACGTGTTATACCTAGTTTCGCCTATTTAGTGTAAAATGTATTTAAAATATATGGATTTTTTTTTTAGTTTCCTCAATCATATTTTATAACTTATAATACGTTTACTTGTGTTATAAAAATGACATTTTTCATATAAAAGAGAGTAAACGAATATCAATATTCAAACTATAACAGAACAAACAAATACATTAAAGTTCTGTGTAATTAATCAGTCAAAAATACTTACTAGTCTGAAACATTGAAAACACTGACAAACGTCTAAAATGGGGTGTGATCTTCTATTTGGTAGTTTTTTTGCATGCTATTTTTCTCTATTCCTTTAATTATTTTTATTTTTTTGCACGATTCCATATTCTTTAATTTTTAGCACATGATTTATCTATTTACTTGTTTTTTCCCCTTATAATCTTTCTGTAAATCCAATATTGAACCTCAACTATCATGTATTCAGCGATTTAAAAACAAATTAAGTAGTGTGGAAATGTTAAAAGGTTGCCATTTTGGGTATTGGGTTGACGGGAGGAGTTATTATTATGATAATATTATCTATTTCACTAAGTGGGAATAAATAAAGGCAACAGTAGTATATCGCTGTTCATACTCATAAATCCATGGACAAAAAACAAAATCGGGGTAACAAACCAAAACTGAGGGAAACGCATTAAATATAAGAGGAGAACAACGACACAACACTACAATGAACACACACAGAAACGGACCAAGCATCAGACAAAATCCCACGAGAATAACAAATATAACATCAAAACCAAATACATGAATTTGGGATAGACAAGTACCGTGACACGTCTTATCGCAATGTCAATTTACACTCAAAAATAAGAGAAAACAAACGACGCAACGTTAAATTGTAACACACACAAAAACGAACTATAATATAACAATGGCCATATTCCTGATTTGGTACAGGACATTTTTATAGGAAAAAATGGTGGGTTGAACCTGGTTTTGTGGCATGACAAACCTCCCCTTTTATAGCCATGTGAAATATAACATTAAAATGACAACTCAACTTTGTTGAAGTTAAACAATTTCCTTTATTAAATACGGTAAGTTCTATAAAGGCACGGTTTCTACCTTTAAATAGGAATTCAAAAAGGGGTTATCAGTTGAATAGTGTGAAGTATGTTTATCATAATATAAAACAAGGAAGTAAGAAATGTGAAAAGGTTATCAAGCTAACGATATGTTGTTTTAAGAACCGTAATGAAACATGTCTATTTTAAGCAATTTAAAGATATATTGATTTATATTCATTTTCGTCAACTTCAAAACTGTTTTCATCCTATCAGTTATCATCAAAAAAGAACATGAAATGATACTGATATTATCCAATTGAGGACAAGAGAAATTTATTTACTGGGAATTATTCTATTTTCTATTGGTTTAATTACTTAACATTCCATTGAATGTTTGATCTTACAGTAGGAATCTTGACTGAATAACAATAAAAAGCAAACCATTTTCTTTATATTTCTTACAGAATCATTATCTCTGAATGGTTTTTTTTTATTAAGTAACTACCATTTATTTACCTATTTATTTAAACCTAGTAAATGGGCTTTAGATCCAACCATAAACCTAAACAAATCCTACCGACAAATTCAATGTTAAAGACAGCTATAAGTTTTCTTTCTTTTGTCAAACCATTATAGTCTGGAATAAAGTCTTTTCTGACATTACTAAACACTTCTACAGAAATTTTAAGGATGCACTCACTCACGATGTGTTTCTTTGTGCTTATCCACACATTAAATAAACAGGAATCGTGTTTTTTTAACTGAAAAAAAAAATGTAATATTAAAAAGAAAATAAGAAAATATATGACCAAACATAAAGTAAAAACAACATCAAAATTAAAATGTTGTAAATCTACTTTTTGATGAAATTTAATAAATTAACAATTTGGAAACATTTATCAGGCATGCGCCGGAAAGTTAGACTGATGGTTTTTTTGTAACCGAAGAAGAGTAGAAAAAACACTTCTTTTCGTAAAAAATGTGTAGACCGAAACAAAATATGAAATACAATGTCTCAGTTTAAATACCCATCGTCAGCAGTTTGAATGATTGAGAAATGAAAAGGAGGAATCGATGTTATGTACACAATGCGATAAGAATAAACACACGCGTTTTACTGTTTGTGTCCCTTTTTTGAATGAAACATTTTGCCCTAATGTGAATTCACAGGGCGGTGATACATTCGAAGCAGGATACATATACCTAGTCGAATATTTCAATTGATCAAGATATGGTAAAAAATATTAAAAAAAAATACTCTCTAGTAAATTTGGAAAGGGGGGAAGTAAAAATAAACTTGATAAAACAAACGCTTGACAATATCTTCTAATAGAACAAATGGAAATAACTATTTAAGCAAAACTTTCGATAGCATTCAGCATTAATCAAATAATTTGCAAAGTCTAAAAAGTCTGTAAATGCGACGTTAATCAATATCAGCAAAACAATCGAGGTACCTAATATTATTTTCTTAATATCAATAAAACTCAACAAAAAAAACTTTAATTCACAAAAAAATATGGCTTTAAGTGAGAGGTACGTAAATGAATGCATCTAGCGGAAAACGGGAAAATTTACGTTTGTTGTTGTGAGAGTTATATCCTGTACACCAGATAAATATTTTCAAGATGTCGGAATATATTCCGCTTCGTCAGATTAATCATAATGGGTAATTCGGTGGAATGCTCCTCATCAAAATAGAAAAAATTAAGTATGTAAATAAAATTTCTTTTCCGAGTTTAAACATTACTTTCCTCGAGCTCCTATGAAAATGAAAGTAACGTTTGTGATGGTCGCAGAGTGATTGAGTTGGTTTACTAGCTGACCAACTTAAAGATTGCAAGAACTGTATGCACTATTTCTTTTTAAAAGAACAAAGTAAATGGTCTTGAAAGTATTTTGTATATATACCTTGTGGTAGCTGTCCATACATGATCTTAACATGCATAATAAACGATGGTAAACGGTACCGATCAGAGACTTTAAAAACTGTAATTTTCATATTTTGATATTGAACGTGAAAACAAAACTTAGCATTAACTCGTAAGAATATTATAAACACATGCGTTACACAATACACTCGCACAATAACAAATTAAAGCTTACACTATCACGTTTTATTTTTCATTTTATATATTAAAATTCTATAGCAAATGAAGTCACAGATTGACATTCAAAGAAAATCCTCGACAAAAAAAGGAAACATACTTTTCTATGCTTAATATGCTACACTTGATTTGATATTCGTGTTATATAATCACTTTCTCATTATTAAATATAAACAAATTTCTGTTTAAAAAGACAAAAAAAACTTCGTTTGCAGTGCTTTTTTTCACGTCCGCAATATCGTCTATAAATAGATTTTGAAAGTACTAGTACTAGTCAAAGTGTCAAAAAAAATTATGGATTTAAAAAAAAAAAATCATATTAAAATAATATTGAAACAAAAGATCGAGTTTGATTGTTGCGTGATAAGAAATTTTTGAAATATAATATCAGAAGTTACTTCAGAATGGTAAGCGGAAAGATAAAGGGAAAAGAAACTTGAATGACACAAAAAATGGATTGGGTCTTGTGCACGGACAAACGGGAAGAAAAATTCATCCCATGCAGCTTCAGTCCATAGCTCTGTATGTAGCTAGGTATTCTTGAGTAGTGACGTGTTTAAAGAAATTAATTACAATCTGTGAATATCATGATATTACTGTGTCTAATTAAGTGCAGTATTAACCATGAAAGAGAATAGGACAGTTGTGATGAATGGCCGTTTAACGACCACTTATCAATTACATTTGTATTCCGGAAGAGAACATTTTGATGTGGAGATGAATATGAGCTCTGCTTTGTTCTAGATCCACACGTCAAATGCAGCCGAATTTTTAATGCTCTCGTTTATGATGCATCAGTTCAAAACAACACTACGAGATCAATTGCTCATAATCCAAGCGGTACAGTCTTAGCTCTTACTCCTTAACAATCAGTGATTAACGCATGATAACCTGATATCGAAACGAGCACTGTCTCTTAAGATATCGATATGGATAATGGTTAAAAAGGCCAAATAAAGAACAAAGTTGAAGAGCATTGAGGACCAGCTACTTTGATGGTGATACGCTCGTGGTTGAAACCAGCAGTGGCATCGACTCAGTGGTTGTTAATCATCTCATAATCATAAATACTAGGTTTAATTTGATACACCGATGTTTCAATCTTTAAATTATCAGTTGCGGACAAGAAAACTCGTGGGTAAATCTGTAAGGTTATGAATTTTAACAACTTTTTTTTTAATATGTTGGTGAACTGTTAATAGTTTATTTACACTGCATCATAATTCCACCATACATTTTCTATTCCTTTGTAATACTCACACCGACTGAAAACACCTAACGCCGTTTTTTTCTCCCCTCCTTTATCATTAAAAGAATGAGTAAATATACACAAACAATAAAAACAACATAACATGTACATTTTATCATACCAACTTCAAATTAGACTTACCTTTATTTTCTTATGTTTGAATTTTTATTATATATTAAAATGCATTATGAATTTTCAGGATTGGTGAAAACGGAATGGCTTCATCCATCAGAAAAGCACAATCTCCACGTTCTTGTCAGCTTTGTGACAATCCTTAGTTATAAAATGGAAATGTAAGGATTGCGAATTGTTGATGTGTGACAACTGTAAAGAACGTGTTCATCCGAGATTCAAATCGCCTGAAACGCATGCTATAATTTCCATTAAGGATGTAGTTAAAGAGAATAAGGATATCTCGACTCAACTTGAATCGATGCAAATCTCGAAACCAGCGATACTGTCTGTATTATCAACTTATACGACAAGTTTTAAAGCTGTCTGTTGAATGCAGTATTCTAACAATGACACGATTTTCTGCAGTTATAATTATCTGAAAAGGATTTAACTTTTCATTTGTCGTTATTGAAAGAATCAAAAGGTTTACAGAACTTGAACATTATATCTGATATGTACAATTTTGCATAAGACAATACGATAACATATACTTGCAAACCGTGGTTCTGAATTGAGGGTTTCGTCCCCTGGCGGTGTTACAAAAACAATTCTTAGCACTTCTCCAATGGTAATACTTGGAATTCATATCAATTATGATAACGAAATAATCCTAGGTCTCCGAGAACAATGTTCTTCATTTCCAGTTACAGAATTCTGCACCAGACAAATTGCAGTTTTCGGAGCAAATAACAAACGAAAATTAACGTTGAGTACGATCAAAAAGGTAAAAAGTTGTTTGGTTATATCTGGAGAATATCGACCGATTCAGAAAAAAAAAATATACGTCATTGATCAATTCGAAAATTTTGATGGCCGAATAGTTGCGTTAAAATCGACCGGTAGTTTGAAATACATATACAAAGGTCACAGTAGTGTAAACTCACCAGAAACACCCTTTGAACCTACGGGCCTTGTTATAACAGAGACAAATATCATTATCATATCCGAAGGAGAAAACCATTGTTTCCATGCATTAAACACAAAAGGTGATCTTATTAGATTGCAAACGGTTATTGGAATAGAATATCCATTGGGTCTGTGCTTGGATAGTGAAAGGTTTTTATTGGTTGGATGTAACAATACCGGTGACAGGGATGCAAAATTACATGTTGCAAAATTAGCGTTGTAATGGAAGTTACATGTCTGAAAATAAGCGTTGTGAAAAAAATAGCATAGAGCAATATTAGCCAAGTGATGGAAAAACAAATGTCGCGAATATGAACTAGATTAACACTTCATTAATGTCGTGCGACTGAACCAATTCTTTCATGAAACAATGATTTGGTTTGAAGTTTTGCTGTACTTGTAGAATTATTAAAAACGGAATATTACATCTTTATGTTTACCAGTTCCATGCATTAACACAAAAGGTGATCTTATTAGATTGCAAACGGTTATTGGAATAGAATATCCATTGTGTCTGTGCTTGGATAGTGAAAGGTTTTTATTGGTTGGATGTAACAATACCAGTGACAGGGATGCAAAATTACATGTTGCAAAATTAGCGTTGTAATGGAAATTACATGTCTGAAAATAAGCGTTGTGAAAAAATAGCATAGAGCAAAATTAGCCAAGTGATGGAAAAACAAATGTCGCGAATATGAACTAGAATAACACTTCATTAATGTCGTGCGACTGAACCAATTCTTTCATGAAACAAATATTTGGTTTTGAAGTGTTGCTGTACTTGTAGAATTATTAAAAACGGAATATTACATCTTTATGTTTACCAGTTCATTTAAAAAAAATCATTCTGGACTCATTGATCCTTTTAATACACTTTTTCTTTATATCTAATATCTAATATCCGTTAGATGGGTACTGATTAATGATTTAGTCTTGGAGAATATGATGTATTAATTAGTTGTCACTGACTTCAAGATCGGTATTTTGTCTCTTTTGTCCTTATTTGATTTTGTGTACATAGTATCGATTTTATTTGATAAACCATTTCCGACTGATTTTTACAGTTTGTTGTTATGCATGCTGTGCTGTAACACTACTGTCCAAGATTGAGGGAGGGTTGGACTTATTACCGCCACATCCTGTATGTACCTCAACCATGGCAGAAGACTATAAAAAAGTCTTTAAAGAAACCATACCCCAGACGCGCGTTTTGTCTAAGAGAGACTCTTTAGCGAACGATCAAAGCAAATTAAGATATATAGACAAAATGTAGAAAAAAGCCGAAGAGCATTGAGAAACCAAATATATTCTAAAAAAGTTCTTTTTAATTGTTGGTAAAAATTATTTTATGTTTTATGGTAAAACTGTCATTACCAGAAAAAAATAGCCTCCCTTTTATAAAAGTTAATTTAATATATTATTACACTAAGGTTGTCTGTTCAAATCCGACACGTGGAAGATACGTTCTACTCCAATCCTAATTGAATAGATTTTCAGTTTGAAATTGACGTTAAACACCAATCTATGACGTTGTGCGTCTTTATACCTATACACATTAGGGAATACTATCCCACTTTGATGTGATCGGTAATATCGCATACAATTTCCAGCAAATCTTAGCAGAAAATAATATTTGTTGGCGGTATATAAGTCAGATAATGCATATTATAATTTCGTTATTGTCGTATAACACAAAATGGTTGGTCTTTTTATTTGAACAATACTGACACCAGGCTACGAATTATGTACACCAGACGTGCGTATCGTCTACTAAAGACTATTTCAAAGATTAGGAACCTCATAAATTAAATCTTAAATTTTGCAAGTATGTTCTTGGTGTCTCCAAAAATTGCACAAATATTGGAGTTATATCAGAGCTAGGTAGATTTCCTTTATATATTAACATAGTAATTCAAATGTTTATGTATTGGCACCGCCTTGAAAACTCGCCCACTGATCTCTTAAGTGATGCCTATAATGAAAGCTCCTCTGATAAAGCTGTGGCTAATCAATCGTGGTATGCAAACATAAAGTTTTTTTAGGTTTAAATTTAGCACTTTGTAAAAAAAACTCAGTAAAAATAAATTCAAAATTTTACTTAGAAAATGTATCAAAACTGATTTTTTTAACATATTGGAGCCATCAAAAAGACTTAATAAAAAAAGATGATCACAGTAAATTGAGCAACTAGCTTAAATTTAAACATAATTTCACTTTTGAAGATTACTTCAATATTGAGAACAGAGATAAGAGAGTTATACTTAGATTATGAATAAGAAATCATTGTCTCCGCACAGAGAGAGGCCGTTACGAACGAAAAATTGATGAACATGGAAAAAATATTACACTGCCAAGCTCAGAGAGAACATGCCAGTTTTGTTCATTGAACTCGGTTGCAGACGAAGAACATTTTTTATTTAAATGTACCCTTTATAATAAGGAAAGATAAACCTTTCTGATTGAACTCTTTACAAAATACCCATATTATCCAACATATCCGATAGTAATCTGCTTCTTTGGTTCATGTCAAACGATGCCTTAACTTTAACTCTAAATTATGTGAATTGCTATCCTCATTTTACACATTGAGAAACTAAATATTTGCTTAACTGAAACTTATAAAACTTATTTATAGTCTTCACCAGTTCATTGTCACATTATACTTGAATTGTTTTTTTCTTTTTCTTTTCTGGGCAGTAAGAGTTGTCCTTTGTTCCACATATACAATGTAGGCAACTGACTCTCCTCATAAAAAAATAAAAATACATTTGTGTCTGTATTTTTATCTGTATTTTATTTTTCATTTACTTGTTGTACTGTTAAATCAATCATCCTTAATCAGAACGATAGTTGTATGTGTGAGTATATGCGAGTGGGAGAGAAAGGCTTTTTATTTTTACTTTATGTGATTACATGTTTGTTTTGAGCCTTATGATTAGGAAATAAAATATCTGTATTTTTTATCTTAAAGACTGTTCAGTAGAACATCGTTCCAAATAAGATAATAGTTATCAAATATACCAGGATTATAATTTAATACACCAGACGCGCGTTTCGTCTACGTAAGACCCATCAGTGACGCTCAGATCAAAATAGTAATAAAAACAAACAAGTACAAAGTTGAAGTGCATTGAGGATCCAAAATTCCAAAAAGTTATGCCAAATACGGCTAAGGTTATCTTTTACTGGGAGAAGAAAATCCTTAGTTTTTCGAAAAATTCAAAGTTTTATAACAGGAAATTTATAAAAATGACCATTTTGTTTACATTGGCTAGAGGTATAGGGGAGGGTTGAGATCTCAAAAATATGTTTAAACCCGCCGCAATTTTGCGCCTGTCCTAAGTCAGGAGGCTCTGGCCTTTGTTAGTCTTGTATGATTTTTAATTTTAGTTTCTTGTGAATAATTCAGAGTTTAGTATGACGTCCATTATCACTGAACTAGTATAATATTTGTTTAGGGCCTGCTGTAGGACGCCTCCGGGTGCGGGAGTTTCTCGCTACATTGAAGACCTATTGGTGGCCTTCGGCTGTTGTTTGCTCTATGGTCGGGTTGTTGTCGAAACGAAAAAAATTGTTGAATTCTGACTATCTAAGTGAATTTTCTATGTCCAAAGACCACAACTCTGCAAACAAATATCAGACTGGAACAAAATTGAACCACTAAATACCAAAGAAAAAAACAAAATCTCAAAGTATCAACACACAGGAAAGAGATGCTCTTTGGAGAGGGGACATTCAAGATAATTGTGGAAAAGCTTTCGATTTTTGAAGAAGTATGGTCACCTCAACTGTCTTTCTTTTACCTGGATTTAATCTGAGATATAAATCAAAAACTTTTATATGGCACATTATATATGCACATATAAACTTTTTTCGTAGATAAAAAAAAAAAGGCCACATTTTTTTTACATACGCTCTAAAAGACACAACTTTCTAATCTAGACACTCAACGAGTGATTGCCCCTATAATTGGTTTCGTTCCAATCAAAAGTTTCAAAGAGGAGGATATATTGAAGTACAAGTATGTTCACAACTCTGTTTCCTATAACAAGCTTTTTAAAAGACTGTAATCAATTGAAAGTATGTGAAAACCAGGTGCTCCACAGGGCGCAGCTTTATACAACCGCAGTGGTTGGACCCTGAACAGTTGGGGCAAACTGAATTTGGTCACAATGTTCAAGCTTGATGCTGTCTGAATTTGGATTGCGATTGAATTTTTGACAAAAAAATGGTTTTTGTTACAAAATAAATGTGGTCAATGATCAAACAAATCTATTGTATAATACTGTGCAATTGAAGATTTCTTCTTTAAACTTTTCAAAATTTGAAATAATTGTAAACCCCCCCCCCCCCCCCCCAACTTATTGAAACCCCCTTTAAGCAATAACCCTTAAACTCTATCCAATCCTTTACTTTGTAATATAGAACCTTGTAGTACAATTACAGAGAGATCCATACACTTAAACAAAAGTCATTGTTTGGAAACTAGAAACATGCTTCTTTTTGGCCCTTTTTTGGCCCCTTATTCCTACATATTTTGGGCAATTAATCCAAAACTAAATCCCAGCCTCACCTTTGTTATATGGGGCATTGTGGTACAATTGTAGAGAGATCCATACAATTACACACAAGTTATTGTCTTTAAACTAGAAAAATGCTTGTTTTTTGGCCCCTTTTTGGCCCTTAATTCCTAACTTTGAACCCATGACCCATTAAATGAATCCAAACCTTCTACTTGTGGTTTTAAACATTGTGGTACAATATCAGAGCATTTAAAATACTTATACACAAGTTATTATCCTTAAACTATAAAATGCTTGTTTTTGGCCCCTTTTGGGCCCTTAATTCCTAAACGGTTGGGACCATCATCCCCAAAATCGATCCCAACCTTCCTTTTGTGGTATTAAACCTTCTGGAAAAAAATCATAAAGATCTATACACTTAAACTTAAGTAATGTCCTGAATATAAGTCTACTTTGATCAGTTTTAGTTAAAATATTAAGGGGCAAAAACTATTACAATTAGTGCATTTTATAGATATTTTAGGAGCATTTTTTACTAACTTCCCATTATTTGCCAGGCTAAATTTTTTTACTTGTCTTAGAACTGATATACACCTTTAAAAAAATCCTATAAGTTTAAATAAATAAATATGATCTTGAGAGAAAACACCTACTGAGTACATGTACTACATGCAAGTTATCTAATACATCTGTTGCACGAACCTCTCTGGCAACCTGCCAAAAGGTAAAAAAAAATCTCAAAATGGATTTTTTTTTTTTTTTCATAATGTTCTTTGCAAAATATAACAAGATAATGTTATATTTAAAAGATATATCAATTATCCAGACCTTTAAAAAGTACCTAAATATGGTGATTTTTTTGCATTTTTTTTAATAATTCACAAATATGCAAATAAGGCTGTTAAATGGAAAATAGTGTGAATTAACAAAAAAAAATTTTTTTATCTTAACTCCTAAATACCCAAAGATTTTGGAAATATATATAATGTTGCCAAGTTGTAACTACCAATTTGGACGAAAATTGAGATTTTGCATGGTTTTATGGCAGACTGGCTCTTAATGGGAATTCCTGTTGCTCAAATTTTAGTTTTGTTTGTAATATTTTGAACAGTGGCTTGTTTTTCATATTACTTTTATTATGGATATGGTGATGTCAGTCACATTAGCAACGCCTCAAAAAAATTTTGGTACCCTATTGGAATCTGCATACCCTGTCAGAGCACCTGATATCACCCCCTATTTTGGTAGAGTTGATGTTGCTCAGTCTTCAGTTTTTTATGATGTCTTTTGTATACTGTTGTTTGTCTTTTGTTTTTGTTGGGTTTTTTTTTGCCATGGCCTGGTCAGTTTATTTCCCACGTGTAAGTTTGAATGCCACTTTGGTATCTTTCACCTCTCTTATTATCTATTAAACCCACCATTCTTACTATTATGGAATAGTTGTGGGTCATCCTACCTTAAGGAAGTACACCACTAATTCATGGTCCCATTGCTTTCTATGTTAAATTCCTCCGTTTCAAGCAGGCACACCTCTTTTGTTTTAAGTTCAAATAAAGTGGCAATCAATGCATTTCAAATCAACACTGTATGGTGTCTTGTACTGAAAAAATCAACTTACCTTAAATTGCATACAAGAAAGAACTGGTTCCCGGAACTTTGAATGTACCAAAACAGGTACTTCAGATTTGACAAACAGACAAAATGTACCCTCTTTTTAAAATTTGGTACAGTTTTTTTAATATTCAAAATTAAAAGTCCAAAAGTGTTCTACAATGCCTAAATATTCTACATATTTCCAAAGTTAAACTCATACGTAGGAACTATTTTGTGTTAAATATGTACTACTTTCTGGTATGTGCTTTCTGGCCGGGCCCGAATTAGTGGTGTTACACCTTAAGGTGGTACCTAGCACTACAGGAGATAACTATGTAAAGTCATCTAAACGTTTTAATTACATTGTGTTGTAAAAGGAATATTAAGCTTCTCAATGATCAAAATTGGTGTTTGTCAAACTGATATATAACCAGGTAATTTTTCTGACAAAACGGTTGGTTCAAAATTTTTGAAATTTTTATATTTTTGTTAAAGGGTCAAAGTAAATACTTACTTTACTTTGACCAAATTTTATGAAAATTAAACGAGCCGGATTAATTTTAGTGAAAGTGTTGGGTACCACCTTAACATATATATCTTGAAGGAATAAAGGCCAAATAAACTAGTAACACACATATAAATTTAATTCCACAACCCTGGCTGTTATGGAATGTCTGTTTAATAACAAAGAAAACTCTGTTAGAACTACAATGGTTTGTTTACACTTCTATGAAAACAAAAACAGGTCTATATAACTTTCTCATAACATTTAAAATAGATACAAACAAAATGCCCTCTCACACAAAATTAATGGTGGTTTTGTAATATGCAACTGTTAAAATGGCTTAATTTGGTATGAATGAGATATTCCTCTCACAAACAATTTGTGACAACAATGGACTTTTTGTATTTACATAAATATAATTTTTTTAATATTTCATTTTGATATACATAACAGATCTTTTGGTGCTTTGAATGTAAAATGCATAGTCTATTGAGATAAATGTATGCCATATTTCTCTATGACTTTCTTAACATATTTTAACTTTAAATAGGAAAAGCATCTATTGGATTTATTTCATTGTTTAATTTCAGTATTTTTGAGAAGTATCTCCTAAGAATGTCTGTATTTTTTTCAGTTATGGAATGCAAAGGAAAATATGTCAAAGATCATCATAAAATGAATACACACATACATTAGTTCAAACACTTTGTAACTAGTACTAGTCAAACGCACCCTTCAACACAAACAATTAATGTAGAGTTATATTACATGTATATCCACAGTCTTAATAATAAACAAATATTGAATTTAAAATCAGCAGTTTCTTTCCCAAAGTTCTTTAAATTAGCATCTAAGAACAATGTATTGGCAGAATGGTAATACGGTGTAACCTGCCTAATCTGATACCTGAGTATTCCCAGTGATATGGATTGCCTTAAGTTAGTGGAGAATAAAGGCTTTTTCCCATGGAGAAAAATCCCAATTTGAAAAAATGGGGTCTTATTTTAAAGCACGGTTTGACTCTTGAAAATGGGTCTGTAAATTGAAGTTTCAGTCAAATTTATGGTTTTTTTTTAAATTTCCCAATAGATTAAAATGATGCATATTTTCCCAATAAAAAAGGGTAAAGGTAGTTTTGAAAAAAGCCAATATCACTGAATTCAAACATCCTGCTTTAACCGACACATTTTCATGGTCCCAAATATGCCTATCCTTGCAGAAAAAAACTAAGTATTTGGACAACCTGTTTAATCCTACATTATTTTCTGGTCCCCCTAATGTGTCAGATTACACTGGTTACACTGTAATACTTAGATATCAAAAGATATAAAACAATAAAGTAAGCAGATTGATACTTTTGTTCAATCTATTGTCTTTTTAGTCCATTTATGTATCTTTTAAACATTGCAAATTGGAAAGTCAATTTATCCTATTATCATTTTAATTTGTTATATATTGATTCAAAGCAATATGAAATAAGAAGAAGTGGTATGATAGCCAATGAGACAACTCTCCACCAAACATGTTTTTACTAGACATTTTCATCTTTTCAGTAGTTTACATTTCATATAAACAAACATTCATCTATTTATACCTCAATATATCCAGACTCTTTGTGTCTTATAAATAACTTTGAATATTTACATATATATTAAGCCATATGAAAAATGTTTTTAGATAAATTCCTTTTTTTTCTATTTTTCATTCTTTTCTCTGCTTTCTTTCTTTTTTTACATTTACATGCCTTTCTTTGTATGCAATCCTCAAACATTTGAGAATGATTTTATATACAGGGAATGTTTCGTGCAGGTAACATCCATTACATTATATTCTTCCTTACATACATGTAATTCATGTAAAGTAAAGATTCCTAAGCACTTAAATATGGTGTAAAAATCAAGATTTTTCATATGGCCTAACTTCAAATGAAACATCTCTCTCAAATAAATGAGAAAAAATGATGATAGAATTATAAACCTCTCCGCAAATTTGCTAACTTTAACTACAGCACAAACACATTTTTTGGTATAGAAAATAAATATTTAATTCTTTAATACTGTGTAAAGTATAGAGTGCAATAAATAAACATATAAATCAACAAACAAACAAATAAATACTGGTATCATACAACAGACAACAATAAATAGAATACATATTTCTCTAAGGTCCCTCTTTTGGTCAAAACAATAGAAGTGAGGTTTTTTATTTCAAAAGAATAAAAAAATATGGCGTATAGATCAAAATTTGAACATGAAATTCAGGTATGGATCTGGACTTTCAATCATAAACTTTAGTCGGTACTCAGGATTTAAAATTTATGCTGGAAAACAACAAAACCCTTTTTAATTGGTTGATATCTGAGTAATAATCTTCTTCAACAGTTTTATGACTGTTAACCCTGGCCTTGCAGTCAAAAAACTTAAGAGCACAATTATCGTACTCAGATTTAGAAATCAACCAATCAAATTATTGGATTTAGTGTTTTGAGCACAAATTTTGTACTCCAATTACTAAGGAAAGTTTTGAGACTGAGGGCCCAGGACTTGTAAAAGTAATTTGCTGAAAGATTCCAAAATCCAAATTTAAGTTCAGCACTAGCAACTATTGGTGGTATGGAAAGGTGGTAACCGTAAGGCAACAAAATACCACTTATTATTTATTTGGCCTAAACTGGAGTATACATTTACATAATAGGTGGTTATTTAGGCGAACTATAAATTTACAACACTTTAAATTGCATAAGGATAGACTTCTTTGCAAGTGCATATATAATTCGATGTGACATGGGTAACTATAATATGAATTTGGTATGAATGAAGTTTTTTTTTTTTTTAACTTGGAGCATGGTTCACTTGTCTATTTGATTTGTGCAAAATTACTTAAACAAAATGTTTATGTTGAGGGGGATCTCAATGTGGTTGTTAGAAGTCTCTTTCAACCCATTTACATTTTGATAAAAAAAAAAAAAAAAGCCTTTTAAAAAAGAAACATATATACTTTATTTTTTACACACACATGGGACTTGATGATTTGACAAATACTGATTTTATAGAATACTGCATATAATTATATATATATATATCTGTTTTATCTAGGGAAATAAAGGAAGTGAAAGTTTCTTTTTAATATTCATCACTGCAATCTATATCTGGAGCTATTTACAAAGAATATAAATTGGTTTTCTGAATATTTAATAACCCATTGAAAGAATGACATTATTTCAAAAAAAAAAATAATACAGGGTAAAACAAAAAACTCAAAAACTGCATCATTTTAAAAAAAAATCTTTGTAATATGAGAGAATTCTCCCCACACTTAAACAATGTTTTTTTGCAATAAATATAAATTTTATATATGATATTAATTTTGGAAAAAATATTTATCACTGTAGAATAAATCTGAGCGAAGCTTACAATTTTAAACTATGACTATAGATCTTTTTAAAAGATAGACTAGAACTCATGACAATAAATACCTTAAAACTAATATATGTTTAAATGGAAAATTTTAAGATTACCTTCAATATTTCATGGGTTGAATAAAAAAAAAAAATCTACAGGTTATACAAAAAATTCTGGAATGTTGGTTTTATAATACTTCTGTGTACAAAAAATAATTTGCAAAATATATGAATATCTGAATATGATGATTTCCCATTCTGTGTAAATATAAAATTGGAATGTGTCATTGAAAAAAAATATCTGAATACTAATTTTCAATGGATTGATGAATGGAAATTTTATATTGGGCAATTATGAAATCTGCATAGAAAAATAAAAATTTGTTTAACAATAAATTAAGTAACCTCTATCAACAATCCATGAAAATAGGTACCCCATGATGATCCACATTATTTTGTGCATATCAATATTTATCAGCAGTCATCACAGAATGAAATAATTGATAAAAAAAATGAGAAAGACTTAAACAGGAATTTGCATAAACGATTCAAGCAGTTTTGTGAAGTGCACTTTTTTGTGTAAAAAATCGCATAAAATGACAATATGCCACATGAAATTAAAGAAATCTGGAATGCTTAAAACAAAAACAAACAGAAAACTACATCTGATAAAACGAACAAGAGATAAAGTTCTCTATAAAAAAATAATCAGAGTGTTTTTTCATTTAACAAACAAACAAATACACCTGATACATGAACAAGAGTTATCTCTAAAAAGATTCATCAGCATGTTTAAGTTTATGTGAGGCCATCTGCGCTGGTCCCAACACTCCAAAGTTACAACCTGACTTCAAGCAATGATAATGACTCTGTTTGCCAGAATACTGACAAGCAAAGAATTTACAATCTTCCGTGATGCCGTACTTGTGAAAGCCCTGAGAGTTAATACTTTCCATTTTTGCATGGTTTTTACGATGAGTGAGTACCTTACTAGAATCGGTACAACTATAGTCACATTTAAGACAGTGAAAGTGAGATGCTTTTCCTTCATACTCGCAAGACGAGCGATGACAGTCCTGGTTCATGCGGTATTGCTGCATTTCTCCACCGGTCAGACTGTCAATCCTCTCGTGTCGTAACGTATGCTGAATGAGACGAGATCGATCACTGAAACTATAACCACAATCCTCCCTAGCACAATGAAAATGAGTGATCCCTGATCTATAGGCACATTTGGCATACCCACAATCGTCTTTAAATTTTATACGTATGTAACCATTTGGGATGGAATCATCTTTCAGTCTTTTAGGACTAACACTAGTCCTTTTGGTTTTTGTTACCATGACAGTTGTATCAACAAAGTCCAGATTCTTTGGTGCACTGCGTTTACGACCAGACCATTTACTGAGATCTTGAGCTTCATTCTGATCGAGATCATCACTCTCATTTTCCAGTTCTGAAATAACGAGTCTTCCCTCATCCTCATCATTTGAATTCTCGTTTATGTCTGAGACCTCATTGTGAGCTTTTTGAGCTTTAGCTATCATGTAGAAAATATATTTGGGTTCAGATTCAGTGACGATTCTGCATCTTCTGTATTTTCTCCATCTTCCAAACTGGAAGCGGTTCAGTTTTAACAGGAGTAACATTCCAGTTCATGTTCTCAGGTTTTGGAGCAATGTTGACTAGTCCATGTGTAATACCTTCAGTTTTGGCTAGTTTAATCCCATGTCTGCTAACATGAGCACGTAGTCGAGCCGGATCAGAAAAGGCCTGATTACATTCAGTACAATGATAATGGTCCCTTTTCTTCAACTTACAGAAAGGACGGCCACAGTTTTGTTGAGCTAGAAAATGCATGGTGTTTCTAAGTAATGGCCATGACACTTGTGGAGGCAGGTTATTGCCCTTCTGTTGTAAAAGTAAAGTCAGAGGTGCTGCAGCTAATGGGGTTATGGTACTGGTTACCGTTGGAGATTGAAGTTTCACTGCAGACTGAAGCGACACAGAGTTTCCAATACCAGGAGATAGTAATGGTACACCTGATAATGCAAAGGTTGGAACAGCAATTGGAGTAAAAGTCGTAGAGATGACAGTCCACCAGAATATGAAGATGAGACCATTGGTTGTACGGAAATGACCGATGACATCTGAATACCTTCACCTTTAGAGAGACCAGATAATGGGTAGAATGTACCTGATGTTTTTATCGTGGGGCTATGAGCAATAGCTTTTGATACAACAGATGATGTTGGTACATCTGGAAGTGGTGATGTTTGAATAACAGTGCCCATTTCTGACGCTTGATGTTTCTTGTCGTGTTGAAGCATGGTGCTATGTCTTACGAATGAGTAATCACACTTAGGACGAACACAATGAAAATGTCTATTAGCTTTATTATTGTGACAGTGTGGTCTACGACAGTTTACGTTCCGATCAAAGAATTCAAATCCCTCCATGATATTTACAAAGCTATGGAAGTCTTTGGCATGAAGATTGAGAACATCCATTCTGTCTGTAGCCTGATGGCACCTTGGTCGAGCACAGTGGTAGTGCTGTTGCAGCCGATATATACAAAACTCGTCGGGACATATATCTCCTTGCTTAAAAATTTTGAACCCATTGATAGCTTGTGGTATCCCATAATTATCAACCTCAACGCCTTTGGTTGACTCTTCAATTTCTTCATGAGACAGCTCTACTTTGGGTATGATTGGAATATCATTTTTAGGGTATTTAGGTGGACGCCCTCTTCTCTTTGGTGATCCGTCATCATTTTTGCAGTTAGATGGTCTATAAGATTTACCAGCTGAAGCTCTTGCATACTCGTGTATTCTGTAATGTTCTAGTCTACCAAATGTAGGACCTGAATGAGGCACCACATGGGAACATCCAGTCTGAAAGATAGAAAATCATAACACTTTATAAACACATAATAGTAATTTGAACCTCTTTACAATTATCTGGTAAAGACATTTGTGACATAATCAATTTCAAAATACAATACATGTTTGAAATCTTTTCCACTGATCAAAATCTTACTACCATTTAGTGGTAAAAACAAGTTCTGTTTCTAGGCTGCTGAAACTCTATTTAGTCTAGTTGTACTTTTTTTTTCTCTGATGAAAAAAATGTGTTTTTTTCATTTTACCTGAAGTAAAATTGTTAACTCTTTCATTCTCTCAGATGTAAAATTGTGTATTTTTTCATTTTCCTTTGCAAACAATGATTTTGCGAGTTATAAAATACATAGAGAGTTAATGCTCTATTCTTTCTTAAAGGAGTAGGTTCAGTAAGACCCCTTTTTGGCCCCAAAATATAGCAGTTTTACAAAATTGTTAAACTGTAAACTTTAAGTTATTATTTGGAAAGAAGAATGCTTCTGATACCTAAATATGGGCTGTTTTTGACAATACAATGCACATATATCGGGTACTAGCATCATTAAGTCATGCTAAATTACTGAAATCTTCACAATTTTAGCATTTTAGTTAAATTTTAGACGGTTTCCATCTTAAATGAAAGTGGCCGCATTTGTGTTCATTCTTGATATTGAAATGTAAGTTGTATTTGATGATAATACATAACATATATAAAGGTTGAGGATGAACACGGATTTTCATTTTTGACAAAAACCATGTGAAAAGTGACATTTTTTGGCATATTTGATAGATTTTTCATATTTAAGTTAGAATCGGAACGTTTTTAATGAGTAAATCAGTTAAAATCTTTCACATACACTAATTGAATCAACTGAAATAGACACTTAAGTGTTTAAAATATTTCGTCAGATGAACTTGAAATTTGAGGCCAAAATCAGCCCTTACCGGACCTACTCCTTTCATTGTCACTCTGTGACTAAACCCCAATAAAAAAAACAAAATCCATCATTCTGTAACATAACAAAATTACTCAAAGCAAAAATCTACAGAACATCTTTATTTTAACATACTGATGTTTTATAATTAGATGCTATTTGTTGCCAAATAAAATCCTAATTAAATAACCGTATGATTAAACATATTAAATGTTCTTGTTGAAAATCAAAGTAATAGATAAACTTACCCAAATACAATGATAATGTTTTTCCTTCAGATTGAATTCACACCCATCAGAACACATCTCTAACTGTTCATATGTAGTGTAAGCTACTGGGGTAATGCGATCTTGTAATTCATGGAACCTATAAAGTAATAAAAGAGTAAATAAAAGTCAAATACAAACACCTATATAGTGAAAGCCATAAGTCCTTTATTTTACTGTTTATTCATATTTATTCATGGGATTCCCATTTTCATTCATTTTGGGGGTATAAAGAAGCTATGAATTTAAATGTTCAAAAACGTACACATATTCTGTAGGCTTGTACAGTTTTACCAATTTCTGCAGGAACAGGTTATCAAAAATTTTAAATCAACAAAAATTAATTCACTGAATTAAGGTGGTACCTAACACTACAGGGAGATAACTCTGTAAAGTCAGCTAAACATTTTAATTATGTTGTGTTGTTAAGGGAATATTAAGCTTCTCAATGACCAAAATTGGTGTTTGTCAAACTGCTATATAACCAGTGTAAGTTTTCTGATAAAATGGTCGGTTCAAAAAAATTTTAATTTTTATATTTTTGTTAAAGGGTCAAAGTAAATACTTAGTCAAAATTTTATGAAAATTAAACGAGCCAAATTTATTTTAGTGAAAGTGTTGGGTACCACCTTAAATGGAAACCAATTAAGCCTTAAAATTGGTACAACACTCATTCAAACATATTGTAAGTGTACTTCCCATTAAATCTAAACAAAAAAAAATTCGGTAGTGTTTTATTTATGATCTGCAATCGTGTTCAATTGCAGTAATTCAAAATGATTCCTAGAATTCAATATGTCAATGATTTGTTCTCAAAGTAAATTCATCAGTTTTAATAGGTAAGCTTTGAAAATGACTAATCCAACTTGCTACTTGTAAAACAATTTCCAAAATATACATACCTTGCATGTTCTCTGACACCATCTTTAGACTTGAATAGAACCAAACATCCCTCAACTTTACAATGGTAGTGGTCCTTATATAAATACTGACATCTGGAGTTACAGGGGTCATTGGCTGTATATCTGTAAATATTTATGTATTTATTCAGCTTATGATAATATATTTTAATGAAAAGTTTAAATATGGTTTTCTTAAAATTCTCAATCTTTTACAGTTTCTTTTCAAACTGTGACATCATATGAAAGGAAAAAAAATTTCTATCTTTTCCTTCACAGTTTTAACATACAATTAAGACATTTGATAATACTTATTTTTTTAAAATAGGTAATAAATACAAATTCTCAAAGGCTAATTTTATTTTATTTTTTCCTATTTCATTATTTTCTGTAAAAGTTTATAAATGATTGTGGATCAAAATACTTATTTTCTTCATGTCTTAAGGAAAGAGTAAAATTTCGAAATTTTACAAATTAGAGTCACTCCCCTCCCCTGCTAAAATAACACTAAGAATTTATTTACCTTATGAGGTAGCTTTTCCATGACTCGTCTTTTTCTCTCTTATCATGAGTCCTCCCTGACATTGGAGGTAAGAGATGTTGAGGTGCAATAGAGGTGGTCATGTACACAGGTTGTTTATTTTGAGGAAGAGGCACTGAGAATTGAGGTGGTTTTTCTACTGGTTTCATGTCTGAATCATCTGCAACAGATGGAATAGGTAGAGTGAGGGAACTGTTCAACTGGTCCCCTGAAATTTTAGTCCCGTACTCCTCAACGATAGAAGATGATTTTTCAGTCAGTATAGAGTTTTCTTCAATGACTGAAGACTCGTCATTAAATGATTCTGATTCTGATTTAAAGCTCATTTGGTCCGACATGCTATCGTCCTGCAAATTATCAAATTTAAATCTCTTTGAATCTCCAGAGCTGGGGCTGTCTGGGGCCTCTCTTTTGATTGTCACCGGCAGTAACATCGACTCCTGCATAACCTGAGGGGTTGGTGGGAAGCTGTCGTTCATCGAGTCCATGGAGAGATCCTGTTCTGAGTAAATCGTTGAGTTATTCATTGAGTTATCTCCCATGGGATCCATCATGTCCTGACTACCATCTCTGTATTTCTGGTATGCTGTCTCAAACTCTCTTCTTTCATGCTTCCTCTTGTGAGAATAAAGCTGAGCAGTAGAATGAAGTACATAGTTGCAAGCTGAAAATTAGAAAGATATTTTTTAACAAATCATATACAGTGAAACCTGATAAAACCGAACCCTGAATAAACCGGAAACCTGTCTAATCCAAACTTGTTCTGAAGACCAATCATATCACATTTTATGCATTGTGAACCTGATCAAACCGAATACCTGCCAAAACCGAACAAAATCTCAAATCCCGAAAGGGTTCGGTTTAGTCAGGTTTCACTGTACATACATTTACCTATTTTGACAAGTATTTTTACCAAAGAAAACTGATTAACTTTTTTTTTTTTTTCAATCTTAAACTTCCATTACAACAAAATATCGATATTCTTTCTATAGATGTAAATGTATTTAATTCAAAAAATATTCTGAAGAGTTATTGAAAATCTCTTGAAAACCAAATCTTCTTTCCTGATTTAATTCAATCAAAATGGAATAAAAATCATTTCTACTCAGTAATTTAAAATCTGAGTCGTTTTTATCTGTTGTTAAATAAATGGATTAAGTGCAGTAAAAATTTCTGAATTACTGTATTCAAAACCTGGTCTAATAAAGTAGGTCTCATTGGGGTCTAAGCGTGACGCGGGATTGCCGATTTTTTGTAAGCGTGACATGTGAAAGTCAAATTATTGTGTCGGGAAAACAGAAAATGAGGTCTAGCGGGACCCGGGAAATGACAAAAAAATGATAATTGCTTACGTACATAGTGTAAGCGGGATACGGGAAATCGGACAAAACAGTAAGCGGGATCCGGGATCCCCCCCAAGGAGACCCCCAATAAAGTACAATGCAAAATATAACTAATTTTAGAATACTAACATCCATACACACCTTGTCTAATACAGTGTATGTGGTTGCTGACTTTTGAGTAACGACATCCATGGTAACCACAGTGTTCATACTTCATAAACTTTTTGAATCCATCTTTAGCTAATACTTCATCTTTCTGATGGTATGTCTTGTGTTTCTCTTCAAAAAACAAAACAAAATATATTAAAATCTGACATTCTATTGCAAAATTAAGCATCAAATTATGTAAGAGAAAAAATATTTTTTTTATATAGGCTTTTTTTATTTTCTTAATTTTTTTTTTATTTACATACACCATAAACCTACTTGATGTACTTAGATTGACTTAATTGTGTCTAAACTTTTTTTCTGATGTTTTGCAAATAGAATATGTTTCAACTAAACTATTTTTTTTACATGTCCAAATATAAATATAATTTGAGTTATCTCCCCTAGACAACAATGCCTACAATAACATATCAATTATTATCTCATTCAATTTTCAATACATTTTCAACTTTTTTAAATGGCATATTATCTCCTAAAATATTAAACACTTCTCTCATTGTTATTCAAACTACTTATAAATGTGACAACCCCTTTTTTTTTATATATCTAAAATGTTATCACATCAGGTTCAAAATGTTTGAAAGATATATCTTTTGAGACAGGGTAAATATAAGAGATGAAGGTCAAAACTTGACATCACAGTATGAAATTTGTTTAACAAAGTCAAAGATAGAATGGTTGCAAAGTGATGACTAAAAATAATATTTCGTTTTAAATAGTACAGCATATTTGAATGCAAAGTATCAATTTACTCATATTAGCCTTGTTTTAATGTAAAATTATCAATTTACCCATATCAACCTTGTTTTTAAATGTAATCAATTTACCCATTTCAGCCTTGTTTTAATGTAAAATGATCAATTTACCCATATCAGCCTTGTTTTTAATGTAAAGTTATCAATTTACCCATATCAGCCTTGTTCTTAAATGTAAAGTGACATCCCGATCTACGACAATGGAAGTGAGTAGTTCTCTGTCCATAGAAGGAACATGTGGGCGTCCCACAATCCTCTGTGGCTCTGAATCTCTGGAACCCTTCCTGTATGATGGCAGAGTCTTTACGATGATAGTTGGCATGCATCTGTACATCTGATGTACTGATGTAGACTTTATCACAGCAATCCTGAAAATATACAAAAAAATATACCTTGAGTTATCTCCCATGGACCTTGTCATAAACATCTTGTAAATCAGAGTCTAGAAACTTAGGTTTTTTAACTCCAAGGAACAGATGTCATTAGCTGTATTTAGCACAACTTTTTCAGAATTGTTTGCTTACAATGCTCTTTGACTTCATGTTTCATTTTGTCTTCAACTTATGAGTCTTATGAAGAGGAAATGCTCCTCTGTTGTTACAAATAATATCTGGAATCTTTGATGAGTTTTTTTCACATCTTTTCCTCTTCTTTTATTTCGAGAACTGTTTTAAATGTTTTGATATAATTGTCATTTCATAAATGGAATTTATTTGTGCATAAAAAAATGATATATAATAAATGAAACAATATCTTATATTTGTCAAGAAAAAACATTAAGTTTTTATTTTATTATTTTCATTCTCAAAACTTAGCAACTGATCCAGTTTGTACCATTTTCAATACTTATACATGTAAACTGTCATACCTGAAGGCAATGGTAATGAGTCTGTCTTCCATTATGTGTACAGGACCCAAACTTCTGACTGCAGTCGTCAAGGGGACTGTATCTCATGAAGCCATGTTGTAGAGACTCTTCTCGTTTCCTATGCCACTTGTAGTGACGAACCATCTCTTCTTTCTTGACAAACACTCTGAAGTTACAGTCCATACAGTGGTAATGCTCCCGATATCCCAGATCTTTACAGTACTTAACTTTACAGTCAGTTCCATTGCTAAACCTGATGAATATAGATATCAAACATTAAACATTAAACTCATTTCATTTCCAATTTGGAGGCCTTGTGGGGCTGACAAGTTACATATACATACATGTTAGAAAGTAATGATATAAATAATCTCAAAAATTTATTTTGAATGAGTTATCTCTCCTTTCATCAATTTCATGTACATAATGATTAATTTTTCTGCTTTTATTTTGATGATTTAAGTCTTGGATTCTGAGACTAAATTTTTAATAAAATAATAAATAATTTCAGATATGTTCAGGAAAAAGATATTTCAGTAAAAAATATATGTGACATGTATAATCATTACAATATGCTTGATTTTTATTTCTGTAGATTATTACTGAATGAAAAATGTCTGAATCTGAAGGATAAAATCAATCTCAAATATACACTTTGAAGCAGTTTTTCCCCTTTTATTCATCAACTGTACAGATAATGAATAATTGGATTAGTTTTTATATTGTCATTCTTATAGTATCTTTCCTAAATTATAACTTTTTATGACTTGTTTCAATAGATGACCTATTTAACCTTGTCACACGTTTATGTGACTGTTCCAAATCAGTAAACCACAACACTGATTGGCATATGTCATTTAATGGGTTAAGTCTATGTCAGATCTTTGATAGACTTTATTTAATATATTCCAGACTTTTTTTAAGACTTGGTCAATTTATAATTAGGCTGTGATTACAATTACTCATTTACCAACTAATTTATTTGAATGTCTAAAATTCAAATATTTTAAAATCTGTATATAATTTTAATCCTGTTTTTTTTTTTTTTTTTTTACCCTGGTTTACAATTCATTTAACAGTAACAGTTGTTTTCCAACTAATTCTTGTGATATTTCTTTAAAAAAGATTGAGTTATCTCCCATTAATCACAGTATCACATAAAATTCATGTTTCCCCCCCCCCCCCCCCCCCCATTTTACAATTATTTTACAATAACAGTTGTTTCCACTTTATAACTAATGCTTTTTTCAAATGTAAAATGTTTGAGTTATCTCCCATTGTTTACATACCTTTTAAGATATTTAGAATATTCAGCCAAACCATGTTTGACAGAGCTGGCTGAGAGTGGTGACTTAGATATTGTGGCTAGTGGCTTCACTGATGTAAATTCCTGTGGTAGACTAGTGGTACTGTTCAAGTTTATTGGCTTGATCCCTGGAAATAAAAACATTAAGAGGTTAAAAGAATAGCAAAAACAATTGACATGTATGTACTATCATAATTGTCTCTACAATACAAGTAAAATGGTGTATGAGTGCCAATGAGAAAACTCTCCATCCAAGTCTATAAGTCATAATGTTGTCCTTTTTTTTTTAACCCAAACTCTTTATAATGTACTTCGGCAAGGCCCATAAATAAAAATGTCTACTCCAAAAGTTAGGCAGAACATTAAACATGGTCTTTCATTTTAATCAATTCCCATGCATCTACAATATGTAAACTTAAATGATTTCTTGCTTAATCAAGGAAGTCAATAAGCTTCTATAAGGTAAACATTTCATATAAATAAAAAACATGTTTTATTAATACACACTAACAAATGTATACACTTTTTTGCAAGTAGAAATATTCCCTTAAGCAGTATCTTTTACACTTACACATATCAATGTAGCAACAAAATACACCCTTACATTAGGTAACCCTATGTGCTAAAATGTTAAATAAAATATCATATATAACATGGAAAGATGAATCTGGACATCAGATGCATTGCTGTTTCAAAATTGTAAGCCATCGGAGAAAACTAGGACAGGTGCTTTCGAAATACACATGAGCTCTAAATACGCATTAAAAACAATAGAAATTCTTCTTGTCAATTAATTTTCAATTAAGCAGGTTATATAATTTAATAAATTGTGCATAAATTGCAGGAATAAACAATTACGTGTCTTGTTTATTTTGGGTGTAAAATTTTAAATGTCAACATTTGCATGTGAAATAATATAAAATTTATTCATATAACAATGGTTGCGTTGTCAAGACCTGTAATTTTTCAATATATGATGATTTTAACTTCAAAACTGTCGCATTTCCTACATAAATTTCAAATTCAGAATTAATTAATTGAAATTAATATTAAAATGTATCAACAGTGAAATATTCTGTCATCCAAAGTCATGCATGCACATTTGACTGAAATTTATTTTTAAAAAGAAGAAAAAATTGGATGTAGGGAATTATGCAAAATTTATATTTAGATATTTTTTTATTTATTTGCAGACATGCTTAATACAACAAAGTTTATATGATACCATTTGAAGTTAGGTCGCAATGTCTAAATGTAATTATGACATGGTGTTATTTATAAAGAAAATTTCGTATAAAAATTGTTATAAATGCAGATTCTTTAATAAAATCTTCTCTTGTTTGAATTGTATTACATTTGTCGTTTCTGAGTCTTGAATGGTTTTTGTTTTGCTCATTGTTGAAGGACATTTCCTCACCTGTAGTTGCTTATTTCTACATCATTTGTTCTCTGTTAGTAAGTTGTCTCATACCAAATCTTCTTATTTTTATTTGGAGCATTTAAATGTTTATGCTACATTAGCCTTATTTACTTATGCTTTTTTCATATATACAGTTTAATAACAATGAAAGGATAGAAACAATCTTAATTACAGCATTGAAATATAAGGTTTTGAAAGCTAAGACGTCATATTTGCTCGGTCAACAGGTTCAACAAAAACCATTATCTCCAAAATTGAAAATTTTAATTTTGAACTATTAATTAACGATCATGAGTCAGAAAACAATGGAAATAAATTAACAGCTCATTTATTGTTTTAAAATTAATTTGTGATCTGCGGCCGTGACAGAATTATTGCAAACAAATGACAACATCAGAACGAGTCCGCATGACTTCATACTTAAAACTACGAGAAGTTAATAAATTGTCCTTAATGTAAATTTCACCAATTAAGTATTCTACAGGGCACCAGTGCATGATATGTTTTAATTTAAAATGTCTTCAAATTTACGAAAATGACAGAATTTCATCACAAATTTGCATTTTCAAGTGAAATTTAAAGGAAGTAAAGATAGTCTTTTGACACAAATTATCTTTCATAAAATTCAACGCTTTAAGTCCAATAGTTGACAAGTCCTATTGTTTTTGGAAAAGTTGTTTAAAATTCTGAAACAGTTTCCCTGCATATTGTTGTAATTAATATGACAATCAAACTAAAATAATAAAATATTTCACATAATTTGAGTAACAAAACAAAAGTTGTTGAATCCTTTATGTCAACATTTGAGATTTAAAAATATATCATGCTATAAATGTCGTCCTTAGCATGCATAAAATATATCAAGCTTTTGTTGTTTTGTATACGGATGAAATGTTTGCTGCTGTCAACATTAAAATAAACAATCAAGCAAATGAGTTGATATTGAGACAGTCTACAACACTCGTACATTTTAAACTAACAAGATATTAATAATTAATTTATTGGATATTTTTGTTGTCATGAAATATTTGCCACTGGATGTTAAGTAATCAACAATTAAATCTTTAATAAAAGCTGATTTATGCAGAAACAAGATATAGAATTTATTTCTCACTACATTGAAGACCTGTTGGTGACCTTCTGCTGTTGTTTTTTTCTATGGTCGTGTTGTTGTCTCTTTGGCACATTCCCCATTTCCATTCTCAATTTTATGCATTTATTAATCCAAATCAGAAAAAAATGACTGAAGTTCATATGATATTATAATGCAACTAAGATTAATATCTCACTGGAAAACAGTTGCTACATCATAAAAATTATGTCTCTGGTAGATTGGAAATCCTACAACACTTCTTATTCTTATATTTAAAGTCCATCATGATGGTCACTAATTGTATCCCTCTCATCTCATAATATGGTCACCTCAATGTGGATAATTCCTTTTTGATGTTGCAAAATTTAAATATCAACTCTCCTATACGGTGAAAATGACCGTTGTCATTGAACCTGTTTATAACAGTCAAGATCTTCACATGGACAAACATTGGGCAAAGATTTATAATTGATTTTTGATTTTTGGTGTTGTGAAGGCCACTTTTAAGCACCGCATTTAGGCTATTTAATGGCGGCCAATTTTTTTTTAGTGGAGGAAGCCTGAGTGCCTGGAAACCACGACCTTCGATAGGAAAACTGACAATCCTATGCAGATTAAGATTGGAGTCGAGTGCACCAAAAGATTTATGAAATAAGTTGAGAGATTCATGCTTTTAAGGTGTCTACATGTGCTATGTCCTTACTATGTTGTAACCTTGACCTTAATAACTGTTATGATATTTCTCCTGTCTGATTTGTGCCTGTATAAGATAACCACTAACAAATTTCCGGTTGGGGACATGTTCAAGCAGACATGTTCATGCAATGTGTGGTAGGGTCAACTTGAATGAACAGTCAATTTTCAAATACAAAACTCACAAATGCAGAATGTACAGAGAATACTCCTTCAATCAAAATAACTCTTTTTTCATAAAATGATTTAATGGAGGATAACTCTTTCAATTAAACAGAATAAGGAAAGGAAAGATAACTCTATGCATCTTCAATTATTCATTGGTTGAGACAAGAACAATTAAAATCTATGTCAACTACAACTTAACAGTTTTTTTATGAGCCTCTTGAAATGACTTAGTGTCCATTTTATCTAATATTCATTTGCCATTCTGTGAGTGTGTATTGTCTAATTTTTCTTTTGTATTTAAAGTCTGAGTGAAACAAAATGGCACTAAAGCTTGCAAGAATTAATTCCAATTATTCACAGTTTTCCCCTTAGGAGAGATCAGCACTTTTAAAGACATGAAATTTTATCAATTTTTATCAATAATAAATCGTGTAAAATGTCAAGTTCCACCTGTTTATCAAATTCACTTTTCACATTTTAAATTTTATAGAATCCAGGCAAAATACAGCAATGTCGATAATTTATCTTAAATTTCACCTTCGAAACCATGATAATTCTTGAGAAGGGACGCAGCTGACAAAATCTTACCAAATTACCTAAATTTCATATTATATACATTTGGTCTACATGTTTACCATGTCAACTTTGCAATTTTATCAAAACGTCACTTGGCAAAATCCCCATAATCTACTTTTGAAAATAAAGTCATAAATTTGCTGGAGTTATAATTTATCTACTTTATTCTTTTAAAAGATTTATAAATGAAACTGCTTCAAAATAGAAATTCTACTTTTTAACCATTTTTTTTTTTACATATGTATATGTTTATTCATGTTTGCTTTTAAATAAACATCTCTTTTGTAAATTTACAATTCAACATGTTTTTGAATATAAATCTTTTTAACATCATAATTCAAATTAAAATATATTTATTCGAAATTCTATCATGATAAAATGAATATTTAGCCTCAATCCTTGATTTTGAATAGAAAATCTATTTCATTTCGAAGCAAAAAAAACAAATTAGAAATGCACGACTTTGTCACAAAATCAATCAAAAAACTTAGGCACCATTTTCCCCACGTCATTTGTCCCAATACAAATTTTTGATGTAAAACGAATAAAAACACTTAGTCGTTCCTAGCAATGAATACACAGAAATTCAATGTTCTAAAATATTATATTTATGATATCCTCTCAACCTTTGAAACGTAACAAGTATTTATCTTTTAGGGACTATAAAAATATAGATAAAAACATTCAATATGTATGTAAAACAAGTCTAGATCTGTGATACCACAAAGTTCGGTTACCATAACGTTCAGGTAAAAAAACGGGACAATTAAAGAATGATTATAAATCTCCCACTGTTACTATAGTACATCATATATATAATAACATATATGACAAAATTTCTAACAACTTGAGATTTTTAAAATGAGTGGGGATGAAGGCTTTACAAAATCCCTGAGGTTCTTAAAGGCTGATTAAAAAAAAGATGATAATGACAGATATGAATTGTTTAATTGAGTGTTTCTAAACAGTAGTTTGCCTTCTTTTGACCACTAATGGTCACATTAAATGAACAGGGGAGGGGTGGCACAAAATTTGGGGTTCTGCAAGATTTTGAGCATACAAATGAAGTTACATCAACATTATTTGAACTTATGTGGATCATAAATTGTCTAATTGATAATCAACTTATAGCACATTTCCTTATCTTATATTGAGGGTGCATAGAATAAATAGGGATGAGGGGCAAATAATAACAATCCCAAAACTGACTGTCCTCTGATAGACTTAAATTAACCCAATGTTTCATTATACAGGGGTTAAAATCTACTAGTTTAAGTAGTTACATTAGTAAAGGCTTGGACCATATATATTTCAAGTAAAAGGTCCACCTTAATTAGTCAAAGATCTGAGTATTAAGAATAGGTTATTGACCTTTCAGTGAGTTTGTAATTCATTATGAAAAGTTTCCTCCCAGAAAAAAAAGGTCCTGGACCCTTGACTCATACTAAATTGAAAAAAAAGATGTTAACCATAAAAGGACAAATGATTAACTGTATCAATCATTATAAATAACCACAAAGTATAAATGATATTTATTACTTGATCATGGTGATACTAGTAACCACAATATTAACACTCTCTCTGTTAACTTTGACAAGGACTAAAAACTTTATTTTTACTTGAGTATTCTAAGGTGAAAGCAGAGTGATTATTAACATTTCTAGTGTCAGAAATTGTGAATATTAACATTTCTAGTGTCAGAAATTGTGAATATTAACATTTCTAGTGTCAGAAATTGTGAATATTAACATTTCTAGTGTCAGAAATTGTGAATATTAACATTTCTAGTGTCAGAAATTGTGAATATTAACATTTCTAGTGTCAGAAATTGTGAATATTAACATTTCTAGTGTCAGAAATTGTGAAAAGATGATCTTTATCAGCCGCTAATTAATTCCTTAAAAATTTGTTGAGACAAAATTTAAGAAGGGATATGGAGAATGTGTCAAAGACACTTTTCATCAATAAAAGTCATTTGGAAACTGTAAGTTTTCCAGCAAGGGCCTCTAGATGTCTTTTCTTATGTTACAAGACTACTAAAATGGATTCACAACAGCTTTTATTTCATTTCCTTGTAGATGTTAAAAAATGTCTTAAATAAAAATAACCAATATTTATTTTTTTACCTCCTTCTATTTGTAGGACCAAATGAACATTTTTCATTTCTACTCTAAAATTAATGATAAATTTCTATCTCTCATTTCAATAAATACCTTATAAATTAAAGAACATGTGTTCATCAATTTTTTTTTAATTTTCATATTTTATATGTAAATGTCATGAATGTGGTGTTAGATAATTATCAAAATTTCCCCCAAAATGATAAAACTGTCACAGAAATATGTGATGATTACTCATTGTTAAAAATAGGATTAAAATTTAAAATGAAAAAATGTTATATATAGTGGAAAATTTACTGAGGGATTTATTTTTCGCTTATTTAGCATATTGAAAAAATCCTCTGTGGTTAATGCCTATCTTCTGATCAGGGACATAAAAAGTTAAAGATCTTTCATAGGTTTGTACCAACTGTAATTGGAGTGGTACCCAAGAAGTAGTTTGAGCCAGAAGCGATATGGACCAAGATGAAGTGCACCGATTACTCTTTTTTCAGAAATTGAAAATATCATTCCACAGATTTTGGCAATTAAGGATTGATGTCCAAATGAGGTGTTTTTTTTAACTGCAAAATTTCCAACATAAACAATAACCAGTCTCTTGAATAACAATACTTTGCCCTTAATACTTCAAAAATGGCATATCAAGCACCATCAATTCCCAGAAAATTATGCTAAATTAATTAACCCAATACATTGGTGCCTGTTGTATTCTATATTTGAGAATCAAGACATGTATATGTATGCAAGCTCAAATTTATTTATTTTTAGATTGAGCTAACATTAGGGATCAAATAATGCAACAATTTGGTGTATAACCAGAAAAGCATACTTTATCAACATCACCAGTCTAATCAAACTTTTACAAAACCTAATAAATTGCAGAAAATTTTCTTTTTTTCTTTTTTGCTATAACATCAGATTACTGCAATTTCAACAATTCTGTTTATAATATTCAAACATGCTCTGCATGTCAATAAAACACAGAAAAATGTATAAAATGTATATTATTTTAATGTTTTGGTAAACATTTATGAATTTTTAATAACAGGTAATAATTTATTATTTATTTGACATAACTCAATGGAATTCCAAGGTTTACAAAAATCTTTGTTTTTTTTATCTGTTTTTCTACCTGGCAATAATTGAATAATAACTTCATGATCATAATTAACTTAATCTATAAAACTTATAAAAATTTCATTCACAAAGAACAAAAATGCTCAATATTAGCTGATAAATAAATCATACGTTAATATAGATTTTCAGCGAAAACTTCTAACCTTCGTAAAACAAACACTTCTTTGGAAACTTATGTACCGTGACCGCCAAACATATCTTTGTTACCGTAGCAACACTTAATAATGTGAGAAACCATTATACTATTAATTGAGATAGTACTGATATATATACCTGGACTGTCAGGTAATTACAAAAGTACACAAATCCATTTATTGGTAAAATTTACTTTTAAACACTCCCAAGCCCATAACTCTCTGCATTATCTTTCATAAAAGGAATCGGCAATTATATGAATAAACAACTATTGATCACTTTTGTAAAATGGAACAAAAACGAAATTACCAAGAAAACAATACGTATCTATGACATATTCTGGTTAAACTGAATAATTTATTAATAAAAGCAGGTATTTTTCGATTATTGCCATTTTCTATCTTTTATGGATTCCCCCACCTTGAGTTGTCATGGTAACTAATCAATCAAATATTCTGCTGTGAAATAAAAGTTTTGTGTCCCGTTTACAGATGAGAAAATCCATGTTTTTTTATCACCGATTGCTTGGATACCTTGGCATAAACTTTGACGAACCATGCTGAGAACTATGCATAACTTAAAGTCTTCCTCGTCTTTTGTCGAGGAGGGAAAAAACTCTATATTTAAAGAATTGCATATTTATCTTAAAAACACTTAATTAAAAAAAAGGTTTATTATAGTATGACGAAATTTCACTTTACTGCATTCAATATCGTTAAATGCAAACTTATAAACCTTTTGATTTTTGTATTTTTTGCTATTATGCAATTGGAATCAATTTTAAATTTGATCATGTTACTAAGTTCTAGAATAAGTGAAAACAGGACTAAAGAACTGTCCAGGGTACCAACCATTTGTTTGCTTGGGGTCAGATTCTTGGATTGCTCTTAACTTGCTTATATACATGTACATATTTCATCAAAATGTTCTTCAAACTATGTTTAAATTTTCAAATACCACCATAAAACACATTGGATTTAAAATAGCATGATTTAATTGCCAACAGTTTGATTTTAAAATCTATTTTGATTATAAGCACCACAGAGAATGAGATACAGGACTGTGGTACCATGGCAGAGGCGGATTTAGGCCTGGGCCCCCCCTTTTTTGGAAAAAATTTGGTTGCTTATATAGGGAATCACTGAAGCATGACTGGAGCGGGCCCCCTGTTAGGTCAGTCAGTGGGCCCCCCCTTATGAAAATTTCTGGATCCGCCACTGCATGGTGCTTATGGTAATTTTTGGGGCCCTTATATGGCTTGCTGTTTATTCAATTAGGTTCTGTGTTGAAGACTATACTTTGACCTATAATGGTTTACTTTTATAAATTGTGACTTGGATGGAGAGTTGTCTCATTGGCACTCATGTATACCACAGCTTCTTAAATCTACTTGAAAGAACACTACCATATATTGCCGAAGTCTATGTTACTGTGAGGTCAAGAAACTAACTGAAATCAAGCCTTGTGGTCATAAATTGTTTTAGCTAGTATTTCACAATGAAGTCAGGACTTATGGAACAGCAAGGACTGTAGAAGCTATAGTAATTTATAATTTTTCACCAGACTCCTTTACTTTTAATTGCTGGTGTATGAGTTTTCTTAATGAACATTGATGCACTTTTACAAGAAGATATATATATTTAAGTATAATGTCTTTTGACAACTCGTGAAGGAAAAATACTTAAAATTGACTTTTGAACTGATTAAATGTGATCTCTCTTTCAACTCTGATTAAAACAGACACAATTGACAATTCTATTTTATAGATATATTACATCATTAAACAAAAGTTCAAAATTTATGCATTTTCACAATTTTATCTATATTTATTCAAGCTCATTCATTTAACGAAATACTAAGCTATCCAATTTCTGTGGTATCAAGAAAAATTTGAATACATTATCCACGTTCTGAATTTTCCACAATAAATCCTCAAATTTAACCTTGATAAATACAAAAATTGCTTTTGTGGTGAAAAATATGAAAATTGTTCGTAGTTTATAACATAAAGATCATTTTAGTGACATTTAGAGTTTAAATGTGGGAAAATAAATTTCAAGTACTCTAGCTTATAAAAAAACCTTGTACAAATGTAAATTTGTCATTTCCTCTTTGGTATATATGAAATATTAACTCTAATTTAACAAAACCTCATTATTTTAAGTTTGTAACAAATAGCACCTGCAAAAATCCATGACAGTAGTGACACTTGAGAACTTTAAGGATGTTAAGATTGGCTGCTTATTGCCAGTTTCATATGTATACATTGTAATTATTTTGAGTGAAAAAGTCTCTGACACTTAAGATTCAGAAGAGAATCTGTTTGACTATGTTAAGAATTTGGCAATATTGCCAGTTTCCTAATTGTTAAGTGGTATAATTATTATGAATGTGAAAAAAATAATCCCTTAAACTTCAAAACAAAACCTGAATGTATGCTGAAAAAGGGCAACATTATAAGTGCTAAATCATTTTAAATGTTACCATAAATTATTCGATTTGAAATAGTCCCGGAAACTTCAGAAGAAAAACTGTGAAGAATGGCAAAAATGGCATTGTTTATATGTTACCATCAGGGGTTGAATTTAAGCTTTTTAGTGTACTGGCCAGCCGGACCAGTAGACTTTAGATCTACTGGTTCGGGCTTAAAATTTACTGGTCCTGCAAAAATGACAGATGCTTAGTTTTATTTTCCTCAGCTGCTTTCCTCTTCTTTATTCCAAAAATAGCACCCCCAATACCCTAAAAATAATTTCTCAGGTTTATTTTTTTTGTAAACAAACCGAGATAAAAATGCAATCATTGATTTTAACGAAAAATTTCTACTGGTCCGCCGGACCACCAGCTGACAAAATCTACTGGTCCGACACAAATTCTACTGGTCATGGACCACCGGACCAGCGCAAATTTCGACCCCTGGTTACCATACATTATTCAGATTTTGAAACTAAGTCCACAGCAATTTGGAAGTTTTGCAATTATGTCGACACGATCAGCCATGTAGAATCTAGACAGTTCCATAAATTTCTAAGAAATTGATGTTTGATTGCCAATGGAACAACTCATCTCCAGAAAGCACATGACAAGAAGAAGTCAGAAACTCCAGGTCATTGACTGCCTTCAACAAAAGCAAAACCCATACCGCACATGACATAGGTTTTATCATGGCAACTGTGAATTTGTCTCCTGAACAACTATATCCAACAGCACAATTAAAAAAAAAATGCTCAAAATGTATTAAAAGGTTCAAATTTAATGTTACATTTTAATGAATGGAGGCATTCTAGAATCTGCATATAAAGTTACCAAGGTGCAAGTTCGGCACAATCTTTACTTAGTTTTTATTACTCTTAAACAGTTTCTTTGCTTTAAGAATTCACGAAATCTGATAATTTTCTATAACATAAATACTACAATAAATGTATGACTGCATATTTCTATACTAGTTACAAATTTCAATACCATTAAAAACTTTCAAAATATGATCTTTTTGTGTTTAAATCAAAGTTTTACCATTTGAAATAAAAAATTTATTGAATTTCAATTCATTCCAATTTCAAACATTTACTTTAAGTTGGTTTCATGCCAAAACCCATTTTCTCTTTTAAGAATTCAACTATTTTGCAAACATAAGTCTTTAAAAAGTACTGCCTTTTAATATTACAAAAGTTCTCATATTTTTGCAGAAGTTTATTTGACCAGAACTAAGTTAAACTTAAAAAGCTTAAAAGAATTTATTGAAATTAGTACAATGGGTGTTTAAAGTAACTAAGGCAACTTATACTAATGTTAAACACATTTCTTTGTCGGGTCGGAAAATATGAAAATATTCTGACCTCACAAAACTATTATTTAATAAAATCTAAATCCTTATTATTAAATAGCTGAAAAACTTTATAATTTTTTTTTCTTTAGTTTTTAAATCTTATCTTAGATTTTAATTTCTTTTTAGCCCAAGGACTTTCAAACGTCTTTGGTTACACGACTTTTAAACTAAAAATCAATTTTCAACAAAATTTCAATTTTGATAAGTAATAGTATATATTATATGAAAAATTCAATATTTGGCATGAGTGACAGATTTATATATAAAGGGTAAAACGTTGGTTTTTTTTTATCAAAATCCACAAGTCTGAAAAGAATTTAAAATACAAATTAATCATATGTGTACACATTTTCAAATAGAGTTTACACATTGTGGACAAGTTGCTATAGCGATGGAGATCTATATTACTTAATTAGGTATTTTGTATATATTGTGACCTTTTTACATAGATTAAAACTTGACTTTGGTAACTATAGAAGTAAACGGTGTGTGACTCCGAAAGATATCACAGTTTATTAATCCGAATACGTTTATGTGAAAAATAGTTAAATACTATATAAATCTTTTTAATGAATATTTAATTTGCCAATAAGTTCAAACAATAATCCAAACTAAATAAATTCTATACATAAATTTTTATCAGATAAAGGGCTTTTAAAAGGTTTGGATAATTTCAAAATTGCACTTTTTTGTAAAGACGAATAAAAGACGTAAATTAATTGATCGATCTGGTTTCCAGTTGAGTGGCTGCATAAAAAAGATTTATTTGTTTTAAAGAACATTTATTTAATTACAAATAAAAAGATTTTAAACTTATGCAGTGGGATTGAATTACTTACCACAAAGTTAAACTAAATTTTAACTAAAAATATTTACCATTTAATCACCTTAGTAAACTTCGTTAAAACTGAATTAATTAGTATATTTTTCAGGAGAGGTTTAGATTTGATGAAGACATTTCTTTTAATAAATAATCAAAAATGTAAGAAAAGAGAGTTTTTGTGATTTCTAATGTTACGTAAATTTTGTATTCCCCTTCAATGCTTTTAAACAATCAAATTACTGGGGTTCAAATTAGTGTATGTCTGAGTTCCATTCTGTAATTCTTTGACTGCAAAAGTCAAGGACTGCATTTTCTTTACATTTGTGCTTTATATTAGGACCAATGATGATTTTTTTAAGTTAAAAAGGCCTTTCACTGGAAAATTCAAATGGTGCTGACTCCTGAACTCCATTCTTTAAAGCAAATTACAACTCCTCTTAAATCTATCTTGTTAAATTAGCTCTGTAGAAATGCAGATTACAAAACCTCTGTATGGGTGACTTTTAGTAGGAATAAAAAAAAAGTCTAAATTACAATCAAAGTTGCATTTCCTGAAAATAAACTAAATATTGCGTAAATTTAACAAAGATAAATTTCAAAATACATACCATCTCCTTGCTTCAGTTTTTGAGCAGCATTTACAAAGTTTGCATAGATGCCTTTCTTGTCAGCCATGCTGAGGTTGTTCAGCCCATTCTTCTGTTGTGAAACAGCCGTCAGAACTTTGGCAATGTCTTTTCCCTGAGCCATGGTCGTCTGGAGAATCTGGTTGGAGTTAAAGTTAGCAAGGGGCACCTGTTTCGTCAGGCCATCAGAGTTCCCACTAAAACCATACATTTGCAAGAGTTCATTCATTGTACTCTCAGCATAGTCTTTTAATACAGTTATATCTACATTTGGACTTTTTACAGCAGCATTTTTCTGAACATTTTCAGCAGTTTTGGTGGACAAGTCTTCAGCAGTATTGGCAACATCAGCAGTTTTGGACAAATCTTCCGCCGTCAATGACAAATCTTCGGCAGTCTCGTTTTCACTATCAGCTGCATTGTTAGAGTTAAAACTATCACTACTTCCAAAAGATTTGGTCATTGACAAATCTAATGGTGCATTCATAAGACTAGATTTTAAGTTTGAAGGTTTACGGGAATGTTTTCTACTATTGAAAAATGGTGGTGATGGCGCCGGTGGAATCTGTTTTGAATGCCGTAATGCAGAAGCAGCAGCCATAGCCGTGGCTATATCAATTGACTTGTCTGTAACAGGGGGTACAAAGGTGTCGGCAGCTACACCGCTGTCGTTAGAAATGTTGTTTTTATCACATGATAAATCTGACTCATTCTCTAAGCTATCCACATCGTCAGATTCATTTTCTGGGGGGAATGTAGTGTTTTGATTATTAATGGTGTATTCTGCAAGTTCATCTTTCTCATCGAAATCGTCAATCTGATCTATTCTGTCTCGTACCTGATTTATATTTCTAGGTACAGCAAGTTTCCTTTTCCTACGACTAGATGATGAAACATTATTTTGAGAATTTTCGTTAAATTCCACCGGAGATTCACAGGTACTTCTACAATTCGTATCATCATTTTCTTCCATGTCATTTCCATTCGATAATGACCGGAGAACATCAAAATTGTTGTTGTTCTCCTTGTGTCCATTAGTTGTCAGGTCCTGGGGGACTAAAGGTTTATATGGTGTCGATGTTGATGGTAGGGGGCTATTGTCATCGTTATCATTGTTAATTCTTTTCAATTTGGCACAAATGGCATCAAGGGACCGCGGCTTTGTTTTAAGAGCCATATTGTTCCAGCAACCCTGGACCCAGCTATCTTCAGAAGAAAATCTGTGGCCCCCTATTTTCTGAAAAGACATAAAAAAATATCTCAATTATAATGAAATTGGTAATTATTGAAATACTCTTATTCAGTCCTTGAAACTTTTCGACATTACAGATCTTTCCATTCAGTACTGAACAAGGTGAATTAAAAAATTTCCTTCATTTATGTATCTAATAATTTGAATTTAAACATATATAAATTAATGTGTTTAAATGTAACTTATTTATGAAACTTTAAAAATAAAAATGCACATCTGCACATGTGTCAAGTTTGGATCAATCCAGTGTATGTCAACTGTAGAAGTCATTAAATTGAAAAAAACAATCACAAATGTTGAGATGCAAAGTCCAAGTTATAGTATGGAAAACCTACAATATAAATCTCTAAAAAAATAAAATAGGAAAAATTTGGAGGTGCACTTCTTTAAGACTAATACTTATAAACCTGAAGTAAAACAGGATTTTTCTCATTTTACTAACATCATTCTTTAAATTATATAAAATTATGTATCTAGAAAAATAAAAGGCTGACAAATATGCAAATTACCCATATTTCCAAAAGAAAAATTAAAATAAAGAGATCTGACTTCACAAGCAGCCCTGTCAATTAAGTCTCTCCTTAAGACTCAGTCTTAGATGCAATTGTCCCAATATAAAATTTGTTGGTCAAATGGTCAGATCAATAACGGACTCAAGGCTATAGTCACTGACTACATTAGAAGTCAATGAAAAGCGATCTTTGGATGAAGAATACTAGTATATCTTTATTCTCATCACCAAATACATAGGTACATGCAGAGAAGACATACATGTATAATACAATATATTTACTGCAACCTTATATAATCTAAGCAGGTACAAGTGTTAAAAAAAGATTTTCTGATACCAAAAAATCTTCAGTAACTTTCATTTCTACTACTTATTAACATCATCCCCCAATAATGAATGAAAGATGATTGGCCATGATCTATCTAAAAATTTCATGAACTATCATTTATCACAAAAATAAATTACATAACTGATAAGTACTTTCAGTTTCATAATTTATAAATATGAAAATTTCTGCTAACCAACTAAATAATATAAGTCATAAAAGTGGTTAAAGTTTTTAAAATGTCAAACAAAAAACCAATAAATTCTCTAACCCAGTTTTGCTGTAATCTTACCTATGTAAGGAGATATATATATATGACAATTAAAAACAAAAAAAATCTTCTTTTTAAAAGGTGCAAACTAATTGTTGATTGATTCCATGGTAATAGTTAAATACTCTTTTCAAAAACTTAAATTATATGCTTCACAATAGACTGAGCAGGTCCCTATTCAATAACAAAAGAGAGGATAATGTAAAAATGAAAACTTCTTAAAAAGACGTATTTCAAGAGAAAAATCTTTAGTATAACTATGGAAATAACTGTCCTTTAATTCTTATTGATATGTAACACAAAAGCAAGGACTTTTAATGAAGAAAAACAAGTATTTACTAAATTGTTTTGTTTCAAATCCTCTTATTTCATTGACTTGAAAGAACTCATGTAAATTAATCTTTCAGGCATAGCAATCAGTGAGAATTTTATCAATTTATTGATTTATTGATTTTTCTGTGATTCTATAATAGAGAGAACAATACAAGACTTGTAAAAAGACATAAAATAATTATTAAATCCTTAAATTGCAAATATCTGGGAAATGAGAAATATCTTTTTGTTTACATTATATACATCTATATGAATTGACCCGTCTTTGTGACACAAAACATTGACAAGCCCAATGGACTCAAATTGACCGTCCAGTAACAAGTTTATAAAAGAGAATTTAAAAGCCTCATAGATATCGTTCTTGACAAATTTTGTGAAAAACTTGTCAGGAGCCAGTAAGCTAAAACATCAAGTTTATAACAAAAATATTCTTTAAAAAGAAGGCTATAAACATGACAAGAATATTGATAAAAGTTTACTTATCATAAAAATGTATACTTTTACTTTGTCTTCCTGGTTTAACAATACCTTTGAATTAAATGCACCATGCATTAAAAATTAAAAAATTTTCATCATTTCCAAAAATTATGAATAAAAATGGTTTACCTGTTGGTATGAAATTTCCTAACTGTGATCAAATTTTTCTTCCAGGTATTTAATAAATATATACATATATATATAAATACATACATACCATATATAATTTCATTTGAAAAAATCTTGTAAAACACAATCGCTACGTTTAAATCTTTTCACAAAAATTTAATCTTCCATAATACCTCTAAAAACGTTGATATCGTACTAATGAATAATTATGAGACGGTAGGTTTCATGATTTGCATATTTTTGTGACATTTATTTCTGTGATATTGTTTAGTAATTATTAAAACAAAATGAATTGGATATGCTGACAAATACATAACACGCCACTTCATCAAAGGTGTCATATTTATACCACTGTCAACATGCATCAACTAATTAGTGAAATTAATTTAACAAATTTCTTGTAATTTACAAGTTTTGCATAATTTTTTTTATCTTTACATTTTATGTAAGTTTTAATTTTCTGACATTACTTTAACCCTAGGTTAATCAGTGCAGTCAACTGAATAGCTCATAAGATGTAAAATTTTAATTTATGTTTTCCTGGTAATACGGTAATTGCAGAAAAAGCGTTTATAGTTCAACAAGATGATAAATGAGGCATCCATCCTCATTACCTTTGCTTAATTTGGTAAGCAAAAATACACTTACACAGATTAAAGTTCAGTATCAAATTTTGACATAGTCAATCCTTTTTGTAATTAACCTGTTAAATGCTCTGTTGGATCAAAGAAACTTAATATTCTGTCTGTCTGTTCCTTTTGTCCCCAATACTTGACATATAATTTGGTTTCCTTATTTTATATCTAAAAATAAGAATATGTGGTATGATTGCCAATGAGACAACTCTCCAACAGAGACCAAAATGTCAAATATGTCTACTCTGTAAAGTTTTCAAAGTCACTATGCACACGATTTGCGAAGAAACCCATCATTTTCAAAATAAACCTGTCCCTTTTAAATTTTACAAAATCTGTCAAATAAAATTAAAATCATACCTGCCAAACCAATCTCAAAGCTTGCTTGGAACTTGAAACACATACATAAAATTGAGAACGGAAATGGGGAATGTGCCAAAGAGACAACAACCGACCATAGAGCAGACAACAGCAGAAGGTCACCAACAGGTATATATTTTTTTTTTATTTAACCTTTTTACTAAATGCTGAGGCAAACAATTTGTTTCAAGTATTTGACAAGAAATTTTTCAGCATGTCTAAAAAAGTTTACTTAGATTCAGAACTCACTACTCATGCTTAGAGTAATGATTATGTTGGATGTGAAATTTATTACTGAAAAGTCTGTCTCACAAATAGTTCCCCCAAAACACATGAAGACACAACTGAACTCTATCACTGATTTTAACTAAATATTGTCTTATGTGTGTTGTATCATAAGAAATCTACATTATCCATGCATGAACACAAACTTGACTGAGCCTCTACTCAACATATTTTGGCATTCTTTTCAACTTTTACCATGATATTTTAATATTTTATTTGATAGTATGCAATTTATCTTTGTTACTGCTCTGAAGAAGAACCAGAGTTCTATATGGTTTATTTTAGTCAAGACAATTCTGGACTTTTAGAAGTTCTCCTGATTTCAAAGAAAAGTTTTATTTTTTCAAATGGATTTAAGAGTTTTGTATATTAGTTAAACTTGCTAAAGTAACACTGCTTCTTACTTGGTAATTATTTATAAAGTTTATAGTCAGCAAATATTCAGTCAAACTAAGTATTTTAAAAGTCTTGTGGACTTACAACCAAACAAGGTGAGATTTGTCCATACATAATAAATTTGAATTTTGAATTTTCATTTACAAGTATCTAAATAAGGAGATATGTCCACAACTTTGCATTAAAACGCTTTTTTTTTTAATAAAGTCCTATACCTTTTAACCTAAAGTTGACCTACAATTTTATAGAACGAAGAATTGACATTTTTACCAGATAAATATACTTACCTAAGCGAACTTGAAATTTTGTTACAATTTAATTCAGATTACATGTATACTATATCAATTTAGATAAAATTGACAAAAATAAAATTGTACAGTCAAGTGTACGTATTTGGAAAGTTATATGACCCTACATGACAAACCACCGAAAAATGTCAAAATTTTGTCAATGTCAATATTTTTTTTTGCAGTTTTATAATTTGGTAACATGAGTAATAAATGTCTGATTTATAACAGCACTCTAGTAGCTCAGTGTGGGAACCAAGCATTTTGACTAAATTTTCAAATGGTACTGTTTTTAAACAAGGGGCTAACATATGTTTAATGTTATTTTAACCACAAGTATTCAACATAAATTTTTGTGTTTCAGCTGCTGAATATTTGAAATTTGTTAAAACTAGTACTGGTCTTCATGTAAACAGTTAAAATTTATTTTTCAAAATATGACAGTTTAAAAGATACATACATGACATAGGGAAAATGCTAGAAAATGTATTTAAAGTACTCAGGAATAAAATACTAGAGCAACCATTTAACATGTGTATATCAAAAGATTTTTTTCTTTGTAATTGCAACTACTCATCTTGATAAGTCCTTAACAATATCAATGAATCAGATGTACACACCACGGATAAAAGTCAAGATTTCTTGTATGCACATGCACAAACCAAGGATAAAGTTCAAGATGTCTTGTAAGGTGTCAGCTGACCAGTTTGACCTTGAACTTTTACCTCAGAAATGTTGCATGCATTGACAAAGTAAAGCAACAATGATTTTATTGCTGTTCTTCATCTCAAAGTCACTATGAAGCATTCATCATTGAGCAAGAGCTTTTGTTTGCAAGAAACTTGTAAGAATTTGCTGAAAAGCAGTGACATTCCCAAAGTCACCAGAAATTCACTCTGGGCACAGACTAGTAAAAATTGGTTTGGTCCATTAATAGATATGCATTACTGGACCAATGAATGACTAGTAAAATTTTGATTTTATCCAAATCATATATGTAAATGTGCTTTAAAAAAGAGTCTGGTCCAGTAAAAAAGAATGGCCCCAATGTCTAGGTGATTTCTCAAAGCCTTGGAGCCTTGGAGCCACTGGAAAAGCTATGCTCAAAACTATTCTTTTTAGACAACAGCAATTTTATATATTTTTCATCTAATGAGTGCCAGATCTGAGGAAAACAAAGAACAGTAAATAAGTTAAAGCAACTTTCAAAAATTTATACTGTCAAAATTTCTCAAAAAAATCAACCATGGATCTTAAGGTGGTACCTAACACTACAGGGAAATAACTCTGGAAAAATCAGCTAAACGTTTTGATTATGTTGTGTTGTTATGCATAAAGGGATATTAAGCTTCTCAATGATCAAAATAAGTGTTTGTCAAACTGCTATATAACCAGTGTAATTTTTCTGATAAAACGGTTGGTTCAATTTTTTTGAAATTTTTATATTTTTGTCAAATGGTCAAAGTAAATACTTTGTCAAAACTTAAGAAAATTAAACGAGCCAAATTAATTTTAGTTAAAGTGTTGGGTACCACCTTAACTGGACTTTTCATACTTATAATTCTTAAAATTTTATGGGCATACATGGATTAAAGACATACAAAATTACTGGTTTCTCTTTTTTCCTTTGAATTTTTTCAGATTTAATCATATTTTTACAGGAAATGTTGTGTTCAGCTTTTTAAACAGTTCAGTTTATACCATGTATACATTTCTGTACATGAAAGTACATCTGACGTTTTACAATGTTTTATGTTCACTTTCATTAATTTTAATGTTATTTTCATTTTCACTTAATTTCATTTACATAAAAGATAAGTTTTTCCTAATTTTTCAAAGGTACATGTACTTACTTGTACATGTAGATTTTAACAATGAAATATTTGGATTTATAAACTAAACTTTTGAGGTCCATAAGTTTTCATCAAGGACTTGTTAAGTTTGTGATAATTACAATGCTTTAAAAAAAAAAAAAAAAGAAAAAAAAAGCTCTTGTTGCATGTTGGTCGTTGTTTGACACTGGACAGATATGAATAAAATTAGATGTGGGATACATTGATGTGACAGCAACCCACAGAAAACAAAAAAAAGACATTTACAGGTCAACATTCATTTTTCCACCAAATTAAAAAAAAAAGTAAAATCTTTTAGAATAAGGTAAATAAAGGCCAGTATATACAGCATATGTATTTTTATTAAGTAACATTTCAAACATTTCATAGCTATGAACAAGTGCCTACACAGCACACTCAAGTGCTCATACAGTACACTGTATGAACTGTTAATACTATACTTATTGTATGTGAATTAAGCAGGGTTGACCAAAACGATCACATCCAATTCCTTAAAAATTTAACCTAAACTTAACCATAAAAATTTGTATGACTACACTATGAAAATTTCTAAATCTTTCAATACTATACTTATTGTAACTGAATTAAACCTGGAGAACCAAAAAGATCACATCCAAATTATTAAAATTTCACTTGATCATAAAAAGTTTGTATGTAACACCCTATGCGTCTATCTGTTCCAGGAATAATGACAAGACACTCTGATTTTGTTACTTTTCCGTCCGTTTCCAATTCTTTGCATAATTTTAACGGGATTCTTCCAATTTTTACATTTCCTTGTAAAGAATTGATTTCCATCCCGTATCTTATTACGTTTAATGAGAAAAATACCTGTTTGGACAATTATTCAATTAAAAGTGCTTAAACCAATTAAAAATCAATAAACATTACCTGGTGATGCAGGTGTGAATGAAGAGTCTCCAAAGTCTACTTCTCAAAAGATTCCACATACCTGTGGGTTCTGTTAAAAATTTTGGGGTATTGTCATGACAACCAAGATAAATTCCTATTGGAGGGTATGCATCAATAGTTGCTATAACAATCAAATTGTGCCAACAATGATTTTCTAACAGAAATCAATTAGCTTAGCTAAATTCTTGTTTTTATCGTAAACCTGCATATTTATTGTATAGGGAAGTTTTGAACTTTTTTCACAGTTGACGGAGCACCATTGTAAAATTTTGTCATATTCGACTATATCTCATTTTCCGTGAATTGAAACATTAAATAACCGATTGTGACTTAATTGATATCATCTAAAATGTTTGAATGTTCAAATAATTTTAAACTTTAATGAAACGTAATACGGCTCATGAGCACCAACTAAGGTTTATCGATAGGGTGAAATAGCTTTTTCACAAATGTTTGTCTATTTGTCCTAAAACTCAATAACTAATATACACATTCAAAAGATCAATTGTTAACGGTACAGAATTATCTCAAAATGACTAACGATAATTCTGTCTTGTGAAATTATGAAGAAATATGAGAAAAATATCACAATCAATTAAGGACAATAAGTTCTAATTTTTAAATGCTTATTGTTGTTAATCCTTTTGTTTAATATTGCACATTCCTTGCTATTACTATAAAGTTTTTTTTAATAGATATCTTCAAATTGTAAAATGTAATAGCTACTATAAACTGTGAGTTTCGTAAGTTGAGAAAAGTACTGAGATGGGATTAATACATAAACTAAGATTTTTATCCATCCTCAGACATAAATGATAAATCAATGACAATGTAATACGAATTAAAGAAACAATGCCGAATGATATTTAACAATAAATAACTGATTCACAGTTTTAGATGCGGATGGTTATGTGTGACGGACATCCATATATATGTGTTCTAAGGTTTAAATTTAAATACTTATTGAGACTGTGAAATCATTTCATCATGGTTAATTTATAGTTAAAATTTCACAAATTCAACCAAGATGCACTTTTTTAAAAGAAATTTTAATAGAAATACTTCAGTACATTTTTTATGCACATTTGTTCAGATTATGCAACAAATGATTAATTGTCTTACGTCTCTTAATCATTTAGGTTACAAGCACAGAAAGTTACAAAGTTCATGAAAGGCAATCCTAACGATTTTCAATTTTCTTTTTTTTTTTAAGTATAATTATATATATACCACATTAAATACTGAAATTTATGGAATTTGAAAGGAAAGTTTAAGGGCAGGAAATCTCGTTTTAGTGTTTTAAACTTGTACAACTTCCTTAGGAAATCCAATTAAGTAACTTCAAATAAAGCTACTCATATTCACAGTCAAATTTTTGTGAAAAACTTTTTGAATAAGGGGAAATAACTCTGCAAAACACTTTCTTTCCAAATTGATAATAGAAACTCAGTACAGTCATGACAGTATGAAGAAGAAATTTATGTTGTACTTATTATTTGTTTAAGATGCATACTGTGTGCACAAATGTTTCCTTTGATAAATATGCTGCACATTTTCAATAATTATAAACAATAACATGTATTTAAAGAAAATATTTTATCTTATTTATGAAACCCCCAAAAAATTGCTTTACTGGAAATTATGCTTTGCAAATAATATTTGGCAAAAAGCAAAAGGGACAGCTTTAATTTCAAAGCAAGGGAACAGAGCTATTATCCATAACTTAGCACAAGTAAATGGATGGCAAGGAGCTTTTAAAGTTATAATCAAAGAGACATGAGTTTCATCTTTAAGCAGAGCTACAGAGCTTTTATCTCAAAGCATTTAGACAAAAGAATTTTACCACAAGGCACAAAGAAAGAGATTTTACCACAAATTTAGAAGGGCCCAGTCTTTTTCAAAGTGTTTTTGAATACTTTAAGCTATTATTCTTATAACACATGTAATAATGTTCCAAATACAAAAGAAACAAGCCAAACATCAAAATATATAAGCCATGCTGATGAATTTATATTCTGACATATTTGAGTAAGCATGTTGATTGCTCTTTAATTAGGATCAAAAAGAACAGCCAAACTGAGTTGAATCTTCTGCTAAAAATTGCATAAGTGTGCTGGAATAGTTAAAAGGTTTATTCAATTCAAGTCAGAGATGATAATTTGCACATTTTTGCAATCTCAACAACATTATTTCAAAGGCAATGACTGTATATATTATAGATAAATACATACAAGAACTTTTATTTGCACATGCTAAAATTTCCTATTATCCTTCCCTTAAAAGTTTTGAAAAGTTATTACGCCTAAATATATTGTTCAAGTAACTACTAGCAACTGAAGATCATTTGACAAACAACTTCCACTTTTAAATCATGTTAGTTAAACATTAATAATATTCATATAAAGTTTAAAATCCATTGAATTTTTGTTATTCTTATGAAAAAGTCCCATATTTTCATCCTTGACAATTTTCTATTACTAAAAATGATTATAAATCTACTCTTTTATTATTTTTAAATTCCATTTTGAAAATTCTTTCGTTACAGTAAACTTCTTAAAAATTTAAAAAGTGGTTATTATATTCCAAAGAAATTAAGTTTTATTTTACCGTTGGGATTTAGCCAATTTTCCGATATGGCTTTAATCTTTAAAATTTCATGTCCCAAAACAAAAGCTATCTTGTTACCATAGTTATTTAAACAGTCAACACTAATAATATTTACCTGTATTTCACATAAAAAGAAATAACAAAGTTACTACATATATATATTCAGGGTATATTTATATTGTATTCTGTACCTGGGACAATTTTCATGACTAAACATGCTAAACCTGTTCAGTTAAAGTGGTGATTACACATATCCATGGCAACAAAAATTTCTATACAGGACTTTTCTTGTAAATCAATAAAATTTTGAATTAATCTTTAATTGAGTGTAATATTTAACATGATTGACAATTTACCTTTTTATGAAGGTATCTGAATATTTAATCATGTCATGTTTTCAGATAATTCAAGTTTATCACAGTTGGGTGATTAAATATATTAATTCGTTTAATTACATCTATTGTATTATTTATTACAAATTATGAGATTTGTGTTTTAAAACAATATTATGAATAACAGTTTTTGAAACAGAATTGACAGTATTAATATAATTCTTGCAGGATTTTACTGTTGAATTATATAAATTATTTTGTATTCAATTCATAAGCTGAATTTTAAAAGTAAAGCCATGCAAAACCAAGGTTAATACATAATATATGAGTCTCTGCATCTCTGCAAAAGTTGATATCTGAGATCAAGATTATATAGCCTCATCTTATGGTCTATATACTTTTAGGTATATATCTATACAGAATTCTTTCAGTAGGGGAGGGAGGGGTATTTTTTCTTTAAATGTGTTGAGTTGATGGGGTGGATAGAGAAACATCTATGGTTGATCAAGGAGCTATCATAAAGAGTTTTGGGGGAAAGGGGAACCTCTTGGATCCTATGAAAAAGCCTCTGATTGAAATTATATGTTGTAATCTTGTATCAATGTGATTACTTCTTAAGGCAAAAGATGATTATATTTTTTTATCTACCACTTTTAAGAACACATTATAGCTTGAAAACTTAGATAATAAGTCCATATTTGTATATTTTTGTGTGTAGCTCATAATAAAATTATTAATACTGATGCAAACAAAGCAATTTATATTCATTGCCATGGGTATAAATTTTCATACTTTTTGGGGGGAATCAACTTTATAATTGGAGAACAACTTATAATAGCTAATATTACACAAAACATTGGGCGTTTTATATAAATCCTATCTGTAAAGATAAATATATGTATGTTTCTCAAAAGATTTTTTTTTTATAATTATAGATTTTACCACAATTTTATTACTAATTTTAAGAAAAAATAGAATATGTTTGGAGTTAAGAGTTGTCTTTTTGGCAATCAAACCCCATCTCCTTATTTTAATATATAAATGCAGCATTAAATGTATTTCACTAAGTTTATACACATAGAAGGCTTTCTCTCCCTCTTTATTACTCAAAATCTATCCACAGTTCTTGAAAAGGGTCATAAGTTTTTATGCCAAAATTTGCAAATGACCTCCACATTTTGGTACGTATGTTGCATTAGAAATAATATGCAGCTATCAATTTCTTTGATTAGAAATTAAAAAACTTCACATGTTGGACTTTTCATCTTCTTACAGAGTTGCATCTCAAGGGTATGTAAATGTGAAGACTAAAAGGGGGGGTAATTTTTGGGGTAATGACTTTAAATGTCCAACTTCAATTGGAATCAGCCTAAATTAGTAAATAGTGCTTTTTCTTTAATTCCAGAAAAAAGAGGGGTCATCTGATACTGGCCGCTGGCTAATGATTTGAGGTTAGTCTGACCTGATGCTTCAAACTTTCCCATATTTTTTTTTACTTTGTCTACCTGGGACAGCCTTTTGAAATTATTGTTTATATTCTTGACCTGGGGGGGACTATGGGAGGGAGAAGAGGGAGATATGTATTCTTACAGCACAGAGAAAAACTTCTAAATATAGCAAAATAGTTCAAAAATTCGAAAACATAGTTTGATTTTAGACAAATATAGTCTGACCTGATGCTTCAAACTTTCCCATATTTTTTTTTACTTTGTCTACCTGACAGCCTTTTGAAATTATTGTTTATCTTCTTGACCTGGGGGGACTATGGGAGGGAGAAGAGGGAGATATGTATTCTTACAGCACAGAGAAAAACTTCTAAATATAGCAAAATAGTTCAAAAATTTGAAAACATAGTTTGATTTTAGACAAATATTGAACCAAACATTGTCTACAACCTAAATTGGGCAGGTACTGAAAATGGTAACTTATTTCCAATTTAAACACTTAAACAAATAAGTTAATATTAAGTCTAATGTAAAGAAGATTAGTTGAATTACACACTGAAGAGTTCAAGAAATCATATAATATCTCTGTTATCATGTCATTCAAAAGTGATCAAGAAATCATCTGGGACTTTTATACTAGTCCCAGAAATCATGCAAAACTAGGAAGGGGCAAACAGAGGTGTTAATGTATTATGATAAATAATTAACTAGTTTTCATGAGTAATTAAACGTGTAATAAGGTTATATCAATTGTATATAAATTGGTTTAAATCTATCACCTTTACTTTTGCACGAGAAAAGTGATCACGAAAATTCGTCTGCAATTTAATTTCTCAAAAATGTCAAGTTTTTCTTTTTGCTGTTTATCACAAAATGACAAGGTGTGCTTAATTTGATATGATTTAAAAATTTGGCACTTAATCAAAAATAATAAACCGGCTTGGTCAAACCTTGACATTAAATTTTTTGATAAAACCGTTTTGGGTTGAAAAGTACAAAAAAATGTTTAAACTTTAAATTTCAAGAAACACTTGAAAAACAAAAATATAGACTGTGACATTTTAAAATATCTATATAAATTAAATACTTAGCTACATACCACATAAAGCAAGGTTATTTTAAGCCAGAAACAACTTTTTTGGGAACAAAATTTGCTAGTTACCTCTGTCCCAAATCATGTGTAAAAGTTGAAAAAGTAATCTCGCTATTTGTCACAGTTCGCGAGATTTTTCGTGAAGTCCAGTTTTCTGAAATTCTCAAAATCAGCCTAATTTACTCCGTGTAACTTTGACTTGAAGTGAACAATGACTTGATTTGTAATCTCTCTTCCTAAATTTAAATCGACTGAACGGGATTTTTCAAGTTTAAACATTTTTACTGTACCGTCACCTTGACAACAATCGGCCATTTTTTGTAATCAAAACATTTACAACGTGTTTTTGGTTTGTGCGGCAAAATGTCAGATAACGAAGCTGAGGAAACTTTTGGAGAGGAGGAGGATAATGCAGAGGAAGCAGGAGGAGAAGAGGGAGATGAGGAAGTTCTTGGTGAAGAGGAAGAAAAACTTGGGGAAGAAGAAGAAGTAGAAGAAGAGGAGGTGTTTATGTGGATAATGAAAAAAGGGGGAGGGGATAAAATACTATATCATAATCATATATATCGTAGTATAGGTGCATGTTAAAGACCGATGTTTTAGATTTATTTGATAATGATAAACATATTTGTTGTACATTGAAGGAGACAAGGTGCATGGCCTGACAACATCATCTTTATTTTCAATTTCAATGACAATGTTTACATTTTGTAATTTTTGATTTTTCATATTTTATTTTCATGAAATGATATCCCTGGTTATAATGGGGTATACAAATGATGTTCACTGCAGTTTTTAGTGCATGTATCTTGTCTTATGTGTTTTGGTACTACAACAGTTCTGCCAACATTTCATGAAGCAAATGCGTGAGATTTGGCCAAAATTGAAAAGATCAAAAAGAAAAAATAATACTAATAGATCAAAGGAAAATGCTGCCAAAAAAAGCATGAACATGCGTGAATCTCACGCTAAATGTGTGAGACTTGGCAGCCCTGCTACAAATGCACTGTGATGTCACAATTTCCTTTGGAAAAACATGCATAGTACATGTAGTATGAAAACATATGATCTAACCATATATTTTCTCTATGACAATAAAAAATTTACATATTTTGAGGAAATAGATAATCATGAGACATCTCTGATGAATCACAATAAGGATATTTTGACGAATCATGATATTTTTTAACCAATTTGATGGTAGACATGGTAGAGGTAGCTGCAAATGACAGTTTGGTGTTTGATAGTAAAGGACATTTCTATGATTTCTATGTTCTATCATGATTTCTGAAATCAAATACTATCTATCCAGATGCTAAAAAATTATAACGAAAATATTTTAGTTACTTCAATGGCGTACACAATATCAGTTTTGAAGTCTGAAATACTGTAAAATTATATTCTTTTTAAAGTAAACTACTTTGAGAAATAGCATTGATACACTTCATATTTTTTAATCATTTGAATGATTTGATGTTAATTGTATCGTTTAATTACAGAAAGTACCAGATTTAGCATTAACAGAGGAACATATAGCAGAATGTTTATCATTACTTTGTAAAACTGGAGATGGACTGGCTCATGCTTATGTTCGACTAGATGTTCATGATAGGTAAATAAATTAATTTATATAACTTTTCATACCCCTGTCACACTAGAATTGTTGACTATGTTGTAAATGCCTTGTCTGTTCTTTCACTTTTCTAAAAAAAAAACTTATGCAACAGAACAACTTCATACTTTTTCGGAAGCATATCAGTAATGAGTTGTAACATTTGAACATTTTCCAGATACATTTATGCTGGTTATTTACTACATTGCTTTCATGTAGACTTTTGCAAAACAATGAAATAGAAAATCAACAAAAATTGGTTAGTCTTGAATGATTTTTTAAATTTAGTTCATTTATATGTACTCAACTAGTACACAATTTTATTTAGGAGTCAGCTGAGGATCATATCTACCGCGGGATTTTCTCTCTTCGTTGATGACCCATTTGTGGCCTTTGGCTGTTGTTTGCTCTTTGGTTGGTTTGTTGTCTCTTTGACATATTCCTCATTTTTATGCCCCACCTACTATAGTAGAGGAGCATTATGTTTTCTGGTCTGTGCTCCGTCTGTCTGTGCGTCCATTCAGGTGAAAGTTTTTGGTCAATGTAGTTTTTGATGAAGCTGAAGTCCGATCAACTTGAAACTTAGTACATATGTTCTCTATAGTATAATCTTTCTAATTTTAATGCCAAATTAGATTATTACCCAATTGCACGGTCCATTGAACATGGAAAAGGATAGTGTGAGTGGGGCATTCCTGTACTTTGGACACATTCTTGTTATTCTCAATTTTACCTACAAAATTATAGAATCAACAGTATTCCTAGATGTTACTGTATGAAGTTTTAATATATCATTCCTATGTATACTTGTAGGTTAAAAATCCAATTCTAATAAGAAATTAATTTATTTTTCAGACAACTGACAGACATAAATATTCTGAAATCGTTCATTCACCTTCGATATTTGGATCTTAGCAAGAACAATCTCAAAGACATCTCATGTCTTAGTGCCCTTACACATTTATTGACATTGAAAGCAGATTACAATTTGTTAACCACAGTTAAACTTGAGGAAATGCCCTTTTTACAAGTGGCCAGTTTTAACGACAATAAAATGAAAACATTGGAAGGCTGCAGCCATCCCATGTTGGAACATCTGAGTGTAAATAGTAAGTTTTAAACATCAATCATACAATTTTAAAAAGAATCTAAGAGTAGAGTGATTTATCTCCCTTGATAATTATCAAAGAATAATTCACTAGAAGTTTTAGAAATTATGTTTGTATTCAATTGTCTTAACAGATATTGTATAAACAAAAATAAAGCTTATGCTAACATTTGCTTTTTTTCTTTCTCAAAAAATTCCATCTTAAAATCCAATTTTGCCATCAGTTTAAGTTGTTCAATGGGAGATAACTCTAAATATATTAAAAGATAATGATAGTAGTGCTAGCTTTAGTTTGTATGTATATTGTTTAGATTTATATTGTTAGTTTTTATTTTGATTATGATTTCATATTTTATTTGTTCAGAGTCTAGAACTTGACTCTGTACTTAAAATTGTGTTAAATTTTACAGAAACAGCCTTAGGGTAGCCTATCAGTAATTTTGTATAAAGGCTAATGTTGGAATTCCTTGAAAAAAAAATAGTCCAAATAAAATAATATGTGTGTTTCCTATAACATCTTTGAAAAAATAGGGTAGGTGCATGTAGGTAGGGGATTTTTTTTTACATTCAGTCTATGGGAGAGAAATTCTGACCTTTAAAAGGTTTGAAATATAACAAAAAAACTTGAAGGTATGCTATTTTTAAGCTTAAAGTATAGGGTAGGGAAATAGGAAACACTCATATTTTTTTATATTTGGCCAAGCATATAAACAAACACTAAAAATGTTTTGGATATGAGGAAAACAGAGAAAACCTGATCAGTATTTTCTGATTTAGCATATTATAATTTTTAAGAGGGGTTGGCAGGTCAAGACATATTATTGTATTTGACAAAAGAATATGCTGTAGATAATATAAAAAAGAAGATGTGGTATGATTGCCAATGAGACAACTATCCACAAAAGACCAAAATGACACAGACATTAACAACTATAGGTCACCGTACGACCTTCAACAATGAGCAAAGCCCATAGGTTTGTTTAAGCATTAAGTGTTATGTAACTTATAATACTAAGATATATAAAATGTTACTAATTTATCATTTCAGATAATTTAATATCAAAAGTAGATACTTTAGAACCAGCAAAGTTAGCCAGACTTCATACGCTAGAATTACGAGGCAATAAGTTAACAACAACAGATGGTTTCTGCCTGCCTAACTTAAAAAATCTCTTTTTGGTAAGATAATTTGAATATTTCCATTAATTGACAATAGCAAATGAGTAAAAATTCTGCAATTTACTACACCTATGTTGTGAATAATTATAGATCTGAAAAATACATATTAGGCCAGGGTTTTTTAATTTGTTGGTTTACGGATTTTACCAATGAAAAAGTCGGGTCGGTCGGTCGGCAAAAAAAAGAAAAAAATATGCTATTTTGTCATCATTTCTTAGATTTTAGTTCGATGAAATCAGCTGTCATAAACATCGCATGACATTCTAATAATTTCCCGTAAACAAAAAGTGGACGGGGACTGCACGGATATCGTCATTTCACAAACATGAAAAACAGATTCGCGTAGCTCTAAATCAATTCCCGATAACTTGGTGGGCTTGGTGAATTACGATCTTCAAGCACGAAAACTGATAAAGAAGAAAAAATGTAAAAACGTCGTACGAAAATAAGTTTCAACACACATGTCAACAAACGTAATGGACTCGTCCACTGGAAAAACGAGAATATCGGATTAATCTGTTGTCATGCATTCCTGTTTTTTTGGCCAAATGGACGATATTTTTTTATGATCTATGAAGCAAGAAACTTTCAAATGATTTGTTAATATTTAGTACTTTAACTAACTTGACGTCTTCTATCTGTCCACATTTGGACAAGTCTATTTCTATCAGATGATGCATCTTACGGACTGATGACAAATACGGTAAACGAATTGATTTTGTAATTGGTTTTAAACACAGGTTTCGTTTTGCAAAATTATATGCGCAAACCACATTTCAAGGTCAGTTATAATTGATTTGTCTATTTTTAGAAACGTAAACTGGAAGACTTTATTTCTTCACTACAGAAAGTGTTATCAATTTTGATAGTGATTAATGCATTTCATTTCATAAAAAAGCGAGTATTTTAATTATTTTTTAGGGATAATGCATTTGTTACGGTCGGCGGGAATAAAAAAGCATGAAAAGTGAATTTTATTTTTATTCTGGAAATCGGCAAAATCGGAGTGGCGGATCCGTAAACCAACAAATTAAAAAATTCTGGCCTTAAGGTGTCAATTTTTTTTTGTTATTGAAAAATTACACGTTTATGAATACTCTATAGTATAACACTGCCCTTTTCAAAGTAGTATGGTTGAAGAGTATCTGTCTTTTTGTGTGCATTTATTTTTGCGATTTTGTCATTTTAGACTAAAATTTGATTTTAATGTTTGCACTATTGAGAATTGAAGATATATGTCATTGAAATTGTCATAGATTGATAGAAAAACAATACATTGCAGAACTCATACAAATATAGCATGGTTAATGGGAGATAACTCAAAATATTTTAGATTCAACTGAATTTTTTTTTGGCATCAATTAAAATAAATACCTGCTCACAGAGGGCAACTCTTGTCCAAAAAATGACACCAAAAAAATCAGTTTAATTGATAAATGATTAAACATATAAAGTTATTTGACAAATTTAATGTGAGTTCCTACTAAAAAAATGTCCTATCATTTCAACTGAAATCATTTTTTAAAAAATAAAATATTTTCAAGTAACTACATGACTCATTCATATAAAATAAAAACCATCAGATGTAGAAATGTTAAAAGTTTTATTGTTTATTTGGTCATGGTATTATTCATGGTCATTTTAATTTTCTGACGATGAACACAAAGGAAAATATTTCTTGAAAAGGTTGCTATGTATTATCACCGAATTAAAAGTGTAAAAATTTGCATTTGTGTTTAACCTATCACATAATAAGAATGAACCTCTCTAAATTTTTAGCAAAATGGACAATAAAACTTAAGACATTTCTACATCTTATGGTACAAAATGTATCTATTTTATTAAAACCACTCATAAAGTTACTTGGTAATATTTTTTTTGAAAAATATCGATTTTAGTTGAAATGATAGGACATTTTTTTAGTGGGAACTCACTTTTGTCCTTTGACAGTATAGCATGGTTTAAGGGAGATAACTTAAAAACAAATTATTCAACTCTATGCAAAATTTATGACTACATATCTAAAAAAAAAAAATCAAATATTTGATATATATAGTGCAAATGTTTTCAAAAAATGGCATACAACTAAGTTCCAAGATACAGTATCCAAGGGATTCAAAGTAAATAATGCAGTAAATCTAGAATTGTTATTTCAACAGTTTCAAGAAAGGACACCAACTTTCAAGCCATCATTAAATGACTAAATAGTAACCACTTTTTCAAAGCGCATTCCCTAAATTCCATGTACACTTAAAGGGAATGGTCCAAAGCTGATAACTTAATTCATAATTGTTAATAAATTCAAAATAATATGGTATTGATTATTATTACAGGCTCAAAATGTAATCACAGTCATAGAAGGCTTGGACAGAATGTCCAGTCTGACGACATTACATATGAGAGGGAATCAAGTAAAAACATTGGATGGTTTCACTGATGGTCTACAAATGTTACAGTATATAAATCTTAGGTCGGTAACTCAATATATACCTGTCAAAAATAGAAACAGTTTAAGTTGATAAAATATTGCATCACAATCCTTAGAAAAGTTCAACTTTTGTTTAGAATGTACATATAATCTATTATAAATTATGTCAAACATATCTTTAAAAACTACTTTCTAAACACCCCGTAAATAGATTTTTGTTATAATTCAATATTTTGTCAGATAACTTCTGTTAAAGTGACGGAAAAAAATCTTGATATAACAAAATTATGGACTGGGTGTTGAGATAGGAGGTTTAAATAATAATTTAAATTAAAAAAAAAACATTTGGATTGTTCTTCATTTCAATTTCACACTTAGGCAGTTTGGCTATTACAAATGAGCGCTTAAGGTGGTACCTAACACTACAGGGAGATAACTCTGTAAAATCAGCTAAATGTTTTAATTACGATGTGTTGTAAAGGGAATATTAAGCTTCTCAATGATCAAAATTGGTGTTTTTCAAACTGCTATATAACCAGTGTAATTTTTCTGATAAAATGGTTGGTTCAAAATTTTTGAATTTTTTTTATTTTTGTTAAAGGGTCAAAGTAAATACTTTGTCAAAATTTAATGAAAATTAAACGAGCCAAATTAATTTTAGTGAAAGTGTTGGGTACCACCTTAACTGCAAATTAAAGACTTTCTCTTACACTGGTTTCTTGGTGGTAAGTCAATCATGCTACATATGTTTATGTAAGAACATAGCTACTTGGTCATCAACAGTTATATGAGACAATAAATTACTGGAAGTAATCTAAAAAAATATACTGGCATACATTATATTATATAGTTTATTGAATGAATATTTGCAAATAAATACTTATTCCGATAAATCATATTAGCATAAGAAGATGTTATATGATTCCCATTGAGAAAACTCTTCCCCAGAGAAGTGGAAGTTAGCAACTTAGGTCCCCTTAAATTTGTTACCAGTAATAACCATTTGTTTATATTTCAGAGAGAACAGTGTAATGGAGGTTAAAACAGAGGTACCTAAACTGCAATGCCTTCCTCTCCTCAGAGCTATGGTGTTGTCTGGTAGGTTCAATGTATACTTACAGGGTTTCCTATGGGTCTTTTCTTTACCGCCATCTCTTGAGCCAAAACAATATTTTTCACCAACAAACAATTAACACGTAACATATTTTATGCCCCACCTACGATAGTAGAGGGGCATTATGTTTTCTGGTCTGTGCGTCCGTTCGTCCATCCGTCTGTCCGTCCGTTCGTTCGTCCGTCCGTCTGTCCCGCTTCAGGTTAAAGTTTTTGGTCAAGGTAGTTTTTGATGAAGTTGAAGTCCAATCGACTTCAAACTTAGTATACATGTTCCCTATGATATGATCTTTTTAATTTTAATGCCAAATTAGAGGGTTTACCCCAATTTCACGGTCCACTGAACATAGAAAATGATAGTGCGAGTGGGGCATTCGTGTACTGGGGACACATTCTTGTTTTCTTTATAGTTTTCCATCTTTCTGTCAAAACAAAAACCAGATTGCCTCGTTGTTGTCTATGATTATTCTATACAAATCTTTTTTTTTTTTTATCTATCTATATTTGTAATGAATAAACGAATAAACACTAAACATAGATCTACATTTCAAAAATATGTACTGTAAACTTGAAACATACTGATAATGAAATAAATTTTTTTTTTACTTCTGGGAACACAAGATTCATTTTCAATAAGTTTCGGATATATATTTTCCTATCAAAATACCTAAAAATAATACACAAGATGGATGAAATTGAATCGTTATATTTCTTTCGTGGAAACCCTGACATACCTTCCATTTTTTTTCATTTTATCTGCTATTTTGCCTTGAATTCACTGTCTATACACAACTTTCTTCAGAGCTTTGGAGTTTGAAGTTATTTTGTAAATAACAAGTGTGTTTGTCCCTCTATCCTCCAGGCTTAGGTATTTAGATAATCAGAAAAATGTTTGATCACATGTGTATTTTTTTACGGCTTCATTATATTGACTTCTATTTGTTTTTTTTTTAATAAATTGAACATTATTATTGATTCATGACAACCTGTTAAATAGGTTAGAATGTTTTCTTTCAACTTTTTACTTAAACACATATATGACACATATGCTAATATTTCTAGCAGTTGTCATGGTGATAGGAAATGGTATAAAAAGCACATCAATAAAAAAACATGTCTATATAAAGCTAGCTATAATGTGTACCAAATACCTGGACAAATGATATTTGTTAGAAAGTAAACATTGAAGGTATGGGGCTTCATTTTTAAAATTCTGTTATAACTCATAAGAAGCACCATCTTTAAAAACTTAAAGACATACATTCATAAAATTGTAGTAAAAACTACTTATATCCATATCAATTATTTGTTATCCCCCCTTTCCCCAGCTGGTGCCACATGAGAAGCAAGGTCTGTTTTACCCTTCTGGTTTTGTTGTGGTTTGTGTTGCTCCATCTTTAGTGTTCTATGTACTGTTTGTCTGATTATCTGTTGGTCATTTTCTTTTTTACCCATGGGCCTTTGCAATTTCAGTTTGTTTTCGATTTAAGAGTTTGAATACATGTCCCTTTGGTGTCTGGAGGGACATGTCTCTCTTCAACAGTTAATACATGTTTCTAATTACATTTACAGAGAACCCTTGTACAGAGGAGGATGACTATAGAATTGAGGTATTGATTGCCCTACGTAAACTAGAGAGGTTAGACAAAGAGGAGTACCAGGAGGAGGAACGAACTGAGGCAGAGGCCATTGCTGAACAGAGGAAAGAAGAGGAAGCTAATGCTGAGGTAAAGGGTCATCTCAAAAAACTTTCTGATTAGAAGTTAAGTAAGGGGTCATCTCAAAAATGTTTCTAAATAGTACTTAGGTAAGGGACCATCCAAAAAAGTTTCTGAGTACAAGGAAGGGGACTCATCTAAATGACTTCCTCAAAATGTTTAGACCTGTGTTTTGCATTCTGAATCCAGGGTAGCTTTAGATTGTTTCACTCCCCAAGTTGTTTCAGGGGTGGTTCAATAAATAACTATGCTTTGTTATGAAATAGTTCCATTTTTAACAGAACTTCTTTCACCAATTTTAAGCTCTGCTACCAAAAGCATTTGCTTGAAATATTTCATGAAGTGTCTTGCCAAATGTTTTATTTACATTTATTGAGAACTAGACACGATCACGTTATTGGAGATTATGTACAGAATTCTAATACATTTTGTTCAGGAATCTAAACTTACAAAGGGTATAATTATTTGCATGAATGCATGTAGTCATCATATAAAATATAAGTAGTTGTATATATGAAGAAGAATAGCTGCATCCCATATAAATAGTTCACTCAGTTAAATTGATAAAAGCTTTATTAATAACACAAATACTTTTCAGCAATGCCTAGATAATAATTGCCATGATTTCCCTTACATATATAAATTTATAATCATACATGGACAGAGCTCTTCCTTTAAAAGTTGGTATGCATATAGGTCATGACTATTCAAGGGAAGCAGACATGCATTAGGAGGAACTATATGTGCTGGAACAGAACAAGATCAGAATAAGGACCATGTTTATCATAAGAATCATTTTGGGGAGGGATTGAAAGAGTTGAAATAATGATTTCTATGGGTGGGGGAAAAGGTATTAGGGGAGGGTACCATTTAAGGTTTTATAGCTGATATCTGTTTTCTGTGCAGTATTTATAGGATGAATATCAGAAAGACAAGCAAAAGAGTAGGAGCCATATTTATTCTTAGGGTTGGGGAGTAGTAAGGGAGGTAACTATTATAAGTTCTTATAACTGTTCTCTGTTTTTATACAGAATAAAGAGAACATGCAACAGGGATAAGATTAAAAGAGGAAAACACATTGTTAGGGAGGGGTGTTGTAGGAAGGGAGGTAACAATTACTAGGTCTTATAAATGATATCTGTTTACAGAATAAAGAGGATACACAACAGGAAGAAGATTAAAAGAGTAGGAACAATATTTGTCACATGTATCAGCTTTATATGTCTTGGCTTTAGGCTTATATTTCATAATATTCTTGTGGCATACTTATATCTTTTTAAAAATATATTAACCGAGGCTTCACTTGAATATAAGTATACCACAAGATAAAATGCTTTAGCTATCACTTAATTTATGCAAAAAGGAGCACAGCTGATTTTGAAAATTATAATATTTTATTGATATCAGCTTTTGTGGATTGTTGACTGATGAATGCTCTATTGGGTTCTCCTATTCCTAAAATGAGACAAACCATAAATTGAATCATCAAAAAGTCCATTTTTTGTTGAGTTCAAACTTTCATGGTACAAGCAATCCAGAAAAATTCAAACAAAAAGAAAATGTTCTTATTAAAATTCTTATAAAACATCCAGCCATTTTTTTTAATGGCTGTTCAAAGTTTTGTAATAGATTTGATTAAAAAATGAAACTTAAATTAATTAAGACACATGATCAAGATTTGGCACTAAAGTTCTGCTCCTTTTGTTATTTTTTTCAAAATGTTAACAATAGTTTTCTGATCTGATATACTAAAACAACTACAAACAATTTTGGTCAAAATTTGCAGTTCAAATCAGAAAACTAATGCTATATATATTTGTGTTATATATTGAATTTATACAGTGTGTTCATTGGCAGAGGAGGGCATCACATTGCTTCAAGGCTATTTTGATGTTGGAGCCACTTTGTTTCAGGATATGTTTGCCTCAAGTTTCTGTATTATTAGGATCCAGTAATTTTGTTCACTGAAGAAAATGTTTCCTCACTGCTTTTATACAATATTGATCCACCAAGAAATATTTATTATGTAGTAATGTGAAATATGAGTGAAACTCTCAACATGGAAAAATATTACAGGAACTTATGGCAATTCCAGTTAGTGCATTCAAATTGTAAAGCATTATTAAATAATAAAGAGCTAAAATACGGATTTTTTGCAATTGTTTTGACTTTTTCCCAATAATAAATAGTTATTAAATGCTAATATGATATGCCAGATGAAAGTTGTTTTTAATTTTGTTCTTAAAATTTATTTATTCTGCATATACACAGTGATTTTTCAAATTTGAATTTTATCTGTTGTTTACTGTTTACATATTATTTTTCTACAAGCACTTTTAACGTTAATCCGCTCGCCGAAATATTTCATTCTACACCCTCCCCCTCTTTCAAATATCCTGGAAATTAGGACCCTGAAGAAGGCTGAAAGTTTAGTTCAAAGCACTAACAATCGATAAATCATGTAAATTGTCATTACAAAGATAAAATATTTACTATTATTACATTGGTTGCAATGAATTACATTGATTTCCAAGTTAAATAAAATCTGATAATTTCACATGTGAAATAAACGTGTTTACTCTGACGTTATACAACAATAGGCATTGTCAAGATGTTGATAAGGGAGGATCAAAACAAATTGTAAATGCGTAGAAAAAAGAGATATAGTTCCTTACATGTTTTACATTCATTTCTTTAAAAAAAAATCCATTTGCCAATGTATTAAAAAAGAATAAAAGAATTCAAATATTGAAAAATATTCAACTCGTGACCGAACATTTTACACTGATAATTAACTCATGCGCTACTCCCATTTGTGAATTAATGTGCTGTTTGGTCACTCGTTGAATATTTTTCTCTATTTGAATTCTTCGATTAGTTATTTTATAATTATATATGTCAAAAAACCAAACAAGTGTTGTAAAATGTATTGTTAATCCTGCAGAATCACACTGAGCAATTCTATGTGGTATGTAAACACAGGGATATGGTATTCAATATATATGGTATTAGGGATAGAAATTTCCCAAGGATCAACACAATTTTGGTTTTTTGTAATAGAAATAGTAGTGAGGACAGGCAGTTTTTTTTTTAAAGACCATCAGGGGAAAAAAGATTTTGAGAACCCTGAAATAGAACAGGAAAGAATATTCAGTATAATAGGATAATTCTATTTTATACAGTACCAGTAGTAATTTTTGTCTTGACCTATGATAAATGTTGTAAAGTTAGTACATGTGTAGAGAGACATGATTTCACAAATCCAATATGTTTTTTTAACAAATTTTGCATCAATTAAGTTTTTCGAATAAGAGACCTATGAAATGTGCTCAAAAACTTATTTGAATTTTTTAAAGTTCTGATTGGTCCCATGTTTTTAAATTTAGCATATTTTGTATGCTAACGAACCAAGACACATCACAATGGTTGACAATATTTCCTTATATTTTTAACCAATAATTTAGATGTTGGGTGAATTTGTAATAATGGTGTTCTGGTAGACTATAGAGTATCAAATAACATTTGAACCTTGAATGGAATATGTGGTTACAATTAACACTTTAACAATTTCTATATTTCTGTCTTTCAATTAAATCAGTAGCATTTTTAATGTAGATTTTTGCCTAAATAACATGATTTAACTTTAATTGTCTTGACACACATGTAATTTGATTTATACCTTATGCTTATGGTATTCAAAAAGAAAGATTTTCTGAACATTTTGGTCTTCATTTTTTTTATTCTACAATATATACATGCACAGTGACTTTTTTCAATTTGAATTTATCTGTTGTTTACTGTTTATATTATGTATTATTATTTTTCAAACAGTTTTCATGTCTATTTACATGTAATTCATTCCATGTATTTTGAAATTTTCGCTTGTCAGGCATTGCGAATATGCCAAAACTTTTGTTTCCACTATAAATATTTTTAATTCTTAAATCTTATATAATTTTTATGACTGTTTTTCATATTTTTATTTACATTAATCAATGTCAGATATATTTCTAAAATATATCTGACCATACGAAGTAAAAAAAATCTTAGTCATAGCAATCCTTGGTCATAGATATCTGATCAAGGCATATATTATTTACCAATCAGTATCTAACCGCCTTAGTTCCGAAAAATAATTCTGACCCAAGGAACTGCTTTACATATATTTTTTTTTACCTGCCTGTAAAAGTTGGAGCTAGAATAATAGAACTTTTTAATATTATTTCAGAATGAAGAAGTCTCGGACGAGGAGGATTGAAGACAGGGGAGACAATCCAGAAGTAACCAAAGCTTTCACTGTGATATGGACTAATTCTGACATCATTTCACCTTACTGTATGAACTTTAAACTGACATTGAAATGTTAATATACTAATATGAAAAAAATATTGAATAGATTATGAAAAGAATATTGTACAACATGACTAAAATATTATGTCTTAAAGTTATTTTATTAAAAATTTCATTTTATTGTAAATATTAGTATTTATATAGAATTATTTATATTTACTTGTTTATTTTTTTCATTTAAGGAATGACTGTAATATTTTTTCTGTCTATGAAGAAATAACATTAAAAATGTGGTGCACACTGAATAACGCATGTAGCAGGTTATTTAGCAGTGTGCACCACATTTTTTATGTTATTTCGAATAGACAGAAAAAATATATAGTCATTTCTTATAATTTAATTCTAAATTCCATTTTAAACCGTAGAAAACCATGTAAAAACATTGATGATGTTATGGTCGCATGACTAAATTATGTCTATGGGCTCATAACAAAATAACGTCAGCCAATCAGAAGATGTGTTACATCCAAAATTAAATTATTAATATATAACACTTAGGTTGGGATTTTAAACCTCACAAGTTGCAGGTGTATTGGACTACTATCTTATTGAATCTATAGGCTTTGGTTCTCATCAAAAGTTGTGGTTTTCTCTGGACATTCATTGCTTCATCCACCAATAAAAACTGAATTCCGTGATATAGCATATAGTTCTGAAAGAGGTGTTAAACAAGAGCAATCAGATAATTCTTTTATCAGTAAAATATGGACAAATAAAAAAAAATCTTCTAAATTTTTCTCTGAAGTCTCTTGATCTTAACAAAGAGCCTGTCAACAGAATGTAGGATAGCATCAAATACGAGGCAAAATGTTAAAGCTCCATAACTTTTTTCCAGTATTCATCATTACAAGATGATGATTCTCCCTGAAAATGAATGAAACATTTTCCATCTGAAATATGCATGAAAAATTTGCCTTCCAAAATATGCAGGACACAATTGTCATCCTAAATATGCATGACAAATTTGTCATCCTAAATATGCATGACAAATTTGTCATCCTAAATATGCATGACACATTTGTCATGATATCCTAAATATGCATGACACATTTGCCATCCTACATATGCATGACACATTTGTCATTAATCAAACAACCAATCAATCCAGAAAATGGAGAATAACTTTTGACAACCAGAATTACTCCCTTCCAACCTTTGTGATGACAAGTAGAAATGAGCAATCAATTCATTCAGTTTTCAAGAGCTTGCATCTGCTACTCAAGTGTTTTTAAAACATCACCAGTGTCTGAGCTGAAAGTTGGTCAACTAAGGTCGAGTCAAGAATGTCTCATTATATTTCTAAGTTCATTAAAAGATACCAAAACCATGATTATAAATATACACTTTGAAGTTCCCTAGAAGTGCATATACATTCTAGGTACTAATATTGTCATCTTCATTTTGTGTTATAGTTGGTAGATATAAGAAGATGTGTTATGAGTGCCAATGAGACAACTCTCCATCCTAGTCACAATTTGTATAAGTAAACCATTATAGGTCTTCAACAGAGCATTTGCTCACACCGAACAGTAAGCTATAAAGAGACCCAAACAATGACGTGTAAAACCATTCAAACAGGAAAACATGATCTAATCAATATTAAAAAAAAGAAGAAACACTTATGAACCACATAGCAAACGACCTTCTGGGTTAAGACAGGTGCAAACAAATAAGAACCAACCTTCATCCTTACCTGAAACACAAGTGTAACATCACAGGTCAACATAGAAAGACACACTATAAAAACATCAATTGAAATGCCTCAACTCAATCAAAAGACATTAACACAAACATATTGTTTGTTTTGCTCAAATATTGTCAATATAATAGAGATCTATGTGACTGTCATACAAGTAAGAGGTTTACTATCACATAATTTGAGAGGTTTACCTAGCTATAAAACCAGTTTTAATTCACCATTTTCTAAATAAGGCAATGTCTCTACCAAGTCAGGAATATGATGTTGTTATCCATTCTTTTGATGTGTTTGAGCTTTTGATTTTGCCACTTGATATTGGACTTTCTGTTGCAAGTTTCCTTGGATTTCTGTATTTTTGCTATTTTACTTTTTTAAGAGTCATCCAATGTATGTAAACTGAAGGATTCAATCAGACAATTTCCTTTTCTTAGTATATCAACTGCTATTGTATGATTGTATAATTGGAAAAGAATACATATTTAAAAGATAACAATTACCACACTTTTAGTCATTCATATTCACAGCATGATCATTCAACTGCTTTTTATAAGTTGAACTTAAAGATGTAATAACCATTTTGTAAAATTTTATATTCTTGCCTTTAATTTTTGCTTATGTGCTTTGTCTATATGCCTTTTTGTGCTTCTTTGTTACATATTTGTTAGTTTTATGGTATTTAGGATTATAACATAATGTTGACTGCTGAACCCCTATTTTTGACAGAATTACCTATTATGCGACTGTCTGTTTGTTTTGTTCACACATTGTTGTCAATATAATGGCATTTGATCCGACTGTCATATAAGTGAGATGTTAAGCTAGCTATAAAACCAGGTTCAATAAACTATTTTCTACATAAGAAACTGCCTGTACCAAGTCAGGAATATGACAATAAGCCTTTGATTTTGCCATTTAATTATGGACTTTCTGTTTTGAATTTTCCTTGTTCAGTATTTTTGTGATTTTTGTCATTGGGTTGCTGCCTCATTGCATTGCATACTTAAAGTCTTTCATTTATTGGCCAATTACCCATTTTATATAAAATAAAGAGATATGGTACTATTGCCAATGAAACAACTATCCTCATTAGTTCAAAGTTAATTGACTACAGTAAATCTATACTGTGCAGTCAGCTTTAAATTCCAGACTACAAATGTGCAACATTTTAAATGAACAAACCAACATTGAGACAAAACAAAAATATTAGGCCAACAACACCCACTGAATAACATGCACCCTACTTGGGACATGTTTGCACATTTGTTTATGTATGCATTACTTTTACTAAGCGTATCAAGATCATTCTTGAGACACCTGGATCTTCCATTTAACATTTAACCAATGCTCAGGAGGATGGTTCAAAGATGGAAGGTGGGAATATAAAAATTCTGCCCTTATCAAATAAAACCTCCTTTTCTGGCTTGAGGCTTTGATCTTTCAACTTAATTGTGTGTGTATTGTTGAGATGCAACAAATACCAATTTAAGTCTTATTTTTGTCAGTGTTCCAGCCAGGATTTCAATTGCCAATCCTAAAAAAGGACATTTAACGTGTGATATAATAATATAAAAAGGGCATGTTTTAATAAAGATATTAATCAAACATTGTGTTTATTTGTTGAAATTCACTAGTTATATAAGAACAACACAATCAGCCCATATAGAACTCTATCTTTCTACTTTTTAGGTTGAAAATCTTGTCAAGCAGCTTGTCACACAAGTTTTTAAATCATTGCTTGGAACAGTTAAGCTTTATATGCAGCATGTTTCAAAGGTGTCCTGTTTCATTCTGTTTCTTTTGTCAGACACACTTTACCAGTTTCACCTTTCTACTTCTGCTGTGCTTAATGGCAATACAGTACAAAAAGCTGTGCTCAGTAAATGCACAATGTTAGGATACAGCAATAGTGAAAATTTGTTTTAACAAGATGTGTCCAAAGTTCACGAATGACCCACTTGCACTTCATTTTCCATGTTCAATGGACCGTGAAATTGGATAAAAAATATAATTAGGCATTAAAATTAGAAAGATAACATCATAGGGAACATGTGTACTAAGTTTCAAGTTGATTGAACTTCAACTTCATCAAAAACTACCTTGACAAAAACTTTAACCTGAAACATCCACTTTCATTTTCTATGTTCAGGACCGTGAAATTGGGGTCAAAAGTTTAATTTGGCTTTAAATTAAAAGATCATATCATAAGGAAATGTGTACTAAGTTTCAAGTTGATGGACTTCAACGTCATCAAAAACTACCTTGGCCAAAACTTTAACTGAAGCGGGACAGACGGACGAACAAACGAACGGACAGACAGACAGACAGACGAACGGACGCACAGACCAGAAAACATAATGCCCCTCTACTATCATAGGTGGGGCATAAAAATAAAGCAAAACAGAATAGATGACCAAGGCACCCTCCAACACTGTTACTAAGACCCTTTTTAACTTTTCCCATAACTCAAAATACCTAAACATATATAATTCTTAAGCAAGAAGTATGTAGACATATTTTAGAATATGTTAAGTGGGTTTCTCAAAATTCAGATTGAGTTGTCTTTCTTTAATCTGGTGTGTTCCGTCTTTGGAGGATTATAAACAGTACTTAGAAGATGTAAATATGATCAACAATATGGCGACCGTTTTTGTTATTTTCGTATCAAAAATTAGTGCAGTCAATGACAAATACGTCTGAATTTGCACAATTTGAACAAGTAAAAACGATGTCTTCCACAAGTTGTTTGTGGTTTTCAACTTTCTGTCATTACGTTTTCTCCACGAAACTACGGTAAACATTGCAAATTGTGCCCAAGTTGTCGTATGCACATTTTTCAAAGATAATTGCAGACTGACTGTTTTCATTTGAATGAATTAATGTTGATGATCATTAATAACCCATCCAATAAACGTATTACCTATAACAACAGATTATGACACCAGCTGTAACTGTTGATTAGCTTGGGGTCAGGGCGGCAATCGGGAAAGGGCGTTCTGTGCCTTCTGAAAACGGCATAGCATGTTTCAACTTTAACATCCAATAATCATACGATATATATATGTTATCAGAGAAACCAATGAATTTTGCATGACATGAATGTAAACAACAACATTATTTGGTAGATATTTAATAAAAAACAAATTGATTAAACTAAACCAAAATACAATAATTTCTTTCTCTTTCTCCTTAAAAATGCATTTTTGTCAATTTTTAAATAATCAAAAAAATCTACACAATATTTTTCTATGCAAAATAAAATATGCTTTAAGTAAAATTGTTCCCTTAAGATGGATGTCTGGATCTTTCTGCTGACGAGCTGTGTTGTCGTGGTAACCACTGAGTCGTCAGGTGTGTTAATGTTAATGTCATCCATCATGGGGGCCACCATTCATTTAGTGCTGGTGGAAAACAAAGCTAAAAGTCCTGCTGCTAGACCAACTGAAGCTAAATAGTTACTGTTACAAGTTAAGGAAATATACATTTCATGTTTGTAAATTACTAGACTATTACAACCTTGCATTTAACAGATTCTAAGATGAGTCCAAGTTTTTCATTTATCAAATTTTTATTTCGTTTTCTTGCTTTGTTTTGTCATGGCTTCAAAAATTGCCAATTAGTGGTGACAATAAAATTGATTGCAAGTCATATCAAATATTCTCGACTTAAAATATTTTTTTCACTTTCTGTTAAAAGAATTACATGTCTTTAAAATTAGTAACTTTATTTTTCAAGTGCCTATCCGTAGTAACATGTATGTTTTCAACACCCATTAAAATCAATTTGGCTGTTTAACTTTTAATAAAATTTTGACAAAATATTTACTTTGACCCTTTGTCAAAAATCAAAATTCTTGAACCACACAATTTTTCGAAGAATTTCATTGGTTATCATGGTTATATAGCAGTTTGACATTAATCTTGATCATTGAGAAGCTTGATATTCCCTAAACATTATAAAATGATTAAAATTCAGTTGATTTTTACAGAGTTATCTCCAATATTATGTACCACTTTGATGGCATCAGGTAATGATCATGATGATAGAATCTGTTCCAATTACAACTCTTAAAAAAAATATATTTAATGTGTTAAAAATTACTTGAATAGAAATAAGATGTGGTATGAGTGCCAATGAGAGAACTCTCCTCCATTGAAGCACACTGTATCTGTATTGTTTAATTAGAAAATTAGGATTTTTTTTTTTTAATTTAATTTCATATAATTTCAGAGCCATCACCTTCACTCTTCTATATACTAACTTTGGGTTAAAATTTTCACAAAGATAACCTTACCCGTGGTCAAATATCCCATAAACCATGGGCAGTCTAGTCTTCACGGTGAACTGCTAAATCTACAGGCCCGGAGCTCAATTTTTGATTTTTTTTAGTTAGATTCTGTTGACCCGTAGATATGAATTTTTCAGGCCCCAGAGCAATTTTACAAGCCTGGGCTGCCTGGCTGCCATTCAGCATGAAGACTGGCAGTCACAAGTAGATATAATGATATAAAGGATACAATGTAGGTCAACACTCCTGAGGAGGTAGAAGGAGCAGACAATCAACAGTGCCAGATAGAGGGCGTTGTTGTAAAAGATGGAAAATGTTGTGGCTTCATAGTCGGCAACTCATTCTTTTTCCATAGAATCCTGAAAGTATAAATAAAATGAAAATGGAAATGGGGAATGTGTCAAGAGACAACAACCCGACCAAATAAAAACAACAGCAGAGGGTCACCAACAGGTCTTCAATGTAGCGAGAATTCCCGCACCCGGAGGCGTTTTTCAGCTGCCCCTAAACAAATATATACTAGTCCAGTGATAATGAACGCCATACTAATTTCAAAATTGTACACAAGAAACTAAAATTAAAATAATACAAGACTAACAAAGTCCAGAGGCTCCTGACTTGGGACAGGCGCAAAAATGCGGCGGGGTTTAAACATGTTTGTGAGATCTCAACCCTTCAAAACATGCAATAAGAATTAGCAGTTCAAATAAACATGTTTAAGCATACATTAATCCTACATGCAAACATGTTTAACCCAGCAACATTCTGTATGTGCCTGTCCCAAGTCCGGTTCCTGAAATTGTTAGGGTCATTTGTTGTTGAATATCATATTATATTTCTTTTAGTGTTTGTAATTAATCAAGCTGTACGTGTTCTGTTTGAATTGTTTTACATTTGTTATGTCTAGACCTTGTAAATAGCTTGGGCCACACTCAAAATATTTTGGTTTGCCCAAATCCTACCCAAAGGTTGAGACAGTGAGTAGGTAGGTAGGCATTTTCTTTTTTTTCAAAAAGAAATTGAAGTATCAGATGTTTATTAGTCTTCATGCCTATTTGATTAAAATAAAACTTCTTCAAATCAGACAATAAAAGAATTTGAGTAGGCAGCTTTTTTCTAGGTAGGTAGCGTTGGGGCAAAAAAAACTAATATTTATTATGGCCTTGCTATGATGTATGTGTTTTGCACATTTTTGAAGACTTAAAGTTAGTGACGAAACTTTTAGGTCATTAGGTCTCTAGTTGAAATTTGTCTCATTGGCAATCCTACCCTATCATATTTTTTTTATATATGGTACTTAGTAAAATGGGGTAATAGTAACCATCTAGAAAAGCAAATAGCAATTTCAGAATTTTCTTAACATATTTACTGTACACAATGTATTTTTTCATGATTTAGAAGACTCTTCCTAAGTTAAATGATTTAAATTTAGATAAAAATCTAGATAAGAGATTGCATTAGCAATTCTATACTTGTACATGAAATGATTACAAACCTCACATACTTGTACATGAATGATAACACACCTCTCATACTTGTACATGAATGATAACAAACATCTTGTACTTGTACATGAATTATTACAAACCTCTTGTACTTTTACATGATTGACTACAAACCTACTTGTACATGAATGATTACAAACCTCTCATACTTGTACATGAATGATTGCAAACCTCTCATACTTGTACATGAATGATTACAAAGCTCTATACTTTGTACATGAAATGATTACAAGCCTCTCATACTTGGTACATGAATGATGACAAACCTCTCATACTTGTACATGAAATGATTACAAACCTCCCATACTTGTACATGAAATGATTACAAACCTTTCATACTTGTACATAAAATGATTACAAACCTCTCATACTTGTACATGAAATGATTACAAACCTCTCATCTTTTTCTTTTTTGGTCATTTTCTTGTCATCAGCAAACTTTTTTGTCATCTCTCTGGAAACGGCATCTTCCCTCTTTAGTGCAATCCTGAAAGGTTACAATGATTCATATTATAAGTGAAGGATTGATAAGATTTTGTATGCTATATTATTGACCATGTACCCTATTCAATGTTTGTTCCTATCATTGCTTTTATCCAAAAAGTTAACAAATAAAAATTTCATTCAAAAATTGAAGTTATAAACTTCGTCTTTTTTCCATCAAACATATCATTTTATAAAATCAGGTTGGTTAAAAAACTTACATTCTAATGGTCTATTTTAATTTCTATTTTCTGACGTGCAAGGCAAGTAAAAATTAATGATCAGTTTTTCCTGCCATTTTATGAAACTTTTTTACATAATATATAACATGTATAAATACAACTTTTTCTTTAGACTGCAGATTTTGAATTTAAGTCTAGGACACCAATTTTACTCAATTACCTGTAATATTTTTCCATGGAAAGGGGAAAAGATAAATCAATGACTAATATATGAGTCTAATAGTACTTACTTGTGTTTAAGAACGAACTTGACATTTTTGTAAGCAAGAGCTACCAAGTATGTACTAATGATGGTTCCAATGGCAAACAAAATCCCAGACTGGTATAAATCCATCTGGTGAATTCTCCAAAACAACCCTGAATGTAAAGAATAAAATCTCAATAACTAAAACAAAATCCCAGAATTGAATAATACAAAATATAAACAAACAAACAAACTATAAACAAACAATTTACAAACAATAAATAAGCAAAACAAAACCCCACAATGGTATAAATTTTATTTGTGTTTTCTCCAAAACATACCTTAAATACAACATATTACATGCAAGAGCTTTTAAACATGGCACAATAAATGCAATGAAATTGTTCTACATGTACATAACTTGCCTTTGTTTTTATTTCTTTTAGTTATATTAATTAACACTGAAACAACTAATAAGCATAAAACTAAAAATACCGATTTAAAAATGAAAAGAAAAAAAAACATATGGTAAACAAAAGACAGCCACAGAGACTGATGATCGAGTAGCAAAAAGAGGATCATTTCAAATTAAATATCTATAACAATCATATTAAGGAGGGGCCTGATAGGTTATTTTTGTTCTTTATGGTCCGTTTTTCTACAGATTTTTTTTTTAATATTTTCGTGATCCGTGATCATGGAAATTTATTTTCTGTGAATGGTGATTGACAAAAAAATGAACTTGTGAATCGTGATTCAATATGTTTGCCAATACTTTTTTTATTTCCTTTTGACTTATGGGGTATTTTTTTCATAATGACATAAACAAGATGTACTCTACCAGTTTCAGAAAAGTTTTCCCAGGATATTAAAGAGGGGGGGCAAGGGGTTTAACTGTTATGCTGTTATGGGGCAATTTAATTCTTTGTTATCTGTTATTTTGAAAATATATTTGCTGTTAGCTGTTATTGTCTTATTCTTTGTTAGCTGTTATTGGGCTTTTAGTTTTTTTGTTATCTGTTATTGTGATAATGTATTTGCTGTTAACTGTTATTGAAAATTGGAATGTTAGCATTTTTTTTTGACAGTCAATATTCGGTATAAATTGAAGATCATTGGACATTCCGGTCTACCACTACTAATATGTTTGTCCCGTATTCAGAGAAGGATTACATTAACATACCCATCACAGAAGTGAGGTCCAGGACAATTCAAGTATATCTTGTGATTATCCTTTGTAATAAATTCCATTTTTTTTTATGAATATGTATTTAGAATTATCTTAATCTTAATTTTTTGTATGAGAATAATGTTCCTTGTTTCCTCGACGAACATATTAAATTAAAACAATTCTTAATATGACAAAAAGGAAAACATGGCCAGGAATATCTGACAAGGATCTCAATTAAGGACTAGGTCCTATCAACCACTTAACCTTTTATATAATATGGTACATAGACTCAGCTCTGTGATTCTTTTCAAAGCAGAACCTAATGCATTGTACAATGAAAGTTCCAACCATGTACTTGGGTCCGAAGCTGCACATAACTCATTACAAACAAAGATTTATTTCGTTTCAAGTCATTGTTTCCCTACTAAACTATGTATTATATTTACTAGTACACTTGGTACAATAAAAAACCTGATAAAAAATTGTTCAAATTAAGGCCTTTAAAAATAGTGGAATAAATTGCTTTTGGAGTGTCAAAATTCGTTCGAAGTACTTGATAAATTGCATGCTTATAATTGGTGCTTTTGATTTATCTACCCTATATACCACTTTGCATCATAGTCTTATTAAGAAAAATTCACACCTCTCATTAGATGGTCATTTAAAAAAAGTCAGAATATTCAAACTCTTTTAGGTCATTTTTTTTATAGCAACAAAGGGAGCTTCAGTCAATATATATAAACAATATATGACCAACGTTTCATGAGAACTGCTGAAAGCATTTTTGAGTTATTTTTGAAAACGAGATAATACCACCTTTTTCTAATGAATAAAACCCCTTATCTCAATAACATAAAATCTAAAATTAATAAAAATCGAAACGGAGTTTATAACAATAGATATAAACATTTCAGCAAAGTTTCATGAGAACTGCTGAAAACATTTTTGTATTAATGTCTGAAAACTGGAAAATCCCCCCTTCAGTTTAAATAATTAAACCCGTTAACTCGGAAACGTAAAATCTAAAATTTATATAAATTGAAAGTGACCTCATGTTAATAGATATAAACAATTCACCAAATTTCCTTGTTTTGTGAAAGCATTTTTGAGATATTATCAGAAAACTGAAAAAAAACCACCAATTTAATTGAAGAAAAACCAGAAACTTCAAATCTAAAATTTATAAAAAAAAAAAAAAAAAAAGAAAAAAAAGGGAGCTCACGTCAATAGATATAAACAATTTCCCAAAGTTTAATGCAAATTGGTTAAAGAGTTTTTGAGTTAATATCCGACGTGTTGACAACAGACGGACAACAGTATACCATAATACGTTCCGTTAACGAGCGTATAAAAAATATTATAATATATTGAGTAGTAATTTAAACACATTCTAGATACATGAATTAATACTAAAAACATAGTCATAGAAAATGGAATGCATTACAAAGGATTATATCCGTAATTAGAAATACTGATTTGTCAAAGACTATATTATTTTAATATTTCATTTACTGTTATCTGTTTTTGCCCATTTTAATTCCTTGTTATCTGTTATGAGCCAAATCAATTTGCTGTTTTGCTGTTATTGGGACCCCCCTTGCCCCCCCTCATTAAATTATCATTGAAAAAAGGGGGAGGGTCAAAATGTATTTTGACATTATACACCTCAGTCAGTCGATCTAGTTTAGCGAATTTTCGTGTTATACTTTTAATAGAAGGGATTTTTCTATTGGTAGACATAACATCTGTTTAGTTATGTATGATCTTTGATCTATTTTTTTTAAATATGTCAGATGAGAATATTTGTTGGACTTACATATTGGGATGGCTGACACGATCAAAGCATTCCCGTAAAACAGAGCTGAAGATTTGGTTGATACATTTCTGCTGAAATCTTGAAGCAGAAGTTCTTCTTCCTTAGTCAACTGTTTATTCTTTGCTGTCTTGCTTGACATTTTCGCTTATGTTTGTGATGTGGCACTTTCGCTGACCGGTTCGACTGTGAATTTGTACACGCGTCAGATAAAAGAACGTCACAAAGGTAGACAACTTGTGTCAGAAGCCGGTGCCCGAGGCCAGCACAACTTGTTTTAATTTTTAACCAGGAAATTACTATCAAATTTAACAAGGATAAAACCATTGATATGTCTACCTTTAAAAAAAAATTAACGAACAACTTTTTTCAGCTGAGTGAACGTTTATTATAGCTGCATTTTTATCTCTCATTAAAATGCCAACTTTGTAAAAACGGCCGGGTCAACATTTTATTCTGATATCACCTAAATTGAACACAGGTATACAGAAAAACATATTGATTAACATTACATTACTACAATATGTTTCTATGTCTATGGTATGTGCTCGGTATGTGTTATAGCAGATCTGTAATTCAGTTGTTTTCGTTTCTTGCTGTGTTACACATTTGGTTTTCGTTCATTTTTTGTCCATTAAAGAATAATTAGGCCGTGAGTTTTATCGTTTGAATCATTCTACATTTGTAATGTCGGGGCCTGTTATAGCTGTCTATACGGTATGTGCTTTGCTCATTGTTGAAGGCCATACGGTGACCTATAGATTTGATGTGCCATGTCGGGACATTTCAAATCCGACTATAAGGGGTAATGGTAATGAGTATCGTATAAATATATAGTCATAAGGGGAACTATATATATGCAGCCGCTTTTATCCACAACATCGATAATAATTTTAGTTTGTTTATATCATACCGAAATGTCTTTATATGCTTATAATGAATTTTGTTTGTCCTAAACTTAATTACATGTTGCAAGGCCCATTCCAACTCGATTTAAACCAATTTAGAGCTTGACAGGACACTTGTAATTAAGGAACAGACCCTTTTAAAGCCATCTACCGGACCTAAGGCTATTTTAAATCTCGGTTTTTTCTACATGTATTTTTTTTGTAGGCGCTAGTCTCCCGTTTGGTTTTTATCATGCTTGTTGATTGAAACCTAAAACTTTACTACATAAACTGACATAGCGAACGAACTAGGAAATATAAACCATTGTCATGCCCCCTTTCTTATGTTTTTCAGACCGCATTAAGATCAGATTGACCGTTTCAGTGTTGAAAACTGAGTATTCGAGTGCCATATTCAGATGTATACCGAAAAGTGAAAAAAGTTCTGCCATCATACTAAAAGATACTTAATCGTTTGATAAAAAAATATAAGACCGACAAGAGCGCTTAGGGATCAGACCCCCCTTTTTTGACACAATAACAAGTCAATTTTATTTTACTTTTCTTAACGGTTGCTTTTACTTTTTTACTGTGTTCTAGGTCTTGTCCATTTTAGTTCACAATAACACTATAATATGATCGATAACCCTCTAAACTGAGAGGGCAGACACGGGTGACCACTCCCGTAGCAACTGTGATATAAAAGGGTAAGGGAGCTACCATTTGATTTTATGGGGGGGGGGGGGGGGGGGCTAGGATGAAAAATTTTGTCCTGCATTTTTATTTAGCTGTAATCTCTGTCCTGCCTTTTTATTTTTCACTCTGTTTGGTCCTGCTTTTTTTTTTTTAGTTTATCCTGACTTTTTTTTACCTAAATTGTCGTCCTAACTTTTTTTTTGGCAATTGTCTCATCTTGCCTTTTTTTTTAACTCAAAACTCCTGTCCTGCCTATTTTTTTTTCAAATTTCATCCTACCCCCCCCCCCCCCCCCCCCCATAAAAATCAAATGTAGCTCCCTAAGTACTGAATGGTGACTCATTTTACGACAAATTCAACATTTTGTATACTTATTTCTTTTCTATATTACGAAGTTTAGCATGACGTTCATTAACTAGTACACATTGTTGTCAAGGGGCCAGCTGTAGCACACCTCCGGATGCGGGATTCAAAAGTTCTCGCTGTATTGAAGACCCATCGGTGGCCTTGACTGTTTTCCGCTTTTTGGTCGGTTTGTTGTCTCTTTGACACATTCCCCATTTCCCTTCTCACTATTAGTATTGAACTCTATATGTTTTTTGGTTTTTTTTTATCCCCGCTACTGAAAGTTGGGGCATATTGTTTACCCCTGTTCGTCCTTCCGTCTGTTCGCCCTTCCGTCTGTCCGTTCCGTTATGGATGCATATATAGTTATTCCAGATAACTCCTCCTACAAGTTGAAGGCTGGGAAGTTTTCAGTTTGCTGTTTGCAAATATATTGAAAGTGTACATGTGGTCAGAGTTTAGATTTTTATTAATATTTGCTCTTTTGGGAAATAGTTGAACGTTGTCATTTAATTTTTTTTTAAATATTCTTGCAATAGGGTCATAGTGTTTTCCGCACAACTCCTCATACAGTTTGCATGCTATGAAGTGTTCACTTTTCTGGCTGTTTATAAATACATTGAAAGTGTGCAGCAGCATGTTGTTAGAGTTTAAATTTTTGTCGAGCCTGCGAGTTTTGGTCGCAAAAGCGAAACATGGCGATCATACCGTCCGTCGTCACTCTGTGGTTAGAGTTTAGAATTTTTAATAACTTTCTTAAACTGTCCTGGATTTTTACCAAACCTTGACAGAAGCTTGTTTATGATCATAAGATAGTATGCAGAAGTGAATTTAAACGAAAGGCTCTAAAGAGCCCGTGTCGCTCACCTTGGTCTATGTGAATATCAAACAAAGCACACTTTCCAACATTGAAGACGAGAATAAACCATAATTGACAAACATCTCTGTTTTGTTGATCTTGTATTACTGGTCTTTTAGTCTGTTTCGTTTCTTTGACTTATAAATAGATCTTGCCTTGCTGATAATTTTTGTGATTTAGAGTGTTTTTTATTTATGATAATGAGGCATAACAGAAAAAAAGTTTCTTTCTAAACATCATTGTTTTCATGATAAACGGCAAAGATGGAAAAAAAACATGTAACTTATAATATGGACAATTGGTAGAGTTCATTATTCTAAACATATTTTTTCCTTTCAGTTTTCTCTATTTATAACGGTTCAAAAAATAATAGACAAAACTTGCTTTCAACCCCTATGTGCTACTTTTAGCAATGGCCATGTTTGGTTAAATTTGTCTTGGCAGTTTCAGTGGAGAAGATTTTTGTAAAAGATTGCAAAATTTTACGAAAAGGTGGGAAAAGTTTACTTTAAAGGAATAACTCTTTATGGGTCAATTGACCATTTTGGTCATGTTGACTTATTTGAATATCTTACTTTGCTGAACAAATTTGTTGTGTACAGTTTATCTCTATCTATTATAATATTCAAGAAAATAACCAAAAACTGCAAAATTTCCTGAAAATTTCCAATTATGGGACAGCAACCCAACAACGAGTTGACTAATGCATCTGAAAAATTCAGGGCAGATTTTTGTTCGGATGAACATGTTTACCGCTTGTCACAATTTGCTCTAAATGCTTTAGTTTCAGCGCTATAAGCCAAAACTGACTGCATTTTATCATGTTCTATGTTTAGCCATGGCGGCCATCTTGGTTGATGGCCGGGGTCATCTGGTACATTTTTAAAACTAGATACATACCATAAAGAGGATTTAGGCCTTACGCATTGTTGATTGCTCTTTTGTGAGATAGTTGAACTTATCTTAAGATTTCATTTTGCAATTCCGGGGCCGCCAATAATTGGTGTCTCCTAGATACTATAAAATAGCAATGCAAAAAAAAAACACAAAACAAGTTCTACATTGACATTGTTATGATACAGTTGTGCGGGTCATAACTTCGTCTGTTTTTTTTTTTCTTTTATTTTTTTTAATATCATGATTTCAAAATCACATGAAATAATATAATCATTTTTTCCTACGTATATGTATGTCTTCAAATTTAAACATAGATTAGCCTTGTTTGTAGCTTCTGTAAACCAAAATTACTTAATAATTGTGCGTTCTCGATCCAAGACTATCAACATCCTACAAGAAAAAAGTCAAGGCTATATAGATTAACGAGAAGAGTAATCTAGGATTCCATGTGGCCAAATCATTTCCATGAACACAGCCACTTCAAAAAAATCTGGTGGATTAAATATAGGTCTCAACCAATTCGGCAAAAATCGCGAGATGTTGAAGTCATGTCATATATGCAATAAAAAGTTTTAACTGTCCACAGATCAAAAATTAGTCATTCAGATATAGGTTAAATCATACGTTGAGTCAGACAATGAAACGTATATTCTAAATCCTACAAGAAAAAAGTCAAGGATTTATAGATTAACGAGAAGAGTAATCTAGGATTCCATGTGGCCAAATCATTTCCATGAACACAGCCACTTCAAAAAAATCTGGTGGATTAAATATGGGTCTCAACCAATTCGGCAAAAATCGGGAGAAGATGAAGTCATGTCATATATGCAATAAAAATTGTCCACAGATCAAAAAATTAGTCAATCAGATAGGTTAAATCATATGTTGAGTCAGACAATGAAACGTATATTCTAAATATAAAAAAGGCGCTGATAAAACCAACAGTGAAACCAAAACCTTACCATTAACACCAAATTATAACATATTTAACAGTAATTGTCAGGGGGATCAAGGAGTACTAAAAGGGCGTGCGCCACTTTGATTGCCAAAAGAAAAGACAAAAGACAAAAATCTCATGTTTATCACGATTTATAAGAATTTCCAGCCATAAATAAAGGCAACAGTAGTATACCGCTGTTCAAAGGCATAAATCGATTGAGATAATACAAATTCGCGTTACAAACTTAAACTTAGGGAAACACATCAAGAGGAAAACAACGGAACAACAGAAACGCTGAGGTTTCAAAAACAAACGTCAACATACATCGAAACGGACTATTTGATAACAAATGTCATATATTCCTGATCTGCGTTCAAGACATTTTAAGAAAAATGGTGGATTGAACCTGGTTTTATTGCTAGCCAAACCTCCCGTTTATAAGGCAATGTTAAAAAATATCGCTAAAATGACAAAACTAAGTGACTGGAATACAGAATACAAAAAATCGTCCAAATTGTTTTTGCCAAGCTATGCTCGGCAGTATATATTCCGTTTTCTGAAATAAATAAAAAAAACAAGTAATTTTTTTGTTCAAGCTAGAGGATACACAAAATTGAGTTGTCCACCCTTTTTTTTACCTTTATTCTGCATGTATCTTAATAAGCAATGCATACAAAAAGAAAAATATATGCAATCGATATAGTATATATATAGACAAATATTTCAGATAACAAATTAAAAAACTAAAAAGATACCAGGATAAAAACCATGCAAAATCAACAGAATCAATAAAAGAATGTCATCAAAGAAAAGCTAGTTTCAAGTACTTATAATCAAAAGATGTAGGAAAAACGTCCTCTTATGGTTAAAATATGTCATATGTCATCAAAAGTGGATTTTAAAGTTGTACGTCAATATCATCAATATTGCAGAAAAACAGGACCCCTTGCAATGGGTCATAATTATGTATATCCGTATATCAATTATATCCGTATATGTTAATTTACCCCCCCCCCCCCTCTTTTTTTACCTTTAACAAACGAAACAAACAAAACGAACAAAATAAACAACAAACAAGCAAGCAAACAAACAAATAAACAAACATAACAATCATAACAAACATAACAAAACAAACATAACAAACAATACAAAACAAACCCACGAAAGAAGAAGATAGAAAGTATAAAAAAAATCATTCTGAAAATAATTCTGTGAGCCAGCTTAACTGCAGGAGGCACCAATGGACGGTGCTATATGGCATGGTGGTGCATATTAAAATCTGTATGGGGGCATTAATGATATGGTAAGATATATAAGGTGTTTTTCGCAGTCCTGTATTAAATTAAATTCAATTTTATTCTCGTGACAATTGGTTTCTCAATTAACCTAACTTGTGATGATCAATATAGTTATAGCATTACCATGCATGCAAATGAAACAAAAACATGTGATTATTATCTATAGGCCTACAGTACGATATTCAAAGCTGAAACAACCTGTTGTTAAAACATCTCATCTATACAGTTCTGGTTATTACCAGTCGAAAAAAATATGGGGAGAACATGTTCTTCAAGCTCTGCTATTAAACTGAATCAAATATTTAAAAAAAAGTTGAAGTACTTCACGCTGAAACAAAGCCGAGCAAGAAGAATAGCTTAAACTGATTCAAATATTTAAAAAAAAAGTTGAAGTACTTCACGCTGAAACAAAGCCGAACAAGAAGAATAGCTAAAGTTCTGTTTGAAGAAACACAAACAAAAACACAAAAAAGACATTCAACGAATATCTTCAGTACTTTCCTTTCAAGCTGAAACAAGCTGAGAAGAAATATAGCTGTCTGCTTTAAACACTAGAAACAAGCCTTGTAATGATATATAGTTTAAATATAAATTTAGAGTTGTGTTATTACAACCAAATCAAGCTCTGCAGCTCTGATATGTTTAGCGGAAACAAACCGGATAAGAATATCGAGATATCTGTCAGTTAAAACAAAATCACGAGAAAAATATTTACAGTACTTATATTCTAAACTGAAATAGATATTAGAAGAATAACCTTTACAAAAGTTCCATCTGCTGTTACCAGCTGAACTTGACCAGCAATCAAACATGAAAAGAACATAGATACAGCAAGTACTGTAACTGCAAGTTGAAACATCACAGAAAAGAAAATATATAGAGCTCTTATATTCAGTTGAACAAACATGGAAAGATCGATCGAAGAACCACATGCACAGTTCTATTTTTACTATACTGGCCCTCATATAAAGTCTTGGAAAACATCCAGTTCTCGGTGCTCTTTGTTAGTTAATTGATTGATAGAAGTTGCTTAACTCTCTACTATGGTTGTAATAAAAGGCAATTGACTGAACCAGTTAAGGTTTAAAATGAAGCTAGAAGACTTTAGTAACATGCAGAAAACTGCGGGGCCGGAAAGTGATAACCTGGGGCGTAGCTGGGTCCTGTTGAAGTGCACACCAAACAGGGGCGTTATGGGGAATTCCCCCCCCCCCCCCCAAGATTTGTTTTTTTGGCTAGACGCAAAAGGGTGCGTTCTGAGGGCCTAAAATTGGTTTTAATAGCACATTATTAGGACTGTATTTGATCATTTTTATTTAGAAACATCCTGAATAATTTTCAAAAATCTGCCCTTCGCATTTATAGCTGCAACAAAAACGTCCATGGTCTTGTCTAAATTGACCTCAAAATCACGGTGGATGTGCATAAAACCCAAAGCAGATAATCTGTCATTTCTCAACAGGTATTGTATCAATAGACAGATACAATGCGGGGTTAACTATATCAAGCGTTTGACACAGTGTTGTCGGCACTTTATCACTATGTATGATTCGACAGCGAGCTCTCCAGCGTTCAACCACTCTCTTGTAGTCTTCTAAAGACAACCCGATATCTATCAGGTATGTCTGATAAATTGTGACAATTTGGTCATTATTTATTTGTCAGACTATACACACGGAAGAAGATACTGTGCATGAAAATGGTTTTCTGAATTCACAAGTCGAGAATCAAGTTCCGTCATCATATGATCCAGAAACGGATAGTAGAGTAGAGAAAAAATCGCCAGGTGTTTCGGCTGGATGGCTAGCTCTCGAAATTTGAGTCACCATTTAGTACTTACCCTCTCGAAATTTGTCTTCAACACCACCTAGGAACATTTTCAACTATATCAAAAGCCTCTGCTATATCTAGAGCGATTTGGTATAGCTCGTTCCAAACACTCATTATCATCATTTCGCTCGGAACGCAACATTTCAGTAACGACTAGTACTGAGGAATCGGATAAAGTCTTGAAAGGCCATTTTATTTTATTTTTAATGCATTGAGGCCTTATTTCGACAGGAAGGTGTCAAAACAGAACAATATGAAGTAGCCTTTCAACACAATGATTTAAAGAGGGAATTCAGATTAATATTTACCAGTATCGTAATTTACATGTAAAAGAGGGGCGAAATATACCAAAAGGACAGTCAAACTCATATAAAGGTTATTGTAATTCGTTAAATTGTTCAGGGTTGGATCCAAAGTTGAGAGATAAAAATGAAACAAACGTCAATTGGTCATTTTTTGCCAAAATTATGTACGAAATTTACAACCCTCATCCAAATAAAAATGTGGATTTACAACCCCTGCAGTGCTGTTAGTTCAACGACGTGAATTACATTTTTTTTATTGAATATACCTTGCCGGAAATTTGAAGGTGTGGACATGTTTCCATTTGTCAGTCAAAAGTTGTAACTTTACATTTTTTCCTAATGATTTCGAATCTTTCAACAAAGAAATATCTGCATAAGATGGTCCCAGATTCTTTTTGTACTGGCTTTGACATTGACACTGATGTGGCGCTTATGCTACCGGTTCATCGTAAACCTTTGACGTTTCAGAGTCAGTATATTGTCCTGATTTGTTGCTGGTTGTGTTTCTGCATGCCTATCACCGTTGGTACTGTTAGTAGGCATTTTGGTGAAATTTTTTTCTAAAGTTTGCCCTTTCGGCTGGTCACGCTTTGAACTGCTCATGTTTACGCTGCTTTTTTACTTTGAGTACCAGAAAAAAAATTCTCACAAATAAATTAAAAAGTATTTCGGTCAGGGTTGATATATACGGAAATATTATTGTGACGAAATTAAAATAGTTATACTGTATCGTTGTCTTCGTTTCTTGTTTAAGTTAAATTTCATATTTTTTACTCGTTTGTATTTTTATTTTATTTTTCGGCGTAAATTATTTTTTTAGATCCCGCGAAGTGCACGCCTGACGTGACAGCATATATGGAGCTACGCCCCAGATAACAAAGTATATACGGTGTGTTTGGGTGGTTGTGTTGTGTGTGTGTGTGGGGGGGGGGGGGGGGAGTAATTGAAGATTATATTAAGCAGAAACTCAGTAAAGAAGTAATATAGAAAGTAGAAAATAGTTTTTGATCACGCATGTTAATTTCCAGCATTGGCGAGGATCTTAGAAAACACGAATCAAAGATATAACAAGCTTAAAGCTTTTGCTGATTGTTGATGCCGTATCGAGTTATTAACTTCTATATCATCTTGTCTCTTGTGGATAGTTGTCTCATTGGCAATCATACCACATCTTCTTATATTTATTCAGTTTCTAACAGGTTTTTGTTAATATACGCCAGACATTGCTAGATCATAGAAAACGAATCGTTGACCGTGCACTTGAGGGCTGCCGCCAAATCAAATACGAATTTAAAAAGTATAAGAACCAAAAATGCTAAAATTTGTCAAATTGTCACGACAAAATACAACCATAGCAATCTGCGGTTGGGGTTATAAAACTCTTAATTTGTATGCGTAATACGACTAGTATATAATCTACCTATTTGCGCTAAATATGTAAACTTCAAGTAAGAAAAATCTTTGAAGAATCTGTCATCAAACTGTATTTTCAAAATTAAAAAAGTGTTCAAATACAATAAAAATTCAATTATGATTTATTTTTTTTGGTTTTACAAAATTTATAAACGTGACAAGAGACGAATGGTATTTGAAACACACTTTATGATTTATCATTTACTTTCTCATTTAATTGGAATAAATATTGATAGAGCTCTGTCTAAAAAGGAACAAAAATTATCATGGTGACCTAATTATGTGATTACAAAAGTGAGATTTTGCTACATTTCAGACAAAATATTTGCAAAAGCCGAAATACTTTTAATTTCACATTTTATTTATTTGTTTTTATTAAACTGTATAGGTCAATTTGCAATATATACTTAATTTTGTGCATAAGTAGTTAATTTGAAAATTAAGCGATAAGAAATAGATTTTTGTCATCTTAACAAAAAGATGATGGGGCTCTACAAGCAATTCATTTTGTTAAATATGGATGTGTAAAAACTTGTCATTTAATAATTGTCTAATTTTTGTGTAAACATGGAAATCTCAGGTATCATTTGAAAATCGAAATTGATGGACATGATAAGGTACCCAAGTTTTTCTGAAACAATTAAAGTATGCCTAGGGGTACTTTGATCTTGCACCTCATTAAATCACGTGATAAGTTATTAACTAAATCAAGAAAATTATGGGATGTATCAACCAATCATTGACGTCATACTGCGCATGTTCGATTAAAGTTCCAAACCGCGACGCTGGGGGAAAAGACAGGGCATCCTAATTACCATTCAAAAATCATACAAAAAACGCATGCCAGCGCAAAATATATGGTGAAATCACGGAATCAGACATTTAAGACTTTAATTTTTGTGTGACATGCCTGGTGGAAAGTTTGACGACGAAGAAAACGTGGAAATGGAAGAGGAGGCCGGCGAAGGTAAAAACCAATCAGACATTGTTTAATTAGCCATCGATAACAATATAAGATTTCACCTACTGAAATGTGAAATAGTTAGCTATAGAATAGTTCAGACCATAGATTTATGATCCATTTAGCTATAGACATACTCTTCAGTCAAATTTATTTTGTTTTTATACCATGTTTTAGTGTTTTAACATGACCAAACCACGAGTCTGGAATCCCCCTTTGTTCATTTGCATATTCGTGGTAAATACGGCCTATTTTGAGGGTATTCCCCAGGTTTAAAGCGTTTTGAACTTGGATTGTATTAAAGATATTCATGAAAATTGAAGTGAAATGTTCATTTTGACATTTGGGAGAATTTTGTTATTCTTTTAATTTTCAAACGACGGGATAAATATCTGGATATATATCAATGGTGTCGGCTTATCACTGCGCATGACCAAAGTTATTTTAATTAATGAGGTCAAACTTGCAACACTTGTTGTGATACACAACGAAAACACATGATTGATTATCAAAAAGATGTTGACTTGTAAATATGTTTTAGTGATTAAATATAACAATATGGAGGAACAAGAGTTCGAAGAAAGCTTTTTAGAAGAACATTCAATCTATGAATGATTTATAAATAGAACAGCACATGTCTATTTTCATTTTCACTTCAAGCTTGTGCAAGGCACCATCCAGTTTATGTGGAATTTTAGGCTCTAGTTTTTTGTTGCATATTAAAAAAAAGTGTAATTATAATGCACACATCAAATGAATATTTATAATATTTCGAAAAAAAATGATAATTATTTATACAGTGAGGTGGTGAAAGATTATATGGGGATTCACTTTATGTTTATTTGGTAGCATTAAAGCTATGCATTTGCTATTATTAATAGTATGAGTTATTTGAGTTGTTTATCCCCCATTAATATAAGATTATTTGTGCTTAAAGATTAAATATCAAGTCTGAAGTTCAAATCCTTAAAAATGTGTCTGTATTAATTTTTGTTCATGGAAAAAAATTGGGTTTGCTACAAATATTCAAATGCCCATCTAACCCAAATAAAAAATTAACCTGAAATTAAACATTAAATTATATGACTCAGTTTTTAAAGTAATAATTAACAAAAAAAGATACAAGTGGGATTATATGTTGATTTCAGAATCCAAGAATTCAGCACTCTGTCCATTGTCTAAATCACCAACTCCACCCCTTACCCCTGCAACAGAGTTGGTCCATATGGGCATCACTTGTAAGTAATGGTTCCCTGCTTCAGCTTGATTTTGCATGTTTGGTTAGATGGAGCCCAGTACATGTTAGATGATCTTATCTTTTAATTTCGTTGCCATTGGGAAAGAAGCAACAACAATAAATTGTTAGCACTACAGTGGTTGGTACAAATTAATATGCAAATGTCATATATAGGTTTATGATTTTAGGTTTATTATGAAACTCTGGTCATTCTGACAAACTTATTTTTGTTGCACTTATGCCCAATAATTAAAGTCATAAGAAACCTCAAATTAAAAAAAATAATGCATATGTTTTTTATAACTCAATGGATAGTTTTCATTATAAAACTTTTGTACTGTACATATACTTTTTTCTGAAGATAATTCTTTAACTTGTTCATATTAAGAAGAAGTTGTCAAAGAGAAAACTTTTTTTAAGGGTTACCCTTGATTTGGCTGGAGGCAAAAAACTACACTGTCTGTTTGCAATAGTAGTAGTATATAGAAATGGAGTTTTAGATCTATTCAACTTATTAATATTTTTAATTTCAGTATGTTTCTATATATATACTCAGAAATATTTTGTTATGTTTACTGTTTTGTGATGGTGGTAGATATTATTATTTCTCTTGCTTGTGTTATGATTTGAAATGAAAATGCAATTCGAACACTTAAGATGGCAAACTATCAGTATTTCGTTTTATGTTCGTACATGTACAATACATATGAACATTAATATACAACGCTGGCTGGAAGTCTCTTATTGAACATTTGGTTGACAAAAAATTGTTCTCCCCAGAATTTTCAAAAAGCACCATGGAAATCAACATAGCACTGATTTACCAAAAAATACAGCACCATGGTCTCTATATATACATTCTATTAGAAAATCTTTCAAGATAGCATCAGACATGAATTCAGGGTTTAAGCTAGGATTTTGAGGGCTTTAGTCACTTTTGCGCGCTATTAAAATCAACCTTATTTTGTGTAAAAGCAATGGACCAATGATGTATATTACTAGCTTCATCTTTCGACTTAGTCAGATTTTGAGGGATTGAGGCACCAGCATGATTGGCAGTTATTGTATGATTTGACTGTATTGGCCATTATTAGGAAAGATTCTGACATGGAATCCAGAAATTTAGTTCACAATTTCTCTTCAGTCTGTTCCAGGGGTCATTGTTGATCAACAAAAGTTGGATTCTATTTTTTTTAAACAAGGAATCACAGCAGAAATTAATTTGCAATGATTATTTCACTGCATAATCATTATCCTTATAAAACGTCTAAGTCGATATTTGGAAATCATTTCTATCAAGTTGGAAATGTATAAAATCCTTTTTAGAACGATTATAATGACTGAAAGGAGGTTGTAAACAAATCAACAATAGATCACGTTTACTACTTTCGGTTTTAAAATGAAACTAAAACGGGAAGTGACACATGGATAATAAATTCAAAACGAGTCCGGATTCATCAGGAAATTATCATTTTTCGATTTGAATTCCTTTAGTAAGAGATATATATTTGTCTCTCTCGTTTAATTGATTCTAACTAAATGATTTCGTATTTTACGTTTTTAACGTCTATAAATAGTCAAAGGAATACTTTCACGCATGCGTAGAACACAATACAGGAAGCACCTGTTTAACATTTCTCGTGAACTTTTTGAATAAACACATTAAAGTTCTTTATTTTAAATGGAAATTGTCGAAAGTTTTTGATGAAAACTTAAATCAAATATGACGAAAATGCCTTCGAATGACGAATCTACGACAAACTAACTTCAGATTGTGATCGTTTGGGAAATATTGAAATTCAAATGCGAACTGTCCAGGTTATTACATTTTTGATTAAATGACGAAATTATACTCCTGGTTGTTGAAATGCCGACTGACTGATTTTCCTAGGGAAATAATTATGATGGTCATTCAATTATGGGGTTAATTAATAAACTACGGATAAGTGACCAATCTGATGGCGATAAGCGGATTAGTTGTAATCACAAATTGTAACACCTGCTGAAAATGTTAATTACCCGGAGGTCATAAACTTGTCAAAAACATGAAGACAGGTAGATTTATAGTTTTTATTGCGAATTTTTTTTTACACTTTCAAAATTAAAGTGACGAAATGGATTTGAAATACTTTCGTCAATGAGAAAACTCTTTCGTAAAATACGAAAGTGACGAGCGCTAGCAAAATCACTGCATGATGGTGCTTTTAGGCCCTGGGGAGAACATTGATTGTCAATAAATAAAAAAAAAACTAGACATATGATATAACCAGACTTCACTGGAGGTTTTTTTTATAATTTCATTTCTGGACTTCTGTTCAACAATGTCAAAAACTGCTTATTTGACTTTCAAATTATTTGTTCCATCTTACAAATATATGTTTATAGTACAGCTATTGAGACATCTTTGACGACACTTCTTGCACCATAGACAATGCTAGACCACCTAGGCTTGCTAGACCAATTAGTCTTGCTAGATCATTATGTTTATATTATGTACAGAAAAAAAATGTTTACCAGTACCTACTTTCTGTTGATTAATGTATTACATGTGTTGTGTGAATTATTAATTTACAAAAATATTTACCTGTAATGATAATTTGATTGAGTTTTTTTATTTTGAACAATAGAATTAGGCTAGTTACATGTATATGTACATGTTTTACTTCATTTGTAACATTTTATTTGTAGACCTGTTATTCATTGTACTTGTTTATTTTTTTTTTTACTGTTTATTTATTGTTAGAATGTTTAACATTTTACCCATATATTTTCACCCTTTTGTATGTATGCATGTACATCAACAATATTTACAATCTTCAACTTGTGAAATTTTAATATATTTAAGTTCTAACGTTGTGTATATTTTTAAAAAATAAGATGTTTTAGGATTGTGAAATTTATGAACCATAAAAACCTGTTGTGTTCTTATGGAATAGATTTAAGATAAGTTAATATATATTTTTGTACAGCCTTCTACATTTAGCAAAACCTATACCATATATACATATGGTCTGTTGAAAAAAACCCACCAAACATGAAGAAATGTGAAACAATTTAAACAAAAAACCAACAACCTGATTTATGAGATTACTAAAAAAAAAGCCAAAAATGACAGATACGAAAACAACCAAGGACAACCAATGAACATTTATGTATGAACATCAACTTCTAAAAAAATATGTGAAAAGTACTAAAAGTTCGTAATTAAAATAAGAATGTGTGGTATGAATACCAATGACACCATTCTCCACAGGAGATCAAATGATGTGGATGCATAAGCAACTATGGGTCACTGCACAACCTATGCCAGTTTATAAGTGTTTTCCGAAGATATAAATAACTTATGGACATGATGGAGGAAAAATCAGTTATAAATATCCATAAAAAAAAAGGGGTCTACCTTTGTCAGTATTTTGTTTTTTTAAAGGTAGCTGATGTTTCTTAAGATTCATGTCTCTAAATATACATGTAAAATGTCTTTGTTTTACAGATGAAAGTTTTGAAGATGAAGCCGCTTCAGAAAAGAAAGTAAAAAAGAGGAAAAAGAAAGATGGAGAACGACAGAAAAGAAAAAAGAAAAAGAAGAAACACGATGATGAAGTTGAGGTGGGTATTCTTTGTTTATGTTATGTTTCACTATTAATATTTGTAAAATGTATTAATTGATGTTTGTTTTTAAAAATAATAGAGTCTCACTTAATCTATCCCTCTTAATGAATTTGATATATGTTATTGGACTGTAAACTGGTACTGAAAGCATTTAATTAGAAATATAACATTGGTCAAGTGCTAGACAAAATATTAAAAACTCATTTTTTTTTAGGATTATGGCAGATCTGAGGATGAAGATTATGCATCTCCACCAAAGAAACAGAGGAAGCCGAAAACTCCATCAATCAGTGCCCCTGCTCAACAGGTAAGTGTTGATAAGTTATTTCCCCTTGATATGCCTCCATTATCACATGTAATGCACAATTTAAGCCTGTAATGAGAAAGATTACTGTTGGCGTCTTCATGCTTAACCATACATGTAAGTCCTACGGCCATGGCTTGTATAATTGCTTTTCAGGCTTGTAATATCTTCTCTACAAGCCAACAGATTACAACTCAAATTTTCGTATAATTGAGCTTCAGGCTTGTGGATTCAAAAGTTTATTGTGAAGACTGCTGTTGTATAAGATCCTGATTAAGAAAAGTAAATCATTAGCCTAGGCAACACAAGACACTGTTATTGAAAAAACTCATACTTCTTCAATCATTTCAGACAAGATTACTGTTGTATATATGATCCTGATTCAAAAAAAAATATCATTAACATACATTTGTAGGCAACACAAGGCAATGTTATAGAAATAACTCGTACTTCTTCAATCATTTCAGACAAGCTTTTAGAAAAGCTTATACTTTTTGTAACATTTCAGGCAAGCAAGACTCCATCAGAGAAGATAGCAGAAGAACTTGGCGTAAGCAACATAGAAATAGAATACTCAGATGATGATTTCACATCCCTCAATAATTACAAATTATTTAAAGAACACATCCAGCCTCTAATTCAAGAGGCTAATCCAAAAGTACCTATCGAACGTATGGTGTCCTTGATTGGAGCCAAGTGGAAGGAGTTTGCTAAACTGGTAACTGAACGCCACAAGAAAGGTGACTCGAGCACACTGAGTTCACCTCCATCAGCAAAGAAACCAGATGACACTCCAGCTAAGGCTAAAAAAGAGGCTCAGGATGATGCCAAAGACTCATCTTATGCTCAGGAGCAAGGTCAGTGGATCACTATTGAAATATACCTGCCAATGCACCAGTTCTAGTTGGGGAAACTACTTCTTTTTCTTTTCAAAATATGAGCTAATTAAATCCATGCATCAACAAAATATGATCTTAACCCTTTCCTCCATAGTGACGCCTTTTAACACCACCCCTTTACTCTATAATGACGCCTTTTGACGCCTGTGTAGTACCTCTGTTGAAATGCTTTGACTAAAAACTTTAAAAAGTGTCTGCAGTAGACTTAATAAAATTTATATCCAATATGAAAAGGATTATCATAGGAATATCTGACTTAAATTTATTTGATGAAATATTTGTTTTTTTCGTTATGCATTAATACTTTAAAGCATATTTTCAGGATTTTATTGAAAAATCCTATGCGAATCAAGTATGCAAAAAAAAAATTTAATGGAGGAAAGGGTTAAAATAAATAAATTTCAATAGATTGAAATAAAAAACGATTGTCACACAATATAAAGGAATTAGAAGGGAATGATTTACATTGATGTAGCTCCAAAAAGTTTGCTGCTATATGCATATGATAGTAAGAAAAAATAGTTTAAAAAAAATAAAGGAATTGCAGGAAATTAAACTAGGTGCACAAAATTAAACTAGGTTCCAAAATACAAAGTCACTGCAAAACAATGAGAAGGAACGACAAATGCAATATCCCAAGTATGAGGCAAAAATCGCATGAGGCATAACAAGGGGAAGTCTTCTACGTAAGGACAACAGTCAATATTTATTGTAGAAAATATTGAGCAATTTACAGTTGATGTTATCATATTTAAGTGAAATCTTTTTAAAAGTCTTTTGTTGCTAAAACATGGTTACAAAAGTTATGAATTGTTTTAAATTAATATATTTTATATAATGTCTAATTGTGGTGGTTTAAATTCTTGATTTAAGATGATATTGAAACTAATCAATTTATACATTCTTAGATATTTAATTGAATTATTCATGATATGTGTTACAAGAAAGAAAAACTACAACTTAAATTCTCCTATGCCTCTGTCTAATAAGTACCTTCATCAAATTGCAAATACATCTATCTAAATGTTGATAATCATAGTTATATATGCAATTTGTTTGTTTATTCAGATGAGGTGGAAGGAAGTGAAGAGGAAGAAGAGAGAGAGATGAGGAGGAGGAGGAAGAAATAGAAGAGAAACCAAGGAAGAAAGGCAGGAAGAAAACAGTGGCTCCAATTAAAATCAAAATTGAAAAGAAGAAAAAGAAAAAGAAGAAAACTAAATCTGTAAGCAACCTTTGGTTATGTTTTAAAGTTTGAATTTCCCAGTGTAACTTAAACATTCTGTTAATTTATTTCTTTGAAATGTTAATAACCCAAACAGCATGTTGTAATTTATCTAATTTTTCTCCAAGGAGGATGAGGAAAACAAATACAATACAAGTGATGAAGAATTTGACAGACAATTAGAAGAGGCGGCACGGTTAGAAGAGGAGGCCAAGGCAGAGGAGGCAGCGTTACCTAAACGTAAATCTAAAACGAAGAAAGGCAGAGGTCGTAATGTCAGAAAGAAAACAAAGCTGACTAATAAATTCCCAACCGATCCGGATGCAGAGGGCTATGAGGTATGTTGATGTCAACCCCCCCCCCCTCAAAAAAAAATGTAGATTGTTATGCAAAAATAACAAAGTTGACTAAAAAGTCTATCAATGAACTATTCTGATATTGTACTAAGTGTTATGTGTGCATATTATTCTTACTTAAATTGAAAAAGGGGTGACTCTAGGATGAAATGAAGAGGTGCAGAAATTAAGTGATTGCCTTGTAATTAGTATTCTTATTCATAGTTTTAAAAGAACCTAGGAACTTAATGTACATAAGTGAGCTATTTGTCCTGAATTCATCATTTTGATTTGGAATGTTGCCATTGGTTTCTAGCATCATCCTGATTTATTTATTTCCCTTGACTTTCGAAAGTAACATATGTGTATTAAGATAAAATCAAATTGTCATTGTAATACAAAGGCAGATGGAAGTCAGCATAAAATTTTGAGGTGGAAAATTAGTACCAAAAAAATTTCGTTTGAAAAAATTGGTTGCTCTTGGGTCAGGTTAAAGGCTTTATAACATGTATAAGTCTGGAATCAGTAAATTTAAGATTTACCATCTAAAGGTTTGGTTTGTTTGTCAGCATGGAGTGTAGATAAAACAAAATTTCTATTTCAGACTGATCATCAGGATTACTGTGAGGTGTGCCAGCAAGGAGGAGAGATAATTCTGTGTGATACCTGTCCCAGAGCCTATCACTTGGTTTGTCTAGAGCCTGAGTTGGAGGAGGCCCCAGAGGGAAAATGGAGTTGTCCAAAATGTGTAAGTAGTGAATGTAACAGCTGAAAAAGAATCCTCCATGTGACCAGTTTCAAATGTGTATCTTGTGTTTCAAATCTTTTAGTTTGAAAAAATGGATATACTCATATTCATGAATAATTAGAGCTTATTTCAAAATGCTTTAAGAGTAAGACTGGTCGAATAGCTTGTTTTGTTTGTATAAAAGTTAGCTGAAGCATTGTGATTAAAGGTTGACATCCTCAAAAAATATTGACAGGCATATATATAATATCTTAATTTGATTAAATGTTAACCAAATTACAATTGTACATTATACAAACAATGCAAGCTATTCAACCAAAGTCTTACTCTACATGCATAAGGAAATTAGCTCTAAAAGTAGGGACATGTTGTTTGATTGACAATGTGGCATCTTTCCACCAGAGACCAAAGGATGTAGATGTAAGCGACTATAAGTCAGTGTACAGCATTCAACAATGAGGGAAACCATAAAGTAAACTATAAAAGCCATAGCATGACAATATGTGAAACAATTAAAATTCTCTTATCAACAAAACATGTATATACTTGCAACAGCTCTGTCTTCAAATGCATAGCCTTCGTTTCAATTAAAAAAGTTTTCTTAGATAAGGCCAACTAAAATTAATTAGTAGATTTTCATCCAAATTTTTGAAAATAATGGGGCGGGTGGGAGGATTTTATTTTTTAAATTTTATTTCATATGAAACCCTTTTGTGACGAGTTTTTCATATATGCAAGTGTAATAATAAGCTTATATCATGTGCATGTATACACAAGTATGAGGAATCTTACATATTTCAAATCCTTAAATAAATATATCTAATTGCGGCTTTAAAAATTTAACAACAAAAACGTGTGAGAAATACTCTCTTCAGTTAGACTACATGTACCTACACAAAATGTATTTTGGTTTCTAAACAATGGTTTGTATTACCATCAAATGAAGCAAATGCATTGGTATGCAACACAATTATTATGAGTACAGAATATAAATGAAAACTCAGAGAGTGTTGAAAATAATAGGGTTGGTACTTTATATGCAAAATCAAAATATAATTATCATGTAAAACATGAACTTAATAATAAAAAAAAAATTTGTTGTTTAATGAGTCTTTTTGGGTGTATTGGGACATTTGCTGTTTGTCAACATAAAAAGACAGCCATGGGTAAAATCAAAGAGCTTGAATATAAAATAAAATGCGTATGTTAGTCGACTTTTTAACTTCAATAAACGGTTATAATTCTGACAAGTTCGTGCTTGTGTTTCAATATCTTTAATGTTTTCTGTATCAATGGTTTCCACGAATCTTGTGCTTTGGGTATCATTTACAGTTTAAATTTCCTGAGACAGTCATTGCATAAATAAAAAAAGTCCGCAGTTTTCTAATCACAGAAATTTGTGACATACCGCGATTTGCAGTCTTGGAAACAGCGTTTTTCTCGGAACACCAATATTTCATGTCATTCTCGTTATCAAGCTTTACTCTCGGAAGATGATGTTGTCATCATAGAGCAGCGGTCGACTTAATCATTTTGGTTAGATTTACTCGAGGTACAAAACCGAAATTTGAAACAGGAAGCATTGAATGAAACGAAATTTTAACGGTTACCGGTAACGGGAATGAACAAAATCCGGAAATCGTAAATTTTATAAAATAAAAAAATTCGGGGCGGGGCGATTTCAGAGGGGCGGGCGGGGATGAAAATCTATCAATTAATTTTAATTGGCCTAAAATGATTTCAATTTTTATTGGTAAAAAATTGCCTTTTCTTTTTTTAAAAAGTGGATTAAATTATTTATTGGATACACCAAAATGGCAAAATGTTTTACTAAATATTTCTTCTTGCATTCACCAAGATGGAAAAATGTTTTACTAAATATTTCTTCTTTTCTTTTTTCAAGGAAGGAGAAGGAATCAAAGAACAGGAAGAAGATGAACACATGGAATTCTGTCGGGTGTGTAATGATGGTGGAGAGTTGTTGTGTTGTGACCGGTGTCCATCAGCCTATCATCCACATTGTCTGAACCCGCCACTTAAAACAATTCCAGATGGAGACTGGCAATGTCCGAGATGTTCAGTAAGTCAAGCTTCCAATACTACTGATAGTCAGGTTTGTACAAAATAATGTAACATCGACGCTGAAGTTCACTAACAAAGGATTTTCAGGAACAAGGACTTAGTTATGTCCAACTAACTGCATGTGTAATTTATGTTCATACTGCTAGAATCACTGAAAGACACATTTATGAGTGCTTGAGATATTGAAATGTGTTAGTTCTTGAGATATTGACAAGTGTAATTTATGGTTAAAACCACTGAAATGCCATGTTCAAACCATACTTGTTGACGGAAATGAAAACAACACTTTTTAAATTTCATATGTCTATCAAACCTAAACATTTGGAATTCAGGGATGTAAAAATATGTAGACATGTAAGAAGCTATTTGATCAAAAGGAACCTGAAAAATAATTCTCAAATTTTATCTACGATCAACTTTGCTTAATGTAGTTGAAACCTTCTTTTCTTTATCTAAGAGAAATTTATGATTGCAGTTAGAACCACTGGTAGGCAGAGTTCAGAAGATATTGACGTGGAAATGGACAGATCCACCAGCAGATGAAGGTAAAATGGATGAACTTGACCACACCCACCCTCATCTACCAGCTGTTACAAAAAAGGTTTGTAGGATCATACTCGACAAATTATACCCTTTCCTGAAGAATTTATTTTGGAAAATTTATCGTTTCATTGTTCTTTTCAAAATAAAGATCTGTTAAATTTAAAATTTCTAATGTAACACCCTTCTTAATATAGTTGATTTGATACATTAACATTGGATTTAGAGTTAGAAAAATAACTGCAAAATAAATGGGCTACTTTAAATTGCAGTTATTTATTTTTTAGTTATTTTCTAGTGATTTAATGCCATATTGTGAATTTTGTGTATTTTTTTTTCAGAACCGTAAACCATTGAGAGAGTTCTTTGTAAAATGGCACAATATGTCATACTGGCATTGTTGTTGGATAACAGAATTAGCTGTAAGTTTACATGTCATATGATAGTTTACAAAAAAAAAATTGTCATATATAGATATAAGAAGATGTGGTTTGAGACAACTCTCCATCCAAGTCACAATTTGTAAAAGAAAACCATTATAGGTCAAAGTATGGTCTTCAACCATGAACTGTATATAAAAAGAACTGTGTCAAAGTAATGTCAGTTTTGAAATCAAGTCAAAACTTGTAAAAGTAAACCATTATAGGTCAAAGTACAGTCTATGTGTCAAAGTAATGTCAGTTTTGAAATCAAGTCAAAATTTGTAAAAGTAAGCCATTATAGGTCAAAGTACGGTCTTCAAGAACTGTGTCAAAGTAATGTCAGTTTTGAAATATATTATTTGTTGAAATCAATTATCTAATGTAGAACTCTTGCTGGTCTATTTTTAAAATAGTACCTGGGCAAAATGATTGTTACAGTACCTAAAAATACAGGGAAGTGAATTTTTATGCCCCATTTATGCGCATTATGTTTTCTGGTCTGTGCGTCGGTTCGTTCATTCGTCCGTCTGTTCGTTCATCCATCTGTTTGTTCATCGTTCTGTCCCGCTTCAGGTTAAACTTTTTGGTCAAGGTAGTTTTTGATGAAGTTGAAGTCCAATCAACTTGAAACTTAGTACACATGTTCTTTAAGATATGATCTTTCTAATTTTAATGCCAAATTAGAGATTTTACCCCATTTTCACGGTCGACTGAACATAGAAAATATTAGTGCGGATACCCCATCAGTGTACTGGGGACACATTCTTGTTTTAGATGCTTTATTTGTGTGTAAATTGTGACTGGAAAAGTTTTGCAAAATTAAATTCATCACGTTTTAAAATATAAATAGCATCATTTTAATACACCTTATCCCTAATCCCGGCTGTCCCGGCCTCTTGAACTTTTTACGCGTACAACAATCACTTTTCCATTGTGGTGTCAGATATTTTATTTTATGACTTCAAAATTTGACAGGAACCTGTGTGATATCCAGTAATGGCGGACAAATAGCGATAAGGTGTATTTGCATAGCCTGAAATTGCATGAACTGATCTCAATTATTTAACAACTCAATAATATATGCAGGAACAATTTTAGGTTTATTGTTTTATACTGTCAGTCTGTTCAAGATCTCTGTATTCCATTTAGATCATATTCTATTGTGCATTGTCATTATATGTGAGATACATCTTTTGTTTCAGTTGGATGTTTACCATCCTGCACTGTTCCGTTGTTACATCAGAAAGAACGATATGGACGAGCCTCCTCCTCTAGAAGATGGTAGCAGTTATGGACAGAAAGATTTTCACAAAGATAAACAGAAGCGAAGCAATAATGGAGAAAACTTGGAGGAAAAATATTATAGATATGGTGTTCGTCCTGAGTGGCTTCAAATAAACAGAGTTATCTCCATAGGTAGGATCACACTGATGGAGAGAACTTTAGGGAGATTCTTTTTATACGACCGCAAATTTTGAAAAAAATTTCGTCGTATATTGCTATCACGTTGGCGTCTGCGTCGTCGTCGTCGTCCGGCGTCCGAATACTTTTAGTTTTCGCACTCTAACTTTAGTAAAAGTGAATGGAAATCTATGAAATTTTAACACAAGGTTTATGACCACAAAAGGAAGGTTGGTATTGATTTTGGGAGTTTTGGTCCCAACATTTTAGGAATTAGGGGCCAAAAAGGGCCCAAATAAGCATTTTCTTGGTTTTCGCACTATAACTTTAGTTTAAGTTAATAGAAATCTATGAAATTTTGACACAAGGTTTATGACCACAAAAGAACGGTTGGGATTGATTTTGGGAGTTTTGGTCTCAACAGTTTAGGAATTAGGGGCCAAAAAAGGGCCCAAATAAGCATTATTCTTGGTTTTCGCACAATAACATTAGTTTAAGTAAATAGAAATCAATGAAATTTAAACACAATGTTAATGACTACAAAAGGAAGGTTGGTATTGATTTTGGGAGTTTAGGTCCCAACAGTTTAGGAATTAGGGGCCAAAAAGGGACCCAAATAAGCATTTTTCTTGGTTTTCGCACCATAACGTTAGTATAAGTAAATAGAAATCTATGAAATTTAAACACAAGGTTTATGACCATAAAAGAAAGGTTGGGTTTGATTTTGGGAGTTTTGGTCCCAACATAATAAGGGGCCCAAAGGGTCCAAAATTAAACTTTTGTTTGATTTCATCAAAATTGAATAATTGGGGTTCTTTGATATGCTGAATCTAACTGTCATGACTGTGTATGTAGATTCTTAACTTTTGGTCCCGTTTTCAAATTGGTCTACATTAAGGTCCAAAGGGTCCAAAATTAAACTTAGTTTGATTTTGACAAAAAATGAATCAGTTAGGTTCTTTGATATGCTGAATCTAAAAATGTACTTAGATTCTTGATTATTGGCCCAGTTTTCAAGTTGGTCCAAATCGGGGTCCAAAATTAAACTTTGTTTGATTTCATCAAAAATTGAATAAATGGGGTTCTTTGATATTCCAAATCTAACTGTGTATGTAGATTCTTCATTTTTGGTCCTGTTTTCAAATTGGTCTACACTAAAGTCCAAAGGGTCCAAAATTAAACTTAGTCTGATTTTAACAAAAATTGAAATCTTGAAGTTCTTTGATATGCTGAATCCAAAAATGTACTTAGATTTTTTATTATGGGCCCAGTTTTCAAGTTGGTCCAAATCAGGATCTAAAATTATTATATTAAGTATTGTGTAATAGCAAGTCTTTTCAATTGCACAGTATTGCGCAATGGCAAGAAATATCTAATTGCACAATATTGTGAAATATCAAATTTTTTTTTAATTAGAGTTATCTTTCTTTGTCCAGAATAGTAAGCAAGAAATATCTAATTGCAAAATATTGTGCAATAGCAAGATTTTTTTTTAATTGGAGTTATCTTTCTTTGTCCAGAATCAACTTAAATCTTTGTTATATACAATATACAATGTATATTCACTTTTTACTACCAACTGATAAATTAAAATAATCTTTACCATTCAGTGATAACAAGCAGTTTTTTTTACATCTTAATATTTTATGATGTATTTAAATGAGTAGTTATTGTTGCAAACTCCATTAGAAATTTTAATTGAGATTAGTTTTGGAATAAGGGAAAGGGGGATGTGATTAAAAAAATTGGGTTCAATTTTTCTCATTTGAAATTTCATAAATAAAAAAGAAAATTTCTTCAAACATTTTTTTGAGAGGATTAATATTCAACAGCATAGTGAATTGCTCTAAGAGAAACAAAAATTTTAAGTTCATTAGAACACATTCATTCTGTGTCAGAAACCTATGCTGTGTCAACTATTTAATCACAATCCAAATTTAGAGCTGAATCCAGCTTGAATGTTGTGTCCATACTTGCCCTAACCGTTCAGGGTTCAACCTCTGCGGTCGTATAAAGCTACGCCCTGCGGAGCATCTGGTTTTAACTTAAATGTAAAAGACCAGGAGTTGAAGTCATAAAACTTTGCTCAGTGCTTGGAGCACAAAAATCATTCTCGAAACACCAAATCCTGTATTTTGATTGGTTGATTCTCGAGTCTGAGTTCAAAAATCTTGCTCGAAAGTTTTATGAGCGTAAGGCCAGGGTTTGGTCGTCACTTCATGGTGTAATTAAAGGGCCAATGAATTGGTTTATTGAGGTATCAAAGGTCCTTCCATGAAAAAATAAAGTTTGGGTGTAAAATTAGGATCTTTGGAATAATTGCAATAAATGTTAAATCAGTTCTTGTTACTTGGCCATTTAAATTTTTGAAAACAAAATTTTTAAAAATTGCTCTTGGTCACTGTTGTGTTCATTGAATTAATATTTATAATTTCTCTTCGGTTCTTCTAGTGAGAATTTAATTTCTCCTTGAACTTTAAATTCCTCTTTGAATACCAATGATTCATTGATGAATTTGGCAATTAAAAACATATTCTTTTGAGTAATGAAAATAATCAACCAGTCCTTACTGATTTCACCTTTTCAGAATCTATAAGACTCTTCCTCGGACTGGGTAATTTCATTGGTCGTACACCGAAATAAAAATAATGTTGCGTCATTGGATGGATTTTCACTGTTTAGTACTTTTTAAACCAATTATAATGTTTTGGAGTACGCTTTTGAAAATATTACCCAGAATGCATAAGATTCTGAAATGGTGAATAGTGACATAAATATGACACTGTTATACTACATTCATTTGTCCTATTTTACAGACATTCCAAAGAAGTAAAATGGTATTTGATAAAATGGTGTGATCTCCCGTACGACAATTCAACATGGGAAAGAGAGGATGCTGAAATAACTGATCTGAAAAAACACATTGATAATTATGAAGTTTTAAGGTAAGAAATGATTTTGTGGAATATTACATGATTTCTTGAAACCTTCGAAATAGCTTCTTTGGTTGTTGCCTAGGTGACCTGGTGATATTGTTCTAAGAAAATAATTTGGTGTGTAATTTTAAGTGATAAGTGATAAGTTCCTGTGGTAATCTCTGTTTATAACATTAGCATCCCTCATCATAATATCATTTAACTTCAATGAGACATGCATGTATAGAGGGAGTATAGTTTATGGAGTAGATTATGCTACAATGTATTTTTACATGAAAAGTTTGATTTTAATAAATAAAAAATGGGATAAGATATGTTGAAATGTTTGTGGTCACATACAAAATAAAAAAATAAAAATTGTCCAATCTAATTTTAAATTCTTCTTAGTAAGAGGAGGGGGTGTAATTTTATATAGACTATACTCTTAAAGTCATAGATAGTTGCATATCAGTAATTAGTTTGATTTGACTTCCTACATTAAAGCTGGTATAAGTTAATTTGAGAAATATATTAAGATGTGGGGGGGGTTATAAGAAAGACTCGTGTATGAATATTAAAGCAGATTGAAATAAGTAATACTCTTTACTGAAACAAAAACATGTAAATGCATATCTCTAGAGATGAATAAAAAAAACAAGATTTGTTTAGAATTGGATTTTTTTTAATTTGTATGAATTTTACTTTTACAGAGTCCTAACAAACTTTGGTGGTGAAAAGAAAGGTCCAGGTAAAAAGAAGAGGAAGAACCTTCCTGCTGATGTTTTGGCCAAACTACCACCTGCTGTACCGACCACTGATGTAAGTTGATATGACAAGTCAGCTTATCTTTGGAGATTTATTTCACAATGACTGTAAATTTAGTAATCATAGTTTGTATTTATTATTGTGATTTTTGAAAAATGAATGTATTTATTATTGTGATTTTTGAAAAATGAAAAAAATGTGAATTTGTTTATCTCCAAAGATAAATATAGATATATGTATAAAATACCAAGATGTGAATTCTTATTATTGGGATACAGAAATTTATTAAATATTTCTCTCAATTTGTATCACCGGATAACCTGATTTCTCTGAATTTTCTATTATTTTTGGGATAACAATATTCTTAAAATTGAGAATGGAAATGGGGAATATGTCAAAAAGCCAATAACCAAACTAAAGAGCAAACTTTTAAAATTCTATGAAATCAAATATGCTGTTAAATACAATTTTTCCTTAATCCATGAACAGTGTACCTGATAAATAAATAGACTTAATTTACTCAAATATTTGTTATTGCAGTTGAAAAGAAAATTTGACGTGCAGCCAGACTATATCACCTGTACAGGAGGGACCCTACATCCATACCAGTTGGAAGGTCTGAACTGGTTACGATACTCCTGGGCTAATGGTACTGACACCATCTTAGCTGATGAAATGGGACTAGGCAAAACTATACAGACTATTGTCTTTCTGAGCTCTCTACACAAGGAGGTAAATATCCGACTTAATCAAGTTGAGAATGTAAATGGGGAATGTGTCAAAGAGACTATAACTTGACAAAAGAGTAGAAAGCAGCTAAAGGTCACCACCAATCGTTCTTGAACTCAGCAAAAAAATCTCACTTCTCATGTACTGATAAACTTCTTAAATGTGAAATTGGACTTCACACTAAACCCCGAAACATAAATGAACCAAATTTAAAAAGATACAAGATTAACAAAGGCCTGAGGTTCCTTTTTAACCCTCATGAAACTATACAGCATTTTCTTGGGTAGGGGAGAGTATAGGAATCACTCTTGTTACATGTCTTGTTTGGTTCAGATATTTTCAAAGTCTTTTATTTCAGCTTCATCTTAATGATATCTATTTGATGCGTCTCCTAATCTGTTGACAATTTATCAAAAGTTATAATTTACTTGTATTTAAATATTTCAGGGCCATTGTAAGGGACCATTCCTGATTGCGGCACCATTATCAACCATTATTAACTGGGAGAGAGAATTTGAATTCTGGGCTCCAGATATGTATGTTGTGACCTATATTGGTGACAAAGATTGCAGATCAGTTATAAGGTAAGTTTTGTTATATATTTCATATTTACTGTGGATTAAATAGGATTTGAAGAATACTAAATTTCATTGATTTTGTGGCTCAAGGTAAACCCATTATTTAAATATTCATGCAATTACAAATTTTCTTTTATGCTTGTATGCTGACTTTGGGTAAATCATATATGCACAAAAATACATTGTGACCTTTGCACACTAAATTGATATCCACAACAACAAAAATGAATCCACTTTATATTTATGTCACTCATTACAAGGAACAGAGGACAAATCTTGAGAATATACATGTTTGAATGAAGATTGTGTGGTTATATTAAATCAGTGTGTCCATTTAGTATAAAAATGTTTATACAAGTTTTATAAGTTTTCTGAATTTTTCGGTCTAGATGTCAGGGATAGGGTAAAAAAACTAAAGTTGAACTATCATCAACCTATTAAAAAGTGCACATGTTCATATTAGAGAGGCATGGTGTACAATTGATACATATTTCTGTTTTTCATACTCAACAATATAACTGTACACTTTGTTTAAATCAATTGATTATGCAAAATAAATCTAGGATACTTTCATGGAAAATGCATGATCCTTTATTTAACATAAATGACAATGCATAAAAACTAGTGTTGTCAAATCGTACACTTTAGCCAAACTTGTTACTCGACCGATTAACCGGTTAACCAGTAGTTTAAGTTGATGTTTGGAAGTCTTTTCAATAGTACCCTACACATAGACATAAGAAGATGTGGTATGAGTGTCAATGTGAATACCTTCCATTCAAGTCATACATTTACGTTTTTATAATACCATAAATTGAAGTTTGTCCTTTGGTATTATAAGGCTTGTCTGTGAAGATTCCTGTCGAGGTTTGATTTTTAATCAAATAAACGGTATCAACTATGGCGTTTGTACTAACTTCAGATTGAAAAATAAAAAATAAAAACCTTGATCTCGTAGATTTGAATATGTCTGAAACCGATGATTCTTTCATTTTCACTTGTTGTTTTCGAAAATAATGTGAATTATATTGAAGTATTTTAATTTTAATTGATTTATCCATCCATCAAGCATCACGTTGGTTTTTTAATTTTTTTAATTTAGTTTTTAAGTTAGCTTTTCGTTTAAAATATGATAAAGACTTGCACGACGGAGATTGCACATGATTCAGATGTCGGTTTACACAATATTAGATAAAAAATGAAATAATGAAGTGAATGGTAAAATTTAATCATATTACTGATTTAAAGTTACTGTTAAAAAAACATGTAACTAATTACGTTTCCTTAATATCTTGCCCTGAGCTGAGAGACAAGTTCTAATTAATTTTATATTTTTGGATTAACAATAGCAATTAATATACTGGACAATTGATCTGTCAAATTAATTACCACGACAACAATTTTAAAGACAACATAAATATTTAATGATTTCAATACAAATTTATATCAAATCTATTAAAATTGAAAAAAAGCCCCGTTAACCGGGTAGCGTTTTTTGGTATTCGGTATTCGGTCGTTCGAACGGTTAACCGGTTAACCGTTGACAACACTAATAAAAACTATACATATATGATGATTATATTTTTTCATAGAGATTACGAGTTTTCCTTTGACGAAGGTGCTATAAGAGGTGGACCAAAAGCTTGTCGTATGAAGTCTGATGCTACTGTTAAATTCCATGTTTTGTTGACTTCTTACGAGCTGATCAGTATAGACTCTGCTACTCTTGGGTCGGTTGATTGGCAAGTACTAGTTGTCGACGAGGCTCACAGATTGAAAAATAATCAATCTAAGGTAGGTCTAGATGCTGAAATTATACATAGAAAAATTTGTTTAGGTTTTGGTCATTTAATAAATAAAACAATACAATACAATTATGACACCCAATAACAGGTTGTTATCTTCTTAACTTCATAAATCAAACGATACAATACAATTATGAAACCCAATAACAGGTTGTTATCTTCTTATATTTATGTACAATCAAGTTGAATTAAATATAATTGATTATAGTGATGGGAATTTATAGAACTTCACTTCTGTTTTCACTGTACGGTAGAGTATACCCTAGCAACACATATTTGAGAATTCAAAGCGCTTTTTCTTGAACACAATGAATGTGTTTGTGGAAACAAAGATCAAGAATAACAATTTACACCTTTCAAATGAACCCTTCTGATGCAATATAATTTTTTAGCAAATGGCAGTTTTTTTAACTTTCAAAGTCTTCAAATACAGCATAATGTTGAAAACTATTTGCTATGATTTTTGGCCAAATATATGAAACTGCTCATATTAAAGCTTAATTCTTATAAGACCAATATTTATAAATGTATGGAGTATTTACATGTATGAATAACCAATTAAGTTGACTTATTGTTATATTTATTTTGCAGTTCTTCAAAGTATTGAATAACTACAAGATTGCATATAAACTGTTGCTTACTGGTACCCCGTTGCAGAATAACCTAGAGGAATTGTTCCATTTACTTAACTTCCTTAGTCCTGGGAACTTCCAGTAAGTATGCACACAGGTTGTCTTATATTAAGTTAGTTTTATAACTGATACTTTTTTATGTATCCTGAAAGGGAATCTCTAAAGATACCTATGAATCACGTAGTGTTTATTATTTCTGACTTATTCGTTATTTTTCAATAAGCTAGGTAAACATTATTTATATGAATGTTTAAGTAATTTGAAGCATATGATCAATCATTTTATGTGAAATATGGTTGGCTTTTGATGGTAACTGTTGTTTTATACTTTAGCAATACTAGCAATGGGAGACGAGGTTTCTTTTTAGGTTTCTTTTTTTATTGGTCAAAAACAAACATTGTGATAGTTGTAGGTCAGATTATGTAAATGTTATTTATTTGAATCTTTCAGCGATCTTCAGGGATTTTTGGACGAGTTTGCTGAAATCTCCAAGGAAGATCAAGTGAAGAAATTACACAACATGTTAGGTCCACATTTACTGAGACGATTGAAAGCCGATGTACTCAAAGGCATGCCATCAAAGAGTGAATTTATTGTCAGAGTGGAACTTAGTCCCATGCAAAAGTAAGTGCAAAAGAGTCATTTTATCTTCTGGGTAGAACTTTGTCCCATGCAGATTTATCATTATTCCAATTTTTGTGGACTTTAGGTAAAGATGAACAAAGAATTCCAATGTTCAATGAATTTCAAATTTATATATAGGCTTTATATCATGTATATATGCAGACTTTTCACATAAGGGCTATTCCAGAAAAAAATGTTTGGGGGGTTGGAAGGCAGTTTTTGTCAGCACCCGCCACCCAGACAATTGTAATTGAGAATTATAGTGCATTATAGTGTGAAAATTTGCTCTGATACCCATCACCCATGTATTATTAATACAATGTGCCTTCCAACCCCCCATACATTTTTTTATGGAATAGCCCTAAAATAAATGAATTCACAGTTAATCTTTATTAATATCCCATTGTTGAATTATATTAGGGGAAATTTGCAAATAAGTTGTGGTGAAATATTTTAAGGACTATATAATTCAAATGAATGTAGGAAGTTTTATTTTTAGAAGTGGGTTGTTCATCTTTTGTTTGAATGTCCATACAATGTAGCAAAATGGCTTCACAGAAAGAATAGATTTCCCTAGTTTAAAAAGGTGTAGCATATTGTAGTTTTATTTTTAAAAAAACTTGAGTTAAGAATTATTCAATAAAAGTGATAAAAATACATATGATACACTTAAGTGCTAAATACCTGTATATCTATAAATGATGGCTATCAATAATTTGTTTTGTGTTTGACAGGAAATACTACAAGTATATTTTGACGAGAAACTTTAGTGCTTTGAATGTCAAGGGAGGTAACCAAGTGTCTCTGTTGAACATCATGATGGACCTGAAGAAATGTTGTAATCATCCTTATCTCTTCCCTACAGCAGCTAATGTAAGTAATTTTATGCTCCCACTGCAGCTGAGGATGGAGGGGGCATTTAATTTTAACCTTGTCTGTATATAGATCTAAGAAGATGTGGTATGAGTGCCAAGGAGAAGCTCTCCATCCAAGTCATAATTTGTAAAAGTAAACCATTATTAGTCAAAGTATGGTCTTCAACACAGAGCCTTGGCTCACACCAAACAACAAGCTATAAAGGACTCCATAAATGATTAGTGTAAAATCATTCAAAAAGGAAAACCAACAGTCTACTCTATGTAAAAAAGCAAGAAACGATAAACACTCATGAACCACATCAACAAACGACATCCACTGAACATCAGGCTCCTGACTTACAACCCTATATAAGTTTTCCTTTCTGACTTAAGTTTGCCTCAACCAAATGTTATGAAACTTATACCCAATGTTTATTGTCACAAAACACAGATCAAGTTTGAAAAGGAGTTGGGTCGATTTTACAGTAATTGAGTTATGCCCCTCTATAATTTGTGTTTGTAACCCCTAACTGAATTGATGGTTTGTCCTTTCACATTTTATCTATGGCTGGTTTATTGAATACAATTGCACAAAATCTTCTGACAATTTGAATAAGCCTGTCATCAATGAAACATGTCTTGGTAGACTATTATCCTTCTTTATGTATGTTCATTAGTCCACATGTTGTACAGAAAGTAGAGAAGGTTTGGATCAAACATTATAAAACTAGTATGATATATTTGATTTGGTGTTGTAAAGTTCCCTTTTCATTTTGGATTCTTTGTACCAGAGTAACAGAACCTTAACCTTCAGACTAATGGCAAGGGGCAAAAATCAATATAGAATATGAAAATTTTAGTTTGTTTATGAATATTGTGCATGTGAATCTTGTTTATCTTTTTTTGCTTTCAAATATTTAGAATGCAGATTTTCAAGGATTGTTTTATTTAGATATTCAACTTTTTTTCTTACAGAAGACAGGTTGATACCTAATGACAAGGTTTAACCAAAGAGTATGTTTTATACATTTTAATATTTTGTTAATATCAACTTGTAATTCAGGAAGCGCCAAAGTTACCAAATGGTATGTTTGAAGGGTCAGCTCTAATCAAAGCAAGCGGTAAACTGGTACTCATGGCTAAAATGTTAAGGAAGTTAAAGGAGACCGGACACAGAGTTCTTGTATTTTCACAGGTAAGCTTTTATAGTAATATTTATATGGAAACTCGATACTTTGTAAACAGTTTTTACCCCTTTTTAGCTCGCCTTTCCCTGGGCTAAGTGAGCTTTTCTCATCACTTTGCGTACATCATTGTCCTTCCTTGTTAACTTATACAAAAATCTTCTTCTGAAACTACTGGACCAAATTTAATCAAACTTGGCCACAATCATCATTGGGGTATCTAAGATTAAAAAATGTGTCCGGTGACCCGGCCAACCAACCAAGAAGGCCGCCATGGCTAAAAATAGAACATAGGGTAAAATGTAGATTTTGTCATATTTCTGAAACCAAAGCATTTAGAGCAAATCTGACATGGGGTAAAATTATTTATCAGGTCAATATATTCCTGCCCTGAAATGTTCAGATGAATTGGAGAATCCATTGTTGGGTTGCTGCCCCTAAATTTATAATTTTATAGAAATTTTGCCGTTTTTGGTGATTATCTTGAATATTATTATATATAGAGATAAACTGTAAATAGCAATAATGTACAGCAAAGTAAGAGCTACAAATAAGTCAACTTGACCAATGTGGTCAGTTGACCCCTTCAGGAGTTATTGTCCTTTATAGTCAATTTTTAACAATTTTCATAAATTTTGTAAATTTTTGTAAATTTTTACAAAATATTTTCCACTGTCACTTCTTGGCCAATTTCATTATAGATAGAGATAATTGTAAGCAGCAAGATTGTTCAATAAAGTAAGATCTACAAACACATCACCAACACCAAAACACAATTTTGTCATGAATCCATCTGTGTCCTTTGTTTAATATGCACATAGACCAAGGTGAGCGACACAGGCCCTTTAGAGCCCCTAGTTTCTATGATCTTTTACACAAATGATTAAAGTCAGGCAATTGTTAAAAATAACAACTTGTCAAAATTCATTGCACAGAGATGTTTTGTATACAAAATTGAATTATGTTTGAGCACCTCACTTTCAGTCCTGCAAACTTTCACGATTTATGGGGGATTTCATCCATGAAAAGAGTTGACCTGAATTATGGAATTCTTCATTGTAAAAACTGAACACTTTAAAACAGGCATTCACATGGGTTACAAGGGTATTTAAATACATACATACTCGTTCAAACAATAGAAGAAGATTATTAAGCTAAATGACCATATTAAAGGAATGTTAGGACCTTGCCTTTGAAAAACCATTGGAGATTTTGTAAACTTGGTAGATACACACTTTAAGGAGCATTGGGGATAATGACCTGATTGTATTTGTAGACATGACTTCAATTACAAGATTTATTTTCAAACTTTTTAGATGACAAAAGTGTTGGATATCTTAGAAGACTTCTTAGAAAATGAAGGCTACAAATACGAGAGGATTGATGGAGGTATCACTGGGCAACTTAGACAGGAGTCAATTGACAGATTTAATGGTAAGTTACATAAGCTTCAAAGATATACAGCTTATTTCCTAATGCATGTAGAGTAAGACTTTGGTTGAATAGCTTGCTCTGTTTGTATATTGTACAATTGTAATTGGGACAACATCCAATCAAATTTAAATATAATATATATTCAGGTTGAAATATGCCTATATATATTGTTTAAAGATGTCATTTTAATTACAAAGCTTTAATATTGACGTTTATACAAACAGAGCAAGCAAGCCTACCAAAGTTTTACTCTACAAGCATTAGGAAATAAGCTCTAAAATAATATCAACCTATCAAATTGTTTTTGTTTATACTTTTGAATTATCTATCAGAGTGCCCTTTTGATACCAAAACAGGGAATTAATAACTGTGCATGATTCTTATGAAAGGGGTAAAGATTTATAATCCTTCCAAAAAAATTGAGATTAAACAAACATTTAGAAATTATTAAGTTTTAAAAGAAACTTCCTTTGGGAAAAACAGTAAGGACAGTTGGGCATGGAATATTTTAATACAGTACATAATAAAGATTGAAGATAAATATTTCCATTTGCTTTTAAAGTAAGAAGTTTGTCTTATATTTAAGTTATGATTTTTTTCAGCGCCTGGTGCTCCACAGTTTTGTTTCTTGTTGTCAACACGAGCTGGAGGTCTGGGTATCAACTTGGCTACAGCTGATACTGTTGTGATTTACGACTCTGATTGGAATCCTCATAACGATATACAGGTAAGGGGTGCAGGCAGGACCTTTTAGGACATCAGGATCAGGTGTTTTTAAGCTTGGGATTTCGTGATTGATCCTTTCGAATCCCGGATTATTTTTTTTCGAATTTAAGGATGTCTGGATTTTAATTTCTATAAGTTCGTGACTTTGGATTTCATGTTTTAAAGCCCATGATCAGAACCCCTAAGCCCCCCCTTAAGTAATGTGAGGAAGAGAGACGGAACCTCATACATGTCAAGTGTCATGATATTCGCGTGTAATACACGCTTTTTCAACGGTTTACACGCGAGGATTTTGTCACATGGCGTGTACACGCTTTTCACCACTTTACACGCAATTACACGCTTTTTCGTTCTTTTCATTTTTTGGTCGTTAGTGATATCGCTATTCTCGGGTTTTTTCCTAATTCGGCGACAAATACCGAAAAATTCGAAGTAAATGTTTGGCTGCCACATTGTTTATTTTTCTATATGGACAAACAGTAAAAGGTAAGTAGTTTGTGATTAGTTTTAACGATTTTGTGACTTTCTTTCAAATTCACTTTATAGGGGAAATGTGCACAGAAATAGGTCACTTTCAGGGCCTGTACCGTCGTCTAAAGTGCCGATTGTTAAGCCAAAACGATGTGTACGGCAAGATTCAAGATTTGTAAATTATATTTTGGAGTTCGAGTTTAAATGATCGAGTGACAAATAACGCATATTTTGTGCATTCTATGTTGCAATGATAAAAAAAAAAACCCAATACATGTGAGAGGAGAAATACAATGTAGCTATTTGAATAAGATTTAACATGTTTATCGAATGGAAATCAAATTTATAAAACATTTTTCTTTTTCAATTTCAGTTTCAAATCTAGCCAACACGGCAACAGATTTCTACAGGCCATGGGGATAAAAATATCACAGAGCTGTTGGATCAGCTCTCATAGTACCAGCTTTCTACTGATGAACTACCCAGTTTTAACCTGGCAATAGCAATGGGAGCAATGGCAGAGATAATAGATGACATTTTACATTGCCAAAAAAAAACATGACATTCTTTCAAAATCTTGATGAAGCTAATTCAGTCAAATATCAATTCCTACTGTGGGAGAGCCTTTTCAATTATAAAAAAATTGACACTGAATTCTGATGAGAACTTGACTATGTTACATTTGTATTGTGTGCTGTTATCAAATAAATGTAACTATTAAACTTGAAACTGGCAGTTGTTTTGAATATGTGCCTAGTGGCGGTGCTTTAAAAGCAACATAACAGACCACTGTTTAATAAAATAAAAGTTCACAGTAGAATATATATATTGTTCTTTTATATTCACAAATTTGTATGAAATTATGAACATTGCCACATTCATATTAACAAGTCCGCATCTACGTCACGCGTTTTCACACGCTTTTTGACATATCATGTCATGTCATGACATGATTTCCCATTGTCAGAGGTTGACATGTATGCGGAACCTACAGAAGGGTAAATACAAACTCATCTGAAAAGTACATGTAATAAACAACAGGATAAATTAAAAAATTACAACTGTCCACAAAAACACTAAAGACAGGGCAACATTAATCCCATTCAAAATTGCAGATGATCTCTGCATTTATTTTTACAAATTTTTTATTTGAATTTCAGGCCTTTAGTAGAGCTCACAGGATTGGTCAGACTAACAGAGTTATGATTTACCGATTTGTTACTCGAGCATCAGTGGAAGAGAGAATTACACAAGTGGCAAAGAAGAAAATGATGTTAACCCATTTAGTCGTAAGGCCAGGATTAGGAAATAAATCAACTAACATGTCCAAACAGGAGTTAGATGATATTCTAAAGTTTGGTACAGAGGAACTGTTCAAAGATATGGCTGAAAACAAGGGAGGTATGTACATGTATCTAGGAAGGATCTATATTTGTATGATGAAATTTAATAAGTTCTGTCTTGTGTAGTATTTTGGGATTTGGATGAAAACAAACAGATAGATGATATTCATGATAAATGAAGTGACTGAAGAAAAAAAATTTAAGCCCCCACCTAATAATTGGCGGTTGGCTCTTAAGGAAATGGCTAGTCCCTGTGTTTGTCCCACACTATTGTTTCAGATCTTTATTTTGAATACATTTTGAATTGTAGTGATAGAAGAAGATAGAAAATCGTACATTGAAAGTCATTGTAATAATCTAAGATCAACTGAACCATTTCAGTGCATATGAACAAAAAAATATTTCTATATTTAAAATCCCATTGAGTGTGGTAATGAAATTTGGCATCATTTTTAACCAATAATAGAAGATTTTTCACGTACAAGAAGGAAAATTTAATTGAAAATCATGTACAAAAAATTAATTCAATTTGGCAAGCCCTTTGCATATGTTCAAAAATTGTTTCCACTCTCTTGACTTTTTAATTGCTTTGAGATCAGTGATAGTATTATACACAACTACTAGAAGACATCTTTCATATATGGAAGGAACCATACCCTGCGTACGTTGTATGGTCATGATTGAACACTTTTCTCAACTTCCTGTATTCTTGCACATGTACCAAGAATAACCCTAAAGGGAGATGATCTTACCATGTTATTTAGTCTCTAAAGAAAACATTGGTATATTTTCTCTTTCAGATGATGATGACAGTGCCAACAGAATTGTATATGATGATGACGCCATTGCCAAATTACTGGATAGATCTCAAGAAGGACAGGAGGAGAAAGAAGAAGCCATGAATGAATATCTAAGTTCATTCAAAGTGGCTAGTTATGCTGTTAAAGATGTTGAAGAGGTAAGCATTAACATTATATTGGGAACAAAGTGTTTTATGAGAGGAAGGAGTTGTAATTAGTTCTTTCAAAGTGGCTAGTTATACTGTCAAAGATGTTGAAGAGGTAAGAATTTATTGGGGACAAAAGTGTTTTATGAGAAGAAGGAGTTGTAACAAATCTGCCATGGAAATTAGTGCAGGGATGCTTGTAATGTTTGAAATATTTATATTTAGGTTAACTGATTGTATTTGGAGAGAGATGTTGTAAATAGGCAATAAATAATTTAACCATATAGAATTGAACATGGAAATGGGGAATATGCCAAAGAGACAACAACTGGACCAAAGAGCAGACAACAGGTGAAAGACACCATTAGGTCTTCAACACAGCGAGAAAGTCCCTCACCCAGAGGTGGTCCTCAGCTGGCCCCAAAATAAAATTGTGTATTAGTTCAGTGAAAATATATATAAACTGTAAATATGTGAGATAATGTGTTTTTTTACCCTTCTAACTTATGTATTTTCTACAACAGGAAGAAGAGCCAGAAACAGAAGTTTTGAAACAGGAAGCTGAGCATGCTGACCCAGCTTATTGGGAGAAACTGTTACGTCATCATTATGAACAACAGCAGGAAGACATGGCTCGTACTCTTGGTAAAGGAAAGCGTGTACGTAAACAAGTGAATTATAATGATGCAATGACGGTACAGGATGATGACACTTGGAAGGAGCATGTCTCAGACTTTGATTCCGACTTCAGTGCTAATGGTGATAATGAAGAGGACGATGATGACTTTGATGAGAGAGACTCCGGTATATATAATGTTTATTGTTTAAACAAGACTGTCTTATGAATCTTCATGCATGTCTATGTGTATTTTATGAATAGATTCGAGTTCAAAAGGAAGTCTTTCAGTTGTTTATAGGAAAGACTTTCATGGTAACATGCTGATCTTGGCTCTGTGCTAATAAATTATCTTAATATGGTAGTTTTACATTCATTAATAAAGATTTCCAAATCGATTAAATTTTCTTAAAGGTAACCTTTTATTTGAGCAGTTATCTTAAAAGAAAAAAAACATAAAAAAAACGAGAACAGATTTTGTCAATAGTAGAAATTGTCTCAATAACAATGAAAAATGTGGAATTTGGCTTTAAGTTTTGATTTTGCATTGCAGAAAGAAAGCGTAGGAGAGACAGATCTGAGAAGGACCGTCCATTACCTCCTCTTCTTGCCAGAGTAAATGGACAGATTGAGGTTAGTCATGTGATACCTCGGATGAAAGTTCAGTGTAAAATTTTCTAGAGTAAATATTTGGGATTTTCCTATAGAAATGTTTGGGAAAGAAAGTACTTAGATAATTACCCAAATCCCAGTATTCTTTGAGTTATTTTGCACACATTCAAAGAAATAAAACATTCAAGAAAGATGTCTATGGATAAAGCTTCCCTCTATACCTTTCAACATTCCTTTATTAAAATAGGATACTGTGGATTTATTTATTTTCCTGGGTACCAATTTTTGTGGTTTGAGGAAAACTTGCATGCATATTCGTGGATATTTAATTTCGTGTTTTGGCAAAGTCTGTATACAATTCTTTAGGAAATTTGTAATTCGTTGAACATTTAAATTTGTGGTTTCCCTGTTCCAACGAAATCCACGAAAATTGGTATCTGATTGAATTTTAATGAATCCACAGTAGCTCTTGAAGAGAAAAGGATCTAATACATGTATACTACTTGAATTGATTATATTACAGAGGTTATTGAGAAAGCTTCTATATTGTGACTATTGTCTGCACACCCTGGGTACACCTTCTATATTGTCTGCACACCCTGGGTAAATCTTCTATATTGTCTGCACACCCTGGGTACACCTTCTATTTTGTCTGCACACCCTGGGTACACCTATATTGTCTGCACACCCTGGGTACACCTTCTATTTTGTCTGCACACCCTGGGTACACCTACATTGTCTGCACACCCTGGGTACACCTTCTATATTGTCTGCACACCCTGGGTACCCCCTTTTAGTGTCTGCACACCCTGGGTACACCTTCTATAGTGTCTGCACACCTTGGGTACACCTATAGTGTCTGCACACCCTGGGTACACCTTCTATATTGTTTACACACCCTGGGTACACCTTCTATATTGTCTGCACACCCTGGGTACACCTTCTATATTGTCTGCACACCCTGGGTACACCTTCTATATTGTCTGCACACCCTGGGTACACCTTCTATATTGTCTGCACACCCTGGGTAAACCTTCTATATTGTCTGCACACCCTGGGTACACCTTCTATAGGTTGTACCCTTCCTAGTCAGACATACAATAATGATCACTGTTTTTAGGAAGGCATGCTGTAGGAAAGTGTGACTTTTAAAGGCACAGTTATACATTTAATAGTACAAAATGAAATCTAAATACATTGTTAAAAATTGCATATAAATTAATCATAATTCATTGATATAAATTATACAGGTAGGCAACAATGTGTTAATTCTACAAACTACTGTATGATCAATAGAGAATGTATGTATTCTCGTATGTGTTGTATATTTAGGTTTTGTTTTGATACCAGACTGAAGTATGTGGAGTAAATAAATGCTGTTTGTAGGGAATACGTTTTTTTCCCCAGGTTTTACATATCATTGCCAGATTGAGAACACACATTGTTCATTTGGCAATTTCTTTTAGGTCATGGGTACCAATACCAATAGAAAAGCTATAATGATAGGTTATAATTAAATTTTGTGAGATGCTATTTTAGGTTTTAGGTTTTAAAGCCAGACAGAAGAATCCTTCATTGGTATAATAATGAGATATGTTGTGTATTTTAGGTTTTGGGTTTCAGTGCCAGACAGAAGAATCCTTTATTGGTATAAATATGAGATATGTTGTGTATTTTAGGTTTTGGGTTTCAATGCCAGACAGAGAAAAGCTTTCCTCAATGCTGTCATGAGATATGGTATGCCACCACAGGATGCTTTCAATTCTCAATGGTAAGTAACATTACATATTGTTTTTTTTTTATTGTAGATCGTCATTTATTACCAATTATATGAATGGATTTTGTCTATAGCAGTTAACTCAGTAAAATGTATTTTTTTGATTGAGGTCAATTTTTGTTATTTTATAGTAAGGAATTGTTCATTAAATAAATGATGCCATTGCTATTTTTACTGTATTTTATTTATGGGAAAATAACACATTCTATAAAACCTACTGCAGTTATTTTTAGGAACGACATTTTGTATTTGATGTACTGATGTCTTTGGTACCAATCAACCAATCTTGCTTTGCTGTAGCTAATTATGTATTCTGATATTTGATTCTCTGTTGTTTCAGGCTGTCAGGGATTTAAGGAACAAATCAGAAAAGGTGTTCAAAGCCTATGTATCACTCTTTATGAGACATTTATGTGAACCAGGGGCAGATAACTCAGAAGCATTTGCTGATGGTGTACCAAGAGAAGGGTTGTCTAGGCAACATGTACTAACCAGAATTGGTATTATGTCCTTGGTTCGTAAGAAGGTTCAAGAATTTGAACAAATTAATGGAAACTTTAGTATGCCTTACTTGAAAGCAAATGATGCGGTAGAAAAAATGAAAAAGGAGAAAAATTCTTCAGCATCAGCGTCTGCTGCGGCATCTCCAGCTCCTGCTGCTGAAGTGAAAGAAGAGAAAACAGAGGTAAAAGAGGAAAAAGCTGAGGGTGCTTATGGCGAGGACAAGAAAGAAGAAGGTAAGGAAGAAAAGGAAGTTGATGAAAAGAAAGTTGAAGGAGACGAAAAGAAAGATGAGAGTGAAGAAAAGAAAGATGATAGTGCAGAAAAGAAAGATGATGGTGAAGAAAAGAAAGATTCCACAAAGGAAAGTGAAGATTCCAAAGAGGAGAAGAAAGAGTCTTCAGAGGAGAAGATGGAAGTGGATGAAAAGAAGGATGAGGAAAAGAAAGATGTTGAAGAGAAAGAAGAAGTTAAAGAAAAAGTTAAAGAAAAAGAAGCAGAAGCAGAGGTAAAATATTAGTCATGTTACATCAATGAAATGCATAATGGATATAGGAAGATGTGGTGTGAGTGCCAATGAAACAACTCTCCATCCAAATAACAATTTATAAAAGTAAACCATTATAGGTCAATATACGGCCTTCAACACGGAGCATTGGCTCACACCGAACAAAAAGCTATAAAGGGCCCCCAAAATTACTAGTGTAAAACCATTCAAATGCATAAAAGAAAAAACTAGTAAATTTTTATAAAAGGACAGTTTTAAAAATACAACAGAAACAAATAAAGTTAACTTTATTAAAGAACTCGTTTTATAAAGATATGAATGACATCTTTATTACTTGACATGTTATAGTTGTAGATATCATCTGGACCAAACAGAACATTACCCACAATGCAACACAATTATTGTATATCACCATTGATAGCTTGAATTTAACACAGCAAGTATGATATTGCATACAAAAATTCCCTGAATCACATTTCCTATATAGATGAAAGTCATATTAGAATGAGAAGTTATTTGAAAAGAGTTGTATTGATATTATAAGTTATTATGAATAATTATCTTAGGAAAAGGAAGAAACACCAAAAGAAGAAGAGAAAAAAGCAGAACCAATGGAGACAGAAAAGACAGAAGGAGAGGAGAAAAAATCTGATGAAGGTGAGCATTGTAATTTTTATGCCCCTGCTGTAGTGGAGGGGCATTAATTTTACTCTTTTTGTCTGTTCATCCTTAAATTAAATAACCAAATGTTATGAAACTTATACACAATGCTTATTACAACAAAACAGTGTCTCTTTTACATTTCTAGAACTCTGCTTTACATATTATAGAAAAGTTTCTAAATTTTTTTCGTTTATTTTCTCCAGCTCAAATGTGCCTCAACCCAAATGTTAGGAAACTGACACAAAATGCTTTTTACCACTAAAATTCTGATCAAGTATGAATTTTGGTAGTGTTACTTGTATAGTTCTTGAATTATGTCCCTTAGTTTAAACATATTTATTTATAGTGGATTTGGAAACATGTTTTTGCAACTTATATTAATCCCTTTCCACTTTGCGGGTGCGAGTGCTGCCTTGTAGCGGCATTAGCCTTCTCTTTTTCGAAATCTACAAGGGTGTCTTTAACGTGCAAGAGAAATGGCTCTCTCTTAACACGGGTCAGCCATTTATCGTCCCCTTCCGACGGACTATCATCGCTTCCTCAAGACTATACTCGCAAATGGTTATGTCCCTTTATAACATTATATGCAAGCGGGGGCATTATCTGTGTCCATGGGACACATTCCCCATTTTTTTTGTAGAACATAAATTAACTCATTTAATGAAATCCTTTTAAGCTTACTGCGTTGTAATTTATTGATGCAATTTTCTTACTTTGTTGATGTCTTTTGATAACCAAGAGAGTAACTAATTTATTTTACAAAATTTCAGTAGAGTCAAATGAAGAAAAGAAAGAAAGCACAGAGGAAAACAAAGAGAAAACAAAAGGTAAAATATTCAAATAATATGCAAAATCAATTGAAAAAAATTTATAAGAAAGCCAAACTAATCAACAATGAAGTTTCAACCTAGTCTTCAACTTACTCTTCATCTTAAACAAGTTAAACTATACACTAGATAAACATTAAAGCAAGAGAGTTTTTACAGTCAGCCTTTGTGCATACAAAAATTTGTAAGGGTTCCTCTGAACTCAGTGTCTCGCCTACTTTTGCTGTTAATCGCGGGCTCAACAAATATGAGGAAAAAAAAAAAAAAAATATTCCTCTTGATACTATCTTTTGATTGCAAGAAGCTTCTTTCCAAGTTTGGTAAAAATCCTGGATACTTAATGAATCTAATAAGAGATGAACAACAATAAAAGCACCATTGCATTGTTGAGGGTTAAGTCAAGTGATTGAAGGGATTTTGGGTTATGATTTATTATACTGCTTTTCCTTTTGTAATTAAAACACAGAATTTGACAGAAATGTTTCTATGAATTTCGCTTTTCCCATTAAAAAAGACAACAAATAAAAGAAATATATCTCTAAGAATTTCATAATTTAGATGTAGAAGGTGAAGAAGAAAAGGAAAAGGAATCCAAAGATGACAAGGAATCAAAAGAAGAAGTGAAAGAAAAGACTTCTGAAGACGTGAAGGAAGAAAAGAAGGAAGTAAAAGAAGAGGGTAAGATATGATAGAAAGAAGCATAAGATGTCCTTTACGCTTGTAAAGCCTATTCCTAATTCTTGTAGAGTAAAACTTTTGGTTACTTGCTTTTTTTGTATAAAAAATTTACCCAAGCATTGCAATTAAGATCAACCTCTTCAAACATAATATATAGGCATAGTTAAAGCTGAATATATTATATATTTAGATTTGATTGGACCTTATTCCAATTACAATTGCACAATATACAAACAAAGCAAACAAGCTAACCAAAGTTTGCTCTACACACGTATGGAAATAAGCTGTAACTAATTTTATCGCTATTTTGTGCATTTTTCCTTTGATCTTTTTTTGTGATGATTTTCATATCGTGCTTCTCGCTTGAGATGGAAAAATTATCACTAGAAACTAAGCAGGCATGTGGTGTTGCTAATGAAATTGACAGCATCGTCATAGGTAAAATAGCGATAAACAGATTATCATCTCAACTCGAGTGGTTTTTTTCGCTTTCACGGTAACGGCTCAAGCGAGAAAAGCAATCTCGTTGACATGATCAACGATAATCTATAATTCACATAATTATATTGTAGATGAGACTGAGGAGAAAGAGAAGAAGCCTGAAGATATAAAGAAAGCTGAGGAGAATAATCAAAAGTTTATGTTTAACATTGCTGATGGTGGATTTACAGAGTTACATACCTTGTGGACCAATGAACAGAGGGCGCTGCAGCCCGGCAGGGAACATGAAGTCTGGCATAGACGTCATGACTACTGGTTACTGGCTGGAATTGTCACGTATCCTTTTTAATATAGAAAATTTAATATTATGTTGTATAGAGAAAATTAATTGCGGGAAGTATGAATTTCCATGTTTTTCAGTAGGGGACTAAATAAATTCAGAATTTATTGCGATGTTTTTATCAATGCCAATTATGCGACCGGGAGAGTATCGCAATAATAAAAACTTGCATTTGGTATCTGATACATAAACCTGTATGAAGATTTTCCTGGAATCGCTGTACCAGTAATTGCACTAATTTATTCCATTCTTTAACAATCGCTATAATTAATGCATACAATAATACCTGAATTTACAGTAACTACATGTAATATGAAATATACACAACTTCCAGTTCAACTATGTGACATTGATAATTTAGTAGAATTTTGTAAAATTTTGTGCCATTATGAAAGAATATAAGTTAGCCGAATTCTTAAGTTGTCCAGATTTTATTCTATAAATAATTAATCCTTAACCTGACATAGACATGGCTATGGGCGATGGCAGGATGTCCAGAATGACCCAAGATTCCAGATCATTAATGAACCATTCATCAGTGAGCAAGGCAAGGGAAACTTCCTGGAAATCAAAAACAAGTTCCTGGCTAGAAGGTTTAAGGTAAAAATTCTAGGAAACTATTATAAGGAACAGGGTAAATGTGACTTCTTTGCAATAAAAAAAAGCTCCTAGAACACTTGGATGTTAGATTTGACCTGCATTAAAAGCATAGATGAAGCTACATGTAAAAAGCAGCTTGAACGTTTAAACAAAATTTAAAACTTTTAAGATATTACATCAAACAACCATTACAGAATCCATATTTTGGACAGACACCTGTTGGCTGTGAAGTTGAAGTACACTATGGTATATAAAAGTGAATATCATCTTAATAATTTATTTGGTACCTGATGCCCCTATGTAAGATATGAAGAATTATATGCATTTAATGATTTCTGTTTACAGTTATTAGAGCAGGCACTGGTTATAGAAGAACAATTAAGGAGAGCTGCTTATTTGAACCTTACACAGGACCCTAACCACCCAGCTATGGCATTAAATGCTAGGTAAATATATAACCTAATCTTTACTTTTCCTGATTGTGATTGACCCTTTCTCTCTTAAAATCTTAAACTGGGCCATAACTCCCAAGACATGGTATTAAAGACTTAGTAAAAAGTACACTATGGTGAAGAATAGTCTTTTGAAGCAAGTGAAATTCCACGTTTAGTTGGATGTAAAAAAAAACTTTCAGAATTTAGAATTGAATTTGCATCAAAAGTAATCCAAATACAATGCAAAAGGAGGAGAGTTTAATTACATGTTCATTTTTAAATACATTTATCTTATCTACATATTTATCCATTAATAGATTTGCTGAGTTGGAATGTTTGGCTGAAAGCCATCAACATCTGTCTAAAGAATCTCTGGCTGGTAACAAACCCGCTAATGCTGTATTACATAAAGGTAAGGACCTTGTATCTACATCCCCCCCCCCCCCCCCCAAAAAAAAACCCAAGAAAAATAACATAAAAAAGACAACATCTGTAATGGCTTGTAGTAAACATGCTCACTGTTAATTTCGGAAAATTCTGAGTCTAAATAAAATTTACAGTACACTGAGGCGTAATTACTTTTAGAAAAAAAAAATGTTAACAAGTTTGATAAATTTGTAACATAAAGTTGTGATTTTCTTTTTTGTATTGAACTGAAGTGTTGAGTTTATGATTCAGTATTGACATAAAGTTCCATGGTCCGGTTGTTGTCTCTTTGACACATTCCTCATTTCCATACTCGATTTAATTGATTGCTTTTTTTTCTGTTTCAGTATTAAATCAATTGGAAGAACTCCTGAGTGACATGAAACAGGATGTCAGTCGTCTGCCAGCGACACTTGCCAGAATACCGTCAGTCAGTCAAAGACTGCAGATGTCAGAGAGAAGCATCCTGAGCCGATTGGTCAATCCAAATCAGGCCTCTTCATCAGGTCAAGCTGCCCCCATATCCTCTGCTTCACTAAATACTACATCCTCTGCCATGCTGGCTGGAATGTCTCAGGCCACCTATCTCACAGCAGCTGCTGCTCTCCCTGGCGCTTATTCCCAAAATCTTCCTGGTTTCAGACCTCAATTTGGCATTCCACAGTCACCTTTTGGTCAAGGTAATGCACATTTATCAACACTTATATAATGGGTTCTGCTTATTACAGGAATTTGCTTTCAGGACCCTGAAATTGTCTACCAAGATATAAAACAAGTTCTATTTAATTATAATCAATAAATCAGTGTGTATATTCTGTATTCTAATGCAATTTTTATGTAACAATTTTTTTTCATTGGTTAAAAGTTGCCGTCAAATATACAATTGACCAGGCTTTACTAAGGAGGGACCTGCCATTCTGAATTGATTGAATCAACAAATGTTCGATTACTGCTATAAAATCGAAAATAAAACAACACCTATCTCGAATTCACTGTTTTAATGTAAATTTATCCGAATTTTGAATCGTACAGGTAACGTAATAACCTCAAGTTTGTAAGTTTTCATTTGTATGACGTCACGTTTACCAATGACGTCTTTGCGCCAAAATCATTTATAAAATTTCGCGGATTTTTTTTATTTGTCAAATTTAGACATTTTATCAAGTTTAATCGTATCATTTCTTCTTGTAATGCATTAGAATTAGAATAACAGTACTGTAGTTGAAGAGTTGATTTGACATTCTCAAATCTCCGTTTTACTGTCTCTGCTAGGCGTCGCCAATAAAGCTGCATTTGTGGCAACTCTTAAACTACAGTACTGTTATTCCTCAATTCTGTAACATGTAACATAAAAGGTAGAAATTTTCTTTTCCATAATTTTATTTTCATGGAGAGTCATAAAGGACAATAAAAACACAAAAATAAATCCTGTAGTTGGTCATTTGAAATTTTGAAAATTAACCACTATACAGTATTTGGAATACAATTTATATAATAAAACACCAGGTAACTTTAGGGTAGTGGGGAAGTTGAATATTGAGGAAAATAGAATATAAAATTATTGATGAAAAATCAGTTTCATGAAATAAACATTTGATTCTTTGGGTCAAGGTCCACAAAAAAGCTGTTTGAGCTGGTGAAATCTTTTGACTTAATTTTTCTTGAAACAATTATAAAAGGGGGGGGGGGCATGGTAACAGATGATGATTTAATTTATGCAGATGTTTAAAAAAATTATTTATAACTTAAGTTCATGTGAAATTTGACATTTGTTTTGTAAAAGGTGAGGTTATAAATTTTATTTTATTGAATAGTTTGCCTGCTAAAAATTATCTATATCAAGACAAACTAAAAATCTATTTGATATTATCTAATATGGAAAATCTGACAGGATAAACCAGAAAACCCTACAATGACAATAGTCACTTTATTATGGCCTAATGTTTTAAGATTGTTACTTTCAGGACCATTAGGATTTCCCATGATTCCTGGGTTACCAGGACAACCTGATATAAGTACAACAATGTCAGCCATTTTGAGTGGTATGTCAGATGTAGTGTAGCTGCCATCAGTCATTTTTATTTTACAGAAATTTTTGCTGCTTTGCTGAAATTTTCTTTTTTTAATTTTTAGTAGAAGAGTTTGCAATTGACTGTTTGTAAAAACTTCTGTCAATGTTGTGTCTGTGTGCTTGTCTTGTTTTTTTTTAAGCTTAAAGTAGATGTTATTTGTGAATGTTTAGCTTACTGTACTAGTAGAAAATTGTAATGTTTACCAATGAAGAGTTGTCTTTCTTTCATTTTTGCTTGTAGGAAAATATGTTCATCATCAAAGAAGAGTAAATGCTCTTTTCTTCTTTTCAATCGAAAATTGTATACTTTGTTATTTACAAAAAAAAAGTAAGAATAAGCCGCCTTTTTCCTATATATATACAAGTTAGATGGTATCCTTTATATAGAAAAGTTAGCTCATTTTATTAGGGAAAAGTAGCTCCCTTTTTCATAAAAAAAAGAATTATGCCTTTTTTCATTGAAGAAAGTTTATTTCTGATATGTATGTTAAATTTAGAAATACAACTTTATTAAAATTGATAAAACATCAAATAAATGAAAAAAATAAAGAAGTCTCTGTTCGTGATTTTGTAATTAATAATATAAAAAGAATCAAGTGAAAAACAATATTTTCAGCTTTCATAGAGAAAACTTTATGAATAACATATATTACAGCAACATGCCTTGAGTGTGTAGGGTAAATGTCTGATCAGAAACCCCAAAAATCTTTCTTCGCTTTGTGTTGCCTTTTTGCATCCTCATAGGATTTCAATAGTAGGCCAAGCATAAATTAATATAAAATTTTTAGTAAACATATGATAACACAATTGTTTTCATTTTAAAGTTTATGCAGCAACAGAAATGAATACAGTTTATTATATTAGATTAATACTCATCAAAATATCTGTTTTGTTATTTGTGCTATGTACAATTTGTCAGTCAGTTGCAAACTTGTTTAAAAATATCAGATTTTAGTCGAGTTGTAAACCCTCTATTTATGTTGTCTATTAATCGTAACAAAAGTGAATTGGTCAGTTTGGACAATGTGGTCAGTGTTTGCTGGCCAATAAACAATAGTAGAATTATTGGTTATTGACCAACTTTCAATAAGTATGTCAGAATGATGGCTGCACTACACTGATTGATAACAGAAACTTGTATTGATTGAACACCATTTAAATGTATGATTGACAGATGAAGTAGGACACTCAAACCAAAAATTTTGCTCTATTTTGTGAATACCTATCAATGAAATTTTAATGGGAAAAATAGATGTTGACAAATTACCAGTAAAGACATATACTTTCATATCTTTTGATGAGAATAACTAGTATTTTTAGCTTTTACACACAGAAAATTGGTCTGTTAGGCCTATTACATGTAGGTGTGTTCACTGTCATTATCAATAGTTTAAAAAATCATTCCTGAAGTTTGTCCCATCTTTGTGTGAAAACTTGTAGAATAGTTAATGTCACTCCCCGAAAGCTTTCCCACTTCCTGCTTTTTTAAGTGCTAAACATTCACAAACACAACCATTTTGTTTTATAGAATATTTATGGTTCGATTAATTGTATATTGTAAATTCATAACTTTTTATGTGCATGATTAAATTTAGTTGTTGATCAATGTGTAAAAATGCAAAGCTTAATTGATGTACCAGGAAGGCTATCGGAATGCAATAGTTTATTTTTCATTTATCATTGGATTCATTACAGTACTAAGAATTTTCACAGTTTAAGGCTAACCATATATTCAAATATTCAACAGATATAAATTTTCTTTGTGTTTGCAGAATTTGTCAAAAGCATGAATTTAAAAAATCCAGTAAAATAATTTTTTTCCTGAAATTCACGAAAATTGTTTCAAACGAAAATAAATCAATCTACAGTAATATAGTATTTCTGAAAATCCAGTGATATTTGTAAGATCTTAACATCACTACTGAACCATTTTTAGGAAACCCTAAAATTTCAAATACTTGAGAAATGTCTGTTGCCATTGTTACATCACTGGCCTGAAGTATGGAACTGACAGCTGTCAGCTGGTGTTGGGTGATCAGGGGCAGATCCAGCCATTTTAAAAAGGGGAGGTTGCCAACCCAGAGTAAAAAGGGGAGGTTCCAGCTATATGCTCCTATTCAAATGCATTGATTGGCCAAAAATAAGAGGGGGTTTCCAAGCCCCGGAACCCCCATGGATTCGCCAATGGTTATGCAATGCTTAAGGGCTTGAAAGCTTCCACTCGTGTGTCATTTATAGTTCTATCTGAAGATTCATTAACTCTTGTCATATGTGGGAATTATAATAAGAGGGAAATACCGATAGCTCTTGTTTTAATTCAACAAACATGTTATTTTTTTTACAGGATATTCTTGTTGACACATAAATACCAATTGTTTTGGTCTTATTGGAAATCTGATACATAAATGTTATCTTTAATTTTAGTTTCTTGTGTATGACGTCCATTATCACTGTACTAGTATACATATTTTTTAGGGGCCAGTTGAAGGACACCTACGGGTGCGGGAATTCTCGCTACATTGAAGACCCATTGGTGGCCTCGGCTGTTATCTGCTCTATGGTTGTGTTGTTGTCGCTTTGACACTTTCCCCATTTCCTTTCTCAATTTTATTTCTCTTCAAAATAGAACTGTTTTAGTTAAAGTGGAAATTTATATGATCTAATTACTCTTAAGAATATCAATATGCACTGAATATATAGAAAAATTGGTTAAATTAAGAGTCTGAGGGCTAGTAATTTTTATAAAGTGACTAGTACATATGTAATACCTCGACTCCATAGCCCTTGTCTGGTTTATCATGAGTTCTATAGAAAATAGAAAAACTTTGTAATCAGTTGTTCTTTCCAGTCACTACTTCAACAACTTGCAACATGTATTACTATTTGGAATTTTAATTCAATTTTAAGTTGTTGGGTTTTTTCAGGAGGACTTCCAGGTCAGATGTCAGCATTAAAACAGAGTCCAGCCCAAGCTAGTCCCTCTCACAGATCTCCGGTTCCCACACCTGGTATGTAGTTAACTAATTGATTACTTATTTGAACAGAAATACATTTCAAGTTTAAAAGCTAGCAAACAAGCAAACCAGCTGTTCAGTTAAAAAGAACCAACCAAAAATGGAAAAAATTCTAAAATAATTTTGTATGCTTTTTGAACATTGAAAAGTAATGAAATGCCAACACCTATAGTTATGATATACCTATAAAATGGAGGAATACTTTTACGAGGATACTTTACTTCCTAATGGATTCACAAGACTGTAAACCAACTAATTTTTGGCTAGAAATTTATTTATGTTATTGAGCAGGACTTGTGCCAGAAGAAACATTTTGTGAATATGTAAAAAGATATCATCTTGAATATGTTAAACTTGGTTCTATCTCTAAATACACTAAAAGGTAAAAAATAAATGGCACTTTGTGAATATATAAAAGATATCATCTTGAATATGTTAAACTTGGTTCTATCTCTAAATACACTAAAAGGTAAAAAATAAATGGTACAAAGTCCATTTGAATGAATTGATCTGAAAATAAGTTGGTTTACAGTATTTCACACTGCAATCACAAACCTTGAGCAAGTCAACATTCACATGTAATTTAGAAAAAAATCACATAAGCATGATAAACAAGATTAAATAATCTTGTGTTTTAATACCAACAATGATAATCGCATGGTGCACATATATGTTTTACCAACACAGGACCATCAGCCTTCGATCAGTCTCCATTTTTATCGAGTGAATCGTTCCCGTGGGTCGTCACGTCTGAATCACTAAGCAAGACTATAGAGAAGACAATGCTTAGTCAAAGTATGTCCAAATAAAGAGGCATGTTGATTTTTACAATCTAAGCATGTGCCTTTCGCGTAACGAGCATGTGCCCCTTCGTGCTTTTGCTGATGGTGTGTTTATTTTTGGTGTGATATTTGTAGTCATTTTAATATTATTATTACATCATTAAATTATCATTGCTTTACCATTTTGATATGTAAAATGTGATACGTGACTTGATACGAAATGAACAAATATTTTAGGAAACGTCAAGAATCAAGGCAGTGCTCTTAGACGATTCTTTGGCATGCCATTTCCATTTCAGCCTTAAACCAAGTAAATTAAGATTAATGTCATGCTTTTAAAGGGGTTCCATGAAAATATTAAGACTGGCTCTATTAAAGACTCCCAGAATAAAATTGAATACAAACAAAGACCTCAAAACTTGTAAAATAATAGTAAGCAAAGGCTATTAATAAGACACTGTTAAGACCATTATCAAAACACTATCGAACGATCTATTTGTGAAAAAGTATTTAAAAAAGTACCAAACTTTAACAAAAGTTAAATTTTAAATGGGGAAGTCCAAAAAAAAAATGACAAAATTAGAACTTTGGCTTTTATCAACCAAACGAACAAATGGAAAGTAAATGTCATATTCCTGACTTGTGTAAACACACTACTTACAATGACAGTAATTCAGATCCTGTAGACATGGTAGAAGATAGAAAGATTTTTCTGCTTCACATCCTGCACCAGTCTGGAAACTTGTGGTATTAATGTAGTGAAAAAATGATGACATTGGAATGAACATAGCACTTGAGACTTCCACGTGAGGCATATATTTATGTTGTGTGAAAAATAACATGTTGCATACTGGGAACTGAGACCTCAGCCATTTTGCATCTTTAAAATGTTTACAGAAAAAAGTCATATATTGAAAGAGATATTTAACTGGGAATTCTGCCCATATATATTCTATTCTGCATGACTGATTTCATTTGAATACAAAACAATTATAACACTTAGCATGGCTTAGACATTCATAAAACTGAAATTATAGACTATATAAAGTTCAAGATTAAATTAAAAGATAAGTTCAAAATAGGAAAACAGATGATGGTCTGACTAATCACCATTGCATGGCTACAGTTGCTGAACGTATCTTTATAACGCTTTGGATAGCCATTTTAATAGTAGGCAATAAATCAGAGACAAATTCAATGAAGTTTTTTTGTAAACTTTTTACTTGCTTTGATGGATAAGAGTTCATCATCAGACCTGCATGATTGTTTCATCAATTTATGTTGTTTGTCAAAATATAGATCAGTTAAAAATGTCATATGAAGAACTTGTGCCATGACAGATATATCATGAGATATGCTTACAACAGATATATACAAATGCTGTCTTTTGATAAGGTTACAATGCAGTTTAATTGACTTTTGAAAAACTGGTATTCATCGAGGCAGACAGGACATACAGTAATACAAAATCTGATATTCTCTTAGCGTTATAGGGTATTTCTATATGCTTAGGGTTAAAATGTAGGTCAAAGTTTAGAGGGAAATGCAAATCTGATGTTTCTGAGATTATAGGGCAATTCAATGTTCTTAAGGGTTAAATGGAGATTACGGGTTAACCAGTAATACAAGCTGTGATGTTCTTATTATTACAGGGCAATACAAAAGTAACAATAAATTTAGGGTTAAAAAGATGCATACAAAATTTCACATTTTAAGCTTTGGTTAAAACAATAACTTTTAAATTCTAAATTTGTCAATGACTGGAAACATTTGGCATAGTACCTTTAACAAACAATGGAGTTGTTTGAACGATAAACAAAGTACAACATTCATTTCATATAAATTGTAATAATCACTTTATACAACAAAAGAAGATAATTACAAACAGGAACAAGAAAAGTATGCATATTTTTAATCCCAGAGGAAACTGACATCTAAATTTGTTTGTTTATTAATGAAATGTGATAAAATCTTAAAGTTCTGTAATTGTATATTTTTAGGACCAGATTCTGGGAAAGGTGAACCAAAAGTGAATGGTGGAAAGAGTGTTATATGTCTGGATGAATAGCTGTTGTACATATCATACAAGTCATTCCATTTGGAATATCGTATTTATTGTGTCTCGTAACTTACAATATCATCTTATCGTATGACTTTTAAAGCATTGTACTCTCTCATCACAAATCATTGGACTATTGCAGACGTTACATTGGCTTGTTAACAGACGGGCAGACTTTAAATCATTGAACATTGGCATTCAGTTGTATCATAATTCATAGTTTCAGAATCTAAAGGATTATGGGTAATTTTACATTGTTTGTACATCAAAAGAAAAAAGGTGTTTTGCCATTGGTCAGAATCCATTGTTATTGATTTTTGTAACCAATAGCAGCACTTGTACAATTTTTGAAATTATTTCCCAGAATGCATTAGATTCTGAAATGGTTCATTCATTCATAATTCATTTAACATTCAACTGCAGAAAATAAAGCTGTTTAGAAATATATTGCTTTCCTTGAGATACACATGATTTCTTTTTCTCTGATGTTTTTGTTAAAATGTAACTTTTGTTGTGTAACTTAATTTATATTGTAATGCATTTGTCAATTTCTATTTCTGTATTTTTTGTTTGTATTTTTAAACATGGTGCATAAGTTGGTGAGCCTGTTATTTGAAACTGAATTTTTTGTATTTTCATATTTTGTAACATCGTGTGAACAATTAAATTTCATAACTTTTCAGTATGTTTCAGTAATAGGAAATGAGATCTTTAAAAACTTCATTTTGCACAGTACGTTTCAATAGCTTTCAGTGTTGGCTAAACTTATTTAGGAAATGGGCTTTTGTTATTTTAGGCCCCTGCATATCATTATGCTATACATAGCTTTAAATTTCTAAACAGAACTTGAACTTCAGACAGTGCCTACATGATGTTACTAAAAATCAATTCAAATGTAAATGAAATAAAAGGATGTGAGGGTTCTGTTAACACTATGCACCATGCTATTGTAGTGAGAAATACTTGTCACTGGACAGAAGAAGTGTTTTCTTATTTGGTTGACTTGAAGGAATATGAGGCTGTAGACTGTTACTGGGTAGACTAGAATACAAAAATATTATCTTTCTCAATTATATCCATCTTTTGTTTCTTTTGTTATTAAATTTATCATGGGAAATCCAGTATGGTTGATGGGTAGACTTGGATTTAGGGAATTCTTAAAATCAGTAATGCATTTGTAATAGTCTGGTTTCATCAATTTTTTTTCAAGCTTTCTTGTATAACGGAACAAAAATAATCTTTGTTGCATGAAAGCTATGAGAATGAAACTGTTTGACTAAAACTTACCATTAGTTTTTGAGAGATTTACCTTAATTTAGGTCTACCCTACTCAGTTTTGACGAAAATTAATGAACTTGCTGTAATATTTTTTTCTATAGAAATAGGTGCTTTTTTTTCTTGCTTTACAAAATCTTGTTACAGAAACTTTTTTTTGTACATAACATTTTTCTGTTTTTTATATAAGATTTTGAACAGTTAGATTTTAGAAATGTGATCATGAAAGTGTTTTATAATGAAATAACGATGGATTTTTAAACACAACATCAATGAAACTGAAAATTTACATCAAACATTGTACTAGTTCATTATGGCAAGTTAATGTTAAAGTTGGAAATAAAAGGCCAGCTGTAATCTGTGTAGTTGTTTTTTGTTCATAAAATAAAATAAATTTAAAGAACAGAATTTGGAATGAGGGAGCCCTCAAACTGGACAAAAGATTTAAATGTTGAGAGGAACAGGTCAGGACTAACCGTTAATGTAGCTCAACCCTCTAAATCGGCCTCTGAATTATACAAATAAGGAGATGGGAGGGGGGGGGGGGGGGTATGATTGCCAACAAGACAATTATCTACCATACACCAAATAAAGTGGACATAAGCAACTGTAGGTCAACAATGACCAATACTCGTATAGAAAAGACACATAAAAAACAGTCATGACAAATCTTGTCAAAATGGCCTTCAACAATGAACAAAACTCATTTTTTATATAGACAACTATATATGAAAGGCCAGAAAGGACAAAATGTGAAACAATATGAATAAAAAAACAAATTGTGGTTTTACTGGTGGACATAAACCTACTTGCCACTAAAAAATCAGGATGTCATAAACCCACATTACACTAAATTTTCAAGGTTAAAACTAATTTTGGTCATTCTCTAGCATCGTAATGTAAATCCTTGTGGTCAAACCTGGGTTCACGACTTTCATGGTCCGTGGAATTGGGTAATAATCTAAATTGGCATCAAAATTAGAAAGATTATACTATAGAGAACACATGTACTAAGTTTCAAGTTGATTGGACTTCAATTTCATCAAAAACTACCTTGACCAAAAATTTTAACCTGAAAACTCCCACTTTCATTTTCTCTGTTCAGTGGACTGTGAAATTGGGTTCAAAAGTCTAATTTGGCTTTCAAATTAGAAAGATCATATCTTTTAAAAGCAACAAGTGTAAGTTTCAAGTTGATTGGACTTCAGCTTCATTAAAAACTACCTTGATCAAAAACTTTAACCTGAACGGACGCACAGACGAATGGACGGACGGACGAACGATCGGAGCACAGACCAGAGAACATAATGCCCCTCTACTATCGTAGGTGGGGCATAAAAACTGGGATTCTGGGCCTTCATCACTGAATCTTCACGATTAATTCTGAAGGTCATTAACTTTCATTCCGTTGAGTGCTTTTGAGACGGCAAGTTATTTTCAATCACAATGAATCTTTATAGTCATCAAGTCATTTACCTTGACACATAATCCTTATGGTCAAAAAGATGTCCTTGACCTACACCACTGAATAGTCTTTGTTAACAATGACAAATTGTGGACTTCTTACTCCTCACCTATATCACTAAATCTTCATGTTTAAAATAGGTAATCAACTTTTCAGTAGTTGCTTCAGAGGTTAAGTACTTTAAGTGCTATTTTCATTCACAATAGACCGTTTCAAAATCTAAAGAACTATGGGTAATTTCATTGTTCTTCACCAAAATGAAAATAATTTACGTCATTAGTTGAATTTCTATTGTTTATCACTATTTAAACCAATCACAACGTTTTGTGTACACTTTTGGAAATATTACCCAGAATGCATTAGATTCTAAAATGGCGAATTGAATCTTTCATTGTGAACACTGAGGGTCATTGGGCCATTCCAGTTAATATTTGCTAAAGGGGGTTGGATGGTCCTTTCTGAGGGGTGTAAAATTCATATATCTTAGGGGTGAAAATTTGGGTTTTTTCATCTGACATGTACACATATCAAAAAACTTATGAGGGTTATACAGCAGTAAATAATTTAAAATAAGTACATCTGAGGGGTTTCAAAAATGCCTATGTTACATCTAAGGGGTGCTTCTGAAAGTAAACAGTTACGTATCATGCATTATCTGGTATTGTATTTAAAATTCTGATGGGTACAATTCTTGCAGTAAAAAATTCTGATAGGTCATTTTTTCCCATGAAAACCCATCCACCCAATATGAACAGAAACCCTACATCTGATAGGTCTTAATTTTTAAAGATCTGATGGTAGTTTTTCATGATGTTTTTTTCTGATACGTATAAACAAAATTCTCCCCATCCATCCCCACCTGTCAGAAATTAACTGGAATGGCCCATTTAGCTTTATCAAGAACAGTTCTTTGGAAAGTGGAATTTATGTAAGTGTTACCATTCACAGTGAATTTTCATGCCTACACGTAGGGCCATTGGCCTGAATCACTGTCAATCTTGATGGTGTTACTGGGGTCATTGACAAATAATCTGAATCTTCACATCTTAAATTTGACCCTGAATTTTCTTGGTTAAAATTTGGTCATCACTCACAATGAATCTTTATTATTGACTTTTGGTTATGCCAATGCATTTACAACTACTTTAATACCAAATATCATTGACCTACCACTAGTGGTTCCAAATAAACTAACCTAATCACAAACTAAAATTGTTGATGCTGCACCTGATACGGAACCTGCATACCTATGTCTCACTTTTTGACTATCTAGGCGAGAATAAAATGTCAATCACCAGGTAAACACTAACTGATTCAGGGGACAGGTTATATGTCCTTCTTAAAAAGAGCTTTTGATGCAACTCAGTTCACCACAACTGGGTTCAACCTAACAAAACTAATACCTAATACAAAAACAATAAAGTCTACATAAAAGTTTTGATAGTTTATTAGAAAAAAATATCAATTCTTAACAATATTTAATTCTCAACAGTTTAATATTACAGTAAAGATATACTTCTTAGAAGAACACATCAAATAGAACATAACTTAATGACTTGGCTTTATTTTTTTGAAAACGTGAAAACCTGTCTATACTGGTGTATTTAATGAACAAATAATGCATTATATTAAATTACTAAAAACAATTCACAGTATTACTTGATTCAAGAAGTCCGTTTATATAGGTTGACATTTTACACAGGGATCCATTAAAAAAAATATTACTCTACACAATAAAAACACAAGAGTCCGTAAAAAAAGTATAACAAAATTGCCAAACTCCAAGGGTAAATTCAAAAAGGGGAAGTCACCCAACAGAACAGATGTATAAACAGACATAAAAAGACTTTACATGAAAAAGCTGTCTTAATTATGCCCTGTTAGATAAGGTTCATGAGGAACAGGCACAGCATAAAGACAAGTGCATGGATTGATTTTTCTTTTCACACCTGACAGGTAAATGTAGAGGTGTTGGGGTTGGTGTGTGCCAATGCCAATGAGACAACTCTTCACCAGAGTCCAAATGACGAAGATTTTATCAACTTAAGGTCCACAGCCTTCAAAAATGAGCAAAATAAATATTGCAAAGAAAGCTATGAAAGGCCCCAAAGTAATGATTGTAAAATAATTCAAATGGGAAAACTAAAGGTGGGCGTGTCGACACTCTATCAAAATGGTTATTTCACAAAAATAACATGAGCAGTTGTAAGAAGCAGTCTTAAAATTGTATGCTTTGCATGGCAAAGAAAAATAGACCTAGTACCTTCAGACACCATCACTTGACATTTCTCTAAATTGGTCCTTTCTTTTCTATACATTGATTGTCACAAACATATTTGATTATTTTTAAAAACTACCAATGCTTTGTCAATAGAAAATAGTGGAATACATGTTTAAAAAAATGTTATTTCATAATTTTATTTATCTAATCAAACATAGCCACAGCAATAGACCACAAAATCTTTGATCTGTGGGGAATTCACATAACCAACTTTCACTGTTACAAGAACTGAATTTCCAATACACACACAAACAATCAAAACTATCAAATAAAAAACTTGTACAATGTTTTACAATACACAACAATAAGGTTAAGTTACTATGTAAAGATGATCAATTCTTAATTTACTGAGGATTCATATTTCAGGGGATGTTATTTTTAAAGCAATGGTATTTCCCTGCATATTTAATTTCCTTGTTTTGACAAATTAAGCATGCAAACCCCAATAAGTATTTACCATTAATTTATAAATAATGTTTGATATGTTTATGTTATTGTAAAAATTGAAACGGGATAAATTTGCAAAAATAAAAGGTAATAATAACAATGAAGCTAAATATAGATGACCTTCTAAAAGACTTGATACCAATTGAAAAAATCAATTTTCTTTCATCCTACAAACAGTAGTCATGATGTTCTGTTGAGCTGAGAGCAAGGTATCCCAAGCTAAGTTTCAACATAAATGAGTTCAGTGTATTTATGTGTGATAGCTGTGAAGCTTTATGTATAAAACAGTGAATACATAGACGGCGTGCACAAAGTTGACGGCAACTGTAAAATGCGCTTTTAAAAGATGTTTTATTCAACCTTGTTTAAAACATCTTTTAAACAGGAAGGGTTTATGAATGATAAAATACTAAATGCTAGCCATTACAATCCTAATTTTTAGTAAGGTTATCAAAATTGAATATATGAAGTATTAAACGAACTCGGAGAAAACCGCAAAAATATGTGTAACTTGTAACATTAGATAAGCATAAAATAGATTGTTGGACCTAACATTTATACAAGTTCAACATTATTACCCGCATTTTCGTATAATATAATTTTTTGAATTCGTACAATGACGTTATACGAAATTTACCCCCAAAAAAATCAAAACCGGCCATGGTGAATGAGTTTGGACGGTAGATTGTTATATGTAAGAAGTAGAATTTGGAAGGATTAATATTCGAAAATGGAAGAATCGGCAAGAAAAATATGTAATTGCTATTTTTCTTTATTACAAAAAAACTTGATATTCCAAATGTGCATATCAAGAGGTTTAAAAAAATCTGCAAAATATGAATGATTCGATAGTCCATGGTGAACACCATAAACTTTTTAATGTCCAACTACTATGTTACAATAAGACAAAATGACGTTTTACCGCTATTTTCTGAATAGTGTCCGCGACATAGACGCTAATTATTTCCATTACACTGCTCTTAGCATATATTCATTTATATTTCCAGAATGTGCATTTGCTGCACTTCGTTTTTAAGAAAAAGAGGAGTATAATGAACGTTTATGTTTAAAGTAATGTGAAAAACTAAATGTCCAGTGGTTTTGTTACGCTTACGTTTTCTGGGGGAAAATGCCAACGTCGCAAAGTGATTTCAGTCATTTGAAGACGTTACGTTTGTGGACTCAGATTTATGCACGCCGTCTCAATAAATAGATATTGAAACAATATAAACATGAAAAAAATATATACTGCCCCAACAAAAAAGCTCTTAGTACATTTCATATTGCATTTTGGTCCAACTTCTTCTATACTGTAAGGTGTAAAATTTTCAATATAGTGTTTCAATTTTGTCTTATTTTGCAATTACAAAAAAATCACAAATAGCATGTACAATATAACTGATCTTTGAGGGAGAAAAGGCAAAATTTAAACTTGTGAAATAATTTGGCTCTAGAAATTGTGAAATTTAAATATGTTACATAGTTTGGCCCTAGAAATTGTGAAATTCAAATTAGTGACATAGTTTGTCACTAGAAATTTAACCCTTGGGGAAAATTAAACACTTCACAGCATGCAAGGAATGTAAATAAAGTTATAAATAATCATGAAAATACACAACAGATGAATTAAAAATAACCAATTCGGAAAAAAGAGAATTTTGTTTTACACATACACATCAATAACGTCTATAAGTATGAGAAGTTAACACAGAATTTCCATTAACTGACTAAATTTTACAGGGCGGACAATCAATTACCCTTTTCTAAGAAATGTAATAAAATTTGTATTTCTGATTATATTTACAGGAAACAGTCTAGTTTATAATCAACAATTTCATTATTAATTATGATTTTTTATATTGAATAGCAATACATAATTTGAACAGTTCTCTAAAAATACTGATCACAAGCCTGCAATTTATTGTGAATTTAATGTTTTGGGTTTTTACCACTTAAAATGAACTACTTTTACTGCTTTATATAATAACTAACATCTGATTTATTTTTCACATGTTTTTCGTCACTTAATTGCATCCAAAAATTATGTACAGCAGAAATATTTATTAAATTCTCAATAAATCCCAGATATAAATGTTATTTTATTTGAGGGTTTTAAATTTAACTTTTTATATAAAAATAAAGGCAAACTTTACTGATTTCTTAGTTGCTCTTTTCAAAGGTCTGTACATCTAAGGGCTATTGCAAAATAAAATGAAAGGTGCTTTACCACCCCCAAGACCCTAGATACAATTTTCATTAGATATTTAGTGGAACTTCTGTGTAAAAACATGCCTGATTATTTTGTAAAATGATGCCCTTCTCAAATTGCCTTGATATGCTTGTAGTTTCAATTTTTCAAATCTTTTCTAAATGCTTCACACATAACTGACTTATTCCATACAATCAAGTCAAATTTTCATTCAATCCTAATAATGTCTCTATACTAGGAACATTTCCATGCATCAAGAGGTAGTCTGTCTAACTGCCGTACTCTTTTCTGTCGCCATAGAAACCAGAAAATACCTATCACTACACACAGGAATGATTCTATATAATATCCATCAATCTCTGTTTGACAGTTTCCTCCTGCTGATGTACAAGCCTAAAAATAGAAATTGATACATATAGAATAACATTAAAATTGTCTCGAAATATAATTCTATTTGTACAAGCCTAAGACACAGGTAAAATGCAAGGCTTTGCTGAAATTTTTTCTTGTACTTTGAACATTGTAAATTTTCAAATTATATACAAACATAAAAAAAATATTTCCTTTAATAGGAGCCAAGATTGATTGACTGATTGGAGTTAAACACCACTTTCAACACTATTGTGATATTTTGTGGCGGTCAGTTTTATTTGGTAGAGGAAGCCAGAGTAACTGGACAAAACCACCAATCTTTGGTATATCTATATCTTTATGACCAAAGTCTATATAAATTATAGGTATACATTTGAATTACATCAATAATACATATAATACATATTACATAAACACAAACTATGTGACAGAATAGCAGAAGGTGTTGTAGTAATAAACAAACATTATTTTAACATTTCAGATCTAAGCTTAAAAGATCTAAATATACCTAAATTACACAACTCTTTTTACATTGTTAGTACTCATCAGTTTAATGAATTTGTACATCGACGGTTTTTTTCCAATAAAATGGCTTTATATAAATTTTTCTAAAACCTTGAAAACGTGGGCATTTGAGGATGAAATGAAACTCATCCTCTATACCATTTTTACAAAAAGTACATGTTCTATTATTTCTTGTTATACCATAAAATCTTCCATTTTCTATAGCTTAGTTGTGGCTACTTAATCTTATTTTTGTAATACATTTTTTGTAAACATTTGGAATTGGTTTGCATAAATAAAATTGCAGACAAAAATTATCTAACATGTATTTATAATTAGAACATTTTGGAGAAATATGCAACTGAGCATCAAGTTCTTGTTTTAGACAATCATACAAACGTTGCTTGATGACAGCAAAATATACATCAGGCAAGTCACAAATAAGGTTTTGGCTATACCATACATCACGGTAGGACAACTGAAATCTTAGTCAATTAAAATTAAAGTAGAGTGCACCTGCACATGCATTGGAGACAAGAAAACTTGGTTGGAAGTTTTCAACCCAAAGTCTTTCAAAATGACTTGAGAGTGAGAGTGTTTTCTCCGTTAGGGACATTGGTGTATATATCACCATTGAACATCTTTCATTTTTAACTAGCAATAATACGCAATGGAATGAGAATTAAACATCTCACAAGATTATTTTGATCTACTTACCTCAGTTTCAGCTGTAGAGGCACACTGACCAGGACCTCCATGACACGACTTCCATGTTAGTCCTTCTACTAACCACAATGCTACTGTTGCTGGCCAATTACCACCTATAATGGATTAAACCAGTCAAAATTCAAGTTAAAGGAGCATTTTGCAGTTCTACAAATTTCGCAAAAACTTCATAAGTTTAAAGATTTTATATTTTTAAAGGGGATTTTTTTGTAAAAAAAAACGTGAATTGATGGATTTTTAGTGCCATTACTAACATTTGTGAATCACATTTCTGTTTTGAAATCTAAAATAGTAATTTTTGATAATGTGAATGACAGCTACTTTCTGTTTAAAGTAAGAACATTATCAGTGGTTATCTATGAAATTTTGGAAGGGTTTTTGCTAATTGTGCTGTTTTGTATTGTCTTTATGCCCCCACCTTAGTGAAGGGGGCATTACATTACTTTTATAATTAGGCCACCTGATGTCTCATTTAAAAGGACCTTTGTTGACCTTTAAAATGTTCAAACGATTAATATGCTTCAAAGTGACTCTGTGACCAACAGCAATTCTTAAACATGACCTTGTGACCTAAGGGGTACCCTTCAAGACCCCTAAAAATGCATTGACTTAGATGTTTTACATTAATCACCGGTAAACAAAGCAAATTTTCTAGGTTACCTAAAAACAGCTAGGTAAACTCAGTTTGCTATTGTACAAAACAGTTACAAAACAATGTTTCTCCTTTTTAATATAGATTAGATTGTTGGTTTTCCTGTTTGAATGGTTTTACAATAGTCATCTTTGGGGCCCTTTATAGCTTGCTGTTTGGTGTGAGCTTTGGCTCTGTGTTGAAAACTGTACTGTGAACTATAATGGTTTACTTTTACAAATTGTGACTTGAACGGAGAGGTGTCTCATTGACACTCATACCACATCTTCTAATATCTATACAAAACTTACCAAGGTTTGCCAGTGTATTTAATAGAGTCATGTAAGTTCCTCCTATAGCAGGGTCACTTATTTTTGCATGGAAAGCCATCTGGGACACAAACATACTGTATAATGCTACCTACAATTAATAATACATGCATGATAAATTTAACTTTTATAAGATAAATGTGATTTATGGTTATTTGAGATAAACATGTACTATATAATACTAATACATTGAAAATGTAGTTGATTGAGATGAATCTATGGAAACTCTTCTACGACATAAATGTTACTTGAATGTACCTTGAAATTATACTTAAATAAATGGAAAATGAGTCTATGGGATACACATGATGCACCCGTTTGCATTTAACTTTATAAAGAGGCATTACTCGAGAATGAGAAAAGTGGTGCCACCCAAATTTCAAACTTCATCCATGTTTTGAAGTAATAACCATGTGTATAAATACCTCTTATGGTGATGGCGGGACATACCAATCTATCAACTGAAATCAACTACAAAAGTGATTTTATTGTTATGGAGTTTTACTATTATTATTAACAAAATTAATCTTAAACAATATAAAGACTTACTTGATGAATTGCATAACTGCCCAATATGAGGGCATAAAAATAGGTTGGGAAATTCCCTTTTGTCTCCTGTACTTGTGACGACAGCCATACAATAAATGCATACAGTAACCCTAGCATTAACCTGTAATACAAAAATATCAAATTATAGTTACAATTACACTATAAAAAGCATTTCAAAAGTATAAACCCTAGTATCTATCATAACTAGACCAATACCAGGTCTTAACCGAAATCTCTGTATGCAATTGATTGTCGTAGTATGGATAGCTGAAGCATAACTGAGCACTCCCTTTCATTAAAGCAAAAAGTACTTGTTTACTGTAAGGTGTTGGCACGGATGTTATTTGTGTATTAATAAAATTGAAATGAAGAAAACAAGTTCAATTCATATTTTCTAGGAAAATTGTTAATAAATGTAACTTGGGCAAAGAAAACCAAAAATGATATAAATTTTTCTTGTACAATAAGTGTTGTCAAATTTCAAACTATAGCCAAACAGGAAATGACTGTAAAATTTGCAACAACATGGTTGGAGGGTGACAGGTGTATGTAAAATTTGCTTACTAGCTACAAAATTTTTAAGCTGCCAATCAAGCAAACATAAAGTTGCTGTAGAATGCATGTGTTACAATATGAAAATTACATGCCCATAACTAATATATTGTATGTCTATTGATTTAGAGAAGCATTTAAAATACAAACCTAAATGGCATTGCCCTGAGAAATACGTCCATTGGTTTAGGACCAGCTGTAAACTTGCTAATTATTAATGGTAAAACTATCTGTATTGGAATCATAGGTATAGCAAACAGGGCTAGAGTCTGTTTCTGCATACCAGATTCTATCAGCTTCAGTCCTGTTAATGAATCTGCAGCAGAAAATCCAACCTGAAAATGGAAAATATACAATAAAATAAACTCATTATAAATATAAAAATTGCAATCACAAAATCAAACACAAGGAAGAATATTAATTATAAAACATCACAAGAAAAAAGTGTTTTAAATAATGCAATTTAATAAATATATAACTGTTTTAACACTGTAGTATTTGTAAATCCCTCAATAGCATTATAAACCATTTTATTAATTTGTTTTCACTTATTTGTCTCTTTTTTTAATTGTAGGTTTCTCTGCCAAGTTACATTTATAAACATTTTTCTTAGAACATTTTAATTGAACTGGTTTTCTTCCTTTCAATTTTATAAAGGCACAAATAAAATATAGACCATCACCTTTGATAAAGTAAACAGTACTTTTTGCCTCAAAATGAATTTGAAATATATACATGATATAAATTATCCTACTTCATAAATAATACCAAAAACCTATTGCAAAATAATACTACAGTGAAATCTGGCTTACCAAAACCGTGTAGGGACTTAAGATTTTGTTCGTTTTTTGGGCAAATTTTAGGTTAGATGATGTTTACAATGTACAAGATTCAATAGGACTGGAGTTTTAAAACAACATGGTTGGTTATATGGTAAGACAGGTTTTCAGTTTATGCCACATTGGGTTTAGACAGATTTCAATGAAAATAGTTATTGCATGAGCTTGCGAAATTACAATAAAATTACAAAAAGAAGAATTAAATTCTTTAAAAAAGAGACTTCTCACCTTAGCTGTGAGTATGATGACAGCATATGATATAACTGCAGGCAGTTGTATGACACGAATGAGTTGTTTGTATGTATCAATGATACCCTGCTCGCTGTCTGCATCAGGATCATCAGACTCATGCTTGAAGATCCACACTAATGTTGTTGTGGTAAAAAATACAATGCCCCAGAAATACAAAAAACCTGAAATTAAAATGAAATTAAAATTAATGTCATTTTAATCATGTTACAGCCAATTGCATTGAGTGTGTAGACAAAGGTATTATCTTTTGTTAGCTTGCTTGATAACCATGAATTCATTATTATGTTAGGTAAACAACATTCTTATAAGAGTAGACTAGTCCAACAGATAACTAATCTGTGTCTGTTGGACTAGGCTACATCGAAAAGAGGGTAGTATACCTGACCTAATAATGACTTCACAGTTCAGCTAATAAACACAAATTTGTGATCTTCCAGTATTATGAATCAGTGTTCCAGCTAGGTTTTCAAAAGGGCAGGGTGCCAATCCTGAAAAAGGGCATTTAACGCGCGATATGATAATATGAAAAGGGCATATTTTAATAAAAGATGTTAATCAAACATTTGTGTTTATTCGTTGAATCACAGGTTATACAAGAACAACATCTTTAGCCCATATAGAACTCTATCTTTCTACTTTTAAGGCTGAAAAACTTGTCAAGCAGCTTGTCACACAAGTTTTTTTATCATTGCTTGGCACAGTTGAACTTTATATGCAGTATGTTTTGAAAGGAGATCTGTTTCATACTGTTTCTATGGTCTACCACATTTTACCAGTTTCACCTTTCTACCCCTGCTGTGCTTGATGGCAATACAGCACAAAACAGCTGTGCTCAGTAAATTCACAATTTTAGGATATAAAGCAACAGTGAAAAATAGTATCAAAAATAAAGAATACAGAAAAAGATGACCAAGGCACCCTACCAACACTGCTACTAAGACCCTCTTTAACTTTTCCCATAACTCAAAATAAATACCTAAACATATATATTCTTAAGCAAGAAGTATGGAGACACATTTTAGAATATGTAAATGGGTTACTCAATGCTAGGAAAAAAATCAGATTGAGTTATCTTTCTTTATTTGGGTGTGCTCCTTCTTTGGAGGATTATAAACAGTACGTAAATATGATGTAAATATGATCACAATATGGCGGCCGATTTTGTTATTTTCGTATCAAAATTGAAGGCAGTCAATGACAAATATGTCTGAATTTTCTGTTTATTTTACAGAAAACAAGTAAAACAATGTCTTCAACGAGTTCATAATGGTTTTCCAACTTTCTGTCATTACGTTTCTTCCATGAAACTACGGTAAACATCGCAAATTGTGCCCAAGTTGTTGTATGCACATTTCTTCAAAGATAATTGCCGACTGACCGATTCTATTTGAAGGAATTAATGTTGATGATCATTAATGACCCATCCAATAAACGGATTACCTATAACAACAGATTATGACACCAGTTGTAACCATTGATTAGCTTGGGGTGGTAAACAAAGTCATAATCTTTTCCCCAGGTAAAATTTAGTAATTAGCGTATCATATCAATACGCAAATTAATATGCAATCGATCTTCAAAAAAGGCAGGGCGCCCTGGAAACTGTAAAAAGGGCACAGGGCGCCACTCAGAAAAGGGCGGGCGCCGCGCCCTCTGAAAACGGCCTAGCTGGAACACTGTGATTTATTCTCATTCATTGCAATGTAAAATTAACATATGCGACATGTCCATTGTAAATTTTCTTATTGAAGCTGTTCTGTAAAACATAATTTTTATTCCAAAAAATACCACTGTACCATGGGGGATAAAAACATTTTTATCATGTTTATAGAGTGTTTAGATTTATAGTAAATGGTCGAGGTAGTCGTAGGGTGACGTTTAAGTGCACATTATACTGTTTAAATACCTCTAATTTTGTTCTGAGTCAGGCTATCAGGACCCTACATGTATGTTGAGATTGTTTTTGTTTGTTTTTGTTAGGATGCTATTTTTTTTAACAAATGAGTGGTTGATATTGTCTATTATTCTCCAGTATTTTGGTGATTCCGGTTATGTTTTTTATGAATCATATAATATTGCATATCTATGAATGTAACAGCTGTAATGTATTATTGTTTCTTGCAGTGTATGAATTATATGAAAAATATTCCCTGTCAGCCAATCATGTGACTTATAAAAGAACTCTGCTGACAGACATGTGTCTTACTTGCTAATGTGACTAAACCAGTTTCTTTAGGTTCAGATCTGAGATATTTATTACAGAAATCAGCTGACTCTAATGCTAAAAATAGAACATTTCCTAGAAAATACCCAGCTGTCTGTCCTACTGAGTTACAGGTACTAGCCCATCCCACATTACGCCTGAAAAATAAAATAAAAATGCTTGCATGTTCATGTTAAACCAAATACTGTGGATTAATTAATATTCGTTGCATATCAATTTTCATGGATTTCGTGGAAATGGGAGAACCACAAATTGAAATTTTCAACAAAATACAAATTTCCTCAAGGAATGTATGCAAACTCTCCCAAAACCATGAATTTAAAATCCACGAATATGCAAGTTCTCAATCCACGAAAATTGGTACCCACGAAAATAATTGAATCCACAGTACTTTATTCTAAGCTAAGATACTATCCCTATAATAATAATAAATCATAATTCAATTAATTTATACAATACAGTGTACATGTATTCAGCATCACTAAATTTATTTTGACATAACACCAAAGAGCAATTTGTTAAATCAAACCTGAATCCATTACCAACTGGATTAAGCTTCTTATCAGGAAATTTTTAATTATGTGAACCTAAAATAATATGTTCATCTACATTGTATATTACCTAGACAACATGGTAAGAGCCCAGCCATCAACTGCTATATCTTGTGTGGCTGCTAGAACATTAAGCATAAAAAATATCACAGTTATATATACAATGTTTACATGTCCTCCTCCGTTCTCTGTCCCTAACAACTGATCAATATTCCACGATAAAACCAACATAAATACACCGATTAGATATTGAATAGGCACCAGCCATGTCTTACGCCGTCCAAACCAGGAAAAATATAAAGAATCCACTAAAGGTGCCCATAACAATTTAATGCTGAATGGCCAGAACACAAAACTGAACACAGCCTGGTCTTTGTAACTGACATTTCTACTTGTCAATAACATTGGAATACTCCCACCTATTCCTAAGGGAATTCCCTGAAGTATATATAGAAACATCAACAAAGAAATATTTCCATAGTCTCCCTTTAGTCCATCATTTCTGTGTTTATCATGTTTATCATGTTTATCACTGTCTTGTCCTGGTTGATCAACATGTGTTGAAATCATCATATGAGGAAACGATTCTGATGATTCTGCATTGATTGCTTCCACTGTGTGTTTGGAAGCATGTTTACGTTGAGTAGTCATATTTTGTTGATTTTCAATTGTCAATACAAAATTATCTTTCGACTCCGTTTTGTTTCTTCTATTTAAAGAACCTGAAAAACAGATAGAATAGTACATTTGAAAGTAAAGTTTATGTATATTAACTTTGAATAAAGCTTAAACATGTTAAATAATGTACATAAAAATGAGAATACAAATGGTGAATAAAAATAATGCCATCATTCAGTCTTCTGAAAAGCAGGTAAGACAATTACGACACACCATAACCCTTGTCAATGGGTTCTAAGTCTTTGCAGTATATACATGTAGTAGTTTTAATATACATGATATCACCCACAATTTTATTTCAGAGTCAATATTTTTTTTTTCCAAGATACAGAAAGCTTGTATCAATCTTTGCCATACATATTCATAAAAGGTACATGTTCATGATGTACAGGAACTGAAAGAACAAAAATATTTTATGGGGTTATTTTGGCTTTCAATTGTTTTAACGATTGCCTTGTCTCGTTTTGATTTGTACTTAACATATTAGTAAAAAAAAAAACGTTTTTCTTCAAAGTTATTTTTTTTTTGGATGAAATGAACAAGGGAGTACATGTAAATGGGTGGACAGGAGGAATTACCAGACACATCTGATTATTTTATACCAAGAGTGCCGTATGGCACCCCTATGATGGGGCCTCATCACACTAAATGAACACATCCCAAATTACAGTTAATTAAAAGGGATGTCTAATGGAACTCTTTCCTGAAAAAAATAACTTTATAAGAAAAATATGCATCAGAGATTAAATAATGAAGATGGAACCAAATTTAAACGTGATATGAGGCATATGATTGATTAGCACCCAAAGATTACTTTTCAGCATGTTCAGTAATCTGATTTTGTCTGAATTTAACTACATGTACAATCACTACAATGTAAGTGTCTTTGGACAACAAGAGTTCTCCTTAGAAATATCTTATACATTTATATTATCACAGGAAATTTTTAAATACCATCTTGTTTCTAGAAATTATAGCATCAAATCCGTAACACTATCTATAAGAAGATAATTTCAGATAGTTTCACATTACCATGATGCTAAAAGGCCCTGGGGAGAACACTGCTCAGACGTGATACAAATATATGACCGCTAAATTTTTTTGTATTGGTATAAAAAGTATTCATGATCAAAGCCCTGATTGTTCAAGGGCTGTAAAGCCAGTCAAGTTCGTTAAAATTTCCATCGTTGATTATCAAAGTATCAGATTTACAGGACTGCATCATACCATTCATAGGCCAAATAAAAAAAGATGGGTGTTTCCTATTACGGTTCCCATGCTATTTTATAAGCCCAAGAATTACATACATTGTACATGTACCTTAAAGTTTGTTTTGTCATTTTAAATAAGCATTGTCAGAATGTTCCTTCCATAGGCTCAATGTAAAAAAAAGGTAAAAAAAACAAAAAAACTGCCTACCCTATTTTTTTCAAAGGTGTAATAGGAAAAACACATATCCCAGAATGTAAACCATGTATTGTCAAGCTTGGTTACTCATAGTTGTTTCTCAGTCATCAAAAGAATGATGTTGACAGTTGTTCCACACTTAAGCTGCTGACCCTGTTTGCTTACATTTAAATTCCAATGACATCAAAACAGAGTGATGCATTGAATCGTTATACCAAATCAAATTTCTCTAAGATGACTTTTTTATCTAAAACTAAGGCAATTATATTATTTGTTTGTGTGATATTGCTTTGAAATAGTTTGCAATTAATTGGGGTCTATTCAATTGGAAACCTCATTATTAGCCATGAAATTTGACATCAATGGAATTTATACGAATATTTACATACATGTACATGTATGGTCGGAATATTGATCTCTTTATATTGAACCAAATTTTTTTTATGAAAAATATACTTTTATAAATTGTTATTTGGATGGAGAATTGTCTCATTGGCACTCACACCACATCTTCCTATATATCTATGTATATTGATTTTTATTAATCTACTCTGTACATTACTGTATTCCTGAACAAAAATATGGCATGAATATTGATTTTTTTCCCAAAGTTTTTCTTTCATTTTGGATGGTTTTTTTTTCGCATGAAAATCGTGTTATATGTAAAGTGCTTGTCATTTTGAAATTCTTAAAAATATGATTTGCTTGGCCTGTTTTGTCTGCCACTAAGATTGATGAAGCCAATAGAGGCCAGGAGTGGAATTTTCTGAAGTTCTGAAATGTTTTTAAGCATTTGGAAGTCGGGGTTGAAACGGCCATAAGAAAATTGGCATTTTTGTACAATACTTTAGAATAACAATGAAAACATATCTTTAGAAACATTTTTTTTATTAAGAAGAGTAGAAAAAATTTATTCTGCCCTTATTTTGTAAGCTGGTATTAGCAGTCCAAATAATTATTACTTCTTGGAAGGCTATTTTAAATTTTAGCTTTGACGCCTTCCTGCGACATCATAATGCTGAAGCCGCCATTTTTCGGTTGGACCTCGAGAGCATATTTTGCCCTCAACTTTAACACCCTATTTAGCCATCAAATTTTCATTGAAAACTAAAATTTTTTTGCATATATATAAATTCTTCGTCAATGTAAGGCGTCAAAGAAAAAAATATAATAGCCTTTCAAGATGTCATAATTATTTGGACTAGTATTGGTGTAGAGATGTAAATGCAGAATTTTCAAGTATGATAAGTTCAATAACAAAGTCAAAACCAGCCATCATGATGACCAATTATAGACTGCAGTAGGATATTTTTTGTTTGGCCTTAGTCTAAGATGTTAAAGGGCAGCATTTAGGACATTGATGCACAAGTAAGGAAACGTAGTAAAGAGTTTTATAAAGTATACGAAAACTGAAGAGCTTACATACTGTCTTTAGAATTCTATTGCTATCTTCTACAAGTTCTTTGATAATTGTTTAGTGGAAGATTTTTATGCAGTCTGTTCCAAAAACAAGATAAGCCATAAGGCATAAGAACATAAGCCATATAAGCTGTCTAAGCTTAACAACAAATGGCTTGAGCTATTGAAAATTATCGTAAAATTTGTTAGAAATAGAAGTATTTTCTACAAATGAGCTTTCAACTTTAGGACGAATACATAACAGTTTTTGTCGCAGACTATTGGTGCATCTTGCATTTTTGTAAAAAAATATACATTTGTGATAACCTCTGTATATATAAAATTATGACATTACGCGTACCTTATTTCAACATTAAAATGCTTCACATTAACCTTTTCTGGAAATGATCTTTACAGACACAGTATAAAGAACATATGTCAAGAACCTAAAACAAACGTGGCGAGTTTTCGTCTGGTGTTTTTAACCGGAAGTTTATATTTGTGACAAGATATACCTAAAATAGTCATTCACAATCCGACTATAAACAGAATAACCTAAAACCTGGAACTGACAAATGAAATGAAACGAACTATGCAAATGTGTTGAGAAACAAAAACAAATAAGCGAACACAAATAAATAAATAAATGAGAAATCTTATAAAGTTTATTAGATATTTTGAAGCCATAACCATAAGTGATTATTTGGTTTTTGTCTATGCATATCTACTTTACTTTTGGAGTGTTAAAAACTCTTACTCGTTGGAAGTACTTGATAAATTGCATGCTTATATTGGTGATATTTTTATGTGTTCAAAGTTTTGATTTTTCTACCCTATATACCACTTTGTCCCATATTCTCATTAAGCAAAAATTCACATAAATGGGCATTTAAAAAGAGAATGCGATTACATATGTTTAAACTCTTTTAGGTAATTTTTTAGTAGCAATAAACAAAAGAACTATGTCAATTGGACATGCTTTGATACTAAATCTGCCCTTAAATTTTTACTAGATAACATTTTTGTTCGCTTTGGAGATTCTGTATATCGTCAAGTTATCGGAATTCCAAAGGGGACTAACTGTACACCACTTATTGAGGACCTGTTTTTGTATTGCTATGAGTTACAATTTATGACTAATCGAAACAACATCTGATACAAAAATTTAATAATACTTTTAGATTTTTAGATGATACATTGGCTCTCAATAATGACGACTTCAGTATGTATACTAAAGAAATTTATCCTGTCGAACTTAAATTAAATAAAGCTAATACTAACAATGACTACTGCCCTTTCCTCGATCTTGATATTTATATCATTTAACGGAAAGCTTAATACAAAGAATGCTTTTAAATTATATGCTTTTCTTACAGTACATGTGAGGTAAACGTCAATGACGAAGCCTCGGAGGGGGGCATATACCGGTCAAAAATGTCTGGTAACAGCAATATTCCAACAGAGACAGGGGGCTTCAGTGGCAGCCGGTGTGGCCTAAGTTGTCGAACTTTTGTTATCATCAGCCTGTCACTGAACACGGATGCTGTAAGCTTGAACCCCACACGTGGTATAGGTGTGCTCGACTACAATATTAAGGAAGTCTGCTGCTCAGTTTCAAAATAAATAACTTTCCATAAAACCAGTATATATTGATAGGGGATTAATTGAAAAATGAAAAAAGCAAACAAAAATTAGGGGTCAATGTGCTTGTTTTTGAGATATTAGCCATTGACTTTTCATAGCTTTATCATTGACCAGTTCTCAAGAACTATCAAAAAATAAATAAAAATTTATAAAACTTTTACAAATTGCTTACAATTATACATGGAAAAGATTTATAAAAAGAAATATAGTGGTTCATGGGCAAACATTTTTAAAGGTATTGAAATGGATAAAACCAGATGATTTCGAAAATCTGACAAAAACTCCAAAACATGACAAGCAAACATCCTTAATTGAATAGGATGGTTAGTTTTCTTACTGAATGTCTGGTCTGTTATCTCCAAGTCTTCCGTCTTCCACGACCAGTAAAAACTTACCATCACGAAACAGCAGAAATGAATAATGCAGAAAGTGGAGTTAAAAACACCAGTCAATAAATATATATTGTGACAAAGATACCAACTTCTTTACCATTATCTGAATATAACAATACATATTGTGACAAAGATACCAACTTCTTTACCATTATCTGATTATAACAATACATATTGTGACAAAGATACCAACTTCTTTACCATTATCTGATTATAACGTTGTTTACCACAGAAGTCTCTGCAAGCTGATAGATCTACATGTAGTAGCTGTTTATATATATCACACTTCCTTAATGATAGCAGTGCTGATTGTCAACTATAAGAATTTACAATAATTCATGCAATATAGCAACATATTTGTCTGACACCTCGAGAGTATCACCAGCCCAGTAGTCAGCACTTCGGTGTTGACATAAACATCAATTACCGGTACATGGTCATTTTTATGAATAAAAAATTGTATGCTAAATTATGAATTATTTGAAATACTAAGGATTTTCTTATCCCAGGCATTTATTACCTTAGCCGTATTTGGCACAACTTTTGGGAATTTTGGGTCATCAATGCTCTTCAACTTTATACTTGTTTGGCTTTCTAACTTTTTTTTATCCGAGCGTCACTGATGAGCCTTGTGGAGAAGAAACTCTCGTCTTGCGTATCAAATTATAAGCCTTGTACCTTTGATAACTATTAACACAGGAACGGAAGTAACGATGCCCCAAAACGTACGAATGATGTTCACTCAAAGTTTTTGACAGAAATGTATCGAACTCAAAAGTTGACTTATCTATTGTGTCGATCGATCGTTATAATGAATACGACACAATTTTGAATTCGTAAGACAATAAAGAGTAATTATTTGGGCTCTCTGGATCTATGTAGCGCTTAGGCTAGCCGTAAGTTTACAAGTCCAATATATACGCAGCCCTAGATAGCAGCTACAATCTTTAACGCAACACTGGCCATTGATAACGTGCAATATTCGAACTGCAAGGTAAAATAAACAAGGATAAGCCCATAAAATAATGGCAACAGTAGTATACAGCTGTTCAAAAGTCATAAATTGATTGAAAGAAAATAAAACCTGGTTACAATACAAAGTAAATCAAAAAGAAACACAGAAATACATCAACTATAAGCTTAAAGTGGAAAACAACGGAACAACAGAAACAATAAAGTGCAATAAAACCAACGTGAACATACAAATACAAATATTTAATAGCACAAACTTAACAACAATAAATGGTTTTGGCTCATGGTATATATTTTAATAATTACATAGTTGATCATACATAATAAGTGACTATATTAATATGTAATATTATAAACAATGATTATGAATTAGACATATTGACAACTTTATAGAGTTTGTTCTGCTTTACGCAGGTTCAGACTGTCTGAAAAGAAAGAGGAGTCAATTTTAGGATTGTGTATGAATTATTATAAAAAGATTATATTATTTTCATGTTTTTTGAAATTTTGTAGGATCATCAACTTTTTGGTAAAATATGACCCTTTTGGTTGAGTATTTTTCACAATGTAAAAGAAAATGTTTTTCATTTTCAATTTGACCAGAATTACATACAGAGCAGTATCTCTAATTTCTGTAACATTTAGATATTTACAAAGAACGAACTATTTGAAACCAACTGCTATATTCCTTACTCAGTACAGGCATTTTTTGGAGAAAATGGTGGGATAAAAAGGTCTATTTAAAAGCAACTATGCTAGCTATGCATTCAGTAGTCCAAATATATATAGTCCTTCGGAGCATGCCCCCTTCATCAGCATCTCATCATTGACGCCACGCGCGGAGCAGGGTCTGCTAACATAAGAAAATGCCTATACCAAGTCAGGAATATGACAGTTGTTATCCATTCGTTCGATGTGTTTGAGCTTTTGATTTTGTCATTTTATTAGGGACTTTTCTTTTTTAATTTTCCTCGGATTTGATGTGTAATTTTGTGATTTTACTTTTTACACGTCTTGAGCACCTGAAATTATCACCAGTTTTTGGTGGGTTCGTGTTTCTCATTCTTTAGTTTTCTATGGTGTGATTTGTGTACAATTATATTGTCTTTGAACCTTTTTTTTTAGCCATATCGTTTTAAAGTTTTTTTAGACTTATAAAAGTCGCAAAAACATTGCACAGAAAATAAAAATCGGAAATAACGAAGCACGAGAAATAAAATCGTAAATATTGATGAAAAAGTAACAGAAGTTATTACTCAATTGTCTAGGAGATAATGCAGTCATTATTAAGGCCGAAAACGTTCCATGAAAATAACCCTTCACCATCCTCTTTTATGTGGCAGGATAATCATTTTGGCAGTGTTTGTCCCCACTTCTTTACCAAGCAAGGATATCCAACGTCATCGGTCATTGCCTGATTTGCCAGTAATTTCCCCTCGTCCCTCCAAAATAAATGTATCCACCAAAATAAGGGTGCAATAGCATGGTAGGGTATTTGACTCACTATCACTGCAACCATTTAAACAACTGAAATCCTTACAGATACAAATAATAAAGATGACTGTTGTAGACAACATTTTGCGGAAATGATTAACTTCGTATTTGTATGATGTTGTTGATAACATACACACTATTGTAAGTCTTTAATGAATCTTTTATAAAGCTTTTAAAACACAAGGTAATTCAGTAAGTATAGGTAAATAATTAAGAGTCGGTACATAATTTATGATGTTTAATCAGTGTAATATGGACACACAACTGTCTAGGTCAGAACATAATATTCATCAACTGTAATAATACCTGTTTAATAATAAAACAAAACTGGTACATATCTTAAAATTAATTATAAGGAATTTTCGTTTTGAAAGTAAAATCATTTGAATCCCGGATAACGTTTTAATACCGAGACCGAACATATTTTAGATAGACACACAAATCGAAAGTAGAAATTTGTAGGAAACTTTGGTATTTTACCTAAAGTGAAACAAACAGACGTATTTTCAGGTAAATTAATTTGCAGACTCCTCCGGAAATAAAGATCATCACTCCTTTTAAAAAAATAAAAGATTTCCTCCTTCCGGTTGGCCTAACAATTACAGATGTGTTTACTGCATTAACTATCGAAAGCGGAAATTTTAGTTCTCACATTTCCTTCTTCTTCTTCTCAATATTGCTATATTTCAACGAGATTGACGTAAGTAAAATTTTTATTTTATTCAGAACTTGCATGCATGCTGTTGTTTGGTTTTTTGTTCGTTTTTGGACTGTTACCGTATTTCCAAAAAGTTCCCCCTTTTTACACTACTTAAACTATTAAAAGTGTACAGAAATTAATACATGAATGATCATTACAGGTTTGAAGCATATGTCTAGATTTACATCATTGTACATGTTAGCAATGCATGATTTAAATCCAAAATACGTCCTTTTCTGTAAATTGTCTTATTTGTTTTATTATTTTCGGTGGTATCAAAGTATTCCTAAAATTGTTGACACTCGTTTACAATTTATTTTTTTCTGATGATATTCTGGATTGCATAAGTTATTTTTAGCATACGTTTATAAATAAAAACACATGTAGTATATTTTTCAAGTGTAACTCAATAGTACACTGGCCTGAGATTTAAACTTCCTTAATCATGTTAAAGTCTTAAAATAGAACAAAAGGAAATTTGATATAAGATTAAAGTCAAAAGGTTGTTTCAAATCTAAGAAATACAAATTCCAAAAAATCACATGACATTTTGTGTATAAATAAGAGTACACATGAAACAAACACAATATTATGTAATTATGAAACGTTGAAGGTGATACCTCAATATTACCCTTCCGGAGCATCTGAGATCACCCCTAGTTTTTGGTGGGGTTCGTGTTGCTTATTCTTTAGTTTTCTATGTTGTGTCATATGTACTTTTGTTTGTCTGTTTGTCTTTTTCATTTTTAGCCATGGCGTTGTCAGTTTATTTTCGATTTATGAGTTTGACTGTTCCTCTGGTATCTTTCGCCCCTCTTTTAAGCACAACATATATACATGTACTACAATAATTTCACTACAAAAAAAAAATTAACAGAAAATTATCATAAACTTGTATCTTATTCTTCTCTTCATTTTCAGATAAATACATATAGAGAAATAAACTCCTTTTAAAATGACAACAAGTCCCGCAATAATGTCATATGTACTAGTTAAAAGACATTTATTTGATCGGACATTTTATTGAAAGATGGGACCTTCAACCTCTGATATGCAAGACTTAAATCTTAAATATTACAAAATGAAAATCATATTTAATTTTTATTTCATAAATGCTTTGAAAATAGACCTAGACATATCAGTAGGTATATAAAAAAATATTTGCTCTTCTCATTTGAAAAAAGGTGCATACTTGTAAAAAATAAGAATTGCTTTAGTTTTTCTCTATGATTTGGTTTGTTTTTCATTGTTTGCCACATGCGGGGTGTCGGCTATGTTTGACCTGGGTGGCAATTTTGAAGCGAAGAAAAACTATCAAAGTAAGTTCAAGTATCAAAAACACAATCTATTTCCTGCAAGCAAAATCAGTCGTTTTCAGTGCTCTGTTTTATTAAACACCTCTCCCTAGTTTTCCGTGTTGCAGATTTTGAGGCTTCATATGCTAATTTCTGGATAAAAAACTTCTTTAAGAGGACTTCCTCCTGTATCAGTTATATAGAATTAAATTCCTATTATGGAATTTAACCAAATTCCAGCTTCTTACATTAAATTAATTGGTTTTAAAAACTAGTTTTTCGTCAAAATATAAAGTGTCTCTCGGGGTGTCAGATTTAGCCACTCAAGGGGTAGAGGCTTTTAACTAAAGATTGAAAAAGTATTTTGACGAAAAATTAGTTTTAAAACCAATTAATTTTAAGTAAGAAACTTGTATTTGGTATAAACTCCATGATAGGAATTCAATTCTATATAACTAATGCGGGATGAAGTCGTCTGAGGTAGTTTTTTATCCAGAAATTTGCATATGAATCCTTAAAATCTGCATCTCGGAAAACTAGGGAGAGGTGTTTGAGGAAACAGCGCACTGAAGACGACTGTTTATGCTTGCAGGAAATAGATTATGTTACAGTTCCTTCCGTTCAATACATTATAAGGTACTAAGAATTTAAAAAAAATAATTGATTCTTAAACTTACTTTGATAATTTTTCTTCGATTCGTAATTGCCACCCTTGTCAAACACACCCTTCAGTGGTGTTCTACACAGTGGTAACACTACTATACTTGTCATACCTTGTGTTATGTTTTGATTTAGATGGTTATACAAAAGAAAAAAATTAAAATTCTGTACAAACAATTAAAAAGATCCTTATCATGTGCCAAATCGCCTGTGCTTGGTACATGTATTTCAATAACAAAACAAAGACATTATTTAATCGTACTTCTTTTATAGAACGTTTGAAATTAAAGTATGGGAAATACTTCGTCGACAGCAGACGACAATGTTCCTAAGGAAATATTTGTGGAACAGATCAACAAAGAAATAGTCGAGAGCTCCACTGATGCTTTAGTAGTATTTGTGGATACCAGTTGGAATCAAGATGATGAAATAATAAAAGTTTTGGCAGCTATTGGCAAAAACAAGTTTGTTTCAGAATGGGACAAACTAAAAGACACAAAAGCTAATAACTGTCAGGTTGGTGACGTATTTCGCGTTTCTTCCGGTGGTATCCAGTGTCGCCATCTACTGTTTGCAGTTTGGCGGGAAGGCGATGCAAAAGATACGACCGATGTTCAGTTTAATTTTATTGTTCAGAATATGCTGGAGAGGGCAAAAGGATTGGACGATAAGGTTTGCAACATAGCTATTCCAATGGGCGATGGTACGTTTAATATAAAGTTAAGATAGTAACATATATGAATAAAAGTTTCAACTCATACCAGTATAGAAAAGACGATTCTTCTCTTAATGAACCAAATTCCGTTTGTTTTACACAAAGCTAGAACAAAGAAAACATTAGAATTGTTTAAAAAAATAATCTTTTTTAACAATTTTAATTTGTTTTTCTTAATATTTTTTTTAAAGCCTGATGTAATCCACCATTCTGATCTCAAGAGGACCTCACATGTTAATAGCGTCAATGAAAATAACTGAACTAAAATTACGTCCCATTGAAAACTATTTATAGCAAAACCAAATGTTAAGTAAATCAACTTAGGTAACTGGTGAATTATATCCCTCAGTTTCCGCCACCATAGTTATTGAAATAAAATTCTGTATTTTTGAAATCCTGTATAGAATTATGTTTTCAACAGACAAAACTGTTAAAAGGATCGGTTTTTTTGAGATTTTAAACGCATGTATTTTGCAGGTATGGACATCGAAACCCACGTAAAGATAATGAACAACGTTTTTCTTTGGTTGATGGGGTTAAGTTCAGACACTACAACACATATACATTTCCTTGCTTCTAACCTTCCTGTGAAAGAAGTTCTCGAGAATACATTGCAGAATTTTAAGGAATTTGCTCAGAAAAAACTCGAGGATACGACGAATGACGAGTCTGAAGATGGTGGCGACGCAACACCTCAAACTCTAGCAGGTGTTGACATGACCGAACCCTCAGAAGAAGACCTAAATGGATACGATGATGACAATGATGATAAGACTAGATGGAATGAGTATCCGAACAACACACAGAGAGAACATCTTCTTAGAATGTCATCTGAAAGTAGTTGTGAGGAAATAATTCCATTTAGAAAAAATGTGGACAGGTTTCCCGAGAAGGAAAGTATATGGAAATACTACGCTGGTACACATGATGATTTTGAAAACATTAAGCGTACAAAACGTCCCAAATCTGTACTATTTGATGAAGTTGCAGCCGAATATTCTATGGAGGGCAGACCAGTGCAAAGAACTTTATCTCAGTCCAGTGTTGATGAAGTGATGTTGGACTTTACAAATTATCCATCAAAACGTAAAATACGACGACCGAGAAAACCTAAACCAAAATCTAAAACCTCAGAGGTTCCCCCATCACAATCACCACCACCAACAGAAGCATTCTTCTGCAGTATTTGCCAGTCAAAGAAACATGAAACCTGGAAACGGGTTTTAGAAAAATGTGGACACGAGTTTTGTTCCGAATGCATTAAGAAACATTTTGAAGAAAAACCGTCCTGTCCCAACTGTAACACATTTTATGGCAAGCCTCTTGGTAATCAGCCGTGGGGTGTGATGTCATGCAGGACTGTGAACCAATACCTTCCTGGTTTCCCTGGAACTGATACTATTATAATTGATTACGACATTCCAGACGGAATTCAGACGGTAAATTTTTATTATTTTCATAAAATAATTAGTTGCATCCGAACGTTTTACACAACATGATTGGTTTAGCGCTAAGACGACGGTTATCTTTAAATTGCCGTAACCACAATCCCGTCCTCTTATCATCGAATTTGACTTATCAGCAGTTTTGTACCTACATATGCAATAAAATTAACGGTACCAATTTTCTTCCACCAGATGCGCATTTCGACAATACATGTCTCTTCAGTGATGCTCGTGGCCAAAATATTTGTAATCCAAACCTTAAATAAAAGATGCAGAGCTATAATCCAAAAGGTCCAACATGGACAATTGTTTATCTTTTCATCGGTTGTCATTGATTGCCATGGTACTGTCAGTTTGTTTTTGTTTGTTTCGACTTATGAGTTATCCATTTGGTATATTTTGTCTCTTTGTTCCTTTGCCATAGCCAGAACACTGTCTGCCTTCCTCGTTTAAACCTCACTGAATCCGACTTATTACATAGCTTGTAATTATCACAAGAAACAGTTGCCCTGATTAGAGCAGGCCATGATTCTTTTCAAAAGCACACCCACCATCTTTTACAAAGTAAAACGAGGAAGTAATTACACTTTTTTTTTAGATTGACCTTGATTTAAAAAGATCAAATTAACTTATTGCGAAAAATAGATTAAATTAACCAAATGGACATTCAAAACTCAAAGTCTTAGAGATAAACTGACAACACATTAGGGACACATTAGGGAAAGAAAACCAATAGTCTACAAAAAAACTACATAGGAAGCTAAGGGGTGAACAAAACGATGGTTTACTCAGGTGCTCCGATTGAATCAGCAGATCTTGCGCCACATGTTTCAACTATCGTCTTGCTCATTGCGAGTACAAATTCGGTGACAAGTCTCTTTCGCTGATGTCATACTCAATGAAAAGAGGATATGATTGTGGTTATGATAATTGGAACATTTACATGGTCATATGTCACACAAATATTTCATTACAACTCGTAGTGTTGTCCCTAAATCTGTCAAAGGGATGGCCAGAACTTTACTACTAGGCATAAGTTAACAAATGATAAAAATAAAATGGGAAATGACAAAAAAAAACAAAAAAAACCCACAGACTATTATACAAACTGAAGGAGATATTTGATACATCACGAGCCCAACAAATTACTAGAAGTGGCATCCTTGTTCCGGAAGAATACTCAGTCGGTGGTTCATTAATACCTAATGGGTGGCCACAGAAAAATGGGCAGACACACGAATTAAGAACACACATCATATGGGTATACACAAGCAAAACAAGAGAAATCGAGATTTAAATATCACATGGGTTGACATAGAAAGTAATTGGTTTGTCACGGTATATCTTATGACTCGACACGAAACACCTCATTGTCAAAAGACAGTTAAGTTAGGATCAGTCAAGGAAGACCACATTGTGTTAACAGGTCAGTACAGATCTGAAAGATGGAAAAGTTACATCGGTTTAAATAGAAACGGTAATATGCCAAAGAATTAGTATAAACCTGAAAGATTATGACATAAAACGAAAAATACTAAATTGTATGACCAGTATTTTGATGATGTTAGCATAAATAGTTGATGTGTTTCCCTCGGTTTCGGTTTGTAACCCGGATTTGCTTTTTCTCAATCGATATATTACTTTTGAACTATACTTCTATTGCCTATATTTATGTGACTTATACAGTGTGTTTGAAAAAAAAACCCATTCACATACTTTGTACATATTTATAAATAAATGATAAACACACAAATAAAATGTTTAATTGTATTTTGTTTTCATAAAAGGAGAGACATCCAAATCCTGGTGTTAAGTTTAAAGGAGCCCACCGAACAGCATACCTGCCTGATAATGAACAAGGCAGACTCATCCATAGAATGCTTAAGAAAGCATTTGATCAACAATTGGTCTTCACAGTTGGGAAATCAGCTACCTCAGGCCGAGATAATGTGGTCACGTGGAACGACATCCACCATAAAACACGTGCTGATGGAGGTCCAGAAAGGTAATGCTTTTGCATTGTATATATCTGTTTACCATTATATGTCATGTTTTCGTGACTTTGGGTGGACCTTTTGTTTTCGAAGAGGGCTTCAGTTATACATTGTTATACTCCACTAAGGGTTTCAATAGGATTGTATATACAATTACCAATGTCTGTCGTAAATTCTTTCTTTAAACATTTCTTGTTTCTTCATTTAAATAATTTCTGGTGTGTCATACAACTATTCTTACACTCTACTCAAATATATTGTCTTATCCGTTTATATATTAAAGAGAGGCAGAAAATACCAACAGGATATTTATACTTATAAGTTGACGACAAACAAATACGGCACTGCAAAAAATAAACCCCAAAAAACCCATGACAATAACGGAAAGATAAACAGTGTACACTGATATCATAGAAAACTATAAAGAATGAGCTACATGAACACTAAAACAGGGATAGAAGTAGGTGTCGAGGAATTCACAACAAATCTTTCTCCACATATGACACCAGTCATGTTGCTTATAAGTAAAAACCAATTTTGATATTAGGTCGCAAATGCTTTCACTTTGTTATTTCAGATATGGTTATCCCGATCCGGAATATTTGGATCGAGTATATGAACAGTTGAAAAAAAGTGGTATTACCGACGACGACTGATTTATTTGCGTTAAATCTGTGTTTAAAATGATATGTGAATATGCTTAATCTAACTGTGATGGTTTTATAGATTTAAGGTGGTACCAAACACTTTCACTAAAATTAATTTGGCTCGTTTAATTTTCATAAAATGTTGTCAAAGTATTTACTTTGACCCCTTAACAAAAATATAAAAATTTCAAAAATTTGGAACCAACCGTTTTGTCAGAAAAATACACTGGTTATATAGCAATATGAAAAACACCAATTTTGATCATTGAGAAGCTTTATTTTCCCTTTACAACACAACGTAATTAAAACGTTTAGCTGACTTTACAGAGTTATCTCCCTGTAGTGTTAGGTACCACCTTAATCTGTGTTTAAAATGATATGTGAATATGCTTAATCTAACTGTGATGGTTTTTATAGATTTAATTAGATAAGTATAAAACAAGTGAATGAATTATATGAATTATGATAAAACTATTCACACTTAGTTGAAAAATACCTTTTGAAAATTACATATTAAGCGATTTAATTTGCAGGGTTTGTTTATAAAATTTTATAGAATTTCGAAATAGAAATTTTAAACACATAATGCTTGCTTTATATAAACAAACAAATATATTACACTATACTACATTGTCTTTTATAAGTTTGTTTAGGTTGCAGAAAATTTAACTGCTATTCATAACTGAATTCTGTTTTTTTACTCAAATTCTTAAAATTCTAAATTTGATAGTGATAGTGATATTAATTCCTAACTGATTCAAATGGCAAATAACGTTTCTAAATTTATGATATCAGTCCTGCTTTGATTTTCGCGGACAAATGTCAGTTTTGAGCACAAAATTAACCTGATATTTCATATGTGTATATATAATTGTGGATGTGTGACATTTATATTTTCTATTTCAATTTCGATTGAAGAATATTTCAAAGAAAAAAATTATACAAGCTGTACACATATTTATAAATAAACTCATCATATATATCAGGACTAAATTTTATATATACGCCAGACGCTCGTTTCGTCTACAAAAGACTCATCAGTGACGCTCGAATCCAAAAAAGTAAAAAAAAAGCCAAATAAAGTACGAAGTTGAGGAGCATTGAGATCCAAAATTCCTAAAAGTGTTGCCAAATACAGCTAAGGTAATCAATGCCTGAGGTAGAAAAGCCTTAGTATTTCGGTAGGCACTTAAAGTTAACCATCGAGAGACGTTAACCACCGAGAGTCGGTTTTTAGACCCGCCCAGTGCACCTAAGCACGCCTACTTTTGGAGCTCTTTAGTATGAAGATAAGAAAAATATACGAAATTACGGAACTGTATACCCTGTTTTATCCTTGTTGTTGGTGTTTTTGCGCATGCGCACAAAACACGGTGATAGTTACGGTTACTGACTCAGGAACCTTGTATATTATATACCTCTTTAATAAACTGGATCCCTGTTGTGTTCACTTATCGATACACTACGATGGAATAACGGACCAGTTTAACACAAACATGGTAAATAGATAGACAGCTGATAATCATAACCTGGAAGGAGAAATGAGTTAACTATTGATTATAACAGAGACGAGAATGCCATCGTGTTTGTTCTGCTAAAAAAAGCAGGAACATTGGAGTTTATGGTTAGATTTTAAATATTTCTTGTCTCCAAACTGGGCACAATTATTTTTAAATAACTCGAGAACCACACATCTCGCTCGCTTAACAAAGTAATAATAAGAAATAATTATTGTTAGTTTCAAGAATAATTAATCGTCAAAACTTATCCCCTCCCCGACATCAAAGGAAGTTAAATGTATTATCCCAAAATTAGACCAAATTATTATGATATAAGGACGTCTTGACAGGCTATTATTTTATTTTGTTTTGTTGGGTTTTTTTTCTTTGACGTCTTCCTCCTGTATGAAAAAAACATAATAGACCCCCCCCCCTTTTTTTCCCCATAATATAGTTTTTTAAGAAGTCATAATTATTTGGACTACCCCTGAATATATTTCAGACAGACTCTTCTCTAACTCATATGCTCTTTCCCATAAATGTCACAATATCAATATATTACAGTAAAACTGATAGTTTGATGAAATTCTTTAAGACTATTGACCTCAGGTCAGCCTAAACTGAGTTTAAAACTGTAATTTATTCATTAAAACAGTTCAAGACATGTACCTTCTGAAATGTGATTGCATCAAAATTAAACCTAAGGCATAACATACTTAGTGTGCAGGAAGTGCCACCAAATAAATACTGATTTGTAAAATTAGATGATGATATTTGTGAAGTCAAAGATATTATAGCTAGTTATAACTGGTTTTAGATATAAATCTGAGTAGAAGGTTGACTTATAGTGCTCTTTCATGTTTAGATTATAATTTAAATTTAATCTTTTGAAGTTTTTTTTATAATATTAAGACATTAAAATCACAATTATTTATTTATACACAAAAAAATAATTTTTGTCCTTTTTTAGTTGAATGACTGTACACAAACATTATACACACATAATTTTGATAATTCTGTAATGTTTTTTTTCTATAGCCCCAGAATGTGACAAAAGACTTATTAATCCAAATTTACAAAAAAAAGAAATAGTTCAGCTACCATAAGACTGCTATGACAAAAATTCTGCAGTTTCCAGAATTTGAGGTAGAGTATAGTTAGGAATAGTTTGATTATGCAGATGCTTAGTTTGCCATAAACAATTATGCCCTTGATACAAAAGCAGAGGAAACAAAAAAGTATGAAAATAGTTGAAAAAAGTAATCATTATTACCTAGTCATATACTGTAAATAGAAAAAGAGAAAAGCACTGGTTATGATTTGGTATTTTTAATAGCATTATCATTTGTCCATAACTTGGAATATATACTGGATTGAGCTTGACATTTATTCAATATCATTGACACATGGTTGCAAGAAATGAAAGATGGTAATTTAAACCTAGCAATTTTATTAAGATTTAAAAAAAAAGCTTTTGATTTGGTAGAATATGACTTTCAAGAAGATTTATACAGGGTTGAAGAGTGGTGTAAAATGAATAACATGTTCATAGATGCAAATGAAACAAAATGTTTGATTACTGGAACAAAGCAGAAACTATTCAGACTTTTCAACCAAACTTGATAATAAATTAAAGTATTACAAAATTCTTCATGTGAAAAAATATTAGTTTCAAAATTGACAGCCCACTAAGTAACTGGAGAAATCAAATTGACCAAGGTTGTGCTAATATATCATCCAGAATATACCATCTTTCTTAAATACATTTTTTTTTATATAACTGCAAGAAAACATAACACAATGGGTGTTCTGCCCTAATTGACTACTGTTGTATTATTTGGGATGAATGTAAAAATTGAGGGATAACAAGAATTTTAAAAATCCAAAAAAAGGGCAGCATGATAAATTCTAGATGCAGATCCGTTATCCCTCTTGGTATATAGGAGCACTATATTCTATGTTAACCTCCGACAGTAGGTATAAACAAATACTGTTGATAGACGGTATATAGGAGCACTATATTCCATGTTAACCACCGACGGTAGGTATAGACAAATACTGGTGATAGACAGTATATAGGAGCACTATATTCTATGTTAACCACTGACGGTAGGTATAGCCAAATACTGTTGATAGACGGTATATAGGAACACTATATCTTATGTTAACCACCGACGGTAGGTATAGACAAATACTGGTGATAGACGGTATATAGGAGCACTATATTGTATGTTAACCACCGACGGTAGGTATAAACAAATACTGTTGATAGACGGTATTTAGGAGCACTATATTGTATGTTAACCACCGACAGTAGGTATAGACAAATGCTGTTGATAGACGGTATATAGGAGCACTATATTGTATATTAACTACCGACAGTAGGTATAGACAGATACTGTTGATAGACGGTATATAGGAGCACTATATTGTATGTTAACCACCGACGGTAGGTATAGACAAATACTGTTGATAGATGGTATATAGGAGCACTATATTGTATGTTAACTACCGACGGTAGGTATAGACAAAAACTGTTGATAGATGGTATATAGGAGCACTATATTGTATGTTAACCACCGACAGTAGGTATAGACAAATACTGTTGATAGACGGTATATGGGAGCACTATATTGTATGTTAACCACCGACGGTAGGTATAGACAAATACTGTTGATAGATGGTATATAGGAGCACTATATTGTATGTTAACTACCGACAGTAGGTATAGACAAATACTGTTGATAGACGGTATATAGGAGCACTATATTGTAGGTTAACCACCAACGGTAGGTATAGACAAATACTGTTGATAGACGGTATATACGAGCACTATATTGTATGTTAACTACCGACGGTAGGTATAGACAAATACTGTTGATAGACGGTATATAGGAGCACTATATTGTATGTTAACTACAGACGGTAGGTATAGACAAATACTGTTGATAGACGGTATTTAGGAGCACTATATTGTATGTTAACTACCGACGGTAGGTATAGACAGATACTGTTGATAGACGGTATCAGAGAGCACTATATTGTATGTTAACCAGCGACGGTAGGTATAGACAAATACTGTTGATAGACGGTATATAGGAGCACTATATTGTATGTTAACTACCGACAGTAGGTATAGACAAATACTGTTGATAGACGGTATATAGGAGCACTATATTGTAGGTTAACCACCAACGGTAGGTATAGACAAATACTGTTGATAGATGGTATATAGGAGCACTATATTGTATGTTAACTACCGACGGTAGGTATAGACAAATACTGTTGATAGACGGTATATAGGAGCACTATATTGAATGTTAACTACCGACGGTAGGTATAGACAAATACTGTTGATAGCAGTATATGGGAGCATTATATTGTATGTTAACCACCGACGGTAGGTATAGACATATACTATTGATAGATGGTATATAGGAGCACTATATTGTATGTTAACTACCGACAGTAGGTATAGACAAATACTGTTGATAGACGGTATATGGGAGCACTATATTGTATGTTAACTACCGACAGTAGGTATAGACAGATACTGTTGATAGACGGTATATAGGAGCACTATATTGTATGTTAACTACCGACAGTAGGTATAGACAAATACTGTTGATAGACGGTATATGGGAGCACTATATTGTATGTTAACCACCGACGGTAGGTATAGACAAATACTGTTGATAGACGGTATATAGGAGCACTATATTGTATGTTAACCACCGACGGTAGGTATAGACAAATACTGTTGATACACGGTATATAGAAGCACTAAATTGTATGTTAACTACCGACAGTAGGTATAGACGATTACTGATGATAGACGGTTTATGGGAGCACTATATTGTATGTTAACCACCGACGGTAGGTATAGACATATACTGTTGATAGACGGTATATAGGAGCACTATATTGCATGTTAACCACTGACGATAGGTATAGACAAATACTATTGATAGACGGTATATAGGAGCACTATATTGTATGTTAACTACCGACGGTAGTATAGACAAATACTGTTGATAGACGGTATTTAGGAGCACTATATTGTATGTTAACTACCGACAGTAGGTATAGACAGATACTGTTGATAAACGGTATCAGAGAGCACTATATTGTATGTTAACCAGCGACGGTAGTATAGACAAATACTGTTGATAGACGGTATATGGGAGCATTATATTGTATGTTAACCACCGACGGTAGGTATAGACATATACTGTTGATAGATGGTATACCGGAGCACTATATTGTATGTTAACTACCGACAGTAGGTATAGACAAATACTGTTGATAAACGGTATATAGGAGCACTATATTGTATGTTAACTACTGACAGTAGGTATAGACAAAATACTGTTGATAGACGGTATATAGGAGCACTATATTGTATGTTAACTACTGACAGTAGGTATAGACAGATACTGTTGATAGACGGTATATAGGAGCACTATATAGTATGTTAACCACCGACGGTAGGTATAGACAAATACTGTTGATAGATGGTATATAGGAGCACTATATTGTATGTTAACCACCGACGGTAGGTATAGACAAATACTGTTGATAGACGGTATATAGGAGCACTATATATTGTATGTTAACTACCGGCGGTAGGTATAGACAAATACTGTTGATAGACGGTAATAGGAGCACTATATTGTATGTTAACCACCGACAGTAGGTATAGACAAATACTGTTGATAGACGGTATATAGGAGCACTATATTGTATGTTAACTACCGACAGTAGGTATAGACAAATACTGTTGATAGACGGTATATAGGAGCACTATATTGTAGGTTAACCACCAACGGTAGGTATAGACAAATACTGTTGATAGACGGTATATACGAGCACTATATTGTATGTTAACTACCGACGGTAGGTATAGACAAATACTGTTGATAGACGGTATATAGGAGCACTATATTGTATGTTAACTACAGACGGTAGGTATAGACAAATACTGTTGATAGACGGTATTTAGGAGCACTATATTGTATGTTAACTACCGACGGTAGGTATAGACAGATACTGTTGATAGACGGTATCAGGGAGCACTATATTGTATGTTAACTACCGACAGTAGGTATAGACAGATACTGTTGATAGACGGTATATAGGAGCACTATATTGTATGTTAACTACCGACAGTAGGTATAGACAAATACTGTTGATAGACGGTATATGGGAGCACTATATTGTATGTTAACCACCGACGGTAGGTATAGACAAATACTGTTGATAGACGGTATATAGGAGCACTATATTGTATGTTAACCACCGACGGTAGGTATAGACAAATACTGTTGATACACGGTATATAGAAGCACTAAATTGTATGTTAACTACCGACAGTAGGTATAGACGATTACTGATGATAGACGGTTTATGGGAGCACTATATTGTATGTTAACCACCGACGGTAGGTATAGACATATACTGTTGATAGACGGTATATAGGAGCACTATATTGCATGTTAACCACTGACGATAGGTATAGACAAATACTATTGATAGACGGTATATAGGAGCACTATATTGTATGTTAACTACCGACGGTAGGTATAGACAAATACTGTTGATAGACGGTATTTAGGAGCACTATATTGTATGTTAACTACCGACAGTAGGTATAGACAGATACTGTTGATAAACGGTATCAGAGAGCACTATATTGTATGTTAACCAGCGACGGTAGGTATAGACAAATACTGTTGATAGACGGTATATGGGAGCATTATATTGTATGTTAACCACCGACGGTAGGTATAGACATATACTGTTGATAGATGGTATACCGGAGCACTATATTGTATGTTAACTACCGACAGTAGGTATAGACAAATACTGTTGATAAACGGTATATAGGAGCACTATATTGTATGTTAACTACTGACAGTAGGTATAGACAGATACTGTTGATAGACGGTATATAGGAGCACTATATTGTATGTTAACTACTGACAGTAGGTATAGACAGATACTGTTGATAGACGGTATATATGAGCACTATATAGTATGTTAACCACCGACGGTAGGTATAGACAAATACTGTTGATAGATGGTATATAGGAGCACTATATTGTATGTTAACCACCGACGGTAGGTATAGACAAATACTGTTGATAGACGGTATATAGGAGCACTATATTGTATGTTAACTACCGGCGGTAGGTATAGACAAATACTGTTGATAGACGGTATATAGGAGCACTATATTGTATGTTAACCACCGACAGTAGGTATAGACAAATACTGTTGATAGACGGTATATGGGATCACTATATTGTATGTTAACCACCGACGGTAGGTATAGACAAATTCTGTTGATAGACGGTATATACATTGTAGAAGCACTATATTGTATGTTAACCACCGACGGTAGGTGTAGACAAATACTGTTGATAGACGGTATATAGGAGCACTTTATTGCATGTTAACCACCGACGGTAGGTATAGACAAATACTGTTGATGGATGGTGGAAAGGAGTACTATATCGTATGTTAACCACTGACGGTAGGTATAGACAAATACTGTTGATAGACGGTATATAGGAGGACTGTATTGTATGTTAACCACCGACGGTAGGTATAGACAAATACTGTTGATAGACGGTATATAGGGGTATTGTATTTTATGTCAAACATCGACGATAGGTATGGACAAAATCCGACAAATACTGTATACAGACAGTGTATAGAAGTACTGTATTGTATGGTAAACACTGACGGTTGGTATGGACAATTTCTGTATCATGCATCAATTGTAAATAAAAGTATCATGTGAGTGACACAGGCTCATTGAAGCCTCTAGTTTTGATATTATTAATGTGGAGATCTGGTCTAATTTTTCATTTTCTCTATTACATGCATGAAAACTGCAACAATTGAATTGAAATAAAAGTGATAATATTTCTGTTGTAGGTTATCAAGATTTAGGTTCCATACAAGTGATAAAGATTGAACAACAAAAACATCTCAAACTTTACAGGACAGAGTAGACTTTTTTCACTGTGCTTAGTTTTGTCTTTATGTCTAAATTATGATACCTTTAAAAAAAAACAATAAAATATGGAATAACATTTATTTCTATCTTATAAAGTGGAGTGAAGAAATAAGGGGTCATTGAAAACATAAGAATATATTGCTATCATATATTGCAATATTGCAGATCAGCAGCCCATACATTTGCTATAGCACATAAATATGGGACCAATAATTTCAAGTTGCCTTTTAAAAAAGACCTTATTAATGTTATGCGAGATACCACCAAAACCACTAGGTGTTGATCAAATGATATTGTAAATAAGAGGGTTGTCCAAAATATTTCCAACAGCTGTTTGATATACACTACCTTAATCAAACCACAATGGTAAAAAAACAGTTTTGGTCAGTCTTAAAAGAAGCAAATATAATTTAGAAAAAGTGCAAGCTGTTGATAAAAACTACAAATAACTGCCATTCCTAAATGTGGGTGGAGATTACCATTTAGCACAAATGAGTTTCTGGACTAAAGAAAGTAATTTCGGCACAAACCGATTATACCCTTTCAAAAACTATGTGTAGTCCCTTTTATAAAAGTGGCAGATTATCTTTCTATCTAGAGTATCTATGACAACTAACTGCTGCTCCTAGTGACGTTGCTCTTTGGTTTTTGAAAAGATTGGATATATTGTCACAATTCTTTTCTAAGGTACCGGTCTGATAAACAGGAAGTAGCCAGATTAGCTACTAAATATATGCACACTGAAATATAGTCCCTTAAAATTCCCATGGCTGTGTACATGTTCAGATACGAACTATGAAAATTTTGTTTATATCTTTAGAGAAGTAAAATCAAGTATGTATGTCTTTAGTTTTGTCAAATTGCTGTCTTGTTTTGTCCTGTTATTAGATAACAGTACTGATACAATACTGTAAAAATACGGAGATGTGGTATGATTGCCAATGAGACGCCTACATGTATCCACTGAAGTTCAAATAAAGTGGATGTAAGCACTTATATGCAACCATACAGCCTTCAACAATGAGAAAAATCATATCAAATAGACCCTTGTAAATAGGTGTTGATCAAATGATATTGTAAATAAGAGGGTTGTATATTTCATGACGGTATAATACTAAACCCTTAACAGGAGGGATTGTGCCTGATATTCATATGATGAAGACATAATACTGGTGATAGACGGTATATAGGAGCACTATATTCTATGTTAACCACTGACGATAGGTATAGCCAAATACTGTTGATAGACGGTATATAGAAGCACTATATTGTATGTTAACCACCGACGGTAGGTATAGACAAATACTGTTGATGGATGGTGCAAAGGAGTACTATATCGTATGTTAACCACTGACGGTAGGTATAGACAAATACTGTTGATAGACGGTATATAGGAGGACTGTATTGTATGTTAACCACCGACGGTAGGTATAGACAAATACTGTTGATATACGGTATATAGGAGTATTGTATTTTATGTCAAACATCGACGATAGGTATGGACAAAATCCGACAAATACTGTATACAGACAGTGTATAGAAGTACTGTATTGTATGGTAAACACTGACGGTTGGTATAGACAATTTCTGTATCATGCATCAATTGTAAATAAAAGTATCATGTGAGTGACACAGGCTCATTGAAGCCTCTAGTTTTGATATTATTAATGTGGAGATCTGGTCTAATTTTTCATTTTCTCTATTACATGCATGATAACTGCAACAATTGAATTGAAATAAAAGTGATAATATTTCTGTTGTAGGTTATCAAGATTTAGTGTTTCCATACAAGTGATAAAGATTGAACAACAAAAACATCTCAAACTTTACAGGACAGAGTAGACTTTTTTGACTGTGCTTAGTTTTGTCTTTATGTCTAAATTATGATACCTTTAAAAAAAAAACAATAAAATATGGAATAACATTTATTTCTATCTTATAAAGTGGAGTGAAGAAATAAGCGGTCATTGAAAACATAAGAATATATTGCTATCATATATTGCAATATTGCAGATCAGCAGCCCATACATTTGCTATAGCACATAAATATGGGACCAATAATTTCAAGTTGCCTTTTAAAAAAGACCTTATTAATGTTATGCGAGATACCACCAAAGACCACTAGGTGTTGATCAAATGATATTGTAAAAAAGAGGGTTGTCCAAAATATTTCCAACAGCTGTTTGATATACACTACCTTAATCAAACCACAATGGTAAAAAAACAGTTTTGGTCAGTCTTAAAAGAAGCAAATATAATTTAGAAAAAGTGCAAGCTGTTGATAAAAACTACAAATAACTGCCAGTCCTAAATGTGGGTGGAGATTACCATTTAGCACAAATGAGTTTCTGGACTAAAGAAAGTAATTTCGGCACAAACCGATTATACCCTTTCAAAAACTATGTGTAGTCCCTTTTATAAAAGTGGCAGATTATCTTTCTATCTAGAGTATCTATGACAACTAACTGCTGCTCCTAGTGACGTTACTCTTTGGTTTTTGAAAAGATTGGATATATTGTCACAATTCTTTTCTAAGGTACCGGTCTGATAAACAGGAAGTAGCCAGATTAGCTACTAAATATATGCACACTGAAATATAGTCCCTTAAAATTCCCATGGCTGTGTACATGTTCAGATACGAACTATGAAAATTTTGTTTATATCTTTAGAGAAGTAAAATCAAGTATGTATGTCTTTAGTTTTGTCAAATTGCTGTCTTGTTTTGTCCTGTTATTAGATAACAGTACTGATACAATACTGTAAAAATACGGAGATGTGGTATGATTGCCAATGAGACGCCTACGTGTATCCACTGAAGTTCAAATAAAATGGATGTAAGCAGTTATATGCAACCATACAGCCTTCAACAATGAGAAAAATCATATCAAATAGACCCTTGTAAATAGGTGTTGATCAAATGATATTGTAAATAAGAGGGTTGTATATTTCATAACGGTATAATACTAAACCCCTAACAGGAGGGATTGTGTCTGATATTCATATGATGAAGACATAATCTTTCAATCAGTTTAATTAAGGTCTGGTTCTGGCATGTCAATAACTGCTAGTAGTCTGTTGTTATTTATGTATTATTGTCATTTTGTTTATTTTCTTTTGTTTCATATTCTGACATCGGACTCGGACTTCTCTTAAACTGAGTTTTACTGTGCGTATTGTTTCGCGTTTGTTTTTTTCTACATTGGCTACAGGTATAGGAAGGGTTGAGATCTCAAAAAACATGTTTAATCCCGCCGCAATTTTGCGCCTGTCCCAAGTTAGGAGCCTCTGACCTTTGTTAGTCTTGTATGATTTATAATTTTAGTTTCTTGTGTATAATTCGGAGCTTAGTATGACGTCAATTATCACTGAACTAGTATACATATTTGTTTAGGGGCCAGCTGACGGACACCTCCGTGTGCGGGAGTTTCTCGCTACATTAAAGATCTATCGGTGGCCTTCGGCTGTTGTCTGCTCTATGGTCGGGTTTTTGTCTCCTTTACACATTCCCCATTTCCATACTCAATCTTATAGTATGATTTACATCTGCAATAATCACGAAACAATCAGAGACAAGTTTGGGTCTAAATCTGTATGTCCCACATAATCAAATTGACCGAAGAGAGAGGCGAAAGATACTAAAGGCTTATTCAAACACATAAGTCAATAATAAACTGACAAAACCACGGCAAAAAAAGAGAAAGATTAAAAAACCAACAACAGAATGCAAAACACAACAAAGAACATCACAGACTGAACAAAACGAACCTCGCCAAAAAACTGGTGTGACCAAATGACTAATTTATCTCAGCCTTACATTATTTAGCAGACCCTTTATTATACCAAACCAAACAAAGTTCTTTATGGTACAATGTTTTTGATCCATCGGTCTGTCAGTCCTGTTCTCGTTATTGCAACTCCTCTGAAACCACATAACAGAGTTTTATAAATTTTTGTAGATAATGAGGAAATTATGAAATTATCAATTCATTGATTTTCTATATACTCCTACAACAGTTTGTCATAAAATCTGTCTAAAGACCACAACAGAGTTTCATGAATTTTTTAGATAGTTAGGACATGCTATGTAAATGTGCATATTGGCAGAAAATCATGATTAATTTTTTTATGCCCCACCTACGATAGTAAATGGGCATTAGTTTTCCGGTCTATGCGTCTGCTCCTTCGTCCGTTTTCTCGCTTCAGGTTAAATGTTTTGGTCAAGGTAGTTTTTGTTGAAAATGATAGGGCAAGTGAGGAACGGTGTACGATGGACACATTCTTGTTTTTGTCGAGCTTGCGACTTTTGTCGCAGAAAGCTCGACATAGGAATGGTGATCCGGCAGCGGCGGCGGCGACAGCGTTAGTTCACTTCTTAAAAGCTTTATATTTTAGACGGCGAACGACCTGGATGCTCCATACTTTAAATACAGATGCCTTAAGTTTGGAAGTTTCCGTCTGTCACATGTCCATTGTCCTTGAACTCATTTTCATGGTTCAGTGACTACTTGAAAAAAAGTTAAGAGTTTTTGTAATTTCTCTCATATTAGGGGTAACTATGTTTAGTATTTGCGTACCTTGGTCAGCATGCCCATCAGACAATTTTCACTTGACCTCGCCATCATTTCATGGATCAGTGAAAAGGGTTAAGTTTTTGGTGGTCAAGTGTATATCTCAGATACTATATGAAATATGTCTTGTATATTTGGTGTATGGAAGGATTGTAAGGTGTACATGTCCAACTGGCAGGTGTCATCTGATCTTGACCTCATTTCCTTGGTTCAATGGTCAAAGTTAAGCTTTTGAGTTTTGTTCGTTTTTTCTAATACTATATGCAATAGGTCAACTTTATTTGGTGTCTGGAAATATCTAATGATGTCAGTCTCGCAAGTCTCATTTGACCTTGACCTCATTTTCGAGGTTCATTGTTCAGTGTTTAGTTTTTGTGCCAAGTGTCATCTGACCTTGACCTGATTTGTATTGAATGATTGTAAGGTGTAAATGTATTCCTCATTTTGGTCATATGACCTTGTACTCATTTTCTTTGGTCATGTTATTAATAAGTTTATGTGATAATTGTAGTAAAACTTTATATTTAGGTCTATCAACATAAATAAGGCGAGAAATTTCAACGTGTGTACTCTTGTTAGGAATTAGGAACTATGCCTTCTGAACTTAGAATTTCGGCCTAAATATACTTCTGCATATCTTCTGAAATTACACAACAGAATTTCATGCGTGTTTGAACTAAATAATCTGTTGAAATTTTGTTTGCTTAGTGACAATGTCGGGCTGTGAAGTATGTGAGCGTGCTCACAAAGGTTCTTTGATTACACACAGTCAATGCATTGTCTGTGCTTCCCAGATACAGTCTGTATGCATTTTCTTTGTTGTAAATTAAATTAAGTTTATGTATTGTACGTCGTTCTTAGTCTTTATACATTGTTTATATGCTTTGACTATGAGTCTAAGATACTTCTATTGTCGGTATATCTTAGATTTAGTCGGTTAACACTGTCTATGGATCAGAGACACAGTATGTATGCATTGTAAGTTGTTCCAAGTTGAAATAAAAGTCTGTATGTTTTGCCTGTTACTGCAAGATAAAGTGTGTGCACTGCCTGTGTCTCTTATATACAGTCTGTATGCATTTTCTGTATGCTTTATCTATGGGTCTAATTTTTATATACAGTCTGTATACAAACTGTATACCTGACCCATATACAGTGTCCAAAAAAACTCTGTTTTAAGATCTCTAACCCATATACAGTGTGAAAATGATCTTTGGTTCTAAGATGCATTTTGTTTGATTGGCTGAATGCTTAGTATATATTGGTTTCGATATATGGTCTGTATGTATTGTATGGATCTTATATATTTGTATTTTTTTCCATCTGATGAGTAAGCCTTTTTCAACTGATTTTTATAGTTCGTTCTTATGTTGTACTGTTACACCAAAGTCCCAGGTTATTGGAGGTTTGGGATCCCGCTAACATGTTTAACCCCGCCACATTCTCTATGTATGTGCCTGTCCCAAGTTAGGAGACTGTAATTCAGTGGTTGTCGTTTGTTTATATGTTACATATTTGTTTTTCGTTCATTTTTTGTATATAAATTAGGTCGTTAGTTTTTTCGTTTAAATTGTTTCACATTGTCATTTCGGGACTTGTTATATGTGACTATGCGGTATGGGCTGTGCTCATTGTTGAAGGCCGTACGGTGACCTATAGTTGTTAATTTCTGTGCCATTTTGGTCTCTTGTGGAGAGTTGTCAGTAGTGTTTGTGGGACAGAATGAACCCATAAAGGTGGACGTCGGACGCTGACGCTATATTTGGACCTGGGTGTGAATGCCGACGCCATATTTGGGCCTTAACGCGGACGCCATGGTCGACCATGAAATCTGGACGCGAATTTGAGGTTGGACCGTATGATTCGGACATCGAGACACCGACGCCATATTTGGGCTCGGACGTTATACCTTAATGTTATACCAGTAACGAATTATAAAATTCGTAATAACGATTTAAATTCGTGATTTCGAATTCAAATTATATTTGTGGGAGGTCCTATGGGCGTCCGTAGCTTTCCGACTTATTTGAACCACTTAATTAATATCCTATGGTCCTGTTTAACATGACATCTCAAATAATTAGATTAAGAGATAAAGCACATCTGGTGATTAAAAATAAGTATCTTTATACACTTTCTTTCAATAACATGTTTACAGGTGTACACTTTTTTATTTGGTTCTAATTAACGGACACCAATTATAAAAATATAGTCTGTGACATTAAATAATTATCTTTATCTTTTAGATAAGCATGACAACCGTAAACATTGAGTAGTATTGCATTCGAACTCATTTCAACCACATATAATTACTATCATATGATTAGGATTTCAACCCAAATGATTAACTAAAACCACGTCTGGTCATTTAAAATTGTTTCTCATTTAACATAATCTTAACTATATATTTGAAAATTCCACGGTCGTAGTTGGTTTTTATCTTCAAAAATTACACGGATAATATATTTAATCAATCAATATTTATATACAAGGAGTTTGGATTGGGTTTACAGAATAGAGAATAATGGACGAAAAAATAAATAAAGAATGATATGGGCGAGAAAAATAAAGAATAAAGAAATATGACCAAAATAAATATAAAGAATAGTGAAATAGGGACTGGTAAAATATATCGAATAGAGAAATATACGGCTGCTTAAATATAATGAATTAAGAATTATGGGATGTTAAACTATAAAAAAATTATAAAGGAATACAAACAAATACGACTGTTACAGTATATAATTGCAGTAGCATTTTTTGTTTGTTTGTGCACGTGCAAGAATTATGTCCGTGCAGAGAAACAAGAACCGGTTTGAACCGGTATAAATGAGATGATTCTGGCTCTGTAGGTGGCCGGCTCTTAGCATACGGTCCAATCAAACAAGTTTTATGTCTATATAGTCCTTAACATAAAATTATGATGAAGATTTCTAAATGCTTAAGGAAGAAAGATGATCAGGAGGATTCATTATTTATACAGAAACACAAAAAATTGTATTGACTATAATAATTATTTCAACCGTATAGAAGATAAATTAGTCTACTGTACTTATATAGTTATACACAACACATTTTAGCCTATTGCAAGGCAAAATTTATGTTCCTATCCAATATACCCTTTATCCCGCGGGGTGGCCTCTTTTACAAGACCTATACCTATTGTATTTATGGTAACGTGTTCTAAACATTCATGAATTATTTGCCACTGGACGTTAAGCAATCAATTACTATTTCCGTTTATTTCCTTAAATACGGCTTTGAGTATAACAAAGCTGTAAGAGAGATACTAAAGGTTTCACTGGAATTAACACTATGGACGAGTTTTGTTTATTTATTAATAGCGAAAACTCGCTTTCATCCATCGTTTGAAAATAACGTACTGGGCAATTTCAAAGTGCGCCTTGCAAAACGCTATACGTTGGATGGATCGTGGGAATGTTCATTGAAGGTGTCGTTCATACCGGAATTAGAAGCCTAAACGAGACGTATGTACTTCTGTTCCGATTTCGTGCACCAGTCGTACGTTAGAAAAAATCTCTCCATATTCTCCAGTCGATACGATTAAATGAAGATATTACGGACGTGACGTTTGGGAAACCAGTCTATTTCACGGTAACCAGGAATGAATTGTATCACATCGAATTTGTTTTGAGATACGATCATCTTCAAATATGTCGTCTAAAAGATGACCATGTATTTCTCTTGCTATATTTTCGAAGTAAGTGAAGTAAATCTATAAGAGGAAACTACTCACTGTCATTTAGGAAATTACGAGTATGTTTAATTGCAATATTTGCTGTTAAGTGTATGTGTGGCCGCACGATCTTCAAAGACATATAAGAAGTAAGCATTCTTCCGATGAGCCACTATACCACCTAGGTGTTACCCAGCAGCAGCAAAAGCAGCAACAGCAGCAGCAGAAAAAGAAGCAGCAGCAGAAAAAGAAGCAGCAGCAGCAAAAGAAGCAGCAGAAGGCTTTCGTGTTTAGACACCCTTCTACCATGATTGTGTGCGGTCCAACCTCCTGCGATAAAACTTATTTTATGTTATTTGTTTCAACACATAAAAAAACTGTGAAGTCCTAGTCCAGACAGGATCGTTTGGTTGTATAAAAGGTGGCAACCTCTTGACGAGGAAATACAACGAACATGCAGTGCTTCCACACGTTGAATCCATTCGTGGAATTCCTTTTGATCTCGAAAGGGAGGATTTTTTCGATCCCAACATTCGAAACATGATCCTATTAGATGACCTCATGTCGACATCGGACAAAGACTCCAGAATAAATGATTTGTTTACGGAAGGGTGTCACCATAGGAATTTATCGGTCGTCGTTTTTTATCAAAATTTATACTTTGGCAAAGACCCCACCCAGAGACGAAACTGTCATTATCTCATTCTCTTTAATAACCCCATTGATCGACAGCCCATCGTGACTCTTGGCCGACAGATGTATCCTTCTCGAGGGGACTTCTTTCTCCGGAAATTTGAAGAGGCAAAGAGGACACCTTTCGTGTACTTTCTTGTTGACCTAAAAGCTAGAACCCCAGAAGCCTCCAGATTGCACACAGAGGTCTTGCAGGTCGGTCAAGGAGAGACACCAGACGGACAGAGGGATGACGACCGTCTCTCGAATACTTTTGAAGACAATAGTTCGGTCTCATCAGACGAAGATATTGCCGACGAGACAACACATAGTTCGTCAGATGATGCTGAAACACAGAAAGATCTCATCGCCTGTCAGGATTGTGGAGTACTTAGTGTTTGCTCACCTACGTGGATTAGAAGCCCAACGTCAGCAAGGTTGTGGGAATAAAAACGGCATTGCCCTTAACGATGACCGGGAAAGATGTAGAGGATGCTTTGAGTGGATTGCCCGTGACCGTTTGCTGTGCAGAAGACTTGCCTAGATATGTGAGCGACAGGCGTAGAAGGTTTGTGGTCAATACGGACAACTGTGATCAAAAGGGGAGTCATTGGGTTGCATTTCATTTCCCCGCATCGGGTCCATCAGAATTTTTCGACTCCTTAGAAACGATTACCGGAAAAGTACCAACGCTATTTCAGAAATGTACTCATCGTCAATGGACCGAAATACTGTGTGGTTTGCAATCAAATCCAACCCAATGATTCAGATACATGTGGCCTGTATTGCATTTATTACGTCAAATTGAGATGTCGGTACTCGAGATGAAGGACATTATCAACAACTTTTCATCCACTGACACGATTCAGAATGACAGTAAACTCGTAGCTCTATTTGGTTAAATGAAAAATAATGATACAAAAAAAAAAATAATGAAAAAAGAAAGAAAAAAAACAGAAGAAAAAAGAAAAAAAAAATCTTAAAACACCTACATGGATGTATAGCAGGTCTCAAGTCTTGAAAAACTCTTTCTAGGGTCACTAAAAGTATCCACCCTGGAGGGTAGCCTGGTCAAAAATTAAGATATAGCGTCTAGGATTTAAGCCCAAATATGGCGTCGGCGTCTCGATGTGCGAGTAACATGGTCCAACCCGAAGTTTGCGTCTTGATTTCAGGGTCGACTATGGCGTCCGCTTTAAGGCCCAAATATGGCGTCGGCGTCTGCGCCAACTTTCGAATATGGCGTCAGCGTCCGACGTCAACCTTAATGGGGGTCATTCTGTCCCACAAACACTACTGTTGTCTCATTGGCAATTATACAACATCTACTTTTTTATATTATATATATATTATCTATACGTATATATTTTCTATATACGAATTTTACATGTTTAGATGATGCAATGAAAATTCAGAAGATATGTGGTAATATTGCCAATGGGAAACTTATCCACCAAAGACAAACGAATGTGAATCAGCCATGAGTTACACATATGTATTCATGTAAAATGCTATTCAAACCCATTCCTGACTAGATGTGACGAAAAACGAAAACTAACAGCCCTATTAATGCTGAAACGATAAACGTAAAATCAATATCAAAGACAGCAACCAATAACAATACAGTGCTCCTATATATCGTCTACCAACAGTATTTATCTATACCTACCGTCGGTGGTTAACATGCAATACAGTACTCTAATGTACCGTATATCAACAGTATTTGTCTATACCTACCGTCGGTGTTTAACATACAATATAGTGCTCCTATATACCGTCTATCAACAGTATTTGTCTATACCTACTGTCGTTAGTTAACATACAGTATAGTGCTCCTATACACCGTATATCAACAGTATTTGTCTGTACCTACCGTCGGTGGTTAACATACAATATAGTGCTCCTATATACCGTCTATCCCCAGTATTTGTCTATACATACCGTCGGTGATTAACATACGATATAGTGCTATTATATATACCGTCTATCAAGAGTTTTAGTCTATACCTACTGTTGGTAGTTAACATACAATATAGTGCGCCTATATACCGTCTATCAACATTGTTTGTCTATACCTACTGTCGGTAGTTAACATGCAATATAATGCTCCTATATACCGTCTATTATCAGTTATTTTCTAAACCTACCGTCGGTAGTTAACATGCGATATAGTGCTCCTATATACCGTCTACCAACAGTATTTATAATGAAATTCAAAACAGTGTGGCTGTGGCCATTGATTGACACATCAAATTCATCCATTGACTGGGACAATTAAGGTGAACGTTTGTATGTAACTACCACTGCCCACTTTTTAAAGACACTTAAACTATGGGGTCACCAAAGGTTCTCAACAACTTAATAAAGTAATTCGAAAAACGAATCATAAATAACACGATGTTTTGATTTATATCAATTATATAAATCAAAACATAAAGGTTATTCCTGATTAATTTTTTGAATTATTTTATAATTAAAGGCGTTAAGAAACTTTGGTGACCCCACAGTTTAAATGTCTATCGTAGGTACGTCGTACACAGTGGTCGTTACAGACAAACGTTCATGTAAATTGTCCCAGTCAATGGATGAATTTAATGTGTCAATCAATGGCCACAGCCACACTGTTTTGAATTTCATTCTATCTATACCTACCATCGGTGGTTAACATGCAATACAGTACTCCTATTCACCGTATATCAACAGTATTTGTCTATACCTTCCGTTAGAGGTTAACATACGAATTAGTAATCCTTCACACCGTCTATCAATAGTATTTGTCTATACCTACCGTTGGTGGTTAACATGCAATATAATGCTCCTATATACCGTCTATTATCAGTATTTTTCTAAACCTACCGTCGGTAGTTAACATGCGATATAGTGCTACTATATACCGTCTACCAACAGTATTTATCTATACCTACCGTCGGTGGTTAACATGCAATACAGTACTCCTATTTACCGTATATCAACAGTATATGTCTATACCTACCGTCGGTGATTAACATACAATATAATGCTCCATATACCGTCTATCAACAGTATTTGTCTATACCTACTGTCGGTAGTTAACATACAATATAGTGCTCCTATATACCGTCTATCAACAGTATTTGTCTAATACCTACTGTCGGTAGTTAACATACAATATAGTGCTCCTATATACCGTCTATCAACAGTATGTGTCTATACCTACGGTCGGTAGTTAACATACAATATAGAGCTCCTATATACCGTCTATCAACAGTATGTGTCTATACCTACTGTCGGTAGTTAACATACAGTATAGGGCTCCTATACATCGTATATCAACAGTATTTGTCTGTACCTACCGTCGGTGGTTAACATACAATACAGTGCTCCATTACACAGTCTATTGACAGTTGTCTATACCTACCGTTGGTGATTAACATGCAATATAGTGTTCCTATATACCGTCTATCAACATAATTTATCTATACCTACCGTCGGTGATTAACATGCAATTAAAATGCTCCTATATACCGTCTATTATTTCATTTTTTTCTAAATCTACAGTCGGTAGTTAACATGCGATATAGTGCTCCTATATACGTATATCAACAGTATTTGACTATACCACTGTCGGTAGTTAACATACAATATAGTGTTCCCATATACCGTCTATCAACAGTATTTGTCTATACCTACTGTCGGTAGTTAACATGCGATATAGTGCTACTATATACCGTCTACCAACAGTATTTATCTATACCTACCGTCGGTGGTTAACATGCAATACAGTACTCCTATTTACCGTATATCAACAGTATATGTCTATACCTACCGTCGGTGGTTAACATACAATATAGTGCTCCTACAATGTATATACCGTCTATCAACAGTATTTGTCTATACCTACCGTCGGTGGTTAACATACAATATAGTGCTCCTATATACCGTCTATCAAGAGTTTTAGTCTATACCTACTGTCGGTAGTTAACATACAATATAGTGCTCCTATATACCGTCTATCACCAGTATTTGTCTATACCTACTGTCGGTAGTTAACATACAATATAGTGTTCCTATATACCGTCTATCAACAGTATTTGTATATACCTACTGTCGGAAGGTAACATACAATATAGTGCACCTATATACCGTCTATCAACAGTATTTGTCTATACCTACCGTCGGTGGTTAACATACAATATAGTGCTCCTATATACCGTCTATCAGCAGTATTTGTCTATACCTACCGTCGGTGGTTAACATACAATATAGTGCTCGTATATACCGTCTATCACCAGTATTTGTCTATACCTACTGTCGGTAGTTAACATACAACATAGTGCTCCTATATACCGTCTATCACCAGTATTTTTCTATACCTACCGTCGGTGATTAACATACGATATAGTGCTATTACATATACCGTCTATCAAGAGTTTTAGTCTTTACCTACTGTTGGTAGTTAACATACAATACAGTGCTCCTATATACCGTCTATCAACAGTATTAGTCTATACCTACTGTCGGTAGTTAACATACAATATAGTGCTCCAACATGTGTATATACCGTCTATCAACAGTATATCAACAGTATTTGTCTATACCTACCGTTGGTGGTTAACATGCCATACAGTACTCCTATATATCGTCTATCAACAGTATTTGTCTGTACCTACCGTCGGTGGTTAACATACAATATAGTGCTCCTATATACCGTCTATCCCCAGTATTTGTCTATACCTACCGTCGGTGATTAACATACGATATAGTGCTATTATATATACCGTCTATCAAGAGTTTTAGTCTATACCTACTGTTGGTAGTTAACATACAATATAGTGCGCCTATATACCGTCTATCAACAGTATTTGTCTATACCTACTGTCGGTGGTTAACATACAATATAGTGCTCCTATATACCGTCTATCAGCAGTATTTGTCTATACCTACCGTCGGTGGTTAACATACAATATAGTGCTCGTATATACCGTCTATCACCAGTATTTGTCTATACCTACTGTCGGTAGTTAACATACAACATAGTGCTCCTATATACCGTCTATCACCAGTATTTGTCTGGTGATTAACATACGATATAGTGCTATTACATATACCGTCTATCAAGAGTTTTAGTCTTTACCTACTGTTGGTAGTTAACATACAATACAGTGCTCCTATATACCGTCTATCAACAGTATTAGTCTATACCTACTGTCGGTAGTTAACATACAATATAGTGCTCCAACATGTGTATATACCGTCTATCAACAGTATATCAACAGTATTTGTCTATACCTACCGTTGGTGGTTAACATGCCATACAGTACTCCTATATATCGTCTATCAACAGTATTTGTCTGTACCTACCGTCGGTGGTTAACATACAATATAGTGCTCCTATATACCGTCTATCCCCAGTATTTGTCTATACCTACCGTCGGTGATTAACATACGATATAGTGCTATTATATATACCGTCTATCAAAAGTTTTAGTCTATACCTACTGTTGGTAGTTAACATACAATATAGTGCGCCTATATACCGTCTATCAACATTATTTGTCTATACCTACTGTCGGTAGTTAACATGCAATATAATGCTCCTATATACCGTCTATTATCAGTATTTTTCTAAACCTACCGTCGGTAGTTAACATGCGATATAGTGCTCCTATATACCGTCTACCAACAGTATTTATAATGAAATTCAAAACAGTGTGGCTGTGGCCATTGATTGACACATCAAATTCATCCATTGACTGGGACAATTAAGGTGAACGTTTGTATGTAACTACCACTGCCCACTTTTTAAAGACACTTAAACTATGGGGTCACCAAAGGTTCTCAACAACTTAATAAAGTAATTCGAAAAACGAATCATAAATAACACGATGTTTTGATTTATATCAATTATATAAATCAAAACATAAAGGTTATTCCTGATTAATTTTTTGAATTATTTTATAATTAAAGGCGTTAAGAAACTTTGGTGACCCCACAGTTTAAATGTCTATCGTAGGTACGTCGTACACAGTGGTCGTTACAGACAAACGTTCATGTAAATTGTCCCAGTCAATGGATGAATTTAATGTGTCAATCAATGGCCACAGCCACACTGTTTTGAATTTCATTCTATCTATACCTACCATCGGTGGTTAACATGCAATACAGTACTCCTATTCACCGTATATCAACAGTATTTGTCTATACCTTCCGTCAGAGGTAAACATACGAATTAGTAATCCTTCACACCGTCTATCAATAGTATTTGTCTATACCTACCGTTGGTGGTTAACATGCAATATAATGCTCCTATATACCGTCTATTATCAGTATTTTTCTAAACCTACCGTCGGTAGTTAACATGCGATATAGTGCTACTATATACCGTCTACCAACAGTATTTATCTATACCTACCGTCGGTGGTTAACATGCAATACAGTACTCCTATTTACCGTATATCAACAGTATATGTCTATACCTACCGTCGGTGATTAACATACAATATAATGCTCCCATATACCGTCTATCAACAGTATTTGTCTATACCTACTGTCGGTAGTTAACATACAATATAGTGCTCCTATATACCGTCTATCAACAGTATTTGTCTAATACCTACTGTCGGTAGTTAACATACAATATAGTGCTCCTATATACCGTCTATCAACAGTATGCGTCTATACCTACGGTCGGTAGTTAACATACAATATAGAGCTCCTATATACCGTCTATCAACAGTATGTGTCTATACCTACTGTCGGTAGTTAAGATACAGTATAGGGCTCCTATACATCGTATATCAACAGTATTTGTCTGTACCTACCGTCGGTGGTTAACATACAATACAGTGCTCCATTACACAGTCTATTGACAGTTATCTATACCTACCGTTGGTGATTAACATGCAATATAGTGTTCCTATATACCGTCTATCAACATAATTTATCTATACCTACCGTCGGTGATTAACATGCAATAAAATGCTCCTATATACCGTCTATTATTTCATTTTTTTCTAAATCTATGGTCGGTAGTTAACATGCGATATAGTGCTCCTATATACCGTCTATCACCAGTATTTGACTATACCTACTGTCGGTAGTTAACATACAATATAGTGCTCCCATATACCCTCTATCAACAGTATTTGTCTATATCTACTGTCGGTAGTTAACATACAATATAGTGCTCCTATATACCATCTATCAACAGTATATGTCTATACCTACCGTCGGTGGTTAACATACAATATAATGCTCCCATATACCGTCTATCAACAGTATTTGTCTATACCTACTGTCGGTAGTTAACATACAATATAGTGCTTCTATATACCATCTATCAACAGTATTTGTCTATACCTACCGTCGGTGGTTAACATACAATATAGTGCTCCTACAATGTATATACCGTCTATCAACAGTATTTGTCTATTCCTGCCGTCGGTGGTTAACATACAATATAGTGCTCCTATATACCGTCTATCAAGAGTTTTAGTCTATACCTACTGTCGGTAGTTAACATACAATATAGGGCTCCTATATACCGTCTATCACCAGTATTTGTCTATACCTACTGTCGGTAGTTAACATACATTATAGTGTTCCTATATACCGTCTATCAACAGTATTTGTCTATACCTACCGTCGGTGGTTAACATACAATATAGTGCTCCTATATACCGTCTATCACCAGTATTTGTCTATACCTACTGTCGGTAGTTAACATACAACATAGTGCTCCTAAATACCGTCTATCACCAGTATTTGTCTATACCTACCGTCGGTGATTAACATACGATATAGTGCTATTACATATACCGTCTATCAAGAGTTTTAGTCCTTACCTACTGTTGGTAGTTATCATACAATATAGTGCTCCTATATACCGTCTATCAACAGTATTTGTCTATACCTACTGTCGGTAGTTAACATACAATATAGTGCTCCTACATGTGTATATACCGTCTATCAACAGTATTTGTCTATACCTACCGTCGGTGGTTAACATACAATATAGTGCTCCTATATACCGTCTATCAAGAGTTTTAGTCTATACCTACTGTTGGTAGTTAACATACAATATAGTGCTCCTATATACCGTCTATCAACAGTATTTGTCTATACCTACCGTCGGTGGTTAACATGCAATATAGTCCTCTTATACACTGTCTATTAACAGTATTTGTCTATACCTACCGTTGGTGGTTAACATGTCATACAGTACTCCTATATATCGTCTATCAACAGTATGTGTCTGTACCTACCGTCGGTGGTTAACATGCCATACAGTACTCCTATATACCGTATATCAACAGTACCTGTCTATACCTACCATCGGTGGTTAACAAGCATTACAGTACTCCTATATACCGTCTATCAATACTATTTTTCTCTACCTACCGTCGGTGGTTAACATATTATACAGTACACCTATATACCGTCTATTATCAGTATTTTTCTAAACCTACCATCGGTGGTTAACATGCAATATAGTGCTCCTATATACTGTCTATCAACAGTATTTAGTTTATACCTACCGTCGGTGGTTAACATGACATATAGTACTCCTATATACCGTATATCAACAGTACCTGTTTATACCTACCATCGGTGGTTAACAAGCAATACAGTACTCCTATATACCGTATATCAAAAGTATTTGTCTATACCTACCGTCGATGGTTAACGTAAAATATAGTGCTGTATATTAAAATTATGTGTCTATACATACTGTCGGTGGTTAACATACAATAAAGTGCTCTTATAAACCGTCTATCAACAGTTTTCATTGATACCTACCGTCGATGGTCAATATAACGTATTATATGGTCCGTATATAGTGCTCATATATACCGTCTGTCAAAAGTATCTGAATTTACCTACTGTCGGTGGTTAACATACAATATAGTGCTCCCATATACCGTCTATCAACAGTATTTGTCTATACCTACTGTCGGTAGTTAACATACAATATAGTGCTCCTATATACCATCTATCAACAGTATATGTCTATACCTACCGTCGGTGGTTAACATGCAATATAATGCTCCCATATACCGTCTATCAACAGTATTTGTCTATACCTACTGTCGGTAGTTAACATACAATATAGTGCTTCTATATACCATCTATCAACAGTATTTGTCTATACCTACCGTCGGTGGTTAACATACAATATAGTGCTCCTACAATGTATATACCGTCTATCAACAGTATTTGTCTATACCTACAGTCGGTGGTTAACATACAATATAGTGCTCCTATATACCGTCTATCAACAGTATTTGTCTATACCTACCGTCGGTGGTTAACATGCAATATAGTCCTCTTATACACTGTCTATTAACAGTATTTGTCTATACCTACCGTTGGTGGTTAACATGTCATACAGTACTCCTATATATCGTCTATCAACAGTATGTGTCTGTACCTACCGTCGGTGGTTAACATGCCATACAGTACTCCTATATACCGTATATCAACAGTACCTGTCTATACCTACCATCGGTGGTTAACAAGCATTACAGTACTCCTATATACCGTCTATCAATACTATTTTTCTCTACCTACCGTCGGTGGTTAACATATTATACAGTACACCTATATACCGTCTATTATCAGTATTTTTCTAAACCTACCATCGGTGGTTAACATGCAATATAGTGCTCCTATATACTGTCTATCAACAGTATTTAGTTTATACCTACCGTCGGTGGTTAACATGACATATAGTACTCCTATATACCGTATATCAACAGTACCTGTTTATACCTACCATCGGTGGTTAACAAGCAATACAGTACTCCTATATACCGTATATCAAAAGTATTTGTCTATACCTACCGTCGATGGTTAACGTAAAATATAGTGCTGTCTATTAAAATTATGTGTCTATACATACTGTCGGTGGTTAACATACAATAAAGTGCTCTTATAAACCGTCTATCAACAGTTTTCATTGATACCTACCGTCGATGGTCAATATAACGTATTATATGGTCCGTATATAGTGCTCATATATACCGTCTGTCAAAAGTATCTGAATTTACCTACTGTCGGTGGTTAACATACAATATAGTGCTCCCATATACCGTCTATCAACAGTATTTGTCTATACCTACTGTCGGTAGTTAACATACAATATAGTGCTCCTATATACCATCTATCAACAGTATATGTCTATACCTACCGTCGGTGGTTAACATGCAATATAATGCTCCCATATACCGTCTATCAACAGTATTTGTCTATACCTACTGTCGGTAGTTAACATACAATATAGTGCTTCTATATACCATCTATCAACAGTATTTGTCTATACCTACCGTCGGTGGTTAACATACAATATAGTGCTCCTACAATGTATATACCGTCTATCAACAGTATTTGTCTATACCTACAGTCGGTGGTTAACATACAATATAGTGCTCCTATACACCGTCTATCAAGAGTTTTAGTCTATACCTACTGTCGGTAGTTAACATACAATATAGTGCTCCTATATACCGTCTATCACCAGTATTTGTCTATACCTACTGTCGGTAGTTAACATACAATATAGTGTTCCTATATACCGTCTATCAACAGTATTTGTCTATACCTACTGTCGGAAGGTAACATACAATATAGTGCACCTATATACCGTCTATCAACAGTATTTGTCTATACCTACCGTCGGTGGTTAACATACAATATAGTGCTCCTATATACCGTCTATCAGCAGTATTTGTCTATACCTACCGTCGGTGGTTAACATACAATATAGTGCTCGTATATACCGTCTATCACCAGTATTTGTCTATACCTACTGTCGGTAGTTAACATACAACATAGTGCTCCTATATACCGTCTATCACCAGTATTTGTCTATACCTACCGTCGGTGATTAACATACGATATAGTGCTATTACATATACCGTCTATCAAGAGTTTTAGTCTTTACCTACTGTTGGTAGTTAACATACAATACAGTGCTCCTATATACTGTCTATCAACAGTATTAGTCTATACCTACTGTCGGTGGTTAACATGACATATAGTACTCCTATATACCGTATATCAACAGTACCTGTTTATACCTACCATCGGTGGTTAACAAGCAATACAGTACTCCTATATACCGTATATCAAAAGTATTTGTCTATACCTACCGTCGATGGTTAACGTAAAATATAGTGCTGTCTATTAAAATTATGTGTCTATACATACTGTCGGTGGTTAACATACAATAAAGTGCTCTTATAAACCGTCTATCAACAGTTTTCATTGATACCTACCGTCGATGGTCAATATAACGTATTATATGGTCCGTATATAGTGCTCATATATACCGTCTGTCAAAAGTATCTGAATTTACCTACTGTCGGTGGTTAACATACAATATAGTGCTCCCATATACCGTCTATCAACAGTATTTGTCTATACCTACTGTCGGTAGTTAACATACAATATAGTGCTCCTATATACCATCTATCAACAGTATATGTCTATACCTACCGTCGGTGGTTAACATGCAATATAATGCTCCCATATACCGTCTATCAACAGTATTTGTCTATACCTACTGTCGGTAGTTAACATACAATATAGTGCTTCTATATACCATCTATCAACAGTATTTGTCTATACCTACCGTCGGTGGTTAACATACAATATAGTGCTCCTACAATGTATATACCGTCTATCAACAGTATTTGTCTATACCTACCGTCGGTGGTTAACATACAATATAGTGCTCCTATATACCGTCTATCAAGAGTTTTAGTCTATACCTACTGTCGGTAGTTAACATACAATATAGTGCTCCTATATACCGTCTATCACCAGTATTTGTCTATACCTACTGTCGGTAGTTAACATACAATATAGTGTTCCTATATACCGTCTATCAACAGTATTTGTCTATACCTACTGTCGGAAGGTAACATACAATATAGTGCACCTATATACCGTCTATCAACAGTATTTGTCTATACCTACCGTCGGTGGTTAACATACAATATAGTGCTCCTATATACCGTCTATCAGCAGTATTTGTCTATACCTACCGTCGGTGGTTAACATACAATATAGTGCTCGTATATACCGTCTATCACCAGTATTTGTCTATACCTACTGTCGGTAGTTAACATACAACATAGTGCTCCTATATACCGTCTATCACCAGTATTTGTCTATACCTACCGTCGGTGATTAACATACGATATAGTGCTATTACATATACCGTCTATCAAGAGTTTCAGTCTTTACCTACTGTTGGTAGTTAACATACAATACAGTGCTCCTATATACCGTCTATCAACAGTATTAGTCTATACCTACTGTCGGTAGTTAACATACAATATAGTGCTCCAACATGTGTATATACCGTCTATCAACAGTATATCAACAGTATTTGCCTATACCTACCGTTGGTGGTTAACATGCCATACAGTACTCCTATATATCGTCTATCAACAGTATTTGTCTGTACCTACCGTCGGTGGTTAACATGCCATACAGTACTCCTATATACCGTATATCAACAGTACCTGTGTATACCTACCATCGGTGGTTAACAAGCATTACAGTACTCCTATATACCGTCTATCAATACTATTTTTCTCTACCTACCGTCGGTGGTTAACATATAATACAGTGCACCTATATACCGTCTATTATCAGTATTTTTCTAAACCTACCATCGGTGGTTAATAAATTAACGGTACCAATTTTCTTGCACCAGATGCGCATTTCGACAATACATGTCTCTTCAGTGATGCTCGTGGCCAAAATATTTGAAATCCAAAGCTTAAATAAAAGATGAAGAGCTATAATCCAAAAGGTCCAAAAAGTATAGCCAAATCCGTGAACATGCAATATAGTGCTCCTATATACCGTCTATCAACACTATGTTTCTAACCTGTTTCTATACCCACCGTCGGCGGTTAACATGCAATACAGTGCACCTATATACCGTATATCGACAGTATTTGTCTATACCTATCGTCGGTGGTTAACATGCAATATAGTCCTCCTATATACTGTCTATCAACAGTATTTAGTCTATACCTACCGTCGGTGGTTAACATGACATATAGTACTCCTATATACCGTATATCAACAGTACCTGTTTATACCTACCATCGGTGGTTAACAAGCAATACAGTACTCCTATATACCGTATATCAAAAGTATTTGTCTATACCTACCGTCGGTGGTTTACGTAAAATATAGTGCTGTCTATTAAAATTATGTGTCTATACATACTGTCGGTGGTTAACATACAATAAATTGCTCTTATAAACCGTCTATCAACAGTTTTCATTTATACCTACCGTCGATGGTCAATATAACGTATTATATGGTGCGTATATAGTGCTCATATATACCGTCTGTAAAAAGTATCTGAATTTACCTACCGTCGGTGGTTAACATACAATATAGTGATCCTATATACCGTCTATTAACAGTATTTCTTTATACCTACCGGCGGTTGTTATCAAAACAAACTATTTTCAATCGACGGTCCAAAGTTTCGTATCTATACTTCACTCTGAATGACCGATGACATTTATTTGAACAGTAACATTCCCTATTGTATTCATTATTTAGTTTTCTCCCTGAACTTGTCTGAAATATTTGCGGCTGTACTGATGGCAAACAACAATTAATCAATTTCTTAAAGTACTTCTTAATCTAAATAATAAATTATTTTTTAATCTAACCAGTAATATGTGATCGGTGAATGTACGTATGACAATTACACCAATTTTGAAAAAGCATATTTTTTTTCATTTGCGCACATTGACATTTTTTAATTTGCGCCAAATTGATTCGAAAGGTTAGGTCTGATAAATTTAGATGATAAAATTAAACTTGTTTAACCAAACGCAGCAATTCAATGAACACAAGCTACAATATAGATAAATGTGTGTATAGACACATGTTGAGATTATGGGTATCATCATTTAATCACACTTCTGGTACCCGAACATTTACTTTCATATATGGAACCGATGCCATAAAGAAAAAAACAGGCTTTAATTTATAAAAATTTTGATAAAAAAGGGGATGCTTTATTGTAGGAAAGATATCACAAGGTTGCAGTTCAACAGAGGTGTTGCATGACAATACTCAGTTAAAAAAGATTTGTCCATATGCAAATGTGCTTTTTATGTCAAACTGTTACAATCTTATTTTATAAAGTGCTACTTCAAGTGTGATGTACACTTGCAATAAACTTATCCTGCTTTCAATCCCCTCCTCCTCCCCGTCACGTGTGAGCAAGTGGCAGGTGGCAAAAGGCCAGAAGGAATATTTTGTTATTATATAAATAAATTCTATACATCTTATATGCCTCATGACTTGTGTTTACCTGTTAATTTGTGCAAATGAAGAAAATAAATTTGGCACAAAGAAATAAAAAAAATAGGCGCTAATTAAGTGCAGATTGGCGCAAATGGAAAAAGCCGAAGCAAATATAATCTTTTCTTGTATCAAGATTTCAAGATTTTATTCATAACCTCAGACACATACTTGTGTACAAGAGGACAATAATATACACAACCATATTAAGATAATACATAGCGAGACAGGACAAACGAAACACAAATACATAGTATATTTTAAAAGACAATTGGTATAATTAGATTAAGTATTTTATGATTTTCTTCACGAAAATTGATAATTTCCTTTGAACTTGTACGTTACATATAGACAACAAGCCAGTGAATTTCTTCTTGCTTGGATTCATTACATAGTAATTTGGTACAAACTTTGATCTAAGAGCAGAAACATCAGCATTTTTACAGGTAAACAATATATGAAACTCATCCCCTATTCCCTCATTACATAATGTACATATTCTATTTTCCCTCGCGATCCCCGCCCATCTACCCGTCTCAATAGGTAACTTCAAATTCGAGCATCGAAGTTTAGATATGTAATATCTGTCCTTGGGTAATAATCGCAATAGATACAGTTCCAAACCAAACTCGAGTTTGAATAAAGAATAGAATTCACCCCTTTCAGATCAAATTGGTGTTTTCTTTCTTTTTTTCGTTCAGTTTCATCTAGTCCATTTGTTCATTTGACTCTGTTTCCATCACGACTAGGATGCATTTTAATTTATAATGTAAAGTCGTTCAGGTTTTTGTTTTATTTTATAAAAAAAGAAGATATGGCATGATTGCCAACGAGACAACTCTCTTAAAGAGACAAAGTGACACCGGAATTAACTATTAAAAAAAACCTTTAACAGATCACGGTACGCTGACGGTACAGATGTCTGTAAATTCAGAAATTAATGCGAGGTTTTTATTATTGCGACAATAATTAAGACTCGCATTTTGAAGTATTGCGTTTGAATTAATCAGGATTTTTTCTTAATCGTTGTAATCAAAACCTCATTTCAGGCTATAATGACACTCATCGCATTAAATATTTAACAATTGCACGCAACAAATTTATATTCAAAGACTATGAATTTGATGTATATTTGACAAGATTAGTTCGTTGAAATTGCCAAAAATTCTATAATTAGTGTATTATTCTCCCAAGTTTATTTGAAAAGGTATAATTCCTCTATCCAAATGGCAAAATCTTTCATAAAATATCCAGTAAGTTGGATAAACGTTTACCAAATCATCCCAATACAGTTTGATTTATATATTCACTTTGCTATTCCGTTCTTGCACAGTCATATAGTTCATTTTGCGTCATCCCATATTCTAGCAAAGGGAGATTATCTCAGCATCACCGTTACATTAGTAATAGCTCTCGTACATAAAATAGCTCGAACTGTATGATCCTGTGTGAATCTGATCTTTATATTAAAAGTGCATAAATGGTTCACATATGGGTCTTATTTAAACATTAAACAGTATCAAAACAATTAGTGCATTATAATATAACCAAATAGGCATGCAAAAAAGAATCAATAGGCAAAATATGCTTGTCTACCGTCTAATTCTAATTGCTATTATTTACTGTATTGTACATAGCTCAATTCCATTCCATTCCATTCCATTTTATTTATTTTTTTAATTTTCAGAAGAAAACAGTATTTCTAACAATTAAATTGAATTAATTTGATATGACGTTGACACACGGTAATCACTCTCATGTTTTTATTTACATCGCTGTCAATCATCCGGTAAAGATGAATATTCATTACTACCCTCGGTAGTTAACGTCCCTCGATGGTTAACTTTAAGTGCCTACCTAGTATTTCAAGAAATTCAAATTTTGTAAACAGTTAATTTATAAATACAACAATATCCATGATAATTCATGTAAGCACAAAAAGTGCTGACTACTGGGCTTGTGATACCCTCGGGGAAATGAATCTCAACCAGCAGTGGCATAGACCCAGTGGTTGTAAATAAACTCATCATAGATACCAGGACTAAATTTTATATATACGTCAGACGCTCGTTTCGTCGAGCAGGTAGAAAAAGCAATAATGCAACAATTACAAGTGGGATTATTCCATCATAAATTAATTCTCATTTCTCAATCTATTTATTTTTATTGTCATATGTTATGTCAGCATGTTTACTTATTTTTTTGTTGGATCAATTGATAATGAATGTACGTGTTTAAAGAATGTTTTTTATTTGATTATATATATATACAATATGTATATTTAAATAAAGGCAACAGTATTAGCCGCTGTTCAATAGTAACAATTCGAGCAAAACTATATCCGGGTAATACAATAAAACCGAGGGAAACAACTAGAAGAGGACATCAGCAGAACAATAGAAACATTGAACTACAACAAAAGCAAACGCCAACATAAATAGAAATTGACTGTAGATAAAACCTCTAGATTCCCGACTTAGTACAGGCACATTAAGAAAAGAATGGTGGTTGACCTGGTTTTATGGCTACCCAAACCTCACGCTTAATAGGCAATGTTAAAAATACCACTAAATTGACAACACTACATGAGAAAAGTACAAGACAAAAAACGAAAGAACCCTCTGGTCTCAGCACAGAGATATACATGAAAAAATATAACAATACATTACTACACGTAAACTGCAAAATAACAACGGACATCTCTCATGAATTTATGACAACGTAAATGTTATTTAAAGGAATTCATCAACGATACCCGGCTAACGATTTGGTATAACATACGAGTTTCGTCTACATAAGACTAGACGTTTTATCTCAAAATCTACTTGATGAGACAAACTTTATAGAGTGATAGTTATAATTCATATTTCCAACGCATTTTTTTAAAGATTTATTGATATGCAAATAAAATGTAGATTAATCAGTATTTTTTCGTACGAATTCCTGCTCAAAACGTCATAAAAGGGAATTAATTTGCTTGTATTTTTTTCCCGATTTCATAACGTTGGCAAATAGTTATCAAAGGTACCAGGATTATAATTTAGTACGCCAGACGCGCGTTTTATCTATATAAGACTCATCAGTGACGCTCATAATAAAATAGTAATAAAGACAAACAAGTTAAAAGTTGAAGAGCATTGAGGATAAAAAATTCCAAAAAGTTGTGCCAAATACGGCTAAGTTAATAAATGTCAAGCTTATATATAGACTATACTTATCATATTATGAATTGACGGTATCTACCAAAGTTATGTTTAGGCATTTGTATAGAAACTCATCTATCGTTGAAGACTTTTGGGTTGAATTCTAGATATGTCTTTTGCTATTGTAAAATTTGTTTAAAATATTCAGGTGATCTTCAAAAACATTTTCTTTTCAGTAAATTCAATGACACTGGTTTTTTTTCTCAGATCAATGTACACATTACTCCTTGAAATATTGTAAAAAGTCAACATTATGTTTTTAATGTAGTGTTTAAATCAAGCTTTCTTCCAAGTAACTGCTCGCACGCCATGTTGTTTAACGTTAGAGTTGCATTCGGAAGACTGTCGAAGTTGGTTATATTTCGTATTCGATTCATGTAACCCTACAACATTAAAAAAAGCAATTATTTGTCTTATTTGGACTGCAACAATTGGGAAAAAGGAAGTAAAACATTGCATATACAATTAAACCTGTCCTAATGTTCGCCTCTTAATGTTCATTATATTCTTGTCCCGCTGTATCAATATTTGTACACTTTAAACCTCAATGCTGGTAACGACTCTTAAAAGGCGAGTTTTCGTATACGGTAATTAGGACATTTATAGTCAGCACAGTCAGTCTTGACTTTTTTCTTGGCATGAACAGCTGTGATATTTATAATGTTTGTCATATTCCTTGTCATAAATAAAGTATAAAAATGCAAAAGGCGTCCATAGAGAGAAAGATATATGTAAATAATCTATTAATCTATAAGTTCCTCCTGTTTGTTACTTTCTCGGATGTGTACCGTCATTGTAATGTTTCAAAGTAACCGTTTCATACAATTTCTATAATCTCGGTTTCTATTTCCCGAATTAGACAGTAGTATGTTAAGAAATATGATCGCACTGGAAGTTGCCGAGACTGATAAAATATTGGGCTTACAATAATGACTTCCGTGGTCCATTTCAGCACAGACATAAATTCCAACGCTAGAATTTTTGAATAATGCAAGTTCTGCTCGAGTGTGTAACCAGCCCAGTTGTCAACAAGAATTGTCAATAAGATTACAAAACTTTTATTGTTTCGAAATGCTAAGGATTTTCCACCCTGGGAATAAACTCATCATAGATACCAGGACTAAATTTAGTATATACGCCAGACGCGCGTTTCGTCTACAAAAGACTCATCAGTGACGCCCGAATCCAAAAAAAATTTCTCAAATTAATTTACGTCTTCTTTATTCTATAACTTCCTGTAATAGTTGGAGTACACCAACCTTAGTAGAAAAAGTTTGATCACACCTTAAATGAATATACTAGTATAAAATATTAGATACCGGTAAACCACTGCAAACTAACTTCTATGTACATTAAAATGAATAGTGAGTATAGTAATATGTAAAGTCAGCATGTTTAATGATACACTTGTGCTACTAAAATAATTTTTATTCTAAACAAATATACTCACGTTCCTGATTTTTTGAGAAATTACTCCGATATCTACTAAAGTGAAGAGTTTTTGGTTTAGTATTTCTGCTTTCTCATATGATGTGGTGTTGAGACCATCGATCTGCCAGGTTCGTCCGGTTTTCTCAAACGACCAACATCTACAAAATAAGATAAAATACATAAAGCATTGTTACTTATTTAAAATTTTATAAGTGGGAGGTTTGGCCAGTGGCGGATCCAGAAATTTTCATAAGTGGGGGCCCACTGACTGACCTAAGAGGGGGCCGCTTCAGTCACGCTTCAATGATTCCCTATATAAGCAACCAAATTTTTTCCCAAAAAGGGGGGCCCGGGCCCCCTGCCCCCCTCTAAATCCGCCTCTGTTGGCTAGCCATAACATCTGGTTCAGCCCATTATTTGTTTTAACAATGTCATGTACCAAGTCCGGAATATGACAGTTGTTATCATTTAACCAGTTTCTATGTATGTTGGCGTTCGTTTTTGTAGCACTTCAGTGTTCCTGTTACTTATTTGTTTTCCTCTTATAGTTGATGTTTTTCCCTTAGTGTTGGTTTGTGACCCGGATTTGTATTTTGAGTTAAATCGATTTATGACTATTGAACAGCGGCAAACTACTATTGCCTTTATTCATATATATATATATATGTATATAAAAACGTGAATTTCGTCTACAGAAGACTCGAATACAAATAGTTATCAAAGGTACCAGGTTTATAATTTAATACGTCATACGCGCGTTTCGTCTACATAAGACTTATCAGTGACGCTAAGATAAAAAAAAAATTATAAAGCCAAACAAGTACAAAGTTGAAGAGCATTGCGGACCAAAAATTCCAAAAAAGTTGTGCCAAATAAATTGTTCGTTGTTAATAAAGTACGAAGTAAAAGAACATTCAGGACTCGAAAATTCGAAATGTTTAACAAAATACAGCTTAGTTTGTATATTCCTTTGTATGAAAATCGTCTTGATATAATTATCGAAGAAATCTACCGAGTGTTGAATGATGCCAATCTGTCAAGTCTTACAGGGTTATCGTCAACGAACATAATCAATTAAATAGTACTGTTAACCAACTAATTTTCGCGAGCGATTTATTTTAGCGAGTAGAAAAATATCGCGAATATAAATCTTCGCGAAAGTGTATTACTTGGACTTTTCCCTACTTAACTACATCAAGTAAGTTTGACAATCGCGAAATTAAATCGTCGCGAAATGGGCTAGAAAGGGCTAAACGCGAAATAAAGTATCCGCGAAAATAAGTTGGTTTATAGTAATTGATTGGTCAATTTTCCCTTTTTAACGATGGGATGAGATGAAGTTATGGATGTGGACAAACAAAAAGGAAATGATGGATAGAAAATGTAAAGAAAATTAGCTAAAATAATGAACTGAGAACAATGGTGTGCGAAATTATATATTTTTTAGAAAAACTGTCAAACTAATTAACAACAGAAAATAACGGGCAACAAAATGGAAAATAATGTACAATGAACAAAAGAATTGATAAATACAGAACTAAGGAGACCCTCTTAAATAACTTCTACATTTAAGTGGAGAATAGCTTTAATGAATTGCATGTTTATGCTAAAGTCTATTTGAAGTTTAAAGTTTTACTAACATGCGATGCACCTGAGCCGTTTTTCAAACTTTATATAATTACCTTGATTAGGAACAATTAAAACCAACAATTCAAGTCCGGGGATGTATGACTACCTTATCTATATAACCAAAGGGACATAAATAAATAGCCAAAAGTAAAATCACAAAAATACTGAAATCTGTGGAAAATCCAAAACAGAAAGTCTCCCGACCAATCAAATGGCTAAATCAAATGATAAAACACATCAAACGAATGGACAACAACTGTCATATTTTTGACATGGAACAGGCAATTTCAAATGTAGAAAACGGTGGATTGAACTGGTTTTATAGCGCTAAACCTCTCTCTTGTATGACAGTTGCATCACATTTTATTTATAACTATGCGTTTACAAAACAGACATAATAGGTAAAATTGTCAAAATAGGGGTACTAGCCAAATGTACATTTTTAATGCACATATCTAACATACGGCTAAATTATATATCATTAGAAAGCTGAGAATGTGTACTTTCTGAATATCCCGGTCGTCAAAAGAAATTATGGTGCATTGTTTTTTAATAGGGATCAAAGGTCATGGGTGTAATTTCAAATCATGGATACCTCCAGTAGAAAAATCGAGTCAAAACAAATGCAAAAAACGAAACAATACTATAGGAATACTGTATAACTGCTTGGAAAATATATTTCTGTCGAAGTATTAATTTTATTTCGATCGATTTTAACGGTAACGTATGTATGCACTTCTTAGGAAGAATGATAAGAAGTAAGCAATATCCTTTAGCTCTATTTTCCGCTATATAGATGATGTTCTTTCACTAAATAATTCAAAATTTGGTGACTATGTGGAACGCATCTATCCCATCGAACTAGAGATAAAGGATACTACAGATACAGTTAAGTCTGCCTCATATCTTGACTTCCATGTAGAAATTGACAACGAGGGTCGTTTGCAACCAAAACTTTACGACAAAAGAGATGATTTCAGCTTTCCGATTGTGAACTTTCCATTTCAAAGCAGCACCTGCATGCGGAGTATATATCTCCCAATTTATACGATATTCCCGTGCTTGCATTTCCTATCATGATTTTCTTGATAGAGGGTTGCTGCTCACATGGAAGCTATTAAACCAAGAGTTCCAAATGGTGACGTTGAAATCATCCCTTCGTAAATTTTACGGACGCCATCACGAGTTGGTTGACTGTTATGGAATAACCATTTCACAAATGATATCGGATATGTTCCTTACGTCGTAACTACAATCCCCTTCCCTTTCATGAATGTGACCTACTGAATTATACTATTTACCGGATTTGTTATCACATAAGCAACACGACGGGTGCCACATGTGGAGCAGGATCTGCTTACCCTTCCGGAGCACCTGAGATCACCCCTAGTTTTTGGTGGGGTTCGTGTTGTTTATTTATTCCTTAGTTTTCTATGTTGTGTCATTTGTACTTATACTATTGTTTGTCTGTTTGTCCTTTTCATTTTTAGCCTTGGCGTTGTCAGTTTATTTTCGATTTATTAGTTTGACTGTCCCTTTGGTATCTTTCGTCCCTCTTTTACTACAGGACTAATGGCACTCTTGGGGACTGATAATCCACCAGTATTGACCCACTATTATAAAATGAAAAACAACAATGCAAAAAAAATGATTTTTAAACCATCATCACGAACACTCAAAACCAAAAACTGAAAGGTTTAAAAAATATATAAGGTGTATAGGGAACATAATGACCAAAACATCTTGTTTAAGAACATGATTAAGTACAGGCATCGGTAGCAATCGGAGAGTTTGAATTTTGATGGTAAATATATCGTATATCATCTAGTGGTTGAAAATCTTGGATAGTTGTCAAAGGTAGCAGTATTATAATTTAGTACGCCAGACGCGCGTTTCGTCTACATAAGACTCACTAGTGACGCTCATATTAAAATATTTATAAAGCCAAACAAGTACAAAGTTGAAGAGCATTGAATACCCAAAATTCCAAAAAGTTGTGCCATATACAGCTAAGGTAATCTACACCTGGGGTAAGAAAATCCTTAGTTTTTCGAAAAATTAAAACTTTAAGTTTTGTAACCAGGAAATTTATAAAAAAATGACCACATTATTGATATTCATATCAACACCGAAGTGTTGACTACTGGGCTGGTGATACCCTCGGGGACGAAACGTCCACTGGCAGTGGCACCGACCCAGTGCTGTAAATAGTTATCAAAGAGGGACGAAAGATACCAAAAGGGACAGTCAAACTCATAAATCTAAAACAAACTGACAACGCCATGGCTAAAAATGAAAAAGACGAACAAACAACAGCCCACACGACACAACATAGAAAACTAAAGAATAAACAACACGAACACCACCAAAACACTAGGGGTGATCTCAGGTGCTCTGAAAGGGTAAGCAGATCCTGCTCCACATGCGGCACCCGTCGTGTTGCTTATGTGATATCAAAGGTACCAGGATTGTAATTTAGTACGCCAGACGCGCGTTATACATGTTATAGTACATGGTTGGTGTATAGATTTTAGGGAAGAATATAATCAAAGATTAAAGGAAGGCTATAGCCAGAGGTTAAGGAAACAATATTCGCAGAGGTTAGAGAAAGGAAATGAGCAGAGGTTTAGGGACGAATTATATCAGAGGTTAAGGAAACAATATGCTCAGAGGTTAAAGAAGGGTAATATGATCAGAGGTTTAGGGATAAATATGACCATAGGTTACGAAAATCATATGCTTAGAGGATGAAGAAAACATATGATCAGAGGTTTAGAGACGAATATGATCAGAGTTTAAGGAAACAATATGCTCAAAGGTTCCGGAAAATTGTGCTCAAAAGTTAAGAAAAGGATGTGAAGTTTAGGGAAGAATATTTACAACAAGTTTTGTCGTCTATTGTTATTTTATGTCATGGCGTTTTCAGTTTCTATCAATTTATCAGTGTGTATGTCTTCTTGGTATCTTCCTCCTCTACTTGAAACAATTAAAAAAAAACTTCAAATTCAAAATTGAACTTTTGTTGCTTTATTGTACTTACCTTTCCTTGTTCGGAAGTTCAGTTTTATTAGATGTACTGCCACAGTACGAATATTTATCTTCAGTTCGAACTAAGTCATAATGGGTCACTATTCTACAAAATACATCCATCGCAAATCAATTTTGTAATTGTGCAAGACACACACAAAAAAAATAGACCAAGGAAACTTGATTGCTCTATCATTCTAACATATTCTATCTAAGCTAAGGTGTTGTTTTTATTCACCCACAAATGTCACAGTGAGTTGAAGAAGGAGAAGATTCAGTTTGTGTTTTTATTAATTGACATACTTTTACAGAAGAGCAAATCAAATGACAATACCAATACTAAAAATCCAGGCTTAAATAAGGCTTACACATAGTTATACAGTTTACTTCAGTCACCGTGACCCGCGATATCACGGGTGTGTTCTAGTACTATTGAAACGTATATATACAATTTCATTGTGTACCATTTTGTAATTATGCGCCTTTACTGATTATCATTATTGCTTATGTGACGGTTAATTTGTTTACTGTCTCTGCATTGACGTACACATTTGTACAAAACCACAACGTACAGCTTTAATGACAAGACATATACCTTCTGTAAATATCCTCGTTTTCCGTGTGGTTTCCAATATACATATTGGACCATCCATTTATTTGTGTGTACTGCTCCGGATTCATGGAAATGATACCACCAGCCCAGTCCTTATGTGGAAGCCTTAAATGCAAATGGTTAAACATTAATAATATTATGCATAAATTATAAGGTAGCAATACACAGTTAGGAGTTTAGTTTCGCATTTTGGCCCCTGTGGATTTTTCAAATAGGAAAGTTATTGTGTAATAAAATTCATTTTTAGACAGCTGAGTGCTAATTTAGCCTTCAAAGGTGGTTTATACATGTAAGTGCATCAAGATTATTTTTTACATGTTTTACGGGCTGTTTTCTGTTTGACAATCCGTATTTTCATAGCTAGACCGGCCATCGGTCCAGAAATTAATGTAATGTTTACAAACACTTTTTTTCTACACGAAGTTTTTGACGCAATTTTACAAAAAAATGAGATGAAAGACATATGATTTTCCTTGGATTTGCTGAATGATATATGTACACAGTTTCAGAAAAGGTATTACTTCAAGCGATTGAAATTCTACTTTTAGCCAAATTTTGGGGAAATATGTGACATCTTTTCCCCCCTTTTTGCAATATTTTATATCAAATAAATGCAGATTGTTGCCATAGATACACCCAAAAGAAATTATATTTTACCATTTTATATACTGGATATAAAATCTATGGAAGATTCTGATTACATACATATGCCCATATATGACACAAACAGTAAGCTTGATATTGCAAGAAAGCAATGAAAAGGGGATGGTAAAATTTATAAGGGCAAATTTTAATATTTTTTCCTAACTGTTTATTGCTACCTTAAATGCAAATGGTTAAACATTAATAATATTATGCATAAAATTGAGCAATTTATTATGTGCTTAACTGAATTCAATCCAAAATGACAAAAACCTTCAGAACATGTCTTTAAGGTGAAAAAGTCAAAATGAAATTAAGATCAAATTAAAAAAATCTCTACACAAAAAATTGAGAATGGGAATGGGGAATGTGTCAAAGAGACAACAACCCGACCATACAACAGAATAAGGTCATCAATAGTTTTATTTCTGTTTTCCACACTTTCCATTACGTGTTTCAAAATTGTATAAAATTTACTCGGTAGTTGAGCAGACGACATAAGAAAAAGAAGGTATATACATTTTACGTGACTCTGTACTTATGTATCACGTCATACTTTGAACCACACTATTATTCTATTTATTATTATTACTTTAACTGCTAAGTCAGTGTTTGTTATATCTATTTTGCGTGACTGTATTTATGCATCCCGTCATACTTTGAACGACAAAATTATTTCATGTCTACCTGTGCGAATTTCAAACGCGCAATTCTACACCAGTACCCATACCCTCCTTCCTTGATGGGTGCATTTTACATAGACAAATATAATCGTATAATATAATCAAAATGAGGATGTTAATTTGATGTATGCCTTTTTGTGCTTCTTCGTTACATTTGTTGTTTTTATAGTGATTAAGATGATGACACAATGTTGACTGCTGTACCCCTATTTTTGACATTTTTACCTATTATGTCTGTTTGTTTTGTTCACGCATCGGTGACTATATAATGGAATTTGATGCGACTGTCATACAAGTGAGAGGTTTAGCTAGCTATAAAACCAGGTTCAATCCACCATTTTCTACATTTGAAAATGCCTGTACCAAGTCAGGAATATGACAGTTCTTGTCCATTCGTTTTTGATGCGTTTTGTTATTTGATTTTGGACTTTCCGAATTGATTTTCCTCTGAGTTCAGTATTTTTGTGATTTTACTTTTTTCTTTGTAAATAAAATGGTTTCCGCTTTTAAAATATGATTAATTGGTGGTGTTTTATTATTCATGGCTTTGTCATGACATCAAGATTATGTTTAATGAGGAAGCTGAAATACTTGGGAAAACCCAACGACATTTGGGAGGGAAAATGGTAATCCTAGTCAATTAAAACTGAGTCAAAGTTAATGGTGTGATCGTAGTTATCGAATTCGGCGACTAGATTATTCGGTTTACTATACATGCTTGTTTTTAGCACAAACACATTTTTATACATTTGATCACAACTATAATAAAATTAACGGTACCAATTTTCTTGCACCAGATGCGCATTTCGACAATACATGTCTCTTCAGTGATGCTCGTGGTCAAAATATTTGAAATCCAAAGCTTAAATAAAAGATGAAGAGCTATAATCCAAAAGGTCCAAAAAGTATTGCCAAATCCGTGAAAGGAATCAGAGCTTTGCATGAGGGAGATACATTCCTTAATTTATAACAATTTCTATCATTTTGTAACCTATACTGTGTTGAAGCATATTCATTTTTAATCTTGCTTAGGCAAATTATTTATTTTCAAACTACCTCCAAAGAAAATCTATTGATCGCGTCTGCGTTAAGTCTAATGCATGACGTACTTATAGTTATTTCTGTCTATCCTCTTTGCCATGTGACGTGGATAATATTCACAGGCATAATAGTTCCTGTCATCTTCTGGTATCACATCAACATCGTGAAATATCACACAATCATACTTCATGTGGGTCATGGCTTTCTGGAACCCTATGTTGAACAACAAGCCTCGATTTGGAATATCTGACGTCTGTAATTTAATGAAATTACTTCTATAATGAAGGTAAATTGAGGTAAAATATTTAAAGAAATAAATTTTAGTATTTTATATAAAACTAAGTGAATCTTCTATGTAATTGTAGAAAATAACTAATTCTTGTATAAAGCTTCTATAATACTAAAATTACGAGGTCCAATTTGTCAGCCGTCATCACGTAAAAACGACGAATAAAAAAATTCAACTGTATATATAACTAATATAGTACAAAGGTGTAGATTAAAAATTACACCACTCCAGGCCCTTTTGTTTTCCACGTAATTAATATTGCCAATAATTAAGAAGTTCCGGGTCGAGTCCGATACCGATACCAATAGTATATTCACCTGTTACCGATTACCTTATCTGTACGTTCCGCATCTGACAGGCGCACCACCAAACGGTGTATTCAGGATTAATATGCTATATAGTATTACACGGGTCATAATCACAGGGTTGACACTACTTAATTGTCAAATTGTTACCTATTGTAGTATTTTAATCAGTTAGACTTTCTAAGATAACAATACGAATACTAAAAATCTGGATTAAAATAAGGCGTATAGGTACAGTTTTCAATTTGTTAGCGGGCATGACGTAAAACAGCGAATCAAAGAATTCAACTTTATTTATAACTAATATAGGACAATGCTGTTGATTAAAAAATACTCCATTCCAGGACCTTTTGTTTTCCAAATAATTAATATTATCAATAATTGATAAGTTCCAGTTCGACGGGTTCAAACAGAAAGATTTGAAAGCAGAGAAAACTATGTAGCTTATAATCGGCATGACTTTATCAGATGACAATACTAATACTAAAATAAGGCTTACGCATAGTTATATACTTTAATTCAGTCACGGACCCGCGATATCACGGGTGTGTTCTAGTTTTGTATAAAAAGATATAATTAGAAAGTCTATAATGTTATGTAACTTTTGATATAAGTAGTAGATGTGAAATTCTTCTTATTTGACACTTAGAGATATAAATAAGGTTTGACAGCTTAAACTCGTAGAAGTATTTCCTTTAGCAAATATATCTAATTCTTTTCTATTGTTCACCTAGAATTCTATCTAACCAAATAATCGGACTTCCCTAATGGTCGTAAAAAGTATTAAGTAATTAAAAATAGAAACCCCAAATTATGTAAAAATGTAAATTAGATAAAAAGAGATCCAACCAATAGAAACTGTTCTTATAAAAATATGTATTCTAAAAGTCATTTTGATTGGTGAATAAAACAAGTCCAACCAGCACGTGTTCTAGATGTTTAAAATAGGAAACCCTAAGGAATCAAACATTAATTTACTCGTATGGTTGGACTCGAAATAAACATATATAGACATCTTTGTTTTATTCACCAGGTTCGTAAACTTACAAATTTTGTTTAATGAAAAACATAACGTAACCTTAATAATCTTTTAATGTAACAGTTTATAACAGAAATCTTTTTTTAATTAAAGTTACCATGTTAAACTATTTTAATTAATGGATAAAGTATTTTGATAATTGTTAATTTAATTTCATTTTAAGAATCAAACTCTTTATTTCATATTTATGTATTTGATTAATTTACTCGTATGGTTGTACTCGAAATAAACATATGATTGACATCTTTGTTTTATTCAACAGCGCCAGGCCTCGAAAGAACAAGTGTCCGAGATGAGGGACACGCCAGAAGAAGGTATAACCGAGACCAGAATGAGCTAGTATACCCCAGATTCTTAAGAAGAAGCTAGAATCCCCGTATACGTAATAGCGAGTCAGAGTAGTCACAAGAGAAAGATGACAGTCCCCCGATACTATATATTATTAACGTTTTGGAGGGAAAGGGGAGACAACCTAACAGAGCAGCGATTCTTCACCCTTTTCCTGCATTACACTTCTAAAAATATTGAAGTTATACTATGATAGCAATTACTACTAATTCAAATACTATACAACAACAACTACTACTACCAGTTCATTTTTAAAAAATTTAACTACTACTCCTACTACTCCTACCACTACTACTATTTATTTTATTTAAACTACTACTACTACTACTTCTACTTATTTCATTTAAACTACTACTACTACTAACTACTACTACTACTACTACTACTACTACTACTACTACTCTTACTACTACTACTACCACTACTACTACTACTACTACTACCACTACTACTACTACTACTACAACTACTTCTACTACTACTACTACCACTACTACTACTACTACTACTACTACTACTACTACTACTACTACTACTACTAACTACTACTACTACTACTACTACTACTACTACCACTACTACTACACAACATACTACCACTACCACTACCACTACCACTACTACTTACTACTACTACTACTACTACTACTATACTACTACTACTACTAACTACTACTACTACTACAACTACAACTACTACTACTACTACTACACTACAACTACTACTACACTACTACCACTACCACTACCACTACCACTACCACTACCACTACACTACTACTACTACTACTACTACTACTACTACTACTACTACTACTACTACTACTACTACTACTACTACTACTACTATACTACTACTACTACTACCACTACTACTACTACTACTACTACTACTAGTAAGTAAGTAAATGTTTATTATAGTGACATGTGTAATAACAGTTCAGAAGAGTACAAATATATTACATACACAATAAAATACACCCGACCCATTGAGTCTATAAGTCACTTTACTTCTTTCACTACTACTACTACTACTACTACTACTACTACTACTACTACTTATTTCATTTAAACTACTACTACTACTACTACTACTACTACTACTTATTTCATTTAAACTACTACTACTAATACTTATTTCATTTAAACTACTACTACTACTACTTATTTCATTTAAACTACTACTACTAATACTTATTTCATTTAAACTACTACTACTACTACTACTACTAGTAATAGTAAGTAAGTAAATGTTTATTATAGTGACATGTGTAATAACAGTTCAGTAGAGTACAAATATATTACATACACAATGCACCCGACGCATTGGGTCTATAAGTCACTTTACTTCTTTCACTACTTCACTACTACTTCTACTACTTATTTTATTTAAACATATACTTAAACTAATAATATAGTACTACTACTTCTATCACCATCATGACCATTTCTATTCTACTACTACTTTTACTTCTACTATCATCACTTCTTTTGTTATAATACTACTACAGTAACTTCTGTTTATACATAAACACCTACTGATACCTCTAAATCTACTACTTTATTTTACTACAGTTGCTACTACTACCACACGCATCACCTCTACTACTATACTACTGCTTCGTGTACATTCGATTTAACTGAAATAATAACTAAAATTGAGAATGGAAATGGGGAATGTGTCAAAGAGACAAAAACCCAGGTATAGAAAAGACAACAGCAGAAGGTCACCAATAGGTCTTCAATGCAGCGAGAAATTCCCACACCCGGAGGCGTCCTTCAGCTGGCCCCTAAACAAACATATATTACTAATTTTACTTCTATATCTACTACTATTGCTACTACCAATTACATAATGATTACTGACCTGCTGTCTTACAGCGTAAATTCCAAACTCAAGTTGTTGTCGACGTAACTTTGGTAGCATGTTGTTAATGAAGATTTGAAATTGTTTCTCACTCTCTGGATTTTTGTATACAACTAAAATAATGGCTACTTTTTGGTATGGGATACATAACTTTGGCTTATAATGTCCATTCGCCATGAAAACAAACTTTTGTTCTAGCGTTTCCCATGATAAAACGGCTTTGTTTACAGGAAGTCTGCCTTCTAAAATAAATTGAAAAAAAACTCATCTTGAAAATAAACACATTTGTTTATCATAGGACAACGATAATCGGTCGCGCCTTTACATTTTAATGTTTAGTTGAACCGTTGAAACTTCTGTCAAAATCCTTATTTTGCATTTATATCAAATAGTGTAGTGTTTATTAGAATAGTAGAACTGTCAACTCAATTGTACTTTCAGCTCAAAATAGTGTGTTTTATAAACTTATTACATACTTATTAAAGCAACATATAAAAACAACTGTTGTTGTAAAATTGTTACTTTGTATGGATAAGAGACACATGCATCAAATAAGTTAAAAAAATAGATAATTTACCTAAAAACATTAAACAAAAATATAGAAAAAAGCGCATGCGTACAACCTGCATATTCATACACTTACCGAATTCTAATGGCGGCCAAGCACAATAAGCTGCTTCTTTAGATTTATTAGTAGATTTCAAAAGATAGTTCTGCACTTCTGGGTAATGTTCGGCTATTTCTTGCTGTACGATCTTTTCCATGTCTTCATCAGGTATAATACACCGAGGTTCTCGAAACAGCCGAGACAATAGTCCGGCCATATAACCCCAGAATACAAAATAGATAACGGACAGGACAATGAAATAACAACATTTTTCTCCCATCCAGATTTTAATTCTGCGAATTGATACCTTCAAAATATAATAAATAAAAGAACCAGAGACTCATACTAAATAGCAGAGAATTTTAGGACTTCTGAAATCCCTCTCCCCTCAAAGAATAATATAGAAATAACATTAAAAAAATACATTTGAAAACGGAAATTTTGGTTTCTTAAAAACTCTATAGTTTCTTGACATTACATGATAATTATTGTCGAAAACTACATAAAATAAGCTATCTTAAAAAACAGTTATATTCATCAATATACTTAAATGACAAGAAGGGGTGAAAATTGATAATCTTGACAATACTGTACTTTTCGCGAAAAACGAAATTTGAATTTTACACTGTATGCATGATTTCAGATCTCCAACAGTTTTTCTTTTACTTGAACAGTTAACCTGTAAATAGTATATATATACAGTAAAACGTGTCACAATACAGGATTTTATCGATTATATTTGAATTCGTTTCAATTTATAATTCTCAATTTATACATTTTAGATGTGAATCGTGAAAGTAGCATTGCGCCAATAATATATTAATCAAAATCAGTTTTGAACGTTTAAAAATATCAAGAATAGTAACGTAAAATTGAATAAACTTACCGCCATATACAAGAACAGAGTAAAGTGACGACAGGTTTTACTCTCACTACAGTAACATCTGCGTGTATGTGTATAAATTGTAAATTATCATCTGTAACATAGCTACATTTAGCTATCTTTATTACTAATTCAGTCTAATCATAGCGTAAAATTTACAACGACAGAAAAACTGTTAAAATGTTTTTACTGATCATTATTTTGAATAATCAAATATTGCCCTTAAAAAAAATCAGTTTATAGTGGGGTTCGTGTTGCTCAGTCTTTAGTTTTCTATGTTGTGTGCTTTTTGTTAGTTTTTTCGTCATTTTTTCTGAAATGTTATTGCCAGTAATTTTTTCAACTTATGCGCCTCTCAAGAAAAAGAAGAAGAAGCTGAGAGATAAAATAGAGAAAAAAATAGAAAAAAAAACCCATTACCCGTTATGGATATGTATCTGGTATTTCTTCTTTATATCAGTTGTTTCCCGCGAACAAAAGTCACTCCGGTCACTTGGTAGTCATTTTTTCAAAATGGCTGAATCGGCACCTGAATGAAACAATTCTCTACCAGAAACCAAATGGGATAGAAATTTAAATCAACTATGGTATGTCACCGTACGACCATCAATAACGAGCAAATCCCATACCCATCGTTGTTTAAAGCCATACCGTGAACTATACCTATAGTTGTTAATTTCCATGTCATTTGTTCTCTTGTGAAAAGTTGTCTCATTGACAATCATACCACATCTTCTTTTTTTATAAATATTAACTCATTAAAGACGATAAAAGGTACAGAAACACCCTAACAAAAACATAAAAAGACACAATGTACAGAATTGATAGTATTCGCAGTTACTTAACGGTTCAAGGCTTATAAAAAATGTCTCAAACTAAAATATCAATCAGTAAACATCCAAAAGCCAATTGGTTTAGTGTCAAGACGTCATTTACAGTAAAAAAAACAACAACCAATAACCTTGTGCAATGCTAAAATATAGGTATCGACATATACGTATAACAATAATATTTAGTTAGGTTTAAATTTACTGATAACAAAATCAATATTTAAACCGATAAAAACAATATTTAAAGATCTTATTATAGTGTTGAATGGATAGCCTTTCAGTATAAGTTAATTAAAGGAGCGATAAGTGTTAGTATGGATAAAAGGAAGTGTGCGGTCTTCTTTAATGATAAGGAATTCCAACACAAACAGAGAAATGAAATCCTTTTGATGTCAGCATACAAGTTTTCAACAAACGAAATCTACACAATATGGTTAGTTTTCAATCGCCTCGAGTTTAAAAAAAAGTGGCATATATTGAAATAAAATCAAACAGAAACTATTGAATATCTGCGGTCAACTTTAATTCTCAAAATGAACAAAAAGATTGAATAAGAGATTTCAAGATTTTATTGTACACTCTGAAAGTTTACGCTATTTCAAGAGGCAGATATACATAATATACAGCTTGATACAGCTAAGATATGACATATAACACAACCACTGAATATTTGATAATAATGACAATTGTTACTTTAGAATATTGGAGGGCGTGGATGGGGCTTACAAAATAGAGAATAATGATCTAAAAAATAGATGAGGGATAAAACTGATTTTCATAAAGAATGAAGATTAACTATGGAAAATAATTCAATAAGTTAATTAAATACTTATTACAAAAATGAGCTACAGGGGCGGATCCAGCCATTCTAAAAAGAGGGGTTCCCAACCCAGAGTAAAGGGGGGGGGGGGTGTTCCAGTTATATGCTCCAATACAAATGCATTAAAAAAATAATCGGCCAAAAAAAGGGGGGGGGGGGGGTTCCAACCCCCGGAACCCCCTGGATCCGCCAATGGCTATGTGCAAAAAAAAGAAATTAAATAATAACAAATAAAGATAATTGTAAAATAATTTACACGAGAATTTATGAGAATAAGTATAATTTTTAGAAAGATAAAAAAAAATGCCTCAAAATATCAAAGAATAATTCAAGATCCTCATACAGTCTATAATAATGTAACATATGTCACATAGATTGTATGGTCTTTCAAACAAACAATACATGATCTTTATTCACTCTCGAATAACTATTCTGTAAGTGGGTTTTATTATAAGAGCCATTATTTGACTTCTTAAATTGTCAAAAAAATATCGAAGAAATTTCAATTGAGAAATAAATAAAATGTATATTCTAAACACTTCATTGACACAACGTCATTTGTGCTATCATTGATATTAAAGCACAATATCTTCTTTGATGTGTTCTATAATTGATAAATACATAAATAATGGGATATTGTTTTATTAATAAACGACAGAAAATTATTACATGCACTTGACAAACCAAAGCAAAAGAACAACGCTTTATTGTTTAAATCACAATCACCATCAAAATAAATCAAAAGTTTAAATCGCACTTGAAGTTTAAGCCGCCCCTCCTAATTGACCAGTTTGAGGGGAATTTCGAACAGATATATCATGTTAAGGAGGGGTATTTACGAAAAATACCAGTCGAGAGAATGTTAAATTTCGCGAGCCGTAAGGCGAGGGAAATTCATTCGCAAGACTGGTATTTTCGTAAATACCCCTCAAGTACATGCTATATCTGTTTAATTACACCGAGTGTTAACGTTCAAGAACGCATTGATGATCGTGGCGTTACCAGCGTCCAGTCGGATAGAGTATTTTTTGTCAAATACATGTACCACGGCAGAGAGGGTAAAAAAGGCATATCATTTTTGCATCTACCCCGGCGGCGTTAAAAAATGAACGAATTTCATTTGATAACAGTAAATTGTTGAAAAATACACTTGCTATCAACCAATCAAAACCCATGATTCTTACATAAGGTGTAATTAAGATAGAAATACCGATAGCATCTATTCACTGAAAAGAAGCCTACAAATGGGGTCTAATGTTAACTTGGGGTAAGATAAATGGGTATACAAGGGTATAAATTGTTTATGAGGTAAAGATGAGGTAAAGGGCTCCTTTTATCTCAAATATCAACGAACGAATAAAATCAAGAAATATTTAAAAGTTTTATTTTATTTTGAATATAAAGAGGTTTCTAAAATATGTAATTGCTATTGATAAGTAGAAATGCACACATTCGTAACCGTCGCTTCGTTTCACCTGTTTCTCTCTCTCTCTCTCTCTCTCTCTCGCGTCATTAAATATTTGCATTATTGAAGATATATATTTTAACATACTGTATCTCAGTTTTCTACAAATAATAAAATCATCGTTTTATTTCCGCTCACTGAAACACATTAACTTATTTCATTTATTTCTGTATCTTTGGAAGTTTTAATACATCAGTTGAGGACTTTTGTAGGTCGACCGTGGGGAAATCTTTTGCTTCTACACTTCTGTGTGTGAAAACTGTTTTATGCTGATGGGCTTTTAAGTTATGGTTTGGGAATTCTATTGCTTCTACACTTCTATGTTTGTAATCTCTAATTAAAGCAGAAAAAGTTCCGGTCCTACTCAGAGATATATCACTCCGCGCTTTTGAAATTACATACTGTTGATGCATTTTATGCATCCGAATATTTCTTGGTCAATTCTTGATAATTTATTAGGTTTCAATAAATTCACGGAATCAATGCAGAATTTAGTTTCAGTGTTCATTTTTTTCTTTAGGCCTAAATGTTGAAACATTTAACGATGACTATTTGTCTATGTATAATTTCGAAGCTTGTTGTAGATGAATAATTTTTTACTGATGTGTCTATTTCTAATTCTTTGATATCATTTTATACTTTCACGTTATGCCTTTCTATGATGTTTCGTTTCTGCAAACGATTGTGTCTCGTTCTCGTAAAAGCTCATTTTGTCTCGACAAGATCGAAGTTTTCACGAAAAGAGTTCTTTTCAGCTGGTGTGTAGTCTCAATGTCCAAACGACCTTTTTTTCATTGATTGTGGCTTTTGTCAATTATCTGGTATCCTAGCTAATACTTTTCGTAACTTCATTTCAAGTAAGCTTGGAGAATTTTGTGACAGAACCAGACAATTAACGTTCGTTGGTACCTGTTAAATGACGAAATAAACAAATGTACTTTCTACCAGACATATCATGACTGTAAGTTGGATTATATCCCTGCTGAAAAGATCGGCAATTTTACGAAGCATATATAGAAAACCACCAATATATTTATATTGTTCACGTGCTTTCGCGCTTATAATGTCTTGGGTTTCTGCAGTGAATACATTTGTGGTAGGCTTTGCAATTGCGAGCTAACATTCCAGCTGACAATGTGGTATATCAGCAACATAAGACCAACGAAAAATAGTTAAACAGGTCAATCAGCCGATGACACAAAGACTAATAAAATTACATATATACAAAGGTATTGTACTGACAGTTATATTACATAAATGATAATAGTATGTTTCGAAGACTCACTACAATTTCGAACCTTTCATTGTTAGAATGGACGCTACAACCAGTTGAGAAAATACCGACTTGTGCATATAAACGAAAGTTCGCAGGATGTAACGTCTAAACTGTTCTTCCCGTTCGGAATATTATTCAGTATGTTTATTGTAATACTAAATATTAATCCAATAGGGTACCAATAAGCATACTTAAGATTTTTGCAGTATTCAAACACATCGTTCGAACGTATCTGAATTTTCGAACCTAAAAACATTAGGTAAAATCTACAAGTAAAAAGACCAAAGGTCCTTTGTTGTAAAATGTTTGAAAATTTTCAGGTAACAGCGATGAAATAAACTATTAATAAATTCATTGAAACCTTTACATATTGATTATGAAGTTTATTACTAAAAATGTATACGTCTGGTTGAATGAGGCACTCTCATTTCAAATAATTTTAGAATTCTCTAACCAGTAGAAAAAACAGTTTCCATGATAAAAATGTCTCAGCAGGATGTAACGTCTAAACTGTTCTTTACCGTTTCGGAATATATATATTCATGTATGTTTTAATTTGTTAATACTAAAAGTAATTAAATCCAATAGGAGTACCAATAAAAGCAATACGTTAAGATTTTTGCAGTATTCAAACAACATCGTATCGATACGTATCTGAATTTTCGAACTCTATAAAAACATTAGCGGAAAACTAACAAAGTAAAAAGACCAAAGGTCCCCTTTGTTGTAAATGTTTGAATATATTTTTCGGTATGAAACTGAAATATCTTATTAATAAAGTCATTGAAAACCGTTGTAATATTGATTATGAAGTTTGTTTTACTAGGAAAATGTCTCCGTTGGTGAATGAGGCACTCTCTTGCAAATATTTATAATTCTCTAATATAGAAAAAAAAGTTACATTATAGAAACATTTGGGCAGTTTTCTTCTGCTTTTCTTCATATTCTATTAAAACAAATTAACCTATCATATCTATTTGTTTTACTAGAAAAACTATAAAGTCACACAAAGAATAACTTACCTTCATCCCTTGTAGTCAGATATTTATGAAAATTCAAGTAGGGCTCATGACTGTAACAAAGCCCGTGTTTATATTAAAGAAAAGTGAAAAATAATTTCTTTTTAAACGGACAATATCGTGAAATTTTTATATTGAAAATGAACAAAGCAGCTATTTAGTAAATTTCAATGTTATTTGATAAAGCGCTATAAACTTTACACAGAGCATTTAAATCAAGACTTTCATTAACCCTAAACTAGGTACATATTTGAGGTTTAAGTAACAATATTAGGATTTTTAATTTATTTCTCTTGTCGCATTAATGAAAAGATTTGAAATGCAATGAATAAATATATTTATATACAATAACAGAAGAAATTGTTAAAGGTTTTTGTTTGTCATATTATAAGTGACCCGTATGTCAGTGATATCAGTTCTTATTAATCATAATTATTATTAATATCTTTACATTGATCATATATATAAGTTATGACTTGGGGAAATTTGGTCCTTGAATTTATTGTTACAGTATTTTACATTTTCTTTAATTTGCAAGATTAAATGTTGAATCTTTGAGCTTCAACATTGCTCTTTTGTTTAAAATACTTGTACTTTGTTGGTGGTGGGTAATACTACCATAAAAGAGGGGCAACATATACCAAATAAACTCATACATCGAAAATAAACTGACAACGCCATTGATAAAATGAAAAAGACAAAATCCAAATAATAGTACACAAGACACAACATAAAATTCGCAGAATTTTCTCTAGACATTGTTATAGTTAAGAATATTTGTTCGTATTGGATAAGACGGTCTTGAAAAGAGAGTGAATTAAGAAAAATATGAAAAAGGCCTATAGTTAGTAGGCAAAATTATGACAAATATTTTAATGTACTTTTGTATAAGTTGCATTTAAAGTGGCAGAGCTTAAGGTGGTACCCAACACTTTCACTAAAATTAATTTGGCTCGTTTAATTTGCATAAAATTTTGTCAAAGTATTTACTTTGAGCCTTAAATAAAAATATAAAAATTTAAAATTTTTTGAACCAACCGTTTTGTCAGAAAAATTACACTGGTTAAATAGCAATTTGACAAACACCAATTTTGATCATTGAGAAGCTTAATATTCCTTTTACAACACAACGTAAATAAAACGTTTAGCTGACGTTACAGAGTTATCTCCCTGTAGTGTAGTACCACCTTAATAAGCCCCTAAAGTTGTCCCCCTTTTGCTTCAAGGGCCTGGTTAGTTGCGTATTAAAAAATATGGTTCATCTACTTATCATTCCTGATATATGTTCGAATCCTGCACGAATAGGGTCGTTCAATTCAAAGTTTAAAAGACCAGAATTGCCAATTTTCCTTCTGAAAGTCAGTGGTTGGGTACCACAGCTTCTAAAACAAATTTACTTGTGAACGTTTTGTGCTTGATTTTCGTATGATGAAGACACAATATCTCGATTAGTGTAGTTGGGGTCTAGAGCTGGCATGTCAGCAACTGATAGCAGCCCTTTTTTAATACATGTTGATAATTGTGTTTTGCTTAGTTTCTTCTATTATCTATTCCAAAATCGGACTGAGTTTTACTGTGCGTATAACTGTGTGTTTGTTTATTCCACGTTTGCTTTATGTACACGGAAATGGCTGGGAGCTTACAAAACATGTTTAACACCGCCGCATGGTTTCAAGCATTTGCTATTCTTCTGCGTTTTTTTTTGGTAAATTTTGATTCATTTATAAGTTACGGAGTTTACTGTAACGTCAAATTTGCTGAGCAAGTATATATTATTGTTTAGGGGCCAGATGAAACTCGCATCCGGGTGTGTGATTTTCTTGCTGCATAGAATACTCATTTGTGGCCTTGGACTGGTTTTATGCTGTTAAAAAATGGTTGTTGTTTCGTTTGAAACATTACCCGTTTCCATATTCCTCAACCAATAAAATGTTACTGCCAAGATATAGCTAATAGTGATATAAGTGTCTACAATAACAATCAATCAATTTACTAACCCTTTAGTTTCATAAACTGTTAGACAATATCATCGCACGATCTTTAAAAAAAAAAAAAAACAGAAAAAACAAGAGAGACTTTAATTCCCCCCTGTTTTAAAGCGAGTGTGTGTAAACAAAAAATGTTTGTATAAGTATATATATGGCTATGATTTATCTTTATATCAAACATTCACAATTGTTACAGTGGTTGAACGTGAGGGTATTCCGGTGTATTGTTGCAACATAGATTTTGACTCAAGTGACTTGCGTTTTTGACTGGTAACCGATCGTATAAATACGCGGACATTATCGAGTATAAAATAACAATCCCTATCGCTTGCACATCTTTAAGTACATGTACTCGTTGGCTTTGTTAACTTATGCAGCGAAAGTAGAGCGGCATAATCAAATTGCTTTCTCTTTAACATTCCAACATTTGGCGTGAAATTGAGAATCGGAATTGGGAATGTGTCAAAGAGAGCCGTGGTGGAGTGGTTAGTACATCGGACTACTATCACAAAGGTTTCTGGTTCGATTCCCATCTGGGATGGAATTTTCAGGGACTTAATTTTTGGCTCTCCCTTGACACCATTTGCGAGTATGGTCTTGAGGAAACGACGATAGTCCGTCGGAAGGGGACGATAAATGGCTGACCCGTGTTAAGAGAGAGAGCCATATCTCTTGAACGTTAAAAACACCCTTGTAGATTTCGAAAAAGAGCAGGCTTAAGCCGCTACAAGGCAGCACTCGAACCCGCAAAGTGGAAAGGGATTAATATAAGTTGCAAAACTTGTTTCCCAATCCACTATAAATAAATATGTTTAAACTAAAGAGATAACAACCCGACCAAAGAACAGAAAACAGCCGAAGGTGACCAATGGGTCTTTGATACAGCACAGCGAGAAAATCCCGCATCTGGAGGCGTGCTTCAGCTGGTCCCTAAACAAAAATCTGTACGGTGTGAGCCAAGGCTCCGTGTTGAAGGCCGTACCTTGACCTATAATGGTTTACTTTTATAAATTGTTACTTGGATGGAGAGTTGACTCATTGACACTCATATCATATCTACCTATATCTAGCTCAGTGATAATGAACGTCATACTAAACTCCGAAATATATAAATGAACTAAAATTAAAAATCATACAAGACTAAAAGTATTATCAAATGTAAACATTTTGATACTGGGCGTAATATGTTGGGCACGTTATTTCATCATATAGAAAGACAGTAAATAACTTTCCCGAATGATAAGAAAATTTGGAAGTAGACCCGTTCGATAGGCATCCTCTAAATTTTATGAAACAATGCGTAAGAAGAGCGCGATATTAGAATTGCATACAACAGATGTTTATATAAATAAAACCCTCAGACTTTATTTATCAATAATACTTGAAAAACATATATACACAATATTTGGTCAATGGAAAAAAAATATCAGCTGATTTTGTATGAGCTTTGAAAACTGGAAGCTCGCCCCTTAAACAGTTGCGTGTTGATTACGAAAACGTATATACTGCAACGAAAATGGCTACATTTATATATAGTTAAAAATGCAAATAAAAAAAATAAAAAAACATTTCAATTCATAAACCAGCCACTTACTGTAAAGAAAGGTGACGTAATGTGAGAAAAAAGTAAAATCACAAAAATACTGAACTTAGAGGAAAATCAATAGACCACTTTCGAGTTCATCCGTCACCGGAAAAAACTCGTCAATTATACGCGCCTTTATGACGTCATTTACCAGATAGAGGGGGTCGCCTGTATCCCTGCACTATTTACGTTCATCAATGATGATCAAGCGTCTTAGTGATCGTCAGTGTGCAGGATAAACTAGAAATAATGGTTGTTCTGTAGGTACTTAATGACAATTCCCTAATGACAGCAATGCTGATTGTCAATTTTTAGAATTCAATTTGCCGAATAATTCATACAATATAGAATTATAGTTTTCCAACCACTCGCTCAACATTGGAGTGGTACGTGACGACGCCCCTAAACGCACAAATGACGTTCACTGACACCAGAGTTTTTGACGGAAATGCATCGAACTCGAAAGTTGTCTATTCGAAAAGTCCATAATCACATGGCAAAATCAAATAACAAAACGCATCAAAAACGAATGGACAAGAACTGTCATATTCCTGACTTGGTACAGGCATTTTCAAATGAAGAAAATGGTGGATTAAACCTGGTTTTATAGCGCTAATCCTCTAACTTTGATGACAGTCTCATCAAATTACGTTATATTTACATTGATTCGTTAACTAAACAGAGACAATAAATAAAATAGTCAAAATATGGGTACATCAGTCATCATCGTATAACAATTTTAAAAGGAACAATTTAACAGAACACAAAAACATCTATTGATTTGTGTGTCTGACGTCAGACAATTTTATACGTCACATAGATTTGTCGTTCAATGTGCATACAAACAATTTAAAATTTACATAGGCAATGTTAGCATATAGGGTTAAAAAATCAAAAGTATGTAAGAATAAATTTCAGAAATAGACCGAGATTGAAAATAGTCCAAAAGTTATATATAAAATTTATAAGAATCCACAAATAATTAATTCCACTACGCGATTGAATGATTTTGACGTTTATGGTTCAACGTATTTTGTAATTCACAATAGAAATATATAATAATGACATAAAGTAGAACAATATCATGCTGACGGGATCTTTTAAATTACAAAGTCACGTTATAAGAACCAAAGAAATACAAAAAGTCGCATATACAAAACACGCCATCGAAAAATGAAAGACAATACAAACACATTGACGAGATGTATAAGTACCGAGCCACGTCAAACGGATATCACATAAAACCATTCAACAGTAAAAGTAATATTAATAATAGAACAAAGACAAATGAAAGAACTATAAAACACGTTGTAAAGATTATAAACAACATCAGTACGCAGAATCTATACATCAAGACCATCGTGTATTATTTGTGAAGTTGATACGGAATATTTATCAACAAGGTCTTGGTACCTTACGAATTTATAATACTAAAATAACGAGGTCAAACTTGTCAGCCGTCATAGGGTTAAAAACGACAAATTAAAGAATTCAACTTCATATATAGCTAATATAGGACAATGGTGTTGATTAAAAATTACACCACTCCAGACCCTTTTGTTTTCCACATAATTAATATTGCCAATAACTAACAAGTTCCGGGTCGAATCCGATACCGATACCAATAGTATATTCACCTGTTACATGTACCTATTACCTTATCTGTACGTTCCGCATCTGACAGGCGCACCACCAAATTGTGTATTTAGTATTTTGCTATATACACGGGTCATAATCATAGGGTTGACACTACTAAATTCAATCATTGTCAAATTGTTCCCTATTGGAGTTTTTTAATCAGTAAGACTTTCTAAGATGACCATACGAATACTAAAAATCTGGACTTAAAATAAGGCGTATACTAGGTATAGTTTTCAATTTGTTAGCGGGCATGACGTAAAACAGCGAATCAAAGAAAACTGTGCATCTTATTATCGGCATGAATTTATCAGATGACAATACCAATACTAAAATAAGGCTAACGCATAGTTATATACTTTAATTATGTCACGGACCTGCGATATTACGGATGTGTTCTTTGTAGAAAACATAAATAGATCTCATCCAAAATCTTAAAAATCATTTAAAGTTACCTTCCTTTCCTTACATGTACAACTATTGGTCTTATATATTTTTACTTTTAATTTTTATAGATTTTTCTTTTAGTGTCCAGGTGAACATACTACATAGCCATTTCATTAAGTTGCTGTGTGATCTGTTGATTTGTTGTTATTTTAGTTTTCGCAGATATATCTTTACCCCCTCCCTCTTAGTGTATACTAGTAGTTTGTTCTTATGTTGTAGTGTAACACCACTGTCCATGCAAACATTTTAACCCCTCCGCATTTTGTATGTGCCTATCCCAAGTCATGCAGTAGCCTGCTAGTGTTTGTATATAAATCAGGCTGTTAGCTGTCTTGTTTGAATTGTTTTACAATGATGGTCAGTTCGGGGATTTTTAAAAACGCACCATGCGTTATAGGTTTAATAATCAACCAAACATCGATGACAATTTCAGTACATGCTCAACAAAAACACACAAAAGCAAAGGATCTTGTTCCTCATTTTAAAGTCACAGTCCCATTATATTGGCTGCTAGACTTAACAAAAGTTTTTTTCTAAACTATTTTGATTTATCTTAGTCGTGTTTGATTCATTACTACGATCTCCAAAGGATCGTTTATTAGAATTATTTGTACGGGATTTTCAATGTGATCAGTCAAATAAGAAAATCAAACATTTATCCCAACAAAATTGTAGCCAAAGAGAAATAATTCTTATTAAAATTTTGCTGTATTTAACGATATTCAAAGTTCAATAGCCAGTGCTTCATTACTTATACATGTGATATAATACAAAAAAGAATAAAATAAATTAATGTTCATTCACACTTTAACTTTAGATTGATCACTCATTTTCATATGTGCTTATGTGCTTTGTAAATAGAGCGTCTACATATTTTTTGTTTGTTCATTGTTGGCATATTGGTATGTTTTTATACTGATTATTATTATGATTATAACTCAACGTTGCTGTTGTACACTAAGTTTTGACATTTTTACCATCGTGATGTCATTTTGTTTTGTTGTTTTGCTCACACATTGTTGTCAATATAATGGACTTTTATGCGACTGTGTGCTGTTGTTTGTTTGTCTTTTTTTCATTTTTAGCCATGGCGTTGTCAGTTTGTTTTAGATTTATGAGTTTGACTGTCCCTTTGGTATCTTTCGTCCCTCTTTTATACAACTGATAAATTAAGCTAGCCATGAAACCAGTTATCATCCAACAATTTCTATATAATGCAATTCTTCTTTGAAATCAGGAATATTCAGTTATTTGTGCTATTGATTTGGCCATTTTTTAAGAGTCTTTCTGTTTCGAGTCTTTTGAATTTTTTTGTGTTTTATTTTCTTACTTTTTTTTTATTGCACTGGCTTCTAGGCTTGTAATATAGGGTTATTGTATTACTATTATATGATATTGCCCGAGCAGTATATCATATTGCACGAGTTTACGAGTGCAATATGATATACTGCGAGGGCAATATCTACCAATATTAATGCAATAACCCTTTTATTATATAGTAATAAATATTTTACACACAAAATTTCTGTTTTATCCAGTCAAAATACAAGTTTTTAAAGAAAAATATATCTTATTGCACATATGCGAATAAATGTTAATTGCACTAGTGCAATAATATTTTCGATTTTTTGTTTTTTTTTGAAGTTGTAATTTTTTCTAAAACTTTTACTAAGAGTAAATTTGATCATTTTGATGAGACTCGTAACAGTCATTTTTTTCTGTTGACGGATGACAGACAGACAATGGACACCAATAAATTGAATAAGAAATTAACTTAGTAACAGAATATACTCAATACAGATGGACAAGTGGCGACAATATGGAAAACAGACAGCCTGACAATTGACGACAATAAACTGAACCAGATTTTTTCTGACCAGATGACAGTTGGTATATTTTGCCGATTTCCAATATTAAGGAAGGAGGTATTGTGCAAGTATATTTCCTGTGTTGTCAGCTCAGGATTGATATTTTTTTGTGTTACATTTAGTGAGTTGGTGATGCCTTTGTGACATTGTCCCATATCTGTTCTTTTTCATATTGGTAGCATTCCTATAAAAGAATGAAAGATTGTGCAAATATATTTTGTAGCGTTCCAATATCATAAAAAGGACGAAATATATATTGTGTACAGATCCAATAACTCAAGTCAACACTATTGCCAAGGGCGATATGATATTTTTTTTTAAAGGCGATGAAAGACAAAGGACACCAAGTGACGACAATAAATTGAAAGATGAATACAGATTTGTGTTGTTGTTTAAAGTTGTGATCCTGCCAATTGTTTGACAAAAATGTACTTTTAAAATGAACATGTAATCTATTATTGCATTGATGTCTTTTTTGTATTTGTTTAGAAAATAAATTAGTTTTCAACAATTTAATAAGTAATATAAATTCAACAATTTAATAAGTAATATAAATTCAACAATTTAATAAGTAATATAAATTCAACAATTTAATAAGTAATATAAATTCAACAATTTAATAAGTAATATAAATTCAACAATAAAAAAGTGTCCTTAAATTTCACATAGGTTTTGAATAGTCTCTGGCTAGAATTCTTGGGATTCGTCTGAAGATTCCAACGGAAGAATTCGCTTGAATGTTGTCCTTGGCGGATCATAACAGTAATTTTGCCTAGAATGTCTCTGACCTTCTCCATTTGACTGTTCCATGTTAAAGTTAATATTAAAAGTACAGTTATTCAGAACAGTGCCTTTACTGAACATGTTAGATAATGCCTCTGACGCACCTTTAGAAGATTGTTCATGAATATTATTAGGAGCAGCAGTATAAGAACAGACAGACTGTGAAGATGTGGCCATCGGCGGGCTCATTTGGTGTGAAACAGTAGAACGGTCAATCTTCTGTAAAACCACATTGTTACATGTATTGTTACTTTTATATGCAGTCACTGATTGTCCAAGTGACGATTTAGCACCAGTTAATACATCTGAATATTCCCTTTGCTCATTATCGGAGAGATCATCATCGTAAGCCTCAATTGAACTTGTACTTTTGTGACCAGATATATGTTAAATTTTGTCTCTTGGTACACCTGCCTTGCGAATCGTTTTTATTGTTGTTTTACGCACACTGGGGTTTGTTTTACGGTCCATCCCAGCTTCTATTGCGGCCATTGGCATCAAGTTTGCCAGCGTATTTTCTCCCATAGGCCTTGCGTAATACCATATCATGGATTCAACTCTTTCCATTGGAATACATGTCAAATAAAACGGCGACTCTGGTTCCATTACATTTTCCGGACGTCGAAGAAGATATGCTTTAAAAAGTCGTATTGGACAGCGGTCAGATTAATTTTCATACATTCTCGGTTTAACTTTACGATTCTCTTTTCCCTTGGTTCCATCACGAGTTTTGGTAAGTCTCTCAGAAAATTCTAAATACTGTCGGTTATCCTTCTTCATTAGAATATCTCCCAATTGTAATTGCCGATGTTCATTTCTACCACGTAGTCCGAAACATTTTGTAAAATAGTACCAGAGAGAAAATATAAGTATTCTAGGTGTACCATCACCAAGCTGCCCCTGTTCCCACAACAAATCTTCTTCATCCTTACTTACTGCCTTTGAAGCATTCGGCTTATGTCCTTTTCCTAGTTTTTTCAACTGTACCTTTTTTGCAGAAAGTGCTTTTGTTGACAAATTAAATTCCTTGTCACGTAATGAATGTGAGTACTCTTTTTCCTTTAAATACCTCTCGATACTGGCACGAATACCGTCAAACGTCCCCGGTTCATATTCCTGTCCATTTTCTTTCTTTAAGGTTATGTAAAATTCAGACAAGAAAGCACCAAGTTCATTGTGAGGGATGTCCTCGATTGACCTCAACTCCCTCTTTCCAACCAGCCATTTGTATAATAATTTCAAGTCACGCTTCGTGCAGTTAACTGTTGAGTTTTTCATTTGATCGTCAATAAAACTCATCACCATTTGCTTATCAATCATAGACTCTGTCAAATTATCTGTATGACCGACGTCCGCCATCTTGCTTTTCCAAACGACAACAATAACATTAACGGTACCAATTTTTCTGCACCAGATGCCGTTTCGACAAATAATGTCTCTTCAGTGATGCTCGTGGCCAAAATATGTAAAATCCAAAGCTTATATAAAAGATGTAGAGCTATAATCCTAACGTTCCAAAAAGTATAGCCAAATCCGTGAAAGGAATCAGAGCTTTGCATGAGGGAAATACATTCCTTATAATTTACAATAATTTTTAAAATTTTGTAACAGCAAATTTAATAACACAAAAAATCCGTATTTTCATGCCAGTACCGGAGTACTGGGTACTGAGCTGGTGATACCCTTGGGGACTAACAGTCCACCAGCAAAGGCATTGACCCAGTGGTAGTAATAACATTAACGGTACCAATTTTTCTGCACCAGATGCGCATTTCGACAAATAATGTCTTTTCAGTGATGCTCGTGGCCAAAATATGCAAAATCCAAAGCTTATATAAAAGATGTAGAGCTATAATACAAACGTTCCAAAAAGTATAGCCAAATCCGTGAAAGGAATCAGAGCTTTGCATGAGGGAGATACATCCTTAATTTATAATAATTTTTGAAAATTTTGTAACAAAGGATGCAATAATATGCATGCCGATTTCGGAACGCCTCAGCTTTTTTCCGGAAATGCGTGCAAATGCAGAGATTTATTGCACGGTCGTTTTCTCGGGTGTTTTTATTTAAATAAACAAACAAATATTTATTACTATATAATAATATGCTTTGTTACTTAAATTTCTTTTCGTTGAGACTTGGGTTTTCCCTTGTGGTATAGTTATCAGTGTTCCAGCTAGGTTTTCAAAAGGGCAGGGTGCCAATCCTGAAAAAGGGCATTTAACGCGCGATATGATAATATGAAAAGGGCATATTTTAATAAAAGATGTTAATCAAACATTTGTGTTTATTCGTTGAATCACAGGTTATACAAGAACAACATCTTTAGCCCATATAGAACTATATCTTTCTACTTTTAAGGGTGAAAAACTTGTCAAGCAGCTTGTCACACAAGTTTTTTTATCATTGCTTGGCACAGTTGAACTTTATATGAAGTATGTTTTGAAAGGAGATCTGTTTCATACTGTTTCTATGGTCTACCACATTTTACCAGTTTCACCTTTCTACCCCTGCTGTGCTTGATGGCAATACAGCACAAAACAGCTGTGCTCAGTAAATTCACAATTTTAGGATATAAAGCAAGAGTGAAAAATAGTATCAAAAATAAAGAATACAGAAAAGGATGACCAAGGCACCCTACCAACACTGCTACTAAGACCCTCTTTAACTTTTCTCATAACTCAAAATAAATACCTAAACATATATATTCTTAAGCAAGAAGTATGGAGACACATTTTAGAATATGTAAATGGGTTACTCAATGCTAGGAAAAAAATCAGATTGAGTTATCTTTCTTTATTCGGGTGTGCTTCTTCTTTGGAGGATTATAAACAGTACGTAAATATGATGTAAATATGATCACAATATGGCGGCCGATTTTGTTATTTTCGTATCAAAAATGAAGGCAGTCAATGACAAATACTTCTGAATTTTCTGTTTATTTTACAGAAAACAAGTAAAACAATGTCTTCAACGAGTTTATAATGGTTTTCCAACTTTCTGTCATTACGTTTCTTCCATGAAACTACGGTAAACATCGTAAATTGTGCCCAAGTTGTTGTATGCACATTTCTTCAAAGATAATTGCCGACTGACCGATTCTATTTGAACGAATTAATGTTGATGATCATTAATGATCCATCCGATAAACGGATTACCTATAACAACAGATTATGACACCAGTTGTAACCATTGATGAGCTTGGGGTGGTAAACAAAGTCATAAATCTTTTCCCCAGGTAAAATTTAGTAATTAGCGTATCATATCAATACGCAAATTAATATGCAATCATTCTTCAAAAAAGGCAGGGCGCCCTGGAAACTGTAAAAAGGGCACAGGGCGCCACTCGGAAAAGGGCGGGCGCCGCGCCCTCTGAAAACGGCCTAGCTGGAACACTGGTTATACTATTTATAAGTTCAAGACTGGATAGTGAGAGTAGTTGTATAACGAGTTCTTGTTTTGGTTATAAATATAAATGGGTAAAATATGCACGTGAAATACTTCGGCGGTTTAAAAGGTGGGGTTCCGTTATATTATATAAAGAAAATTTGTGGGTGTCATTTATCGAAAGTGCTCACAGTTACTACGACAGTTTGCAGTTTATTGTGTCATAAGAATGTATATGATTATACTTTGTTTTATTTCAGTCCATTTAAATGTATTGAACAAATGTGTTTATACTTATATATTGGTTTATAATGTTATTAAACATTGCTTACAAGAAAAGAAAAAGTTACTGCGAGCAAGTAAACCTATATTTAGAGTTTTGTTTTATTTATTATACCAAGGATTTAGTAAAGAAATGTATTAAATTCGGACGAGCATGGCGAGGGAGAATTTAATATCAGTAAACCAGCAAAGGTATTGATCCAAAATAACAATTAACAATAATAACATTACCGTACCACGATAAAATGCATAAAGGTACTTAAACTGAGTTTAGATATAATTTCCTTTGACAGTGTTGCAATGTTCACATAAAACTACTTTAAAAAGCTCAAGACTGAGCAACACAAACCTCATTATAAACATTTGCTTTGTAAGAGGCATGTGTCGAAGAAGCGGCGCCTGTGACGTTGCTTATAGCTAGTAAAATCTTATTCGCCGAGGACAGGGTTGTGGTTAATACAATTTGAACATACCCCTGGCCATATGTGACAAAAATATTCCATTATAGTCTCGTAACAACTCATAAAAATTTCAGTCCTGAAACTTTTGAAGGGATGAACTCAACTTTTCCTTTTAAGCATCAATCAGTCTTATAGGAAATTATGATGGGAAATGCAAAGTTTGGTAAATCTTTCGAAATATCTGTGTCATATATTATCATGGACATCTTCCACACTTGTTTTAGCAATAATCCGGTCCTTTTTCCGCATAAGTTACATAAACGAATGCAACTTATCAACAGATTTATGATTGATTGACCAACTTGACGGATGCAACCAGTGCATTAGGGTCGCCTTATTCTTTTCGAAGCTCCTTAGGTCATCCCAGTTTGTTTGTTTTTGTTTTTGTTGTTTTGTTCTGTTTTGGATTTTTTTTGTTGGGTATATTAATCAGCCTTTTTTATTTCTTCATATTGACAAATTGCTTTTCTGTTTGATTTTTCCATTAGAAAACACATTTTTACAAAAATTACGATTCTAGATAAATTAAAAGAACTAACAAAATCACATTTTATTAACCAATGGACGACAGAACAACTGTCGTGTTTCTAACTAACTAGGTTACGGGCATTTTCCTAATAATTCTTATTTTGATAGCTAGCTTAACATTTCACTCGTATGCCAGTTGTTTGTCGTTCCTTTATATTGAAAAAATAGACATAACAGGTTAATGTGAATATATTTAGGATCAGCAGTCAAAATGGTCTAATTACAATTGTATGAAAAAATATCACAAAAGAGGGGCGAAAGATACCAGCGGGACAGTCAAACTCATAGATTCAAAATAAACTGACAACGCAATGGCTAAAAATAAAAAGACAAACAGATAAATAAAAGTATAGAAGACACAACATAAAAAACTAAAGATTAAGCAACAAAAGCTGGGAGTGATCTCAGGTGCTCTAGAAGGCTAAGCAGAGCCTGTTCCACTGTGACACCTTTCGTTTTGCTCATGTTATTACAAAGCCGGTAAATAGTCTTTTTCGGTAGATCACATTCATGTAAAGGGAAGGGGATTGTAGTTACGACATAAGGAACATATCCGATATCATCTGTAAAGCAGTTATTCCATAACGATCAACCAACTCGTGATGGCGTCCGTAAGATTTACGAAGGGATGGTTAAAAAGGCCTAATAATTACGATTTGGTTTATCACTACCATTCAATCATGCTCTTCTTCAACATTCCTGAATATGAATTTTCTATGTTTTGTCCTCTGTACCATTTTTTTGTCTTTTTTATTTATTTATTTTAGCCATGTCAGTTTATTTTTAATCTATATGAGTTTGACGGTACCTCTGGTATCTTTCGTCCCTCTTTTAAGATTGTTTTTTTTTATTATTATTATACAATTTGACATTGTTATCAAAGGAGTAGGTCCGGTAAGGGCCGATTTTGGCCTCAAATTTCAGGTTCATCTAACGAAAGATTTTGGACAATTTTTTAACACTTTTTTTTGTCTATTTCAATTGATTCAATTAGTTTAAGTGAAAGCTTTTAACTGATTTAGCCATTAAAAACGCCCGATTCAAGCTTAAATATGAAAAAATCTATCAAATATACCAAAACAAACGTCACTTTTTAGATGGTGTTTGTCAAAAATTAATGTGGCCGCATCCGTGTTCATCCTCAACCTTTATATATGTTATGTATTATCATCAAATACAACTTACAGTTCAATATTATGAATGAACACGAATGCGGCCACTTTCATTTCAGACGGAAACCGTCTAAAATTTAACTTAAATGCTAAAATTGTGAAGATTTCAGAAATTTAGCATGACTTTTGATGCTAGTACCCGATATATGTACATTGTATTGTCAAAACAGCCCAAATCCATGTAGCAGAAACATTATACTTTCCAGTAAATAGCTAAAAGATTACATTTTCACAATTTTGTAAAACTGCTATATTTTGGGGCCAAAAAGATGTCTCACTGAACCTACTCCTTTACAGTCCCCCCCCTAATGCATCACGATGACGTTGTCATAAGAAGTATGTGGCGTCAAGAATATTCAATTCTATTGATAAATTCAATTTGATATTGCATTGCCTCGTAATTGATTCCCGCAAATTAAAAGTACGGATTCTTATGAAACACAGATGTACTATAAATGAATGCAGCAACTCTCTATGGCAGATTAAAACCTTACACATATTGGTTACTTTTTTTTTTTATCGTCAATTAGAATTCTTTCGCAGCTTTGATGAAAAAGGCTTCAGATAATCGGTTGAGTTATTTATTGAAATTAGCAAATTCCAATATGTTTATGTAATTTATGTTAGAGGGGACTATACTTAAGTGAAGAAATTTATACGATTTTTTCTGATAGTATAAATTGTATTTGATACAAGTATTTTTATTTATCGTGACTTTTATTTTTGCTAGGGAGGGGGTGTAACAGTTTAATAATGGAATGTTTAGTAAATTTGATCTTGTTCTTCATTTTCTATCGTTTATTGACTTTTTTTTTTGCTGATAATTTATTTGAAACAAAACTTATGTTAGAAACCTGGCTCTTGAAAATTTGACGCATACAATTTCGAACTCCGAAACAGCGGTTACGTCCTCTTTACTACGCTACGTTGACTTTAAACTATGATAGTTTAGCGAAGCAACGTCACCACTGTTTCGGAGTTTGATACAATTTATAACGTGTTGTTTTCATTTTCAAAGCCAAACAGGATTTTCTTATTACATAAAAGTGCATTTTCCATGTTATATGCCTACAAAAAATGTCTTTAATTTCCACTGAAATAGAGGGCCGATCATGTATCTTATCATACCTTCTCCTTTTCACAAAGTAGTATGTGTGTGAAAACAAGCCCAATGACATATTCATTTTTGTATATTTTGAAGAAAAAAAAAACGATAAAAAAATTTAATTTTCAATTCTTTTTACTGGCTTTAACAAATTTAACACTTTGCGATCTAATTTACAAGTTTAGCGTAAAGCAGTGTTAGATTTAAAGTATAAAAGTATTTGTTTTCTTTTTTAACTTAAATAAACCGATGCGTAATCCTAATCTATATCAATTTACAACATTTTGTTCGAGTGCGCATGTAAATAAACTAATTGAAAAACTGTTAAAGTAGAAATTTTTTAATTGATTTTCAAATAAACGAACGTGTTCGTTTATAATGACATATATTATATAATATGCATTACGGAGTATAGACAAATGTACGGAAGCCGTAAGGGGACATACAAAAAAATTAGAATTTTTTTTTAATTCGAGTTCACGATAAAACATTACCGTTTTACCGAGATCTCGATAAAAAAATATATCGTTATCTCGATTTATTATATCGTTATCTCTCGTTAAAACGAAACTGTTATATCGAGATCTCGGATTATTATATCGTATTCGATTTTTTATATCGAGATCTTGGAATATTATATCGTTATCTCGATAAAACGAAACTGTTATATCGAGATCTCGGATTATTATATCGTTATCTCTAATTATTGAAACAAGATCTCGTTTATTATATCGGCTTCCGTACAAATGACATAAATGTTTGATTTCGTCAATATTATATTATTCTCAAAACTGACATTGGCGATGAAACAATGTCAGGTAACTTCAAGCCTTTCTTTCAACTTAACAATAACTTATTTTCCATGCATAAAATAAAAAAAAAAAAGCAGGAAATGTTTTATTTAAACAAAATGTAAAAATAAAATCTTCCCCAACGTCTGTAATAAATAGTTGACCTGCACCGAAATTTGATGGCATTTATAAGTAATTGGCAATGCTTATTACATAATTTTCCGTATTTGATTTTTCTTTAATCTGCAGCACACACAGTTTTTAAAAGAATTAAAAAAATACCGAATCCCAAGGTAGAACAGCGACAATTAAAAAGCAAAAAATCACTCGCCGAACATTAAAACTACCAACAAATTTAGGAGGTACAACTACTACATTTAATTTTCCCATTATTTTTACTACTTTTAAGGTTTTTTCGATATCTAAAAAATCCTATTCTTCGTGATTTTGCTCTCTTTCTCTTACTCTACTTGATTGCTTAATAATTTTATTGACTTTATGAATGTTTTAGTACGCTGTTATGTTGTAAAGTTTCGGCACATAAATGACATGTTGAATTTCCATATGAAACATTTCAAAGAAAAATTTTAGCAAACACGTTTTGGTTGTATAATTGATATTGGCAGCGACACACGTTTACGATCTTGTTTAACCCCTTTCTTATATAAGTATGACAAACTATTTCTGTTTAATGATTTTCTTCCATTAATTCTAAGTTTTTTCTGTTATCAAAATAATATTTAATTGACAAAACTACTCTTTCGATCTATAAATATATATCTTAAAGCATACATTGAAATGACTACACAGTTTCACACCCAACCGCTTTATTACGATGATACTAGTCTTATTATGTGATTTAAAAGAACATTAATTTCCGAAAATATTAATATATAGAAATTTAACTACCGAGAGAGAGTATGAATTGCATTTAAAGAAGTAGGTGGTAGAATCTTTTTATGACAAAACTTAATATAATGTTCCGGCTGAATAAGACAGTAAATCAGATGAAACAAATTAAGCAGTTCGTGGTTTTAAAGCGGATACATAATTGCATAACACTTATATACATTTCTGATATTCCATTACCCGTTATCAAATTGGCCTTTCGCAAAGTCATTTCCGTGTTAATAAAATTAAAAAGCTTCGTTAACCAGCAAAATGGCAGAATGAAAAAAATATGAGATTGGGTTGCTGCCTCATTGACAAAAATCCCAGATATCTTTTAATATGAATAAGATAAACAACGTATGCAACACAACATACATGTATTTCCCCCTTGAACTCGACCATAGAAAATATTAAAAATCCTTTTTAATGTTAATCTCTTGGTATTTTCAATTCTGTCAGATTAATACATGTTTCCGACGTCACTACATCAACATAAAGTCCTGTGCTGAAGCTGAGCTGATGTTACCGGACCAAAGCAACGTATGAACTTATCATATGCGACTGTCGTTTAATTGAGAGGTTTAGCGCTAAAAAAACAGGTTCAATCCACAATTTTCAAGTCAGGAATATGATTCGTTTGATGAGTTTTGTCATTTGATTTTGCTATGTGAGTAGGTACTTTCCTAATGAATTTCCCTCGGAGTTCATTATTTTTGTGATTTTTATCAATAAAATAAACAAAAGTCAAATATATTTTTCGACAGTATTGAAGAATTTTACTATTTTTGCGAATTCTTGAAACCAATAATTGCCTTAAAATAAATACATTATAACGGAATATAACTGTATTATGGGAGAAACTATTTGTTTGCGATTTTAACCCGTCTTTGTTCTAATCTCGACATTGTCTCATCTAAATTAAATTGATGCGGAGAAGATTGTCATACCGTTTTGGGGCGCCGAGGCTGGAAGCGCGTTTCGACATTTAGTGTCTCTTCCATAATGATTGAATTCAAATATTCGAATGTTCAAACTGAAAACAAACGTTGAAGAGCTGATATAACCAAAGATGACCTTTAGACCTATTTAAACTCTTAACTATTGCACCAAGATGCATTGTATATTGACCAATATAAAGTGACTTGTCATTAAAATTCTACTTTAAAGTAGATCATGATATCTAATATTTCCAGTTTGCAAGTTAATCGTATTGTAGTGTTAGATTTTAATTATATAAGTATTTGGTTTTTTTTGCACTTCAATAAACCAACATGTTATCCTATTCTAAATTAAGAAACAACACATTGTTCGAGTGCGCATGTAAATAAACTAATTGAACAATTTCCGAAAGCAGAAAAGTTTGTAGTTGATTTGTAAATAACTGAACGTTTTCCCTTCAGAATGACATATCTTACCTATCATATATTACGTGGTATAGACAAATGACAGATAGTTTATTTTGCCAATATTATATTATTCTCAAAACTGACATTGACGATAAAAGAATTTCGGCTTTCTTTTCACCTTGCAATAAACTTATTGTCGTTACCTTATAAATAGAAAAAAAACCCAAAAAAAAACAGAACATGTTTTATTTAAACAAAGTTTAAAAATGAATATTTCAAAACGGTTGTTAATAATATTTGACCTGCACTGAACATTGATGACATCGATAAGTAATTAGCAATACTAGTTACATAATTTCATTTTTCTTCAATGTGCAGCACAAGAAGTGTTTAAAAAAAGTTTCCTCTGAGCGAGGAAGTTTAAAAAGCACAACATCACTAGTCGAACAACAAACTTATGAGGTGAAACTAATATATTTACATTTCTCATCATCTTTTCGATTTTTATGCCCCACCTACGATAGTAGAGGGGCATTATGTTTTCTGGTCTGTGCGTCCGTTCGTTCGTCCGTCCGTTCGTTCGTTCGTTCGTCCGTCTGTCCAGCTTCAGGTTAAAGTTTTTGGTCGAGGTAGTTTTTGATGAAGTTGAAGTCCAATCGACTTCAAACTTGGTACACATGTTCCCTATGATATGATCTTTCTAATTTTAATGCCAAATTAGAGATTTTACCCCAATTTCACGGTCCACTGAACATAGAAAATGATAGTGCGAGTGGGGCATTCGTGTACTTAGGACACATTCTTGTTTAAGGTTATTTCAATATCTAAATAATTCATATTCTTAGTGATTTCTTATAGTTGGGGATATTTTGTCTAGAGGAGTTTTATAACTAAAGAAAAATTGGGGGTTAGAAAATAAGGAATAAAGAAAAATGGCTGATATTTAATTTTTTTAGAGAAAAATGACGCAAAAGTTATACTATTGTTTTTCTGTTTGTCTTTTTCATTTTGAGCCATGGCGTTGTCAGTTTGTTTTAGATTTTTGAGTTTGTCTGTCCCTTTGGTATCTTTCGTCCCTCTTTTATAGAACACTAAAGAAATGAATAGGCTTCCTCTAGCTAGGCCTTTATTTACATAAGTGGCAAGTTAAAACACAAAAAGAAAAAATCTACATTTCACACTTTTCGCTCTCTTTCTCTCTTGACTGGATTGCTGAATAATTTTATTGATTTCATATTATGCTTTTCTACACTGTTATATTATGATGTTTTGATAAATAAATGTCAAGCGGAATTTTGATTTGAAACATTTCAAAGTACAACTTCAGAAAACGCGTTTTGGTTGTATAATTTAAATTGTTAGCGGTACAGGTACACGAATCTCTCACCCACATTTTATATAAGTATGACAAACTATTTTTGTTTTTCCTCAAATAGATTTAAGTGGTAATATGTAACAAAAATAAGATTTAATTGTCGGTAATACGATTTCAATCCATTAATATATATATATTAAAGAATTTACATCTTCTGACATCAGACTTGGATTTCTCTTGAACTGAATTTTAATGTGCGTATTGGTATGCGTGTACTTTTCTGCATTGGCTAGAGGTATAGGGGAAGGGTTGAGATCTCATAAACATGTTTAACCCCGCCGCATTTTTTCGCCTGTCCCAAGTCAGGAGCATCTGGCCTTTGTTAGTCTTGTATTAGTTTTAACTTTAGTTTCTTTTGTACAATTTGGAGTTTAGTATGGCGTTCATTATCACTGAACTATATATATTTGTTTAGGGGCCAGCTGAAGGATGCCTCCGGGTGCGGGAATTTATCGCTGCCTTGAAGACCTGTTGGTTACTTTCTACTGTTGTCTTCTCTATGGTCGGGTTGTTGTCTCTTTGACACATTCTCCATTTCCATTCTCAATTTTATAACAATGAGTACCCAGTATCACAAAACCCCCGTGATTATGATAATAATTTAATTATAGGATTTAAAAGAACGAGGATTTCCGAATATATTTAGATATCGAATTTTTACTACCGAGAGAATATATATCATTTAAAGGAGTTAAGTGGTAGAATCTTTTTACGACAATACTAAATGCAATGTTCCGATTGGATAAGACAGATGAAACAAATTAAGTAGTTTGTGGTTTTTAAGTGTAAACAGAATGACAGAAAATATTTCTGATATTCCATTACCCGTTATCAAATTGACCTGTAGCAAATAAAGGCAACAGTAGAATACCGCTGTTCAAAACTCATAAATCCATGGACAAAAAACAAAATCGGGGTAACAAACTAAAACCGAGGGAAACGCATTAAATATAAGAGAACAACGACATAACACTAAAATGTAACACACATAGACAAATCCCACGAGAATAACAAATATAACATATATATATAACATCAAAACCAAATACATGAATTTGGGATAGACAAGTACCGTGACACGTCTTATCGCAATGTGAATTTACACTCAAAAATAAGAGAAAACAAACGACACAATGTTATAATGTAATACACACAGCAACGAACTATATTATAACAATGGCCATATTCCTGACTTGGTACAGGGCATTTTTAAAGGAAAAAATGGTGGGTTGAACCTGGTATTGTGGCATGCCAAACCTCACACTTTTATGGCCATGTGAAATATAACATCAAAATGACAACACAGGACTACAATATAAATAAATTGGAGAACACAATTGACAAAGAATCACACGAACAACAGCCAACAAAAGACAACAAGTTCAAAATTTTAATACGCCAGAAGTGTATATTGTCCACACAAGACCTACGTGTGATGCCCAGATACAAAAGTTTGAAAGCCGAAACGAGTACAAAGTTGAACAGCATCGAGGACCAAAAGATCAGAAAGGCTGTGCCAAAAACGGCAAGGGTTTTCTGTTAGTTACATGAAAATCCCTATAATTTAGAATAATTTATACTTTTGCAAACAGTAAATTTTATAAAAGGAATATTCAAAAGATGTACATGATAAAACTGAAGTATTAACTAATTACAGGAAACAACTGAAATACATTTACATAACCAGACATTTGAAACACAAAAGTAGACACATCCGAATAAGTTTAAACCTCTACGCCAAGTGACGTCCTATTTGAAACTGAAAAATGACGAAAAAATGACGTCATTTGAATTTGTAAAACAGATCATCAAAAAATGAAAAATGACGTCACATAAGAATGAATAAGATAAAATTAGGATTGATTTAAGATTATATATTTGAACTAAATACTGATATTGCATTTAATAACAAAGCACATTTTAATACTTATTAATATCAAACTAAGGTAGCAATTAACTATATTATAAAACTATGTCCGGTTTGTTTTGAATCTAACTTCAAACGTAAAATATCGTACTGATTACGTTGAACGAAATCAAATCTGATAAATGAAGGCGGTGATTAATTTTCTTTACCAGAACACATAAATATAATAGAAAAGACGTCAACACATTTGACAAAATCCGATGAGAATTACAAATATAACATTAAACATTTAAACTAAATACATGAATTTGGTATAGACAAGTACTGTACCACGTCTTATAGTAATGCGAGTTCACACTCGGCAAAACAGTCACAATCGGGAATAAGTCACGTTTGGTAATTAAAAGATTAGACAACATTATGACAAAACACAATCTACCATGTGGTAAAAATGTCCTTAGCTAGTTTGGTCAACGACACATCGTATGAATCCACCAAATCGTGATGGTGTCCATAAAATTTACGGAGTGTCAATTTTAATCTGTCCTCCTCATAACTTTGTTGGAGCAGTTTCTGCTTAAGGAGCACACTCCTGTATATGAAGTCCGTATAGTGTGAACAAGCACGAGAATAACGTATCAATTGTGATATGTAAACACCATACGAAGGGGCAGAGGGTATGTTACTGCTGAGAAATGGGAAATTCATAATTGGGAAGTTGAAATCGTCCCGTTTATCATAGATTTTCGTGTGAAGTCGTCCATCTACGTCAATATTGAGGAAAAGATCAAGGTATGAATCAGTCCTTCTAGTATCAGTGGTATCCTTAATTTCAAGTTCACTTGGATATATGAGATGTAAGTATTGGCTGAAATATGGGTTATTCAATGATAGAACATCATCAATATATCGGAAAGTAAAATTAAAGAATTTCGCAAGGTGCTTTTTCTTTTTGTCTTTTAGAAGGTTCTGAATGAATTCTGCTTCATACGAGTACAAAAACAAATCAGTCAGCAAGGGTGCACAATTAGTACCCATTTGAATACCGACTGTCTGTTGAAATATAAATCCTCCAAACTCAACAAATATATTGTCGATCAAAAAGTCCAGCATTTTGATAATATCATCTTCAGTATATTTTCTGGGAGATTCAGTGTGATTTTTCACAAAATATGAATTATCGTAACCCAAAACAAGAAATTTGTATCTACGATTTCCATTTTTATAGAAACAGCTCTGTTTTATGAGATGGTGTAGTCGATCTTTCAACTGAGCATGGAGAATAGTAGTATATAGCGTAGAAAAATCAAAAGTTTTTATGTTGCTGCAAAATTGCAAAGATTGTGATTGAAGGTTAAGCAGTAGATCTTTCGAATTTTTGAGAATCCACATCTGGTTAACACCACTGGTAGAATATATCTCCTCACAATATTTTTGAAGCCCATCTTTAACTGTCGAAAGAATAGTAGTCAGTACTTTAGAAAGATGTTTGGTCGAACATTTTGAAGACCCAGCTATGTATCGTTCTTTATATGGAGTTTTGTGTAATTTAGGTATCCAGTATAATGAAGGCAAGTTTTCTTCATTTTCTTTGATGTTGATACAAAAAGAAAGAAGGACAGATTTATGATTTTGTAAAATTTCGTCCTTGGTAAATGATGTTAAAGAATATGTGGGATTACCAGTAGTTTTATCAATTCCAAGCTCTGTAGTGAAACATTGCAAATAATGTTTTTTACATATGAAGACAATATTATTGTGGGCTTTATCTGCTGGAACAACGACATGTTTGTCATGCACAGAGGATAAATCATCCACAACCTCCGGATTCTTGAAAGGGTTAGAAACTGTAGTACTCATATTACATCGTAGTTTTTGTATGCGCCTTTGAATGCATGATCGAATAGCTTTGATCCATTCAGACAAAGTGTTAAGTTCTGGTTCGTCTGGTTCGCGCTTTACCCATTTTCTTGCATAGTCCTCAACTGCATCCATCAGTAACTTGAAATTCTTTTTCCAGTTGATGGGCTGGGGGATTCTATATTTTGGTCCCTTGGCTAAAAACTCTCTTAATTGTTCATTGGTATACGTAACGATGCCAAGGTCTCCAGTAATAATATGACCAGCTGGACTGTAATTGTATTGTGACGATGCACATGAGCAATCCGGAGGCTTGGATTTTGTATCTTTGAGGTTAAAAGCCTCTAAAACTCTCTTGTGGTTGAAAATCTTGGATGCAATAGACTTGGTGTAAGTATAAGAAATATCAGGTGTAGCTTTATTTTTGAAGTAATCGGGTATAGTTTTTTGTACAGATTTTTGATGGAAAATATTGATAATATATTCAGCATCTAAACCTTTATTGGCGAATTCTACTTTAAAAAATAACGTTTTTCCTCACTATTGGATGTTTTCGAAACGGGTTTGAATAGTCTATGGTTAGCAATGTCCATGATAATTGCAACTAATCTATACAAAACAGAACGAGAATCAGTAACGGAAGTATTTTGGGCATCTTGAAATAGTAAAGAAAGTTTTGACAATGGAATGGAGTATAATTTAGTTCTAATATGATGAATTCCTAAAGGTTTTTGAACAGACGTTAATAGACTATCAATTGTCACGGTGTGTACAGCAGGTGGTATATATTTTCTGTGACCATGACTTCTATTTCGTCGAGCAGAAGTATTAAACAAGTATTATGTATTGACGGTACTACACCTGGGACTAGACAAAATACCTACACCATCAATTTTGTGATTGCATCAATAGGGAATGGCTGTTCCCAACTCTCTTATCCAAAAGTCTTCTCTTTGTAAACGATATGGTGTACTCAATATGGGGTCATTTGTTGGATGATATATTTTCTCTATAATCCGGACTTTCATAGAAACAATAGAATGGTCGGGCTGGTTGAAATGTTTATAGAGAAATTTGTTGTTATTATGATCATTTACATTAGACCGTTGATCATTCATCCTAAAATTGAGTCTTTGTCGAGTTTCCCCGACATAGATCAATCCACAAAGAGTACATTCAATACCGTATACAATATTGGAAGCAGTGCAATTCAAATCCTCATGACTATGTGTATTGTAATTTTTGGTGGTTTAATAACTTTGAAAGTGGGTATCAGTTATAAGTATATCACAGGTTTTACAATTTTTACGGTTACATTTGGAAATAGACCAATATTGATGGTTGTCATTGAAATCTAAAATATCTGAAAGTTGAACAGTACACGGCCGAATATATTCAAACTTGTCTGAATTTTTATAGTACAATGAGGATTCAGAAGACTGCACTTGTATCATTTTCATAACATCATTTAAGATGATCCTGGGGACACCTGATAAAATCGGTGTTGTTGTGTCCTTGACAACAGCCGATTGACACCTTTTTATCCTGGGCGTCGTATCATCCAGTATAATATTTTTTGTTCTACTAGTTTTCATGCTGTTAGGCTACCGGACTGGTAGAATCCTCGGGGACAGATTGTCCACCAGCAAAGATTCCGGTCCGGTGGTGATAAATAAAGGCAACAGTAGTATACCGCTGTTCAAAACTCATAAATTCATGGACAAAAAACAAAATCGGGGTAACAAACTAAAACCGAGGGAAACGCATTAAATATAAGAGAACAACGACATAACACTAAAATGTAACACACATAGACAAAATCCCACGAGAATAACAAATATAACATATATATATATAACATCAAAACCAAATACATGAATTTGGGATAGACAAGTACCGTGACAAGTCATTTCCGTCTTGTTAACCAGCAAAAATACAGAATGAAAAGAAAATTAAATTGGGTTGCTGCCTCATTGACAAAAACCCCACAACTCTTAAAATATGAATAAATTAGACAACTTACGACAAGGCAACATACATGTATTTCCCCTTGAATTCGACAATAAGAAATATAAAAAATATGATGTCACTGCGATATAAGAAATTTCTATGCTGAAGTTACCGGACAAAAGTAACATTATTTTGTTAAATATGTAAATTTGTAAATAAAATAAACTAAAGTCAGACAAATTTTGTTAAGTAATAATTGAATAATTTCATTTTTTGGCGAAATCTGGGAACCAATAAATACTTTAAAATAAATACATTATATCGGAAGATAACTTTGTGACAGGAGAAACTATGTGTTTGTGGTTGTTACCCTCCTTTGTTCTAACCTCGATATTGTCTCATCAAAATTTATTGTCATACCGTCTTCACGCGCCGATAATGGAACCGCGTTTACCAAATAGGTGTCTCATTCCATGATGATTGAATTCAAATATTCGAGTTTCCATACTTAAATCAAGCGTTGAAGAGCTGATATAACCAACGATGACCTTAAGACCTATATGAATTTTCAATTGCTGCACTAAGATGCATTTGCCATTGACCTATGTAAAGTGATGCGTCATTGAAATTCTACTTTAAAGTAGAACTTGATAACTAAGTACATATAAACTTGTACACCCACTTAGAAAGTCTAAACTAATACATTATGTAGAACAAGTCGTGCATAGTGATCTGTAATGCTGTCTAGTATGTCTCTAAAATCATAAAATATGAAGGCCATACTTTAGACATATCGATTTTGTTCAAACATAAATATCTATGTCAGATGTATAACTCACACCTTTGGGGAAAATAAATATCAAAGTAGGAAGTGAGTTTAGATTTCGTCAGTTTTACTGTTTGAATTGTTTTACCTTTGACATTTCGGAGCCTTTAAAACGTACTGTTGGCATAGGTTTTATTCATTGTTGAAGACCTGCAGTGAAAATATAGTTGTTAACGTCATCATTTGGTCTCTGGCGGAGAGTTGTCTCTGGTGGAGAGTTGGCTCTTTGACAGCCGTGCCACATTTTCTAAGTTTTATATCAGGGCTGTATTTGGTTTACATTATTATATTTGCTTCAATGTAACAAAATCAGAAACAATTTGGTAAGATGTTTAACAAGAACTTTGCAATCAAATTTATGTCATATGAAACAAGTTTCTGGTGTATTTTATATTAAGTAAACCATCGTACCATTCCATGCATACATGCTACATTAAGTCATGTGAGCACTTTTTGTTTTAGATTTACTTCGAATACATCGTGTATTTGACGAAAAATATTTTATTTTATGATTCTTAATCGAAAATTTAAGCGGGAAGTTTGGCTAGTTATAAGACCCGGTTAAACCTACCATTTTTCTTAAAGTAATGGAATGTGCCAGTTGCTATAGAATATTTCGTTTCTATGTTTGTTAGCGTTGGTTTTGTTTCACCGCAGTGTTTCCGTTGTTTCGTTGTAATCCTCTTATAGTTGCTGTGTTTCCTTGGATTTAGTTTGTAACTTGGATTTGTTTTCTCTCAATCGATTACTGTTTCCTTTATTAAGGTACTTATTAACTTTCGAGTTTTAGTGCCAAAATTAACGAATCGTACCCTCGATAAACAATCAAGCAAGAAACATGAAGCAACTGAGAAATATATGAGACCGTGTTTTTTTATGTAATGCATATATGCTTTATCATTTGTCTGTCAAACTTTGTCATTACAGATGTTTATTGATAAATTGTGTTTTAAAAATTTTCTTTCTGAATCGGATAATATTGATTCTTTTGCAGGAATGACTACTGCTTCACTCTTTATGTTTTTCTTGTCGCTCATTTGCTTTGATTATCAGATTTTTAACTAATGATGTCATGGTTAAGATCAGTGAATACGGCGAAGTTTGTCGGCGAATGACAGTACGAGAAGACAAAATTTCAAGTTCATGTCTAAGATTTTTTGAAATGTTCTTGTTTTTGTGTGATTCAAAGCATCAGTTGATATAATTATTAAGTTTTTTCGTTATAAAAAAAATTCCCAGATATGTTTTGTTAAAGGAAAGCAATGCTCCTAATACCCCCCCCCCCCCCCAAGAAAAAAAGATTAATAATTGCATTTGTATTTTTGATGAGATTTTTTGTTTAATTCACATTTATCAGTGACAAGTACAAAATAAAATGTTTACACCAGATGTTTCGTGCTATATATATCTGAATGTCAGAAAAAAGTTAAAAATAGATAAAAGTACATGCTTTTTTAACGAAATAGGACATAAGAAAAGGATATCCTATGACGTGACAACTACATTTATATTGTAGGCATATATCGTTTACTACACGGATTATCTCACTTGAACTAAAGACATAAATTAGAATCTTTAACTACAAAATTGACATATCTGGAAGGGCCTCGCTTGCAAATGAGTGTGTAAGGAACGGAGGCTGGTGCGTACAAAGCAGTTTATATCACGTGATGCCTATATGCATTAATTTGACTACAGAAGTTAATTTAGAATGTGTTTTAGATCAGCTAAAAACAATTGTATATGCTTTGGTTACATTTTGTGAATTTGCAACAACCTATATTTTTTAACACGAGGATTCGTTCAGGTATCATACATATAATTTTTAAAGAAATCCTATAAGAAAATACAATTATTTTCTAAATATAATATTGTTTTCACAAAACTCAATTTTGACACCAGGGATCAATTTTGAATGCCTGTAGTACCCTTTTATTTAACTAGTTGGAATTCGCATCAACATATATATATATATTAAGATTTATTAATTTTTTAAACATAATAAGTTTGCACACTTTATTTGACATTAACCATCTTTGTATATTTTTATATGTTTTCGTTTTTTTTTAAACAAAATAAAATTGAGAATGGAAATGGGGAATGTGCCAAAGAGACAACAACCCGACCATAGAAAAAAACAACAGCAGAAGGTCACCAACAGGTCTTCAATGTAGCGAGAGAAAAAAACATGCATGTGTATAAATAGCTGTTTAATTTGTATCATAAAAGGGCATTTCCAATAAAAGCATGATGAAACTGAACATTACAGAAAACAATTTTTGATTGTAGAATTCATCTCAATTAGCCTATGAATACTGCGTTAAGTATGGTAAGAATAATTATTATTCTTTAGAATACCATATCACCATCAGAAAAGAAAGAAAAAACGTTATCGAATCATTGTTCTGTAAGTTGAAGAAAGAATAATGAAAGAGTAAAACAATTTGACATTTGTTTCACGTCTTTGTTTGTTCAATAATTTTATCAAGTTGTCAATGCTACCAATTTTTACGATATTTTTGTCTTCCTCTGGATAATTGTGATACAGGTTCATACAAAGATTATCATACATAAATGATTTTACTATGTTCTAAATTAATTAAATATTTCGTCCCATCGAAGACGTGTGCATTCCTGACAGTCATTTGAACAGTAAAATAATAAAAAAAATAACTTGCGATCTACAAAGTAATATAGTGTAGTTTTTGTTTTGCACGGTGCTACAACATCGCTTTATAATATTTGATCATGAAATCAATGTATGAGGTAGATTACCCCATATATTTGATTTAACCAATTGTTTAAATACTAAGGAAGTCGTCTCATCCTGTCACGTACACGTTTTTATAAATTTCACATATGACTCATATACCAGTATACGGTAATTTAGCCTTGATCAGCAAAAATAGTTCAAAAATCATTGGAAAGTTTTTACTTTTTTGAAGAGTTTTTCAAAGTTAAGAAATTATGACATTGGACTTTTGACCCGGAACATCTTAGCTACCAGATTATTTTTCCCACAACAGCAGTTTTCGATATGAATAATTGTCTTGTCTATCCTTATTTGATTTACTAAACTTATTTCTTGTACTTTTGATAACTATTTACACCACTGGGTCGATGCCACTGCTGGTGGACGTTTCGTCCCCGAGGGTATCACCAGCCCAGTAGTCAGCACTTCGGTGTTGACATGAATATCAATTATATGGTCATTTTTATAAATTTTCTGTTTACAAAACTTTGTATTTTTCGAAAATCTAAGGATTTTCTTACGCCCAGGAGTAGATTACCTTATTCGTATTTGGCACAACTTTTTGAAATTTTGGGTCCTCAATGCTCCTCAACTTTGTATTTGTTTGGCTTTTTAACTGTTTTGATCTGAGCGTCACTGATGAGTCTTATGTAGACGAAACGCGCGTCTGGCGTATTAAATTATAATCCTGGTACTTTTGATAATTATTAAGAAATAAATATTTTTTTATCATAACGTGTTGTAATTTTTCAATTTTATTCATAAGGGAACATAAAGTTGACAATAAAGCTATTTAGTTGCTAGACATTTTTAATTAAAGTTTTACAGACATTGTATAGCGTCAACGTTTCTAAAACTTTTTATAATCTAAGAGGCTCCCTTATCTATCTATTTTTTCGAGGAAAGTGAATTTTAGTTGAGGAAATATTGTTTTCGACATACGTAAAAATAAAGAGCTAATTTGTTTGGCAAACCCAATGTTGCCTTTATTTTTCAACTAATTTTTCAAAGTAACATGAATGACTTCAAATTTGATACAAATTATTTGTTGACTAAAAATTTCGAATACAAACAGTAATTTTTATTATCCCTTTTCCACCACACACACAAAAATGAATAGGAATTTTTGGTCCTCAATACTCTTCAACTTGGTACATTTTTTGGCATTTTTAACGTTTGTTGATTCGAGCGTCACTGATAAGTCTTCTGTAGACAAAACGCGCGTCTGGTACTATTCAGAAATAATGACAGTTATTGGTTTTCTTTATTTGGGTTCATAATATCATTGGTCGGTGTTTCTTTCAAGTTTTTGTCAAGGAGAGTTACATCTACTTAAAGTATATTTGTAGGAACTTTTTATGTAACCGTTTTCTTTAAGTGACATGCTTTTGTCCCAATTAAGCAATCTTTTTTATGCACGTACTACGAACATATGAGATAAAAGGGAAAGTTTGAAAACTAAAGACACTGCTTTCGCTAGCCTACAGATAGATATCCATACTGAAAATCGCAACTAGCTTTCCGGCAGTAGATCCTTTACAAATTTAGCTTTAACAAATATTAGTATAATAAATCATATTTTATCTTTTAGCTTGTGACTGTTGCCTTGATTGTTGCATTATCGTCTGCTTACTGTAATCATTCTTCAGTGCCATTGCATTGGTTTAATTTGGCTACTTATGTTGTACCATTTTGGTTACATTATATATATTCTTATATTTATATCCATATATTCTAAATTTTGAACGTTCCCAATATAGGTTGATAAAGAAAAGTTTCGACCGCACTTAATGTGTAATGTATTTCTTTCAAAGCAATAATGTCTTAGTTTATTTTACAGCAATTTGCGATTAGTGTGATAGTACTTAATGATTGCAAAATTCGTTTTTTCCTCTGGTGATTAAGATAACAGTTGTTCTGATTGGATAAGTAAAACTTTTCACATATCCTGGTCTGCTTTTTACATAGTTATAAAAATTTTACTGTCAAATGCAAGATGATTTTTAAACGCTTACGTTTACATCCTGCATGTTTTTCTGCAGTATCATTTGACGGATATATGATTTATTACCTTGCACTATATTCCATTTCATTTTTTCAACATATAGGTGTTTTTGCGCTCACGGTCCACCTGTGTTTTATGACCTTGTACTATATTTCATCTTTCATTTTCAACAAATTGGCGTATTTGTGCTCACGGCCAATAGTGTTTTTTTTCTTTTGGTAAGAACATTTACAAATGATTTATGAGTTTTGAACATCGATACTATAATCTTATTTCTTGTATCTTCTTATAAAAAATACATTGAAACCTATATTTTAATTTTGAATAGAAATTTTGGGTGTGTTGTTAAAAGATTCCAAACCACAAACACAGTTTTTATTACAACCAGTTTGAACTGTAGATGAGTAGATTGCCGCTTTATTGCTATCTGTAGAGGCATTTGAGATGAACAATGGTATTGTGCTATGCATGTAGTTGCACAAGCTACATGGAACATTTTGTACACCAGACGATTGTTTCGTCAACAAATACCTCATCAGTAATAAAAATGTTAAAAAGGTTAACTAAGGAACGAAGTTGAAGAGATTTAAAACCCAAATGTACTATAGGATTTGACAAATGCAGATGAATTAAAATTTTTTTTGGGTAGATAATCCTTATTATTTCGAAAATTAATATTTTTGTAAACATTTAATTTATAATGATGATACCCACTGTCAATACTGAAGTGCAGATTACTAGGCTTGTGATACCATAGTGCAGGAGACCTCATCCAGTAGTAACATCAACCCATTGTTTGTACATGTAAATAAACTTATGTTCAGGTCTGTTTTGTTGTTTCGTTCTGCATTCCGTTGCTATAATAAACACAACATATAGGCACTTCAAAATAAATGTTATAGCGCTAGAAAAGAAAATATTATTCGGGTGGACTGCATCACACTACTTTGTACAATACTGCTTATCTTTCGTTTACACTTGAGTTATATAACTTGATTTTAAACAATATCGAGAATTACTATATACGATATGTACTATCAACGACAGATATATGTGTTGTATGTCAAAGACTTCCATTAATACATTTTTGGGGTTCTGCATTGCAATTCATGTCACATTAAGCTGTTGTTTGTTTGGGTTGCCCACTCAATTATGTCAATATAACGGAACTATGAACCACTATCATACACGTTGGATGTTTAGCCAGCTATTAAATCAGATTTAACACACCATTTTCTTCGGAAAAACGTATACTAAGTTAGGCTTATGGCGGGTTGTGTTACACTTGTTACGTTGATTGATAGCTATATAGAGTTATGTTGTCAGTTTTGTGAACTTCCACTCTTTTTTATTTAGTTTACAGGGAGTGCGGATTTCTATTATCACTTTTCAATAAAAAAAAAATACCAAGATCAAACTGGCCAAAAGTGAGTGAATGTACAGACATGCCATATGGATCATGATATATGTTATTGAAGAGTAAACTACCCATGCGCAGCGAAACATATTTTTCAATAACATTTTTGTCTTAATTAGTATATAGCCGAATTTTGTACAGTTACCCGATGAAACATTTGCGTAAGAACAGCTGATTTATAGATCAAATCATTCTTTACACCATAGGCATGTGATACCCTGTGGGAAGACAGCAAAACACCATGGTATGGACACATTGGCATTACTATTTAAAATAAATATAATGCCAATCACGTGCATATGACATTTGATCTGAAACATTTTTGTTTTTATCAGAAACCCATTGAACCCAGCTAATAACAAATTATATGTATGCCTTTTCAAATGATTTAATTGCACTTTATAATTTTTGTCTCGTTTAAAACCATGTGTTGCTGCTAAAATAAAATCTTGAATATTCATCATTGTGTTAACACCAGGTTAAAACCATAACAAAGGAGACAAAACTACCACATGCGTCTTTCAACTAATGTAAGGAAACAACCTATGAATATTTTAAAGAAAACATGTTTCAAAAAGATATTTGCCAAAATTATTTGTAAGGGACGAACTACTATGTACTTCAACGTTTGAAAAGACGTTAAATTTTTAGTTGTTATTTTCTTATGCATTACTTAAACCAGTTTGGTTAAGGATTTAAACTTTTATTTGTACGGAAACAATTGCTTATTGTTGAAGACTGATATTTGACCTCAAGATATATTCTGGGTTTTCTGTCGTATGATTTCAGTTTTACATTTAACTACATGTTCTTTCAACGCAGCTAGCGTACACAAATGTCTTCCTGGTAGCTGATTGCATTTGCACTAATGGCATGCTTACTTTGCTTAACCACAATCAATAGATATGAAGATATAATTCATTTAAACCTAACAGATGAAAGTAAAAATGAAAGACGGAATTGGAGTCAAATATCATAAATTAAAAATTTAATTTTGCATGCGTTTTGTCCTCTCAAGTTAGCACGCAATCACCTTAACATCAAATTTTCATGACGTGTTTTGTCTAAAAATTGCTTCTTTGACAGATTTGGAGCTCTTCCTGGTGCTATTCATGGAATCAAAAAATTGCATAAATTTGCATATTGTTAATTCCCACCTACTTCCTTGTGTTACATAATTTCCTTCAATTCGTGGAACTGAATTGTTCTTATCGCATACTTATTCTAAATATAGATATCAAGCATAAAGTACATGTAGTAATGGTTCGACAAATGACGAATCTCTTTTCATTTCCATACAAAGACGACGCTACCAAGGGGGTTATACAACTTTGAAGGTCTAATAATGTCTGACAGCACCACCAATTAGATAGAGTCCTTTTATTAGTCCTTTTATTAGGTGCACAATGACTTTCGAAAGATTTTATATTTGCATAAAATCTATGCTTATTTACAAAGCATAAATGTACTCCATAATTGCACTAACATAGCCTAAATATGAATAGGATACCAAATATATTATGAGACAAGTACTTTAAACATAATAAAATCAGGTGCGTCGTTAGGGAATATATGCATAAAGTGTCATGTGAAATTGTTATAGACATTTTTGGAGATGTTACATAATTCCTAACCCGAAGGGTAGTTCTGTTTGACATACTATTTCGTTTAAATGCCGTTTGCCGCATTTTCACCTAATCGCGTGGAAGAAGATGCAGACGCGTACCCTTTTCATGCAATCTTATGAACTTCATGCAATTGCCTCAGTTATATGTTTTACGTTGGGAAAGAGAAGTTTTGAGATCTTATCGTTATAAACTGGAACCCCTCACTTCTTATCAGCTTCCTGTGTTGATGCTATACTAAATTATTACAACATGATCCAATTTCGGTACTCAGTTATAGAATAAAGAAGAAGAAACAAATCTGAAATGAATATATAGACACACATCTTGCTTTTTTATCGTAATACCATTATGTTTTTGTTACGTTATTTAAAAGATTACTATGCAAAATAACTTTAAAATGTAAATGCATCAAAATATAATACACAGGCGTATCATTCATGACTTGAAATACCCCTTTTTCTGCTGAAATTTACCGTTATTAATCAACACCCGCATTTTCAAAAGTAAAAATATCGGACATATCATTACATTAGTTTCACAAAACAAAAGTCCGTCGGAAGGGGACGATAAATGGCTGACACATGTTAAAAGAGAGCCATATCTCTTGCACGTTAAGACACTCTTGTAGATATCGAAAAGGAGTAGGCTAATGCCGTCACAAGGCAGCACTCGCACCTGCAAAGTGGAAAGGGATTAATATAAGTTGCAAAACTTGTTTCCCAATCCACTATAAATAAATATGTTTAAACTAAAGCTTCAAACTTCTATAGGTTAGTCTATAGTCTGCAATGTGGTACCCAGTACATCCAATCTAATTCAAGATGGTCCTGATAAGAATTATATGTATAATATGAGATAAGAGAACGGAGTAGAACTTGAACACAAAGACCTATGTTAAAAACTCGTGGATTTGTTTTAGAATTACGTAACGAAAAGAAAAACATTGAAGCAATTACATGAACTTCAAAACCTGGATGTTTGTGTCGACTTGATAAATGTCTGTTTTCTGTTTCAACACAAGCAACACATAACATATAGCCATCTGATCACACGGTGTTAGAAAATTTTACGGTAAAATTACAGGTACTAATTATATAATCTTGATATCATGCTCTTATAGGTGCAACGTCAGAAGTCAAAGATGACCTCCGACAATATTTAAGTCTTTTGGTGTAGTCTTAGAAAGGTCTTGTGTAGTTTAATACTTCATTTATTTGGTGTCAAAAAATCTGACGACAAACAATATTTCCTACTTTGCAATTGATTGTGTACATTTACGGAAGTATGCAATTGACACACGGATAGATTTAGAGTTTTATCTTTCGAAAGTCTGTTACCAAATCATTCATAGTTTAATGGAAGATATCTTTTTATCCAAGAAAACAACCGAAATACAAAAGTGCTGCTTGGTAGTGTGCTTGATGTTATTATCAGAAAGCGTATATCAGTTTTGTAGTCGGGAAATGGCAAGCAAATATAACAAACACTATTGAATGGGGTTCGTGTTGTTTATTCTTTAGTTTTCTATGTTGTGTCATGTGTACTATTGTTTTTCTGTTTGTCTTTTTCATTTTTAGCCATGGCTTTGTCAGTTTGTTTAAGACTTATGAGTTTGACTGTCCCTTTGGTATCTTTCGTCCTTCTTTGAATAGTGTTGTTATGTTTCAGCAGGTATACAAAACAGTATACTTTGTATGAATGCCCTGAGAAATGTTATAGTATGAGAAGGCCATTATTATGCTTTTAGAATAGAAAATCATCAAAAATTTAGAATTTATCAAGTAGCATTATTGCTTATCAAGTATCACCTTTTTCAAATTGCTATTCATAAATTTGTACGGTTGCAGCAAAAACAGACTGTTATCTTGTATTTTGTTCGATGTTCTTTTGTTGTTGTTATGTCAGTTTATCTTTGACGTATGAATATTGAATGTCCGTTTGGTATCTTTTATATCTTTCTTTTTAAAAGTTTTGATGAGAATCATATCTCGGTCCTCAAAACTTGTAAAATAGTTAATTAAATGAAACCCTTAAGGTTAACTTTATTGAATAATGAACAGGTGACCATAAATTCCCCTACATCCTTGTATTACATAATCTGATTTAGTTCGTGGAACCTACTTATCGAAAACATATTCTTAATATAGATTTTTAGCATAAAGTACACGTAGTAATAGTTCGACAAACTACCAATCTACTTTAATTCCTTTACAAAAGACGACCATGATGACGGTATCGATGGGGATAATAAAAAAATCAAATGTCTGCGAACGACTGACAGCACCACAGATTAGATACAGCTCTTTCATTAAGTACACTTCGACTTTCTGAAGGTTGTATGTTTGCATAAGATCAATGATTATTTGCAAAGTATTAATGTACTTCATAATTGCACTAACGTACCTTATATATAAATTGGATACCAACTATATTATGAGAAAAGTACTTTATTTAGAGCAATATTTGGTGCGTCGTTAAGGAATATATGCACAAAGTTTCATATGAAATAGTTTTAAACACTTTCGGTAAAGTTATATAATTATTATCGAAGGCCAGTTTTGTTTGATAGACTATTTCATTGAGGTGACCTACCGAATTATACTATTAACCGGGTCTGTAATACCATGAGCAACACGACGGGTGCAACATTTTGAGCAGGATCTGCTTACCTTTCCAGGGCATCTGAGATCACCCCCAGTTTTTGGTGGGGTTCTTATTGCTCAGTCTTTAGTTGTCTATGTTTTTTTCAACTATTATTTTTCTGCTAGTCTTTTTAATTTTTAGCCATGGCGTTGTGTGTTTATTTTCGATTTATGAGTTTGACTGTTGCTCTAGTATCTTTCGTCCCTCTTTTAGACTGAATACCGTTTTTATCATTTTTGTCCTAGTGTGATGATGCATGCAGACGCTTACCTTTTCGATGGATCATTGTGAACTTCTTGCCATTAGCACGGTTATATTTCTTTACTTTAGTTTGTGTTTTGAGGAATTATCCATATTTAATCATCGGTTAAATACTGAACCCCTCGTTAGTTATCGGTGTCCTGTGTACTTGTTATACCGTGAAATACAATTTACATGTTCATATACTTATAGTTAGTTATAAGATAGAATACTAGAAAAAGCGATAGAATCACACAATGTTTCATTGATGGTTAATAGACGCACACCTCGCTTTATTAAGAAATAATTTGATTCATGTCATGTTCTATCCTTATTTCCACACAGGTATGCATTTTATTTGTCAATATCATAATACCGAGTGTTAGCGATGTGTTAAATTTTGACAAATGTAATGCCTTCCCATATTGAATGAGCATAGAGGATGGCACGATATAATTATTTCGATTCTAATAGGAAATTCTGAACTTTTGTTCTTCGAAGCGAATCTTTAATACACACTTGAAAGACAGCCATTTTGCTTTGATGGACATAACGTTTTGGAAAATCATCATTTCAACGATAAAAAATGAACAGATACAGGAAAGTTACTTTGAAAATGATTTTATTTAATTTCCAAGCGACCAACACAAACACAAATGTCCAATTTGATATCTGGCGTTGTTCAAAATTCAATTGACGTTGTCCTTTCAATAGTGACGTCAATCACGTGCACCCCGTGTTTTATTGAAATTAAAATATTACGTAAGATAAAGATTTAAAGATTGTTATGTTATGCATAACTGTTTCATGCAACAAAATACACTACACAGGCTTATCATTGATCACTTGCGAACGGAAGGTTCCTTCCGCCTTATTTCAACTGTAATTTATCCTCATTTTCATTTTCAAACAACATCATTTTCAAACGTAAACATGACACATATATTTGACATATGATCCCATTAATTTCAATAATGTAAACAAACAAAATCAAACTTCTAGATGTCAATCTTTAGTCCTTTATGATGGTGGTATTCAAATGCCTACAATGTAATTCAGGAAGGTGTCCATAAGAGTAATATGTAGACAATGGTAAGAAAAAACGGAACATTTTTGTGTTAAAATGTTGGTTACCAATGTAAAAAGTTTGTAAATTTGTTTTGAAATACATACAAATAGAAAAACTTTTAAGCCACCGCATGAACATCAAAAGGAAGCTGTCCTCTTGTGAAGACAGGATTAACGTCTGCTTTCCTGTTTTCCTCACCAGCCACAAACAATGAGGTAAACAACACGACCAAAGAGCATACAACAGCCGAAGGCTACCAATGGGTCTTCAACACAGCGAGACAATTCCACATCCGATTGCACATTTATTTGGACACTGCTATAGGCAAATGGAAAGATTGTCTGTATTATCTTTAAAAAGTCTGTTACCCATAATTCCATGTTCAATGGCACATTTTTATTTTATTCTTTTAAAAAACGAAACAGAAATGAGCTGCTAAGTAAAATGTTTGCTGTTACTATCAGATAAGGTATATATACAAGACATATTAAAAATACAGTTTGGCATTAGTCTTGTTATCGAGGAAATTGTTGTTATGGAGGAAATTGCAAGCAAATATAAAATACACATTGGGGAGTACACTGTTGATAGGAAACAGCAGGCAAAACAAAAGTATACCAAGTCTGAAATATGACAGTTCGATCAATTCATTTGATTTGTTTGACATCTTTTGGTACTATGTTATTTTTTTTGTATGATTGTTTTTAGAGTTGTAATGGTATGATAAGGCCATAGTTCGGTCTTTGAGCTAGAAAATTAGAAATTAAAATATTTACCAACTTTGTTTTTATGAAGGATCAATCTTTTCGAATTGATATTTGTAAATTTAGAGTGCAACATTGTCTTTCGGTCGCAGTACATTTTTTGTTGTTATGGTGTTGTCCACTTATCTTCTACTTATGAGTACTGAATGTACGTTAATGATCTTACATCTCATACTATATAAAGGGTAAGAGATTGGATAACAGTCATATCGCAATCCTAGAAATTTGGAGTTTTGTCAACAGTCATATACTAGTAAACAAAAGAAACGATACAAGACTTTTTTTCAAATTTAAGATAAAGTTTTCCGTTTATAGGACCAATATAGAAGGTAGTAATACTTAATCATTATGGAAATATAAAATCCGTTTAAAAAAAAAAAATTTTTTTGCTTTCGTGATGTTTTTTGACGATTTTTTTTGTTTTTTTACAAAATTTACATAAAACGACAATTTGAAAAACAGAAGTTTCAACTAATGATGCCAACCTCTCATTTAAAGGTAAAGACAATGTTTGCCATCAATTTGTTTTTAAAAATCATACAGTTTCTTCGTTTATTTGTTTACCAAAGTTCGGCCCCACGAGAAATAGTTAAAATGTATACATTATCAACTGATTTACCATAGACAGTATGTGTAAAGTGATATTCAAAAAGCGGTCACTATCTTAAAACTGATCCGAAATGTTCCAAATTTACTGTGTGCTGTTTTCATATCCAAAGCATTGATTTGAGACAAAAATAAATTTTTTTTTGAATTTTTTGAGATTTCAAAAAAACACTTTTTTTCCCAAAAATTTGAAAAAACAATATTTCAACCCATTAGTTACAACATGAAACACAACTTGATTAGCATATTGAATATTTTTAAACAAAGTTGAAATTTTATTTAGTACTTAGAAAATTACGTGTCGATTTTTTATTCAACTTTCCGCAAAACTTATTTGCACCCTATAGTCGTTTACAGGGAATTTAGATACTTTCCGACAAATTTTGATTTTCATTATCACATGTGCATACATTGCAAATGAAAGCTTTTTAAAATTGTGTATTTCATTTTGTTTTATATTTAATACTTTTTGATAAATTTTATTTCAAAGTCGTGTATCGTTTCTTTTGTTGACTAGTATATATCGGTCCTAGATTTTTAAAATATAGTTGAATATCTGTAGCATTTTGAAATTATGTTAACTTTATTGGCAATTGAACAGGTTAAGCATGAGGTTTAGCTTGCCACCAAACCAGGTTCAACCCACTATTTTTCTAAAAATGTCCTGTACCAAGTCAGGGAAATTGCAATTGTTATCTTATAGTTCAATTCTATGGGTGTTGCATTGTTGTTTGTTTTTTGTCGCACTATAGTGTTTCAGCTGTTTCATTGTTTGTAACCCAAATTTGTTTTCTCTCAGTCGATTTATGACCTTAAATCTACTATCTACAGTATACTACTGTTGCCTTTTTTTTTAACTATAATATCAACAATTTTGTGCCTTAATGTCAACTAGAAATCGAACGACATATTCGAAGGAAAATTACCACTTTACACATATTCATTTACGAACATAATTACCCGCTATACCGACAAATAAACCAACCGAACATCTTTTTAACATCAGGAGTGTGCTGTTTGTTAGATTTATAATTAATTTCTATTATCAAATTAAGTGTATAGATATGATCTTATCATACACTCTTTTGTAATTCAGTAGAAACCTTTCCTAAATATACAACAAGTTATTGTCAACAAAAGTATCTTATATTGTATTAATAATGAACGAATATGCTTTGTATATTTGTTTAAAATACGAATCCGGTTTAATCAAAAGGATATAGGCTAAATATTTTCAATGAATTCTACTAATGTTTCTCTTGCACGCTAACAAATTAACCAACAGATTACTGAATCCGACATGAGGAGTTTAACATTTATTTTTCACCTTTTTAATTTTAATTTGCAATTGTTAGTCCATATTCGAACACGTGTCATGATGAGTATACACTGCATTGCATGCATTGCATCATTTCTTTATATAGTCATTTGGGTTTTTCAAAGTTCTGTGAAAAAAGGTTTAAAATTGACCTGATAAGATTCAGTGTAAAGTAAGAACGGTTTGATTTATTAAAAGTTCCAACTACTGCACAGTTACAACAAACCGTGAATACACTTGAGTTTCTGAAAGATTATAAGAATCCTTTAAATTTATCCATGTAGTGACATGCAAAGTTTTGCCCACTAACCCTTACTTTTCTTTCAAAATTTTATAAGGAGTTTTAATTTAGAGTGTTGAATTAGTGATTTATCTTGAATTGATTTTTTTTACTGAAATGAAGATTTTTTAATTTGCTTTTAGCTATACTTATCCATATAAGATTCATCGGTGGAAAGCCTTCACTTAATTTTTTTTCAATGTGATATTTATATCTAGGATGAAAAAAAAATAGACTGAAATAAGAATGTCTTTCAATATTAAGTTCTAGCTGTAAGTTCACCTATAACTTCAAAGAAATAAATCTTATGATATTAGATGCCAGTTGTTATGTAATGTTGTCAGTCTCATTACTTAAATAATGACAAGTGTGTCTGAAAGCACTTAAAAATGCAAAAAAAATAAAAAAAAATGAAAGAGATCAATTAAGAATAAAAAATATTTGATTTTTTTTTTAATTTCTTCTTATTGTCAGTCATTATTTACAAAACCCTTATTAAAGAAAGTTGGCAAAGATATTTTAATAGATTTCATTGTAGAACAACAATGAATTTATTCCTCCCAAATGCCTCTTTACAATTATTTCCCTATTTTGTGATATAAATTGACAGGTTTGTTCATCGGACAGATTGTGTTCACAGGGATAAGAATAATAAATGTCAAGATACCTTTATTAACATTATTTTACAACTATTCATTTCTGCACCTCAGCCTATTCTTTTCTTCGCAATATTAAATTTTTAAAGAGAAAATTGTATTCAGATGTACGAGTTAAAATACATAATTTAAACATTAATCAAAAATAAGTTTGAATGTTTAATATTAATAATTATTGTCGTTTGTTCCTGTGATTTATAAGTGTTTCTTGTTTTCTTGTTTAATTGAATGACACTAGTCATTTTCGGGCCCTTGCTATCCGTGGGAGACAAGGCTCCGCGGTGAAGGCCGTACTTTGACCGACAATTACTAGCTGCTTAAACATTGTAACCTGATTTTAGAGTTGTCTCATTGACATTCATACTGCATATTCTTTTTCATAATTCATGTTTGATACATTTCGTTTGATTAAACTGAATCACATCTGATAACGTTTGTCAATTTGTTTGCCGAAGGTCAGTGGTCTTTTCTATACTAATATACTGGCCACCATAATAAAGACCAAGATCACTGACCAACAAATGTATGTCCTTAACCAAATACTGATGATGTATTTGTTTTCAAGAGTTTTTCATTATTGAAATGATATACTGCATTTTAATCAATAGTCTTAAACCACAAGAAACACGGGGCACTCTTCAGTTATTAGGAAGTAATTTCTACTGTGTTGAAATGTAAGGAACGCATCAATAGATTATTATTTGTCTATTTGTCTTTTTCTTTTATAGCCATTTTTTTCATTTGAACACCTTTGATGAATCTTATGAAATGTAAATGAGTGTAAGTGTTTCTAAATTCTGCCCATCAGTCGGGTTGATGTCATTTTGGAATATCGCCGTATACACGCTCTATTCTAGAACTTAAAGCGGCAGCGAGTGCCATCTGTCTTGTAACCTTGGTCTGAAACACGATTTTTGCGTTTTTCAAATTGAACACAGTAGTTCTCCCATTTTCGTCTTACTTTCATGATAGGTAGGTAATTTCTCGAGATTTTATGTATTAATGAAAAATGGTCATATGTATATGAGAGATGTGTTAAATTTGATATTTTACAAAACAAAATATTTTTTGAAAATTATCCCACACTATCCACTGCCTTGCTGTTCACTTAAACAAATATTCAAGTTTCCTATAGCTCCAATTTAAATGAGCATTTTGAAGAAATCTCCAATTATGAAATCATTACAATTGCAAAAAAATCAATACTGAAGGAAATTTTGTAAGCTTTTCATAATGATAAAAGATTAAATGCTCGCTACTGCCTTCAAGTCTATTCTAGAGAATTATGCAAGAGTCTTTGTGTATTATTTAATAAGTTCAATATTTAAAATGATAAAAAAGATAATTATAATAATGCACAAACGATATATATAATGAAGGACATCCATCAAATTGAAAAAAAAGACGAAACAAAAATGACATGGCTGAAGTGTCCAAAACATGACAAAAAAATCAAAGAAGGGCATGTACATTGCCAGAAACTACGGATCAAGTAAAATAAAAGTTAGTAAAAACCCACATTCTACTCTACAAGTGCCCAAAACATGACACAAAAATCACGAGCGGCATTCACATTGCCAGAAACCAGGAACAAGTCAAACAACGATAGAAAAAACACATTCTACTTTCACAGTTTAAAATAAGTGTACTATTAAAAGCCCAATGAATTGTAAGTTTTAAATTTATTTATCTAAAGTTACTCTTTTTAAGTAACTTTCTATTTCCACCAATGGTTGAAAGATGATACTTTATACTTTATTTTACCCATTTGATGTCTCTGCAAAAGGGCGACTTTACAAAAGTAATATTGATAAGGAAAACGTACAAATTACACTTACTGTAATTTTAAAGAATTATAATCCAAAATTTATAGCAAAAAGGTCTAAATTACTGTAAATAACTTATATCGGGGAGCACATGAAAAATTAACTTAAAGTTTATCTGAAACTAACGTCAATCGTTGATTCAAACTTAAAACATTATAATATTGATTGCTCAGGTAAATTAAAATTACTTTTATTTATCGGCTTATTAGTCATTCATCCGTAATGCATTTTATATTATGAATATCATGTTTATATTTTTAAAATGTACGAAAAAAATTACAATTGGCATGAAAAGTTATAAGTTAAAACGCTGGAAAAAAGCGATAGACAGCAGTGAAATTTGGTGAATTTTGGAATTATCAACAAATCTTCAAGAAATTTTAGTATACAATAACACAAATATTTCAAAATATATAACTTTTAATGATGTTTAAATAACTCCAACTATTTTTTCCATGATTTCAATAAATCACTTTATAGTCTGAACTTGCAGTTGAATCACTCGATAAAGGTAGATTATGAGAACATTGTCTGGATTAAAGTGTCCAATTTTCAGTCACTACGGTAAGTACTAAGAAAACATGCCACACACTAAGTAAATCTGCACCTATGTTTTATTTTATTTCTTTTATTTTTTATTAATGACAATGTTTTAATAAGTAAAATAATTTCTTCTACAGAAACAACATGCAATGTTGGAATTTAAACCGTTTTAAAGTAGGTAACGCCTTTTGTTTTAATCATTTATACGTAATTTGTCTAATAGAGATCAAATTAAGTGATTTTTTTCAATGACTTTTAACAGATTAAGTAGGCATAAGGATTATAACAAATTTACATATCAAATTAAAAATATAAACAGGATTTTACCAGTATATGCATTTCTATTAGAGAATGAACCCTAACGCCAAGGAAACACACCAATAATTCAACATTGGTAACGCCCCTTGCATGTTCATGCTGTATAAATAGACAGAAACATTAAAAATGTCTTCATACGTCTTTGGTATGATTAAAATGAATAAAAAAGGAAGACAAAATAAATTTGTTTCTTTTTAAAAAAAATATTTCAGAATGGACTTTACAGGTGGACGAAATTTTTCAAAACATGGTCGGAAAGACGAGAGATACTACGAAAACAAAGACAAGTCAAGAAGCAGAAAAGAAAACGTGCCTGTCCACTTACCACAAGTGAACCAAAGAATTTTACGACAAAGAAATGGCTTGACAGTCTCTACAAATAGATACGAAACATTTGACCAGAGAGTATTAGCTGCCATTAGAAAACAACATGGCATGGCTCCACTGTACAGTAGTCCAGAGAATAACTATCGAATGTCCATGAATCATGTATCTTCATTTGAACATGTACCAAACACGAGAATTAACAATCGAATAGTTCGACATGACGGGTACGAGAAAACGGATCTTAGTGAACACCATTCATCGCATAAACATGATAAAAGAACCGAAATTAAAGAAAAAGAGAGAAGTAAGAAGGAACAGAAGAAGGAACAACCAGTCAATAACGCTCCAGTAAAACTTAAAAACTTTTCAGATAAAGATACTGTGTTGACAGACACTCTACAAAGTAAAGTCATAGAGGTAGGAAAGACATCTATAGATAAATTGGCGTGTTAACAAATTCCAGTAGGATCCAACTAAAACACAAGTGGTTAATTTGGTCATTAAAACATTCATAGGTTAAATCATTCTCGTTCCAAATCAAATATTTGTTCTTATAAAGGTTGTACTCTCGTCCAAAAGTAAATGATAAAAAACGTTTTTTTAATTTGTTTTTTTATGATGACAAAATGATATTTCTAGAATTGTTTTTGGTATATAACCATTAAGTGTCCTCAAGGTTTAAACTTTTTATGTTTTCCTTTTCGATAATTAATTCTACTAACGTAGAAAATAAAAAATTATTGAAGTTTGCTTTCACTTGTAGACGAAAAAGCTATTACATACAGCTTTTGTCGAAAACAAAGCAAAAAGCTCAAAGAGTTGTTATTTAAATATTTTGGTATATCTAGGATTTAAATATTTGCGTAGCGGGTTATTTAACAGTGTGCACCACATTTTTTATGCTATTTCGAATAGACAGAAAAAATATTACAGTTATTTCTTATAATTTAAATCTAAATTCCATTTTAAACCATAGAAAACCACGAAAAAACGTTGATTACATCACGGTCACATGACTAAATTATGTATATGGGCTGATAATAAAATAATGTCAGCCAATCAGAAGACGTGTTACATCCAAAATTAAATTATTTTGGTATCTCTAGGATTAAATTCTTTGCGTTTGAATATATCGAATTATATTCCGCCTTTGATTTATCCCGTAGTACAGTAGGAATCATGTTTTAGTTTTCTATGTTTTCATTGGTGTAAAGCTGGTTTCTTATTTATGTCTTTTTGTCCCTTTTGTCATGGCATTGTCAATTAATTCGCCTTATGCGTTTGTACAAAAATGTATATTGATAACGTTTTGACTGGTACTTCATTTAAAGGAATCATGATTCATATTGATCATGTTTTAGTTTTCTATGTTGTCATTTGTGTAAAGCTGGTTTCTTATTTATGTCTTTTTGTCCCTTTTGTCATTGCATTGTCAGTTATTCGCTTTATATGTTTGTATATTGATAACCTTTAGACTGGTACTTCATTTAAAGGAATCATGATTCATATTGATCATGTTTTAGTTTTCTATGTTTTCATTTGTGTAAAGCTGGTTTCTTATTTATGTCTTTTTGTCGCTTTTTCCATAGAATTGTCAGTTAATTCGCCTTATACGTTTGGATATTGATAACGTTTTGACTGGTAATTCACTTAAAGGAATTATCATGAAAATTGCCAATCGTGCGATACCAAGTCAGGAATATGAATGTTGTCGTCCATTCGTTTGATGTGTTTTGTCATTTGATTTTGCCATGTGATTAGGGACTTTCCGATTGAATTTTCCTCGGAGTTCAGTATTTTTGTGATTTTACTGTTTAGCTTAGTTAAGAACATGCATTTGAAGGTATACCTAGTTCATAAGAATTACTATTTATTTGCTTTGTCTAAACCGGACTTTCTGCCGAATGAATTTTTCGTTTCACCTACCGTTTTGTCGTATGGGATTTCAGTATTTAAAATATTTTATAAATCTTTGAACATCAATGTTTATGATTTAAGTGTTCCTGATAATAATCTAAGTCAGAAAAGCGAAGACCGCACAAACTTTCTTGGTAAAGTTTACAATAAAAAATAATAGTATGTAACAAAGTGAAACATGAATAATTTTTTTTTTTAAAGTGATGTAATTTTAATTTTTGGGGGCTCGAGGTGGGGGAGCGGATATGGACGTGTATGAGGATTTTGAAAATAAAAATTCTGGACTGATCACAAATGAAAATAAATAACTTTGTATAGTCAAATTTTGAAAATCAGCAAAAAATTCTCCAGCCTCCTTCTTTGTCCTACCCGAGCACGTGAACATGATGAAATGGTGTCCATTTTACATCAATTCAATCCTATTGTATGTGATCCGTGCAAGTGTGCGCTTGATTTTTAAGTGAAAAATGACAAATGATTTAAAATACAAAAAATTAAATGATAGACTATAGCTTGATACTTGCTTTGGAAAATTTGCCAAACAGAGACTTGTACTGGTAAACCCTTTCTTTTTGAGTAATGGATATTTAATAGTTCGATTACATAATGACACAAACATGTCGATTATATTACACAATATTGAGACAGGATGATTTAATATTATCAAATATGAATAGACGGTAAATTTCAATGAGACAGCGAAATAAGAGAAAGAGAAAAGACATCAGGCGATTTAAACAGGAAAATATAATCAATATGCTTTTTATACGCTACTTTTAACTGTAAGTTTACATTGAATGTGAGGGTTGTCGAATGTTAACATATATATAAACTAACGATGCCTCAGCTATTATTGATCTTCTTTCGATTCAATTAAAGCTTTCTTATTTTAGAACATATCTTGTGGACATCAGTGCCTAGGATCGTTGTACGGCACACTTACAAATCCAAATGTCCATCGTTCAAAAGAGGAATTACTGGAACAAGCGAAAGATTTTTTTCAACAGTATTACACAGGCCTTAAAAGGTAATTTATCAGGAATAAAATTTAAACATTTCGCTGATTTTGATGAACAACAAACTCAAGGTAAACACAATTAATAACTTTTATATTTTTGGAAAAAATAACTTGTCTTATTAAAGGCTTAACAATACACGTATTTTATTTTTTGGTAATTTATATCTTTATATTTATTTTTATTGAATAAATGAATATATCTAGTACCTTTTATCATTTGCACTTTGAAAAACAAGAAATGTAGTATATAAAATTGAGAATGAAATCAGGGAATATGTCAAAAACGCAAAGCCGAACAAAATGGGAAAAAAGCCAAAAGGCCACCAATCAGTCTTTTTCTTTTGATAATATTCAGTAAAATATAGAACTATTATACTTGATTATCACTATGTATATTATTGAAATCCAGTATTCTTATTTGCTGTATGATATTAAAAATACCGATTAAAAGTTTATTTTATACCGATATATTCAATTTAATACATTTTATTAAAAAAAAATTTTTTTATATATATTTCCTTTTGTTAGTTGGACTGGCTATATCCTATTGGTTGTTTTAGTCTTATGACATTTAGTCATAGACATATAATCATACAACAATGAGTGCCTGTACTAAGTTGTGCCATCTAGTCGGGTTCTTTGTTGATGTTTTTGTCTAAATAAGATTGTCAAAGGCTTGCAGCATTTTAATATTAATTTTCGATTTCATTTGTCAAATACTTTTACATATTGTTCTTCTTTTTTCCAACTATTTGCCTTTTCAACTAAAGCAAGAGTACTATAATACAATAGCGAGTAACAATTTGTTATAGTTTTTTATATATGCACTGTGTTTTATATTCTTGTTAGTAGCCTCGTTGGCTGAGTGGTCTAAGTAATTGAAATATTGTATCACTAGCCTGCCAATACTGAGGTTCTCAGCTAAAATCACACACGTGACAGGTGAATGCAATTCCAATCAAAATTGAATAAGAGTGTCCCTTTTTCTCTCTAAGATTGTCACCTTTCCTTTCTACATTCCAGCTTCCTTCACAAATAAAAAGTGAAACGAAATAGCAGTATAGTGTTGATAGTGTCATTACACATTAATAAAAATAAAATTAACGGTATCAATTTTCTTGCACCAGATGCGCATTTCGACAATACATGTCTCTTCAGTGATGCTCGTGGCCAAAATATTTGAAATCCAAAGCTTATATAAAAGATGAAGAGCTATAATCCAAAAGGTCCGAAAAGTATAGCCAAATCCGTGAAAGGAATCAGAGCTTTGCTTGAGGGAGATACATTCCTTCATCAATCAATTTATTTGCTTATTCACGTAAGTGATGTTCTTGTTTTTATTGTGCTTTTTTACGTTTACTTAATATAGAGAGGCAAATGGGACTCCAACGCATGTTGTTCCGTTGTCAAGTTAGACTATCTGGACAATATTTTGTTCGTTGATGTTTCAAGCCTGTTTTGTGATGGATCCCGGTAGTGTTCTGTCCAAATTGGTCGTAATTATTGATTTTCTTTTATATACTCGTTACTTTGATCAGCACCCTTTGGTAAATATGATCCTGTTTAATTTCAATACACTCAAACACTTATCCTCCATATAAGTCACTACATGTAATTTGTTATAGCAATGATTCACCCGAACATCGAAAAAGATGGGACAATGTTGTGTCGTCCGTAAATAAAACAGGGACATATGAGTTGACTGTTGATGAGCTAGAGTTTGGATCAAAACAAGCATGGAGAAATGCACCAAGGTGTATTGGAAGGATTCAATGGGCGAATCTACAAGTGAGTTCCAACGAATTAAGTATTAACAAATACGTGTTTATTAACGTAAATTAAATTTCCAAGATCTATTTCAAGTTTGCAATAATCATAAAGAAATGTATAAATTTGAATCATTTAAGAATCATAAACAGATACGACAAGATTATCAATGTTATAATGTTTAAATTCCGCTATTCAAAGAAAATATTTGGATTTATTCAGTTGTTAACATTTATATATTTTTGGAAGAACTGTACCCAAGCAAAAATGGAAAAAAAACCCAACAAATTCAGAGTTGCTTTTGTTAAGCTTTTATCACCAAATGTATAAATTTTATTGTGGTGTTCATGTGTTTTTATCAAATCTAAGATGTACTCAAAAGTAAATAAAAAGGAGCAATTTTTCAAATAAAAAAACCCAGTTGCTTTGATAAAACATATCCTTTGTTTGTATCAGCCTAAATATACATATAATTTATTACTGGACAGTAAACAGCCATCTATTATTAAAATCATTGTTTGTAACATTTTCTCCCTCCCCTGTTCAACCATCATATCCCGTCATTAAACATCATATCTGGTTTCAATCTATTCACTTTTCTTTTTCCATGAAATCAGATATTTGATGCTCGCAAGGAAAGGACAGGACGAGGAATGTTTGAAGCTATTTGTCGGCATATCAAGTATGCAACAAACAACGGTAAAATCAGGTAATAATACATACTGCACCATAAAGAAAATGAATAAACTACATTTGAAAAATATTTCAGAATGCATGAAAAAGACAGAAATAAGCTCAAGTTACTTGTGGAAAATTATTATAGAAATTTGAAAATATATGCGTTGGAAATAATCTTCAAACAGCAAATCTATTGTGTATATATACAATTTTATTAAATATATTTACTTAAGTTGTTTTTAAACATGTTAAAGTAACTGAAAAAATGAATTCATTCCTCAAAAATGGGGTTAAAATATTTCCGAAACAAGCCTTACCAAGTTAATAAGAAGATAGTTGTTTTTCACTTATTCTGCCGGTTGTTAACGTTTGTTTTGTCAGTTTGTATAGCCATCAACTGTTTGAATACTATACTGCCACATTTTACGATTTATTACAGCTTACTGAATAGTATATTGGCCATTATTGTTTATTTTTTCCACTTCAAAATACTTAATTTAGCAACTTAAATATTATTTCAACTATCATCATCTTTTAGGTCCGCGATCACTATATTTAAACAAAGAACAGATGAAAACCATGACTACCGAGTATGGAACCAACAGTTGATTAGTTATGCCGGATATAAACAGGCTGATGGTTCCGTTATAGGGGATCCTATAAATGTTGATTTTACGGAGGTGAGAAAAATGCTTTGAGTTATAAAGACGAATTATTTAATAACATATATACAAATAAATATCCATGGTTTCAAATATTCTAGGAATAAAGTATAAGTATATATTTTTTTTTCATTTGAAAAGGTTAATAGGCCCGTAAATGTTGATTTTCAGGTGTTCAGAAAATATTTTGTATTAGTATATTTCTATTTTATAATGAAAATAAACGAAAATAATTGTAGACAAAGAAGATCTCAAATATTTAAGGAATTAAATATAAACAATTGTGTCTTAATTGAAAATGTGAAGAGTGAATGTAGTGTAATCATTCTTATGACAACATATCAACTCTTACTTAACAATCTAAGAGTTGTTGTTTATTATTCTCTTCCTTTTTTTTTAACAACTTCAGATGTTCGTTGCACTAATAGTTGTGAACAGAGAACTGTAATTGTTGTTATTACCATTCTTCAAATTGAAGTCGAAAGAACTTTAAGAGTTTTTGTTTATTATTCTTTTCTCTTTTTTTTTTTAATAACTTCAGATGTTCGTTGCACTAATAGTTGTCAACAGCGAACTGTAATTGTTGTTATTTACCAATCTTCAAATTGAAGTCGAAAGAACTTTAAGAGTTGTTGTTTATTATTCTTTTCCCTTTTTTTTTTTGCACTTTCAGATGTTCGTTGCACTAATAGTTGTTAACAGCGAACTGTCATTGTTGTTATTTACCTAAAAGGTATTTTGTGACTCAAAAACCAAAAGAAAATAATCTTGAACTTAAGTTGACTTTCAAGAAGGAACTCATTGCCAACTGTCGATAACGCAACAGTTGTGCATTGGCACATATCAATAAATTAAGTATAAATACGCTTACACATTTATTATCTATACGTTAAGTCTTTTAAAATCATAATTAGAATCCGGTTGATTATTGCTAACCGTGCAAATTAAATGATATGTGTTGGGTTATTTAAATAATCACGAGTCTTGTTTAGACAACACGCGCATCTGCTAAAGCGTGTTTCTTTAATAAGTTTTGTTTTGAAAACGAAATTCTAAATTCAGTTATAAGGATAAACAGATTTTTTTTATATATTTGCGTTTTAACACATGGAATAGTTAGTATCGATATATAGTACCAAATGAAACACATTGAAAGAAAGTTTGCTGAAATTATGATTAACGTTTATTCGATTGGTAACAAGTCATAAGTAGCAATAAAGGTGCTGGTATTGAATTGAAATGTCTTAATCTTGATATTTGCTAACCGTGCAATTAAATGATATGTGTTGGTTATTAAATAATTCATATCATTTATATTGATTCGAATGATCATTATATCTACAACTGCTTGTCCCAAATTTAGTACTTTAAATTAAGATTATCTTTAGGTTATCAAGTGAATTTAAATAGTATCTCAATGTTTATTTTAAAAGTAAGTTGTAAAGAAGGTCTAACTTCCGCATATTTTTCTATGTTATCATGACTGGTATACGATAGTATTATCGACCAAAACTACCCGTAAAGTACAAAGATAACGTACTAATGTACTACCCTACCTTTGAAAGGTCAGATAATCAAACGTCTTTAATAAAAAGTAAAACATGTACTGTATTCACCGCATTTGAAAGTGTTTTCTTCTATATCTAAATTGATAATAATGGTCCTGGTGAACATACATTTAAATGATATTTTATAAAATGATAACACTTATTATCACGTTAAATAACATTATTATTTGTAGAGGCAAATATATGTTTAGTCTTTTTGACATATCTGTTAGATAGTCAATAGTTTTATGGTATCCCGGTATATATACATTTTTTTTCTTTATATCAAAATATATTTTAATGACTTGAAGTTTTACATGATCTTAACATGATATAAATTTCAACATAACAAAATTTTAATTCATTTTATAAAAGGACAAAAATAATCACATATCAATTAATATGCAATATAAATGTAGACATGTGTAAAGTGAAGATTATATGTATTTGTGTAGAAATCAGGTAGATATAGATTTTTTTGGGCGTTTGGTACACAAAGATTAAGAAAATATTTCTTACACGGAAATGAGTTTTAGCACAATATTTATTGACATGGCTACATTTTATACTAAGTATGTTTTTTTCTATTAAATTTCAGACCGTTACAAAGATGGGTTGGAAAGGACGAAACGGTAGATTTGATGTTCTTCCAATAATTGTACAGGCAAATGGAGGTGCTCCAGAGTGGTTTGAAATACCATCTGAATTGATAATGCAGGTTGCAATAAAACACCCAAAGTAATTTTTATTCTGACATTGAAAACAAATAAGTCTTAAAACAACAGAAAAAAACCCCAGAAAACCCCATTATATGATAGAGCTTTACATATTGTTAAAAAGAGTATATTGCCGTGTACCAGTACTTTTTTTTTTTTTTTCGTTGGAGTAATTTTTATTGACAAATAACCTATAATCCCTTATAAATATACCACGTTTCATTTATCTTTTTACCGACAAACGCTGATAAAGAGTCAATTCAGCTTTGGGTAGACAATTATCTACGAGAATGAACGTTCATTTTGCACAAATGGAACACCAACATCCAAAAATCAACACGCAAAAAATTCGGAGAATACCCTTTTTCTAAAATAGTTAAAATAAAGTTCTGTTTATATAATCATACCTAACGGTTTTTTTTATTACCTCAGTTTCAGTTAATCATTTCTTCATTTTATTTCTTAACATTTTCAAGGGAAAATTTTGAAATGTCCGATGAATGAAATTTTCAAAATATTCAATTTCACCTACAGATATCCAAAATTCAACGAACTTGGTTGAAATGGTTTTGCATTCCAGCTGTATCTAATATGAAATTCGATTGTGGTGGGTTAGAATTCACGGCATCTCCATTCAATGGTTGGTACATGAGTACTGAAATAGCTTGCAGAGACTTCTGTGATAAACAACGTTATAATCTAATAGAGGTAAAATATTATTTAGTTAAAATCTGAGTTCAATACCCCTTGGTCAAATGGCTATATTAAATTTCTTGGACTAGGATTATCCGTAAATATAAACGACAATACCCCTCAACTTCGTTTTTGGTCTGGTTCTCAAGCATTTAATTCGAGAGCACATCATGAGTCTTGTTTAGACAACACGCGCATCTGGCTAAAGTGTTGTATCTATAATAAGTTTTGTTTTGAAAAACGAAATTCTAAAATTCAATTATAAGGATAAACGGATTTTTTTTTATATTTTGCGTTTTTTAAACACATGGAATAGTTAGAATCGATATATAGTACCAAATGAAACACATTAGTTTTGCTGAAATTAGGATTAACGTTTATTCGATTGAGTTAACAAGTCATCAGCAGCAATAAAGATGCTGGTATCGAATTGAAATGTCTTAATCCCGTTTCCGTTTGTTTTTATGTAGTGTTGATAATCTATCCTTTTGAACAGAGTATTATGTACAGTATGTTATGAACTCTTGTCCATCCAGTGTCGCATGTCTCTCTTTAGTTCCAATTTCTATCTTTTTATTAAGAAAGGTAATCAATGTTTCTGTAATTGCCAATGTTGCAAAACAAAAATCTGAGATATCAAAATTGTTTTCCATTGTTTTTTTTATCAACATTTCACGAAATTAAAATCTCAATTTGTGCCTCAACATCACAAACATTTTTGAATGTACAATATGTAGTAAACATAACGTCAATTGTCTTCAAATATTTTAGGAAATAGCAGAAGCCCTTGGACTGGACACAAAAAGCAATCCAGCGACATGGAAAGATAATGCCGCAGTTGAAACAAATATTGCAGTTCTTCATAGTTTTCAGGTATATTATAATGAACTTTTGTTACTATATAAATCCATTTGGAACCCTTCATACATTATCATATTTAATCGAGAGCCATTTGGGAAATTCATTTAACAACACCAGGATTATTTCAATATTCATTATATTGAATATTTGACTTACTCGAAGCGTCAGATGAATACATAATAGAGAAATGGGGATGTGGATACAGAATTCAGAATGGAAATGGGGCATGTATCAGAGAGACAACAACCCGACCAAATGGCAGAAAGCAGCCGAAAGCCACTATTATAATGGGTAAACACAGCGAGTAAACAAAATGTGTACTGGTTCAGTGGAATAGGAATATTATTGGTATTCTTCATCCATAATTATTCAATGGAGAAATATATTTTACACAGCAGGAATACATTTTATTATTCTTTATATTGAACAACTTGTTTCTGCTTTATTATAAAATTACTAACTTATTATCTTATTATTTTAATTAAAGACAATCGGTTGCACCCTAGTTGACCAACACACAGCATCAGAGCAATTTATGACCTTTATGCACCAAGAGTACAGACAACGTGGAGGATGCCCTGCAGACTGGGTGTGGTTAGTGCCACCAATCAGTGGCAGTTTGACGCCTGTTTTTCATCAAGAGATGACCTTGTTCAAGCTGAAGCCATCATACGAATACCAGGTAAGAATAAATAATCTTTCAATGAATTTGAAAATTTACGGTTTCATCTCATTATGACATAATAAATTTTTACATGATTTGAATTTAGACTAATACTTGAATAGGATTTGAACGATAGAGTGTTTTTGCTTTGTTTACACTTTGATATACCATGTTCCAAAAATACTGACGTAACCCGTGAAAACACTGTGATGATTGCATTTGGATCTTTATTGCGATACGGTACACATAAATGGATTTCTTGGGTTCCAAGAAATTAATAATAATACAAAACAAGAAAAAAGAAAAAATGCTTGGTAAAAGGTAAAATTATGAATTAAATAAAATTCCGCAAATTTGCATGACTGATGTTGGCGCATTCACGTCATGGCAAAAACATGATGTGATACAAATTCAAAATCTCAAGTTCAAGGTTTTTTTTGAATTCTTATAATGTAACGATAAAACGGAGATTTTGAGTTAGATGTTATTATTAATATTTTGAACTGTCCAACAGGATGAGTTATGGAAAACTTACGGTTTGAAGAAGAATGGAAACAGAACAAAGCAACGTAACCAAAAACTAAGGTTCAAGACTATTGCAAGGTAACATAATTGTGAAAAAGGTGCTATCAAGGGGACATCGAAATCCGATTTTGTGATAATACCGGACTGTACGTTTATTCGTGGGGTACCAACTTTCGTGGTTTTCGTGGATTGGCGTTAACCTCGAATTTCTGTGTCCTATGAAATATTACAACTGTTGTCTAAGGTAGCAATACACAGTTAGAAGTTTAGTTTCGCATTATGGCCCCTGTGAATTTTTTAAATATGAAAGTTTTTGTACAATAAAATTGATTTTTAGATAATTGAAGAATAATATAGCCTTCTTAGTGGGTTTATATGAACATTAAGATTGTTTTTAACATGTTTTATAGGCCATTTATATGATTGACAGTCCGTATTTTCCTATCCGTACCGTTCATAGGTCCATACATTATTGTAGTGTTTATCAACAAAGATTTTGCGCTCGATCTTTTCAATTCCATTTTATGGAAAAACGAGCAGATAAGCATGATTTTTTTGGGAACACTTGATAGATATAAACCTATGGATTCAGGAAAGGTATTACTGTAATTGATTGAAATTTTCCTTTAGACCAAATTTTGGAGACTTTTGTGACATGTTCACCCCCCTTTTTTGCTATATTTTGTATCTAAGAAATGCAGATTGTTGCCATGGTTACACCCAAGAGGGATTATATTTCACCCTTATGACCATTAGAAATCAAAGCTATGGAAGATTCTCTTTCTATAAGTATATACATGCATAACACACATATAAAGCCTTCTTTGTTAGACAGGAGGGGAAAGAGGGTGTTTAAAAATTATGAGTGTCAATTTTAAGTTTTTTTCCTAACTGTGTATTGCTACCTAAATCAAGACATAGATGGAAAGATCCCAATGACGGTTTGACTTCATGGATACGGGCATTGCTGATTGAATCTAGAATATAAGTAAAACTATAATGACCATTTATCTAAAACTTAACAGAGGATTTTACCCATTTAATCCCTAAAGAAACCTTAATTGTCCGACTTTAAACCATTCTATTCTAACCAAAATTATAGTTTTTATCGATGAGAGGCAGATTCTCATACGAAAAAGAAACATCACATTGATCTAGCTTTTTTAATTTTCAAAGAATTGAATTCTACAATTCAAAGTTTATTTGAAGTACTTGTTTATTTTATTATTTTCTATCAGTGACATATTTTTGGCCCAATTAATACCTTTGATGATCGTTTATCTGTTGATCGTAGGTTAATTAGTGCCACTACTTCTGAATTCACGTATGTTACATTTTAAAATGTACTTTGAAATATCATTCAATCTAGATAATTTGTAAGCATAGCTTATATCTGAAAGCAATTATTCTATCAAATATTTAATGAATGTTTTCATAAATGAAAGATTAACGAGTAAGTGACAAGGAACGGAACACCTTATGTTGCAATGTCCATCAAATCAATATAAAAGTACAGTTAATTATTGTTAAGAACACGTTTTCTTTAAGTGATATGTTTATTTAAGGAATGACTGTAATATTTTTTCTGTCTATGAAGAAATAACATAAAAAATTTGGTGCACACTGAATAACGCGCGTAGCGGGTTATTTAACAGTGTGCACCACATTTTTTATGTTATTTCGAATAGACAGAAAAAATATTACAGTCATTTCTTATAATTTAATTCTAAATTTCATTTTAAACCGTAGAAAACCTTGAAAAAACGTTGATGACGTCACGGTCACATGACTAAATTATGTCTATGGGCTCATAACAAAATAACGTCAGCTGATCAGAAGACGCGTTACATCCAAAATTAAATTATAGCTCGATAAACACTTTTGATGATCGTTTATCTGATGATCTCAGGTATCTTAGTGACATTACTTCTGATTTCACGAATGCAACATTTACAATGCTTACTTAATAATATCAATCATTCGTGACAATTTGTAGCATAGTTTATATCCGAGAGCAATTATTTTATTAAATATTTAATGTATTTTGTCATTAGAGGTAGATAAACAAAAAAGTGAAAAGAACCACCTTACTTTACAATGACCTATAAATCAATATAAAAACAACAGTTAACTATTTTCAAGAACATCATTTCTGATGACTTCAAGTTCTTCGCCCGATTTTCCCTCTCTTTTAATTGAATTAGGTAAATTTCACGAATTTTAAGAACCTTTGCATGTATTGCTTTTGCTGAAACCACGAAAATTGGTTCCCACAAATAAAAGTAATTTTCAGTAATTTTCAGTTAATTGGTTGTTACGAAACAAAAACGTCGAACATACTGCAGTTCACCTAATATCATCCTGAGGACAACATATAGAGCATTAAGAATCCTATAGATCTAGGGTTATACGTAATAAAAAAAATATTATCCTGCATCTTTTTTTTAATTCTCTTCAATATGTTTCACTCTATTCAGTCTGGCCTTTTATATTAGTTTATCTTGATCGTTTTTACATAAGTTATCATCCTGCATTTTTTTGCCAAGTTGATCATCTTGCTTTTCATTTTGGCTAATTGATCATCCTGCCGTTTGTTTAATTCAAAACGCATGTCCTGCCTTTAATCAAATTTCATCTTAGCTCCCATAAAAAACAAATGGTAACTCTCTAAGTGTAACTAGCTGTGTTTTTGGTTTCTTAACAATCAGCAGGTGGTATTTGTCATCTAATGAAATACTAGTAGACTATGCATTCACAGTGTGTTTGTGTAAATAAAATTAAAAGTTATATTAAATTGTGCCAATTTAACCATCTGGTTTGAGCTACAATGATAAGTCCTTTGTAGACAAAACGTTCGTCTGGCTAACAATATTATAAGCCAGCTATCGTTGAGTTTTTTTTTGAAAAAACAAGAATAACTGCATTTTTGCAATATGACAATCTACTGTTTTTGACAATATTGTGAAATCTATTACCACTATATTCAACCTTGGATTTTCAAACATACAGACAAAAAAATCTGATAGATGATATGACGAGATAAGTGTTTTTAATGCTTCTGTCTTACATTTATCAATATTTGTTCCTTTAGGGCTGTGTCTGCATGGACAGCTTTGATGACGAAAGCTCTTTCCAAAAGAATAAAGTGTACCATTTTGTTTGCTACAGAGACGGGTAAAGCAGAGAAGTTTGCCACTACTTTGCACAAAATATTCAGACAAACGTTTAATTCTAGGGTACGTAAACATATTCCATATAAATTATATCGAGACCTTTAATTATTAGAAATTTATGCATACTTATCATTTACGGCACACATTTGTGAACAACTGCTGCTATCCGATTAACTTATGTTTGTTTGTCTAGTTTTCCATCAATATATGTTTCCCCTCATCGAATGGATGTTGGTGTATAAGTAGAATATACTCAAAAATTATAGACCCTCTTGCAAAGCTCTGTATTATGCAAATTTCTATTCAAAATTTTTTAATTGTCACATAAATACGGGCAACTTGTTTTTGGTATTTCATGAAATTTGAGAGATAGATTACACAAAACCAATAAAAGAAATCGAACAAATAGCGGATAGTTCAACGAAATATACAAAACAGTAATAACTGACGCCTCCAGTTAAACCCAAAGAAATAATAACAAACATAAAAAACAAGTCATATTAAGAATCTAGCTTTAAAGGGACGTCTGTACACACATTGTTTACAAGCAAAAAATATTCATCCACCTTTTCAATAAATGTCATTTTTTTAGATGTTGAAAGTGGAAAGTTACAATGTACTGGAAGAATTGAGATCAGAACAGTTGGTTTTGTTCGTTGCAAGTACATTTGGAAATGGGGATCCTCCAGAAAATGGAAAGGTAATCATCGACAAACAAGTGTATACAAACTGTTCTTTCTGTAGTCAGCACTTTTTGTGCTGACATGAATTGTCATTGATATGGTTGTATTTATAATTTTACTGTTTACAAATTTTTGAATTTTTTGAAATACTAAGGCTTTTTTTTTTTTTTACCTCAGGCATAGATTACCTTAGCTGTATTTGGCAAACCTTTTAGGAATTTTGGTTCTCAATGCTCTTCAACTTCGTACTTTATTTGGCCTCTTTAACTTTTTGGGATTCGAGGGTCACTGATGAGTCTTTTGTAGACGAAACGCGCGTCTGGCGTATATACTGAATTTAGTCCTAGTATCTATGATGAGTTTATTCTTATGTTATTGTTTTTGATTTCAATACATTTGATAACACTTATTGTTGAACTATAATACACACAGAGTAAGATAGACATAAGAAGAAAAGCAACAAAAAGGATGGTCCGTGCCTTGGATAAGTGTGTTACATTGTTATAAAGTTTACCAAATTATATATGATGTTTGATAAACCATTACAATAAACATTAATGATTATCTCAACATGTATGCAAAATATAAACTCTTTTAAAAATTATTCACTACTTTTAACATTTTTTTTTTAGACTTTTGCTAAAGCACTGCCAACGGCTAAAGACAGGTCATCACAAAAAAAGTAAGTTATATTTCGTGAAGAACTCATGCCAAAACCATCCACACATAAGTATTAATGAATGATACTACGATATGCCATTCAAAATAAATTTCAGGTCATCCTCAAACACAGGAACACTTCCAAAAAGCAATGTATCTACTGCATTATCCTTAGGAGATTTAAACACGTTTTCGTCAAAAAGATCAGGTTTAAATAATGGTTTTTTTTCTCTTCATTTTTTAAGCAATTGGCAGACACAAATGGAATATCAAGAAAAAATATACAGAGTCGGTTTAGCTATTTGGTAAATAAATACTCAGCAACATCTCTCGAAATAGAGTAATATCCGAAATATAGATATCGAGAAGTAATGTTTTATTTTTCATTTAATGTCGTTCATTCACATTGACACCACAGAATAATATAATGCCTTTGTTATAAATAAATTGTTTTTAGTTCTCGGTTTGAATATAATTGTAATAAACCCCATTGGAAGTTATGCGAATCATTAAAACAAAAACAATGCATATCAAAAAGCACGTTGTCTTTGTTTTCAGTGGCATGCATCCTGCTGTGGCTAGTCGGAACATCACTTATCAAAATGGTAATTCTATGAACGGAAGTAGTGCTGGGTTAGGACATCTGAAATTTTCAGTTTTTGGTCTTGGTTCCAGAGCATATCCGAAATTTTGTGAATTCGGACATTTCATAGACAAAACGATGGAAACTTTGGGAGCCTCAAGAATTCATGCTATTGGTGAAGGTGACGAACTTTCTGGTCAGGAAATATTTTTAGAGACTGGGCAAAGAATGTATATCAGGTAGGTTTATTGATTATTTTCAGTGTAATCTAGAAAAGGTATATAAAAAAAACTTAAAACACATCCTAAATAAAAAAACAACCATTCTTATATTGAAGATGTAAATTGAATAAAGAAAAATCGTTTAATCCAATTAACTTTTTAGATAGATTATAAATAACACAAAACTGCGTATGTGCAACTTTGAATAGTCATTCCTACTCAGTGAAGTACATATACAATGTACTAAGTGAATACTTACTTTACAATAATTTTCTTCCTGAAAGTTATATTCAATTGTCGCTTGTTCGAAACCTATCGTCTACTTGGCAACCGCAGTCAGTAATTCATATGGATATGTGAATTGATTTATTATGAAGGTACCTTTAAATATTGTTATTTATGATAAATTCGTAGAACAGATGGTATGATTTCACGTGGATATTGTAAAAATGCATCAGAGATATAATAAGAATTTTCCCTAAATGTCAATTTTCTTTTAGGTTTCGTGCAATCATTTCAAAGTTGGAAACAAACAGGGCTTAAATGACGCCGCCGATGTTTTGGCAAAATCAGATATGACATGGCGCCCTGACAGATTCCGTGTAATAGATGTACCAAGGAGCAAACGTTTGCCGTTATCACAAGGTTTGAATATGTCCTTTTTATAATTAGTATCTCAATCAGAATCACTCAAATAGAACAGACATGAACGTATGTAATATGGTTTTAAAGACATAGTAAAATTAAGATATATAAACACATGATAATGGATGAATTATATATATGAATATGCTAAAATGGATATTTAACTATTAAAATATATAAATCATCGTTGAAGCAGAAAGTTTCGCATTTGAAATGGTCACATTTAGAAACACAGGTATGTTCCGCCATTTTTGCCATATGGCCGCTGAATACCCTACATCAATAATATATAACTTTGGTTTGATATCTTATAATGTTCATAAATAAAGGCAACAGTAGTATACCGCTGTTCAAAACTTATAAATCCATGGACAAAAAACAAAATCGGGGTAACAAACTAAAACCGAGGGAAACGCTTTAAATATAAGAGGAGAACAACGACACTACACTAAAATGTAACACACACAGAAACGGACCAAACATCAGACAAAATCCCACGAGAATAACAAATATAACATCAAAACCAAATACATGAATTTGGGATAGACAAGTACCGTGACACGTGTTATCGCAATAGAAATTACACTAAAAAATAAGAGAAAACAAACGACGCAACGTTAAAATGTAACACACACAGAAACGAACAATAATATAACAATGGTCATATTCCTGACTTGGTACAGGACATTTTTAAAGGAAAAAATGGTGGGTTGAACCTTGTTTTGTGGCATGCCAAACCTCGCACTTTAATGGCTATGTTAAATATAACATTGAAATGACAACATAATATTACAGGACTACAATACAAATAAATAGGAGAACGTATTAGACAAAGAAACACATGCTTAATGGATAACAAAAAACATCAGGTTTAAAATTTAATACGCCAAAAACGCGCCTCGTCCACACAAGACTCACCAGTGACGCCCAGATATAAAAGATCGAAAGTGAAAAAAAGTACAAAGTTGTACAGTACTGAAGATCAAAAGTTGAAAAAGGTTGTGTCAAATACGGCTATGTTTTTATGCTTGGGATAAGAACATCCTTATTATTTAGAACAATTAATGCTATTGCAAACAGTAAATTTTATCAAATGAATATAACAGATATACTTAATGAAACTGAAGTATTAACTCATTACAGAAAATAAACACGAAACATAATGCAAAGACCATAACTCTTTAATTTGTGTTTTTTGTGTTCTCAGAGCTGTCCAAGGTGTATGGAAAGAACGTGTCCAAATGTAGACTCAAAGATAGAGTTAATCTAGGAGACAGACATTATAGGTAAAACCAAGTGGAAGTTTAAGTCGTTCTATTTGTTGATTCATTGTATTATTATTGTCTTTTATTTTTTAAATGCAAAAATAGTTCGAGTCAATTTCTTTTTGCTTAATATCACGAGACGAATTTGTCGAATTAAATTTATTATTTCAAAAGTTTTATGACTTTTAAATCTGAGATATAACAACTTAATTATAGTTACCGAAATAATATCATGAATATTCTCTGCCACCGTCAATTGGGGATTTGATTGTCTCAAATGCAGTTCTTTGATAGAAACTTTTAGTCAATGAAAAAAAAATATTATAAATTGCATAAGAAGTTATAACACTGAACACGAAACAAAATATTTAACAAATAATGGGATGTCTGTTTATTTAATTTGAAGTCCGCAGACAGTTCTAGCTAGGATAGACATTAGAGATAACAATGATGCGATGCGATACAGTCCAGGAGACCACGCTTTGTTGTTCTCAAACAATCAACCAGATCTTGTAAATGGCATTATAAAACATTTAAAGGACGTCACAGCTAGTGATTTAATACAATTACAATATAATACCTCTGAGGATGACAAAGGCAGTCAAATGGGTGAGTTTTTTTAAAGAGTTTACACTCAGACTTTGTTCATTGTATCTTAAAAGAAAAGGGATGAGAAAAAAAAATCATTGCAAAACTATGGTAATCTTCTTATTATCTCCATAAGCTTCGGGACATCAGATAATAATATATTTATGTGAAAGTTATTCTGACGTTTCCAACTTTGCATATTTCATGTTTCATTCAAGTAATATCATTCATCAAACATCGAAAAATATGTACGAAATTGGCTTTTAATTTATGTATTGGTATTAACATGAGCGTTCGTGATGAATTTAAAGCAAGAAAAGCCCTGCTGAATCATTATTCTGTTTTAGCTGTTATGTGTACATTGTATGATTTGATAAAATGTAAATTATATTTATTTACTTCATTTCAAACGGAAAACCCAATCAGGCTTTTAATTGTTATTGACATGGTTAAACCATTTATACATCACTTCGTAGGAAATCAAAACTATTGGGATGATTATGGCCGATTCCCGCCATGTTCATTAAAAGACTTGCTGAGTAGATATCTCGACATCACGACACCTCCATCCCAGGAATTTCTTAGCATTCTATCTGGCTTAACAACAAGACAAGAGGACAAGCAACGAATTAAACGCATTGCAGAGGTGAGAGAGTAGTCACACATAGTCTGAATACAATGTTGAAAGTTCATCATTTGATTGAGAAAAATAAAGCATTCTTTTATATTTTACATGTTTAAACAATGAAAATGAACAATTCTTCTGGATCCTTTAACGTATGTTGCTGCTATACAATACCATAAAAATGATTCATTATTTTTTCTCTCTCACGGAACGTGTTATTATAGCTTTGGTTCACGACTCATCCTGCCTTTTCATAATTGTAGAACACAAACGCCTATGAAGACTGGAAAAGTCATGGAATGCCAAATATCCTCGACCTACTGAGAGATTATCCATCGCTACAAGTGACCCCTGCATTCCTCATATCACAACTTCCACTCCTTCTACCTCGTTATTACAGTATAAGTTCTGCATTAGACGCAGCACCAGGCGAAGTCCATGTGACAGTCGCTGTTGTAGAATATCAGACGCCAGGTAAGGGACTAGCAAATGTGTTGTTGTTTTTTCTACGCAATTTAGCCATTAACATGTTTACCGTTATACCTCTGTCTTTTTTATACTCACAGGAAATAATTCTGTCAGATATCAGTATTCATATTTTTGAAGTGTACCCTAATTCTTTTATAAATGGCTTCAAACTTTTATCATGTCACACAATAGTGAATAAAGCGCCAACACATAGTCTGTCTGATCTGATTTTAATAAATAATGGTTAATTTTATTTAATAAATCAATCGAACCAACATAGTCTTGAAACGTTTTAAGAATTTTACAATGTTTCAATGGCCATATTAGGCCTCCGTCTCCTTCAGAGCTGGCAAAACTCTTTTAGTAAACTATTCATTCTACATTATTTAATCAATCATATGTGTTGTCATTTACAGATGGAAGACAACATAAAGGTGTTTGCAGTAATTGGTTAAACACTTTACCTGTTGGTCAGGATATCTATTGTTCAGTTAGATCGTGAGTATATAATGACAAGTTTATATGATATAGTAGCGTACTGTCAAGCTTATTGTTTATACAAACAGGTACACTACACAATGAAATGGTAGCGCATTATCCATTGAAAATATTATATCAGAAACATATTATTGCTCTTCGAAAAATATTGACGTAATAACAAATCAATCGTTCCATCACATATTTACATATAAGAGTAAATATGCAGCAGTACTAAGGTATAACTTGACTAAATGAAACACCTGCAAGATATGCCTGAATATTGATTGAAAGAAACATTTGGCAAATAATGCCATCAAAGCAGATGATATTTTTTGGTCTTTTGTGTATCTGATTAAAGCTACTCCGGAAGCATGTGGTGTGTGTCCTGATGGGTTATTTTGAGTTCACCTGAAAATCCCGTGTATAATTTTTCATAGAATAAATTAATGTTAACCATATAATAAATAATTGCAACAGTAGTATTCTGTTGTTCAATAGTCATATCTCGATTAAGCAAAAACAAATCCGGGAAACAAGAGTTCCATTACGAACAACATTTTTTGTAGTAATAAGTAAACCATCATCAGATTTGCACATGTATGAACTTTACGTACCATACAAAAATGTTGGTAACTGAGTTGCATTTTATATATGATTTTATTAGCTCCTGTAACCATTGACAGTTTTTATATTTAATGCAGGGCACCACTGTTTCATCTTCCAAGTGAAACGAAAGTTCCAATTATAATGGTTGGTCCTGGTACAGGAATAGCACCATTTAGAAGTTTCTGGATGCAGCGTAAAATTAACATAGAACTTGCATCTCGAAGTATGTATTCTTATCTAGTTATATGTTTACTGTTAATCATTTAAAGATGAAACCATTGCATTTGGTTTGCCTTTGTTTTTATCAGAAAAGTTTTACTTTTTAAAACGTCGTTTCAAATGCTTGTTTTAAGATATGTATGCTTGTTGTATAATTCAAATTCATGTATAGCATTGTTAAAAGGTTACTTACGTATAAGCCGAAAATATGTTTTAGATATATGATAAAACGAAAGAAACAAAACAGCAATGATTATTTGTAAAACTTTAGAACGAACAAATATCAAACATATGATAATCTAGTACATACTTTTTAAATATTATAATGTAAGGAATTCCGGTAATGATACAAATATCTTATCGTTTATATATTGGAAAAAACGATGTTGTTGACATTAGCTGAGTCTGTCTTCTCTTTTTATACGCCCGTCAAAATTTTGACAGGACGTATTATGGTATACAAATGTCCGGTGTCCGTCCGTCTGTCCGTCTGTCCGGTGTAAACATGTCGCACCGTAACTTGAGAACGACTTATCCAAATTTCATGAAACTTTATATAGTTGTTTCTTATGATGGTCAAATGATCTGTATACTTTTTGGTGAAAATAAGATTTAAACTTTTTGAGTTACGGCACTTTGTAACTAAAACAGGGGTGTGTTTTTTTCACATGTCGCACCGTATCTCAAAAACTTTTCTTGATTATTGTTTAAAACTTTACACACCTCTTAGTTATATTAATCTTAATATCTGTATACTTTTTGGTGATGATTCAAAATTTCATTTTTGAGTTTTTGAGTATTTTGTAAAAAAGGGGGAAGGTTTTTTTTTACATGTCGCGCCGTATCTCAAAAACAATTTATGATTATTGCTTAAAACTTTACACACTTCTTTGTTATATTAATCTAAAGATCTGTATACTTTTTGGTGATGACTCATAATTTTATTTTAGTGATATTTGTAAAAAAAAAAACAGGATGGAAAGGGGGGGGGGGGTTTCACATGTCCCGCCGTGTCTCAAAAACAATAAATGGTTATTGCTTAAAACTTCCTCAGAAACTATTTATGATTATTGCATAAAACTTCCACACAAGACGTCGGGCGTATCATGCGCTCATGGCGCAGCTGTTTATTGTGTATCCTGTCAGAAAAATTTAGTGACATTTGAGAAGACTTTCTGCTCTCATTTCTAGGAATTAAAAAACCCATGTTTTTTCGGAAGCAAAAAGCGTCCGTTAGTGGGATAACGCACGAGTTACGTTTTTCGTTCTTTTTTGTACATAAATAAGGCCATTAGTTTTCACGTTTGAATTGTTTTACATTGTCATTTCGGAGCATTTTATAGCTGACTATGCGGTATGGGCTGTGCTCATTGTTGAAGGCCGTATGTTGACCTATAATTGTTAATTTGTGTGTCATTTTGGTCTCTTGTGGAGAGTGGTCTTATTTGCAATTATATCACATCTTCTTTTTTATATATCTTTTTAGATCGACAAAGGATCTCTTTTGGTGAATCGTATTTATATTTTGGTTGTCGACACACGATAGCAGACAATATCTTCAAAAATGAACTACAGCAACGCGAAAACGAGGGCATTTTGACCAGATGTTACTTTGCATATTCTCGTGAGCAAGGAATGAAAAAGGTATGAAATTGAGTAATACTATTAGCTGTTAATATTTCATAATATGTTTACATTGCTGTTATGTCTGACTAGCTTTTATTTGGCCTTTTGAATTTTGGTCTGAGCGTCACTGATGAGTCTTTTGTATATGAAACGCGCGTCTGATGTATAAACCTGATATCCCTTAATGAATATTGTTATCCTTAGTTTAAATAAAAAATACCCACCAGCAAATCTTAGACATTTAAACTCTTCCTTTATAGGGGAATGAAATGTTTGTAAATTAATTATAAAAAGCATATCAAAAGTAAAGAACTCCAAGGTAAATTAAAAAAGAAGGAAGTTAATAAAAACGGAAAAAACGTTAACGCAATACTTTATCAATCTACGGAACGATTTGAAAACAACTGACATATTTCTCTTATGTGTTTCCCTCGGTTTATGTTTGTAATCCGGATTTGTTTCCTCTTTATCGATTTATAACTTTTGAACAGCGACATACAACTGTTGCCTTTATACGCCTGACTAATGTAGAGTATTGCACTGATGATGCATATGTTTAACATTGAAATGTGTACAGGCAATTCTTTTTAGGCATATTTCATACTGTTGTCAAGAAGGGTATATCAACTAAAATATATAAAACAAGGTTTTACATTAAATAACATTGAATTGATAGATCGCACTCAATTTCAAATTCAGGTTCACCTATCTGAACAAAATTCTCATATTTAATTTTAACATACTATAAATGTTTAAATTAATTTATTACATTGGTTGCAATAAATTACATTGATTTCCCAGTTAAATAAAAATCGATAATTTCACATGTGAAATAAGTATAGATTATAACATGCCCTTTTCCATATTGGCCCTGGTATCATCCCGAGACTCTCATATCGGCCTCGAGGCTTTAGCCGAGGGCCGATATGGGTCGAGGGATGATACCCGGGCCAATATGGAAAAGACATGTTATAATCTTTTTATCACATATTTAAGTTCTGCAGAAAAGTGAAAAAAGGTCAATTATAACAATTTAATGATACATAAAAGGTAAAATCTTAAGCAATTTATCACAATCGTGTCGTTAAGGATGTAATGACGTCACGTCATTAGGAACAGGGCACAATATCAATATCTCTTTTTTGACCCGGGCAATTTTGAGGTTATTGCATATGCAAAATATAAGGTAGTCATAACAAATATGTGATAAACATGTTTATTTCACTCTCTGACGTCATACAACAATAGGCGTTGTCAAGACGTCGATAACGTCGGATCAAAACAAATTGTAAATGCGTTTTTCTACATTAATTTCATAAAAAAAGCCATTTGACAATGTAATAAAAAGTATAACTAATCGCCGTATTTGAATATAAAAAATAAGACAACTTGTGACCGAACGACGCTATGGATTAAAGTCGTGCTGCGCACTTGTTTAATCCATGCGTCGTTCGGTCACGCGTTGTCTTATTTTTTGATATTCAAATACGGCGATTAGTTATACTATAACAAATTACAAAAAATAAAATAAAAATAAAAACAAAACAAATAAACCCACACCAAATAACAAAAAAGAAAAAAAAAAAAACCCAATGCATTGGCTCTCAACAACATAAAGGCTTTTCATACTAACTGTAGTTATGATATCAGAAGAATACTAACATCTTCATTACCCATAAACATAAATAGAAATAGAGTACGTGCAATATTTTTCTTGGCCTGTTTGATTTCATGTTATAGGTAAGAAATATACGCAAATCCTCATTTTACCGGAGCAAGAATAATTTGTGGGGGTCAATATAAAGCAACGAAATGGTCCCTGTATCTTTTTTCAATGTTGATATTCTGTTTTTTTCAATAAATAAACCACATAATGAATAAATGCTTACCATATTTTATCATTTGAAACAAAAACAAAAAAAATTCTTATTTTAATGTTTTGTCTCATTCGTAGGTAACGCCTTTTGAACTCCGCCTACTAACCCAATATGAAATAGTCACTCAGTTTCTTTTAGCCAAAGATATTCATTGAAATATATAGGAGGTAAGATAAACATTGGACATGTACCTTATATAATGTTTCATAATTGTGTAATATTTCAGACATATGTTCAAGATTTGATCCAAAGAAATGCGACAGATGTATTCAGATTGGTTGTAAAAGAAAATGGACATTTCTATATTTGTGGCAGTATTCAGATGGCGTCTGACGTTAAACAGATGCTACGATATGTGATTCAAACTATAGGCAGGCTATCTGATTCTCAGGTGGATCAGTACATGGATACAATGAAGGTGAGAACATATATATTCATAATTGATTTTATTGTTTGCTCTCTCTCTGATATGTTACATTCTAAATTATGAAGACAGTTAACTGATATTATTAATATAAATTGGTTATTAGATGAAAAACATAAGTAATGGCGCCGTTCTCTTTGCTTTAGGTGTTTAACTTGCACATGTAATTTTTTGTTTTTCATGAATTGATATATCTTAACCCCCTGTGTGCTGACAGTGACGTTTAACACAAATAATCAATCAATACATTGTTTTTTAAATTGTTTCTAATTGCAGGAAGAGAACAGACTACATGAAGACATATTCGGTCTAGCTGTCCGATTGAAAAAAAGATAGTGACTTATGAACGGGTTATATACTTTGTAAGTGTCTGACATTAAATTAATATTGATTCAATTACGTCACATAACATAATGATTGATAATATAAAGGTTCATATTGGGGCAAACAACTTCCTCTTGTCGAGTCAGGAAAATGTACTAGTATCGACATGTCAGTGTAGTTATTCAAAAAATAAACTCTACACATTCATTATCAATCATACGTATAAAACACCGAAATCACCAATTGAATAGCTTTAATAGCTATATAAACTCATCATAGATACCAGGATTGAAATTTTACATTTACGCCAGACTCGCGTTTCGACTACAAAAGACTCATCAGTGATGCTCGAATAAAAAAATGTTAAAAAGGCCAAATCAAGTACATAGTTGAAGAGCGTTGAGGACCAAAAAAATTCCTAAATGTTTTGCCAAAAACAGCTCAGATAATCTATTCATGAGGTATTGATTGGCACACTATGTATTTACAAAAGTTTTGATCTATCGTATAAAGTGAGAGACCATGAAGATATACAAATAAAAAAAAATAGCCAGATATCGCAGTGTATATAAATAGTTGAACAAATCAACACTTTTAAGTTAGAAGGCAGTTCCTGTATAACTTATTATTACTGTTATCAATAGAACAGAAATTAGATTCTTAGAATTTAAAACAAAACAAAACAAGAAAAAATAAAAAGATTCATGTATTTGAAATGGTTATTCATTTATAAAATGATTATTATCAGTATAATCTCTTTACAGGGCTGACAATGTGCCATAAGTCAACGATTGTTGTTCAGAAACTACTGAATTGAATGACTGTTGTTTTTATTTGTTGTTATTCAAACTGTGATATACTTTTTTTATTTGTTTAAAACATGAGCGAAATAGTATTTGTTGCCATTTAAACTGTGATATATTTTTTTTATATTTACATGTGATATATATTTGCACTTTTTATATTCAAATAAAATTTTACTATTTTAGAATCTATACGAATGTGGGTTATATTCTAAAAAAGTACACAAAAACGCCTCAATTCCTACAAACATTGCAAAGTAATGGAAATTCCACCAATGACGTAATTGGTTAAACGTCATTTCAGCTTGCAAAAAATAATATAACCCGCAGTCCTGTAGATTCTTAAACTGCAAGTTAGTGTGTTTGTGTGTGTTTTACATTTGTCGTATACTATACATTCTTATTTATAATGATGAAATAAATTTTCTACACTTAAAATAAAATTGTTGTATTTAATACTAAAGCATCACCGACGAGTCATTGATTGTCTAAAGTTTCTCCTGGTAAAGTAAAGTGTTGAGAGCTTTGGTAATATTATACCTACCACTGGGTCGACACCTTGATTTTGGGCTGTTTGCTTGTATTTCAGCATTGGCATGCAAATACAGACATTGTTTTATGGAAAAGTACATTTTGGAAATCATTTGAAATTAAGAAATGTATCTGTTTTATTCATAGCTCTGATTCCTTCCTTTTCCGCTTTTATTTTTGTCATCATTTCTCTGTGGTTTATCATCAGCTCTTTATAGTTTGTTTATATTCCCACTTTTTGGGGGTCAACACTATGCGCTTTTCATTCAGAAATTTATAAAACAGGTAGGTCGGAATAGCATTTGCAGATAAATTACTTACACCGCAAACATTTTAACTTCGAACCATTTCAGTTTCTAAAGGACTTTTCACTTGATACAAAATGCTTATAATTTTGTAAAGCCTACAATTCAGGGGTTGCCGTGTGTTGCTGTGTTGCATATTTGTTTTTCGTTCATTTTCTGTGCAATATTTTGGCCGTTAATTTCCTTGTTCGAATTGCTTTGCGTTCGATATTTCAGGGCAATATGTAGCTGACTGTGTATTATGGGCTTTGCTTAATGTTGAAGGCTGTACGGTGCTGGTGACCTATACAGTTGTTAATTTTAGTGTCATTTGCCTGATTTGGTTTCCTGTGAAGAGTTGTCTCATTGGAAATCATATCCCATCTTCTTCCTTTTTTTATATATTATTTGACATTTCAATTACAAAATAAAGATGAAAAAGAGTCCTAAGAACACAGGAAAAGTATTCCTTATTTGGGAGGTAGTTTCACATTTTTGGAATTAGTCGCTATCTGTATTTCTTATTTGGAAGGTAGTTACTCATTTTGGGAATTATTCTCAATCTGTTTTCCTTATTTGGGAGGTTGTTACTCATTTTGGGAATATTTCCTATTTGTTCAGTTTTGATTTTTCTAGACATCTAAAATGTAATAATTTAATTTCTGTGTCATTTGGTCTCTTGTGGGGAATTTTCTTATTGTCAATCATACACGTACAACATCTTTTTTTTTATATGTACAATGAAACCTGTTTAACCCGAACCTCTTCGCTACTTAAGATTTTTTTTTATCGCGACATAATTGAAAAAAAACCCAACATCCCACATATATCTCACTAGCTTTGCAGGTCCTTATTCTTTTTCCTTTACATAATTATGTATAAAAACGGATAAAATTTCAATGCAAAAAAAAACCCAAAAAAAAACAAAAAAAAAAAAAAAACCGCAAAAAAACAACATCAAGTGTCTGTCAGAGCAAACATATTGTGCTTGGTATTTTATTTGTGGGAAGTTTTGCAAGATGTTTCAAAATCGTTCATTTTCTAACAGAGCGAATTGTTACTAAATGCATTAAAGGAATATAAGACCGAGGAATTGATTCACACTCTCAAATTTGAGTCTCTTGTTGAATTGAGTTATTAGCTTATTACTCATTAGAAATATATCTCAAGTGTCAAAAACTATCAGGTTTACCTCTAGACATATTTTATTCTATTGGGTTGTTGTCTCATTAACGTACCTAGTCATATTCGTTTCTTCGTTCTTAAAGGAGCCATTATAACAAAGCCTTTACAAGTAATAAAAGTGTACAATCATGGGTGAATTAGTCCCGCTACATGCATGTATGTGTGTTTGAATTTGGCATTCACTTTCTAAAGTTGTTTAACAAATTCATCATGGATTTTTCTCATGGTTGAAGGTCGTACTGTTGTCTATAATTGCTAGCATCCACTTTATTTAAACTTTGTTGGAAACGTTGTCTATCTCCTTATTTACATATTGTGTTACCTCAAATTTAAAATATTTGTTTATAGTAAAGAATAATATTTTTTGTTATACGGGAGATAACACTACTTGAACTTGGCCGACATTGAATATAATTTTTGTTTAAACAATATCATTTCTCCGGTAGAGTCAAATTAAGGAAATTCTGACAAAGAAAAGATGACAGTTTGCATAAAGATTGAAAAGAATATTTGTATGTGTAAATTTAGGTTTCAAAAATAAAGATGGACACGAACTCTATATTAAAAAATTCATATAATTGTTGTTGACAATTAACACTTTTAATTTCATTTTTGTTTCTTCATTTTCTGTGATGTGGTTATGTGTGTACATCGAAAAAAAACCTTCTGGCAATAACATATCAACAAAGATTATATGGGTCATCCAGTAAAAAAAGAAGATAATATTGAAAATCTTAATTCAAATGCTTATAACATCGCATAGCTTCTTTAGTTGATCTGAATGTAGTGTGCTCCCCTTGAATGCGGTAGATCACACATTTAATCCTCGAATGTTTTAAATATTTAAACAAAATTGTTGAAAATCAGAATTTTCTGCGAGGCCTGCAGCATTTTTATGAGTAGAAAGAACAAATATTGGTTGACTTTGAAATGATTTCATGTGTCTTGAGTCCTTGAGAACTAGCAAAAGTAAATCCGGCTCGAAGTGTCAATCTTTTTCGTAATCAAATCACATATATTCTTGTTTTGGGGTATCAAATAGTTGTCACTGGCATTTTTTGACTATCTAAAATGATTAAATATTACTCAATATGTTTAAGTTATAGTTATCCCATTATGACGCGGTGTGTCAGTGTCAAATCACCCCGATGGCTGAAGGTTTCATGTGAGTAAATATAAAGCTATGTATTATTGCAATACGTTTTGTAAATATTAATTTGTAGTGAGTAAAAAAACTGATCAACACATATTTTGATTAAAAGAAATGTAAATTCATTAAGTTGCATAAATTAATTAAAATCATATTATAGTAAATAAAATAAGTGGTCATTTACTTTCCTTGCTTATAAAAAGCTATGTGTTGTTATTTATAGTCCGGCCGATCGGTGAAAAAAATGCTCAAATAATGAGGAAAGCACCATGTTTTGCATGATGGTACATGTTTGTGTACTGAGCAATATTAGCTATGGACCCACCCTCAAAATTCAATATGGCGGCTTTTTTCAAAATGGCTGCCGTACGTTCTAAAATATTTGCCAGTATTGCACAAACCACAGTGGATTCGATACTGGAAGCACAAAAATTAACATATTTGAATGACGTGGTGTACTTAGCAAGATTTTGTTTTGATCTAACTTTGAAATACAAAATGGCGGCTATTTTCAAAATGGCCGCCTTGAAAAATAAGCAAATATTCATAACTGAGAATTGACTTGAAAATTAGCATTTTATTGATGCACAGTGTCATTTAGGATTTGTCCCAGTTCTGTCCTTTTTGATTTTGCCTTGCTTGACATTTCATACACAAAGTAGTAGCTTTCATAAAAAGCTGCAGTCGTAGCTTTCCTTTAAAGCTGCACAATTTGTTGTCTTAGGTCACAAATAAAAGCTGTGATTTGGGATTTATCTGCTTTAATATATTATTCAGTGCCTATCTTATTTCTTGGGTCGCAATATTTAGCAATTTTAGATATTATACTTTGAATTGAGAATCATTTAAACACATATCATTGAAATGGCAGGAATTGAGGACCACAAGGACAAGAACATTGAAATGGCAGAAACTGAATCACTTGTGGATATGGACAAACCCACAGCTGAAGACCCCTTAACAGAGGACAGCTCAGAAATGACTATTAAACAATTGTACCAAGAATTCGTAGCAGATGGAAAATATAATGCTTAAAGAACAGCTGAGCTTTATCGCAATATAAAACAGAGCGAAGCGCTAATTGATAAAATATGTGTTGGTCTCATTACGATTCAAGCTGAACAGAAAGAGGCAATGAATATTAATTACGAATAGATGGCAGCAATATATCAGCACCTTCAGCAGTCTGAAGACAGGATAGACCACAAGGCTAGTGGTAATTGCTTGGCAGAATTGATGGTCAGACCAATAAGATATTCAGTGTTGTGGTGAGACAGATGGACAAACTGACAACAACTGAGAAGGGAGACACAGTTCAATTTAAAAGAACATTTTAACAGCAGGGTACCTTCCAACAACTGGCATCTGTTGTAAATGACTTAGTGGACAATCGAAATATAGAAGTTAAAATTCCTGCAATGGACACATCATCAAAGCCAGAATTTGACCTTAGCCAGTACAACGCAAGTTTACCAAAAGTACACAATAAAATCCATGCCTTGGGTCTTTACCCAATTGTAGTTCGCATGAACCATCAACCGCGCCAACTCTGTTAAAGGTGTCTTCACCTAAAGTCAAAAGTCCTATGCCCTTGGCCCTGCATGAGACAGAATAAATTATTCAACAACAATCTCCATTTAAGAACATATTATAAACCTCTAGTACTAATCAAGGATACCAGCAAAAGGCTTATGTGTCTTCTTACGCACACTTACCATCTACTTTGAGTCAATAATATTTGATTCAGAGCAGCACACCATTACAGAAACAATTGGCTGCAAGTGGATCATATCAAGTTTCTCCAATGCTGAATGCAGTGCCTACTTACGGCATCATCCCCGTCGAGTCAATGGCAAATCCCTAATTTATCACTCCAATTATGACAACCTCGTCAGCTCCTGGAGCTCTAACAGGCTTCCCATAACAGTAAGCTGACTCCACTGACCGATCCAGGAAAGGGCAGAGAAATTCAAAGGAGTGTGGCAATCGTCTTCTACCCGATAACAAGAAGATCTTGGTGCAAGGGACCGGAGCAGAAGCCAAAAGCTCCCAAAAATGCAAATACTTAATTGAAGATGATCCTTGAATTGGGAGGCGTTCATTTACCGATTTGAACGAACTGCCGGTAGATGACAATGGGAAAACAGGAAAAATGTGTGTAGGCCCAGATTGCCAGGCCGCTGTTGGCTTTGTGTACGCTCGCAAGGTAAACACAGATGATGATTTCAAGGCTTTAAAAAAAGCATTCGAGCAGCGCTTCAGCAAGAAAGACGAAAAAACCAGATTGGAACCGAAGCATTCCTCCGAGGATGTAAAAACAAAGATTCTTCAAGGCATGTAAAAAGTAAAATCACAAAAATACTGAACTCAGAGGAAAATCAAATCGGAAAGTCCCTAATCTTGGCAAAATCAAATGACAAAACACATAAAAAACGAATGAATAACAACTGTCATATTCCTGACTTGGTACAGGCATTTTCAAATGTAGAATATGGTGAATTAAACCTGGTTTTATAGCGCTAAACCTCTCACTTTGAACGACAGTCTCGTCAAATTCCGTTAAATTTACAATGATGCGTGAACTAAACAGATATAGTAAATAAAATAGTCAAAATAAGGGTACAGCAGTAATCATAATAGCGAGGAACCCAGAAACATTCAACAAGGCGTTAAATGAATTGAAAAGCTCACACTAGATGGCGATATAAGGATCAAAAAGTGCCAATTATGACCATCGACAAGTCTACTTTGCTGATGGCGCAGTATCACTGACCGATAAAGGAAATATGAGCAGTCCTTTGAATAATGAGGTGCATAAACTCACAGAAATTGTCACAAAACTAGCTAATGTTATGTTTTCAACTAATCAGCATAACCGTGGATTGGCCGATCAATATAAACTCGGTTTTTCTGATCAAATAATCATGGGAGATCACCTGATCAATATACACGTGGAAGATCTCCTGAGTAATACAATCGCAGTAGATAGCCAGAGAGAAATACACCCAAGCTTAATGCCTATCGATCAGCAACACCCCCACTTAGCTAGAGATCATATAGTCCCTAGAGACAACGGTTATCAGCTCCACGGACAAACTCCAGAAATCCCGGTTATTTCAGAAAACGGTCACCTTCACCAGGATACGGAGCAAATCAAAGTGCAACCCAAACAATGGAGTCTTTAAGCAGCAAAGGGTCGGGCCAGTAGGCCAACGAACGATTCCAAAGTCTATTGATCATGAAACATACCTCATCACAAAATCGAACAGAGGCCCATGGCCTCGTCCGATGTTGTCATCAGACGAACAATTTGAAAGAGATTAGCAGTACGAGGTACTATGAATGACAAGATTGTGAGCCTGATTGTGGACACTGCTGCATTGATAAATGAGAAATTAATTCCGGCAGAAAATGGAGATTAAAAAGAACGACTCTCGACAATAATAGAGTAAACATACAATGGGATGTGTGCAAAGAGCCATTAACAGATGATGTTATACTTAGGCTAGATATTTGGACACACTGAGCGCAGTGATAAACCTCAGTACTCCAAAAATTACCATCAACAATAAAGTGATAAAAGCGGCATTTGTTAACAGCGGAAACGAGATTTCAACTCAGCAAGTTTGCATAAAACGAACCATCACAGTTCCGCCAAGAACAGAAATGCTGTTACCATTAAAACTAATAAAAGTGCTGACCAGGAGTGCATTTTAGGACCATGCTCGCTGAATAGTTGCGAATTGGTTTCGCACGTAGTTGGAGAATGAAATATTTGTCCCTTAACCATTTTAAATGATTGCAATCGTCTAATCCGCCTGAAGAAAGGTACACCTAGAATAATTTGACGATGTAGTGGGTACGGCAGAGGAAAACGCGATAAGTGACGTAAGGCATGGCATTGAAGAGATACGAGACAATGTGCCCTCGGCACTGCCTCAAAGTTCAGATGAGCTACCTACTATTCCACCACATTTAACCAACCTGTATTAACGTTCAATCGACTCGTTTCAACATATTTTATTCCAACCATTAAAACTGAAAGCGTTTAATGAACAATTACAATAACATGGAACATATTGATTAACATTTTGAATTTCACTATTTGTTTTTGTATATATATGTTATATATACAGCGATTTGCAAATGTATGTGTTATAGAAATAACCAATTTTTTTTTTTATATTTCAAAATTAATTGATAACAAATTCAAGAACATGAAGTCCATTTTTGAAGAATCATTACTTTATTTTCCGAAATTATATAGAATACCTTTAGGACAATCTTGATATTTATACCGTTTTTCCGCCATATTGAAAATGGCAGCCATATTGGATTTTTCAGAGTGGGTCCATAGCTGAAACCAAAGGGTATATAACCAAGAACTACTATGCAAAGTTTCATGCTTTCCTCATTACGTGAGCAATTCTGCTCTATATCTGCACCAATCGGCCGGACTATTATAGAGTATTTTATTTTTTCAATATAAACATATCATAAATATTTGCTGCCAAACGTTTTTCACTCAGTATGTTTGAAAGAAGTTTCAATTTAAAGTGTTGAAGGAAGTATTTTTGTATTTTGTGCTTGATTTCAATAACATTCTTTGAAATTGCAGGATAATAATTACTGTATACAACACATTATTGAAGAATAGACAAAAATGCAAGTTTAATTATCATTAGTTTAGAAAAAGCGGCATACAGATATTTTAACCATGTATTTGAATGCGGGTTTATATCATTGCATGCGACGACCAGACAGTCGCATATTCGCATCTAATAAAATCATCGCAATAATATCTAAATTAATTTTTAATTCAAACTAAGTTCTTTGTAGTACCAATGTTTATTGTATGTTCTGCTGTTGTACATTTCTATAACTAATTGATCGCAGTTCACACAGAAAGAGAGAGATTAAAAAAGAAAGAAAGGGGATGGAAAAAGGGGGGTTTAGATTAGCTACATGTACTAATTCTACCATAAAAATAAGACATTTTTACCCAAAACATACCAAAAGAAAGCATACTAGTTTCAATATTTTATGACAAAAAAAAAAGAGAGAGAAAAAAATGGGGAATGTGAAAAGAGACAACAACCCGATCATAGAGCAGAAAACACACAAGGCAACTGTTGGGTCTTCAACACAGCGAGAAAAATTAACACACTGAAGGGGGCTTCAGCTGGTCCCTAAATTAAAATGTATACTTGTTCAGCAAAATGGACGTCGCATATATAAATGAACCATATACCCCCAAATATTTGGCATTGAACGTTCTCAATGAAGGTTAATCCAGAAAAGCTCTTCGGACGCATGAAATTAATATTGTGTTGTTTTCGTTTTTTGATTAACGAAAATGTTACTTTATAAAGTACACATACATTTCATTAGGGCCGAGAAATTTCTGAAAGCCCATTTGAACAAATTTGACAACAAAACAAAGAGTGAGCCAATGCTCCGTGTTGAAGGCCGTACTGGGACCCATAATGGTTTACTAATCCAAATTGTGACTTTGATGGAGAGTTGTCTTATTGACACTCATACCAGATCTTCTTACACCTATAAACTATGCATTTTTCTTCAGAGAATGTAATTTAAACACAAAAGAAATTAGTTTAAAATTTGTCTAAATAAAAGGTTGTAGTAGATTTTTGTATTTTAAGGTAGATGGGGTGTCTAAATTATAATCCATAGAATTTTTTAATAATTTGCCAAAATGTAGTTTATATCATGCTTTTTTTTTTAAAATAATAAAAAGAATTGGTCACCGGGCTTATTTTCACGCTACACGGTGTTCAAAATTGACAAATTTTGTATAGATTATGCATGGAAAACCCAATTTTCTGCAATAAAGCGTAATCTACACCATAGAATTTTGAGATAACATATGAGAAGATGGCTTTAATAGTATGCTTTCAATTATGAAAAAGAAACAATGGGGTCACCGGACCCGTTTTCTTGCTACATTATAAAATAGGTAAATTCCTAACACATTCTATAGTAAAAGTACCTTAATCTGAATTATCTGCCCTTGTATTTGAGTTGCCTCCCCTTATGTTGCAAAGTTGGAAAAAAATTGATTAAACAAATTTTTTCTGCTTTTTGTAAAATACAACCATAAATATGATAAAACATGTCATTTTCTATATCGAAGTGGATGTTCTTACACATGAATTACCTACTACTCTAAAAATTTGCACATTCTATTAAAGATTAAGACCTTGTTTTCTGGTATTTTCAAATCCAAGAATGAGGAAGACACCCTATCTACCTTAATTCGTGTTTTAAGTTTGACAGTTTTGATATATGCATGTCCCTTAACACTTCGTAATAGAAGCGTTACAGTTTTAGAAGTAAATAACATAATAAAATTTGCTATTACACGAATGCATTTGATACGGGGCAGCTATTATGATAATGCAATTTTAATGGTTTTATAGTCTGCCATGAAATTATGTAAAAATTGTCGCAACAGTGTTTTTTCTTCTCCACAGATAGGGTGAGAGAGAACGAAATATTAACTAATCAACGATGAATCAAATATTAACGACAATGGATTTTACGACAGTAATGATATTTGTCATTGTGCTGATGATATCTAATTACATGGTTTGGAACCATTTCTTCACTGTTTATGTTGACATTCCTGGTCCGAAACCATGGCCAATATTAGGCAACTTATCTCATGTTGCTGGCACCAAGGATCCGGGAAAGAAAATGCCCGAGTTCAGGGTATGCATACATGCTTTTCTTACGATTTGGTTCTCAGCCTGCCTTATTTTGTTTCGGATATGAAATGGTCGAAGCAGCGTTAGTGAACAGCGGCGAAAAAACAAAGTTTAGACCAAACTGGTTGTATCTTTTTAAAAAGTTGTTTCCCAAGACAGGTAGGCAGACTTTTTGCATTTCTTGAATGAATCATTGTTGTCTGTGGATAAAGTAAATGGTATAAACTTTCAAATATCCAATCTAAACATGTTGATATGTTTTTTTTTGTGCTTTTCAAATGATAAACTGATTCGTTGGCGTAATCAATAAAATTTTGCTACTATTTTGAAAGATTTGAAGTTGAGGAAATAAACTGTACTCGTTATAATTGTAAAAAAAACGATATACCTCAGAAAATTCTGACTGAACTGTCGTCGTAGAGGTTTGTTTGAACCGCTAGCCCTACCCACCCCAATAGACTACGATTTATAGTATGATGACCGGTTTATTTGAATGTACGATGTTTTAAAATGTTTTGTTTCACAAGCTTTAAAGCTTGTTAAAAGACGGACACCACAGTTTATATGATGTATTTTCTTAACAGTGCAAGCTTCAGTATCGCTTGAAAATAATAACTATGAATACGTATGTTTATAATCAAGATGGAACATCTGAATAAGCTTATATTAACTTGCATATCATTTCGAATTTATAACTTTTTTAAATTAACGGCGGTTTTCTTTAAAATTCTAACTGTTGCACTACTGCTATATTAAAAAAAATCCATTTCTCATAAAACTTTTAGAATTCAAAACCTTAGCATTTTATTACAATGTCAATGTGCAACACATCAGACGATTGGATCTTTGTACTATTAGGTCGTCAAATTTTACGGCAAATGCTTATGTAGTTGTAAGTTTTAAACACCACCATTGTTGTATATTAGTTATATTTAAAGTTGAATTGTTTGATTTAGACCTCCTTATTTTGGTACAAATGTAGTATAGATATACAAAATTGTGTTTCTTCGAATTCTTTATCATAGGGCAGTTCAAACCAACATTGATTCTTTGCATACATACACATTATTTATACAAATTTTATCTTTTACACAGCATGCCCAAATTAATGAACACTTGACAGCAATCAGGACATTTGTAAATACCAGGATTGAGAAACAGCGAGATTCATTTAATCCAGAAAACATTCGGAATTTTCTAGATCTTTACCTTCAACAAAAAGGAAAACCAGAATCAGTTATTTCAGGTTCGAATGCTTTAATTATTATTTTCTGCATTTCGAAAGTGGTGGTAGTTATTCTACAGTTATCACTAGTCTCTGAATACTGATGTTCAGTGATCGAACCCGCTCTTCGTTAGGTTTGTTCGACTCATATTCTAACTGACAAAAAATGACAGTTACCTGCAGAAAGTTTTCTTCGGAAACTCCGGATTTCTGCACCAATATAAATTGACTACCACGATATTGCTAGTTTCGCTGTCAGTGGTGTAACATACAAACCAACCAACATAAAAGAAGAACAAAACTGAAATTTCTATTTTGAACGCAAAACTATCCCTCAATTGGGCTTGGCTTGATATCTGAAAGAAGTTGTGGTCTGGAATTTCCCCTTTATATTTTTTTGTCTGCCTTTTTTTTTCAATATGTAAGCATGTCATGCAAAGAAAGTCGCACACTTTAAATCTTTAGAAAAAAAAGACAAGGAATAAATACTTAAGATATATATATAGCCAATATCACGAACAAAAGTACTTGATAACATTTATTTTTGATATAGGGGTATGCTAAATTTTCACTTTCGATCTTTTATATCTGGGCGTTATGTATTCGGGTTTAGTTTTTTGTAATTAGTTAATACTTCAGTTTCTTTATGTATATCTCTTTCATATTCATTTGATAAAATTTACTGTTTGCAATAGCATGAATTGTTCTATATAATAAGAATGTTCTTATCCCGGGCATAAAAACAATGCCGTATTTGGCGAAACCTTTTCAACTTTTGATCGTCAGTGTTGTACAACTTTGTACTTTTTTCACTTTCGATCTTTTATATCTGGGCGTCACTTGTAAGTCTTGTGTGGACAAGGCGCGTTTTTGGCGTATTGAATTTTAAACCTGATGCTTTTTGTTATCTATTAATCATGTTTTTCTTTGTCTAATATGTTCTATTAATTTGTATTGTAGTCCTGTAATATTATGTTGTCATTTCAATGTTATATTTAACTTTGCCATTAAAGTGCGAGGTTTGGCATGCCACAAAACCAGGTTCAACCCACCACTTTTATTCCCCTTTAAAAGTGTCCTGTACCAAGTCAGGAAGATGGCCATTGTTATATTATTGTTCGTTTCTGTGTGTGTTGCATTTTAACGTTAAGTCGTTTGTGTTTTCTCTTATTTTTGAGAAATTGAGATAAGACGTGGCACGGTACTTGTCTATCCCAAATTCATGTATTTGGTTTTCATGTTATATTTGTTATTCTCGTGGTGTTTTGTCTGATGCTTGGTCCGTTTCTGTGTGTGTTACGTTTCGGTGTTATGTCGTTGCTCTCCTCTTATATTTAATGCGTTTCCCTCGGTTTTAGTTTGTTACCCCGATTTTGTTTTTTGTCCATGGATTTATGAGTTTTGAACAGCGGTATACTACTGTTGCCTTTCTTTATCTAAATGATAGCAGTTTCATATTTTTAAGAGTCCTTTAAAATTTTCTGATAGTTTTTTTACCTACAATTTTCAGAGGGCTTCATATTCCAAGTAATAGCAGACCTTTATGAAGCCGGAACTGATACAATATCTACAACTCTAACATGGAGTATGTTGAATGTTGAATTACCGCATGTGCAGAAAAAGTGTCGAGAAGAAGTTATGAAGGTACATTGTATGGTGTGTTCAATCCACCATTTTCTACATAAGAAATTGCCTGTACCAAGTCGGTGACGGTTGATATCCATTTGTTTGATGTGTTTTATTTTTGAATTTGTCATTTGAGTAGGGTCTTTCCGTTTTGAATTCCTCGGAGTTCAGTATTTTTGTGATTTTACTTGTTTTATTGTGTGTTTTTATTTTTTTAATTTGAATGTTTTATTGGATAATTTATTTTGATTTTTTGAATATTTTCAACTGATTTGAAAGAATACAAGGCGACAGGTATGTTTTAACATACTTCCCAAACTGTCGATATAAAATTAAGATGTGGCCGTTAGTTTACTGGTTTGAATTGTTTAATACTTGTCATTCCGATACCTTTTATAGATGTCTGTGTGGTATGGGTTTTACTTATTTTTTTTATGGCTGTACGGGGACAATAGTTGTTAACGTCTATGTCATGAGGTCTCCGGTGGATAGTTGTCTCATTGCAACTTTTAACAAACCTTTTTTTTTATATGCTTACCAATGAGACCACTCTCCAGTCTGTGTCGTGCACAATGAATTCATGATTAAAACATCTAAAAATTACATAGGATCAGAGTATATTTCATTTTTGTACGTTGCAGGTTATTGGAGATGGCAGGTGTCCATCAGCTAAGGACAGAGCCTCTCTACCATATAATATGACTACAATACGTGAAATACAAAGAACTGCGTCTATAGGTATGTTTTAAATATCTAATATGATCAATGACTTGCTATTGAACGAATTCTGAGTAATGTGTTCTGATAGAGTTACATGTCTTCATGCGTGCTATTACCTTGGGACCTCACAGGTTAACAATCCATTCCACAGTGTCAGTCTAGGAGAAAGAAGAGTTTTTATTTATATTAACATGTTTACGTCCAAATATACACTTATCCAAATAGCCATTGGACGTTAACAATCACTCATCATTTTTTTTTTCTTTTGCAAATGACTCAACCAAAAATAGATGGACAAATTCAAACACAAAACAACGAATAACAAATGCTTACTTCAACCTTATTTGGTTAATTCACACATTGTCGCTGACAGCTTTACATGTACGCAAGTCCCGTCTTTTCGTATCTAAATCATAAATTTAAAAAAGGAGAATCAAAATGTTCTAAACGTTTAAACGTGAGAGCCTTTATAGGTCCAAATGTCTTACGATTCTAATATGTTTTCTATAAGTATGTTCTTTGGTGAGGTTTTGGAATTTGTGTCGGATATTCGAACTCCTTTGCTTTTTTCCTACGATACAAGGGTGAACTATTTTGCCCAAGTACAGCCACTTTTCTTTTCATAAAAGACTGCAATAGCTCATAAAAAGTCGTTTACCGAAATATAAGCTGATTTACGATTTTTTTTCTCGTATTATACCATTGCCAATATAAGTTAAAAGTCCGAGTCAGCCTTTTTTCCACCATTTTCAAAATTTAAATATCTCGAAAAAGTGCCCCATAACCTATAATTTTTTAAAGCTTATTTTGTTCCTCAACTAAGTCTCTTTTGACTTATAGTTTCAATTTTCATTTCTGGATTTTTTACAACTTTCACGTATTCAGTTCTTCCTTAAACGAAATACATTGAAATTTTTATTACACATTGTAATTTTTCAGCTCCCGTAGCTACACCTCATGCTGTATGTACTAGAAGACACGGTAATTGCTGGTAAACTGGTACCAAAACAATCTATTATCTATTGTCACCTGATGTCGGTTCTCAATGATACAACTCAATGGACAGAACCAGAAAAGTTTAGACCCGAAAGATTTCTTGGGAAAAATAGACAACTGATAAAACCAGATGCTTTTTGTCCATTTTCTATGGGTAAGATATATTTTTTATGTGTCATTCATTTTATAATATGGAAGACGGTATGAATACTTCGTCTCACAGCCATAAAACATATGAAATCAACCAATCAAAATGCTGGAGGTGTTGTCTCGATCACTAATTTTGTAAAGTTTTATGACTTCAAAGCCTGACCCTTAAGCTGAGTATCGTACAGCATTGTTAGGTAGGTGATAATCTTTCAGGTTTTATTCAACTACTTTAATCACAATTTCCACATCAAAATAATTCTAAAGTTCTTATCGCTTCAATTTTATATTTCAACGTTTTTCTTTTTATGAGCATTACTTGTACATATAAGGAAATCAATATAGCTTCTTCGTATTTTAGAAGAATAAAAATGGGGAAAAATAGAAATTCAATGCCAATGTTATACTGTAAACTAACTAATTTTCACAAGCGTCCTACTTTTGCGAGTAGAATTAAATAAGCGAAAAAAATTGCCGCAAATATGTCACTTCGATCAAACCTTACATTAAGTAAATTAAAAAATCGCGGAATAGGTCAGAAAGGACTAAACGGAAATTAAGTATCCGCGAAAATAAGTTGGGTTACCGTAGTTCAAATACACGATTAGTTTAGCGCTTTTGCAGTTCATATACATTTCTAAATCACTATTTGGGGTTCCATTTAAAAAATTAATGGGAAGTAATCCACAGAAATGTCTTCTGATATGTTGGTTCAACTACAGAAATTAGAGTCGTGATGATTAGTAGATAATCTTAAATGAACGTTTTATTTTCTTGACAAATTTTGATTAATTTCAGTTAATATCCAAAACAAAAGTACCCATTGTGCACCACACTTCACCTTAGCCAGGATGTTGGTTATAGTTGTATACCATCTTTGAAGTAGGGAGATTTACTGCATTTGTGTATACGTTTGTCTCATTCAATAACGATCGCATTTTGCTTTCACAGAACTACACAAATCATAGTTTCCTTAAAAGGTAGATACAAAGCTTTTTGTGAGCTTGTTATTTGACGCGTTTTTACTTCTATTTATTGCCATATATACGAACTACATTAGTAAAAATAAAATAACAAAAACACCGAATTTCGAGAAAATACTAATGGATAACTTATATATACTTACACATATTTTCTACAAACCCGAGTTTCCTGAGATTTTTTCAAGGCTTTATAAAAATTCATTATTTCTAAAGTATCAACAACCTGTTGATCGAATAAATGTTTAATTTTACACATAATGACTATTCATGAAATAAATATTACATTTTTTTCAAGAACTACGAATCAGAACATCATTTTTGTGTGTCATCATTCTAATGAGCATCTTTTAGCCATTGGTACGTTCAATTAGAAAGAAAAGTAAATCAACTAAATATCGAACTTCAACGGAAAGTCATATATCGAATGGCAAAATCAAAAGCTCAATCACATCAAACGAATGGAAACATGATCATATTCATGACTTGGTACAGGCATTCCTTATGTAGAAAATGGTTTTAATTCTTGTGCATAAGCTAACTAAACCTGTCACTTGTACGACATTAGCATATAATTCCATTTTTTTTACAACGATGTTTGAGCAAATCAAATAGACATTATAGGTAAAATTGTCAAAATTAAAGTCAAAATTGAGTCAAATGTATATTAATTTATAATATTTTTCACTTCTGCAGGGCCCCGATCATGTATCGGACAACAACTGGCAACAAACGTAGTATTTTTGTTCTTTACGTCATTAATTCAACGGTTTAACTTTGTGACAGTAAACCCACCCGAGGAACTTTCACTGGAAGGAGAACAGACTTGAATAACGCGCCACCCAAAACCGTTTCAGGTGTACTTTGAACCAATCTGATACTTGCATGAAATATTAGAGCGTCTTTGTATAATGATAAATTTAAAAAGCAGTACAATTTATTCTTAATATTTTTGGGATTAAACTTGACAAAATATACAATTTGTACCTTCTCTTGGGTACCTGTCGGACATTTACTAGTATGTTCAAAGCATTATCTTGAACCCATGTGTTTTTGAAAATTATCCAGATGGACATCAAATCTGTTCAATTTTTGAAAATTATCCAGATGAACATCAAATTCTGTTGAATATAATGATTAAAAATGTCCTTGTCTTTTTAAAAGATTTTGCAAAACTACAGGTGAATACTGTCTCACCCATTAGGTTGTGTATTGTGGCATTTAATCACCAATATCGAATCCTTTTCACTCTTCTATATCAACTTATCTATGCCATTTAACATTTGGTAAAGTTTAGTACATTGAAGACTTTTTAGTAAAAGGAAATGTAATTTATTTTCAATGAACATGTAATGAAGTAATATTAATCATTATCAATTTACCAAAAAAATAAAAATCAAGATATAGCAATTGAGTATTCTGCATTTGATTCTTGAACAAGTAAATTGGCGCTTACATTTTGGAATTTTGGGTCCTCAATGCTCTTCAACTTTGTACTTGTTTTGCTTTATATCTATTTTGATCTGAGCGTCACTGATGAGTCTTATGTAGACGAACCGCGCGTCTGGCGTATTAAATTATTAGCATGGTACCTTTGATAATTATTTACATAAGTATTAACATTTTCATATGTTAGGCATATCATATCTAGTTGACTGTGTATTTTTAAAATCACGTAGAAATGTAATTACCATAAGATATATGAACAAAAAACAAAATCATTTCGAATTGAACGTAATTTGAGCCGTCTGATACAATTATTACTAACTAATAAACAAAAACACAGACAAAATATGGAAATAAATGTTATGTCATTCAATTAATTTATTGTCAAAACAAGTTTTACCATAAACAGATTAAGCTAGAGAACTTATAAGACGTTGCGGATTCGGAAATGAAAATTTACTTATCATTAACGAAATCTTTTGTTTATTTTCTTTGGTTACATCTTCTGACATCAGACTCGGACTTCTCTTGAATTTTGATGTGCGTATTGGTATGCGTTTACTTTCTACATTGGCTAGAGGTATAGGGGGAGGGTTGAGATCTCATAAACATGTTTAACCCCGCCGCATTTTTGCGCCTGTCCCAAGTCAGGAGCCTCTGGCCTTTGTTAGTCTTGTATTATTTTAATTTTAGTTTCTTGTGTACAATTTGAAATAAGTATAGCGTTCATTATCACTGAACTAGTATATATTTGTTTAAAGGCCAGCTGAAGACGCTCCGGGTGCGGGAATTTCACGCTACATTGGAGACCTGTTTGTGACATTCTGCTGTTGTTTTTTCTGTGTTCGAGTTGTTGTCTCTTTGACACATTCCCCATTTCCATTCTCAATTTTATTGTTATAAATTTTCTAATACTCAACCAAAATATACAAAGAAATCTTTAAAATATCATCCTTGACACAAAATCAAAAAGTGCACACAAAAAAAACCCCACACAAATAGCAAAGGAACAGCGGGTTTAATGCTGCACTTCATCTGAAATTCAGAGTTCGGCTTTCAATACAGAGAAAAAAAATCCCACTAAACTGCAAGTTTAAGGTGGGCCATAGGAGTACCACCGCAGAAATAAAGGATATACGCAAATTGTTTTCTGATAACAGGAAATTTTATAAATTATCTTGAGAAACGTTATTTTAAACAAGACATTTCACTATACATTTGTATTTGCATACATATTATTAATGAATTTCTGTTTAAAGTCGCGTTAACGCAAAACGGCTACAGTATAACATACAAGAGACAGTACATGATATACTTTAAGTATTTTGTATCATAACTTTCGTTCAACTTATATGATTTTATCATGAATTATGTATTTCTGTACTTTTGGTCTAATACAGTGAACCATTGGAGTTTTACTGGTCTCGATTAAATAGGGGTACTGCTTAAATCTGAAATAATAGACACCTCGTATAATATCAAGATATATATATTTGCCTAAGAAATTTGAAATTCTGGGTTAATCTCAGATCTTGGATAGTTCCTTGTCATTTTGGAAACTGTGTGTTAATTTTAGATCTTTGTTAATTCATTTCCATCTCTTTAGAATTTGGTTTATTTTTAGGTTGTCTAATTGATTAAGCTCTTGTCTGTTGGTGAAGACCATATAATGACTACCTAGAAATACTTTGCTTATTAATTTTATAATGTTCCTGTCGACAATTACCCTTTGTTTCTTAATATTCATAAGAGCAGGATGCCTTTTTTTTAGTGAACACATCAATGAGGCTTAAACTAAACATACAACAAGGATTTTTTATAATGTGATTTATTCTGGTAATTTGACTTAGCCGAAAAGAGATCGAAATGACAATCAAAATCAATAAAAATTCAGGACTATATAAGTTTGGTTAAATTACTAGTAGAAATCAAGATATACCCATTCTTTTGCATATTTAAGCAAATAAAAATGTTTAAACTATCAAAATCCATAAGTCAAAGAGAAATAGACAACGCCAATTCAAATAAGAAGAAAAAAACGATGAAAAGCATACACCAGTTTATAAAACACATTTATCTTGTAACAGATATAGATTAAAATGATAAAAGAACGTGTTTATCAAATAAAATATAGCAAGTGAACGGATGCATAGTTTTCCTTAAGTATAGACATCGATTTAATATATGAATCAAATGGTTCTGATTACTAAGTTAACATTTAAAAAGAAATCCTTTACAAATCACGAATAGAACTTGTGTGTTTAAAGAAAAAAAAGTAAATTAACCTAGATAGAAACCTTTTAAAAAACTACATATACCCACAGCAGATTTATTTTGATCACGGGATATGTTATTTCAAGCTTAGATATTATTACGATAATTAATAAGTGTTCTTATAATATCTTTTGCCGGATAAATTATCTAAAAGTATTTAAGTAAGTATAAAAATTTAAAAAGAATAAGCGAATATCAATGTTTTATTGGTATTTTTTAATATCATTTCCATGGATAATTTTATTGATTTCAAATAACCGATGTAGGCAAGGAAGTTATTTCAAACTACAAAGCCGGGTATGGAAAACAAAATCAATTAAAAAAGTATTAACAGAAACTCCAAGGAACATTCACGAAAGTGGAAAATCCACTAAACCAAACGCTCGACTATATTAACCAATAGAATGAATGAAAAACAAGTGTACTATTCGAGATCATGGTTTTGTACACTCTTGCATGACACAAATTTGTTTATAAAATTCTTTTTCAATCATTTGAATTTTCATTATTAATAGATTCGTTAGAACTCAAATGTGCATTTTACAAGAAACATAACGATGATGGATTGTTATGTCACCAACTTTAACATTGTGTTTCCATCTAGACTACTTAAATAACGAGATCCAATTTGCTAGCCAGCATGGTGTAAAAATAACGAATCACAGAACGCTACTTTATAATTAACTAATATAGGACAATAAAGTAGATTAAAAATACACCCTTAAAAGTCCTTTTATTTCATACATATATAGTTAGTATTATCAATAATAAACAAGTTATGGGTCTAATCCGATACTGATACGAATAGTTATGCTACATGTAGTTTTCGGTCGATGTATGTATGTATGTTATTTATCTTCCTAGTTTACTAGGAGCACCACCATGTCTGATGGTGTTTAGGAGGACACTGTAAACGTTGCATCGGTGAGGATATAATTGAAGCATTTGCCTCCAAAATGTCCTAGCATGGCCAGCTCTTACTACCAGAAACAGAAAGTACACGAAATAGATAATATGCAACTGTTGTTTAGTTGTTGTATTTTGTTGATGTTGTTCATTAGTGTTTTTTTTTTTTTTTTTATATATAGATTGGATTATAGAATTATTTCATTGGAAATCATACCATTTCTTCTAATATCTATGAACGTACACTCACCTGATTGCTAACCAAGCTCCCTGAAAAATAAAAAAAATATGAAAAAAGACAAGAAACCAGGATGGATTCAAATACAATGATTTGAAAACAGAGAAAACTTTGACCCTCAAATAAGGATGACTTTATCAGATGACAATACGAATAATGTTTTTTTTTTTTTTTTTTTTTTATTAAATTAACCGTTCAATGTATGAACTCTTATTCTTTCACTACTCACTATGGCGCGGTTGTGTTCTAGTATATTTCAAAGGAGGCCATCGCCACCAGTAGCAATAAATGGTTGCGATCTAACCGTTAAAATAAAAATGAATCTTCTATGTTGAACATTTGACTAGAATAAATACAGTCTCTTTAATATGTTACAATTAGCACGGTTTTGCGAGTTTCGTTTTCAATACCATAGCAACAAGAGGTTTAGAACGCAAAAGGTATGGAACTGATATAAAGCATGAATTGCCTTAATCTTATTTAAAACAGATCTCTCATCGCTCCCGTTTTCTAATATGTCGCGTGGAAGACCTAACGAAAACCGTTATAATGATATGCAAATGAGTTGACGACCTATTAATAAGTCAATCAAAAAAGTTAATTAATTATTTGGACTGACGATTTCTTCGTAAATGAAATGAGTTACATCCCTTTACTCACGATCAACTTTCAAGATCGTCGAAGATTGGAAATGCCCGACATGTGTTTGAAAATCAAGTGATGTACAACATATTGTAATTTGAAACATGGACAATATCAAACATTTTTCTTTAAAAAAATCCAATAAATTTATTTGTTTTTTTAGGAAACAATTTTCGATATCCATTTGAAAATGTCTGTGACATCTGAGAACAGAAAAGCTATACTCGGAAATTTAATTCTCAAACTATTTCTTAAAATGATGCAACTTATATTAAGAGATTATATTAGTCCAAGGGGTTTGAGATCGAAATTTCAACAAAAAGATATTCGAGCTACTCTCACAAAGAGTGAAATTACATTATTGGAAAAGCTTCCAAAAACGGATAAATTCACAGTTGAACTTTGTTATAAAATATTGCGATACGAACATTTAATGATGGAACCAAAATGTAAGTGGGGAAATATTCCACATGACACCGAACTCGAAATTGCAGATGATATTCAACGGATTATAGATACAACAAATGATGTGATCAGCAAACAGTGTGATGATATAACTGAAATGTATTACAATGCAATTAAACAGAAAACTCAAAATATTGCAAAGAGAGTGGATGGATATCTGCATCAAGATATTTGCTTGAAGATGTACAGAACAATTTGCAGCTCAGATTTACATTCTGCTGAAATTCTTCAAAAATTGACTCTGTTGCAAACGATTGATGGTAAGATATTTGCATTAATTTTACACATAGAATACCTGCAAAAACCTCTTTAATTGAATAAAAAAACCGCATACATTTTGTACGTTCCAAAAGACTTATAGACAACAGAAAACTATATTGTTGTCTGACAACTTATATAAACACAATTTATAAGCGGGATTCAAAGACATTTATTCTGTAGTGGAACTTACAACAGTTAGTTGAATGACAATGTAAAAGAGTAAACCAATAAGTCCAATGTATGCATCAAACAGCAATATCGTTCTATAGTCTAGCCTAGTTGGCCTCTGCGGCTTGTTTATTTATCTGGTGTCACAGATCTCAGCTCGTCACCCCCTATAATTTCGATTGGGCATGAAGCTTTACCTGGGGACGATAAAGACAATGTTACAGTGCATAAATATGAAAAATGTAGGACAAATGCTGATTTTAAAGACAATATATTCTTCCTTGATAATATAATGTTTCACTCTTTCAAATTATCGCATAATATTATATCAAATATCAAGTGAAAAATATCAATATCACAGAGGTTGGTGCAGAAAAAGAAGATATTTTCATTTGTTATGTAAAGCTGCCTAGAATATCATGATCATGAACGTAAAGCATCATTTTCCTTTAGCTCACCTGGCCCAAAGGTCATGCAATGCGAACTATTGCAACACTTGTCGTCCGTCGTCCCCGTCATTCAAAGATATTCTTCATAAAACTACTCAACCAATTTCAACCAAACTATGATTAAGATTTTAAAGGCATCTAGTAGAACGTTTGGGGTTTATTATATTTGTGTCAGTCAACAAACATGGCCACCATGGCTAGAAAAACAAAGCAGGAAAATGCAGTTGTTTTTTTCATATCTCAATTACTAATGGAATTTGTTGAAATATTATGGTATAAATATCATTTCAGACTAATCAGACAATATTTTGGAGTTACTGCCTCAAAATGAAGGATACAGGATCTGAAGAGCCCCCTGTTTTCAGATATAAGTTTGTGGTTTTATCAATGTATACGCAACATCAGTATATTAACTACAATATATATAGCACATAAAATAAGATAATCGCCAACAACAATATTAGATCTCTTATTTTTGATGAGTTTTATCTTTAAGATTTGTTTATGAAAATAAATGTTTTATTTAGAAATGTACACTATGCAGCAATATGATTATCTATTGTGTTACATTGAATAACTGTCGTAACACCTGAAATCACTGAGTTTGAATATCACTTTGGTATCCCTCTCTGATGAGATTAGTACCAATACACAATATGTGGAACGATGTTGTATGATTGCAACTGATACACTACCCACCAAAGGTTTAATGCAGTAAATAAGTAAATTTACATATGTTTAGAGGTATTTGAAAGCCACGCTAATAAAGCGCACTCATTATGTTACTTGCAATTATTTGTTTTTGCAGTGGATCAGAATGTTGATGCAGAATGTGAGTTTAGAGAAAACTATTCAAGACTGTCCCTTGTTATAACTGACACGTTTCCAAATATCCTTAAAGATGTTATTGGATCAATTATATCTGCAAAAAAACTATATCAGTTATGCGTTCCTAATCATCTGAGCAGTTTCACGTCGGATCAACAGAAAAACTTGCAAGATTTAAAGGAGTAGGTCCGGTAAGGGCCGATTTCGGCCTCAATTTTTAAGTTCATCTAACGAAAGATTTTAGACACTTTCTAAACACTTAAGTGTCTATTTCAATTGATTCAATTAGTTAATGAGGAAGATTTTAACTTAATAAGTCATTTAAAACGCCCCGATTCAAGCTTAAATATGAAAATCTATCAAATATGCAAAAAATCGTCACTTTTCAGATGATTTTTGTCAAAAATGAAAGTGGCCGCATTCGTGTTCATCCTCAACCTTTATATATATTATGTATTATCATCAAATACAACTTACATTTCAATATTATGAATGAACACGAATGCGGCCACTTTCATTTCAGACGGAAACCGTCTAAAATTTAACTAAAATGCTGCAATTGTGAAGATTTCAGTAATTTAGCATGACTTAATGATGCTAGTACCCGATATATGTGCATTGTTTTGTCAAAAACAGCCCATATTTATGTAGCAGAAGCATTCTACTTTGCAATAAATATCTAAACGATTACATTTTCACAATTTTCTAAACTGCTATATTTTGAGGCCAAAAAGGGGTCTTACTGAACCTACTCCTTTGACGAATTCATATACTTCGTTGGATATATCTATAATATATAGACTATTAAGACAGTTTGAACTGATACCTCCTCCTACCTTAGGATGGGGGAACTTTCCTGACAAAAATCATAACAAATTAGGTGATGACGTAGAACGCATTCGTTATTACAGAAACCAAGTAGCACACAGGAATAACACAAATATTGAGAAAATTGAATTTGAGGATTACTTCAACCATTTTCTTAATATTGGAAACAGAATGGATTTAAACCTCCGACAGGGGACAAACTATGAAAGGAACATTGATTTGCATAAAACTTGTAGAATAGATAAACAAATGCAGATTAAATATGAAAATGCACTAAAGGAGCTCGAAAACATCAAATGTAAGTAGCTTTCCTCTTGTTTTGCTGCTCTCATTGTTAATTGTTAAATTATATTTTCATTGACGATGCGATCTATAGATACATACTTAGTAATCTAAAGACTCGTTATGACGAATCCTTCGGTGCTATATTTTATTGTCATATTTGAACAAAATCAATTTTATACTTCTATAATACCATTTTAAATTCAAATTCAAGTGTACATTGTATGGATATAGTTCATTAATAATGTTAATGAACAGACAAAGACGTTGGAAACGTTGATTGTTGTATGAATATCTTGAACATTTAGTGTTCATAATTTGCCGAGAACAAGTAAAAAAATGTTAAATTTAACGCATTTTAATTGTACAAAAACACAACGTCCTTTTGGGCGTTTATTACGAATATTTTTATATTCAATTATTCGATTAACGTCTGATGTCATACCTTCCCGATCTGCAGCGCATATCATGTCTTGTTTTCACGTTTTGAAGCGCATTTGATTTATTCTACTGTTTTTTGTTAACCAATTCATGTTTATATGTTTTTAACGTTGATTTGTTACAGTAAGATTTGAAAGAACACCAATCAAGTTTTACTAAGGAGACAGTTTTGAAAAAAGTTTGGGTCAGCTAAGATCTTTGATTCAGGATGAGAAATTAGTAGGTAGGATATTAAACAAATATGTTTGTAATATTTCGCTAATAACGTTTGACGGTAAACAGGATATATTTCACCACATGTACATACATATGCAAACTGACAAGTGCTGTCAGTGACAGGGGAGAAAACATTTACTTTGGAATATTTTACATATGTTTTTGGAAGCACATTTGTGTGACGACAAATACAATACAAGATAGCACATGCAATGAACTTTTTTGTTTATTTGTAGGAAGACAAAAAGTCCGTGTACAGATCATTTTTGAATGCGAATCTGATGTAGAGAAAACTGTTGATATACTGAATTCACTCAGAAAAGAGATAAATACAGGCTTAAGTGGAATTGAATTCATCGTGGCAAACAAAGGGAGTATTGTTCTGAATGTAGATATTACCCTTGATTTGATGGAAACAAACGAAATTTTACTGTCTACCATGGCTTTATTTCTAGAAAAGATTTTGAAACACACTCCAATCTGCACTACGGAACGAATTGATATGGTATTAGTACCCATTGAAGGTTCGTCGTCTTATTAATAGAAATATATTATAATAGTTGTGGTTGAATTCGTCTTTTTTGGTCAAAGTCTAAATTAAATGTTTGACTATCAAGGACAAATACGGTCTAAAAAATGTCTTTACATTAAAATTTAAAAGCTCAGTTATAAAAAACTGTCATTTAAACTACTTATCTGTAACTTTGATTTAAAACGAAAATAATTTAAACCTTTATCTAAAAACTATATATATCTTTAATTTTTTATATCGTACTTAATCAATTATTTGCTTATACTATTATCTGGTATAATTTCTCGTTAGGATATTAAAAAAACAACCTATAGTGTTCAAAGTCCATGATATTAAATGGCAGACAATTATTTCAAACTGTAAGCGACATGCTCCGAATAAATTTGATGAAATAATCATTCCAAACAAAAACTATTAAGTTAATTAACAAAACAGGATACTATAATTTTTAAGATTGTTCAAGAGTTTTCTACAGATAATCTATAAAGATACTTCTTCAGCAGTGATATAGCATATATTATCACATATTGGTCACGAAGACGTCAGGTTTTGTATATGCAATAACCTAAAAATTGCCCGGGGCAACAAAGAGGTTATTGGTTATTGTGCGCTGATTCTAAATGACATTACGTCATTGCATCCTTAACGACACTGTTGTGATAAAATGTTTAAGATTTTTAACTGTTTCATGTTTCATTAAATTGTTATAATTGGATTTCTTGTCCCTCTCTCTGAAGAACTAAAACATGTGATAAATAGATCATAACATGTCTTTTCAAAATTGGCCCTGGTATCATCCCTCGACTAAAGCCTCGAGGCCGATATGGTAGTCTTGGGATGATACAAGGGCCTATATGGAAAAGGGCATGCTATGATCTTTACTTATTCGGTCTTCGACATGATATTGAATGAATAAAAATATTGCCAAACAATTATTCTTTTTTTTATATAGAATTCACAACATGGAATACACAAATTACTACTGCAGAACCTGTTTACCTGCACTTCGATTTCGAAGCAGATTTATTTGAGACAGATGGAAACCTTGAAGAACAACTATGTCAAATATCTGATGCCATTTCCAAACATTCCAACGGAAGTGCTGCTAAGTCCAACATTACGGCAACACTTTTACCAATAAGCCTTGGTAATACTTTTTAAGAATGTAGTTATTTCAGGTTTAGGAATTATATGTCAGATGATTGAACTCCTTAGTTTTTTTACCTACTTTACAGGATATCACTCATAGTTTTTGATGAGCAAATACGTTATGTTTTAAAATTATAACCACTACAAACATAGATGTGTTCATACAATAGTTGGTACTTTCATGAAGTTCAAATCTAGCTAGTGCTTGAACCCCTAATTAAATTTTGAAATGAATTTTTTTCTCGAGCTACTTATTTTAATCACAGATGGTATTTAATTACTCGTTGGGATATTTTTATTCCTTTTCAATGTCAACGACGAAATAGGTTTAAGGTATAGGCAATTATATTAGACTTTATCATATGTTAAGATCGTTGAACATTAACGAGCTCTTTATTTCGATCACTTTTTAATAAGCAATTAAGAAATGACTATAACATTTTTTCTGACTATGAAGAAATAACATAAAAAGAATGTGATGCACACTGAATAACGCGCATAGCAGGTAATATAACAGTTTGTCCCCCTCATTTTTTATGTTATCTCGAATATACTGACAAAATATTACAGTTATTTTTTATAATTTAATTCTAAATTTCATTTTAAACCGGCGTAAATCATGAAAAAACGATGATGACGTCATGGTCACATGACAAAATTGTGTCTATGATATGATAAACAAAACAACGTCACAAATCAGAAGACGAGTTACATCAAAAATTAAATTATTGATTGATAGATTAATTGGTATGTAAGACATCAAATGTGGCTCGTCGATACATTCTAAATATATCCATTCTGGTTTAGTCGTTCAATTTTTGTGTTGCATTTATAACTTAACCACTCTATGTTCATGGTTAAATTGAAATTAATTTATACTTAATTTCGAAGAGTCTAATATCGCACGTAATATTCGTTGGTTAAAAAAGCACACTTCAATTAGAAAATACTCATGAATGAAAACATTTAAAAAGCCATTTTGCATATTGGAATATATGAAAGACGTCAATTGTCAAAGAGACAGACAGCTACATGATTTGTGTGCACAACATTTTCAAAAAGTGCTGTAAGAATGAAAAAAAAATCAATCTCTGTCAGCAATCATAGGCGACACATGCCATGCACGGACCAAAGAATATTGCGATTATTGAAGAAAATGGCCACACGTTAACGTTTAAACCTCAAATGTAAAGTGCAATCTTGAAGGGTAATAAGATTGGTAGTTTCAAGTTTCAAGTTAATTATTTATGTTAACTTCGGTTAATAATGATTTCGTGAGAAAGTTTTAGAAATGCTTTACGTTGCATTTCTGTTTACTTATAATTTTTTTGAAAAAAACACATATGGACAAACTTTACAGATGTATTTGCAATACAACATCGAGAAGAAAATTCGATAATTTGTTTTTTGAATTACACAAAAAAACCAAGGAATGATTTTTCTACTTCAATCATCAAACTATAATATGAATATATAATGTCAAGTGGATGAAGACAAGTTGTTGATATGTTGTACACCATTTTGCAACTCGTTAATCTTTAATTATCCCGTACTCGTATGTTCAATACATGGTCACAGAAAATTGACTTATTCTCAGATGCATGATATATTTCATCATTTGTTATCTGCTTTACACTAGCTGTCAGTAACTGACACCTTAAAACGAGTTTACCCCCACCACATTCCATTCTGAGACTGTCCCTGGTCAAGAGTGTGTAATTCAGTGGTTGTTGTTTGTTTCTCTATTTTACTTTAAAATTGTGTAAAAGAGGGGCGATAGATACCAGAGGGACAGTCAAACCCATAGATCAAAAATAAACTGACAACGCAATGACGCTCGAATAAAAAATAGTTTTAATGGCCAAAAAAAGTACATAGTTAAAGAGCATTGAGGACCGCGAATTCCTAAAAGTAAGTATCATATAGCAGCCATAATCTGGTATACTGGTAGACTTAGATGTAGAGTTGGACTCATACCACATATTCTTATATCTATGTATATATAAGTAAATCTATAGTTAAGGTCTTTTTCTGAAATTTTTGTACCTATCAACTATTTCCTTATATGGAAGTCATGAAAAAATATGTGTAATATTAAAGACATTAATACGATTTTTATATTCGAATTAAATCGATATCAAGTAAGTTTCGAAAAAAATAGATTGATACTTTCTGTCTTGTTTTGTTTCTTTGTTTTGATATACGGAACAAAATCCCTTTTCTACTGACTTACTTTTATTTTCTGAGGGTTAAGCACTTTAATCTCGTCGCATTTTATATACACCTGGAAAAAAGTATTGCAACACTTCCGTTGAAAACAATATAAAATGACATTATTGTAGAATGTGTATAACTTGGGTTTTATCTAATACTTTTGATCCGTTTATGGTTTAAAATTGAATTCATGGTATTAACTTACTTTTCATCAAATATTAATGCTATATGGATAAAACATAACAGCTGGACAGAAACAAGTTTTTGCGCTTTTCACAAAAATGCGAAATTTTGCAGGTCTCATTTTTTCCAAAACCTTGGTTTTGCAATAAATACAGTTTTTTATGCATTAAACTTATTCAGAACTGTTTGGAATAGCTAGTTTAACAACAATTTTCTGTATCAGTCGTTTAGTTTGCTGTAAAAATTACTTTATAAAATTTCGGGAAAGAAGACAAGACAAAGCATGAATAACTTTTTCAGTACAGCTCTAATGATGCGTCTCTCTGGTCTTAAGTTTGCCTGAAATGTAAGTTAATAACACAAATTTAATTTTAAACCATAAACGGGTTACAATTTTTTGGTAAAACCCAAATTATACGCATTCTACCATTATGTCATTTTACATTGTTTTCAATGGAAGAAGTGTTGCAATACTTTTTTCCAGGTGTATATGTTCCTGACCCAAGTCACATCACATAACAGAAAACTTTTGTACAAAGAGGACACTGATTTCAAGCAGGAAAAAAAACCAACTAACGGACACTAATGTAGGTTTCATACGGTAACAGATGACAGATTGGAGGAAAAAACAAAGATTTTAGGCTGGACATATGTTTGCCGCTAACATAACAATTTATAACGGAATATCGAACATTTTAAATAGATTGAAAAAGTAACGTACAGAAACCATTTAATAACATTTAATCTATATTATGATTTTTACATAACTTCGTTTCAATTAAAATAAATTGTAATATATCATGCAATATTATATAATCTATTTCAGAAAATCTGTCGACCACAGAAGAGGCATTTGCCCAAGCTCAATTACCTGTCAATCACAACCTCCCTGCCTCTGTCTCTTTACGTCAGCAGTTGAATGTTGAATTGTCACAGAATGAATATTGGGTTATGTGCGACTGTCTAAAAATAGGCAATTTGGTAGCTTTTATAGACGAGTCTTTTAACAAACGCCTAATTATCTGTAATGTAGATGGTACTGATATCCGTTGCATTCCTCTGTCGTATAAACCATGGTATATTACAGAGGTAAATAGTAACACTATTGCAGTTTCGTGTACACACGATAGAATCGTACTGATAATAAACGTACCTTCAGGTGCTGTCACCGGTAAAATCATTAACAGTAAATGCTGCTTCGGAATATCTCATGATGATGATAAGTTGTTCGTTGTTATAAGAGGGAATCTACATGTTATGGATCTTACAGGTTTCATAATACGTATTATACCCTTACCTTCAGAAACTATCATGGACATAGCCGTACAGAGAGAAAGATTTGTCTGTATAGACGAAACATCAGTCTACTGCTGTTGGTTAGATGGAACATTAATGTGGAAGTTTGATGAAAAGAAATTCAAACATTTAAGTCATCTGACAACAGATAAGAAGGGGAATGTTTATGTAACAGATTCCGGAAATAACATTGTAGTAGTGATATCTGACGATGGGAGACATTTTAGAGAGATTCTGTCAGAGTCGGACGGACTGTGTAAACCGTATGGAATACATTTTGACCTGACAGAAGACATTCTAACGGTTTGTAATGAAAGCAACAGAACAGCTTTACTATATTATGTCAAAGCACAACGTGACATAAATCAACATGCTTAACTTCTTTCAAACAATTATTGTCGTTACAATCTTTGTTAATGCAGTCAATCAAACTTATTCAAATATAGTTTTATTTAATGAAACTGAAAATAATAACTGCGTTCATTGACAAAAGAACCGAGAAAAAAAACTTTTACGATCATATTAATTATACGGAATAGTATTTGTAATTCCTAGTAGATCTACGTTTCGTATTTGTTGTAGATTTCATCAACCTTATTTGTTCTTATTTGACAATTGAAAATCTTGATAATGTACTTCAAAATGTTTGGTTTTTTTCCTTTTGTTGGGTTAAATTAGAAACAAAGAAAAAAAATGATTAGAGAAACAGTCTTTAAATTGCGGTTACATTCATTTTGATATAACTGAAATACCACTTTATAAATTTCGTTTGTTTGAAGCTTTGTCCTGGCTTAACTCGGGCATAGATTACCTTAGCTGCATTTGGCAAAACTTTAAGGAATTTTGGTTCTCAATGCTCTTCAATGTCATACTTTATTTGGCCTTTTTAACTTTTTTGGATTCATGCGTCACTGATGAGTCTTTTGTAGACGAAACGCGCGTTTGGCGTATATACTAAAGTTAGTCCCGGTATCTATGATGAGTTTATTTACAACCACTGGGTCGATGCCACTGCTGGTGGAGATTTATTTCCCCGAGGGTATCACAAGCCCAGTAGTAAGCACGTTTTATGCTGAATTGTCATTGATATGGTTATATTTATAAACTTACAGTTTACAAATTTTTGATTTTTTTGAAATACTAAGGCTTTTCTACCTTTTTAGGAACTTTTAGGAATTTTGGTTCTCAATGCTCTTCAACTTCGTACTTTATTTGGCCTTTTTAACTTTTTTGGATTCGATGGTCACTGATGAGTCTTTTGTAGACGAAATGCGCGTCTGGCGTATATACTAAATTTAGTCCTGGTATCTATGATGAGTTTACTTCATCAGGATCGCAAACACTGTTATATAATAAATATTTTATGGATTCAAAATAATTAATTCCATAGTGATGGTGTAGTTAGCTTGAATAAATAATTAGTTTTTGTATATTTCTTTGATGAATATTAAATATAAATGTGCATGACAGGGTTGCCTTGAAGTGCAGTTTCATAAACTCCAACCCCCCAACTTTGGGTTTTGATCAAATCTTGCAGATCAGAATGATTGGTGTATTTTAATTAAATTTTTACGCATTTTCTGATAAATCATATTTGGTGTTTTATTTCCCTGGTAGGTTTGATCAATGTATATATACATGACGCCAACAAAATAAAATATCTGATATTGTATCAGGTAAACATGCTAGCTCAAAGTACGTTTATTTTGTTGAACGAAGAATACTGCTTTTTCAAAAGTTGCTAAGACAGGGCTATGAATAGATCAAATTAAGGTCACCACTCAAGAAATTTGACAGTCGCCATCATGAGCTGATTGGCCATTATGACAAAAGTGTGTCAGAAATCATATCGGATATTCTTCTTCAGTCATAATAACCTTCCATCATTACCAAACTGAACAAAGAAAAAACACGACTGTTGCCGTATACGGTGCAAGAAATGCTTACCCTCCCGGAGCACATGATTTCACTCCCGATTTTTAGTTGAGTAAGTATTATTTATTATTTTTAACTATTGATGTAAATGTCCTTTGGTTTTATGAGTCCTTGTTTACTCCTTGGTTTTGATTGTTATTGTCATATAACTGAAATATTATTGGTTGATCTGCTAACTGTGTAATATGCCTCTCTTTACTAGGCGTTGATGGTGCAACTGAAAAACTAAACAAAATTTTACAAACTATTGCAGAAAATACATGTAAAGTCATATCTAAACCAACAAAACAGAAAAAGAAAAAAATTAAACAAGTATGGTCAGATAATGTAGTATATGAAACAAAAAGACAAATAAACTATTTAGGAAATAAAATCAAGAATAACTTAAATGACAAAAGTTTAAAATCTAAATATTTTGAATTATGTAAAAAACTAAAAAAAATGATTAAACAGAAAAAATTTGAATATCACCAAAAACTTTATAAATCACTTTCAGATAATTTAAAAAATAATCCAAAAGAATACTGGAATGTTCCAATAAAAAAGAAACCAAATATTGAAGAAGATATTCCTGAAATTTTAATGAATGAAAATAAAATCATAAAACATTTTCAGGATCAGGGTACACCAGCCTCATATGATAAATCCTTTGTAAATAAACTGGAACGTGAACTAAACATTATAGAAGATAATATTGAATTGAATATGGAAACTGATGCACCAATTACATTTGCTGAAGTAAAACTGGTCATTTCAAACCTTAAAGTAAACAAATCAGCAGGTCCAGATAGAATTGTGAATGAAATACTCAAACACTCACAACCTGTGATAATTAATTCTATTGTAAAAGTTTTTAATTTGATTTTAAAGACAGGTAATTATCCAGATTCTTGGAAATTATCTTTCATGATCCCTTTACATAAAAAAGGTGACAAGTTAGACCCTAATAATTATAGAGGCATTTCTCTTATAAGTAATCTACCAAAAATTTTTAATGCCATATTAAATAATAGGCTAATCAAGATTGTTGACAAACAATTAAGTGATTGTCAGTTTGGTTTCAGAGAAAATCACAGAACAGCTGATAGCATCTTTTTATTAAAGTCCTTGATTAATAAATATTTACATAAAGAGAAAAAAAAGATTTATGCCTGCTTCATAGATCTGAAAAAGGCTTTTGATTCAGTATGGAGAACTGCTTTACTTTATAAATTATGTAAAATGGGAGTTGGCAAGTCTTTTTATAGAGTTATAAAACAACAATACTTAAATACTAAATCATCTTTAAAATATAAAGATTATGTATCAGAATATTTTAATATTGCTAGAGGGGTTAAACAGGGAGACACACTAAGTCCCACTTTATTTAATGTCTTTATAAATGATATTGTAAAAAATTTTGAGGGAAATGATTCAAGTCCCCTTAAACTTATAAATAGTAAGGTAGGATGCCTTCTTTTTGCGGATGATCTTTTAATCCTGTCAGAATCAAAAGAGGGTCTACAAAACAGTTTAAATAACGTTAAATTATATTGTAACAAATGGCAACTCTCTTTGAATACAAACAAAACTAAATCCATGATTTTTAGTCAGTCAAAACATAAAAGTGAAACATCACATATTTACTATGAGAATAAAGCCATAGAGAGTGTAACAGAATATTCATTTTTGGGAATGTTGATAAAATGTAATGGAAATTTATCACAAAGTACTTTAGAGCTGACAAAAAAAGCAAAAAAAGTATTTTTTGCAATAAAATCATATACTAAATCATTGAATAATCTACCTATAAAAGTAGCAAATAATCTTTTTGATTCTTTAGTAAAACCAATTATGACCTATAATTCAGAAGTAACATATTTGGATACATATATTTCTTTTCATCGAGCCAAAAGCAGAGCCTTAACTTCAGGAAAAGAAATTAATCAACTTGATTTTATAGACAAAACCCCCATAGAAAATATGCATCTTAAATTTTGTAAATCTACTCTAGGGATAAGAAAAAATGCATCCAATTTAGGAGCAAGAGTTGAATTAGGAAGATTGCCTATAGAATGTTTTATTAAAACACAAACCCTTTTATATTTAGCTAGACTATATAATAATAATATTAATCCATTGTTAAAGGAAGCTTTTTCTCTAGCACAGTCTCTAGATTTGACAGGAACTTACTCATGGTATACATATGCTAAAAATATTGTCAAAGAGACTAACGTTGACCTTAATATTCTTTCTACTTGTAAGGACATAAAAGATGTAAATAAAATAAAAAACGATATAAAGTTAAAAATGAAAAATAGATATGAAGATTTAATTCAAAATAAATTTCAAAACATCGATGATAAAAGTAAATTTTTTCTCTATAAAAAACTTAAAAAAGATTACAAACTAGAATATTATCTAAATACATCTAATTTTCAGATAAGGAGATTAATCACTAAATTTAGAATAAGTGATCACTCCCTCTTGATTGAAAAGGGGAGATATTTTAAAATCCCAAGAGAGGAACGTCTTTGCCATAAATGTAAAATACTAGAGGATGAGAAACATTTTTTACTATATTGTGAGTATAATAAAACTCTAAGAAATGAATTTTTTCATCACATATGTACAGAAAATAATAACTTTAATAATTTAAATGAAGAAGAAAAAATTCATTATTTACTAAATCCATCATCGCCTTTACAAACAAATAAGTTAGGATCCTTCTTGAAAAAGTCATTAGAACTGAGGGCAGGGGACTCTTAACAACTTGTTTGTTGTTATACATTTTAATGCTGTTGATATTTTGTATGTTTAATATGTATGTATATATGTTTATTGTGTTTATTGTAATAATATATGTTGGTCACAAACTGTAAAGTTTACATGACAATAAAATATTTGATTTGATTTGATTTAATATAAGCAAGATTGGGTTCTTCGACAAGGTAACCGTTTACAGCGAATCCGCATTCAGTAAAACTCTCCCAATCGAGAATCAGCCACAACTTATATTTTAAGATTCGAATATGTTTCTATTATCTAATGGTCTAAGACCATGAAACATGTTGCTAATGACAATATGGCAGTATGTTGATAAGTGAGTTGAGATATAACAGTCAACTAATCCGTCGAAAATTTGGCAGTAAAACAACCCACACTGTTGATTTCAAACATAACAACCCTATTTATGAATCCCGTAAAAGAGAGCAATATATTTTAAAAGAGATATTCAAATTCCTAATTGTTTTGAAAAGGAATAAAAATTAGATAAAATAAATTAAAGGACAACGTGTACGTAAAATAGTCTTAAGCTCGCGATCACATAATAATTTTTTGGTATATATGCAGATGCGTATACGTCAACGTATATAATACGGTTGATACGTTTTTAAATGAACGACCTCTAATAGAGCATTTGCATTATTCACGTATCAGGATACGTGCACGGATCGACGTATACGTATCGAACAGATTTGTTTACAATAATGATTTTAGCCCGATCTCAATTAAAATAAAATGCATTATATGAAATTTTCATCGGGACCAACTTGATTTATCCTTTCCTCATATACGTGTTATACGATACGTCGATACGGATACGCCAGCAAATACTTGATTAATGTTAATGCTCTATTAAAAGCATTTGCATTATTCAAGTATTTGCTGACGTTTCCGTATCGACGTATCGTATAACACGTACTTGAGGAAAAGGAAAATTAAATTAGGTTGGTCCCGATGAAGATATTTTATAAATGCCTTTAATATTAATTAAGTTTTAAATGAGGACGGGGATAAATCATCTTTTTTATACAAATCTGCCTGATACGTTTATGTCGATCCGTGCACGTATCCAGATACGTGAATAATGCAAATGCTAAAAAGGGACGGAAGATACCAGAGGGACAGTCAAACTCAAATCTGAAATAAACTGAAAACACCTGGCTAAAAAGAAAAGAAGACAAACAGATAAACAATAGAACACATGACACAACATAGAAAATAAAGAATAAGCAACACGAACCCCACCAAAAACTAGGGGTGATCTCAGGTTAAGCAGATCCTGCTCCATAGTATAAAAACATTCGACTATTCTTCACTTTAAACATGTATTCCCCAAACATAACTTTCTATCTTGAATTTAATAATTTGAATTTATTTACATGGCAATCTGATCGTTACCGTGAAGTCACACGATATATGATACCCTACAACTTTATGTCATTACAGGTAGTTATGTACTCACTAAGTTTTATAAGTGATTGAAAAGGTGTCAATAGTTCACGTACCAGATAATTTAGCTAAAAAGGTAATCGTAGATGTGTTAACAGTTCACTTGGTTGTCCGATATCACAGCTTACATCCCAGCTCCTTTGTTCTACCAGGGGTTATCTGATTGGTTATCAAAGGTATCAGGATTATAATTTAGTACTCCACATTCCAAACTAAAAGACAAATTGAAAGAGTTGGTATTGCTTTGTTTCATAAAAAGAATGGCCAACGAAGATCCAAGTATCTTGTCTAAAAAGGGATAAATCCTATTTTGTAAAAGAGGGACGAAAGTTACCAAAAGGGACAGTCAAACTTATAAATCGAAAATAAACTGACAACGCCATGGCTAAACATGAAAAAGACAAACAGACAAACAATAGTACACATGACACAACATAGAAAACTAAAGAATAAACAACACGAACCCCACCAAACACATGTGGCAACCGTCGTGTTGCTTATGTGATAACAAATCCGGTAAATAGTCGGTAGGTCACATTCATAAAAGGGAAGGGGATTGTAGTTGCGACGTTAGGAACATATCCGATATCGTTTGTGAAACGGTTACTCCATAACGGTCAATCAACTCCTGATGGCGTCCGTAAAATTTACGATGGGATGCATGATTTCAACTTCACCATTTGGAACTCTTGGTTTAATAGCTTCCTTGTGAGCAGCAACCCTCTATCCAGAAAATTATGATAGGAAAAGCAAGTACGGTAATATCGTATCAAATGGGAGATATATACCCCGTATGCAGGTGCTGCTGGAATGTTGCTACTTAGAAATGGAAAGTTCACAATTGGAAAGCTGAAATCATCTCTTTTGTCGTAAAGTTTTGTTTTCAACCGACCCTTATTGTTTAATTTCTAGATGTAAGTCAAGATATGAGGCCGACTTAACTGTATCTGTAGTATCCTTTATCTCTAGTTCGATGGGATAGATGCGTTCCACATAGATACCAAATTTTGAATTACTTAGTGAAAGAACATCATCTATATAGCGGAAAGTAGAGTTAAAGGATAACGCTAACTTCTTATCTTTCTTCCTAAGAAGTTTCTGCATGAAGTCAGCCTCATAATAATAAAGAAACAGGTCGGCAAGTAGAGGGGCACTATTTGTTCGCATTGGAATGCCGACAGTCTGTTGAAAATTACAAGGTGGGTATTAAACAATTAATGATCGTTCATTCGTCACGGTGTCCGCACGAGAATAAACAAAAAGGGATATCTAAATAACTTAATGTCCTGACATTGTTTTGGTTCCGCAAACGGAACTTTTTATGTTAGTTTGTACATATAACTTCAATCTATACGTAATTAGAGGGCTTGCGTTTCCTTGTCAATATAATGGATTTAATGCACCTGTCATACTAAAGTTGTTTGTCATCTTAATATCGTGTTATAATATTATTTTAATGTCTTTTTTATATTTTACTTTTACTGTTAAGGGTATCTTTTTGATTTCCATTTCACAAATGTTTGATGTGGCTCGGTACTTGTACATCTCGTCATTCTGTAATTGTGAAAGAGTATTGTTTTTTGTGTATTTCATTTTTGCTAATGTGGTTTGTCAATATGCCGTTGTGTGTTTCTTTTTTACATATTTGTTCGTTTTATAGAAATTGGAATTATAACACAATGTTGACTGTTGTATCACTATTTTGACATTAATACCTATAATGTCTGTTTGTTTTGTTCACACACTGCTGTCAATATAATGGAATTTTATGCGACTGTCATACAAGTGAGAGATTTAGCTAGCTATAAAAAAGCCAATCCATCCTTTTCTGCAGAAGTTAATGCCTGTACCAAGTCAGGGATATGACAGTTGTTATCCATTCGTTTGATGCTTTTGAGTTTTTGATTTTGCCATTTGATCAGGGACTTCCGTTTTCATTTTTCTTCGGAGTATTTTTGTGATTTTACTTTTTTTTTGATAAAAGTTTGATAATCACAAGCAATCATTTCGTGTAAATTTTTACAGGTTATCAGGAAAAAAATATGGATTGGTAATCAACATTTCGATTCTTAAAGTAAAATTTATTACAAAACTTTTACAAAAATGGTCTAATGAGATGAGATCTATATCATAAGCCATGTGCGATTGATCATAGCTCATACAACTGAAATTTTCATGATGAAGATGTCGATTTTAAAGCAGATATATAGTTCGTTAAATATTAATGAAATTTCCTTATAATTATCAATGTTTGTAGAACTTGCCCATGAAAACTAATCATACAATAATTTTAAGTTGTCAAAAGGAATTGAAGTGCATTCAAAATGCTTAATAGCCGTCAGATACATTTGCTATTGTTGAATATAGCTGTTAAGTAAGAATTGTAAGGACGCCGTGTGGAGCTTCAAGAGCTACATTTGCAACAAACCCCTTTTCATGATAGAAAAAATAAGTGGCGTAATGAAGAGATAAGTATGACAAAGTAATATATTGTCCATATCATGCTCATAAATCTGTTATTTCTACCATACTTAATCAAAGTGCTTCATTTTGTTAGTTATGTAACTTATTGAATGCTTGTTTTGAATATTATTGGTATGCCTTGTACAATGTTGTAGGCCAGTTAAAAGCTGAAAAGATTGTAATGGAGGTCCTTTGTATACTATGCCACGACTCTTAATAAAGAATATCTAGTTACTCATTAATTGTTCTGATATCTTTTTTATCAATAGATCACATACAAGTCATTTATCTTTTGCACTGAGATTGTAAAAACTCTCTTTGCCCGTCGTTGTGTTAATTACTTAGAAAGGCGTAGCTCATTGTCTTATATTACCATCCTTAGATGCATTCAAACGAATTGAATGCAACTGAAGTAATTAAATTAATGGTATTCAGTCAACATACGATTATGTTTGCATATAGATATAAGAAGATGTGGTATGAGTGCCAATGAGACAACTCTCCATTCAAGTCACAATTTGTAACAGTAAACCATTATAAGTCAAAGTACGGTCTTCAACACGGAGCCCTGACGCACACCGAATTGCAAGCTATAAAGGGCCCCAAAAATGACTAGTTTAAAACAATCCTTACAGGAAAACCAACCGTCAAATGTATTGATGAACTACCTATCAATAAAGACGTTTGCATTTTCTAAACTTCTATATATAAATAAAGCACTAAACAAAAGTATAAAAGGTAAAACACTATTTTCCAAATTAGCCATGTTAATGCACAACAATTATCACGTCATTTAACAAATACACATCGATCTTTCGTACCAGTATAAGTATATGTCTCTGGTTTACAGTTTGATTTAGAAGAAACACGGACATAGCTAGATAATACAATTAATTATCTAAATACTACCACAATTTTATATTAATAGGTATTGTAATTTTCATTGTTATTAATAAATGTTATATCAGTATTACAAACCAAATCTTGAATTTTATTCTAATTCTATCCTATTTTTTTGAAATTTGTAGAAATTCAAATGTGACGTCACTTTGTGCGTTGATCTTTTCGGCTAACTCGGCTGTGATTATTGATGTGCCGGTTTAGGTTGTTTTATGTATTTGTTTTTATTCTGTAATTAGCCACCACTTCTGTGTTATCATGTATATCTATTATAAAAGTACGAATCATTCTAAATACTAATGATGTTCTTATCCCATTCAGATAACCTTAGCCGTATTAGACACAACTTTTGGTCCTCAATGCTCTTCAGCTTTGTACTTGTTTTGGCCTTCGAACTTTTTTATTCTGAGCATTTTATTCTTGTGTAGACGAAAAACGCGTCTGGCGTATTAAATTATAAACCTGGTACCTTTTGGTAGCCATTATTTGTTTGTTTCTCTGTCCTATATGTTCTCCCATTTATTTGTATTGTAGTCCTGTCATGTAATGTTGTCATTTTAATGTTATATTTAACATTGTCATAATAGCGGGAGGTTTGGCTAGCCCCAAAAATCACGTTTTTCTTTCTTAAAATGTCCTGTACCAAGTCAGGAAAATGGCCATTGTTGTATTATAGTTCGTTTCTGTGTGTGTTACATTTCAGTGTTGTGTTTATGTTGTGTCGTATTTCTCCTCTTATATTTGATGTGTTTCCCTCAGTTCTAGTTTGTAACCCGGATTTAATATTTTCTCAATCGATTTATGAACAGCGGTATACTACTGTTGGCTTTATTTACTGATTTTGTGAAACACGAGTCGGGTTTTACATCATGATGTAAAGGAAAATGCTATAAAACAGGGAAATACAGAATTCCACATAACAAACACACCGCCAGAAGCTTTAAACACAAATGGAGCAGGCTTGTCTTGTACAATGTTCAAAGAAATATTTGTATATCATTATGACAGAAAGGTTCTTAAATATATTATGTATGAAAGATTTTTTGTTTAATATTCATAATATATGTTTTACATCATACCGTATCTGTAGTATCACTGGTTCCAGGAAAGTTATTATTTAAATCTACAGTTTGATAGTACACAATAATTACATGCATCAAACAGGATCCTTTAAATATGTTCTATTTTATTGTATGTGCTTTCTGACGAGGCCCGAATAAGTGGTGTTACATAAACTTAGACAAAAGTAAACGGAAAGTTCTTAATATTGTGCTGCACAATTTGCAACCGCCCTGTTCTTTTCAAGTGAGTACAAGTTCGGTGATTTCATAATATATATCATATGGTTATCGTTTTGACATTTAGTAGCCCGACGTAAGGACCATCAACTCGTGGGAGAACCATCTTTCTCGAGTCTGTAATTGACTTACTGCAAGGTAAAACTGTTGCAGTCCGGTAAAGTATTTTGGGCATTTAATATCAGTTTTCTAAAACACAAACAAGACAATTTTTGAGACAAACTATTTAAAGGAAAACATTCTGTTGGAAGTAAAGGAGGGGCGAAAGATAACAGATAGATCGAAATAAACTGACAAAGCAATGGCTAAAAAAGAAAAAGCCAAAGAGACAAATCATAGTACACAAGTCACAACATAGAAAACTGCAGACTTAAGTTATACTGTTACATCACTGTCCTAGGTTTGGGGAGGGCTGGGCACCGACAAACTAGGTTGACCCGCCACATTATGTATGTGACTGTCCGAAACCAGGAGCCTGTAATTCAGTGGTTGTCGTTTGTTGTTGTATGTCATATTGTTTTTCATTCAGTATATTGGACATAAATTGGTTTTATCGTTTGAATTGATTTAAATTTGTCATTTCGGGGCCTTTTTAACGCTGACTATGCGGTAAAGAGTTGCCTCCTTAGCAATCATACCACCTCTTCTTAGTTTTATATTATAGATGTATTGTGAGTCACTAATGGTTCGTGTTGTGTTGGCGTCTTTCGATTCAAAAGTTAATTGAACATGAACCCCAGAATAAAATTTTTATAGTATTTCTAAAAAGAAATTTCTGTACTAATAAAATGTTCGTTTATTGAAATGTGGGATATGACCAAGTTATGTAGAGTTATAATTAATAGGAAAAACAGGCGTTACACATGTTATGTGAGTTGACGAAAAAAAAATGAATAACGAAAAAAAGATATTTGGCGAAAAATTGATGAAAACAAAATTTGAACCGACAGAAACATTGTTTTTATCAAAATACCCCCAACAGCAACATATATCAGTGACTAGCATTTTGATTAGATTGAAGTAGGTTTAGTTGTTTAAGAATATTTTTAGTATATAAACTTGATTAAATAGACTCTCTAGCGTAAAAGTTCCAGTAAGATTTGAAATTTGGATCCTTTATTTTGTATACGAATTAGAATAGGAAGCTAATCGATGATTTGAAAAACTTTGAAACAGTCGTCAGTTTCTAGCAAATTTCGGTATGTTAGAACTCCGACATATTCATATTATTTGGAACAACAGTACAGTTGGCAAAGAAAACACTTGGTTTTTTGGGATGAGTTAGCTTAGAGGCATCTTATTCAAAATGCTCTGGTTGTGCAAGAAGAGGCAGAATGTACTAAGAGAAGATTAATAATTTATAGTTCGAAGCAAAACTGACAAAGCCGTGGCAAACCAAAAAAACAAATAGCGACAACAAGACAAACCAGCAAAAAAACACTAAAAAAATCTAGATTAGGCATACCGAAACCAATAGAATACAAGGGGCCTTCAGGTGTTCGGTGAGAATAACCTGATCATGCTCCACTAGTGTCACCTATCAATTTACGACAAAAGAGATGATTTCAGTTTTCCAATTGTGAACTTTCGATTTCTGAGTAGCAACATTCCAGCAGCACCTGCATACGGGGTATATATCTCCCAATTGATACAATAACCCGTGCTTGCATTTCCTATCATGATTTTCTTGATAGAGGGTTGCTGCTCACAAGGAAGCTATTAAACCAAGAGTTCCAAATGGTGAAGTTGAAATCATCCCTTCGTAAATTTTACGGACGCCATCACGAGTTGGTTGACCGTTATGGAATAACCGTTTCACAAATGATATCGGATATGTTCCTTACGTCGTAACTACAATCCCCTTCCCTTTCATGAATGTGACCTACCGATTTAGACTATTTACCGGTTTTGTTATCACATAAGCAACACGACGGGTGCCGCATGTGGAGCAGGATCTGCTTACCCTTCCGGAGCACCTGAGATCACCCCTAGTTTTTTGGTGGGGTTCGTGTTGTTTATTCTTTAGTTTTCTATGTTGTGTCGTGTGTGCTGTTGTTTGTTTGTCTTTTTCATTTTTAGCCATGGCGTTGTCAGTTTGTTTTAGATTTATGAGTTTGACTGTCCCTTTGGTATCGTTCGTCCCTCTTCTATTGTGTTGCTCATGTTGAATAAAAACTCGGTGATAAGTCTCATTTCTAATTTGTTACGATCGAGGAAAAAAAGGACAAATTTGTGGTTATGACAATTGTAATTTTCCGTAGCCATATGTAACACATACATCACATAACAGTCAACCTGTCCTGATGGACTCAATACAACCATCGAAGAGATTCCGTTGACTTTAACAAATTAACTATTGGTTCATTAGATTCACTGTAAGCGGCAACCCTTTTAATATAATCATTATAGGAAACGCATGCACTGGAATATCATCAACTGGTGCGATAAACGTCATATGCAGGCGGTTTTAAATTATTGCTACACAGACACAGGATAGTGTATAGATCGTATGTTGAAATCACATTGAAATTGAATAGAAATATCATTCACAGAACGTCTGTCTCTTTATTTCCTATTCTATACTCTTTGATTTATCTTTATTCAAAAAGGAAATATTTTCAATAATCTCATGGTAATCTCTGTTGATATAACACAACACAAAAATATTTAAGACTGTAATGCATTGTTATTCAATGAAACGATTATTTTTTTTTTTGCATTGTTCCAATTGTAATACTTATATCCTGAATACAGCTTTTCAAAATAATAAAGGGAACCAATACGTAGGCTTCTTGACATTTTCCAAAATAAAGTAGTATACGGCACTTTTCAATGAATTGAATGTTTAGCTTCCGTATAATTGTTTCTAATATTGATAGCAGAAGTTTTCTTTATGATGAAATCAAGAGTTTTATTGTTTGTTTTTGCAGTAGTACCATGCATACTCTATTGGTTATTTGCAACAAATCAGATCAATGCTTTTACTTAACCCTTTTTATGTTTGATCTCAATGTCATTATATATGATATTGAAGATTTATTGTTCTAAAAAATATCACTTACATGACTGCATTCCACTCTTCAGCAAACTAAATACGCTGATCTTATACCGAAATCAGTATGAAAATGCGTAGCTTTTTGTATTGCACAACTGTTTATTGCATTGCAGCATGTCTTTTAAACTTAGTAAACACAAATGCCAAAGAGGTCACATTTCAAGCGACGGACAGCACTAGAACTCTGCAGAGCGTAAACACCGTCGAACGTGACTCGACGTCAATAGTTGAGTGTGCACTTGAATGCTTGTCACACCGACAATGCTGTGCGGCAAGCTTTTGTACGGGAACATCAACATGTCGTTTTGATACTTCAGAGAAATGTTGCATTAATACTGAAACCAAAAACGACTATTCGACGTAATAACTATCGTAAGTTGAAATAATTGCCTCGATAATGATAATGTCAATGGTCTGAATTGTAAGATTAAAGTCATTTTAATAGTTATATTTTAGCTAATGGTATTATAGACATAGTTTTACTAACCTTTGAAATTAACCTTGCTTATCACTTTAACCATAAAATAAAATTTTTAATGCACCCACTTAACACACGGCTAAATTATAAATCATTTGAAGGCTTCACATCTCCACTATCTGTTTTGGCCGGTCGTAAAAAATAGTACGGTGCAATTTCCCGTTTCATCTAAATCAAAGGCCAAGGACGAATAAGTGCATATTTTCTAAGATTTCAGCTTCATTGCATAATATGACTTTTATATAGTAAATTCATATATGCAAACAGTTTATATTTTTAGCAGAGAGATAAACCGTCATTAATCAAATGCATTTTTAAATATTTAAAGCGTGTTTTTTGATAGACAGCACATGTTTCCTGAAATTCGAGTAAAAGTTAACAAAATGTGTGAAAACCCACATTTTTCTTTCTGATGCAACTGCTAATCACTTAAAACTAAGTTAAACCCTGTAATAACTATCAAAGAAGTTTTTGACATCATACATTTCTGAACTTTTACGCAAACATCAAATCATAACACCTCATACAGTTGCCCAAAATTCCGCCATCTGCGAGAAAACAGCTTTTAAGCATTTCTTTCTCTTTAAACATTGTATGTGGTCAATATAAGATTTAATAAACAAATTCTTAAGAATCTGAAAAATTAAAAGTAATAAAATATGTGCGCAAATCATACTATTGATTGAAATTAAGGAGTCGAAACTAAGAAATTGCAATCTGTAAACTACTAGACTGAAATAAACATCCTTCGCCTTTTCTAATTGTTTGATTTGTAGCTTCATTATACATAATGATGTAGTGAAAAGACCTTTTATTTATTTAATATGAACCATAAAAAAAAATTGAAAATTTAGACAAAAATAAATAAAAAATAAATCGATGAAAATTGAAATTTCAAAGAATAAAAAAACCAGTAAACACATTATAAAACTTGACTTCATGATTGCTTTAATTGCGTTATTTATTGTTTACATGCATCAATTCATCAAATAAGAATAATTTTGGCGAAAAAAAATCCATTAATACGCAACGATTCTAGTTACAACTAGACTTCCTGAATAGCTTGAATGACTAGTTCATGCAAGAGCTTCTGGTGACGACTGAAAAGAAGCTACCATTATCTTCATACTTCTACCAAAGAAAAATGCTTTATAACTATTTTGATCAGAGCGTCACTGATGAGTCTTATGTAGAAAAAACGCGTGTCTGGCGTATCAAATTATAAAGCTGGTACGTATGATAACTATAATTAAGTCATCCACCAATAGTAAATTTTTCAAAACGTATTGACGTGTGATACATTGTAATAGCAATGCATCTTATTTTTATATTTTAGCTGCTGTTGCTACCACTGCTGCTACTGTTGGTGCTGCATCCCCTGTTACAGCTTCCCTTGCTGCTATCACAACTGGACCCACCACTTTTTCCACATTTCTTACTGATGATTGATTATGAGAAAAGGTATACTGTGTGTACCAAACGTGTGCTTTTAGTCAATATAAAAAAGTATGAATTTGTTCCTGCTTTGACTTCTTTATCTGCATAAATAAAACAAGATATGGGGACTTACAAAATTAGTTAAATCTGCCCCAGTTTTTGGTGAGGTTCGTGTTGATTATTTGTCTGTTTGTCTTTTTCTTTTTTAGCCATGGCGTCGTGAGTTTTGTTTTGTTGATCTATGAGTTTCACTGTCCCTCTGATATCTTTCTCCCCTCTTTTATGTAAGAGGTTCTTGGTCGAAATAACAGAATAGCAAATCGAAGGCAAAACATCAAATAAAGTAGAAAATAGACTAATGATTTATTAGAATACAGAACAAAGTAGGCAAAACAAGTAAATCAAAGTAGATATGGTATAAAATTGAATGAGCAAAGACAAGATGGAACCACATAAAGACCCTTGTATAACAGGTTGGAAACAAACCCTCTATATGGTGTTTATACCTGTATAGAGGGATAATCCTTCTATAGAGGGAAAAAATTATCCTGCTATAAAGGGGTATTCTTGTTTAGACTGACTTCAAAGTAAAATAGGGCAGAATGGCATTTTCTACTTATTATGACAGTAACCTGCAACATTTGATGCACCAATGGATGTACTGAGTTTAATATTCACATGCCCAGTTTACTGTTAATCTGACTAAATATACAATCTATTGTTCATCATAATTGAAAGGTGTGAAGATCAGGTAAATTCCACTCACTTATGTCTCACCAAACAGAACTTCTATGGTGAGATTTAACATAAAATGTAAAGGTCAACTGTCCATTTGTTGTTGATCAGGTATTCAGATAGGTATACAATAGATTGCAACTTCTGTCACTTCAGCAGAAAACTGGGCATCCCAATTTTTAGTAAAGTGCCATAATTGATAAAATTGAGAATGGAAATGGGAAATGTGCAGAAGGTCACCAACAGGTCTTCAATGTAGCGAAAAATTCCCGCACCCGGAGGCGTCCTTCAGCTGGCCCCTAAACAAATATATACTAGTTCAGTGATAATGAACGCCATACTAATTTTCAAATTGTACACAAGAAACTAAAATTAAAATAATACGAGACTAACAAAGGCCAGAGGCTCCTGACTTGGGACAGGCGCAAAAATGCGGCGGGGTTAAACATGTTTGTGAGATCTCAACCCTCCCCTATACCTCTAGCCAATGTAGAAACGTAATCGCATAACAATACGCACATTAACATTCAGTTCAAGAGAAGTCCGAGTCTGATGTCAGAAGATGTAACCAAAGAAAATAAACAAAATGACAATAATACGTAAATAACAACAGACTACTAGCAGTTAACTGACATGCCAGCTCCAGACTTCAATTAAACTGACTGAAAGATTATGATTTCATCATATAAACATTAGGCACAATCCTTCCCGTTAGGGGTTTAGTATCATACCATCATAACATATATGAGAAGAACATAACCCGTGTCATGCCAACAACTGGTTTTTTAATAAATGTGTTTAGTTCCGATGCAAAGACCCTATAAGTGAATCAATATTAACGTCAAAATATGCAATCTTTAATGACCTGACAACAGTATCGTAACTATATCCCCTCTTAATAAGTCTATTCAAAGGTTTTGTTAGTTTTTGAGGTGAATACTGACACCTTTGTGCTTTATAAAGAATATTTCCATAACAAATTGGATGTGAAATACCTGAACGTATTAGAAGTCTGCATGTTGAGCTATATTTAAGAATGATGTCCTTATACCGATGATAAAATTTATTAAATGTTTTGACTAGTTTGTGATATCGATAATCCTGGTGTAATAATGTTTCAGTAATACATAAATGTCTCTCGTTAAAATCTAAAGCATTGTTACATACACGAGCGAATCGTACAAGTTGAAATATATAAACACCGTAAGATGGTGACAAGGGAACGTCACCATCTAAAAATGGATAATTAACGATAGGAAATGAAAAATCATCTCTTTTATCATAAATTTTAGTATTCAGCTTTCCGTTAGTGATATAGATATCAAGATCGAGGAAAGGGCAGTGGTCATTTTTAGTATTAGCTTTATTTAAAGTAAGTTCAACAGGATAAATTTCTTTAATATACATACTGAAGTCGTCATTATTGAGAGCCAAAATATCATCCAAATATCTAAAAGTATTATTAAATTTGTTTATCAGTTATCAAAGGTACCAGGATTATAATTTAGTACGCCAGACGCGCGTTTCGTCTACATAAGACTCATCAGATGTTGTTTCGATGGGTCTTTGCTTATTTTTGTCATAAATTGTAACTCATAGCAATACAAAAACAGGTCCGCAATAAGTGGTGCACAGTTAGTCCCCATTGGAATTCCGATAATCTGACGATATACGGAATCCCCAAAGCGAACAAAAATGTTATCTAGTAAAAATTCAAGGGCATATATAGTATCAAAGCATGTCCAATTGACATAGTGTTTTTGTTTATTGCTACTAAAAAATGACCTAAAAGAGTTTGAACATATATATTCACATTCTGATTTTTTAAATACCCATTTAATTAGGTGTGTGAATTTTTTCTTAATGAGAATGTGAGGCAATGTGGTATACAGGGTAGAAAAATCAAAACTTTGAACAGATTCAAAATCACCAATATAAGCATGCAATTTATCAAGTACTTCCAACGAGTTCTTGACACTCCAAAAGTAATTTATTCCACTATTTTCGAAGGCCTTATTTGAACAATTTATTATCAGGTTTTAAATGGTACCAAGTGTGCTGGTAGAAGAATAGACAATTTAGTAGTGGAACAACAGTTGGACGGCAAACGATTTAATGGCTTCTAAGGTCAAGACATTGGTCACGTGATAAAAGGTCAGAGTTTACGATATTTTGGTAAACGTGCATGCCTCGTGGTTTTTGGACTCGTATCGTCTGATTTGTACTCGTAAATTAATAAAAACCAAAGTGTTCAATTCTTGATTGAATTAGCTTCCGAATTTTATATAATTATTATTAAAAAGTGTTTTTAAAATGTTATAAATTCACGAGTGAAGTGAAACTTTTTTTCTGAAAATTTGCGTAGGTCCACGGAAAATCCTTAATTATTCCTTAAATAGGTTTGGTAACGTGTAGAGGGGTATTAAATATGAAGTAAAACCATTTTTTGGTTCTTATTCTACTCTATCAGATCACAAATCCCCGGATACGCAATTGTGTCAGATTATTCGTTGCGAAGCGGAGATCAAAGGTAGATAACTCGGTACGCGCATCGTAGGATATTGCAAGTTCACAACAGTAAATTCGATTAAAATTAATGATAGCTGATATATTTCGACGATTTCTTGAATAAATTTTCAATATTTCATGTTCCTCTACTGTTGTAACATTAGAATAGTCATCATGGTCATGGAAAGGTTGAATATGACATATTTTTCAAGTACTTACAGGTTATTGAACACTTCCAAAGAAGAACATTCTGAACTTGGACTTATTGTATTTTTTCAAACACCCTTTTGGTAGATAGAAGGATACAAGAGGGGTTTATCAGTTGTCAGCAGAACCTGTGTTACAATAGAATTGAACTTTTCATTAAGCTGGGGTCACACATTCACGATTTTTACTGACGTCCTTGACAGGACCATTCCCGATTAACATTTGTCAAAAGTCTGATCAATATCCTGTGAATCGTGGATGGAAATCCGATTTGTATCTTTCGCCAGGTAAAATTCGACCGAGTCTGTCACGACTGCGTCCCGATTCTACCGAATGTAATCCGACAGAGATCAGAAAGTGACAAGACAGTGAACCGACGCTGACGGAAGTTATCCGTTCGAAAACTGTCGGCATACTCGGGATGACCAGGTACTGTCGGAACGTAATCCTATCACGGTCCGCTCTATCGCATTGCAAACGGCTTTGTCTGGTCTCGGTCGTATTGTATTCTGTTATTGTCGGGACTTCTCCAGATCATTCCCGTTCCACAGGACACCGTCCCGAATACACAGAACATTGTTAGGAATTCGATCCGATACAGCAGAATCTGTCACGACATAGGCACGATAGTAATCCGATTAGACAAAATCGGCTGAGTTTCCCCGAATGTTACGGGACGCACCTAACTGTCGGGGTGCTTTGCCGAACTATTCGAACCCTTCCCGACCAGTAGGAATCTGTTACGAACTAAAACGACTGCGTTCAGACAATAATAGGACATTCCAGATAATTGAGGATACTAATCCGACTTTTTCACTTTTCGTGTCGTATCGCTGTCTGATCTCAAACGTGAGCAATAATCGGCAATGTGTGAACCCCGCATTACACGAAAACAAACTGAATATGGAAGCAAAGAAAATATAGTCTTTAAAATTGAGAACATTTATACTTTTGAATGAAAATAATATGAATTTGCAGTGGACAGAAGTACATGTATGTACAATGCTTGTTTTATTGAACCTGCTTTAAGATACAGTGGTGGATCCCCCCAGGGGCTCTGGTGACCTCCTCTTTTTATGGAAGATTTAATGCATTTGAATGGGATCATATAGTTGGAACCCTCCTTTTTATCCTTGGTTGAGAATACCACCACTTATGTTTAAAATTGTCTGGTTTCACCCTGAGATAAGAACCTTTATAAGATGTACAAGTTATGTTGCTTGCCTTAATCAAGAGAAAAATATCTGAACCCCAAGAACCAGAAAGGGATTTAAAACATTAATCAACACAAAGATAACTGAGCAAAAGCTGTATTGCAACCTGATATCATGCAGTTCTCATCATAATTCCTATTATATGTATTATTTCAAATTTTGCTTTATTTTTCTTCTTCTTATATTTGAATTCAAAAGTCCTGCAACCATGCAACTGTTGAGTACATTCAATTAAATTATTGATTGAATAACAAGCTATAAAGCTGACCAGTAAATAAAGTTTGAAAATGCTTTGTTGAAAAACAATAGTGGTATTATATCATAAAATATACTTAATCAACTTCAAATATAATCCAAATTCATATTTACCTGCTCTAACATGCATAATCAATTGAAAAAAACCCAGAGGCGGATTTAGAGGGGGCCCAGGGGGCCCGCCCCCCCCCTTTTTGGGAAAAAAATTGGTTGCTTATATAGGGAATCACTGAAGCGTGACTGGAGCGGGGCCCCTCTTAGAGCAGTCGGTGGGCCCCCACTTCTGAAAATTTCTAGATCCGCCAGTGAAAAACCTGAGAATACTACAATGTATAACATAGAGATTGGTCACTTCCCATGTTATAGTAGTCACTCTTAGACAATTTAATAAAACTGACTTAAATAAAGTATGTTCATGTTTTTTTGTAAAAAGGACAACAATAAGATATTTATTATTCTGATATCAGAAATAATCTCATAGTATCACATCAGAATGTCAGTTCTTTTAATTGAGATAATCAATTTAATCACATTATTTACTTTTATAAAAAAAAAACTCATGATATTATCTATATTTACAATCATGGACTATATAAAAGCTTGCCAACATCTCACTTACTTCAAATGCTTTTAACCTGTTAGTACTAAAATAAAGAGATGTGGTATAAGATAAGATAAGATATTTTATTCCAATTTAAAAAGGCCATGAAGAGCAAAGTAATGTATTACAATGATTTATATAATTGACACAATAATGTTGATATAAATCAGATAAATATGAATATAACCAACTCCATTCTTAGATTTTAAACCACAGCCAGATCAGTCTGGCCACACAAATATTAGAAAAAAGGGCATAACAATTATATCTTCTATTATCATGATTATTAAACAGGCAAATATTCTCAAAGTCTTAATTAAAACAATATCTGTACTGTATTGATAGTTTTCTGAGTTCAAAACATTTATTTTAAATTGCAACACTTTTCAATACCTCTAGATTTTCTTGAATAAAAAGTCAATTAAATTGTGCACTTGTGCTTAACATTTCAATTTTTTTACAACTTATTATACTATCATTTAATTCTTTTCTTTAAAAGTTATAAAGGGGAAACTGACATTTAAATATGGTATAATTGCCAATAAGATAACAGTCTAGAAACTTATCACCAGAGTCCAAGTGCCTGTTAGCAGTGACAGTTAAATTACAAGTCACTTTACATACATCAACAATGAATACATTCCATTGTTTTCAGGCAAATGAGGAAAATAAGAGTATCAATAGCTTTTGTCTTACTACATGTACAAGAGAATAATAGAAATGATAATATAAATAAGGAAATATCAGAGACAAAAAAGACAGGACTTAGCCATTGGACTATATGTAAAGTATTCCCTTACTAATCCTTGGAGGAGCTGCTGATTACTTTATAGAAAAAAATATGTTGAGGATTTGGCCCCATCAATCAGGATTTTAGACATTTAATACATAACAATGTCAATTGCAATCTGCTCTATTTGTTCCAAGCTATACCTAGGGTGGGAATTAAATGTCTTAAACCCATGCATGTTTATTTACTCTATGGTTCTTTGTGTACTTTAAATGTACATGTATATGAAATATATCAAATGCCAAAAAATGCTGTAATGTAAATATGGTAATTTGTAAACATCATTACACCCTCACTATTTAAAGACCTAGTAAAGGAAGTCCCTGCATCTCGCTAGACATGTTTCTTAGACAAGATGTATTATATAACTCTTGAAAGTATAACACGATAAAGGTTATTGCTAAGTATATAGTAACATCAACGTGCAATTAAGGTAAGCAAACTGTCAAACATAAACAATCTACCACGTGTTTGTCTGCTATGTTTGAATTCAAAACGACCCATCAGGCCTTATTTACGCGAATTTTTGCTAAAGCAGACAGTTAAATATGTCTGTTAACCTTATGAGGTCTGTAAAGAATGGATTTGCTGTTATGACTTGTGTATGCATGGATATATATTGAAGAAAGCATTGATTTTTACCATAACTTTTGAATACACAACATTCCCAAGGTATCCCAACAAAACACATGGCTACTTTGTAACGATGGCTGGTAACGTGTAGCCACTTTCTAACGGCAAATCTAATTGGATGATCTCCAAAGATCAATAATAAAATTGCTAATAAATGATTGGATACGAAATTGTGTCAGATTATAAATAGAGGAAAAAATGTAAACATTGAAATCCGCCATTTTGACGTAGGAAACAAACTAATTTTCAATCTTCGATTAAAGAACATTGCGCACATTGCCAGCGCATCATGCATAACCAGTCATCTGCAAATATATCTTTCAATTTGTTTTTTACACATACTTTTCTATGTTTTAGTTAATTTAATGTTTTAATTTACTACAGAACGGGACATCGTTCTCAAAGATGCCGTAGAAAAAATTGTAGGTGGCGCTGTTTGTGGGCGTAAACCTTTTACATACGGGTCCTTTTTGTGTCGACAAATTGACCTCTATCTGTCAGATTCAGGCGTTTGCCTTCCAACTGCAATGGCTTGAAGACGAAATAAATCTATATTTTTAAGGTGTTTTGTGTAGCTTCGGAAGCCAATACATAGTTGGGACTTTCATTGTAATTGGCTCTGTTTGTAAAGCGGTAGCTAAAAGTTTATGTTTGTTACAGATGTCGTTTTCTGAAAATGGAGTCAGTTGGAATGTTGGTGCATTGGTGATTTCTTTTTTCAGAACCTCAATGTAAAATTTACGTCAAACAATAATAATATTATTGGCAGCTTTATCGGCCGGGACAAAAACAAATTTCTTGGCTAGTTCTTTTAGTTTATGTTTGATACGAGAAATAGGTTTATTGTGGTTATTTTGAATAGTAAAATGTTCTTTAAAATGTTGAATACGTATATCAACTATCTTCATTACTGAATTAAAAAAAGAGTCCACAGATTTTTTGTAAGCTTTTTCCCGTTTTATCCATTTCATACAGTAAGTATGGAGTGAGTCGTGATTGATATTACGACACTCATTCCAATTTATAGTTGACGGGGGACGATATTTAGGTCCTTTACTGAGGAATGATTTTTACTCTCGGTCTTGAACGATGTTAAGATCTCCTGTTATAACATGGGAAATGGGTCCATAAATATATTCGGAGGTACTACAATTACATGAAGTAGGTGTATTTTCACTGATATTAACATCTTTACACAATTGACTATAATTAAACACAAATTTCCGGGTAGATTTCTTGTAAATGTAACAAATAAGAGGTAGCTCAGTTTTGTCAAAATATCCAGGAATTTGTTCCTTAACAGAATGGTCGTTAAATATACCGGCAATATTTACAAAATAAAAACCTTTATTGACATAATTTATTTTAATAAAATGTTTTTTTATGATGTTCAGGGCGATCAATTTTGGGAAATAGTTTTGCATATAATGCTATAGATGATAGCCAATGTAACTAGAAAATGCCATTTTGCCATCGTCCTGATTTGAATCCAGTCTTAACAAAGAAAATTTATCCATCTAAACAGGTATAAGCACCATATAGAGGGTTTGTTCCCAACCTGTATAATGACAAAAGTAACGCAACAATTTTAGTGGGCGATATAAGTCTTTGGTCCTTATCATGTGATGTATGTCACGTTAACATTGATGGTATGGTAATTTTGTATATAAACTAATTTCCCATTAAAGACTTTGTAAAAGAATTCAAACTGACTTTCTTATTTCTTAATCTGAATCCTGTACTAGGTATTGTTTATAAAGTAGGTATCATTTCGCATCATGCAAGTTATCAGTAAAGTTAACATTTAAAGCACGTTACTAAAGGAGTATTGGTGTTTATATTACCGAGTGGAATTTGTATTATTAAACATATGTCACCACTTATCCTTATTTTAATAGAAAAAAAAAGAAACGGGAGGGAATGTTTGATGAAGACATATTCTTTCAATCGGTTTAATTGAGGTCTGGAGCTGGCATGTCAGTAACTGCTAGAAGTCCTTTGTTAATTTATGTATCATTGTCATTTTGTTTATTTTCTTTGATTACTTATGTATAGTTTGATAAAGATAGGACTTTGTAAAATGCCAACTTATAATAAGTACGACTTCATAACAGGAATACATATTTCGTGATTGTTAAAAAATCAATGTTGGTACTAATTAAAAGAATATCCAGGCTGTGATTACAGTTATTACAGTGATTACAGTGATTACAGTGATAAATTGGTGATACTCTAGTAAAAGGTAGAAATTTCTAAACTATTATATATAGAAAAATAAGATATAATACTAAGTCAATGAGTTTTCCTTAATTAAATATGAGTTTTCAATTCTTTTGCCGCAGGAACAATACCATACTTATCATAAAGAGATGGTAGACATTTCACGGCCTCTTTGTCTCTGAAAACGGACTTTGGTCGATCATTCACACAGTTTTTCAACTTATGAATGCGACGTTTTATCAGAGATCTGATAGTTTTGACCCTTTCTGACAAAGTGTCCAGTTCAACTTATGGCGACTTCCCTATGCTGTCCGTTTGAATTTTATAGATTAACACGAAGAAAGAAACCACAACACGTTGTTTAACTATGTTAGAATGAAATGTTTTGGTGAATTAAATCAGTGAACACAATTCTTCATTTCCAACTAATCAGCTAACACATATTTCTGTACAATAACTTGACATGCTCAGCACAACGGTCTCCAACTCGGGTCAAAATATGTCAAAGTATTGAAAAACTAAACTGACGTATAAATGGTATACATAGAATAATAGCGAATTTGTATTCAAAATACCATTTTTGTTTATGTATTGAATAATACAAATATTCTTTGTTTTCAAAAATTGTCTTAATCCTAGCTTTTCCAATAGTGTGTTTTACTCATGTCAGTTTTTTGCGTAAATAAATCATATATAAAGATTTTCTTTATTTTTTTGTACGTGACTCTTAGTCATTATTCTTGATTCTGTATAATCCATTTAGAACCTTGTTTATTGCTGTCTCTTCGGGGAAGTACCCACATCTCGTTTTAGTCTTTTACATAAAGCAAGTAAAAAATTAAACTAATTCATACTTCTTTATAGTTTTGAAGTTATGACACAAAATAAATATATATTTTCACATCTAATGTAGCAACTTAATGTTGCATCATAGGAGTAGTGGTAGGTGCTACAGTTGTAACAGCTGCAGTAGTTGTTACTACTGTAGTAGCAAAAGATGAAATAGAAAAAAACATGGGAATCTATCTAACATCAATACAAGCATTTTGTTTAAAGAGGACGCAAAATAGTCCAATTTTGCAAATAGGACTACTGAGCGCCGCCGAATCACATTTTGGTTAAAAAGGCACATTCTATTGTCCTTTTGACTTGTACAAGACGAAAAATAAGAGGACGATGGATTGGTGTGGAGGATTTTAATGGAATTACCATCCTTCATTACAGATGTCTATTCGTAAACTGGTGTCATCATAATAATGTTTAAATTTGTATATCAGTAACGTAAGTTTTTGTCGTAGTTCAAATTAGATATACTCGTAGTTTTCAGCGGATTTTTAGAAAATATATTCATGTCTTCCTAATTAAGTCATCAAATTATAAATGCATAAAGAAATTTCTAAAAAAAGCACTTTTGGGAAATATTTCGCAAATTCTAAATCAACTGCATTCAAAAGCAACATGTGGCAATTTTTCAGGTTGATAATATAGTCTCTAATATATTCAACTATTTAGAAAATTGAAAATGTATGTCTAACAAATACAGAGATCAATTAGCCATACTCTTTTAATGAGTACGCCAGCACAGATTAAAAATTACTTGTTGGGGTTGAGGCCATGGTAGTTGTTCCTGTTACATTTACTGTGGTTGTATTTACACCAAGACCTAATGCCATTACTACATTACATATCTTTTATAAAATACATATATTTTATGATAGTATGATACTAAACCCCCAACTGGAGGGATTGTGCCTGATATTAATATGATGCTAGTAGTCTGTTGTTATTTATGTATTATTGTCATTTTGTTTATTTTCTTTTGTTACAATCTTCTGACATCAGACTTGGACTTCTCTTGAACTGAATGTTAATGTGCGTATTGTTATGCGTTCACTTTTCTACATTGGATAGATGTATTAGGGGTTGAGATCTTATAAACATGTTTAACCCCGCTGCAATTTTGCGCCTGTCCCAAGTCAGGAGCCTCTGGCCTTTGTTAGTCTTGTATGATTTTTGATTTTAGTTTCTTGTGTATAATTTGGAGTTTAGTATGACGTCCATTATCACTGAACTAGTATAATTTTTTAAGGGGCCAGCTGAAGGACGCCTCCGTTTGCGGGAGAATCTCGCTACATTGAATACCCGTTGGTGGCCTTCGGCTGTTGTCTGCTCTATGGTCGGGATGTTGTCGCTTTGACATTTTCCCCATTTCCTTTCCCAACTTTATAGTCAAGAGGATGTTATTGCAATCAAAATAGCGATAGAATATTAAATATTTCTGAAAAAATGTACGTTTCTAGACTTATTCTAATCTATGGTTACTTGTCTTTTTTTTGATATATATTGTACAACTAGTATGATATTGCAGAAATCTTCGATAATAACTAATATCTCTTTTTTGGGATATTTGTTATATTGTACACTTATGTACATGCAAATCATTGACCTTTAGGTCAATTACTAAAACAATTAAAATTAATTTAAAAACTTCCAAAAAAGAGTCTACTTTTGTGCCTGTTCCAAATAGTGACTTTTGTAAATTTGACAAAAGTAGTTGATGTTAGATAGCTGAAGTCAGTATTCTAAATCAAAAGTGTTAAATAAGATGTCAATGTTGCACAAGTAACTGTGTCTCAGCACGCAAACAATTCCTTCCTATATCCCCACTTCTACCACCATCAAACATACATGAAATTCACCTACTACATTAGAAATTCCCTTTTGTTTTAACATTGATCATTATTCCTTCGTCATACAAATCGACTTAAGCTTAAACAGAAAAACCTCCATGATCGACGTTACATTAGGGAATTAGTTTTAACGCGATTACATGTTATGAACTTAAATTTAAAAGACGCATTATGTTAGTAGTACATGTAATTATGTGTTTTTTTTACAATACTAACATACGAAGGGTAAAAACATATAGTGCCAATATTGATCCAAATCCCCCCCCAAAGCCTGCGCCAAATCCTTCATCAAATCCACCATCGTTTTGTAATCCTGCATCGAATCAACCGCCAAATCAACCCTCAAAATCAGCCCCGTTTTGTAAGGTGTTGTCTTCAACAAGTATAATTGTCAGTGTTTCATCAGAACCTCTATCCAGATCAGGAACCGGAGCGAGTATAGGACCCGGAAATAAGCCGAGTCCGTTACCCGATAGAAAGTTATTGGGGAGTCCTATTACCGGTGGTGGTGGCAATATTTGGCAGTTTACATGAACAGGACCATGCATTAATCCAATAAATACCGCTATCAGTTTGAAAAAAGCCATTTATTAACAAAACATAAATATAATTTTAGAAAGCCTTTCAACATTAAAATGCAAACTAAGCACATTGAAAAAAGATAAATGATTGCCTCAAATTAGATACACATATTTTATAAATAACTGTTTCGTGCACACCAAAAGGGCAATACCACTAATAATAATTTATAAGAACAACAATTGGTTGCTTTTATTTTCAGCTTTAATTTTGAATGTTTGATATATTTTGAATATAGACCGATTCAGAAATTGAAAATACAAAGTTTCTGATAAATTTTTATACATTATGACAATTTATGCTAAAAAGATACAATCTTATATTACATAAAAGCTTGAAAAATATGTGTATCGAACATATTTCTAAAAAGACGTTGAATTACAAATGTGATCACTATTTATTGATTGAAAAAGCAGACATATCATAATTCTGAGAAAAGACAATTTATTCTGCAAGTTCTGCAATACAATAAGATATGGTATCCACTCAACCATTAGACCAGCTTTTGTTGCAAATGCTATGCAGATTTTGAAAACTGATAAAAAAAATGCAGATAGTAGAAAAAAGAGAATGTGGTTGTGCCTGTTTAGTTAACGCATCAATGTAAATATAACGGAATTTGATGAGACTGTCATCAAAATAAGAGGGTTAGCACTATAAACCATTTGAAAATGCCTGTACCAAGTCAGAAACATGACAGTTCTTGGCCATTCGTTTTTGATGCGTTTTGTTATTTGATTTTACCATGTGATTATGGACTTTCCGAATTGATTTTCCTCTAAGTTCAGTATTTTTGTGATTTTACTTTTGAAGTGCCGTAACTCTCAATCCGAGTCACAATGTGTAAACAATTACAGGTCAAAGTAAGACCTTCAACATGGAACCTCGGCTCACACCGACCACGAAGCTATATATACATGGCCCAAAAACCCCAACTGAAAACCATTAAAACAGGAAAACCATCAGTTTAATATTAGTTCTTATTTCGATTCATAACCAATTTTTTTTTATTATAGCTCGGAAAAATCTGCTAAATTTTCCTTCACTTTGTTTGGCGCATGTAATTCATTTCAAAATTTGACGTCATATGAATGAAAGCGGTAAAGCTAACGGTCTTCCGTCCCGTTAACCCTCTAACCGCAAATAATGTTGCATTAAAATGTAGTTTTGAGATAAGTGTTGTTTTATAATCTATTATATTGCATTTTTTTTCCTGATTTCAGCAAGTCATAATGATGGCTTCGTCGCAACTTATTGTGGATTTGACGAAAGCTTACAAGCAAAAATTGTAAACAATAAATGGCAATTGTTAGGATTGAGAATAGAAAGAATGAAACACATTTTTTTTTCTGGCTGTTATTTAAGAAATAGTCCATGCCAACTATCTATTTATCGGAAATTTTTAGTTTTACTTAACAGGGTTTAAAAAAACAGCCACATACACGACATATCAATTTTCGATAAAGTTTTCTTTTCATTTACTTATTTGTACTTTAGAATCGAAATAATACAAAGAAGCCACAGCTTTGTACAAAATCCAAACATTTCCTAGCCATAAGGAAATTCCAACGATTCTCAGGCTACCATGAATTATTTCATAATATAGAATTTTTTTTTTTTTAATAGCTCATCATCTTTTTAATAACCTTTGGATTTACAAACATTTTGACCACGATCATCACTGAAAAGATATTAATTGTCGGAATGCAAATCTGGCAAAGAAAAGTTGGTACCGTTTATGTTATTACTTGCAGATTAGTTGTAATATGCTACAAAATAATTTACCTTACGCTTCATAAAGATTTATCGACAAAAGAATATCCTCTTTGGTACAGATTGAGTGTCATTTATAAAATAATTGCAGTAATGCATTTGTATTAAATAAAAGTATTGAGCATGTTGAATTTTCAAATCTCTATTTGCAGACCACTACATGTTAGATTTATATCAAATTTCTTATCAATTTCTGCCAAGTTCTTGATTTGATAAAAAAAAAAGTAAACGTGTCTTACGTAAAACCATGAAACAAAATATGAATTCAAAACATATTTGTATTAAATATATTTAAAGATAGACGGAGTGTCACAGACGTAATTATAGTTTATTGATTGAAAAAGAAAGGCAAATTGACATTAAATTGTTTGTATGTTGTTTCCGTATTTAACAGTAACAAAAGAGAACACCTAATTCTTTAACATGTTATATTGAAATATGGAAAACAATATTCAACTTGTCACAAAACAATACTGATAATCAGCAAATGTGCAGGCAAATTCGTTACTTGATGTTTTGTTGGTCGCTCGTTTATTTTTGATGATATAACCAGTTATTCAACTATTCGGTGAATATCTCTAAGAACAGAAATAAGAAAACTATTAACTTTCTTGTTATAACAACAACTTAAAAAAAAATTCGTATTTGAATAAAAAGACTTTAACTTAAATTGTTTGTATGTTGTTTCCGTATTTAACATTACTTAAAAATATTTGGAACTCACAATTTTTTTGTTTTATTTGTTCTTATTGGAAGTTCGATTGGCTAAATTTAAAATTGTCACATGCAAAACTACATTTCATTTACCTTCGAGGTCGCTGATAGTCCTGTCGAAGAAATTATCTGTTCCCAATCTTTATATATGGTGTGATGAGGAAGATAAGACTTCAGTATACTCGATCAGCTAATTAAGTCTTGTACATTTTGATTGAAACACACAAAAAATAATTTCCTATTGACCTTATAACTCACCTTTTAGGAAATATGAGAGTTCACCCTTTTTCTGATCCTTTTATAAGCTGTTAGCTACATATATATAGTTTGGTTAATAGTACAATTATCATGTATGTTAACCAACAGTTCGTTATAGGTTATTACACTTGCTTCCCTTCCAACGTTGATTATAAATAGCGAGCAAACTTAAAAAAAAAGGGTGGCTAGGGCGTCTCAATTAAAATTAATAGAATTTATTTGATAACTTGTCAAAATGAAGTTTTTATCATGTTTTTTCAAAACTGTATTAAAAAGTTTGGGTCACAAGACTTTTTTTCACGCTACATTTTGTGCAAATTTGTCAGATTTTGAATAGATTATGCATGAACAATCAAATTTTGTCTGATAAAAAGAAAATGTACTATTAGAACATGTAGAACTTTAAGATAAATGTGAGAAGATTGCTCTTATAACATGCTTTAAGATAAGAAAAAGGAAAAATGGGGTCACCGAACTTGTTTTCTTGCTACATATCAAAATAGGTAAATAATAACAATTTCTATTATGAAAATTACTTTATCTGAGTTATATCCCCTTATATTATCAAACACAAACAAGGTTTTGTTGTGAAATTACAACTGTAATTATGATTAAACACACAACTTTCTATATCTACAACATTCCTTTACATAAATTACATACAACTCTCATAATTTGCTCTTTTCATCAAATATCTAGACCAAAGTTCTCTGCTTCTTCAAAATCCAAGATGGAGGACGACATTCGAGCCACCTTAATAAAGGTTATTCCATATTTATGTGTGGTGAATGTTATGTAAGCAACATTCCTTCAATTTAGTGTTTCCAGATTTCAAATTTCTGAGTGTATTTTTTAGTGTGTTTTAAAACACATCTGAAATAGGTCTTTCAAAATTTTACCATTCCACTTTTGAAAAAGAAATAACAAATGTTGTTCAATTTGCCCTGTATTAATTTCACTTAAGAGCAATTTTTGTGTTCTGTGTTCTTCAATTTATAGATCCTAGCTGAAGCGGTTCACCTTGAGGTTGTAACAATAATGTCATATTTCAGAACGTGTTACCCAATTATAAATGCCTATAGATTGCTATTTACCACGTTATGGTAAATTTCGAAAAAAATGTATGTATCAAAATACATGTATTAAAGAATTATATTGGCATATGTATTGATTTTGCTACTATTTTTTATTCAATTGTACTAAATAAAGGCAACAGTAGTATACCGCTGTTCAAACTCATAAATCCATAGACAAAAAACAAAATCGGGGTAACAAACTAAAACTGAGGGGAACGCATAAATATAATAGGAGAACAACGACACAACACGACAATGTAACACACACAGAAACGGACCAAGCATCAGACAAAATCCCACGAGAATAACAAATATAACATCAAAATCAAATACATGAATTAGGGATAGACAAGTACAGTGACACGTCTTATCGCAATGTCAATTTGCACTCAAAAACAAGAGAAAACAAACGACGCAACGTTAAATTGTAACACACACAGAAACGAACTATAATATAACAATGGCCATATTCCTGACTTGGTACAGGACATTTTTAAAGGAAAAAATGGTGGGTTGAACCTGGTTTTGTGGCATACCAAACCTCGCACTTTAATGGCAATGTTAAACATAACATTGAAATGACAACATAATATTACAGGACTACAATACAAATAAATAGGAGAACGTATTAGACAAAGAAACACATGATTAATGAATAACAAAAAGCATCAGGTACTAACAGTGTACTTATTAATCTTATTATTACTTATAACAGTGTTGAATGCTGTGCTCCTTTTTTTTAACATTGTTACCTTTTATGTCAGTTTGTTTTGTTCACAAATCGTTATCAATATAATGTAAAAGAGGGAAATATACCAGAGGGAGAGTCATACTCATAAAAAGAAAATAAACTGACAACGCCATGGCTAAAAATGAAAAAAAGACAAACAGACAAACAATAGTACACATGACACAACATAGAAAACTAAAGAATAAGGAACACAAAAACTAAGGGTGATCTCAGGTGCTCCGGAAGGGTTAGCAGATCCTGCTCCACATGTGGCACCCGTCGTGTTGCTCATGTTATAACAAATCCGGTAAATATTCAAATTCGGTAGGTCACATTCATGAAAGGGAAGGAGATAGTAGTTACGACGCAAGCAACATATCCTATATCATTTGTGAAACGGTTATTCCATAACGGTCAACCAACTCGTAATGGCGTCCGTAAAATTTACGAACGGATGATTTCAACTTCACCATTTGGAACTCTTGGTTTAATAGTTTTATTGTGAGCAGTAACCCTCTATCAAGAAAATCATGATTGGAAATGCAAGCACGGGAATATCGTATCAATTGGGAGATATGTACCCAACGTTGTAAACTTATGCGACTTTCATACAAGTGAGAGGTGATTAAGCTATCTTTAAAACCGGTTTGTATCCACTATCTTCTACAGAAGAAAATGCCTCTAACAAGTCAGGAATATGACAGCTGTTATCCATTTGTCTGATGTGTTTGACATTTGATTTTTGCCACTTGCTTACAAACTTTCCGTATATAGTTTTTCTCGGAATTAAGTATTTTTGTTATTTTGGTTTCTACAATCAGTTGATATCTATATTATGGCATTGGACAAGGTCGTGTTTTTCTCTGACTGTTAACGACGTCTTTTCACTCAAGTCATTGGATGTTGGATACTGTATGTACTGATTGCTGTTTTAGTCTAAGATTCATTACTGTTTTAATCTGATGTTATTGGCTATGAACTACATGTAGCTGTCAGTTAGTTCGAGTATTCTTAGATGTGTACTTTGTAGGCTGTTTTAATAGGGATTAGGGATAGATATATACCCTGACATGACCTGTCTGTATTGTTTGTTTGGTAATTTTAATAGTTTGTTTTCATGTTGTGTTGTTACATCAATGTCCAAGGTTAGGCGTGGATTGGGCGCTCACAAACATGTTTAACACCGCTACATTCTTTATTTTACAGTCTCAAGTCAGGGTACTTTAGTTCAGGGGTTGTCGTTGATTCATGTCGATCAAATTTGTTTTTCGTAAATTGTGTTGTTAACCTTTAGGTCGTTAGTTTTCTCTATGGAATCGTCTCGTATCTTTCATGTCGGGGCATATTAAAGCCGACTGTAAGGTGTGGATTTTGGTCAATATTGAACGCATTACGATTGTACATAATTGCTGATATCCACCTCATTTTAACTGTGGTTGATAGTTGTCTCATTGTAATCGTTTCCCCCAAAAAAAAATCTAAAAGGGCCCAGTCAATAAAGTTAAAGACAAACAAAGGACAAAAAAGTTAAAGAGCATCGAGGTTCAAAACTGCCGAAACGTTTTGCATAATGTAGCGAGGGAAATTGTTATCTTAATTGGCAAATCTTTAATTCCCCGAACGGTTAATATAAAGTTTGTTAAAATTAAGTTACTAAAATGAAAACATCAATGCTTACTACTGGACTGATGGTTTAAGACTCGTGTATTCCAAGTAGTGACTATTGTTTTATGGTATTTAGAAAAATAGAATAAAATACATTTTACAAAATGACTGACATTATAGCACAAATAAAATGTTCACAAAACTGTGGACATGAAAGTATTCATTAACAATGCAGTTACGTCTATGATAAATTCTGAAATTAAAGAGTTAATAATATCTGACATTTAAGGTTTTTTTTTTTATATCAAATATAAAAAAAAAGAAGATGCGGTATGATTGCCAATGAGACAATTCTAAACAAAAGACCAAAATGACACAAAAATTTACGAAAAACAATTATGTAATATATAAACAAACGACAACCACTGAATTACAGGCTCCTGACTTGGGACAGGCACAAACAAACATACATTATGTGGCGGGGTTGAACATGTTACCGGGATCCCAACCCTCCCCTAACCTGGGACAGTAGTATAGCAGTATAACATAAGAACGAACTATACAAATCAGTTGAAAAAAGCTTAACTCATCAGATGGACGAAATAGAAGTGGACGTTGCTGGGTACTAGTGCAACGTAAATTGGTTTTCGTGTGTAAACTTATTTTTCTTTCATAATCTGTCTCATGACATTATACCCCGCTAGCTCAGCTGTTTACGTTACTGGTAGAGAGGGTTCGGCCTGTGCTTTCGCTCCAGGACTTCTGACAGCATACTGACAATACAACGTACAATAAATTCAATAAATGACAGGTATAAGAAACCTAAAAATGACCAGTGATGACGATTTGCCAAGCAATGTATTTGCTCATAGAACAAATGACCAAAATTCATAAAACATTTTCATATTTAATAGACAAAGACAATATAAATACATAAATATCGCGGTATCTCCATGTGAAATTATCAATTCAGAATTTCAATACATTTTCGAACTTCCTCTTTTTAGACAAACGATGCGGTGAAAAATACCCAGTACAAGTTAACCATTTCAAAGAAGCGTTTGGCCTTAGTGCTATCTAATTGAATAAAATAATATGATACTAGAATTTTGAGGTGTCCGTTTTCTTAAAATATTGAGAGCTGTACACTAGTCGTCTTTAACTAAAATGTTATTCAATCATTCAAGTTGTGACGTCAACCTTCCGAGACAAAATAATTATACCACTGGTTCCCACCGACTTTGTTAGACTAGATCATGAACCTCATTATTCTATGACTAGGGAACAAAAATCGATCCAGTAAAACAACATCGCATTTATCTATTTTCAATCCAACCAGAGCAATGTCTGAAAACGTTTTTCAATATCAGTGACCAGTTCAAGATCCAAAACTAAAACATGCGATAATACCAAATTCTATTTCAGAGTAAGGCACGAACAATTCCGTAGATTGACGACCGTTTCTCCAAAATATCCCTCGGATAAACCATCTGTCTAAATATCGCTATCAAAATGAACTCCATCTCTTAATAAACCCGAAATCATAAAATATCTAGCTAGTGTACAATTCCCTCTATTTATTCTAGAACGGAAAACGGTAATTTAATAATTTAGAACTGTTTGACTACGAGACCGAAAAGAAATATATCAAACGTAAAGAAATAAATATTTAAGTCAAACATCGAAATACAAAATAAAATGAAATTTAAAATACAACTTACCAGTACAAAAGTTTTCCCCAATCTAAAGAAATACTGCCCTGACGCGGTTTAAATATTCAAGTCTGGATATTGAGTTCAAGCACGAGATAAACGATCCCCGCGAAAGAGTGATCGGACAACTATAGTTATATATAGTATCTAAAAATAGAAAAAGGGGAATTTACGATGACCCCCAAACGTTACACTAGTACATCCCAACAATAAAAAGACACTAGGTACAGAATTGCGATTACATGAATTCGAATGATTATTTAAAATGACCATGGGCACTCCACACCTCAACATGTATTTGTTATTTTATGTTACATATGGTTGGAAGGTAGGATCTTAACACATGCTTGTCCAGATTTGTACGTTAAGAAACTTTTTGTATGAATAAAATAATTTTAGGTATTCGTTGTTATTCTGTGGTTAGCATGTCGTAATGTACTATCATATAATTTATGTATGTATTGCTCTGTCCTGAGTGTACCCACATCTCGTTTTAGTCTTGCATATAAAACAAGTCAAATATCAAACACATTCATACTTTTTTAAAGTTTAAAAGAAAAAAAGTTTAATTTTTTCACATCCACGTTAGCCATTTATTGACCACCACCACCACCACCACCACCATGAGCTATAGTGGTAAGTGTAGCAGTGGTAGCTGGCGCAATGGTAACAGCTGCAACAGTTGTTACTACTGTAGCAGCAGGGGTAACTATCCCAGCAGCAGGAGCTGAAATAAAAAAAAGAAACATGTGAATCCATCTCACATCAATACAAGCATTTTTTTAAAAGAGGATGTAAAATTGTTATTCTAAACTATTTCCCAAAATTGATCGCCCTGAAGATCATAAAAAACATTTTATTAAAATAAAGTATGTCAATAAAGGTTTTGATTTTGTAAATATTGCCGGTATATTTAACGACCATTCTGTTAAAGAACAAATTCCTGGATATTTTGACAATACTGAGCTACCTCTTATTTGTTATATTTACAAGAAATCTACCCGGAAATTTGTGTTTAATTATAGTCAACTGTGTAAAGATGTTAATATCAGTGAAAATACACCTACTTCATGTAATTGTAGTACCTCCGAATATATTTATGGACCCATTTCCCATGTTATAACAGGAGATCTTAACATCGTTCAAGACCGAGAGTTAAAATCATTCCTCAGTAAAGGACCTAAATATCGTCCCCCATCAATTATTAATTGGAATGAGTGTCGTAATGTCATCCACGACTCACTCCATACTTACTGTATGAAATGGATAAAACGGGGAAAAGCTGACAAAAAATCTTTGGACTCTTTTTAATTCAGTAATGAAGATAGTTGATATACGTATTCAACATTTTAAAGAACATTTTACTATTAACAATAACCACAAAAAACATATTTCTCGTATCAAACATAAACTAAAAGAACTAGCCAAGAAATTTGTTTTTGTCCCGGCCGATAAAGCTGCTAATAATATTATTATTGTTTGACGTAAATTTTACATTGAGGTTCTGAAAAAAGTAATCGCCAATTCACCAACATTCCAACTGACTCCATTTTCAGAAAACGACATCTGTAACAAACATAAACTTTTAGCTACCGCTTTACAAGCAGAGCCAAATACAATGAAAGTCCCAACTATGTACTGGCTTCCGAAGCTACACAAAACACCTTACAAATATAGATTTATTTTGTCTTCAAGCCATTGTTCCACAACTAAATTGTCTATTCTTCTTACCAGCACACTTGGCACAATTAAAAACCTGATTATAAATTGTTCAAACAAGGCCTTCGAAAATAGTGGAATTAATTACTTTTGGAGTGTCAAGAACTCGTTGGAAGTACTTGATAAATTGCATGCTTATATTGGTGATTTTGATTCTGTTCAAAGTTTTGATTTTTCTACCCTGTATACCACATTGCCTCACATTCTCATTAAGAAAAAATTCACACACCTAATTAAATGGGCATTTAAAAAGTCAGAATGTGAATATATATATGTTCAAACTCTTTTAGGTCATTTTTTAGTGGCAATAAACAAAAACACTATGTCAATTGGACATGCTTTGATACTATATATATGCCCTTGAATTTTTACTAGATAAGATTTTTGTTCGCTTTGGGGATTCCGTATACCGTCAGATTATCGGAATTCCAATGGGGACTAACTGTGCACCACTTATTGCGGACCTGTTTTTGTATTGCTATGAGTTACAATTTATGACTAAACTAAGCAAAGACCCATCGAAACAACATCTGATAAACAAATTTAATAATACTTTTAGATATTTGGATGATATTTTGGCTCTCAATAATGTATATTAAAGAAATTTATCCTGTTGAACTTACTTTAAATAAAGCTAATACTAACAATGACCACTGCCCTTTCCTCGATCTTGATATCTATATCATTAACGGAAAGCTGAATACTAAAATTTATGATAAAAGAGATGATTTTTCATTTCCTATCGTTAATTATCCATTTTTAGATGGTGACGTTCCCTTGTCACCATCTTACGGTGTTTATATATCTCAACTTGTACGATTCGCTCGTGTATGTCACAATGTTTTAGATTTTTATGAGAGAGAAATTTATGTATTACTGAAAAATTATTACACCAGGGTTTTCGATAACACAAACTAGTCAAAACATTTACTAAATTTTATCATCGGTATAAGGACATCATTCGTAAATATAGCTCAACATGCAGACTTCTTATACGTTCAGGTATTTCACATCCAATTTTTTATGGAAATATTCTTTATAAAGCACAAAGGTGTCAGTATTCACCTCAAAAACTAACAAAACCTTTGAATAGACTTATTAAGAAGGGATATAGTTACGATACTGTTGTCAGGTCATTAAAGATTGCACATTTTGGCGTTAATATTGATTCACTTATAGGGTCTTTGCATCGGAACTAAACACATTTATTCAAAAACCAGTTGTTGGCATGACACGGGTTATTATCTTCTCATATATGTTATGATGGTATGATACTAAACCCCTAACGGGAAGGATTGTGTCTGATGTTCATATGATGAAATCATAATCTTTCAGTCAGTTTAATTGAAGTCTAGGGGCCAGCTGAAGGACGCCTTCGGGTGCGGGAATTTCTCGCTACATTGAAGACCTGTTTGTGACCTTCTGCTGTTGTTTTTTTTCTATGGTCGGGTTGTTGTCTCTTTGGCATATTCCCCATTTCCATTCTCAATTTCAATTTTGTAAGTAGGACTACTGAGCGCCGCCGAATTACATTTTGGCCAAAAAGGCACATTCGGTTGTCATACTAACTGGTACAAGACGAAGACTTACATAACGGTGGATTTTGGGGAGGATTTTTTTTTTATCGAATTACCATCCTGCATTAGATGCCTATGTGTACACTGGTGACTGATTATAACAATGTTTAAATGTTTATGTCAGTAATGTAAGTTATTGTGGTAGTTAAAATTAGATATAGTTTTCAGCGGATTTTAAGAAAATACATTTAGAAGAGTTTATTCCGATTTATTTCAAACAAGGTTTATTTAAAATATTTATTTATTCTCACAGTTACAAAGCCAAACATGTGTATTTCAACCAAAGTAATTTTTCTCAATCAAGTTATATAATTATAAACGCATAACGAAATTTCTAAAAAAAAATCACTTTTGAGAAATCTATTGCAAATTTTAAATAAACTGCTATCAAAAGAAAAGTGTCGTTAATAGTTTTCTGATTAAAAGGAAGTGTGCAAATTTTCGCGTATACAATATAGAATCTTGGATTCAGTTATTCAGAAGATTTGACTCCTTAAGAACATTCAAAATGTAAGTCCAACAAATACAGAGAACACTTAGCCATTCTTATTTTTGTGAGTAGAATGACGTGATTACAAATGCTAACAGAAGACTAATCGGCGTGCAAAGTTAAAAACATACTTGTTGTGGCTGCGTCCATAGTAGTGGTACCAGTTACACTAGCTGTAGTCGTATTTACACCAAGACTTAATGCCATTACTACAATAAATATCTTTTATAAAATACATAGTTAAGATAATTTTATTGCAATTAAAATAGCGATGGAATATAAAAATTTATCTGTAAATTGTACGTTTCTAGACTTTATTATTCATGGTTACTTTGTTTTTTTTATACCGTGCAGCTATTATTTTTGCAGAAATCTATTATGATTATTAATATAAGTTTTTTTGGGGTATGTGTTACTTTGAACACTTATGTATAAGGAAATCATTGACGTTTAGATCAATTACTAAAACCATTGAAATGAATTTACAAACTTCAAAAAAAGAGTCTGTTTGTAAATCTGCCTGTCCCAATTAGTGACTTTTGTAAATTTTACATTTTAAACAACAGTTATTGATGCTAGATATCTTAAGTCAGTTATTTAAGTTCCAATTATGTTGGATAAGATGCTCATGTTAGGCGAGTAACTGTGTCTCCGATAATTTAAACCAAAATGTTAGAAAATCAATTAAAAAAGAGGGACGAAAGATACCAGAGGGACAGTCAAACTCATAAATCGAAATAAAACTGACAACGACATGGCCTAAAATGAAAAAGACAAACTGACAAATAATAGTACACATGACACAACATAGAAAACTAAAGAATAAGCAACACGAACCCCACCAAAAACTAGGGTTGATCTCATGTGCTCCGGAAGGGTAAGCAGATCCTGCCCCACATGTGGCACCCGTCGTGTTGCTTATGTAATAACAAATCCGGTAAATAGTCTAATTCGGCAGGTCACATTCATGAAAATGACGGGGATTGTTGTTATATAGTTGTGTGACTGGACAGTCATGACAGGATACTGTGAAAGTTAATTATCCAAACCAAAATGATGAAAAGTCAATAAATAGTTTTGGGTATGTACAACCATGACATAATACCAAATATAGTGGAACGGTTGTTGATCAAGCCATACCGAAACCAAAAATACCCAAAAAAAGTAATGAATAATATTTTGACTGTACAATCAGACAAAAAAACAGACAATACCCGGATCTTTATCAGAGTTGCGTTCAATATCGTAGTGGGTACATAGGGCTACGTAGATTTATGACTATTGAACGTGTAGCTAGCCTAGCTGCTATATAGATATTGATAGCAGCTAGGCTAGTTACTTGTGCAATAGTCATAAATTTACGTAGCACTATGTAGCCGCTACGATATTGAACGCAACCCAGGTACTTGTGGAACTCTAGAAATAGAAACTAAACTTCTAAAGTGTCTCAGTTAACTTCATTTACAACTTTTATCATGTTTATATAAGTGTTACAATTTAAAGCTAAAAAGAAATATTATAATTACTCACAAAATCTACATGAAAGTAGAAAAGAATTTTAAATTTCATTCAGTTCGTGAGTTTACTGGTAATGCTAACACATCCATTTCTTCTAGAAAAATTGCAATTCATCCTATGATATATAAAATGTTATGAATTTAATTTCAAGTGAATTCTTCAATAAGACCGTGTTTGTATTTTTTAAGAGAAAGCAGAGATGGTAGAAAAAATGAAATGTCACTAGCAACCATATTTTTCAGATCATTACAAACATTCTTTTCGTGTGACATCGGCAGTGAAAATTGCTAAACCAAAAGTAATACTGAAAACGTACAAATGAGTTACGCAAATTCGTGACTTAATGTTTTGTTGGTTAGTCGTTCGGTTTTTTCACCTCCTTATCAAAATAGCTATTAAAAGTAGTTCGGTTGTGATTATAGACTTGTATTTGAATTGTGTGTTTGTTGTTAAAGTATCAAACAGTTTAGTAATACTTTTAAATCCTATTTTGAACTTAAAGATTTAGGCCTTAATTGTTCTGATTGGAATTTCAAATGACCAAATTCAAAATTGTACTGTGCAGAATAACAATTCAATTACCTTTGTAGTCACCTTTTGTCCTTTCCAGTATATGTCGGTACCCGATTTGAATATATGTTGAAACGAGAACGATAGGACTTCGGAATACTCAATAAACTAATAGAATCGTGGACCTTTAGATGAAATAACAGAAAACATAACTTCCAATTGACATTATAACTTACCTTAAAGCAAATCTGAGAGTTCAGCTTTTTTTCACATCCTTTTCAAAGCTGTGAGCTAAATCATGTACGTTTGTTTAATAGTACAATTATTCATCATCGTCTATGAAGACATACAGGTCATTATAATTGGTTTCATACCGAAATAGGTCATGATCGATTAATGGAGGACGTTCATTAGCCATGTGTTGTGCACTTACAAAAACATTTGTGTTTTTAAACTTAATTACATTTGTTCATTGTCATTATCAAAAATGGTTCACTAAATCGTAACCCTGGAACCTTGATCCCTATTATTAAATATTTGGAGATTTGTATGCTCGAAAGGGGTGAGCAAAAGATGCTTCTATAATAGGCGTATCGATCATTTCAAGTTTCCTTTTTGTGTAAGCTGACTTTGGAAGAAGATTTTAGTTGCTCTCGATGTATTGCGCGCCAGGGTCATTTACAAAAAAATCGACAATCTTTTCTTCAATAACCAAAATTACAGCTTGATATGTACACTTTCAGATCTTGCGACCTGGTCATAATTGCATATAGACTGACATTTTGAATGGTTTTAAAAATTTCTAGTCTATATTTATAAAAAGACTGATAGTTTACTTTTTATAGGTATTTTCTAAACTTAGACAATTTGTTAAATGCCTAAAATTTCAGTCTTTTTTTAAAGTCTTTTTAATGACTCATCAAAGATTCCAGGCTTTGAGAACTCTATGGTTATCTATAAAGAAACAATAGTAAACCGCTGTTCAAAAGTCATAAATCGATTGTGAGAATACAAATTAGGGTTACAAACCAATAGCGAGGGAAACACATCAACTAAAAGAGGAAAACAACGAAACAACAGAACACAGAAGTCCAACAAACAACAAACAACAATGAAACAAACTATTAGATAACAAATGCCATATTCCTGACTTGGTACTGGACATATATGGTGGGTTGAACATGGCTCTTTGACTAGCTAAACCTCGAGTTTTAGAAAATGTCTCCAAAACTGAAAGGCATTTTACATCATGACGGAAATTATATCACAAATGAAATGATGACAAAGCTGACCACATGAAAGTATTGATTAAAAGAGCAGTCTATTCAAATTTCTGATAACACGGTCCATACAAATCTCTAACAATAACAAACTCATCTTATAACAAGCTCGGCTTATCACAAACTCGGAAATTAACAAACTCGGACTAACAGAACGATTAAGTAGCATAAATGATGTCCTTTACTTTCTTAGAAACTAATCATTTGTACAGAGTACTTGCTTTTGAATTGCTTATTTGTTAGAATAACTAGATATTTTACATTGAACACGTTACAAGCAAGAAATGTAAAGTTCGTAGATTTAATGATTGATTGTTGGTTGCTTAACATCCAGTGGCAAATATTCCATGCATATTCCGGAGGAGCGATACATTACGTAGACAAGGTTGCCTCTTATTTATCTTTTTCTTTTGCCTTTTCTATTTCAATTTTTTAATATGTATCATAACTAATTTGATTGAACTGGACCTATGATATCGGACTACCATTTGAACTGGTTACACCTTTACGGTCACCTTTAAGCTATTAGTAAATTAACTGTCACGTAAACTGTTGACACATTTTCAATCACGTCTATAAATATGTGAGAATATATCTACCTGTAATGACATGAGTTGTAACGTACCAAATACCAAGTGACTTCACTGTAACGTTCACATGAATTCAACTCAATGCAAGCCAATATTGATAGTTTATTTACTTTATGCATATAATCATACAATACAATCATAAAAGATACATTATATATACATGATATATAAGCTAAATTGTACAGATTTACGAGAAACGATAAAAACTTATACAGCTAGTATATGCATTAGATGCTAGGCATGAATAGAAAAGATATAGAGCATAACTGTTGGCAACATAGAGTTTCTTGTGGTTTTTACAAAAAAAAATTACAGGTTTTTGCAAATGATCAAATAAATCTTGATTAAAAAATAAAATTTACATTGTCTGACAGAATTAAAACGAAATCAAGAAAATTTAACGTCATTATTAAATTTCTACAAATAGTTTCAAGCAAATCATTGGTTGGATTTTAACAATAACGTTAAATGATTTAAATTTCTTCTTGATTTCCTATTGTGACGTCTTGATATAGGGAAGACCATTCCGGATGACGTCGCATTTAAAGAACACAACTTTCTGTAAATCTTTGAAAAGAAAGGGCAAAAATCACTAGAGAAACAGAATCCACCACTATAGCATATCAACGATATATGAATGTTCCCCAATTTAAACAGTTAAACCTCGAGCATTTTAGATATTAAAATTCAACTGTCTCGAGTGGGACAATATCGTTATACACTTGTTGCTGTGATGTTATCTATGTATCTATACTAAGCTAACTTTAAAAAATACAATACAATTTTTGCTACTTATACTTTATACTAAGAAAAAGATGAAAAATGATTAGAAACGAACCATAAATAAGATAAAATAGAATATATTTTTACATCTCCTTTTTGTGACATAATACATATGTAATGATTATACTAAGCAATTTTTAAAAACCATAAAGGAAATGTCTGTTTCTTAAATAAATTATAGTCATGAGAAGAGGTTAAAGTATAAACGAAACGAAACAAACAAAAAAACAAAGAAGTCAATACACTTCTACAACTTTTTGGAGACATTATACATATGTAGTAGCTATACTTAGCAATCTTTAAAAACCAGGACCCGTATGCATAAAGGTACTTTAGTTAAGTTGTGTTCCAAAAGGACTAATTTTTCTACATGTCCTATGATAAATCAAATTCTAAGCTTAAGAGGTTTTATGATTATCAGCACAGAGAACGAAATGTCAGCTAATTATATCTAGTATAATTTGAAGACTATAAAAACACTGAAATGAAACAAAATAGATAAATTAATTTCTACAACTTCTCTTGGAGACACATGTAATACATATATAATTTCTATACTGCTACTTAATATCGTATACAAAGACTGTGCCTTCCTCACTGGTCACCAATAACTGTTTAGTTTGTTCAACATATGATATTGCCCTGAGATGACAATCTATGTTAGAGCCATGGTTTATTACTTCAACTCCACTTTTCCCATCGTGAGATATTTTAACTACATTGTTTGATCGATAACCCGCTACATAAATGTTACCATGAATATCGCTGGTAACACCGTACGGTTGCTGTAATACATTTTTGTCGGAAAAACTCCAGATGATATTCTGCGCTGAATCGACAAGGGTTACTGTATGTAATTCACGGTTTGTAAAGCAAACATTACCCCCAAAAGTTGTAATGTAAGATCCCCATGATATGTTGCTTTTGTATATGTATTTTGATTTGAAGTCGCTCATACTTATTTTTCTTATCCCTTTTTCTTTTACAGTAAATAGCATAGCACCGTTAGCATACTGAACTCCATAGCAAGTGTCTTTTGTTTGCAATGTCTTAGATACTTTCTTGTCAGACAAATCAACTATGTAAATTTCGTCGTCACCTGACGTGACAGCAACAGTTACATCATCTAATTGTGTGATGTCGAATGAATTTTCTTGTTCAGTATAAAATTCAAACTTGAACGATCCATTTTTATCATGTATTATAAGTCGGTCACTATTTGAGTCTGCAAACACAATATCATTGTTGTTCATAACACACAGTCCACTTATAGCTAGGTTTTTAGATTCTCCTTTAATATTGAATTGATAATTTAATGTCACTTTTGTGTCCTTCAAAACGGGTGCCTGTACCTGTTTTAGATTAGGTGGCATGAATTCTTTTATCGTTGGTTGTCTAGTTGTCGATACTGTAAGATACTTATTGAGGTCAAATAAAGGGTTTGTCAGACTCAATTCGGTATCTGATTGTATGCTAATTGTATCTAGGCTATTACTGTTGATTACGGAATGAACAAAGTTGTCCACACTGTCTAATGTTTTCTCTAATTGTTTTGTGCCTAAAAATATTTGTAGATTCGTTGCATTATATTTTATTTCAGTTATACCTTCACTTAATTCTATCATTTGACTCTCTCTTTTTATAATGTTTCCAAGTAATTGATCAATTTCTGTTTTGGTCTTTTCTAAAGCCAAATCAACATCTTGTATATAGTTATCAATTTCCTCATTGATATTTTTTCTGAATAGTTCAATCTTATTTTTAATTTTTTTTTCTGTTCTCTTCTAATTTAAGAAGATTTTCGGAGCGATCAATCCTAAGTTTTTGTAAGATTCCTACTATTTCTTTCAGTTTTATTCCAATATTTTCTATTGCTGGTGACGATTTTATATTGGGAATCATAGTATCAAGATCTACAACTGCGGCGGCGCAACATCCATGGTACTTCTCATTGCAAAGTAAGCAAAACGGAGTATTATGATCAAAACAATACTTCTCCAGCTTTTTATTATGTTCCTTGCAAACCAGTGGTAAAGATTTAATAAAGGGAGGTAAATTCAAATAAGCATCTACAGTGATAGTTGAATGATTTGTCATGGAAACATCATGGTTGTTTTGGCATTCGGCACACAGGCCATTTTGACATTCGGTACACCATACAACTGCAGAACAACACACACGCTTCTGTTTGCATATACCACATAAAGTCATTCTTGAAGCCGCCTCCATAGTAATCACTTCTTCTGAAATAAAAATATAAACATGATATTGATAAATATTAAGATATGCATGGTTGAATTATTTATTATTAATGTGCCAACTTTTAGAATATGTTGAAAAAATCTGTGATATCAATAATTTTTGCCACAACCTAATTTTGTCAAAACACAGTATTCTTTTCATGGTTAAATGTTCCAAGTCATACAGTATAAACTAAAAATAGGTTCACTTCTATATTGCTGAAGTACTATATAAAGTGTCCAAGGCGTTATTTGTTCGATATGGTTGCATTGCAGAAAGCTCGAATTATTGCTGCATATATGGTATATGTAGTACCTCATCAAACAGAATATAGATGTGCTTTTCTGCACAATAAGGAACTAAATATAATTTGAAAAGAAACGTAAGAAAATGCGTTTGTTACGAGGAAGGAGTCAGTTCTTCAGTAACAGCAATCAAATACTTACATAATGATGTATTGAATATTGCAATATGATATTTGAAAATTGTTTAAATGAAGAAATGTTGTCTAATTCCATGTCCATGTTTGGCTGCTCTGCTATATCACTTCAATGTTTGTATAAGTTATTGGATTTGTTGGCTTCTTACCTCATTGAAGAGATAAACTAATCAAAATGCACATTTGGTGCAACAAAATTTGTACCTTTGATGTTTTTCACTTAATTTTAAAATAAATTCAAACATATACTTTTATTAAAACCAATTGAAACATATTGTTTTATTAATTCTATCAATTCTCATTTCTCTGACTTGAATGTTGATATTCTTATATACAACAAGAACACACCCGTGATATCGCGAGTCCGTGACTGAATTAAAGTATATAACTATGCGTAAGCCTAATTTTAGTATTGGTTTTGTCATCTGATAAAGTCATGCCGATTATAAGATACACAGATTTCTCTGCTTTCAAACTCTTTCTGTTTGAACCCGTCGACCTGGAACTTATCAATTATTGGTAATATTAATTACTTGGAAAACAAGAGGTCCTGAAATGGAGTATTTTTTAATCAACAGCATTGTCCTTTATTCGTTATAAATAAGGTTGAATTTTTTGATTCGCTGTTTTACGTCATACCCGCTTACAAATTAAAAACTGTACCTACACGCCTTATTTTAAGTCCAAATTTTAAGTAATCGTATAATTATCTTAGAAAGTCTTACTGATTAAAATACTACAATAGGGAACAATTTGACAATGATTGAATTTAGTAGTGTCAACCCTGTGATTATGACCCGTGTATATAGCATAATCCTAAATACACCGTTTGGTGGTATGCCTGTCAGATGCGGAACGTACAGATAAGGTAATAGGTAACAGGTGAATATACTATTGTTATCGGTATCGGATTCGACTCCGAACTTGTTAATTATTGGCAGTATTAATTATGTGGAAAACAAAAGGGACTGGAGTGGTGTTATATTTTATCTACACCATTGTCCTATATTAGCTATATATAAAGTTGAATTCTTTGATTTGTCGTTTTTACCCCATGACGGCTGACAAAGTGGTCCTCGTTATTTTAGTATTATAGATAGCTAGAGGAAAAAAGTAAATTAAGAAAACTACCGAAATTATCAAAGTTATGAATATTCCCCAAGCAAAGTCAATTTTAAATTGTCATCTCACTTTGAAAAATATATCTTTCATATCATATAGATATAGGAAGATGTGGTGTGAGTGCTAATGAGACAACCTTCCATCCAAATAACAATTTGAAAAAAAGTAAACCATTATGCCCGCGTCACACTGTCCCGATTTTTACGCCGATGGCAACACGATTATGGAAATTTTCAAAATCGGGACTGGTCGTATCCAGATCGGGCTATTTGTAGTGCCATCTTTAACCATCGTAGAACCATCGGCCACTTTTTCTAGCCTTCGGGGACAACTTCGGGAAGGGTTCTAAATTTTTAACATGTTAAAAATCCCCGAAGGTATGTCCGATGTTGAGGGTTCGTATTGAGTTTGTATCACCATCCTCACCATCGTAATGTCACCGGGAATGCATCTCTGAACATCGTAATGTCACCGGGAATGCATCTCTGAACATCGTATTGCATTCGTGTTTCCATCGCATCCATCAGGCAGTTTTGACATTACGATGTCTACACGAATGAATCACGAAGCTAACCGAAGGTCTTACGATGGCAACACGACTTCGTGAAGACCTCGTAATCCCGTCGTGTTGCCATCGAATAAAAGTACGAAGGCGACAAGATGGAACTACGACGGCAATAAATCCAGCTAAATGTAAATAAATTTTCGCGCTAAAATACATTTAAAGTGCCATGCGCGATATGCACTGGTCAGTCTAATACGATAGTTAAGAAAGACGTTCACAAAGCATGGAGCTCATATCATATGATTCTATGAGAACAAGAAAGGCGACAGCGTTGTTTCTATTAATTCAAATGGAAAAAGAAGAGCAGCTATTAAAGGCTCAGGATTCACTTTTACAAGTAAAATATTCATCGGGCAGTTTTGACATTACGATGTCTACACGAATGAATCACGAAGCTAACCGAAGGTCTTACGATGGCAACACGACTTCGTTTAGACCTCGTAATCCCGTCGTGTTGCCATCGAATAAAAGTACGAAGGCGACTAGATGGAACTACGACGGCAATAAATCCAGCTAAATGTAAATAAATTTTCGCGCTAAAATACATTTAAAGTGCCATGCGCGATATGCACTGGTCAGTCTAATACGATAGTTAAGAAAGACGTTCACAAAGCATGGAGCTCATATCATATGATTCTATGAGAACAAGAAAGGCGACAGCGTTGTTTCTATTAATTCAAATGGAAAAAGAAGAGCAGCTATTAAAGGCTCAGGATTCACTTTTACAAGTAAAATATTATTTTTTGTCAATTTTTCATATCAATTAACATAATGAAAATCATAAACGCGCCTCGTACACCAACACTGCAGGTACACGTATATAGGGAAATCAACTTTGCATCGTAAGCTGTACACTACGTCTTTTATACATCGTATGTCCATCACGCCATCATCGTAATCCATCGTGTAGCCTTCGTGATCCATCGTGTAGGCTTCGGCTGAGATATGAAGCTTAAATACCCGTCTTCGGTTAACCTTCGTATGTGCATCTTTTGCTATCATATATAATAGTGGCACCATCGTATAGACTTCGATATTCATCGTTCTTGCTTCGGTCACTTTTTGGCATTTTAACGAGATGGGGACCAACTTCGTATGAACTTACAATTTTCGCACTCGGGTGTCCATCGTATATAAAAATCGGGACAGTGTTACGCGGGCATTATAGGTCTATGTACGGCCTTCAACACGGAGCCTTGGCTCACACAGAACAATAAGCTATAAAGGGCCCCAAAATTACTAGTGTAAAACCATTCAAACGGAAAAACCAACGGTCTAATCTATATGAAAAAACGAAAATCGAGAAACACGTATAAATAACATAAACAAACGACAACTACTGTACATCAGATTCCTGACTTAGGACAGGTGCAAACATTTGCAGCGGGATTAAACGTTTTAATGGTATCAAACTTTCTCCCTTTTTCTGAAACAATAGCATAACATCACAACATAGAAAAACATACGATAAAATATCAATTGGCAGGCTTAACTCAATCAAAAAACGTAAATTAATACACTATGAACGAATAAATTTGATCTGCGATATCTGAATGTAAATGCACAGTTAATAAAATATTAGGGATAAACATTCAAGGCCAAAAAGCAAACAAATAAGTCCAAACAAAGCCATGGCACAGATGACCGACTTCAACAAAACCTATGACACATGGGATTTTTTCAATTTAACATTTGTCAACTCTTTTTCTGTAGTGGTAAGAAACCATTTCCAGCAGCGTATGACGTTTGGATACCCCAGTTAAAAAGCTATGCTTGTATATCTTTACATTATACACTATACAGACTTCACTAGAATTATTTTGTGTTTGTCTTTGTTAGATCATTTTGTATGTTGATTTAATTGTTTTATTCATATAAAAAAAGAAGATGTGGTATGATTGCCAATGAGACAACACTCCACAAGAGACCAAAATGTCACAGACATTAACAGCTATAGGTCATCGTACGGCCTTCAACAATAAGTATAGCCCATACCGCATAATCAGCTATAAAAGGCTCCTAAATGACAATGTAAAACAATTTAAACGAGAAAACTTCTGGCCTAATTATGGTCAACAAATGAAAGTAAAATAAATATGCAACATATAAATAAACGACAACCACTGAATTACAGGCTCCTGACTTTGGACAGGCGCATGCATACAGAATGTGGCTGCGTTAAACATATAAATTTTTGTTTGCTAATTTGATTTGTATCTTCTTAATGGAATAATCAGATTGAAATTGATAAAGGTTAAGTACTGTTGCATCAATTTTCAGGACAATAACTTAAAATATCAACTACTCTTTCGTTGTGTTCAGATTGGAACATTGAATTTATATTTAGAATCGAATGTGTTTTCAATCTACTTTTTTTACTGTTTTTTTAGCTATGGAGACCAGTTGCGTACATATATACCAATGCGAATTTTTACCCATCGTTCCCTTTAATTGATTTTATTTACCCTTTTTCAAAATGTCAGTATTTTATTAAAGTTTTCGTATGAAACTGGTGAAGTAGAACATACCATCACTAACCTTATATTTATTCAACGATGAAAGTACATGTATTTCTTTTCCCTCTCTTTGTAACCGTAGCCGTAGACTAATATGTCTAACTTAACATCTCTTTTACCAAACATCTCTACTGAAATGCTTTAATTTTGTGTATCTTCCTTAGCAACAAAGGAATGTATTTTTATGAAATGAAATAGGACACGATACTTATCTACTTATTAAAGGTAAACCATAAACAACATTTATGTTTTATTTATTGACAAACATTGTATATTGTGTATCAGAAGATATTTAAATTTATTTAATGACCTATTTAATAGCGTGACTTATTTCTCTTTGATATGAAAGTTTTTTCATGATTTATAATATAAACAACTTTATATTTATTCTTTATTAAAAAAACAAGATAAATTAAAACCGCTTCAAATATGGAAACACTCATAATTAAGGCATATAACATGTTTGGGTTTACGCTATTGTATACGGTAAACGTTCAACACTGTAAAATAGTTTTATATTGGCAATGTATTGTAAGAATTACACCCGCAAGGAACTGCATCGCAAAATCACACTGTTTATGATTGTTTATTATCCTTGTTTTTTTCCTGTTGGTTGTTATTACTTATTAAAAAGAAACTTTTATAATTTGCAATTAAATCATTAGTACAGTTATTTCATTTATATATAAAAATTAAAATAACTTGTTTCTGCATGTGATTCCTTCAGAACATGCATGTAAACAGTAAAGTGAACATTTAGCCACAGTAATTTGGTCGCATACATGGAGTAAAAAGACGCATCATGTGTTGCTTATAAGAACGTTTTATACACCTAACTTATTGTGCATGCACATTGCATATCTAAAGTTTACACACATATGTACATTTCATTTAAAGGGGCACTAGCTACGAGATATATAAAAAATCAAAAGTATGATTGTTTTTGTTCAATCATTAATGAAAGTGAAATAGTGATATAATAATTCGCTTTTATCAGCTAAAATTTTGTCAAATTAAGCTAGTAAACGTTGATAATGAATTATTCACTTGCAAATGAATAATTCGACCTCATTAAATCCGTATTCATGGGAACTCCAATTTAACCCCGTAGAAAAAAAGATAGAAGAACGCATGCATTGTCCGTGTACGGCTATTTAAAGGAAAAGAATGTCAACATTGAAAGTGAAACCAGGTAAATAATTTGATTAACTAATTCGATCCAAACACAATCATTATTACAAAGGTGAAAACGATGATAAACATATCTTTTTAATCTACAATACAAAATTTAACAGACCTATAAAAATCAATTTGCACGAGTTGCTTAATCTATTTATATCTATGTTTATGTTTACATCGCTTATATGTTCATAGAAGGTCAACTCGATAGTTAATTAAATGGCGTCTTGGCTGAAATTCACACGAAACGAAGCTACATCTTATTGAGACCATGTCCTGTAAATTGTTTATTTTATACTTTTGATAGTTTGGAAAGAATATTTTACATCAAATTGTTATAAATAAAATATGAGAATTTGAGTCAAATCAGTGAACATGAATTTGGCAGCTAGTGTCCCTTTAAGAGAAAAATAACGTTATGTGAGAGAACAGAATAATGTCATTTGCTAAATGGTAAATTGGTGTGTAAGTGAATTATTTTCTGATTATAAATGAGATATTTTGTCCTTTCTCAAGCTTAAGTCATCTGATATTTACACACATTGTTCTTATAAACTATGTATACACAATATTCATGTATACTCAAGTATACAGGAAATGTAATGTTGTTTTGTGGATAATTATACATTGGTATGGAACTAATATTAAATGTATCCTTATGAAATTCATTTTATAACTTTTGGAAGGAGTTAAACTATTGATATATCACACCGTAATTTTCAGAATGGTTGATCCATATCAATAACTTTAAAAACTTTAAGCGCGAAATGATTATTCACAAAAAGAGTCTTGCATTGAATGTACTAATGTTATCATAAGTATTATTATTTAGATTACATATACATAATACAAATCTTTGTTTAATTTTGAATTTTAAGAAAACCATTCCAAATGACGTGTTATTTCATAAAACTGCAATAACCATTAATTGTTTGTAGACCCTTTCTTGCTGTTGGTCTTAATGCTTTTTCGCTTTCTAGCTTTCTATTATAGTTATGAGATACACGATAAAATAACAAATTAGTAAACTTCGTCAATCAATTAAAAGAAAAATACTCTGAGTCATCTGACGATTTCAGCAATACAGCGTATTTGTAAGCCATGTGTTGTGATTATTATTTGCTTAATTAAATTTCTATCTATCGAGTTAAGTATTCAAAATAATATACAAAACTGCACTACATTGGCAAAAATGGTCAATGAAGTGCGACAACTCTTATTAAGAATGAACTGTCGAGTTAGACCAATTTACTGATATGTATTTGAAGATTTTGTTTTATTGATCATTTCTGATTTAAAGGTACTTTTTATCTGTTTTTGATTTCAGGATAAAGGCTAAGTGGGAAAAAATGATAATATTTATTATATCAAGATAAAAGACAAAATTAACATTTTACATATTTGATTTATTCACTTCTATGCTGACATGAATTATCATTGATATGGTCATATTTATAAAATAAAACGGTTTACAAAACTTTTGAAATACTAAAGCTTTTCACATCAGGAATAGTATTTGGCTAAACTTTTAGGAATTTTGGTCCTCAATGCTCTTCAACTTCGTACTTTACAAAGCGTCAATGATGAGTCTTTTGTAGACGAAACGTGCGTCTGGTGTAAATACAAAAAATAATCCTGGTATCTGTGATTTCAAAGTTTGTTTTTAATTATTAAATAGTTTCAAAAGAAAAGTAATTTTGTGAAAGTGAACGGCTGACGACGATGAAAGACGACGTACGTCAAGTGGTCAGAAAAGCTCATTTGGCCCTTTGGTTAAGATGGAGTTTGAACCATGTTATACATCTTTTCAGATCCAAAGTATTGCAGCTTTTGAGGTCTTGACTCCCTAGGGACTAATAGTCAATGGACAGTTATACCAACCCAGTGCTAGTAAAATTATCATATATTTATTATTGTAGACGGTAATGTTTAAAGTTTCTTCGTAACGGTTCGATAGTGTCTATTCTCAAAGATTTATATTGATATATTTGAATGCAATCGTGAATATAAAAGATATTTAAATGATCAATGGTTGCATTGTAATACGATATAGTTAACGGGTGAACGGTTTTCTATACGTATTTTTGATTGATTTAAATGTAGATTTAAACGTTTTGAATAAGGAAATATCTATATATGTATATATTTATATATTATTTTGTTTAAATACTTGTAACGCACGCTAATATGTATTGTGAAACGATTTATTTCTTTGAAAAGTATTTGTTGAAAACAGCATTTATAAGTCAGTTGGTCTGTGGTGGATGTTCGTCTTACTGGCAATCATGTCGTATCTTCTAATTTTTACAATGACTGAACATACATGTTATACCTGTGTGTTTTGTAATGTAACATACCGAAAATAAAGAGGTAAGATATTCATAATAAAATTTAAAATAAAAAGCAAGAAATGATGACGTGCCAGCCAATATATTAACGCTATTATTTAAAGGTTAGGTTGTGGCACCCGTGATTTTCATATCATATTGGTTATTTATCAACACACACTGGGATTGTTGATAACACACTGAGATTTCAAAAATACACACTGAGATTATTAAGCACATTACCTTTCTGAATGTTAATTAGATGAATAATTCAACAGATTAATATTTTGGTTTTCCGAACTTTCGTCATTAGAATAAAATGCTGGTCCTTCAACTAACGTTCGTAATAAATTTCAAGTCTTAACATTGATTTTTTGCTAACCCATATTCAAAAATTTTAATATGTTGCCTATAAATCAGATTATAACTAACAGTGTATAGTTATTTTTTTGAGTAAAAGTTTTGAAGCGTTTGTTCCTTTTCTAAAGTCTTTCAACTGTTACCCTAATTTCGCAATGCAATTTTTTATATTTTTGTTGCGTTCGTCTGCTTTATTGGTAAATATTTCACTGAATTGTTTGACTTTTTGTAGAATGTTCTAACGTATTTGGTTCCAGATAGGTCTAAGCTTGTAACCCGGCTTGTTATAGATTCAGATCTAGTATGCTTATAAGAAAAGTGTGCATAAAAAGTGCGCACAAACCTCAGTGTGTAATTTTAAATTCTTAGTGTGTATAATTTCAAATTCTTAGTGTGTGTTTTTCAATTTATTCCATCTCATATTGTCTTTTTGAAATCTGGGAATGTAATTTTCAATTCTTAGTGCCTAATTTTCCATTTTTGTAATCTCAGTGCGTCTTTCTGAAAACTCAGTGAGTAATTCTTTATTATCAGTGTGTGTTTTTAAATTAAATTTAAAAAAAATCTTAACGCGTTATTTCTATTTCTTAGTGTGTTATTTAGGTATTTTAATCTTAGTGTGTTTTGTTTTCGTTCTCTGCATATATATTTGTCGAGAAAATGGTTTAAAGATAGTTTTGACGAAACAGCTTGCCATAATAAACACTCATAACTTCATAAGAATTAAGGTTAGTTGCTTTAAAAATCGAATATGTTGTTTACCTAAACATAAATTCTATTTAAAGCTAGGTAGTTTGGAAGCATCAAAATTGCACTTAATTGTTTATTTTGCGGTACGCAATTTCGACATCTAATTTCTTAAAAGTCGATGACACTTGAGGACAGAATATAATTTTGCTTTATCTCATTTTTCAGGAGTCATTACACTTTCAAAATGTCTATGACATATGAAGAAAGACAAGCGAGACTAGGTTATATTATTCTAAAACTTTTTCCTACAATCATGCAAAGCATACTTAAAGGACATACTAACCCAAGGGGTCTGCGAGTGAAATTTCAAATGAAAGATATTCGAACATCTCTAACATTGAAAGAAATATCGTTAATGGAACAGCTTCCCAATATAGAGGATTTCACAGTCGATATGTGCTACAAAATATTACGATTCGAAAATTTAATTCTTGAACCGTCATGCAAATGGGGAAATAATCCACATGCAACAGAAGTCGAAATTAGTGATGATATCCAACGCATTATAAATCTAACAAATGAAGTTATCAGCAAACAGTGTAAAGATATATCCGAGATATACTACAATAAATTTCTAGAGATAACAAAAGATGTTACAAAGAGAGTTGATGGATATTTACATCAAGACACTTGCTTTAGGATGTTATTGAAACTTTCCAGCTCAGATATAAGTACTGCTGATCTTCTCCAAAATCTGGCGTTGGTGCAAAAAGTCAATGGTAAGATCAATAGTACTATTTAATGCACATGATTGAATAAAAGTCTGAATTCAAATAACATGAAAGCTACAGAAGAAGAACGGAAGTCAGAACCCTAATGTTGACTGAATCGGAATTTGTTTTTATGTTTTTTAGTTAGTATAGAAATTTTAAGGAAGTTCGCTACTCAGTTTTAAAATAAATAGCTTGTACTAAAACTAGTAAATATTGATAGGGGATTAATATAGGAAGAAAAAAAAAGGAAAAAATATAAAGAGGTCAATGTGCTTGTTTTCGAGATAATAGCAAGTGAAATTTTTACGGTACAATGTGCTCTCTTGATTTTTCATAGCTTTATCATTGACAAGTCTTTTTCAAATGGCTTATAATTATACATGCAAAATATCTATAAAAAGAAAAAGGGGGTCAATGGGAAAATTTTTAGGGCATTCAAATGGATAAAACCAGAGGATATCAAAAATCTGAAAAAAAAATCAAAACATGACAAGCGGATGGGAAAACATTTTTTGACATTTTTTTTTGTATCCAAGATAGATAAATACTTTACCATACGACCTTTAATAAAACACGAATTAGTTATCTTTGTGACATACACCTACTTTTTTTCGACGTGATTTTTTGTTTCTGAATATTTATTCTATTTACACCTCATGATTCCCACTTGAAACAAAAGTACCATGATTTATGTTTGTGATATGGATATTCTTGATCGTGCATGATTGCATACAGTAAAGGTATGTAACAGAATCTTTAATGTTTTTTTTTCTCTTCAAAAATATAAGCAATGCTATCATTACTAGGTCAATCGTACTTGATTTCCGAGGATTTATTCTATATATTTCATTTATCATTGCTACAATTATGTCATAATTTCCTCATTTATGACACCGGAATCTTGAGTTCGACTTTTAACTGGGTGTGTACTAGTCATATAGTTCATTTGTTAGACATAGAGGAGGTTATACTGCTTACCTGAATACTCAGTTCAGAGCAGAATATAGATACATCTTAACCTATTGGTTAACGAAGAGCAACAAGGACAAGCACATATTCACTCACATTTTATGTTTTCAAGCTCCTTCAAGGCGTTTTCATATTTAACCTGCATCTGTATATCCATCCTACAAGTTTTATGCAAAACAATTGTCTCCTCATAGTTTGTCTTCTGGAAAAAGTTTAAATCCATTCTGTGACCAATATCACGAAAATGATCGAAGTAATTTTCAAATTCATTTTTCTCTATGATTATGTTCGTTCTGTGTGCTATTTGGTTTCTGTAGTTACGAATACGTTCTACATCGTCACCTAATTTGATATCACCCTTTTCAGGATATAATCCCCACCCTTTGGTAGGTGAGGGTATCAGCTTAAACTTTCTTAAGAGTTTATAATCTAATGAAACGTCTAATGAATCATAAGAATTTAACAAATCTAAGTCTTTTAAGCTCTTCTGCTGATCAATAGGAAAATAGGAAAACTGCGCATATGGGGAACGCATAACTGGTAAAGTCTGTTTGTGTGAATCATTGATCGAATTACATCTCTAAGAATATTTGGAAACGTGTCAGTAATGACAAGGGACATTCGTGAATACTGTTCTCGGATTTCTGCATCTCTATCAATAGTTTGACTCACTGCAAATGTACATACTTGATAATAAAAGGCTATATTTCTTCATAATTTTTGTTCGTGAATATTTTACATCGTAGCATTTTTTATTGATATTATTGTGAACTGCTTGTCTGGAAAGTAGTTTTCTGGACATACATTTTAGTTGTTTTATATTGTGTATTGCTTGCCTCATTCGAAAATGGTTTAACAATATGAACTTGTAGTATTTTTAGGTATCAAATGCATAAACATTAATGAATAATATAAGATTTGGATAAACTTTAATTTTGATCACAACCAAATGTCAGAAAAAAATATATAACTTTAATGTTGAAGACAGTACGGCTACCTATGATTTGAATTTTGATGGATATCAATACGTATTGGAGGTCTATTTCAAAACTTTTTTATATTAATTTATTTATTATTAAATCGATTTTACGTTCTCACAGTGAGGTTTGAAAGAACACCGATCAAGTTTTACTGGGGAGACAGCTTTGAAAGAAGTTTGCTTCATTTGAGATCTGTCAAAATTGAGTTTTGTCTCACAAAAGTCAATTTTGTCTCACAAAAGTCAATTTTGTGTCGCAAAAGTCAACTTTGTGTCACAAAAGTCGATTTTGTGTCGCAAAAGTCAACTTTGTGTCACAAAAGTCGATTTTGTATGTAAATTAGTTCACAGAATCCAAACTAAACAAATTTGCATACAATAACTTTTGTGAGACAAAATTGACTTTTGTCTCACAAAATTGAATTTTGTCTCACAAAGTTGAATTTTGTCTCACAAAGTTGAATTTTGTCTCACAAAATTGAAGTGTGCTCACAAAAATCAATTTTGTCTCACAAAAGTCAATTTTGTCTCACACAATTGACTTTTGTTTTTTAATTTCCATATCAGATAACAAAAGTCAATTTTGTATGCAAATAAGTTTATATATTTGCATACCTTTTTGACAAAATTGACTGTTGTCATGACTAAAATGAATTTTGTCTACAATAATGAATGTTGTCATCACACAATTGAAGTTCTCATAAAACGAGTCTGTATCACATAGTTTTGTAAGACAAAAATGATTTTGTTATGACAGAATTGAATTTTGTACAAAACCACAAGAGTCCCATTCGGCGCCCCGTACATATAGGACACAAAGGCATGATGATTAATTTATTGTAGAAGGAAGAGAAGCGACACACATAAAGCGGTCTTCTCATTTAACAGTATAGATGCCAAGGAGACATTGCTTTAATTTGTGCTTGCTCAAATAGAGGGGGAGGAGTATTACTCAATGAGGGTCGGTTGAAAACAAAACTTTACGACAAAAGAGATGATTTCAGCTTTCCAATTGTGAACTTTCCATTTCTAAGTAGCAACATTCCAGCAGGACCTGATCCCAATTGATACGATATTACCGTGCTTACATTTCCTTTCATGCTTTTCTTGAAAGAGGGTTGCTGCTCACAAGGAAGCTATTAAACTAAGAGTTCCAAATGGTGATGTTGAAATCATCCCTTCGTAAATTTTACGGACGCCATCACAAGTTGGTTGACCGTTATGGAATAACCGTTTCACAAATGATATCGAATATGTTCCTTACGTCGTAACTACAATCCCCTTCCCTTTCATGAATGTGACCTACCGAATTGGACTATTTACCAGATTTGTTATCACATAAGCAACACGATGGGTGCCAAATGTGGAGCAGGATCTGCTTACCCTTCCGGAGCACCTGAGATCACCCCTAGTTTTTGGTGGGGTTCGTGTTGCTTATTCTTTAGTTTTCTATGTTGTGTCATGTGTACTATTGTTTATCTATTTATCTTTTTCATTTTTAGCCATGGCGCTGTCAGTTTATTTTCGATTTATGAGTTTGACTGTCCCTCTGATATCTTTCGTCCCTCTTTTACTCAACATTTTAAGGCATTCGTTTTAAAAGTATCAGTTGAACCAGTTTTCTACTTAATTTTCATAATGGAAATATATGCTGCTGTACTGCATAATACATACAATTACACCAAAACACATTATGGCAACATAAGTCATGAACCATTAATCAAAGAGCTGAATAGCTCTGAGGGGAAAGACGGCCCTTGTTTCTATTTAATTATGTTTTTGGAAAGGGGGGGTATCTTTTGATAGTTTTCATATGAAGAACGAAAAAGAGAACAGCTAGAACATGTAGAAAGGTTGACAATATTGAAATCAATTGTTGTTTATGTAATTTCATTTCCTTAGTTTAGGATTCAATTTGGACCAATGAAAGAGATCTGCATCTTCTAAATCTAAACATTTGATTAAAGTTGATAGCTAATTATAAAACTCAACTGAATTCTGTCATTTCACAACAACTACAATATTTTCTGAAATCTTGATTGTGTACTACTGAACTGCAGGCTCGGGCCATTTTCCATTTTTTGTGACAGTTCTCTTGGATTTTTAGGTTTTTTCTTTAGAAAGTGCATGTGGACTGAAAAATCTATTCAGTTTTAAATTTCCAATGAATTTTATGAAGTTCGGAGTTATAACTCTCATCACAGGGAATCAGGTACTAATAAAAAAAAACAATATGAGAGATGTAAACTGTGTGAAGCTTGTTTCCAAATCTTAATTTTGAAATATTTGTAAATAATAAATATGTTTAAACTACAAAATGCAAATTTTTATTATTTTTTTTTTACCATTACAATGATTATGTAGGTACACACAAATTTAGTTTTAATAGAAGACTACTAATCCAATGAAATGTTACATTTGAAGTGTTTAAATACATTAACTTTTATTTTAGTGGATAATTACTCATCAATTGAGGTGCTCCTGAATTGGAGGAAGATTCTCAGAATTTGAACAGAAAAAGTGGTCTCACTAATTAGCGACAAGAAGAATTTTAGCGACAAGAAGCGACAAGAAGAATATTTTTTTCTTGTCGCTAAATAGTCTTCTTGACGCTTCTTGTCGCTTTTTGACGCTTCTTGTCTCTGATTAGTAGGACTCGAAAAAAGTAATAAAATCGTTTCTTTCTCCTGTCTCATGTAACCCCACGATCTTTGTTGATTTTGAAAGTTGTTGACCTACAAATTAAAGTATTGTATGTTGATGTTTAAATCATCTACAGTAAACAATATTATGTTTAGATTTAACAAATACAAATTTGTAATTAGTGCACGATCTCTAAGAATGATTGAAATATTAAACCAGTGAACTGGTGAAGGATATCCCTGCTTCTTCCAAGAATGACGTCACTATAAAATGCAATGTAGGTTGGATATATTTAGAATATCTCGTCATACTAATTTTTCCGGATTGTAAAATAAGCGTTAATAGTGTAAAGGAGAGTTCAAGATACGATAATTTTGTGAGAAACAGAAGGGAAATGTGTAAAAAAGTGTTTAAAGTCAAACTATTCATTTCTGGGTCTCCTTCTCTTCAATCTAAGTAAGATTTGTTGGGGGGTTTTCCACACTATAACACGTATAAAATCAAAATGAATGATGTGAGGGAGTGTCACTCTGGTCAACCCCATAGGGGATTGACGGCTTGAAGCCGTCTTTCCCCAAAAACTGAAACTTTATGATCACTGTCCTTTAAAGTAAAAAAGGTTCTGGGCTTTTGATTATTGTTCTTTATTTCTAGTATTCAATAATTCCAAATGTATATTTTACTTTATTTAAATTTATTTTATACATTTTGTACAAGATTATAGATATAGGAAGATGTGGTGTGAGTGCCAATGAGACAACTCTCCATACAAATAACAATTTAAAAAGTAAACCATTATAGGTTAAAGTACGGCCTTCAACACGGAGCCTTGGCTCACACCGAACAACAAGCTATAAAGGGCCCCAAAATTACTAGTGTAAAACCATTCAAACGGGAAAACCAACGGTCTAATCTATATAAACAAAAACCCATTTTTAAGCAATATTATGTACATGTTATAACATGAACGAGGTAATTGTGTAAATGTTGTAACTTGTAACATGTACACGATATATATACAAGCATTATGTGTCTAAATATTCTTTACAAATTATAAATTTTACGTGATATTTTAACAATAACATATTCAAAAAAGTATTTTTTGACAAAAAACAAAATTTTCTACAGCAAATAAATAGTAATTTTGGTCGTATGTTAGACAGGTGATCACAGGTTATGTATACATTTATTTTCTTTTTATCTGTTTGTATCTTTAGAAATATAATAAAATACAACATAACATGATAAACGAGTGTATACTTTCTAGGGAGACAGAAAGTCCGCGTACAGATTATCTTCCAGACTGAGGCTGATGTAGAAAGAACTATTGATATTCTGAATTCACTTAAAGATGAGATAAATGAGGGCTTAAGCGGAATAGAATTCATTGTGGCCCAGAAAGGGTGCATAGTTCTGAATATAGCTCTTGGGATAGATCTGTTGGAAACAGACGAAAGATTACAATCTGTCTTGGCTTTATTTATGGAAAAGATTTTGGAACACATGATGACCTCCATTGCTGAGAGTTCTGATATTGTTATTTTACTCATTGAAGGTTTGTCAGTTAAATCGCATACATACTATCTTTGATCCATATCATTTTCATTACCATAAATTCGCTGAATTCTCACATCAATTAAACGTTTTACTAATAAAGTGGTGGCTTCTCTTTTTCAAATACTCGTCTTTAATCGTATATACATAACCAAACCCTGACTACAGGAATATACTAATTTTTTTTCAGGATTTGAAGCAGTCATAAGTAAATTATTCCCAAGCTCTATGTACTTACGTAGATTGTATGTCCAAATAAACGCAAACCATATCCAACTCAGTCGGACATCACGTGACTTTTGTGACGTATACTAATCGCCATTTTGTATTATATTGCCCCATACAAAATGCATAGGTGCTTCAATAAAGTTTAATTTTCTCATTAACCTGACCCGTTTTCTAACTTTTGCAAACCAATCCTTGATATTCAAATATATTTCTATCAAACATTGTAGGTCCTAACAGTTTAATTTTTGATTAAATTCGGTCAAATGAGAATCGTAAAAACATTACTTTTTCTCGTCATTTCTCCGTTGACTCAATGCTAAATTACCGATACCCATGTCTACTTGTACAACAAATAAAGAAATTCCGTTAATAAAAATAAAACTTTGCAATTCGATTAAGTATATTCAAACATATATCTGGCGAAAAATACTATTTGAAACAGTTTAATTTCTGGGCAATTTCGGTTAAAATTGATTTTAAAAAGTGAATATTTCGGGATTTTTCAAAATGGCGGATGATGTATATGGAAATGTTGCATCAAATCAAGGATTTGTATAGTACGACCTTCCTTGATTAAATTTAATTTTTTATATTGAATCTCTAATGTTATTTTCTTTGGTGATATTTCGATATGATTGATTTCAAAATTTCTTGATAAAAAAATATTATTTTAAGAGTGGCACGGGAACATTTTATTTTGACCGCCTGATATCCAAGATATATTTATACTGTTACCAGAAAATAGTAAACAAGAAAATTTTCTCTGCTTTTTTTATAGGCGTTTTTTCCTGTTTTCTGTATAATTTATCTTTTTTTAGAAATATATTTATACTTTCCTTTTAGAACCAAATAATATTTACGTCCCGAGACGGAAAACATCCAAACAATTATAATAGATAAATATTCTATACCTTCAAAATCCCATCACTTGACGACCAGGTAAACTCTGACTTGGGTTGTAATGTTACATAACAATATATTGTCAGGTAGACGTGCAAACCAAAAGCAACTAGGTGACATTAAACATCCTGTGTATACATGCATGTATTACCAGAGTTTGAATTTTGTGATATACAAAAGTTTTCAGACAAATATATCTTCTCTTCCCCGTGTCAAATGTATCATAATAAACTTTAAGAAAATATGAACAATATAAAACAATATCTTGAAAAAAAATATTTTTGCTTTAAAAGATAAGCAAATTAATATAATTTATGTTTCTATAATTATATATTTTAAAGAAATATTTTGATTCAAATTCTAATTTAAATGGATTTGTTTTATTTCGTAGAAAATTAAACAAGATTTCATTGAATATGATTTTATTATTTTTTTTATTAATCTAATATTTTAAGGAAAATCCAGGCATTCAATAAATTGATATAAAGTTAAACTTGTGTAAAAAAAATGTTATTGTATACATTTCAACATAGACATATACTAGTATACAATTGCCTCTGATTTCAACGACATTGTATACAAGACAATATTTATCGACAGAGTTATCGGTCCTGAATATGACTGATATAGTTGGGTATGATGACGTCAAATAACGACACCTAAATTCAAACACTTTAACAAATTCAAATTCAAATTCAAAGTTTTATTGCCATATAAACTATACAGTTTGTGACATATAACAACAACAAAAACAAATAAAGACAATAACTAAGTAACTCAATATATATACACAAATTCAGGTAAATATTAAAGGGTCCCCTGTCCTCAGTTCCATTGACTTTTTTATAAAGGATCCTAGTTTATTCACTTGTGTTGGTGTTGATGGGTTAAGTATATATATAACTTTGTCATTGTTAGTGAGATTAGCAAATGAATTACTTTCTCTGTTAATGCAATTAAAATATGTTAATCTAATATTTGAATTATGAGAACAATTTATTAAAAAATGTTTCTCATCATCTAGTACTTTGCATTTTTTGCAAAGTCTCTCTTCGCGAGGAATTTTAAAATGCCTTCCTTTTTCAATTAATAATGAATGGTCACTGATTCTAAGTTTTGTAATTAATTTTCTAAGTTTGGGTTAGAGAGGTAAGGTTTGATCAATAGATTTGGCTCAAGTCCTTTATAAAAATTTAATTTACTTTTATCATCAATAGATTTCAACTTATCCATCAACAGGTTGTTGTAATATGAGTTTATTTGGGGTTTAATATAGCTTTTAATATTTTTTAATTGTTTTAAATTATTACAGGTTTTTAGTCTATCTATATCAATGTTAGATTCAGAAAGAATATCTTTTGCAAAAGTGAACCATGAATAGGAGCCACTAGAATCCAAAGTTTTAGTTAATTGAAAAGATTCATGTAATAAGGGATTCAAATTTGAGGTGAAAAGCCTTGCTAAATACATAATAGTTTGGGTTTTTATATGACATTCAATAGGCAGTCTTCCTAATTCGTTCCTTGTACCAAAATTTGAGGCACTCTTGTTAGTGCCAAGGGTAAACTTGCAATAACTAAGATGCAAGTTTTCTATTGGAGTCTTGTCAATAAAATTAAATGGGTCCACATTTTTTCCAGAAACCAAAGCTCTTTTTTTAGCTTTGAAATATGTTATATATGAGTCCAAATATGTTATCTCAGAATTATAAGTTAATATAGGTCTCACTAAGGTGTCAAATAAGTTATTTGACACTCTGATAGGAAGGCTGCCAAGAGAATTAGTATATGTTTTAATAGAAAACAAAACCTTTTTTGCCTTTTTTGTTAATTCAGCTGTACTATGACTGAGATTACCATTTGATTTAATTAGCAGACCCAAGTAAGGATATTCCATAACATTCTCTATTTTTTTGTTTTTATATACAAGTATAGATTTTTCAGGCTTTTGCTTTGTTGTTGAAAAGACCATACTTTTTGTTTTATTTATGTTTAGAGAAAGCTGCCAGTTTTCACAAAACATGGAAACTTTATTTATACTATTTTGTAGACCCTCCTTAGATTCTGATAGTAAAAGCAGATCATCAGCAAACAGGAGGGAGCCTAGTTTACTATTTATGAGCTCCAATGGACTTGAGTTGTCATCTTCCAAACCTTTAGTGATATCATTTATAAAAATATTGAACAAAGTAGGACTTAATGAGTCCCCTTGTTTCACACCTCTAGTAATGTCAAAATAGTCAGAAATGTGATCTTTATATTTTAAAGAGGATTTTGTATTTAAATATTGCTGTTTTATTATCCTGTAAAAAGACTTTCCTACTCCCATTTTGCATAATTTATATAGAAGGGCTGTCCTCCATACAGAGTCAAATGCCTTTCTTAAGTCAATGAAGCAAAAAGATAACGATTCAAATCAAGTGTATTACTAAACTAGTTAGGAATTACTGCTCTCACATAAACTGATATGTGAGGGTCTGGATGGGGGGTCTGTAAACATTTAATTTTCACCCTTTTTTTCTCTAATCTTCAAAAAATTAACCCCTTGTCTCTAATCTTAAAAAAATTAGACAACGCATTTCTCTAATCTTCATTTTTTTTGCCCGTCATTCTCTAATCTTCATTTTTAAGGGCATTATTCTTTAATCATTTCACCCCATACAAACCCTCATATGTGATTGGTTATATTTTCGAGGATTGTTATAGAGACTTATCTAATTTTAGCCTTTAGAGTCATAACTTGTTCGTCTTACACCCTTAACTTAGATGTTCATTGAGTTAAGTTGGGAACCTACGAACATAACTGATTTGATCACTTATATTACTGAATTTTTTTTTATAATGTGCTTCGTGAATTCCTTTCAAATTCCATGACGTTTTGGCAAAATATCGTACGCGGTATTATGTCAAAAATTATCATGTAACTCCGTTCAACACATTTTAGTGTGATTTGAATGATTTGGTTTTTGCAGTCAAATACATTGGCGATTTCAGAGTAATACATTGATTGTCGGTTGATTGTTTCCATTTATTTTCATTTAGAGTACCAATTATGGAATATATCAAAGACCAATGCAGAACCGATTTACCTCATCTTTGATTTGGATGCCGACTTATTTGAAACAGATGATAAAATGGAAACAGAACTGAAACACATATCTGAAACTTTTTGCAAACATTTCAATGGAAGCGGAACGAACTCCAATATAACTGCATCACTACTACCCATTAGGCTTGGTAATTTTATTATTATGATATTTTGGCATGTTGTTATAAAGTAGTTTCTTTTGACAAAATTATGATAGTTTTCTAAAACCTAAAGTATTCGTCCTTGTTTCTTTGCTGGTTTGGGTTACCTTTTACAGTTATTTTGAAACTACTATTCGCATATAACGCATTTCATTCTATTTAATATCAGGCTCATATATAAATTTGACGAAGTACTGTTTGACTGCAACATTTGTGTGGTATGAAGTTCAACTTAGACGAACGGAACACGATGCATTTCTTCTCCTATGCTTAAAGTGTATAACCTCAATATATACACATGAGAAATGTATATTGCATAAGAGTCAGGGTTGCTTAAATCCTATGAAACAAACCGGATACACATTAATTTCTTTATTTAATTTTGTAATACATTAGGCTATATATATGTCGGCTAAGATGGTGGAAAATTAATTCTTACTAGGATTACGAATAAACTCATCATAGATACCATGATTGAATCCACAAAAGAATCATCAGTGACGCTCGAATAAAAAAATGTTAAAAAGGCCAAATGAAGTACGAAGGTTAAGAGCATTGAGGACAAAAGTTCATAAACATTTTGTCAAATGCAGCAAAGTTAATCTATTATCGAGGTAGAAATGCCTAATAGTCCATTATCTATTTCAGAAACTACAGAAGCAGCATTTGCCCAGGCTCAATCAGTTGTCAAATACAACCTTCCGGTTTTGGTCACTTTGCAAAAACATTTAAATATTGAGTTGTTGCTGAATGATAGTCTGTTTATTTGTGGCTGCATCAAAATGCAGAATAAGTTAGTGTTGATCGACGCCTCTTATTACAATAGACTTATCATTTGTAACATAGATGAAACTGATATCCGTACTATTCCCCTGTCTCACAAACCAGATTATATAACAGAGGTTGATATCAATACTGTGGCAGTATCCTGTATATATAAAAGTACCATACTGATAATAAATATATCTACGGGAGAGATCAGCAGAATATTCAAAATCGTGTTGACTGCCACGGAATATCGTATGATGCTTATAACCTATACACTGTATGTGGTGACAGATCAATACGTGTGATTGACATGACTGGTAATTTTATACGTGTAATACCTATTCCCTTACACTATGCTTTCGACATTTCAGTTCAACGAGATAGATTGGTCTATATAGACCTCACATCAATATTTTTCTGTTCCCTAGATGGAAACCTAATGTGGAAGTTTGAAAATGAAAAATATAAAAGTTTATGTCATGTGACACTAGATGATGAGGGGAATGTGTATGTTACCGATCGGGATTCAAACACGATAGTATGTGTTTCTAAGGATGCTCAACATTATAGAGAAATTCTTACAGGATCAGATGGACTAAACAAGCCATTTTGCATTCATTTTGACAAAAGAGAAAATGTTTTACTTGTTAATAATTTTAATGAAGAAAAGGTTTTTCTATTTGACGTCAAAAGAAACGTTACTAAATCAAAATGAATAACTTCTTTAATATTATTATTTTTATTGTTTTTTTGGGTCATTAATTGACCAAAATGTATTATATTATACTAACTTCAATTTTCTGTCACTAAAAATCAATGGACTAAATTCATTATGAAGAGCGATAAAGTAAATGATTAAACAGCCATGATACATGAATCTAAATTTTTAATAAAATCGCAAATTATTGTTATTGTGGAGCAGGATCTGCTTACCATTCATTCTAAAGCACCTGATATCCCCACCATTTATTGATCAAGTTAGTGTTGCTTAGTCTTTAGTTTTCTATGTTGTGTCTTGTGTACTATTATTTGTCTGGTTGTCTTTTTTCTTTTTTAGCCATGGCGTTGTCAGTTTATTTTCAATCAATGAGTTTGACTGTCCCTTTGATATCTTTCACCCCTCTTTTAATGAACATGTATTATATTCTTTCCTTTTCCAATCAATTAACTATAAATACTATTTTAACTATATACTATTTAAGATAGGATTACCAAAAAACAATGTTGCCTAATGAGTTCAATACAGTTTTCATTTTTCAACATAATGAAACTACAGTGAATGTTTTGAAATACGAAAGTACGAAAAACTAATAACTAACAGGTTCTGTTTACACATAAATTTATCTTAAAAATCATTATGACCTATCGACTATTCAGATTACCTGTTGCAAAATATAATGAAATCTATTGTGACTGTTGCTTAGTTTAGGATTGACTCATCAGATATGAGCAAAGCACAAAATCAACTAGAACATGTATAAAAAAATTATTCATTTTGAGGTGATCTAAATGTAAGATAACAATTTCAATGTGCATAGCACCATCTTTTTATAGTCTTGATTAGGCATGACATAACGGTTCTATAGCTAAATACCAAACAGTTTTTTTACCATCAAAATTGAAACAAGATTAACAGAACAACCACTGTTGATTCAATTATTTAAGTTGATTCTAATCCAAGTTATCAGGATTGAGCTAAATTTAATTTTCATCAATTATATATGTATTTGATTTCCAAAGTTTTGACACACCCTTCATGCAAATCTATAAAACAGTTTGCTTACACTTTGTACTGTTACAGAACTGTTTGAGGTAAGGTAGGGTTGAGCAGCTGCTAAAAAGTTTAATGCCACCACATTCTATAATTGCTTGTTCTTTCAAGAGCCTCTAATACATGCATGTGTTATATTTGTTCAAAAGGCTGTTTTTTTCTTTTTTCTTTTAAACTGTTTCACATTTAGCCATATGAACGCCTTTTATAGCCGACTAGATTTTTTGATATGTTCATCGTTTAAGCCTGTTTACAAACATCTCAATTGTCAGAACTCTTGTGGATAGTTATCTCATTGGTAACCATACCATATCTCCTTAATGTAAAGTCAGAAATTATTGTGAGATATATATCAACGTGAATAATGCGAATGGGTTAGTATTGCAAGATGCAGATTTTCCTGAAATCACAATAATTCATTACATCTGTGTACCTTCTTCAACAATGGCAATAACAAATGCACACAATAATTCATCCCATCGGTGTCCCTTCTTCAACAATGGCAATAATAAATGCACACAATAATTTCTAAATTTACAGTGTTTCATATTGTTAAAAAAAAAACTACTGTTGGTGATAATGAGTTCTAATGATCAAATATGAATACATTAATAAAATTCTCCATATTTACAATTGTATATCTACATGATTTTGACAAATTAAATATGTACATCTATATTTTACATTAAAAATTGTTTGTATATACATTTCAGCATAAAATCATCACATCTAAATAGATCTAATTTCAGCAGAGATCACATTTAAATTCATCTAACTACATCCTGTACTATCTGAATACATGGAAAACGTGGAATTATAGACCTTCTCAGAATCTCTCTATTCTTTTCATAAATTTTCATTAAGGGAGTTCGCTTCTCAGTTTCAAAGTAATTAACTTTTCAATACACTAGTTTATATAGATAGGGGATAAATAAAGGAATCCAAAGAGCAAAAAAATGTATAGGTCACCGTGCTTCTTTTCGAGATATTAGCCATTGAAATTTTGACGGGAAAATATTCTCTCTTGACTTTTCATAGCTTTATCATTGACAAGTTGAAGTTCTCAAAAACTGTTAAAAAGTAATTAAAATTTTTATAAGACTTTTCCAGATGGCTTATCATCATACATGTAAAAGATTTACAAAAAGTAAAATGGGGGTCACCGGGCAAATTTTTTTCAAGGCATTCAAATGGATAAAACCAGAGGATTCCGAAAATCTGACAAAAAATCTAAAACATGACAAGCCAGCTTCCTTAAAAGAGCACTAATCACCTACGACACACATCATAATTCTGTATATTTGAACAATCTTTCATTAAAATTATAAACAATCTTCCTTCTTTTGGCATAAGTGGATACATTATTATTCAAATATTCATTGGTTTCCTAGATAAATGTTAACCTAACAAGTTCAAACGAAGAACAAATTGTCTATAGGCTTGTATGCAAAAGTTTGCAAAACCACAAAATCAAATACCCAAGAAGATACAATTTTTTCTTAATCTGCAAAAATTGTTACCCACGAAAACAAAGGAATCCACAGTACATTTCTTCCATTAAAATTATAAACAATATTCCTACTTTTGGCATATATAACCAATTAGTTCAGCCATATTGGATAGGGGGCAGATTTTCATTATGGAGGTAAAAATGGTGTCAAAAATACGGGACAACATCAATTAAACAGAGCAGTTGCTTAGAAACATGCATAGGATTTTCCACACTTTCATTCCAATCCCACCTCTTTCAAAAAAATCTGCCCCCTCTCAAATATGGCAAAACTAACCGTGAAGAGCCCTATTCATCAGAGAAAATTTTAACTACAGTGCAAAAGTTACTTTTGTTTGAAATAAATACAACAAGTGTCACAGAATCCAAAATAACAATTAGTTATTAATATTTGTCCACCATTACTGAATATCAGTAACTTTAAATTTGTGGTTAATTTTTTCTAAATAAATCACAAGAAAGAAAAAAATGTGTGACACGATAGAGCAATGGGGATCTTGATTTGTTTCAGAATCCCAAATAGCAACAAACTTTATACTCTTCATAAATATTTTATGAATATTTCATCCTGTTTAATTACTATAGCCTAGTGTACAGAGACTATTAGTAAAGCTATTTGAAGTCTGTGAGTGCATCACTCTATCTGTTTGATATCACTAAGACAACTGTAGCAGAATCTCAATTACTGACAAAATTTCTCCTTTATGAATATCTAATAAATATTTCATCCTGTATAATTTCTACAGCCTGATGTACAGAGACTATTAATAAAGCTATTTGTTGTCTGAGAGGATCACAGTCTTTGTTAGTCTGACACTGTTCTATTGTGACAGCAATCCCTGGAAAGATTTGATCATCCCATAGGTTCTCAGCATGTGGTGCTAACAATAAATGCCTGAAAAACAACAATTACATGTCATTTAAAATGATCACTAAGAACTTGCCAAAAACTTTCTTAGCTTAAATATCTGCACTGATCACCTGTACTTATCACTGTTTTTTTTTATTCTTGTTTTTTTAAAAGAGGGGAATATCAAGTGTTTTGGAGACTTAAATTTCTCTGGTCTTTTACTTTGGCCTATTCTACATTTGATTTAATGCTCTTTTAATATTTTCAATCTTTATTCACTAATAATTCTAATATGATTTGCATATTCGGGAAAAAGTTAATATGATTGGTTGAGAGGGCTTCCGAAAGTGGATCTTGACTTGGTTTATTTCTTCAATAGACAATGTTGACAGAACTTTTTGCAACCAATGTAAACAAGATGGAGGCGATAATTACACAGACCAGCTCATAAACATAAACATATTATTCCATATTTAGTATTATTTTAGTAGGTTTTTCTATATGAATTGGATTTTGAATAAAAAAGCATATTCACCTGGAGAAAAGAGTTATTCACAGCGCTAAATGTCACACGATTTTACATGTAAAGTTATGGTAAAATGTTTGATGTGCAATTGGTTTAGATAAATATTTATCATAAAATACATTGTTTTCTCTTTAGATATGAAATAAAACAATTACTGTCTTTTGTTTCGGTAAATATGTGGTTTAATTGACTTTTGAAAAACTGATATTCACTTCGGCCCACAGCCTCAGTGAATATTAGTTTTACAAAAGTCAATAAAACCGCATATTTACCTCATCAAAAGACAGTAATTGTATATTGTTCAATTTATTTTTCAGGAAAGCAAATTTCATAGAGTATATTTTATGACGTTAACCAGAAAAAATATTCCTGTGATAGGTCAATTCAATGCGACAAATTTACACAGTTCATGTGATATTGTTATGAGTGGAAAAATAAAAATCTCCAATTTTAGAGAACTAAGGATTATTAAAGAGTTTTTTAAAGGAACTTATATATTTGTGTATAAACTTGACCAAGTCACTCACAAACAAATCATAAAAGTCCTCTGTGAGTGAATTAGTCGAGTTAATACACCAATGAATTCCTTTAAAAAGTCGTTAAATCCTATAATGAACTATAAGGATTTGATCAAACCATTAATATTTCTATACTATGAGTTTTGATTAAGTGGAAAAAATATATATATTATGAATAATTCAAATGCTGATTATTTTTAAGGCCATATATTTCCTGGGAAATTCTAGTTCTTAATTATACAATCAGAATAGCTTGGTAGTTTATCAATATCCAGGATAAATCTAGTATTTACATCTTCTAAGGGAATCCCCAGAGTACCTGGGCAGGTTAATTATAGTACTTACCTATACTGAGGATATCCCGGAATACCCTGGTAGTTTATAAATATCCTGGGAAGTTCCAGTAACTTATCATTAATTAAATACAAATCTGATTCTCTGCAAATACAAACAGTAATACATATATCAATGATTAAATGTGTTAATATCTTATTCACTTTAGATTTTATAAATTTTTTCATACAATTATCATAGCAATTGCTGTTCAATGGAACTTTAAAGCTTCATATAAATATTGCTGTCAGAATTTTAAATTCGAAAACTAGGACAAATTATTCTGTCTACTAGCTAATTATTCCATTGCTGGTACTCCTAAATGTTACATGTTTCAAAGAGAAAAAGTAAATGCCATCTTTTTAAAAACTTTTTGAATGATCTAATAGCAGAAAAAAATTGGTAAAACACTAAATATGTATCCTGAATGAGAAATCTGGTGGGGATAATGTATATTTTATAGAAACTTCTCCAGCTACTAACATTGATATATTACTAGTTTTCCATCATCTTTTATATATATAATTTAATATATTCTTATATACAGTTGATGTATTTCACTTATCAGTAATTACAAGTAAATTGTAATATATGATGTTCTCTTTTCAATGAATATCAATTACAGTCTCACATATTTCAGTTGCATAAAAAATCTCATTGTCCCATTTATGATCCTCAGTATAATAATAGATAGTTTTCATTTAACGTTATTTGAGATGAGTTATTTCCCCTTGACCACCATGTTGCAGACCAAACTTGTTGATTCAGTACAAACAAGTCACACAATAGACACATACTTTTCAAAGTGATGAATTATCTTAGTCTTAAACAAATAAAATTTAAAAAAAAATGAAGAATGTGTCAATGGGACACATATGTCCCTGCTTGTAAATAGATGACAAATAATGCATTTCTTTAGTTTTCAAAGGGACATAACTTAAGAACTGCAAAAGAGACATCACCCAAATGTGAACTTCATCTACGTTTGGTGGTAATAAATATAAGCATTGTGTATATTAAGTTTCATAACATATAGTTGAGGCAAACTAATTTTAGAATGCTGAAAAAGCAAATTTAGCAATTTTTACTTAATATAGGGATGTTTAGACAGACGAACAGACAGACGTATACAGAGGGACAAGGGTAAAACTTAATGCCCCCTTCACTGTTGTGGGACCATGAAAAACTGTTCTGGCTGTTTGTATAACCAGTTGAATTTGGTTGATTCATGAAGGAACATGTTCAATGGTGTATCTCCTTCAACATAATGTCAAAGAGAAATAACTCTATATACTCAAGCAAGGTCAAGAGAAAATCTATCAATAAATTAAACTTACTTTAAAGAATCAAGGTTAATACTTGTTACATTAAATGCAAATGTTTTTGTAGCTTCTATAAATAGATCAATCTTTGAATATAATACATCTGGAAAATAACAAAAAAAATCATTTAAATGTCAGACTTATAGATTCTTAAAATTAGTTTCCTCTTAAAGTCCAGTAGTGTGTCTGTGATTTGAATTCGTAATTATATCTTTGAATATCTTTTTTATATATGTAATCGAAAAGGACTAAGACTATCTTTACTTCATCATCAAGATTCTGCTAGGGAATAAGATGCTCAATTTCAAATTTTTTATGTAGTGTTTTCTCAACTTTAGTTTGTATTTTTTTTGTCATGCAATTGACTAATTTCAGATGATTTTAACCTTGTTTTTTTATCTATATGAAAATCTAAATGTTTTTCCATTCTTCCTATGGTAATTATGATGGTTTGTTAGAAACTAATACTTATGTAATAAATTTTAAACTAATTCATAAAATTCATGTCAGCAAGGGCCTGTTACTGATCACTCTACTTTATACAGACTTATGCGTCTAATTAAAATCTAAAAAAAAAAGAGAAAAGTGCTCTGAATAAATACGATTGTCACAAAATTTCAAGGATTTTTTTAGAGACAAAACTGATTACCTGAATAAACAGTCAGGTATAAAGAGATGAAGCCATAGCAATAACAAGCCCTCACCCTTCCGGCCAATCAACAAAAAGATAATGAATGCACACATATTGTAATATCATACATACTAATATCTACATTAGCAGAAGAAATAACAGCTTCATTCTCTCTCAAATATTTCTTTCCTCTGTCAAAAACTTGTGCATAATTTTGAACATCAAATGGAAGCACTGCTGAATCAGCTAACAGTAAGACCATGTCTGCCACAATCTTAGTGACCGTCTGCTCTAGTTTGGTATCTTTGTCCAGGAATGTTTCTACATATTCTTTATCATCTTCTAAGGTACTAAATGCTGGGTAAGTTGGCAGGTGCGGATAAATCTGCAATAAAAAAATTTCATTAAAGGTTTGGATATATTATAAAATTTAAACAAGAATGTGTCTGAGGAAATGAATGTTATGGCACAAGCTTTACAAATTCCAAGTTAAAAGGGGCATAACTTTAGACCGGCAAATAACTCCCAACCTAAATTGGAATTCTGTCTATGGTTATGGTTCTCAGCATAGTGCAATATAAAAAAGAAGATGTGGTATGATTGCCAATGAGACAACTATCCACAAAAGACCAAAATGAAACAAACATTAACAATTATAGGTCACCGTAAGGCCTTCAACAATGAGAAAAGCCCATACCGCATAGTCAGCTATAAAAGGTCCAGATAAGACAATGCAATGTAAAACAATTCAAACGAGAAAACTAACGGCCTTATTTATGTAAAAAAATGAATGAAAAACAAATATGTAATAATCATTCTATTTATTATGGATCAGTGGCATATTGTTAAAAACATTAATCAACATATTTCAAAATAAAGCACTTCAATTTATTTATCATAGATTTTTTTTTGTCATTGAATAAAATAAAATTTCTTAAAAGCTTCACACAATTATTGTGAAAGTGCTGATGTATACTTATATCAATCTACCTTTGAATTAAATGTATACATTGGCGATACTGAAGGAACTCCCAGATAATACTCAAATGGTGTGTGGTCACTGTCTCCATTCAATGGATTTATTCTGAAAAACGAAACAGTCCGATTAAAATGGTTTTAACAACTACCAACACAACAATCTAAACTGCAAAATAAATCAATGTATATTAAATGCCAATTGACCTGAAAGTGGGTCTAATTCGGGTTTAAGCGTGACGCGGGATTGCCGATTTATTGTAAGTGTGACATGGGAAAGTCAAATCATTATTCTGTGAAAATGGAAATTAAGGTCTAGCGGGACACGGGAAATTAAAAAAAATGAGAATTGCTTAGGTACATAGTATAAGCGGGATATGGTAATCAGAACCCCTCCCCCCCCCCCCCCCCCCCCCCAATGAGACCCCCTGAAAGGCTGATTTTTACAGGTATTAACCAGGAACTTGCTTCCTCATCCATGATTTCTCAATCATTAAACAAGTGATTTAATACTTCAGTGATATCAGTATATCACCCCTTTATACTCATATATTAGCTCCTTAAATCTTTTTTTACCTAAAATTCAAAATGTCCCACTGAAAAAACTACAGGGTTTTGACACTGTTCACAAGAAGTTATTAATTTCACCTAGCCATATCTTAAAATTTATGACACGAATATTGCAACCAATTATTTTCCAGAATCTATAAAATGGGTGTAGCTTTTGCATAACCTTTTGAATCTAATTCAAATTCTTAATAATTAATTATAAATAGTTGAAGATGAGTACTTATTCTTTTCAAAACTGTGAACTTCTAAGTCATGTATACCTACTTTGGCTGGGAAGGTATCCCTGGATCCATGAATCTCTCTAACCACATATCATACACTGATTAACATAATAATCAGGATCAGAGACAAATTAAACTATTTATACCTACTTTGGCTGGGAAGGTTTCCCTGGATCCATGAATATTTAGCTAGTATTGATCTCTAACCACATATCATACACTGATTTATCATAGTAATCAGGGACAGTGACATATTAAGCTATGTATACCTACTTTGGCTGGGAAGGTTTCCCTGGATCCATGAATCTTTCTAACCACATATCATACACTGATTTATCATAATAATCAGGGACAGTGACCTAAGCTATGTATACATACTTTGGCTGGGAAGGTTTCCCTGGATCCATGAATCTCTCTAACCACATATCATACACTGATTTATCATAATAATCAGGGTCTGTACAAGGCACTTTTTGTGTGGAGTTCTTTATAATACTGTATAGTAATGGGTTAGCTTCAGCATGAAAGGAATAGTTCCCTGTAATACAGTGAAAGAGATTCATGAGCCATTTTCAATTATAAAAAATTGAAAATGATTATAGATTTTATGTGAATAAGTTAAATATACTTGCCTGATACATTTACATTATAGAATACGTTCCGCGTATTAGAATACTCTCATCGCAAACACCCGGGTGATCCGGAATTTAAAATACCGTATCCGCTTCCGGGTGTAAACCCCACAAACTAACCTGAGTAGAAATCACCAGGTAAGAATCAGTTTTAATTTTTGCGATAGTCAACCTTATAAGCAAATTGAGAAACTTGGGTTTCAAGGTCAATTGGCATCAAGAATGAACATTATTTCTATGTCATACATGCAACAGGCACTAGGCTCTTTATTGAAAGATCTAGAAGAAGATGATGTTGACAAAAGCACAGCATGTCAGACTGTCAAAGACATTTTTGCTATGTCAACTAAGTCATTAGACCAAGCTGGCCGATCTGGTGCATTTTTTCATCTTATACGCCGAAAAGCTGCTGCTCATGACTCAGGGCTATCAAACATTAAGGACTTGAGTTCAAGATGTCAGTATTTACCTTTGTCTGAAGAGGGAGTCTTCGGTAAAGGACTTGAAACTAGTTTAGAGAAAAGGAAAGAGCAGAAAGATCAATTAAGTGATCTCTTGCCCGAGTTTAATAAAAAGAGGAAGTTTGAAGATTCTAGATCATCTTCAAACAAGTCAGCTAAATTTTCTGATCAAGGGGCTAGGCCTACACGTTTTCAGAATACTTCCAGCGGCTATAACTCTAGTAGCTATAGGAAACCTGTTTCAACTTACAATAGTTACAACAATGCCAAAGATAAAGCTGCAGGTTCTAACCGACAAGAGGGAAACAAGAAAGACTTTAAAGTCGGCAAGACCACTACTAAGAGTTCCTGGGGTTCATTTCGGATCCCCAAACGGAATGATAGTTGACTCAGAAGTAAGTCTAGTTATGTGTCCAGAAATTCCAGTAGGAGGTCACTTAACAAAATTTCTTCAAAATTGGGAACAAATTACAACAGACAAATGGGTTCTTTCAATAATAAAAGAAGGGTACAAATTGGAATTTATTCAGAAACCGTCTTGGACGGGAATAAAGAAAACAATAATTTTTCAAGAAAATTTGGATATTTTCATGGAAGAAATAAATACTTTGCTGGAAAAAGATGTTATAGAAAAAGTACACAATCCTCAAACTCTAGGAGGTTTTTACAGTACATTATTTCTGGTTCCCAAGAAAAACGGGAAACTAAGAATGGTAACAAATTTAAAACCCCTCAACGGTTATTTGAAGAAAATACACTTCAAAATGGACACAATGCAAAAAGTGATAAATTTAGTGAAACTGAAAGATTGGGCAATTTCTCTCGATCTGTCAGATGCATATTTTCATCTCCCAATATTTCCAAATCACAGAAAATACATGAGATTTTATGTGAAAAATCAGAGTTATCAGTGGAAAGCAATGTGCTTTGGTCCAACTTGTGCTCCAAGAGTATTTACAAAAGTTGTATCAGTAGTGGCAGCTTATCTACGAACTCAAAACATCAGACTAGTGATTTATCTAGACGACTGGTTAATAGTAAATCAAGACAAGAATCAGTTGTTACAAGATCGACAGAAATGTCTAAATCTGATAGTTTCACTAGGTTTCATCATAAACAAAGAGAAATCAAATCTTATTCCAAGTCAGGAAATCACCTACCTCGGGGAGTATTTCATTTGGACAAGGGTTAAGTATTCCCAACAAGGGAGAGAACACAAAATTAACATATGTTGATACAGAACATGTTTCAAGGTCAATCAACAGCTTTGGATTTTTTGAAAATTCTAGGCACAATGGCGTCCTGCATCGAATTGATTCCGAATGCTCGTCTTTACATGAGACCCATTCAATTACATCTTTTGAGTTTTTGGAATCCAATGTGCAGGATATGAATATAAAGATCCCATTTACACAACATCTAAAATCCCATCTTTTATGGTGGAAAAATTCAGCCAACACGCAGAAAGGCCGATTTTTAGTATGTCCAAATACCACTGCTACAATCACGACAGATGCTTCGAAAAGCGGTTTTGGAGGTTATATTTCCCAGAACCAGATTTTTCAAGGGGAATGGACAGCAACTCAAAAAACTTGGCACATAAATTGTTTAGAAATGAAAGCTGTGATTTTGACACTGAAACATTTTCTGAATCACCTGAAAGACAATTGGGTTTTAGTCAGATGCGACAATACCAGTGTAGTACAGTATATCAATCGCCAAGGGGGGACAAAGTCTCCAAATCTCTGCTATTTGACATGGGAATTATGGCAAATAGCAATCCAAAACAACATTGTTTTGAAAGCAGCCCACATTATGGGGAAGAAAAACATTTTGGCAGATCAGTTGAGTCGAGTAAGAATTCGACCAACAGAATGGACTTTGAACAACACAGTGGTGAATCAAATTTTTGTTCAATGGGGGAGTCCTCTGATAGATCTCTTTGCATCATGGGAGAACAGACAGAAGGAAATATTCTGTACATGGAATATTATCCACATCCAAATGCTTTTGCAGTGGATGCCCTAACGATTTCATGGGAGAACATGTATGCCTACATATTTCCCCCCATTTGTCTGATACCGAAGATATTAAAATATATGAGGCAGTTCCGGTGTCAGATTATCCTAATTGCTCCCCAATGGCCAAGGAGGGTTTGGTATCCCGAGATTCTGGAATTATTGGTTGCACTTCCAATAAGATTACCAATGTTAGAAAATCTATTGAGTCAACCCAAGACAAAGATTTATCATCCAAATCCTCAGATGTTAAGTCTAAATGCATGGCTTCTCTCGACCGAAATTTCGAAACAGAGGGCTTTTCAAAGTCAGCTAGAACCCTGCTCAATGCATCTTGGCGAGCAGGAACGCAGAAAGATTATTCTGCCAAATTCGAAAAGTACTGTAGTTGGTGTGATACAAAACAAATTGATCCCTATACAGCTACTTTAAATCAGGTTGCTGATTTTTTAGCATTTTTATTTGAATCAGGGTTGCAATATCGTACAATATCTGGTTATCGGTCAATGTTGTCAGCCGTACTACCTCCAGTTCAAAATTGTCCAGTTGGTCAACATCCTTATATTTCTAGACTGATTAAGGGTGTTTTCCATTCTAGACCACCTAAAGTTAAATTATTTCCAGAATGGAATTTAGAAGTTGTTTTAAAAGCTTTAGAAAAACAACCTTTTGAACCTCTGAATGATGTACCACTAAAATTTTTAACTTTAAAAACAGTCTTTCTTACTGCAATAACAACTTTCAGAAGGTGCAGTGATTTACAGAGTCTTAGGATTGACCCAGAGTCAATGAATATACAAGATAAAGGTATCACTTTTATTAGACATGGTTTAGCAAAACAGGATAGACAAAGTCATTTTGGGGCTAAAATTCATGTACCACATTTCAAAGATAGACCTTTATTAGATCCTAAAAGGTCCATTTCTGTATACTTAGAAAGAACAAAAGTTATTAGACAGAGATTACAATTAACAGACAAAGTCAAACTTTTTATTGCTATGAAAGAACCTCACAAGCCAGTAGGTACAGCTACAATTTCTAGTTGGATTGTTCAAGCAATAAAAGAATCATATTCAGATGAAAATTTAAAAGTTAATGCCCATTCTACTCGTGCAATTGCTCCAAGTTGGGCATTATACAAAGGGGCATCCACTCAATCTATTTTGGATGCTGCAGATTGGTCATCTGAATCTACTTTTGTTAAGTTTTATTTGAGGGATTTAGATACCCACAAATTTTTAGAATAAAATATATATGTTTTATTTCAGAATGATGATTAGTACAGTTGTACATACCAATATTTGACTTGTATATATGTTAGTTACTGTTATGATGTTATTGGTAATGGATTTTAAAAAGTATAGAAGAAATTTATCCACCTTCCAAAGACCAGTCACTGCTTTGTAATCAGTGAGTATTCTATAATGTAAATGTATCAGGCAAGTATATTTAACTTATTCACATAAAATGGATATTTTTGAATATCAAGAAGAGATTTTATGTGAATATATTAGTTAAATATACTTGCCTGAATCCACCTCCACCCCTTCATAAATTTCTTGTGTTGTATGATTGATAATTTATATTATCAATTAAACGCAACATTAAAACTAATTCTTACCTGGTGATTTCTACTCAGGTTAGTTTTGTGGGTTTACACCCGGAAGCGGATACGGTATTTTAAATTCCGGATCACCCGGGTGTTTGCGATGAGAGTATTCTAATACGCGGAACGTATTCTATAATGTAAATGTATCAGGCAAGTATATTTAACTAATATATTCACATAAAATCTCTTCTTGATATTCAAAAATATCGATTTTAAGGTTTATAAAGTCAAAGTCAAAGTCAAAGATTTTATTGATATATATCTTTGAGTTAATAAAAAAGGTTCTTCTGATCAGTGCTAAACTTTCTTTCCAACAAAAACTAACTAAAAGTAATGGTGATTTCTCCACAGATTATTTACAAGCAATCCCTGTTACGTAAGGCAAACCCAAAAAAATTAAATACTGTGGATTCATTTATTTTCCTGGTACCAGTTTTCGTGGATTGAACAAAATTTGAATTTTTGTGGATATTTGATTTCTTGATATCACCTTAAGGAGGTAGACCTAGGTTAAGGGAAATAACTCTTAAAATCATCAGTACGTTTGTGTCAGCCATTTCCATAAATATGTTCTAAGCTTCTTGGATACATAGATTATTTCCAATCTGTTTCAGGTAAATGCTTAAAATTCATTGACGAAACTTGACTTTTACAAACGCATAACTGATTTAAAGAGTTATCTCCCTGAACCAAGGTCTACCCCCTTAAGTTATTAAAAATTTGTAATTAGTTGAACACATAAAATCGTGGTTCATCTGTACCAATGATTAGGATAACACAAAAAGCAATCCCTATGTGTTGCCAGAGCTGGACATTACAGAAACACCAAAGGAAATATGGCCTACTCCTGGTAAAGTCTTCAATAAGCCATTGCATGCCATAAATAAGTTCTTACATGTATAATAAATAGTATACTTCCTTCTATATATATTCATACCTCTTATCACAGAATCTAGATTTATATAGGCTACAGCACCTCTTCCTAGCATCTTCTCATATTCCTATAAAAAAAAGTATCAAATACAGTAACATATGAAAATAAAATGTGGAATACTGTAAACCAACTTACTTTCATGATGATTTATTTATGCGACTTTCGCAAGTAGAAAAATAACGTGAATATTAATTGTCGGGAATATGTAAAACTTGGATCTTTCCTTATAACACTTTATCAAGTGTATAAGAAAATCGCGAAAATAAATAGTTGCAAAGTGGTCAAGAAAGGGTAAAACGCAAAATAAAGTATCCGCGAAAATAAGTTGGTTTACAGTATACATCAATGAACACAAACCCCACAAAATAAACATTTATCTCCAATTTACTTTTTTAAAAGTTCATGAATTAGAACACAAAAAATAGATACAACATAATGAAAATCATCCAAATTTAAGGGGAATTTATTAATTCTAAACTCCAATAAATCATTTAAGAAAAAACTAGCAAATAAGTGAAGTGTTTTGTTTCTGATGTCTAATTTTTAACCTTTTGCCTAATTTTGATTTTCCTTTGTGATCAAATTTACTTGAGAGAAAATATCAAGAATAAGTTCCTTCGAAAAATTCAGACAAGTATTATATGATATTTAAATTGATTACAGCAGATCTTTGATAAAGCCCTTATAAGTATAGTCTTCCTTACCTGGACCCATTCAAAGGAGCCTATATATAGATATAGGAAGATGTGGTGTGAGTGCCAATGAGACAACTCTCCATACAAATAACAATTTAAAAAGTAAACCATTATAGGTTAAAGTACGGCCTTCAACACGGAGCCTTGGCTCACACCGAACAACAAGCTATAAAGGGCCCCAAAATTACTAGTGTAAAACCATTCAAACGGGAAAACCAACGGTCTAATCTATATAAACAAAACGAGAAACGAGAAACACGTATATATTACATAAACAAACGACAACTACTGTACATCAGATTCCTGACTTAGGACAGGTGCAAACATATGTCCATGTTTAGTTTTCCTTACCTGGACCCATTCAAAGGAGCCTATATGTCCATATTTAGTCTTCCTTACCTGGACCCATTCAAAGGAGCCTATAAGTCCATATTTAGTCTTTCTTACCTGGACCCATTCAAAGGAGCCGATATGTCCATATTTAGTCTTCCTTACCTGGACCCATTCAAAGGAGCCTAGATGTCCATATTTAGTCTTCATTACCTGGACCCATTCAAAGGAGCCTATATGTCCATATTTAGTCTTCCTTATAATTACCTGGACCCATTCAAAGGAGCCTATATGTCCATATTTAGTCTTCCTTACCTGGACCCATTCAACGGAGCCTATATGTCCATATTTCGTCTTCCTTACCTGGACCCATTCAAAGGAGCCTATATGTCCATATTTCGTCTTCCTTACCTGGACCCATTCAAAGGAGACTATATGTCCATATTTAGTCTTCCTTACCTGGACCCATTCAAAGGAGCCTATATGTCCATATTTAGTCTTCCTTACCTGGACCCATTCAAAGGAGCCTATATGTCCATATTTAGATGCATCCCATAAGGCCAACATTATAGTTCTTCTTGGTCTCCAACCTTTTAAAAGAGATAAAATATTTAACTAATTCACTTTCCAACTAAGTACTAAACATCTACTATCAACAAAGTACAAATTACCTATAGGCATGAACATAAAATTCATCAAAACAACATAACGTTTCCAAGATTAATGTTTTCTTTATATCCAGTGGTCAATATTACATTCATATTCAAAACAAAAGTATTAAGAAAATGGTATGTCTATGAAATTTTGCATCCATGAAATACTGTAAACAACTTATTTTTACAGATACTTTATTTCCAGTTGAGTCTTTTATAGCCATTTTCACAGTGTATCATTTTTGCTACTTTCTAATTTCTAATAGGAAAGATTCAAGTTTAAAAATTTGTGACATTTTATATTTACGGCCCTTTTCTCATGGTGAAATTTTAAAAATAAGTTGATTGTTTAGCAGTAATAAAATCCTAAAAAAAAATCTTCATGGAATTCTAGTCCTTTTCTAAATTTCAAAATCGTTGGCTATATAGTTTGAACATTGCAAGAGACAAAATCATTTATTTTCTTTGCAATCTGCAACAAATCTTTGACATGATCAAAACAGGTCTTTGTAAGTGGTATTACCAATGTTATTTCAACTGATCGGGCGGAGCTTACGTTTTAGTTTGCATAACTACAGTCTATTTGTAGATGTGTGTGATAAGAATGATTGCCGTAATAATTATAACTGATCCCTAATCACCTATCAGTGTCATCAAAGGAATTTACAAAAGAATGACTGGACACTTTATTGATGAATTTATTCTAAAACACCTATCTATAGATGGACTGGTTTATTATGAGCGAACTGGTTAATCTCTGCCCAGTCAAGTGAAATAAATTGAGTAATAGTAATTTTAAAGTTATTGAAATGCTAAGAAATCTTTCTGCTGCATATACATTGAAAAGAGTATATAGTATTGCTCTCAACTATGTTAATATATGAAATGACTGCATTACCATCTCTAACAAGAGCACTGAATCCTCTGGCTAGTTCCCAGATCACACTATACCCTGTGGCATGATCTACACCACCTTTGGTCCAGGAGTCTGTATGAGCACCAATTATTACAAATTTATCTGCAATGTAAAATATACTTCTAATAATTCATAATTAGAAATAAGCAATATTAACAAATTTTTTTCTTCTGAAAGAATCAATTTAGAGATTGATGTGCCATATAAACTGAACTGATAGTGCATCGGACTACTAACACAAAGGTTCCTGGTTCAATTCCCGACTGGGATGAAAATTTCAGGAACTGAATTTTTGGCTCTCCCTTGACACCATTTGCGAGTATGGTCTAGAGGAAACGATGATAGTCCGTCTGAAGGGGACGATAAATGGCTGACCCGTATTAAGAGAGAGACATATCTCTTGCACGTTAAAGACATCCTTGTAGATTTCGAAAAAGAGCAGGCTAATGCCATTACAAGGCAGCACTCGCACCCGCAAAGTGGAAAGGGATTAATATAAGTTGCTAAACTTGTTTCCCAATCCACTATAAATAAATATGTTTAAACTAACTGATAAGTAAATAACACATATGTATAATATGTCACATTGTCATAAATTTTCAATATCCTACTTTTAAGAGTAGTTGTTAAAATGGAATACAATCTTTTTTACTGAACAAAAGTTTATTATATCCAGCCTTGCGATGAAAAAACTTTGGAGAAAATTTATCCTTTTCAGACTAAGAATTCAACCAATCAAAATGTTGAGTTTGGTGTTTCTAGCACAAATTCTGTGCTCTTTGAGTACTGAGTAAAGTTTTATGACCATGAACCCTGGAATATATTTATTTGTTCAAGTATTGATTTGAAATTCAATTCATACTAAAATTAATAAATTCAAGTTTTGCAAACTTATACAGAGGCAAGCTGAGGCAAGCAATTTTTTTTAAATTGTGTACTTTTGCTATTTTTTTTCATTTTTCATTGATGTTTGTCAAAGCAACATAACTTATATATAACAAGAATGTGTCCATAGTAAACAAATGCCCTACTCACACTATTATTTTCAATGTTCAGTAACAGTGAAATTGGGGTCAAAACTTTAATTGGAAAGATCATATCATAGGCAATATGTGTACTTAGTTTCAAGTTGATTGGACTTCAACTTCACCAAAAACTGCGTTGACCAAAAAAAATTACCCAAACTTTAACCTTGAGTGGACAGACGGATGAATGGAAAGACGAATGAACAAACAAAATAAAGATTGGACACACAGACCAAAAAACATAATGCCCCGTAGTGGGGTATAAAAAGAAAAAAAAATGCATGTTTTGCTACAATATGTTTGTTGACTTTTTGTTCTCTTTTTTTAAACAGGTAACCAGTTGTTGTTTGCTCTGTGGTCGGGTTGTTGTCTCTTTTGACACATTCCCCATTTCCATTCTCAATTTTAACCATTAGAAATGATCTCTTTTTAAATGAATGTTTTAAAATAGTCATAAAGAAAATTAAATGGTTTGAACTGTCTTTCTGGTGCAGGTAGATATTTGTTAACACCATTGTGCTGTTCCCTTTTGAACTTTTAATTACTATTTGAAATGCCTTCATATCCTCCACACTGTCAGAATGATTACCTTTTTCATATTTTCCATCAATAACAGCAATAACATTGGAAATATTTCTTCTTTCTATCACATTATTTACATCTAACTCTAACTGTAAACTGTAAATATAAATATATTAAAGGTTATAAGTTAGCCCAGAAACAGTCGTAGTGTAATCAACATCTAACATAGATTTCTGCTCAATGAAATTCAAGGTGATCATTTTCATTAAACCAGGTTTAACACACGGTTTTCTTAAAATGTCCTGTTCCAAGGCAGGAAAATGGCTGTTGTAATCAAATAATTCGCTTCTTTGTATATTGATGTTTGTTTTTTTGCTCTTCAGTGTTCCTGGTGTTACTTTGTTTTCCCTTAATAGTAGATGTGTATCCCTTGGTTTTAGTTTGTTACCGTTTAAAAAAAAAATCTCAATCGATTTATGATTTTTAAACAGAGGTATACTACTGTTGCCTTTATTCGTGTGAAATAAAACAAAAGTCTTTTTTTTGTATCTTGATTCTTGAATTATGTCCAGTGAAAGGGAGCTCATTTCCAAATTCTTTTAATAAAGCAAATACACAAATGCATTCTAAACAAAGTAAAATATGGTTTATTATTCACATTGCTATAACAAACAAAATTGTCTTCTCCAACTTTCATCTTAAAAGTAGCACTTAATTGTATAGTTCTTATTCATGAAATAAATACCTTTCATCACTAAAACCAGGTCCTGTTTTGTATGACACATTCAAGCAACCCGTCCATTCATCTGGTGCTGTTTGTCCGCCTAACTGACTAAAATACAAATTATTATATATTTTAGATGACTTTGAATAGGCTTGTTTTTATTGCCTTTTAATTACCGAAAATTAAGAAGCCCTTACTTAGCTAATATCAATGTGAATAATCTGACTGAGTGAGTATCACAATAATAAGTAGTCAAATTCTGTTATGACACATTTATATTTGTGGGGGTGCATTTTTCCTTTCAGGTTTTGAAATGTATTTTTACAACTTGTATTATTTATCTCAGATTCTATTTCGTATGGAAAGTGTTTAAAGAGGATAAATAAACATATGAGATTATATAGTGATTGATTGATTGGTTGCTTATTAACGTCCAGTGTAAGATAGTGAAATTATAAAGAATTGTAATTAGCTTTTCTGATAAAAATCTTTTTGTTCACTCATGTGCCATACTTTTCCTGTCCTAAACACCAATTGATTTAGGCCACTTTTCTTGGAATTTGATGAAAATTGAAATTCATCCAAATTTTTACATCACGAATTGTAACACCTCATCAAGTTATTTTTACTGCTGGTTTGTATTTCAGTATAATTACCTCATAAGATATCTAGCATCATCATAACCAATTGGTTGGACTGGAATTTTAGGATAGTCTGCATTCTCTGCTAAAGTGTGTGGTGCACCATCTGAAAGCAAAAAATAATTATTGCAGTTTTAAGATGCATATTTATCAGTAAAGAAAAATAAATGCATGATACTTCCTCAGTTACTAATTTTAAAACTGAGCATTTTTTATAACAAATATATTATTAAGGGGTCATCCATAATTGTCAACCATTTTCCAAAGTGTACAAAACGTACACTTGGGGGGAGGGGGTTAAAAAATCAACATTTTTACCGTACAATTTTTTTTAATTTCCGGAATTTATATCGTTTCCGTAGGGAAAGTCGATTTATAAAATCGAGAATTGGCTTGGGTGTGTTTCTCTTATTTCTTCTTTACTATTTTCACTTGATGATATTGATTTCGATATCATAATTCTACTCAATCGGGATTGAACGATTAAAAAAAGATCAAATCATATGAAAACTAAATCTTTCAAAAATATGAACTAGTAAAATTATTTAAACAAAAAGTTTGCAAGCATTTCTCAGTACCCCCGATTGTCAATTTCACCTGCTTTATTATTGATCGATATCGTTTTACTCTGTTTAATAAACAAAATTGATGGAAACACTAACATGCTAAATTCTTTGAATGTTTTGATTTTGACAAGACGCCATTTTGTGAAAAGATTTTAAACTGGTCCTTCGATTAATTTCCTTGTAATGCATTCCAAAATAGTAAACCAGGAAACCGGAAGTAAACTTATTTTTCTTAGTATAAGCCTCCTTTAATTAGGAGCACCTCCATATGAAGCCAGTTTAACCTTAACTTAAAAAATATCCAATATATGTACACGTTACAGTATATATACATAAACGATAATAGTGCCATGAATGGCATATTTACAGGGACCTTTTAAATAGAAATACAGGCGGGAAATTTAAAAACTCAAAATGTTTTAAAACATTACACTTTTATTGATTGCTGTCTTGAGCTCTGATTCCATCAACAACTGTCAGTCCATACTTTACCAATGAAATATAATCATTTCCCTTTCTTTGATTCTCAGCATAATTTATGTGCCCTTTTGTTAATCTTTTGCATGCTCTAGGTGCCCTTTTTTTATTGGAGTTACCATTCCCACTGTGTGATAGGGGAAACATTAATTTTTGTACTCTTTATTCTGACAATACACAAGCATCACAGATAGATGTCATCAAATAAAACAGTCAGATATGTTTTAGTTTTTTTTTCAATGCAAATTTCTATATTAAACTAAAATATAATAGACAGGATCTTCTTTTTATTAAGAATGACTGATTATTCTCTTGAAATCTGAAAATGGTTGATGTACACTTTTTGAGGGAGGGTGGGGGGTCTGAAAAAGTGTACGTTTTGTACACTTTGGAAAATGGTTGACAATTATGGATGACCCCTAACATTATGCCAGTGCAGAAAAGGATGGATGGCTGTTTAAAATTCAATCGAAAATTCATTGCATATTCAGGACAGGAACAAGCTAAGCAAGATTTTTAACATGAAAGTTCAAAATTTGACTGTACCCAGGAAGGCATGGCACCCTCCTTGGACACAATTCTATGACTATGAGTTAACCAGCCTGAGCTCATTGTTGAAGGCCATTAGGTGACCTATAGTTGTTAATTTCTCTGTCATTTGGTCTCTTGTGAAGAGTTGTCTCATTGGCAATCATACCACATCTTCCTTTTTATATTAGCTTTTACTCATTTGCTTAGCAGAGAAACATCAATTACCAATTTTACACTCTGGTTTGACTCAGCCAGTGTTTTCATCCCCAACCTCCCAAACATGCTACCATATAACCTATTCATAAACGATGAATAGGCATAATCCCTGACACAATACTTACTAATAGCTGGATATCCAGGTGTCTGGGGATCACCAACCAGATTATATCTAACATGTGATAAAGGCACTGCCCACCCTGGTAACCACCATGTTTTAGGATATACTATTGATTGTCCATTAGCGTAGTCTGCAGGGTCAGGATATAGAATGACTCCTGCTGCTCCTTCAGTTTGTGCATGTAATACCTGGAAATAATAAATGAGCATATATACATGATAAACAATAATTTTATTTTATGGGATATTATTTTTTTTTCTTGCAAAGATATAGACTTAAAGGTTCCGGGAAGTCTGTTTATAAATCTCAGAAATAATTTTATTTTATGGGATATTTATGGGCTATTATTTTTTTTTCTTGCAAAGATATAGACTTAAAGGTTCCGGGAAGTCTGTTTATAAATCTCAGAAATAATTTTATTTTATGGGATATTATTTTTTTTTCTTGCAAAGATATAGACTTAAAAGTTCCGGGAAGTCTGTTTATAAATCTCAGAAACTACAAAACATTTTCAAATATTCTGCCATTAGGTATGTGAAAAAAAGACAAAACAAAATGTTCTTCCCATAATTGCAAATATTTTTTTGTAATTTTAGTATTTTTTAGTACATGTACATGTTTCTTTCAGCTGCACTACCAAATTATTTAATGTAATGATTTTTTTGTGAAACTTATTCTATCTTTTTTCAATGTATCTGCTGTTTTTCTACTTAGTGAGACAAAAAAGATGGTATGGTTTTGAATTCAAAAACAAACTCCAAAATCTTATGTACTTTTTCCAAATTGACAAAATGTCTTTAAGCATGCAATTCCAGTAATTGTGTGGTTTTGTGTCAAATTGACAAAATAGACTTTTCATTAAAAAAAATCTATTCATTAAATGATAGAAATTTGATCAAGGAAAAATAAAAAAGAATCGAGACTTTGGAAAAAACAGTCTAGTTTTGTTTGGTCAGAATTTTTGTCATTCAAACTTTGACTTTTGACAAATTGATGTTGCAAAGGTTCAACATGCTAAGTGTGTGGTACTTTCCTAAGGAAAATGGCTTCGGTCAGAATTTTCTATTTAATTTATTATAATTATTACAAGTGTGGACACAGAACTGTGTTGTCTGATTAGAAAATTTTCATAATGACTTGTAGATGGATGAATTCTGTAGGGTGCCACCAGGTGAATTTGTCATTCCAAAATCTACAAATCAGCTTAAAAGGTACATGTATAACCCTATAAACTGACCATATGACACCATTTTACATCTCTTACCTTATTAGCTGGGTGTATTTTTCCATACTTGACTAAAACAACATTCTTTTTGATAGTAACATTTAACTTTTTTAATCTTGAAAAATCTTTTTTGCATCCATAATTTGCATAGATGAGTTTGCTCTACAAATAAAAGCAAAATATTTATATATCAGTATAAATTTAACAATATAAAAGTAAACAATGAGTACAACATATACAAACACCAGTTTTTTTTTAACTTGGTCGACCTTGTTTTGCTTTTAATCTATAGAGTCTGCAATAACATATTGGTACTAGGTCTGATCTTAAAATGAAGTCTAATTTTTTTAAAGAGTTTTACTGTCTGCTTTTTTTTCTGAGAGTATAACCTCAGTTCAAAGGAATTTAAAAATATGTCTATACTGGGTTTTTTTTCTAGTTGCCAGTGTAGCTTGATATTGATTTTTTAAAAATATGTTGCTGGTAAAAAATAAATTTAAATCCTCTGTAAAAATTGAGATGTTAATGACAGCTCTTAACTTCAATAGTAGTGAATTTTTGGAACAGTTTAGAGCTTGACATATTGTAAAATCCCATTTATATTTGTCATTGGATTACTGCCTCAATAAGCTATATTACTACACTTCACCTTTTATTCATATCTGTTTGCTATATTTAAATATTTTCAAAACGAGAGGCAATTAAGGTGGTACCTAACACTTTAACTAAAATTAATTTGGCTCGTTTAATTTTCTTAAAATTTTGACAAAGTATTTACTTTGACCCTTTGACAAAAATATGAGAATTTCAAAAAATTTGAATCAACCGTTTAATCAGAAAAAATACACTGGTTATATAGCAGTTTGACAAACACCTTTTTTGATCATTGAGAAGCTTAATATTCCCTTATGAACACAACGTCATTAAAACGTTCTGCTGATTTTACAGAGTTATCTCCCTGTAGTGTTAGGTACCACCTTAAGAGCTTGAAATACATTAAAATATGGCTATGATGGTGTAGACACTTTTTTTCATTAATGATGACATCTATCTATATATATAGCTAGGTTGCTTTAATTTTATCAATCTCTTCTCTGATCAGGCAAGCATACCTGTCAACTTTTCAAAATGCCCATAGGGGTTTTGCTTGCAAGATGGCTGTCATGGTCCTATAAAACCTTCAAGGGGCCTGCAAATACATTTTAATGTTGTTTTTTTTTGCTTTTTTGTGCTTCAATAAGCCTGAAGTCATTGTAAACTTAATTGTTTTGTTTAAATTGAGGACAATATTGCTCTTTCAAAATTTCAATTTGGGAGCCTCCATGGGTGAAATCCCTAACAAATAGTGACAGTTGGCAGGTATAGATAAGTCATTGACTATTACACTCACTCTGACAAAACCAGAAGGAGAGTAGGCATTGAATGGTATATAATCTGGGTGTATCCACATGTCTGTCATGTGATCAACACTTACCCTGACAAAACCAGAAGGAGAGTAGGCATTGAATGGTATATAATCTGGGTGTATCCACATGTCTGTCATGTGATCAACACTTACCCTGACAAAACCAGAAGGAGAGTAGGCATTGAATGGTATATAATCTGGATGTATCCACATGTCTGTCATGTGATCAACACTTACCCTGACAAAACAAGAAGGAGAGTAGGCATTGAATGGTATATAATCTGGGTGTATCCACATGTCTGTCATGTGATCAACACTTACCCTGACAAAACCAGAAGGAGAGTAGGCATTGAATGGTATATAATCTGGATGTATCCACATGTCTGTCATGTGATCAACACTTACCCTGACAAAACAAGAAGGAGAGTAGGCATTGAATGGTATATAATCTGGGTGTATCCACATGTCTGTCATGTGATCAACACTTACCCTGACAAAACCAGAAGGAAAGTAGGCATTGAATGGTATATAATCTGGATGTATCCACATGTCTGTCATGTGATCAACACTTACCCTGACAAAACAAGAAGGAGAGTAGGCATTGAATGGTATATAATATGGGTGCATCCACATGACTGTCATGTGATCAACACTTACCCTGACAAAACCAGAAGGAGAGTAGGCATTGAATGGTATATAATCTGGATGTATCCACATGTCTGTCATGTGATCAACACTTACCCTGACAAAACAAGAAGGAGAGTAGGCATTGAATGGTATATAATCTGGGTGTATCCACATGTCTGTCATGTGATCAACACTTACCCTGACAAAACCAGAAGGAGAGTAGGCATTGAATGGTATATAATCTGGATGTATCCACATGTCTGTCATGTGATCAACACTTACCCTGACAAAACAAGAAGGAGAGTAGGCATTGAATGGTATATAATATGGGTGCATCCACATGACTGTCATGTGATCAACACTTACCCTGACAAAACCAGAAGGAGAGTAGGCATTGAATGGTATATAATCTGGATGTATCCACATGTCTGTCATGTGATCAACACTTACCCTGACAAAACCAGAAGGAGAGTAGGCATTGAAAGGTATATAATCTGGATGTATACCAGACATGTTATCATGGTTATAATGTGCTTGGAATACTACACTGGTATTTGGCATCGTTGATAATACTGAAATGCTGCTAGATTTTGATGTGCTGAAAATAGAAAGTAAAGTAAGCTACATTTCTGTATATTTGAGTTATATTAGCTTTAAAAATTCATGATGAAATATCTGAAATCTAATTAAATATTCCAATGAAAAAAGGCTTTGTCTTAGCCCCTTCCCCCCATTTTTTTCACATAGAAATTTTACAATATGTGGAGCCTATGATTTAGAGTTAAACAAATGTTGTACATATATATATGTTTTAAAGTTGGTTATAATTTTTGTAACTTAATTTTAATTCTACATGAGCAAATGTTATGTTATTTTTGGTAATGCAGCATGCATTAAATTACAGACCTTTCCAAGTAGCCTTTGTAAATTTGTTGTACTGTTACACCACTATCCCAGGTTAGGGGAGGGTTGGGATCACACTAACATGTTTAACCCGCCACATTCTGTATGTATGTGTCTTTCCCAAGTCAGGAGCCTGTAATTCAGTGGTTTTTGTTTGTTGTTGTGTTACATATTTGATTTTTTAGTTCATTTTGTTGTACCAGTACATTAATTTGGATGGTAGTTTTGTCCTTTGAATTGTTTTACATTTGTCATTTAGGGCCTTTATAGCTAACTATGAAGTATTGGCTTTGTTCATTGTTGAAGGTCTGTTTTATTTTATTTGGGCCACAATTAAAAGAATGTATGTTTCCCCAAACCCCTACCCACATTTTTGTAGGTGGGTAGGTAGGTAGGGTTTTTTTTTTTTTTTTTTTATATCTTGATATTTTTTTTAATATCCAACAGAGCAAAACAAATCGATTATGTGTATGTCTGGCATATATAGCCATCTGTAGCAACTTAAATGTACGTGTTAAATTGTCTAAATGTTTGTAGCTCTCTGTTTCAGGTGTCAACTTGACATTAATTTTATTTGATTTTATTTGGATTTGTATCTCAGAATTGTTCATGACTGTGATTTTTCCCCTCTTTGACAGTGACTACTAAGTAGCAAACTGTTTTAAATATATATATGCATGTACAGTAGTTGTTCAACCTGAAGAATGTTCCATCAAACAATTTACCCTCTGACAGCTCAGGACTCAGATTTTGCTTCTGACATTGAGGAAATCACCAATATTAATAAAATTATTAGAATGAACTTTATTTGAGCTAAAAGATAACAAACTAAACTAATATGCATATAGTCTCAATAGATACAAAGTGATTTTTAAGTCCTGAGTAATGAGGGGGTAGATTCTTTGCTGGAATAGCCTTGACACTTATTTATCAATACATCAGACAGATTTTAATGCTTTAATGAATTTTGAATTAAACAAATGACTAGATTGAAAACAAATTAATAGAAATAAAACAAATGTCGGACAGAACTTCAAACAATGAATCAATAAAACAGCAGAAAAACTGTTGCGGTTCTGGGTGTCAGAGTCTCTTCATTAAGTACTTTTGAAAATACAAATATGAATGTCAACATTTCAGTTTTTGGGATTTCTTTTGGGGATATCTTTCTTTCTTTGGATACACTCTCCACAAACAGGTAATACGACTTTAAATTTTTTTAGCAGTTCTTGATCCTTGTTCGTTTCAGGTGAAGCACAATGAGCACATAGATCCACCCTACCAATATTGGAGGCATAAAAGGCAAATTCAATGTGGCTAGAGCATGACAATTGAAGTCTTACAAATACTTTCCCATCACCTGCAAAAAATCAAATTTCAAAATTTAAAATAATCCTATATAGCATTAAAGTATTCATTTGAATGATTTGAAATCTTTATCATACATGACATACGTATTCTGTTTTCAAATTAAAATATCTCGCTCAAGGTAACAACACAATATTGACGGTGACCAGAGTCGAACCCATAACCCTTCAGTAACTAGCTGCAGAACCGTAGCTCTTTAGGTCCTTATGTTATTTTTTTTATTTTTAGCGGGAGTCTGCAAAAAATAAAAAAATACCACAAGGACCTAAAGAGCTACGGTTCCGCAGCTATTCAGTAACAAGCCCTTCCTCTTACCACTGCCAGGTTATCATTCACGTGTCAAAGATGCAAAAAAAAAAATAATTGGATATATGGTTTTATCTGTATGGTATATTAGTTTTTTTGAACAAATTTGCTGTAACCAAAAAAAATTTGAGCAGGGGTTCCCCCCATTTTAAAGCTTTTTACCCCCAACCCTTAACCGGTATCGGGACCGTTCGCTCTAATAACATGTTCGCCCTAGGTCCGTTCGCTCTGAGTTCGTTCGCCCAGAGTCCGTTCGCCCTACTATAAAAATATCAATATTCAGGGCATTGAAGTTGAATAAACTTATTTAGATATTTCTATGGTATATATATCATGTATATTCTTGAAATTTATGGAAAACATTGAAATATTTAAAAGTTTATGGCTTGTTTTTGATCATTAATTGTTCAATTACAAAATAATTCGGATAACTGATTATTGTGAAACTTGTCTTTTGATGGATTAATAATAAAAACAAAAGTTTTATTTTGATAAGATATTCAGCTTGAAATTAATAAGACTAATGATCGATGTAAGAACTGTAAATTATGAAACGGATTTACAAGTTCATTTATTTATACTGCATACTTTCGTGATTGACTGATTACAATTATTTTGTTAACAAAAGATAAATAAATTGTATTCCAGTATTCTACTCTGCAAATCAAAGGGAAAATGATAAATTGATTGCGGCAATATAAATATTCAGTCAATTTTTCAACAAACTTTAAAATAATTTGTTCAAACACTTAAAATAATGCGACAAGACATCAATTAGAAAAAAATAATAATCAGGGCGAATGGACCCTGGGCGAACAGGTATCAGGGCGAACAGGTACTAGGGCGAACATGAATCAGGGGAACGGACCCGGATTCCCCTTAACCCAGGACTGTCAGATGCAACAAAAAAGAGGAGATGGGAGAAGGTTTCCCTTATCCTAAAGAAACCAATCCCCTCTTTGAGAAATGATTATGTTTCAATTTACCTACCTGTGAAATTTGCTGCTTTTATATCCTTATGTTTGGGATCCTTTTTACAATTACAGGAATTCATCATGACAGTGAAGGCCGACTGTGTTGTAGAAGTGGTTTTCCTACTGTCTGGGTTGGTCAAACCAACATCTTTGTCTCTGTTTATAGTAAAGGTTACATATTTCAATGTTCTGTCAAATTCCTTTACGATTCTGATGGGTTCTTCCATATCTGGCTTAAAAGTTGCCGTTCCCGTTAATTTATCGGAAACACATGTAGTAATAGTGTCAGTTTTGTGGAACGGGAAGTTTTCTCCTTCCAAAACGTCATGCAGCACGTCGTTCCATGTTTCTTGATCCTCATACTCGTACAGGTGATTTTTGCACAAGTTTTTTATTTCATTACCACATTTTGCAATTACTGAAGAACACAAGGTTAACGTTCCGCCACCCTTAACTCTTTTGTCTCTTCGTGTAGACGACATTTCATAGCAGACCACCTAAATATTCGTATCGTTTCTTGACTTTTAATAGAATCCGATGAAAAATTAGAAACTTCCGGTCACCATAAAAGGATCATCGGCACCGGAAACAACCCCGAAAAATTTCCGAAAATAAAAAAAAAATGTTGCAAAAAAACGGAATAAAAACTTTTGAGTCGGCGGGATTTCTCTGAGTCGGTCGGGCGAGGGGAAACAAACCATATTTTTATTTTGGCCTTGTAGATCTTTTTTATATAAAAAAAATTATTTGACCGTCCAACAACCATGACAACTGTTAATTCAGAAATTATTGTGGCAGGTTTATAATTGCAATAATTTAAACTCGTATTTTGAAAGTTTTTAGATGAATTTACATGATTAAACAGGATTTTGCTCAAAAGTGCAAAAGCTTAAATTGCATTTTAGTCTAAAATGACAAAACTGCAACCATAATTGCAAGCAATAATTTCTTAATATACAGTAACCTTTGTTCTACAAGGAGACAAAAAAACAAATACACATTTTTGAGCCCATTATGAACCTATCTAACAAAGTAGAAATACCTAACAAATACTTACTAATTACGATATGATAATAAGACACTGTATTGTTTCATTTTGACTGAATCAAGAGGGAAAGTAGACCAAAACGATATCAGATATTCTATAAACTTATTAGTTGTACCAATGCCTGATAGCATCACTTGTTTGGAGATCTCACTACAAATAAAAACAATTAAAGATTTAAACAAATCAGCAAAACTAAAAAAATATGAACAGGAAGATCAGCTTACAAAACAGGATGTGCCCACCTGTCTGGAGCACCAGCCACCTGAGATTTTTGGTGAATATTTAGCTTAAAAGCAATCAAACTACATATTTTTATTTTAATAAAGTTGTCTCCCTTGTCTTATAGATTTCTTTGCTGCCCATAATGCCAGAGTTTCTAGATTGCTTACAATTAAGGTCTGCAACTATTTGAAGAATGAATGGAAAACTAGATCTGACATGTCTAATATTATTGGTAAGTTATATTATTATTCTTTTGTTCTCTTCTACCAGTCTTTTGTCATATTGTGTGTATATATAGTATGTGTTGCCATAGCATGTCACGTATGCTCTTACACATAAATGTTCATTCATTTTTATAGCTATAGTGTTTTGTTGACTGTTAATTCCCCATTTCAGAATCTAGAGGATTATGGGTTATCTCATTGTTCGTACACCAAAATGAAAATAACGTTACGTCATTGGTTGAATTTCTATTGTTTATCACGTTTTAAACCAATCACAACGTTTTGGTGTACGTTTTTGGAAATATTACCCAGAATGCATTAGATTCTGAAACGGCAAATTGTCTATTTCTCCTTTCCTGTTTTCTTGCCATGGTGTTATCTAAGAAACTTTTCTATCTCCTGATGCCAAGTTTCCAGTTTAAAGTAGTCAATTGTTGTAGAAAAGATTCTTATAATTGTATTTTTTTTTATTGCATTAGTAAAGTTCTAGTTTGTAAATTTAAATTTTTTATTTTTTTATAAATTGACAGTTACAAATAAGATGTTAAACATTTTGATTTCAGGAAAATCTGCATACAGTATTATGTATTAGATATCAAATTGTGAGGTCCTATTATTGCGATACACACACCGTAGCATTATTCGCATTAATAACTAGAGGCTCTAAAAGGCCTGTGTCGCTCACCTTGGTCTATGTGAATATTAAACAATGGACACAGATGGATTCATGACAAAATTGTGTTTTGGTGATGGTGATGTGTTTGTAGATCTTACTTTACTAAACATTCTTGCTGCTTACAATTATCTCTATCTATAACAGTACTTTCTGTGGAAAATGTTATTGAAAATCTTCAAATTTTAAGAAAATCGTTAAAATTGACTATGAAGGGCAATAACTCCTTAGGGGGTCAATTGACTATTTTGTTCATAGTGACTTATTTTTAGTTCTTACTTTGCTGTACATTATTGCTGTTTACAGTTTATCTCTATCTATTATAATATTCAAGATAACAAAAAAACAGCAAAATTTCCTCAAAATTACCAATTCAGGGGCAGCAACCTAACAACCGATTATCCGATTCATCTGAAAATGCCAGGGCAGATAGATCTTGACCTGATCAACAATTTTACCCCATGTCAGATTTGCTCTTAATGCTTTGGTTTTTGAGTTATAAGCCATAAACTGCATTTTACCCCCATGTTCTATTTTTAGCCATGGCGGCCATCTTGGTTTGTTGGCCGAGTTACCAGACACATTTTTTTAACTAGATACCCCAATTATGGCTAAGTTTGGTTAAATTTGGCCCAGTAGTTTCAGAGGAGAAGATTTTTGTAAAAGATAACTAAGATTTACGAAAAATGGTTAAAAATTGACTATAAAGGGCAATTACTCCTACAGTGGTCAACTGACCATTTTGATCATGTTCACTTATTTGTAGATCTTACTTTGCAATATAATTTTTGAATTTACAGTAACAATAATTACTTGAGATGGTCCTTGTAGTTAGCAGTATCATTCAAATCTGCCTGAATCTTCTGTCGCAGGGAATCATCATAATTCTACAAAAAAATAAATCACATTTTAATAATATCGTGGAATCATCTATTTTTGTGGGTACCAACTTCTTGGATTGAGGAAAACTTGCATTTTCGTGAGTTTACTTAAGTCTGCATATATTCATTCCTATAGAAAATTTGTAATTGGTTGGACATTGGAATAGGTGGTTCTTGAATGACCACAAAATCCACGAAAATTGGTATTTTGAGTGAAAGTATTATAATGAATTCACAGTAGTACCTGTTGAGTTGAAAAAGTGTAAAAATCATCTCATATGTCTCAACTTAATGCAAAATTTATATCATGACTCAAGCACTCAACAGATACAATATCAATGCACATATATTCAAAAAATCTTGTCTTAATATAACTTATCCTTTGCCAAATTTGTTGCTCATAATGACAAGCTTTGAACATAGGTTTTTATTATGTGTCTCGAAATTCTATGATATAAAACAATTTTTTCACAAAATAAGACATACAGCATGTACAGCATTCAAAAAAAAAATGTTTACGTTTGATAGCTACTTTTAAGACCAGTCTAATTCCACAGGAAAAGAAAATCTTGGCAAATTCTTTCAGACAGTTTCTGCAATTCAAATGAGATCAGGGAGTAAAAATAATTGATCTGGGATTTTAAGGAAGGGAAAATAATTTGTTGAAATTGCGTTTACAAGACCTCTGCTTCTAACCAACATGCACCAAAACAATAAAACATTCAGTTGACTACATTACTTCTGGGTCATAAAACATTATTAGATCATAGCACTATATTCTACTTAGATAAACGTTTCTGAGATATGTTTTAAATAATGTCCTAGTCCTTGAAAATGAGACATTTAGATTAAATATCATTCCACTCTAGAATTGTCATGTTCAATAAAAATTAATGGCAATGCAAAGAAATTATTTTCTCGAGATTACTTGAACAATAATTGGTGCCAAGAACATCACTTTTTGAGATATACATGAAATATGATAGTGGCATT